>OV656873.1:114108580-115587954 GCA_927399465.1 Sarcophaga caerulescens | reverse complement strand
TCCCTATTATATTTCCAGGCCTTTATTTTACTTTTTTTTAAGAATTTGGCCAGAGCTAGTGAAATATTTTTATTTTATTAGTTAAACTATTTGAATACCTTTAATTTAGTGTATATACTTTGTAATATTTATCGAAAAATAATTAAAAATATCAGAATATATTGAAAAATTTAAATGTCCCTATTATTTTTCCAGGCCTTTATTTTACATATTTTCTAAGAATTTGGCAGAGCTTGTGAAATATTTTTATTTGATTAGTTAAACTATTTGAATACCTTTAATTTAGTGTATATACTTTGTAATATTTATCGAAAAATAATTAAAAATATCAGAATATATTGAAAAATTTAAGTGTCCCTATTATTTTTCCAGGCCTTTATTTTACATATTTTCTAAGAATTTGGCAGAGCTTGTGAAATATTTTTATTTTATTAGTTAAACTATTTGAATACCTTTAATTTAGTGTATATACTTTGTAATATTTATCGAAAAATAATTAAAAATATAAGAATATATTGAAAAATTTAAGTGTCCCTATTATTTTTCCAGGCCTTTATTTTACTTTTTTTAAAAGAATTTGGAAGAGCTAGTCAAATATTTTTATTTTATTAGTTAAACTATTTGAATACCTTTAATTTAATGTATATACTTCGTAATATTTATGGAAAAATAATTGAAAATATAAGAATATATTGAAAAATTTAAGTGTCCCCTATTATTTTTCCATGCCTTTATTTTACATTTTTTTAAGAATTTGGCAGAGCTAGTCAAATATTTTTATTTTATTAGTTAAACTATTTGAATACCTTTAATTTAATGTATATACTTCGTAATATTTATGGAAAAATAATTGAAAATATAAGAATATATTGAAAAATTTAAGTGTCCCTATTATTTTTCCAGGCTTTTATTTTACTTTTTTTTTTCAAAATTTGGCAGAGCTAGTCAAATATTTTTATTTTATTAGTTAAACTATTTGAATACCTTTAATTTAGTGTATATATTTTGTAATATTTATGGAAAAATAATTAAAAATATAAGAATATATTGAAAAATTTAAGAGTCCCTATTATTTTTCCAGGCCTTTATTTTACATTTTTTTTTAAGAATTTGGCAGAGCTTGTGAAATATTTTTTTTTATTAGTTAAACAATTTGAATACCTTTAATTTAATGTATATACTTTGTAATATTTATCGAAAAATAATTAAAAATATCAGAATATATTGAAAAATTTAAATGTCCCTATTATTTTTCCAGGCCTTTATTTTACATATTTTCTAAGAATTTGGCAGAGCTTGTGAAATATTTTTATTTGATTAGTTAAACTATTTGAATACCTTTAATTTAGTGTATATACTTTGTAATATTTATTCGAAAAATAATTAAAAATATAAGAATATATTGAAAAAATTTAAGTGTCCCTATTATTTTTCCAGGCCTGTATTTTACATTTTTTTTTAAGAATTTGGCAGAGCTAGTGAAATATTTTTATTTTATTAGTTAAACTATTTGAATACCTTTAATTTAGTGTATATACTTTGTAATATTTATCGAAAAATAATTAAAAATATCAGAATATATTGAAAAATTTAAGTGTCCCTATTATTTTTCCAGGCCTTTATTTTACATATTTTCTAAGAATTTGGCAGAGCTTGTGAAATATTTTTATTTTATTAGTTAAACTATTTGAATACCTTTAATTTAGTGTATATACTTTGTAATATTTATCGAAAAATAATTAAAAATATAAGAATATATTGAAAAATTTAAGTGTCCCTATTATTTTTCCAGGCCTTTATTTTACTTTTTTTTTAAGAATTTGGAAGAGCTAGTCAAATATTTTTATTTTATTAGTTAAACTATTTGAATACCTTTAATTTAATGTATATACTTCGTAATATTTATGGAAAAATAATTGAAAATATAAGAATATATTGAAAAATTTAAGTGTCCCTATTATTTTTCCATGCCTTTATTTTACATTTTTTTAAGAATTTGGCAGAGCTAGTCAAATATTTTTATTTTATTAGTTAAACTATTTGAATACCTTTAATTTAATGTATATACTTCGTAATATTTATGGAAAAATAATTGAAAATATAAGAATATATTGAAAAATTTAAGTGTCCCTATTATTTTTCCAGGCTTTTATTTTACTTTTTTTTAAAAATTTGGCAGAGCTAGTCAAATATTTTTATTTTATTAGTTAAACTATTTGAATACCTTTAATTTAGTGTATATATTTTGTAATATTTATGGAAAAATAATTAAAAATATAAGAATATATTGAAAAATTTAAGAGTCCCTATTATTTTTCCAGGCCTTTATTTTACATTTTTTTTTAAGAATTTGGCAGAGCTTGTGAAATATTTTTTTTTATTAGTTAAACAATTTGAATACCTTTAATTTAATGTATATACTTCGTAATATTTATGGAAAAATAATTGAAAATATAAGAATATATTGAAAAATTTAAGTGTCCCTATTATTTTTCCAGGCTTTTATTTTACATATTTTCTAAGAATTTGGCAGAGCTAGTCAAATATTTTTATTTTATTAGTTAAACTATTTGAATACCTTTAATTTAGTGTATATATTTTGTAATATTTATGGAAAAATAATTAAAAATATAAGAATATATTGATAAATTTAAGTGTTCCTATTATTTTTTCCAGGCCTTTATTTTACTTTTTTTTAAGAATATGGCAGAGCTAGTCAAATATTTTTTATTTTATTAGTTAAACTATTTGAATACCTTTAATTTAGTGTATATATTTTTGTAATATTTATGGAAAAATAATTGAAAATATAAGAATATATTGAAAAATTTAAGTGTCCCTATTATTTTTTCCAGGCCTTTATTTTACATTTTTTTTTAAGAATTTGGCAGAGCTTGTGAAATAATTTTATTTTATTAGTTAAACTATTTGAATACCTTTAATTTAGTGTATATATTTTTGTAATATTTATGGAAAAATAATTAAAAAATATAAGAATATATTGATAAATTTAAGTGTCCCTATTATTTTTCCAGGCCTTTAGTTTACATTTTTTTTTAAGAATTTGGCAGAGCTTGTGAAATAATTTTTTTTATTAGTTAAACTATTTGAATACCTTTAATTTAGTGTATATATTTTGTAATATTTATGGAAAAATAATTAAAAATATAAGAATATATTGATAAATTTAAGTGTCCCCTATTATTTTTCCAGGCCTTTAGTTTACATTTTTTTTTAAGAATTTAGCAGAGCTTGTGAAATAATTTTTTTTATTAGTTAAACTATTTGAATACCTTTAATTTAGTGTATATATTTTGTAATATTTATGGAAAAATAATTAAAAATATAAGAATATATTGAAAAATTTAAGTGTCCCTATTATTTTTCCAGGCCTTTATTTTACATTTTTTTTTAAGAATTTGGCAGAGCTTGTGAAATAATTTTATTTTATTAGTTAAACTATTTGAATACCTTTAATTTAGTGTATATATTTTATAATATTTATGGAAAAAATAATTAAAAATATAATAAGAATATATTGAAAAATTTAAGTGTCCCTATTATTTTTCCAGGCCTTTATTTTACATTTTTTTTAAGAATTTGGCAGAGCTTGTGAAATATTTTTATTTTATTAGTTAAACTATTTGAATACCTTTAATTTAATGTATATACTTCGTAATATTTATTGAAAAATAATTGAAAATATAAGAATATATTGAAAAATTTAAGTGTCCCTATTATTTTTCCAGGCCTTTATTTTACTTTTTTTTAAGAATTTGGCAGAGCTTGTGAAATATTTTTATTTTATTAGTTAAACTATTTGAATACCTTTAATTTAGTGTATATATTTTGTAATATTTATGGAAAAATAATTAAAAATATAAGAATATATTGAAAAATTTAAGTGTCCCTATTATTTTTCCAGGCCTTTATTTTACATTTTTTTTAAGAACTTGGCAGAGCTAGTGAAATATTTTTATTTTATTAATTAAACTATTTGAATACCTTTAATTTAATGTATATATTTTGTAATATTTATGGAAAAATAATTGAAAATATAAGAATATATTGAAAAAATTTAAGTGTCCCTATTATTTTTCCAGGCCTTTATTTTACTTTTTTTTTAAGAATTTGGCAGAGCTAGTGAAATATTTTTATTTTATTAGTTAAACTATTTGAATACCTTTAATTTAGTGTATATACTTTGTAATATTTATCGAAAATTAATTAAAAATATAAGAATATATTGAAAAATTTAAGTGTCCCTATTATTTTTCCAGGCCTTTATTTTACTTTTTTTTAAGAATTTGGAAGAGCTAGTCAAATATTTTTATTTTATTTGTTAAAGTATTTGAATACCTTTAATTTAGTGTATATATTTTGTAATATTTATGGAAAAATAATTAAAAATATAAGAATATATTGAAAAATTTAAGTGTCCCTATTATTTTTCCAGGCCTTTATTTTACTTTTTTTTTTTAAGAATTTGGCTGAGCTAGTGAAATATTTTTTTTTTATTAGTTAAACTATTTGAATACCTTTAATGTAGTGCATATATTTTGTAATATTTATGGAAAAATAATTAAAAATATAAGAATATACTGAAAAATTTAAGTGTCCCTATTATTTTTCCAGGCCTTTATTTTACTTTTTTTTTTAAATTTGGCAGAGCTAGTGAAATTTTTTTTTTTTTTTTATTAGTTAAACTATTTGAATACCTTTAATTTAATGTATATATTTTCTAATATTTATGGAAAAATAATTAAAAATATAAGAATATATTGAATAATTTAAGTGTCCCTATTATTTTTCCAGGCCTTTATTTTACATTTTTTTTAAGAATTTAGCAGAGCTAGTGAAATATTTTTATTTTATTAGTTAAAGTATTTGAATACCTTTAATTTAGTGTATATATTTTGTAATATTTATGGAAAAATAATTGAAAATATAAGAATATATTGAAAAATTTAAGTGTCCCTATTATTTTTCCAGGCCTTTATTTTACCTTTTTTTTAAGAATATGGCAGAGCTAGTCAAATATTTTTATTTTATTAGTTAAACTATTTGAATACCTTTAATTTAGTGTATAAACTTTGTAATATTTATCGAAAAATAATTAAAAATATCAGAATATATTGAAAAATTTAAGTGTCCCTATTATTTTTCCAGGCCTTTATTTTACATATTTTCTAAGAATTTGGCAGAGCTAGTCAAATATTTTTATTTTATTAGTTAAACTATTTGAATACCTTTAATTTAGTGTATATATTTTGTAATATTTATGGAAAAATAATTGAAAATATAAGAATATATTGAAAAATTTTAGTGTCCCTATTATTTTTCCAGGCTTTTATTTTACTTTTTTTTTTAAATTTGGCAGAGCTAGTCAAATACTTTTATTTTATTAGTTAAACTATTTGAATACCTTTAATTTGGTGTATATACTTTGTAATATTTATCGAAAAATAATTAAAAAATATAAGAATATATTGAAAAATTTAAGTGTCCCTATTATTTTTCCAGGCCTTTATTTTACATTTTTTATAAGAATTTGGCAGAGCTTGTGAAATATTTTTTTTTATTAGTTAAACTATTTGAATATCTTTAATTTAATGTATATACTTCGTAATATTTATCTAAAAATAATTGAAAATATAAGAATATATTGAAAAATTTAAGTGTCCCTATTATTTTTCCAGGCCTTTTTTTTACATTTTTTTTCAGAATTTGGCAGAGCTAGTCAAATATTTTTTTTATTAGTTAAACTACTTGAATACCTTTAATTTAGTGTATATATTTTGTAATATTTATGGAAAAATAATTAAAAATATAAGAATATATTGATAAATTTAAGTGTCCCTATTATTTTTCCAGGCCTTTAGTTTACATTTTTTTTTAAGAATTTGGCAGAGCTTGTGAAATAATTTTTTTTATTAGTTAAACTATTTGAATACCTATAATTTAGTGTATATATTTTGTAATATTTATGGAAAAATAATTAAAAATATAAGAATATATTGAAAAATTTAAGTGTCCCTATTATTTTTCCAGGCCTTTAGTTTACATTTTTTTTAAGAATTTGGCAGAGCTTGTGAAATAATTTTTTTTATTAATATATTTTATTTATTAATATTTTGTAATATTTATGGAAAAATAATTGAAAATATAAGAATATATTGAAAAATTTAAGTGTCCCTATTATTTTTCCAGGCCTTTATTTTACTTTTTTTTTAAGAATTTGGAAGAGCTAGTCAAATATTTTTATTTTATTAGTTAAACTATTTGAATACCTTTAATTTAATGTATATACTTCGTAATATTTATGGAAAAATAATTGAAAATATAAGAATATATTGAAAAATTTAAGTGTCCCTATTATTTTTCCATGCCTTTATTTTACATTTTTTTAAGAATTTGGCAGAGCTAGTCAAATATTTTTATTTTATTAGTTAAACTATTTGAATACCTTTAATTTAATGTATATACTTCGTAATATTTATGGAAAAATAATTGAAAATATAAGAATATATTGAAAAATTTAAGTGTCCCTATTATTTTTCCAGGCTTTTATTTTACTTTTTTTTCAAAATTTGGCAGAGCTAGTCAAATATTTTTATTTTATTAGTTAAACTATTTGAATACCTTTAATTTAGTGTATGTATTTTATAATATTTATGGAAAAATAATTAAAAATATAAGAATATATTGAAAAATTTAAGTGTCCCTATTATTTTTCCAGGCCTTTATTTTACTTTTTTTTAAGAATTTGGCAGAGCTAGTCAAATATTTTTATTTTATTAGTTAAACTATTTGAATACCTTTAATTTAGTGTATATATTTTGTAATATTTATGGAAAAATAATTGAAAATATAAGAATATATTGAAAAATTTTAGTGTCCCTATTATTTTTCCAGGCCTTTATTTTACTTTTTTTTTTTAAATTTGGCAGAGCTAGTCAAATATTTTTATTTTATTAGTTAAACTATTTGAATACCTTTAATTTGGTGTATATACTTTGTAATATTTATCGAAAAATAATTAAAAATATAAGAATATATTGAAAAATTTAAGTGTCCCTATTATTTTTCCAGGCCTTTATTTTCCATTTTTTTTAAGAATTTGGCAGAGCTTGTGAAATATTTTTTTTTTATTAGCTAAACTATTTGAATACCTTTAATTTAATGTATATACTTCGTAATATTTATCTAAAAATAATTGAAAATATAAGAATATATTGAAAAATTTAAGTGTCCCTATTATTTTTCCAGGCCTTTATTTTACTTTTTTTTAAGAATTTGGCAGAGCTAGTCAAATATTTTTTTTTATTAGTTAAACTATTTGAATACCTTTAATTTAGTGTATATATTTTGTAATATTTATGGAAAAATAATTGAAAATATAAGAATATATTGAAAAATTTAAGTGTCCCTATTATTTTTCCAGGCTTTTATTTTACTTTTTTTTCAAAATTTGGCAGAGCTAGTCAAATATTTTTATTTTATTAGTTAAACTATTTGAATACCTTTAATTTAGTGTATATATTTTGTAATATTTATGGAAAAATAATTAAAAATATAAGAATATATTGAAAAATTTAAGAGTCCCTATTATTTTTCCAGGCCTTTATTTTACATTTTTTTTAAGAATTTGGCAGAGCTTGTGAAATATTTTTTTTTATTAGTTAAACAATTTGAATACCTTTAATTTAATGTATATACTTCGTAATATTTATGGAAAAATAATTGAAAATATAAGAATATATTGAAAAATTTAAGTGTCCCTATTATTTTTCCAGGCTTTTATTTTACATATTTTCTAAGAATTTGGCAGAGCTAGTCAAATATTTTTATTTTATTAGTTAAACTATTTGAATACCTTTAATTTAGTGTATATATTTTGTAATATTTATGGAAAAATAATTAAAAATATAAGAATATATTGATAAATTTAAGTGTTCCTATTATTTTTCCAGGCCTTTATTTTACTTTTTTTTTAAGAATATGGCAGAGCTAGTCAAATATTTTTATTTTATTAGTTAAACTATTTGAATACCTTTAATTTAGTGTATATATTTTGTAATATTTATGGAAAAATAATTGAAAATATAAGAATATATTGAAAAATTTAAGTGTCCCTATTATTTTTCCAGGCCTTTATTTTACATTTTTTTTAAGAATTTGGCAGAGCTTGTGAAATAATTTTATTTTATTAGTTAAACTATTTGAATACCTTTAATTTAGTGTATATATTTTGTAATATTTATGGAAAAATAATTAAAAATATAAGAATATATTGATAAATTTAAGTGTCCCTATTATTTTTCCAGGCCTTTAGTTTACATTTTTTTTAAGAATTTGGCAGAGCTTGTGAAATAATTTTTTTTATTAGTTAAACTATTTGAATACCTTTAATTTAGTGTATATATTTTGTAATATTTATGGAAAAATAATTAAAAATATAAGAATATATTGAAAAATTTAAGTGTCCCTATTATTTTTCCAGGCCTTTATTTTACACTTTTTTTTAAGAATTTGGCAGAGCTTGTGAAATATTTTTATTTTATTAGTTAAACTATTTGAATACCTTTAATTTAGTGTATATATTTTGTAATATTTATGGAAAAATAATTAAAAATATAAGAATATATTGAAAAATTTAAGTGTCCCTATTATTTTTCCAGGCCTTTATTTTACATTTTTTTTAAGAATTTTGCAGAACTTGTGAAATATATTTTTTTATTAGTTAAACTATTTGAATACCTTTAATTTAGTGTATATATTTTGTAATATTTATGGAAAAATAATTAAAAATATAAGAATATATTGAAAAATTTAAGTGTCCCTATTATTTTTCCAGGCCTTTATTTTACTTTTTTATTAAGAATTTGGCAGAGCTAGTCAAATATATTTTTTTATTAGTTAAACTATTTGAATACCTTTAATTTAGTGTATATATTTTGTAATATTTATGGAAAAATAATTAAAAATATAAGAATATATTGAAAAATATAAGTGTTCCTATTATTTTTCCAGGCATTTATTTTACTTTTTTTTTAAGAATTTGGCAGAGCTAGTGAAATATTTTTATTTTATTAGTTAAACTATTTGAATACCTTTAATTTAGTGTATATACTTTGTAATATTTATCGAAAAATAATTAAAAATATCAGAATATATTGAAAAATTTAAGTGTCCCTATTATTTTTCCAGGCCTTTATTTTACATATTTTCTAAGAATTTGGCAGAGCTTGTGAAATATTTTTATTTTATTAGTTAAACTATTTGAATACCTTTAATTTAGTGTATATACTTTGTAATATTTATCGAAAATTAATTGAAAATATAAGAATATATTGAAAAATTTAAGTGTCCCTATTATTTTTCCAGGCCTTTATTTCACTTTTTTTTTAAGAATTTGGCAGAGCTAGTGAAATATTTTTATTTTATTAGTTAAACTATTTGAATACCTTTAATTTACTGTATATACTTTGTAATATTTATCGAAAATTAATTAAAAATATAAGAATATATTGAAAAATTTAAGTGTCCCTATTATTTTTCCAGGCCTTTATTTTACTTTTTTTTAAGAATTTGGAAGAGCTAGTCAAATATTTTTATTTTATTTGTTAAAGTATTTGAATACCTTTAATTTAGTGTATATATTTTGTAATATTTATGGAAAAATAATTAAAAATATAAGAATATATTGAAAAATTTAAGTGTCCCTATTATTTTTCCAGGCCTTTATTTTACTTTTTTTTTTTAAGAATTTGGCTGAGCTAGTGAAATATTTTTTTTTTATTAGTTAAACTATTTGAATACCTTTAATTTAGTGCATATATTTTGTAATATTTATGGAAAAATAATTAAAAATATAAGAATATACTGAAAAATTTAAGTGTCCCTATTATTTTTCCAGGCCTTTATTTTACTTTTTTTTTTAAATTTGGCAGAGCTAGTGAAATTTTTTTTTTTTTTATTAGTTAAACTATTTGAATACCTTTAATTTAATGTATATATTTTCTAATATTTATGGAAAAATAATTAAAAATATAAGAATATATTGAATAATTTAAGTGTCCCTATTATTTTTCCAGGCCTTTATTTTACATTTTTTTTAAGAATTTAGCAGAGCTAGTGAAATATTTTTATTTTATTAGTTAAACTATTTGAATACCTTTAATTTAGTGTATATATTTTGTAATATTTATGGAAAAATAATTGAAAATATAAGAATATATTGAAAAATTTAAGTGTCCCTATTATTTTTCCAGGCCTTTATTTTACCTTTTTTTTAAGAATATGGCAGAGCTAGTCAAATATTTTTATTTTATTAGTTAAACTATTTGAATACCTTTAATTTAGTGTATAAACTTTGTAATATTTATCGAAAAATAATTAAAAATATCAGAATATATTGAAAAATTTAAGTGTCCCTATTATTTTTCCAGGCCTTTATTTTACATATTTTCTAAGAATTTGGCAGAGCTAGTCAAATATTTTTATTTTATTAGTTAAACTATTTGAATACCTTTAATTTAGTGTATATATTTTGTAATATTTATGGAAAAATAATTGAAAATATAAGAATATGTTGAAAAATTTTAGTGTCCCTATTATTTTTCCAGGCTTTTATTTTACTTTTTTTTTTTAAATTTGG
The DNA here is from genome assembly GCA_927399465.1 of Sarcophaga caerulescens. Classification (NCBI taxonomy): domain Eukaryota; kingdom Metazoa; phylum Arthropoda; class Insecta; order Diptera; family Sarcophagidae; genus Sarcophaga; species Sarcophaga caerulescens. The sequence continues at coordinate 115,577,294 of OV656873.1, read as the reverse complement.
CAGAGCTAGTCAAATATTTTTATTTTATTAGTTAAACTATTTGAATACCTTTAATTTGGTGTATATACTTTGTAATATTTATCGAAAAATAATTAAAAACATAAGAATATGTTGAAAAATTTAAGTGTCCCTATTATTTTTCCAGGCCTTTATTTTACATTTTTTTTAAGAATTTGGCAGAGCTTGTGAAATATTTTTTTTTATTAGTTAAACTATTTGAATACCTTTAATTTAATGTATATACTTCGTAATATTTATCTAAAAATAATTGAAAATATAAGAATATATTGAAAAATTTAAGTGTCCCTATTATTTTTCCAGGCCTTTTTTTTACATTTTTTTTTCAGAATTTGGCAGAGCTAGTCAAATATTTTTTTTTTATTAGTTAAACTATTTGAATACCTTTAATTTAGTGTATATATTTTGTAATATTTATGGAAAAATAATTAAAAATATAAGAATATATTGATAAATTTAAGTGTCCCTATTATTTTTCCAGGCCTTTAGTTTACATTTTTTTTAAGAATTTGGCAGAGCTTGTGAAATAATTTTTTTTATTAGTTAAACTATTTGAATACCTATAATTTAGTGTATATATTTTGTAATATTTATGGAAAAATAATTAAAAATATAAGAATATATTGAAAAATTTAAGTGTCCCTATTATTTTTCCAGGCCTTTAGTTTACATTTTTTTTAAGAATTTGGCAGAGCTTGTGAAATAATTTTTTTTATTAGTTAAACTATTTGAATACCTTTAATTTAGTGTATGTATTTTATAATATTTATGGAAAAATAATTAAAAATATAAGAATATATTGAAAAATTTAAGTGTCCCTATTATTTTTCCAGGCCTTTATTTTACTTTTTTTTAAGAATTTGGCAGAGCTAGTCAAATATTTTTATTTTTTTAGTTAAACTATTTGAATACCTTTAATTTAGTGTATATATTTTGTAATATTTATGGAAAAATAATTGAAAATATAAGAATATATTGAAAAATTTTAGTGTCCCTATTATTTTTCCAGGCCTTTATTTTACTTTTTTTTTTTTAATTTGGCAGAGCTAGTCAAATATTTTTATTTTATTAGTTAAACTATTTGAATACCTTTAATTTGGTGTATATACTTTGTAATATTTATCGAAAAATAATTAAAAATATAAGAATATATTGAAAAATTTAAGTGTCCCTATTATTTTTCCAGGCCTTTATTTTCCATTTTTTTTAAGAATTTGGCAGAGCTTGTGAAATATTTTTTTTTTATTAGCTAAACTATTTGAATACCTATAATTTAGTGTATATATTTTGTAATATTTATGGAAAAATAATTACAAATATAAGAATATATTGATAAATTTAAGTGTCCCTATTATTTTTCCAGGCCTTTAGTTTACATTTTTTTTAAGAATTTGGCAGAGCTTGTGAAATAATTTTTTTTATTAGTTAAACTATTTGAATACCTATAATTTAGTGTATATATTTTGTAATATTTATGGAAAAATAATTAAAAATATAAGAATATATTGAAAAATTTAAGTGTCCCTATTATTTTTCCAGGCCTTTAGTTTACATTTTTTTTAAGAATTTGGCAGAGCTTGTGAAATAATTTTTTTTATTAGTTAAACTATTTGAATACCTTTAATTTAGTGTATATATTTTATAATATTTATGGAAAAATAATTAAAAATATAAGAATATATTGAAAAATTTAAGTGTCCCTATTATTTTTCCAGGCCTTTATTTTACTTTTTTTTAAGAATTTGGCAGAGCTAGTCAAATATTTTTATTTTATTAGTTAAACTATTTGAATACCTTTAATTTAGTGTATATACTTTGTAATATTTATCGAAAAATAATTAAAAATATCAGAATATATTGAAAAATTTAAGTGTCCCTATTATTTTTCCAGGCCTTTATTTTACATATTTTCTAAGAATTTGGCAGAGCTTGTGAAATATTTATATTTTATTAGTTAAACTATTTGAATACCTTTAATTTAGTGTATATATTTTGTAATATTTATCGAAAATTAATTAAAAATATAAGAATATATTGAAAAATTTAAGTGTCCCTATTATTTTTCCAGGCCTTTAGTTTACATTTTTTTTTAAGAATTTGGCAGAGCTTGTGAAATATTTTTATTTTATTAGTTAAACTATTTGAATACCTTTAATTTAGTGTATATACTTTGTAATATTTATGGAAAAATAATTGAAAATATAAGAATATATTGAAAAATTTAAGTGTCCCTATTATTTTTCCAGGCCTTTATTTTACATATTTTCTAAGAATTTGGCAGAGCTAGTCAAATATTTTTATTTTATTAGTTAAACTATTTGAATACCTTTAATTTTATGTATATATTTTGTAATATTTATCGAAAATTAATTAAAAATACAAGAATATATTGAAAAATTTAAGTGTCCCTATTATTTTTCCAGGCCTTTATTTTACATTTTTTTTTAAGAATTTGGCAGAGCTTGTGAAATATTTTTTTTTTATTAGTTAAACTATTTGAATACCTTTAATTTAATGTATATACTTCGTAATATTTATGGAAAAATAATTGAAAATATAAGAATATATTGAAAAATTTAAGAGTCCCTATTATTTTTCCAGGCCTTTATTTTACATTTTTTTAAGAATTTGGCAGAGCTAGTCAAATATTTTTTTTATTAGTTAAACTATTTGAATACCTTTAATTTAGTGTATATATTTTGTAATATTTATGGAAAAATAATTAAAAATATAAGAATATATTGAAAAATTTAAGTGTCCCTATTATTTTTCCAGGCCTTTATTTTACATTTTTTTTAAGAATTTGGCAGAGCTTGTGAAATATTTTTATTTTATTAGTTAAACTATTTGAATTTCTTTAATTTAGTGTATATATTTTATAATATTTATGGAAAAATAATTAAAAATATAAGAATATATTGAAAAATTTAAGTGTCCCTATTATTTTTCCAGGCCTTTATTTTACATTTTTTTTAAGAATTTGGCAGAGCTTGTGAAATATTTTTATTTTATTAGTTAAACTATTTGAATACCTTTAATTTAATGTATATACTTCGTAATATTTATTGAAAAATAATTGAAAATATAAGAATATATTGAAAAATTTAAGTGTCCCTATTATTTTTCCAGGCCTTTATTTTACTTTTTTTTAAGAATTTGGCAGAGCTAGTCAAATATTTTTATTTTATTAGTTAAACTATTTGAATACCTTTAATTTAGTGTATATACTTTGTAATATTTATCGAAAAATAATTAAAAATATCAGAATATATTGAAAAATTTAAGTGTCCCTATTATTTTTCCAGGCCTTTATTTTACATATTTTCTAAGAATTTGGCAGAGCTTGTGAAATATTTTTATTTTATTAGTTAAACTATTTGAATACCTTTAATTTAGTGTATATACTTCGTAATATTTATGGAAAAATAATTGAAAATATAAGAATATATTGAAAAATTTAAGTGTCCCTATTATTTTTCCAGGCCTTTATTTTACTTTTTTTTTAAGAATTTGGCAGAGCTAGTCAAATATTTTTATTTTATTAGTTAAACTATTTGAATACCTTTAATTTAGTGTATATACTTTGTAATATTTATCGAAAAATAATTAAAAATATCAGAATATATTGAAAAATTTAAGTGTCCCTATTATTTTTCCAGGCCTTTATTTTACATATTTTCTAAGAATTTGGCAGAGCTTGTGAAATATTTTTATTTTATTAGTTAAACTATTTGAATACCTTTAATTTAGTGTATATACTTTGTAATATTTATCGAAAATTAATTAAAAATATAAGAATATATTGAAAAATTTTAGTGTCCCTATTATTTTTCCAGGCCTTTATTTTACATATTTTCTAAGAATTTGGCAGAGCTTGTGAAATATTTTTATTTTATTAGTTAAACTATTTGAATACCTTTAATTTAGTGTATATACTTTTTAATATTTATCGAAAAATAATTAAAAATATTAGAATATATTGAAAAATTTAAGTGTCCCTATTATTTTTCCAGGCCTTTATTTTACATTTTTTTTAAGAATTTGGCAGAGCTAGTGACATAGTTTTATTTTATTAGTTAAACTATTTGAATACCTTTAATTTAGTGTATATATTTTATAATATTTATGGAAAAATAATTAAAAATATAAGAATATATTGAAAAATTTAAGTGTCCCTATTATTTTTCCAGGCCTTTATTTTACATTTTTTTTAAGAATTTGGCAGAGCTTGTGAAATATTTTTTTTTATTAGTTAAACTATTTGAATACCTTTAATTTAATGTATATACTTCGTAATATTTATCTAAAAATAATTGAAAATATAAGAATATATTGAAAAATTTAAGTGTCCCTATTATTTTTCCAGACCTTTTTTTTACATTTTTTTTCAGTATTTGGCAGAGCTAGTCAAATATTTTTTTTTATTAGTTAAACTATTTGAATACCTTTAATTTAGTGTATATATTTTGTAATATTTATGGAAAAATAATTAAAAATATAAGAATATATTGATAAATTTAAGTGTCCCTATTATTTTTCCAGGCCTTTAGTTTACATTTTTTTTAAGAATTTGGCAGAGCTTGTGAAATAATTTTTTTTATTAGTTAAACTATTTGAATACCTTTAATTTAGTGTATATATTTTGTAATATTTATGGAAAAATAATTAAAAATATAAGAATATATTGAAAAATTTAAGTGTCCCTATTATTTTTCCAGGCCTTTATTTTACATTTTTTTTAAGAATTTGGCAGAGCTTGTGAAATATTTTTATTTTATTAGTTAAACTATTTGAATTTCTTTAATTTAGTGTATATATTTTATAATATTTATGGAAAAATAATTAAAAATATAAGAATATATTGAAAAATTTAAGTGTCCCTATTATTTTTCCAGGCCTTTATTTTACATTTTTTTTTAGAATTTGGCAGAGCTTGTGAAATATTTTTATTTTATTAGTTAAACTATTTGAATACCTTTAATTTAATGTATATACTTCGTAATATTTATTGAAAAATAATTGAAAATATAAGAATATATTGAAAAATTTAAGTGTCGCTATTATTTTTCCAGGCCTTTATTTTACTTTTTTTTAAGAATTTGGAAGAGCTAGTCAAATATTTTTATTTTATTAGTTAAACTATTTGAATACCTTTAATTTAGTGTATATACTTTGTAATATTTATCGAAAAATAATTAAAAATATCAGAATATATTGAAAAATTTAAGTGTCCCTATTATTTTTCCATGGCTTTATTTTACTTTTTTTTTAAGAATTTGGCAGAGCTAGTCAAATATTTTTATTTTATTAGTTAAACTATTTGAATACCTTTAATTTAGTGTATATACTTTGTAATATTTATCGAAAAATAATTAAAAATATCAGAATATATTGAAAAATTTAAGTGTCCCTATTATTTTTCCAGGCCTTTATTTTACATATTTTCTAAGAATTTGGCAGAGCTTGTGAAATATTTTTATTTTATTAGTTAAACTATTTGAATACCTTTAATTTAGTGTATATACTTTGTAATATTTATCGAAAATTAATTAAAAATATAAGAATATATTGAAAAATTTAAGTGTCCCTATTATTTTTCCAGGCCTTTATTTTACATTTTTTTTAAGAATTTGGCAGAGCTAGTGAAATATTTTTATTTTATTAGTTAAACTATTTGAATACCTTTAATTTAATGTATATATTTTGTAATATTTATGGAAAAATAATTGAAAATATAAGAATATATTGAAAAATTTAATTGTCCCTATTATTTTTCCAGGCCTTTATTTTACTTTTTTTTTAAGAATTTGGCTGAGCTTGTGAAATATTTTTATTTTATTAGTTAAACTATTTGAATACCTTTAATTTAGTGTATATACTTTGTAATATTTATCGAAAATTAATTAAAAATATCAGAATATATTGAAAAATTTAAGTGTCCCTATTATTTTTCCAGGCCTTTATTTTACATATTTTCTAAGAATTTGGCAGAGCTTGTGAAATATTTTTATTTTATTAGTTAAACTATTTGAATACCTTTAATTTAATGTATATACTTCGTAATATTTATGGAAAAATAATTGAAAATATAAGAATATATTGAAAAATTTAAGTGTCCCTATTATTTTTCCAGGCCTTTATTTTACTTTTTTTTTTAAATTTGGCAGAGCTAGTGAAATTTTTTTTTTATTAGTTAAACTATTTAAATACCTTTAATTTAATGTATATATTTTCTAATATTTATGGAAAAATAATTAAAAATATAAGAATTTATTGAATAATTTAAGTGTCCCTATTATTTTGCCAGGCCTTTATTTTACTTTTTTTTTAAGAATTTGGCAGAGCTAGTCAAATATTTTTATTTTATTAGTTAAACTATTTGAATACCTTTAATTTAGTGTATATATTTTGTAATATTTATGGAAAAATAATTAAAAATATAAGAATATATTGAAAAATTTAAGTGTCCCTATTATTTTTCCATGAATTTATTTTACATTTTTTTAAGAATTTGGCAGAGCTAGTGAAATAGTTTTATTTTATTAGTTAAACTATTTGAATACCTTTAATTTAGTGTATATATTTTGTAATATTTATGGAAAAATAATTAAAAATATAAGAATATATTGAAAAATTTAAGTGTCCCTATTATTTTTCCATGCCTTTATTTTACATTTTTTTAAGAATTTGGCAGAGCTAGTGAAATATTTTTATTTTATTAGTTAAACTATTTGAATACCTTTAATTTAATGTATATATTTTGTAATATTTATGGAAAAATAATTAAAAATATAAGAATATATTGATAAATTTAAGTGTCCCTATTATTTTGCCAGGCCTTTAGTTTACATATTTTCTAAGAATTTGGCAGAGCTAGTGAAATATTTTTATTTTATTAGTTAAACTATTTGAATACCTTTAATTTAATGTATATATTTTGTAATATTTATGGAAAAATAATTAAAAATATAAGAATATATTGAAAAATTTAAGTGTCCCTATTATTTTTCCATGCCTTTATTTTACATTTTTTTAAGAATTTGGCAGAGCTAGTGAAATATTTTTATTTTATTAGTTAAACTATTTGAATACCTTTAATTTAATGTATATATTTTGTAATATTTATGGAAAAATAATTGAAAATATAAGAATATATTGAAAAATTTAAGTGTCCCTATTATTTTTCCATGCCTTTATTTTACATTTTTTTAAGAATTTGGCAGAGCTAGTGAAATAGTTTTATTTTATTAGTTAAACTATTTGAATACCTTTAATTTAGTGTATATATTTTGTAATATTTATGGAAAAATAATTAAAAATATAAGAATATATTGAAAAATTTAAGTGTCCCTATTATTTTTCCATGCCTTTATTTTACATTTTTTTAAGAATTTGGCAGAGCTAGTGAAATATTTTTATTTTATTAGTTAAACTATTTGAATACCTTTAATTTAATGTATATATTTTGTAATATTTATGGAAAAATAATTGAAAATATAAGAATATATTGAAAAATTTAAGTGTCCCTATTATTTTTCCATGCCTTTATTTTACATTTTTTTAAGAATTTGGCAGAGCTAGTGAAATATTTTTATTTTATTAGTTAAACTATTTCAATACCTTTAATTTAATGTATATATTTTGTAATATTTATGGAAAAATAATTAAAAATATAAGAATATATTGAAAAATTTAAGTGTCCCTATTATTTTTCCATGCCTTTATTTTAAATTTTTTTAAGAATTTGGCAGAGCTAGTGAAATATTTTTATTTTATTAGTTAAACTATTTGAATACCTTTAATTTAATGTATATATTTTGTAATATTTATGGAAAAATAATTAAAAATATAAGAATATATTGATAAATTTAAGTGTCCCTATTATTTTGCCAGGCCTTTAGTTTACATATTTTCTAAGAATTTGGCAGAGCTTGTGAAATATTTTTATTTTATTAGTTAAACTATTTGAATACCTTTACTTTAGTGTATATATTTTGTAATATTTATGGAAAAATAATTAAAAATATAAGAATATATTGAAAAATTTAAGTGTCCCTATTATTTCTCCAGGCCTTTATTTTACTTTTTTTTTAAGAATTTGGCAGAGCTAGTCAAATATTTTTATTTTATTAGTTAAACTATTTGAATACCTTTAATTTAGTGTATATATTTTGTAATATTTATGGAAAAATAATTAAAAATATAAGAATATATTGAAAAATTTAAGTGTCCCTATTATTTTTCCAGGCCTTTATTTTACATATTTTCTAAGAATTTGGCAGATCTTGTGAAATATTTTTATTTTATTAGTTTAACTATTTGAATACCTTTAATTTAATGTATATACTTCGTAATATTTATGGAAAAATAATTAAAAATATAAGAATATATTGAAAAATTTAAGTGTCCCTATTATTTTTCCAGGCCTTTATTTTACTTTTTTTTTAAGAATTTGGCAGAGCTAGTGAAATATTTTTATTTTATTAGTTAAACTATTTGAATACCTTTAATTTAGTGTATATATTTTGTAATATTTATGGAAAAATAATTAAAAATATAAGAATATATTGAAAAATTTAAGTGTCCCTATTATTTTTCCAGGCCTTTATTTTACTTTTTTTTTAAGAATTTGGCAGAGCTAGTGAAATATTTTTATTTTATTAGTTAAACTATTTGAATACCTTTAATTTAGTGTATATATTTTGTAATATTTATGGAAAAATAATTAAAAATATAAGAATATATTGAAAAATTTAAGTGTCCCTATTATTTTTCCATGAATTTATTTTACATTTTTTTAAGAATTTGGCAGAGCTAGTGAAATAGTTTTATTTTATTAGTTAAACTATTTGAATACCTTTAATTTAGTGTATATATTTTATAATATTTATGGAAAAATAATTAAAAATATAAGAATATATTGAAAAATTTAAGTGTCCCTATTTTTTTTCCAGGCCTTTATTTTACATTTTTTTTAAGAATTTGGCAGAGCTAGTGAAATATTTTTATTTTATTAGTTAAACTATTTGAATACCTTTAATTTAATGTATATACTTCGTAATATTTATGGAAAAATAATTGAAAATATAAGAATATATTGAAAAATTTAAGTGTCCCTATTATTTTTCCAGGCCTTTATTTTACTTTTTTTTTTTAAATTTGGCAGAGCTAGTGAAATTTTTTTTTATTAGTTAAACTATTTAAATACCTTTAATTTAATGTATATATTTTCTAATATTTATGGAAAAATAATTAAAAATATAAGAATATATTGAATAATTTAAGTGTCCCTATTATTTTTCCAGGCCTTTATTTTACTTTTTTTTTAAGAATTTGGCAGAGCTAGTCAAATATTTTTATTTTATTAGTTAAACTATTTGAATACCTTTAATTTAGTGTATATATTTTGTAATATTTATGGAAAAATAATTAAAAATATAAGAATATATTGAAAAATTTAAGTGTCCCTATTATTTTTCCATGCCTTTATTTTACATTTTTTTAAGAATTTGGCAGAGCTAGTGAAATATTTTTATTTTATTAGTTAAACTATTTGAATACCTTTAATTTAATGTATATATTTTGTAATATTTATGGAAAAATAATTGAAAATATAAGAATATATTGAAAAATTTAAGTGTCCCTATTATTTTTCCATGCCTTTATTTTACATTTTTTTAAGAATTTGGCAGAGCTAGTGAAATATTTTTATTTTATTAGTTAAACTATTTGAATACCTTTAATTTAATGTATATATTTTGTAATATTTATGGAAAAATAATTGAAAATATAAGAATATATTGAAAAATTTAAGTGTCCCTATTATTTTTCCAGGCCTTTATTTTACATATTTTCTAAGAATTTGGCAGAGCTTGTGAAATATTTTTATTTTATTAGTTAAACTATTTGAATACCTTTAATTTAGTGTATATACTTTGTAATATTTATCGAAAATTAATTAAAAATATAAGAACATATTGAAAAATTTAAGTGTCCCTATTATTTTTCCAGGCATTTATTTTACTTTTTTTTTAAGAATTTGGAAGAGCTAGTCAAATATTTTTATTTTATTAGTTAAACTATTTGAATACTTTTAATTTAGTGTATATATTTTGTAAAATTTATGGAAAAATAATTAAAAATATAAGAATATATTGAAAAATTTAAGTGTCCCTATTATTTTTCCAGCCCTTTATTTTACTTTTTTTTTTAAGAATTTGGCAGAGCTAGTGAAATATTTTTTTTTTATTAGTTAAACTATTTGAATACCTTTAATTTAGTGCATATATTTTGTAATATTTATGGAAAAATAATTAAAAATATAAGAATATACTGAAAAATTTAAGTGTCCCTATTATCTTTCCAGGACTTTATTTTACTTTTTTTTTTAAATTTGGCAGAGCTAGTGAAATTTTTTTTTTTATTAGTTAAACTATTTGAATACCTTTAATTTAGTGCATATATTTTGTAATATTTATGGAAAAATAATTAAAAATATAAGAATATATTGAATAATTTAAGTGTCCCTATTATTTCTCCAGGCCTTTATTTTACTTTTTTTTTTAAGAATTTGGCAGAGCTAGTCAAATATTTTTATTTTATTAGTTAAACTATTTGAATACCTTTAATTTAGTGTATATATTTTGTAATATTTATGGAAAAATAATTAAAAATATAAGAATATATTGAAAAATTTAAGTGTCCCTATTATTTTTCCAGGCCTTTATTTTACATATTTTCTAAGAATTTGGCAGAGCTTGTGAAATATTTTTATTTTATTAGTTAAACTATTTGAATACCTTTACTTTAGTGTATATATTTTGTAATATTTATGGAAAAATAATTAAAAATATAAGAATATATTGAAAAATTTAAGTGTCCCTATTATTTCTCCAGGCCTTTATTTTACTTTTTTTTTTAAGAATTTGGCAGAGCTAGTCAAATATTTTTATTTTATTAGTTAAACTATTTGAACACCTTTAATTTAGTGTATATATTTTGTAATATTTATGGAAAAATAATTAAAAATATAAGAATATATTGAAAAATTTAAGTGTCCCTATTATTTTTCCAGGCCTTTATTTTACATATTTTCTAAGAATTTGGCAGAGCTTGTGAAATATTTTTATTTTATTAGTTAAACTATTTGAATACCTTTAATTTAATGTATATACTTCGTAATATTTATGGAAAAATAATTAAAAATATAAGAATATATTGAAAAATTTAAGTGTCCCTATTATTTTTCCAGGCCTTTATTTTACTTTTTTTTTAAGAATTTGGCAGAGCTAGTGAAATATTTTTATTTTATTAGTTAAACTATTTGAATACCTTTAATTTAGTGTATATATTTTGTAATATTTATGGAAAAATAATTAAAAATATAAGAATATATTGAAAAATTTAAGTGTCCCTATTATTTTTCCAGGCCTTTATTTTACTTTTTTTTAAGAATTTAGCAGAGCTAGTCAAATATTTTTATTTTATTAGTTAAACTATTTGAATACCTTTAATTTAGTGTATATACTTTGTAATATTTATCGAAAAATAATTAAAAATATAAGAATATATTGAAAAATTTAAGTGTCCCTATTATTTTTCCATGCTTTTATTTTACATTTTTTTTAAGAATTTGGCAGAGCTAGTCAAATATTTTTATTTTATTAGTTAAACTATTTGAATACCTTTAATTTAGTGTATATACTTTGTAATATTTATCGAAAAATAATTAAAAATATCAGAATATATTGAAAAATTTAAGTGTCCCTATTATTTTTCCAGGCCTTTATTTTACATATTTTCTAAGAATTTGGCAGACCTTGTGAAATATTTTTATTTTATTAGTTAAACTATTTGAATACCTTTAATTTAGTGTATATACTTTGTAATATTTATCGAAAATTAATTAAAAATATAAGAACATATTGAAAAATTTAAGTGTCCCTATTATTTTTCCAGGCATTTATTTTACTTTTTTTTTAAGAATTTGGAAGAGCTAGTCAAATATTTTTATTTTATTAGTTAAACTATTAGAATACTTTTAATTTAGTGTATATATTTTGTAATATTTATGGAAAAATAATTAAAAATATAAGAATATATTGAAAAATTTAAGTGTCCCTATTATTTTTCCAGGCCTTTATTTTACTTTTTTTTTTAAGAATTTGGCAGAGCTAGTGAAATATTTTTTTTTTATTAGTTAAACTATTTGAATACCTTTAATTTAGTGCATATATTTTGTAATATTTATGGAAAAATAATTAAAAATATAAGAATATACTGAAAAATTTAAGTGTCCCTATTATCTTTCCAGGCCTTTATTTTACTTTTTTTTTTAAATTTGGCAGAGCTAGTGAAATTTTTTTTTTTTTTATTAGTTAAACTATTTGAATACCTTTAATTTAGTGCATATATTTTGTAATATTTATGGAAAAATAATTAAAAATATAAGAATATATTGAAAAATTTAAGTGTCCCTATTATTTTTCCAGGCCTTTATTTTACATATTTTCTAAGAATTTGGCAGAGCTTGTGAAATATTTTTATTTTATTAGTTAAACTATTTGAATACCTTTACTTTAGTGTATATATTTTGTAATATTTATGGAAAAATAATTAAAAATATAAGAATATATTGAAAAATTTGAGTGTCCCTATTATTTCTCCAGGCCTTTATTTTACTTTTTTTTTAAGAATTTGGCAGAGCTAGTCAAATATTTTTATTTTATTAGTTAAACTATTTGAATACCTTTAATTTAGTGTATATATTTTGTAATATTTATGGAAAAATAATTAAAAATATAAGAATATGTTGAAAAATTTAAGTGTCCCTATTATTTTTCCAGGCCTTTATTTTACATATTTTCTAAGAATTTGGCAGAGCTTGTGAAATATTTTTATTTTATTAGTTAAACTATTTGAATACCTTTAATTTAATGTATATACTTCGTAATATTTATGGAAAAATAATTAAAAATATAAGAATATATTGAAAAATTTAAGTGTCCCTATTATTTTTCCAGGCCTTTATTTTACTTTTTTTTTAAGAATTTGGCAGAGCTAGTGAAATATTTTTATTTTATTAGTTAAACTATTTGAATACCTTTAATTTAGTGTATATATTTTGTAATATTTATGGAAAAATAATTAAAAATATAAGAATATATTGAAAAATTTAAGTGTCCCTATTATTTTTCCAGGCCTTTATTTTACTTTTTTTTTAAGAATTTGGCAGAGCTAGTGAAATATTTTTATTTTATTAGTTAAACTATTTGAATACCTTTAATTTAGTGTATATATTTTGTAATATTTATGGAAAAATAATTAAAAATATAAGAATATATTGAAAAATTTAAGTGTCCCTATTATTTTTCCATAAATTTATTTTACATTTTTTTTAAGAATTTGGCAGAGCTAGTGACATAGTTTTATTTTATTAGTTAAACTATTTGAATACCTTTAATTTAGTGTATATATTTTATAATATTTATGGAAAAATAATTAAAAATATAAGAATATATTGAAAAATTTAAGTGTCCCTATTATTTTTCCAGGCCTTTATTTTACATTTTTTTTAAGAATTTGGCAGAGCTTGTGAAATATTTTTATTTTATTAGTTAAACTATTTGAATACCTTTAATTTAATGTATATACTTCGTAATATTTATTGAAAAATAATTGAAAATATAAGAATATATTGAAAAATTTAAGTGTCCCTATTATTTTTCCAGGCCTTTATTTTACTTTTTTTTAAGAATTTGGCAGAGCTAGTCAAATATTTTTATTTAATTAGTTAAACTATTTGAATACCTTTAATTTAGTGTATATACTTTGTAATATTTATCGAAAAATAATTAAAAATATAAGAATATATTGAAAAATTTAAGTGTCCCTATTATTTTTCCAGGCCTTTATTTTACATTTTTTTAAGAATTTGGCAGAGCTAGTCAAATATTTTTATTTTATTAGTTAAACTATTTGAATACCTTTAATTTAGTGTATATACTTTGTAATATTTATCGAAAAATAATTAAAAATATAAGAATATATTGAAAAATTTAAGTGTCCCTATTATTTTTCCAGGCCTTTATTTTACATATTTTCTAAGAATTTGGCAGAGCTTGTGAAATATTTTTATTTTATTAGTTAAACTATTTGAATACCTTTAATTTAGTGTATATACTTTGTAATATTTATCGAAAATTAATTAAAAATATAAGAATATATTGAAAAATTTAAGTGTCCCTATTATTTTTCCATGCCTTTATTTTACATTTTTTTAAGAATTTGGCAGAGCTAGTGAAATATTTTTATTTTATTAGTTAAACTATTTGAATACCTTTAATTTAGTGTATATATTTTGTAATATTTATGGAAAAATAATTAAAAATATAAGAATATATTGAAAAATTTAAGTGTCCCTATTATTTTTCCAGGCCTTTATTTTACATTTTTTTTAAGAATTTGGCAGAGCTTGTGAAATATTTTTATTTTATTAGTTAAACTATTTGAATACCTTTAATTTAGTGTATATATTTTATAATATTTATCGAAAAATAATTGAAAATATAAGAATATATTGAAAAATTTAAGTGTCCCTATTATTTTTCCAGGCCTTTATTTTACATTTTTTTTAAGAATTTGGCAGAGCTTGTGAAATATTTTTATTTTATTAGTTAAACTATTTGAATACCTTTAATTTAGTGTATATATTTTGTAATATTTATGGAAAAATAATTAAAAATATAAGAATATATTGAAAAATTTAAGTGTCCCTATTATTTTTCCAGGCCTTTATTTTACATATTTTCTAAGAATTTGGCAGAGCTTGTGAAATATTTTTATTTTATTAGTTAAACTATTTGAATACCTTTAATTTAATGTATATACTTCGTAATATTTATGGAAAAATAATTAAAAATATAAGAATATATTGAAAAATTTAAGTGTCCCTATTATTTTTCCAGGCCTTTATTTTACTTTTTTTTTAAGAATTTGGCAGAGCTCGTGAAATATTTTTATTTTATTAGTTAAACTATTTGAATACCTTTAATTTAGTGTATATATTTTGTAATATTTATGGAAAAATAATTAAAAATATAAGAATATATTGAAAAATTTAAGTGTCCCTATTATTTTTCCAGGCCTTTATTTTACTTTTTTTTTAAGAATTTGGCAGAGCTAGTGAAATATTTTTATTTTATTAGTTAAACTATTTGAATACCTTTAATTTAGTGTATATATTTTGTAATATTTATGGAAAAATAATTAAAAATATAAGAATATATTGAAAAATTTAAGTGTCCCTATTATTTTTCCATAAATTTATTTTACATTTTTTTTAAGAATTTGGCAGAGCTAGTGACATAGTTTTATTTTATTAGTTAAACTATTTGAATACCTTTAATTTAGTGTATATATTTTATAATATTTATGGAAAAATAATTAAAAATATAAGAATATATTGAAAAATTTAAGTGTCCCTATTATTTTTCCAGGCCTTTATTTTACATTTTTTTTAAGAATTTGGCAGAGCTTGTGAAATATTTTTATTTTATTAGTTAAACTATTTGAATACCTTTAATTTAATGTATATACTTCGTAATATTTATTGAAAAATAATTGAAAATATAAGAATATATTGAAAAATTTAAGTGTCCCTATTATTTTTCCAGGCCTTTATTTTACTTTATTTTAAGAATTTGGCAGAGCTAGTCAAATATTTTTATTTAATTAGTTAAACTATGTGAATACCTTTAATTTAGTGTATATACTTTGTAATATTTATCGAAAAATAATTAAAAATATAAGAATATATTGAAAAATTTAAGTGTCCCTATTATTTTTCCAGGCCTTTATTTTACATTTTTTTAAGAATTTGGCAGAGCTAGTCAAATATTTTTATTTTATTAGTTAAACTATTTGAATACCTTTAATTTAGTGTATATACTTTGTAATATTTATCGAAAAATAATTAAAAATATAAGAATATATTGAAAAATTTAAGTGTCCCTATTATTTTTCCAGGCCTTTATTTTACATATTTTCTAAGAATTTGGCAGAGCTTGTGAAATATTTTTATTTTATTAGTTAAACTATTTGAATACCTTTAATTTAGTGTATATACTTTGTAATATTTATCGAAAATTAATTAAAAATATAAGAATATATTGAAAAATTTAAGTGTCCCTATTATTTTTCCATGCCTTTATTTTACATTTTTTTAAGAATTTGGCAGAGCTAGTGAAATATTTTTATTTTATTAGTTAAACTATTTGAATACCTTTAATTTAGTGTATATATTTTGTAATATTTATGGAAAAATAATTAAAAATATAAGAATATATTGAAAAATTTAAGTGTCCCTATTATTTTTCCAGGCCTTTATTTTACATTTTTTTTAAGAATTTGGCAGAGCTTGTGAAATATTTTTATTTTATTAGTTAAACTATTTGAATACCTTTAATTTAGTGTATATATTTTATAATATTTATCGAAAAATAATTGAAAATATAAGAATATATTGAAAAATTTAAGTGTCCCTATTATTTTTCCAGGCCTTTATTTTACATTTTTTTTAAGAATTTGGCAGAGCTTGTGAAATATTTTTATTTTATTAGTTAAACTATTTGAATACCTTTAATTTAGTGTATATATTTTGTAATATTTATGGAAAAATAATTAAAAATATAAGAATATATTGAAAAATTTAAGTGTCCCTATTATTTTTCCATGCCTTTATTTTACATTTTTTTTAAGAATTTGGCAGAGCTAGTCAAATATTTTTATTTTATTAGTTAAACTATTTGAATACCTTTAATTTAGTGTATATACTTTGTAATATTTATCGAAAAATAATTAAAAATATCAGAATATATTGAAAAATTTAAGTGTCCCTATTATTTTTCCAGGCCTTTATTTTACATATTTTCTAAGAATTTGGCAGAGCTTGTGAAATATTTTTATTTTATTAGTTAAACTATTTGAATACCTTTAATTTAGTGTATATATTTTGTAATATTTATCGAAAATTAATTAAAAATATAAGAACATATTGAAAAATTTAAGTGTCCCTATTATTTTTCCAGGCATTTATTTTACTTTTTTTTTAAGAATTTGGAAGAGCTAGTCAAATATTTTTATTTTATTAGTTAAACTATTTGAATACTTTTAATTTAGTGTATATATTTTGTAATATTTATGGAAAAATAATTAAAAATATAAGAATATATTGAAAAATTTAAGTGTCCCTATTATTTTTCCAGGCCTTTATTTTACTTTTTTTTTTAAGAATTTGGCAGAGCTAGTGAAATATTTTTTTTTTATTAGTTAAACTATTTGAATACCTTTAATTTAGTGCATATATTTTGTAATATTTATGGAAAAATAATTAAAAATATAAGAATATACTGAAAAATTTAAGTGTCCCTATTATCTTTCCATTCCTTTATTTTACTTTTTTTTTTAAATTTGGCAGAGCTAGTGAAATTTTTTTTTTTTATTAGTTAAACTATTTGAATACCTTTAATTTAGTGCATATATTTTGTAATATTTATGGAAAAATAATTAAAAATATAAGAATATATTGAATAATTTAAGTGTCCCTATTATTTCTCCAGGCCTTTATTTTACTTTTTTTTTTAAGAATTTGGCAGAGCTAGTCAAATATTTTTATTTTATTAGTTAAACTATTTGAATACCTTTAATTTAGTGTATATATTTTGTAATATTTATGGAAAAATAATTAAAAATATAAGAATATATTGAAAAATTTAAGTGTCCCTATTATTTTTCCAGGCCTTTATTTTACATATTTTCTAAGAATTTGGCGGAGCTTGTGAAATATTTTTATTTTATTAGTTAAACTATTTGAATACCTTTACTTTAGTGTATATATTTTGTAATATTTATGGAAAAATAATTAAAAATATAAGAATATATTGAAAAATTTAAGTGTCCCTATTATTTTTCCAGGCCTTTATTTTACATATTTTCTAAGAATTTGGCAGAGCTTGTGAAATATTTTTATTTTATTAGTTAAACTATTTGAATACCTTTAATTTAGTGTATATATTTTGTAATATTTATGGAAAAATAATTAAAAATATAAGAATATATTGAAAAATTTAAGTGTCCCTATTATTTCTCCAGGCCTTTATTTTACTTTTTTTTTAAGAATTTGGCAGAGCTAGTCAAATATTTTTATTTTATTAGTTAAACTATTTGAACACCTTTAATTTAGTGTATATATTTTGTAATATTTATGGAAAAATAATTAAAAATATAAGAATATATTGAAAAATTTAAGTGTCCCTATTATTTTTCCAGGCCTTTATTTTACTTTTTTTTTAAGAATTTGGCAGAGCTAGTGAAATATTTCTATTTTATTAGTTAAACTATTTGAATACCTTTAATTTAGTGTATATATTTTGTAATATTTATGGAAAAATAATTAAAAATATAAGAATATATTGAAAAATTTAAGTGTCCCTATTATTTTTCCATGAATTTATTTTACATTTTTTTTAAGAATTTGGCAGAGCTAGTGACATAGTTTTATTTTATTAGTTAAACTATTTGAATACCTTTAATTTAGTGTATATATTTTATAATATTTATGGAAAAATAATTAAAAATATAAGAATATATTGAAAAATTTAAGTGTCCCTATTATTTTTCCAGGCCTTTATTTTACATTTTTTTTAAGAATTTGGCAGAGCTTGTGAAATATTTTTATTTTATTAGTTAAACTATTTGAATACCTTTAATTTAGTGTATATATTTTGTAATATTTATGGAAAAATAATTAAAAATATAAGAATATATTGAAAAATTTAAGTGTCCCTATTATTTTTCCATGCCTTTATTTTACATTTTTTTTAAGAATTTGGCAGAGCTAGTCAAATATTTTTATTTTATTAGTTAAACTATTTGAATACCTTTAATTTAGTGTATATACTTTGTAATATTTATCGAAAAATAATTAAAAATATCAGAATATATTGAAAAATTTAAGTGTCCCTATTATTTTTCCAGGCCTTTATTTTACATATTTTCTAAGAATTTGGCAGAGCTTGTGAAATATTTTTATTTTATTAGTTAAACTATTTGAATACCTTTAATTTAGTGTATATATTTTGTAATATTTATCGAAAATTAATTAAAAATATAAGAACATATTGAAAAATTTAAGTGTCCCTATTATTTTTCCAGGCATTTATTTTACTTTTTTTTTAAGAATTTGGAAGAGCTAGTCAAATATTTTTATTTTATTAGTTAAACTATTTGAATACTTTTAATTTAGTGTATATATTTTGTAATATTTATGGAAAAATAATTAAAAATATAAGAATATATTGAAAAATTTAAGTGTCCCTATTATTTTTCCAGGCCTTTATTTTACTTTTTTTTTTTAAGAATTTGGCAGAGCTAGTGAAATATTTTTTTTTTATTAGTTAAACTATTTGAATACCTTTAATTTAGTGCATATATTTTGTAATATTTATGGAAAAATAATTAAAAATATAAGAATATATTGAATAATTTAAGTGTCCCTATTATTTCTCCAGGCCTTTATTTTACTTTTTTTTTTTAAGAATTTGGCAGAGCTAGTCAAATATTTTTATTTTATTAGTTAAACTATTTGAATACCTTTAATTTAGTGTATATATTTTGTAATATTTATGGAAAAATAATTAAAAATATAAGAATATATTGAAAAATTTAAGTGTCCCTATTATTTTTCCAGGCCTTTATTTTACATATTTTCTAAGAATTTGGCAGAGCTTGTGAAATATTTTTATTTTATTAGTTAAACTATTTGAATACCTTTAATTTAGTGCATATATTTTGTAATATTTATGGAAAAATAATTAAAAATATAAGAATATATTGAATAATTTAAGTGTCCCTATTATTTCTCCAGGCCTTTATTTTACTTTTTTTTTTTAAGAATTTGGCAGAGCTAGTCAAATATTTTTATTTTATTAGTTAAACTATTTGAACACCTTTAATTTAGTGTATATATTTTGTAATATTTATGGAAAAATAATTAAAAATATAAGAATATATTGAAAAATTTAAGTATCCCTATTATTTTTCCAGGCCTTTATTTTACATATTTTCTAAGAATTTGGCAGAGCTTGTGAAATATTTTTATTTTATTAGTTAAACTATTTGAATACCTTTAATTTAATTTATATACTTCGTAATATTTATTGAAAAATAATTGAAAATATAAGAATATATTGAAAAATTTAAGTGTCCCTATTATTTTTCCAGGCCTTTATTTTACTTTTTTTTAAGAATTTGGCAGAGCTAGTCAAATATTTTTATTTTATTAGTTAAACTATTTGAATACCTTTAATTTAGTGTATATACTTTGTAATATTTATCGAAAAATAATTAAAAATATCAGAATATATTGAAAAATTTAAGTGTCCCTATTATTTTTCCAGGCCTTTATTTTACATATTTTCTAAGAATTTGGCAGAGCTTGTGAAATATTTTTATTTTATTAGTTAAACTATTTGGATACCTTTAATTTAGTGTATATACTTTGTAATATTTATCGAAAATTAATTAAAAATATAAGAATATATTGAAAAATTTAAGTGTCCCTATTATTTTTCCAGGCCTTTATTTTACATTTTTTTTAAGAATTTGGCAGAGCTAGTGAAATATTTTTATTTTATTAGTTAAACTATTTGAATACCTTTAATTTAATGTATATACTTCGTAATATTTATGGAAAAATAATTGAAAATATAAGAATATATTGAAAAATTTAAGTGTACCTATTATTTTTCCAGGCCTTTATTTTACTTTTTTTTTTAAATTTGGCAGAGCTAGTGAAATTTTTTTATTTTATTAGTTAAACTATTTGAATACCTTTAATTTAATGTATATATTTTGTAATATTTATGGAAAAATAATTGAAAATATAAGAATATATTGAAAAATTTAAGTGTCCCTATTATTTTTCCATGCCTTTATTTTAAATTTTTTTTAAGAATTTGGCAGAGCTAGTGAAATATTTTTATTTTATTAGTTGAACTATTTGAATACCTTTAATTTAATTTATATATTTTGTAATATTTACGGAAAAATAATTAAAAATATAAGAATATATTGAAAAATTTAAGTGTCCCTATTATTTTTCCATGCCTTTATTTTACATTTTTTTAAGAATTTGGCAGAGCTAGTGAAATATTTTTATTTTATTAGTTAAACTATTTGAATACCTTTAATTTAATGTATATTTTTTGTAATATTTATGGAAAAATAATTAAAAATATAAGAATATATTGAAAAATTTAAGTCTCCCTATTATTTTTCCAGGCCTTTATTTTACATTTTTTTTAAGAATTTGGCAGAGCTATTGAAATATTTTTATTTTATTAGTTAAACCATTTGAATACCTTTAATTTAATGTATATACTTTGTAATATTTATGGAAAAATAATTAAAAATATAAGAATATATTGAAAAATTTAAGTGTCCCTATTATTTTTTCCAGGTCTTTATTTTATACCAAACTCGTAATGGGAGCCTGGTCAAAAACTTTAAGACTGTCCAACTATAGCCTTGTTTTTAGTTGTCTCAGACGCAACTGAGAGCAGTAGAAAGACAATATTCGACCACGATTGGCAGTCTTTTCTTAACAAAACTAATGCCCTGAGATTAATGCAGATCGTAAAGCCATAAGACTTCGACATGTAAAGATAACTTTGGTTATAGCTTGCTTAGTTTTGAGCATTTAATAAGAATATTATTGATTTTTATGGAAACATTTGAGTTATAGGCAAACATTTTAAAATATTTTTTCAATTTGAGGTCTAGTCTTGATCTTGCTTGCCGGAAAATTTAATTTAATTTTTATTAAATAAAATATTTCACAAATTTTTAAATAAATAATTTAAATTTAGAAAAATATTGGATTATTACCTTACCAATAGACAGCTTATCTATAAACGTCATCAACTTGCTTCCAATTATTCATCAATAAAAAGGATATTTTTAACCACAAATCTTTTCTCCATTTCATTTCACTTATTTCTTTTTTTATTTTATTTTACTTTTTATTTCTTTTTTTAATTTTTTTATATTTTTTTTTTTTTAATTTGCATTTTATTTCACCTAATATTTTTTACTCTTTGATTTTTTATTTTATTTTATATAATTTTCTTTTATTTTATATTTTATTTTTTTAATTTCTTTTTATTTTAATTATATTTATTTTATTTTATTTTTTACACAATTTACTTAATTTTTTATACATTTCATTTAATTTTTTTTCTTTATTTTTATCTTTTTTATTATAATTTTTTTTCTCATTTAATTTCGCTCTATATTTTCATATCATTCGCTTTATTTTTTATTTCACTTTTTATTTTTTTTTTTATTTAATTTTTTTTTTTATATTTTACCTTTTCTTATTTAATTTTATTTTTTTACCATTTTTTATTTTTTCATTTCATTCGCTTTTAATTTTCTTTTTTTATATTTATTTTTTTATTTTATATTTTATTATGTATTTTATTTAATTTTATTTTTTATTTAATTTAAAATTTCTATTTTATTTTATTTTATTTTTTGTTTTATTTTTTAATTTTTATTTCACTTTTTAACTTTTTTTTCTCCTAAATTTTTTAATTTATATTTTTTTATTTTATTTTTTATTTTACATTTTATTTTTCTTATTTAATTTTTTTTTGTAATTTTTTAAACCATTGTTTTATTTTTCCACTTCATTCGCTTTATTTTTTATTTCACTGTTTATTTTCTTTTTTTATTTTATATTTAATTTTTTTTTTAATTTAATTTAAAATTTTTATTTTTTTTTTTTTTCGATTTTATTTTTAATATTATTTTTATTTTTTCATTTCATTTCACTTTATTCTTTGATTTTAATTTCACCCTTTTATTTTATATATTAATTTATTTTTACATATATTTTATTTTTCTTTTACTAATTAAGTAAGTATGACAACTTTACATACGACCCCGATGATCCCTGTTTAATTTTTCATACCGTTAACTTTACATTTACACAGGTTTTAATAAACAGACATTTTAACAGTATTGCATTAACAGAAATGCATTGACATTTGTTCTCTTAACAAACTATGGCGCTTACATAGAATGTTATTTACATTCATACGTACAAACACGGCGACAATGTCTTTTGAAGGTCACGCACACCAGTCATTCTTTGCCATTTTGTGAAATTATTTTCTTTATCCGGTTACAAAATTTTTAAACCACGATTTTACATTAAAAAACATTAAAAACAATAATAAAAACATATTCACAAACAATAATAACAATAAGTACGCGTTTCTAAACATTAATAACAATATAATAAACAACGCAAAACTATTTTCTAAAACAATAGAAATAGAAAAAACGAAGAACGTTTTAATAACACGGCCGCTAGGTAGTAAGATCTTAAGAAAACTGATTAACATGCGAAAAATGCATGTCCATCAAACAATATGCGTATGTACATGCATACACACAACAACAACATATTAAAGGTCACTCTATTAAATCATCTCAAACTCTTTCTTGTTCTCTTATTATGTCTTTAACAATAAGAAACAACAAAAACAATTAGAAGAACAACATATCCGCACTCCCAAATTATCTAGAAAACACAAAAACCAACAACAACAACATAATTGTGTCCAATTTTATTTTCAATAAACATGTCAATGCATTGTTTTTGCATGCATACTAGAAGAACAACAACAACTTGGCTTTCAACTTGTTGATTCCTACATTACAATATCAATGACATTAGCCGATGACGAACCCGAAGACAATGCTCTTCTCCCACACCAAACATATTTAACACAATATCATGCACTCGGGTTCATTCAAACATAGCCCTTCGGTCATTATTCATTCATTCATTTTTTCAAAATACTAAATGCTCTTGTACCGCACTAAATATTGTTACATAATGAGTTGAAAAACTTCATGCATTCAGTTTCATGCTTGCAATGTGTGTACAAACAGCAGCAGACAAGAAAACTTTCATGCATTCAACTTCATGCACACAAATTCGTTCGCTTTGTTATTCATGCATTCATTGAAAATACGAAATCGTCTTCTACCAATCTAACCACATTCAATACAATGTAAGTAAAGCGTGTAAACAAATTTCATTCATTCGGCCACATGCGAAAAGTTTATGTTGTTGTTGCTTTTGGTGTTTTCTAGATAATTTGGGAGTGTGAATATGTTGTTCTTCTAATTGTTTTTGTTGTTTCTTATTGATAAAGACATAATAAGAGAACAGGAAATAGTTTGAGATGATTTAATAGAGTGACCTTTAATATGTTGTTGTTGTGTGTATGCATGTACATACGCATATTGTTTGATGGACATGCATTATCAGTTTTCTTAAGATCTTACTACTTAGCGGCCGTGTTATTAAAACGTTCTTCGTTTTTTCTATTTCTATTGTTTTAGAAAATAGTTTTGCGTTGTTTATTATATTGTTATTAATGTTTAGAAACGCGTACTTATTGTTATTATTGTTTGTGAATATGTTTTTATTATTGTTTTTAATGTTTTTTAATGTAAAATCGTGGTTTAAAAATTTTGTAACCGGATAAAGAAAATAATTTCACAAAATGGCAAAGAATGACTGGTGTGCGTGACCTTCAAAAGACATTGTCGCCGTGTTTGTACGTATGAATGTAAATAACATTCTATGTAAGCGCCATAGTTTGTTAAGAGAACAAATGTCAATGCATTTCTGTTAATGCAATACTGTTAAAATGTCTGTTTATTAAAACCTGTGTAAATGTAAAGTTAACGGTATGAAAAATTAAACAGGGATCATCGGGGTCGTATGTAAAGTTGTCATACTTACTTAATTAGTAAAAGAAAAATAAAATATATGTAAAAATAAATTAATATATAAAATAAAAGGGTGAAATTAAAATCAAAGAATAAAGTGAAATGAAATGAAAAAATTAAAAAATAATATTAAAAATAAAATCGAAAAAAAAATAAAATAAAAATTTTAAATTAAATTAAAAAAAAATTAAATATAAAATAAAAAAAGAAAATAAACAGTGAAATAAAAAATAAAGCGAATGAAGTGGAAAAATAAAACAATGGTGTAAAAAATTACAAAAAAAAATTAAATAAGAAAAATAAAATGTAAAATAAAAAATAAAATAAAAAAATATAAATTAAAAAATTTAGGAGAAAAAAAAGTTAAAAAGTGAAATAAAAATTAAAAAATAAAACAAAAAATAAAATAAAATAAAATAGAAATTTTAAATTAAATAAAAAATAAAATTAAATAAAATACATAATAAAATATAAAATAAAAAAATAAATATAAAAAAAGAAAATTAAAAGCGAATGAAATGAAAAAATAAAAAATGGTAAAAAAATAAAATTAAATAAGAAAAGGTAAAATATAAAATAAAAAATTAAATAAAAAAAAAAAATAAAAAGTGAAATAAAAAATAAAGCGAATGATATGAAAATATAGAGCGAAATTAAATGAGAAAAAAAATTATAATAAAAAAGATAAAAATAAAGAAAAAAAATTAAATGAAATGTATAAAAAATTAAGTAAATTGTGTAAAAAATAAAATAAAATAAATATAATTAAAATAAAAAGAAATTAAAAAAATAAAATATAAAATAAAAGAAAATTATATAAAATAAAATAAAAAATCAAAGAGTAAAAAATATTAGGTGAAATAAAATGCAAATTAAAAAAAAAAAAATATAAAAAAATTAAAAAAAGAAATAAAAAGTAAAATAAAATAAAAAAAGAAATAAGTGAAATGAAATGGAGAAAAGATTTGTGGTTAAAAATATCCTTTTTATTGATGAATAATTGGAAGCAAGTTGATGACGTTTATAGATAAGCTGTCTATTGGTAAGGTAATAATCCAATATTTTTCTAAATTTAAATTATTTATTTAAAAATCTGTGAAATATTTTATTTAATAAAAAAATATAATTAAATTTTCCGGCAAGCAAGATCAAGACTAGACCTCAAATTGAAAAAATATTTTAAAATGTTTGCCTATAACTCAAATGTTTCCATAAAAATCAATAATATTCTTATTAAATGCTCAAAACTAAGCAAGCTATAACCAAAGTTATCTTTACATGTCGAAGTCTTATGGCTTTACTATCTGCATTAATCTCAGGGCCTTAGTTTTGTTAAGAAAAGACTGTCAATCGTGTTCGAATGTTGTCTTTCTACTGCTCTCAGTTGCGTCTGAGACAACTAAAAACAAGGCTATAGTTGAACAGTCTTAAAGTTTTTGACCAGGCTCCCATTACGAGTTTGGTATAAAATAAAGACCTGGAAAAAATAATAGGGACACTTAAATTTTTCAATATATTCTTATATTTTTAATTATTTTTCCATAAATATTATAAAATATATACACTAAATTAAAGGTATTCAAATAGTTTAACTAATAAAAAAAATATTTCACTAGCTCTGCCAAATTCTTAAAAAAAGTGTAAAATAAAGGCCTGGAAAAATAATAGGGACACTTAAATTTTTCAATATATTCTTATATTTTTAAATATTTTTCCATAAATATTACAAAATATATACACTAAATTAAAGGTATTCAAATAGTTTAACTAATAAAAAAATATATTTGACTAGCTCTGCCAAATTCTTAAAAAAAATGTAAAATAAAGGCCTGGAAAAATAATAGGGACAATTAAATTTTTCAATATATTCTTATATTTTTAATTATTTTTCCATAAATATTACAAAATATATACACTAAATTAAAGGTATTCAAATAGTTTAACTAATAAAAAAAATATTTCACTAGCTCTGCCAAATTCTTAAAAAAATGTAAAATAAAGGCCTGGAAAAATAATAGGGACACTTAAATTTTTCAATATATTCTTATATTTTTAATTATTTTTCCATAAATATTACAAAATATATACACTTAATTAAAGGTATTCAAATAGTTCAACTAATAAAAAAATATATTTGACTAGCTCTGCCAAATTCTTAATAAAAAAGTAAAATAAAGGCCTGGAAAAATAATAGGGACACTTAAATTTTTCAATATATTCTTATATTTTTAATTATTTTTCCATAAATATTACAAAATATATACACTAAATTAAAGTTATTCAAATAGTTTAACTAATAAAAAAAAATATTTCACTAGCTCTGCCAAATTCTTAAAAAAAGCGTAAAATAAAGGCCTGGAAAAATAATAGGGACACTAAAATTTTTCAATATATTCTTATATTATTTATTATTTTTCCATAAATATTACAAAATATATACACTAAATTAAAGGTATTCAAATAGTTTAACTAATAAAATAAAAATATTTAACTAGATTTGCCAAATTCTTAAAAAAAAGTAAAATAAAGGCCTGGAAAAATAATAGGGACACTTAAATTTTTCAATATATTCTTATATTTTTAATTAATTTTCGATAAATATTACAAAGTATATACACTAAATTAAAGGTATTCAAATAGTTTAACTAATAAAATAAAAATATTTCACAAGCTCTGCCAAATTCTTAGAAAATATGTAAAATAAAGGCCTGGAAAAATAATAGGGACACTTAAATTTTTCAATATATTCTTATATTTTTAATTATTTTTCCATAAATATTACAAAGTATATACACTAAATTAAAGGTATTCAAATAGTTTAACTAATAAAATAAAAATATTTGACTAGCTCTGCCAAATTCTTAAAAAAAAGTAAAATAAAGGCCTGGAAAAATAATAGGGACACTTAAATTTTTCAATATATTCTTATATTTTCAATTATTTTTCAATAAATATTACGAAGTATATACATTAAATTAAAGGTATTCAAATAGTTTAACTAATAAAAATATTTCACAAGCTCTGCCAAATTTTTAAAAAAAATGTAAAATAAAGGCCTGGAAAAATAATAGGGACACTTAAATTTTTCAATATATTCTTATATTTTTAATTATTTTTCCATAAATATTACAAAATATATACACTAAATTAAAGGTATTCAAATAGTTTAACTAATAAAAAAAATTATTTCACAAGCTCTGCCAAATTCTTAAAAAAAATGTAAACTAAAGGCCTGGAAAAATAATAGGGACACTTAAATTTATCAATATATTCTTATATTTTTAATTATTTTTCCATAAATATTACAAAATATATACACTAAATTAAAGGTATTCAAATAATTTAACTAATAAAAAAAAATATTTGACTAGCTCTGCCAAATTCTTAAAAAAAATGTAAAATAAAGGCCTGGAAAAATAATAATGACACTTAAATTTTTCAATATATTCTTATATTTTCAATTATTTTTCCATAAATATTACAAAATATATACATTAAATTAAAGGTATTCAAATAGTTTAACTAATAAAATAAAAATATTTCACTAGCTCTGCCAAATTTTTTAAAAAAAAGTAAAATAAAAGCCTGGAAAAATAATAGGGACACTTAAATTTTTCAATATATTCTTATATTTTCAATTATTTTTCCATAAATATTACGAAGTATATACATTAAATTAAAGGTATTCAAATAGTTTAACTAATAAAAAAAAATATTTCACAAGCTCTGCCAAATTCTTAAAAAAAATGTAAAATAAAGGCCTGGAAAAATAATAGGGACACTTAAACTTTTCAATATATTCTTATATTTTCAATTATTTTTCCATAAATATTACAAAATATATACACTAAATTAAAGGTATTCAAATAGTTTAACTAATAAAAAAAATTATTTCACAAGCTCTGCCAAATTCTTAAAAAAAATGTAAACTAAAGGCCTGGAAAAATAATAGGGACACTTAAATTTTTCAATATATTCTTATATTTTTAATTATTTTTCCATAAATATTACAAAATATATACACTAAATTAAAGGTATTCAAATAGTTTAACTAATAAAAAAAAATATTTGACTAGCTCTGCCAAATTCTTAAAAAAAAAGTAAAATAAAGGCCTGGAAAAATAATAATGACACTTAAATTTTTCAATATATTCTTATATTTTCAATTATTTTTCCATAAATATTACAAAATATATACATTAAATTAAAGGTATTCAAATAGTTTAACTAATAAAATAAAAATATTTGACTAGCTCTGCCAAATTTTTTAAAAAAAAGTAAAATAAAAGCCTGGAAAAATAATAGGGACACTTAAATTTTTCAATATATTCTTATATTTTTAATTATTTTTCCATAAATATTACAAAATATATACACTAAATTAAAGGTATTCAAATAGTTTAACTAATAAAATAGAAATATTTGACTAGCTCTGCCAAATTCTTAGAAAATATGTAAAATAAAGGCCTGGAAAAATAATAGGGACACTTAAATTTTTCAATATATTGTGATATTTTTAATTATTTTTCGATAAATATTACAAAGTATATACACTAAATTAAAGGTATTCAAATAGTTTAACTAATAAAATAAAAATATTTGACTAGCTCTGCCAAATTCTTAAAAAAAAAGTAAAATAAAGGCCTGGAAAAATAATAGGGACACTTAAATTTTTCAATATATTCTTATATTTTTAAATAATTTTCGATAAATATTACAAAGTATATACACTAAATTAAAGGTATTCAAATAGTTTAACTAATAAAAAAAAATATTTCACTAGCTCTGCCAAATTCTTAAAAAAAAAAAAAAAATAAAGGCCTTGAAAAATAATAGGGACACTTAAATTTTTCAATATATTCTTATATTTTTAATTATTTTTCCATAAATATTACAAAATATATACACTAAATTAAAGGTATTCAAATAGTTTAACTAATAAAATAAAAATATTTCACAAGCTCTGCCAAATTCTTAGAAAATTTGTAAAATAAAGGCCTGGAAAAATAATAGGGACACTTAAATTTTTCAATATATTCTGATATTTTCAATTATTTTTCAATAAATATTACGAAGTATATACATTAAATTAAAGGTATTCAAATAGTTTAACTAATAAAATAAAAATATTTCACTAGCTCTGCCAAATTCTTAAAAAAAATGTAAAATAAAGGCCTGGAAAAATAATAGGGACACTTAAAATTTTCAATATATTCTTATATTTTCAATTATTTTTCCATAAATATTACGAAGTATATACATTAAATTAAAGGTATTCAAATAGTTTAACTAATAAAAAAAAATATTTCACTAGCTCTGCCAAATTCTTAAAAAAAAAAAGTAAAATAAAGGCCTGGAAAAATAATAGGGACACTTAAATTTTTCAATATATTCTTATATTTTCAATTATTTTTCCATAAATATTACAAAATATATACACTAAATTAAAGGTATTCAAATAGTTTAACTAATAAAATAGAAATATTTGACTAGCTCTGCCAAATTCTTAGAAAATATGTAAAATAAAGGCCTGGAAAAATAATAGGGACACTTAAATTTTTCAATATATTCTGATATTTTTAATTATTTTTCGATAAATATTACAAAGTATATACACTAAATTAAAGGTATTCAAATAGTTTAACTAATAAAATAAAAATATTTGACTAGCTCAGCCAAATTCTTAAAAAAAAAAGTAAAATAAAGGCCTGGAAAAATAATAGGGACACTTAAATTTTTCAATATATTCTTATATTTTTAAATAATTTTCGATAAATATTACAAAGTATATACACTAAATTAAAGGTATTCAAATAGTTTAACTAATAAAATAAAAATATTTCACAAGCTCTGCCAAATTCTTAGAAAATATGTAAAATAAAGGCCTGGAAAAATAATAGGGACACTTAAATTTTTCAATATATTCTGATATTTTTAATTATTTTTCGATAAATATTACAAAGTATATACACTAAATTAAAGGTATTCAAATAGTTTAACTAATAAAATAAAAATATTTGACTAGCTCTGCCAAATTCTTAAAAAAAAAAAAAATAAAGGCCTGGAAAAATAATAGGGACACTTAAATTTTTCAATATATTCTTATATTTTTAATTATTTTTCCATAAATATTACAAAATATATACACTAAATTAAAGGTATTCAAATAGTTTAACTAATAAAAAAAAAAAATTTCACTAGCTCTGCCAAATTTAAAAAAAAGTAAAATAAAGGCCTGGAAAAATAATAGGGACACTTAAATTTTTCAGTATATTCTTATATTTTTAATTATTTTTCCATAAATATTACAAAATATATGCACTAAATTAAAGGTATTCAAATAGTTTAACTAATAAAAAAAAATATTTCACTAGCTCTGCCAAATTCTTAAAAAAAAAAAAAAATAAAGGCCTTGAAAAATAATAGGGACACTTAAATTTTTCAATATATTCTTATATTTTTAATTATTTTTCCATAAATATTACAAAATATATACACTAAATTAAAGGTATTCAAATAGTTTAACTAATAAAATAAAAATATTTCACAAGCTCTGCCAAATTCTTAGAAAATTTGTAAAATAAAGGCCTGGAAAAATAATAGGGACACTTAAATTTTTCAATATATTCTGATATTTTCAATTATTTTTCAATAAATATTACGAAGTATATACATTAAATTAAAGGTATTCAAATAGTTTAACTAATAAAATAAAAATATTTCACTAGCTCTGCCAAATTCTTAAAAAAAATGTAAAATAAAGGCCTGGAAAAATAATAGGGACACTTAAATTTTTCAATATATTCTTATATTTTCAATTATTTTTCCATAAATATTACGAAGTATATACATTAAATTAAAGGTATTCAAATAGTTTAACTAATAAAAAAAAATATTTCACTAGCTCTGCCAAATTCTTAAAAAAAAAAAGTAAAATAAAGGCCTGGAAAAATAATAGGGACACTTAAATTTTTCAATATATTCTTATATTTTTAATTATTTTTCGATAAATATTACAAAGTATATACACTAAATTAAAGGTATTCAAATAGTTTAACTAATAAAATAAAAATATTTGACTAGCTCTTCCAAATTCTTAAAAAAAAGTAAAATAAAGGCCTGGAAAAATAATAGGGACACTTAAATTTTTCAATATATTCTTATATTTTTAATTAATTTTCGATAAATATTACAAAGTATATACACTAAATTAAAGGTATTCATATAGTTTAACTAATAAAATAAAAATATTTCACAAGCTCTGCCAAATTCTTAGAAAATATGTAAAATAAAGGCCTGGAAAAATAATAGGGACACTTAATTTTTCAATATATTCTGATATTTTTAATTATTTTTCGATAAATATTACAAAGTATATACACTAAATTAAAGGTATTCAAATAGTTTAACTAATAAAATAAAAATATTTCACTAGCTCTGCCAAATTCTTAAAAAAAAAAGTAAAATAAAGGCCTGGAAAAATAATAGGGACACTTAAATTTTTCAATATATTCTTATATTTTCAATTATTTTTCCATAAATATTACGAAGTATATACATTAAATTAAAGGTATTCAAATAGTTTAACTAATAAAAAAAAATATTTCACTAGCTCTGCCAAATTCTTAAAAAAAAAAGTAAAATAAAGGCCTGGAAAAATAATAGGGACACTTAAATTTTTCAATATATTCTTATATTTTTAATTATTTTTCGATAAATATTACAAAATATATACACTAAATTAAAAGTATTCAAATACTTTAACTAATAAAATAAAAATATTTGACTAGCTCTTCCAAATTCTTAAAAAAAGTAAAATAAAGGCCTGGAAAAATAATAGGGACACTTAAATTTTTCAATATATTCTTATATTTTTAATTAATTTTCGATAAATATTACAAAGTATATACACTAAATTAAAGGTATTCAAATAGTTTAACTAATAAAATAAAAATATTTCACAAGCTCTGCCAAATTCTTAGAAAATATGTAAAATAAAGGCCTGGAAAAATAATAGGGACACTTAAATTTTTCAATATATTCTTATATTTTCAATTATTTTTCCATAAATATTACGAAGTATATACATTAAATTAAAGGTATTCAAATAGTTTAACTAATAAAATAAAAATATTTCACTAGCTCTGCCAAATTCTTAAAAAAAATGTAAAATAAAGGCCTGGAAAAATAATAGGGACACTTAAATTTTTCAATATATTCTGATATTTTTAATTAATTTTCGATAAATAATATAAAATATATACACTAAATTAAAGAAATTCAAATAGTTTAACTAATAAAATAAAAATATTTCACAAGCTCTGCCAAATTCTTAAAAAAAATGTAAAATAAAGGCCTGGAAAAATAATAGGGACACTTAAATTTTTCAATATATTCTGATATTTTTAATTATTTTTCCATAAATATTACGAAGTATATATATTAAATTAAAGGTATTCAAATAGTTTAACTAATAAAAAAAAATATTTCACAAGGTCTGCCAAATTCTTAAAAAAAATGTAAAATAAAGGCATGGAAAAATAATAGGGACACTTAAATTTTTCAATATATTCTTATATTTTTAATTATTTTTCCATAAATATTACGAAGTATATACACTAAATTAAAGGCATTCAAATAGTTTAACTAATAAAATAAAAATATTTGACTAGCTCTGCCAAATTCTTAAAAAAAAAGTAAAATAAAGGCCTGGAAAAATAATAGGGACACTTAAATTCTTCAATATATTCTTATATTTTTAATTATTTTTCCATAAATATTACAAAATATATACACTAAATTAAAGGTATTCAAATAGTTTAACTAATAAAATAAAAATATTTCACTAGCTCTGCCAAATTCTTAAAAAAAATGTAAAATAAAGGCATGGAAAAATAATAGGGACACTTAAATTTTTCAACATATTCTTATATTTTTAATTATTTTTCCATAAATATTACAAAATATAAACATTAAATTAAAGGTATTCAAATAGTTTAACTAATAAAATAAAAATATTTCACTAGCTCTGCCAAATTCTTAAAAAAAATGTAAAATAAAGGCATGGAAAAATAATAGGGACACTTAAATTTTTCAATATATTCTTATATTTTTAATTATTTTTCCATAAATATTACAAAATATATACACTAAATTAAAGGTATTCAAATAGTTTAACTAATAAAATAAAAATATTTGACTAGCTCTGCCAAATTCTTAAAAAACAAAAGTAAAATAAAGGCCTGGAAAAATAATAGGGACACTTAAATTTTTCAATATATTCTTATATTTTTAATTAATTTTCGATAAATATTACAAAGTATATACACTAAATTAAAGGTATTCAAATAGTTTAACTAACAAAATAAAAATATTTCACAAGCTCTGCCAAATTCTTAGAAAATATGTAAAATAAAGGCCTGGAAAAATAATAGGGACACTTAAATTTTTCAATATATTCTGATATTTTTAATTATTTTTCGATAAATATTACAAAGTATATACACTAAATTAAAGGTATTCAAATAGTTTAACTAATAAAATAAAAATATTTGACTAGCTCTGCCAAATTCTTAAAAAAAAGTAAAATAAAGGCCTGGAAAAATAATAGGGACACTTAAATTTTTCAATATATTCTGATATTTTTAATT
The DNA here is from genome assembly GCA_927399465.1 of Sarcophaga caerulescens. NCBI lineage: Eukaryota > Metazoa > Arthropoda > Insecta > Diptera > Sarcophagidae > Sarcophaga > Sarcophaga caerulescens. Next base: position 115,542,756 of record OV656873.1, on the reverse strand, counting down.
AATTTTCGATAAATATTACAAAGTATATACACTAAATTAAAGGTATTCAAATAGTTTAACTAATAAAATAAAAATATTTCACTAGCTCTGCCAAATTCTTAAAAAAAATGTAAAATAAAGGCCTGGAAAAATAATAGGGACACTTAAATTTTTCAATATATTCTTATATTTTTAATTATTTTTCCATAAATAATATAAAATATATACACTAAATTAAAGAAATTCAAATAGTTTAACTAATAAAATAAAAATATTTCACAAGCTCTGCCAAATTCTTAAAAAAAATGTAAAATAAAGGCCTGGAAAAATAATAGGGACACTTAAATTTTTCAATATATTCTGATATTTTTAATTATTTTTCCATAAATATTACGAAGTATATATATTAAATTAAAGGTATTCAAATAGTTTAACTAATAAAAAAAAATATTTCACAAGGTCTGCCAAATTCTTAAAAAAAATGTAAAATAAAGGCCTGGAAAAATAATAGGGACTCTTAAATTTTTCAATATATTCTTATATTTTTAATTATTTTTCGATAAATATTACAAAATATATACACTAAATTAAAAGTATTCAAATACTTTAACTAATAAAATAAAAATATTTGACTAGCTCTTCCAAATTCTTAAAAAAAAAGTAAAATAAAGGCCTGGAAAAATAATAGGGACACTTAAATTTTTCAATATATTCTTATATTTTTAATTATTTTTCCATAAATATTACAAAATATATGCACTAAATTAAAGGTATTCAAATAGTTTAACTAATAAAAAAAATATTTCACTAGCTCTGCCAAATTCTTAAAAAAAAAGTAAAATAAAGGCCTGGAAAAATAATAGGGACACTTAAATTTTTCAATATATTCTTATATTTTTAATTATTTTTCGATAAATATTATAAAATATATACACTAAATTAAAGGTATTCAAATAGTTTAACTAATAAAATAAAAATATTTCACTAGCTCTGCCAAATTCTTAAAAAAAAAGTAAAATAAAGGCATGGAAAAATAATAGGGACACATAAATTTTTCAATATATTCTTATATTTTTAATTATTTTTCCATAAATATTACAAAATATATACACTAAATTAAAGGTATTCAAATAGTTTAACTAATAAAATAAAAATATTTGACTAGCTCTTCCAAATTCTTAAAAAAAAAGTAAAATAAAGGCCTGGAAAAATAATAGGGACACTTAAATTTTTCAATATATTCTTATATTTTTAATTAATTTTCGATAAATATTCCAAAGTATATACACTAAATTAAAGGTATTCAAATAGTTTAACTAATAAAATAAAAATATTTGACTAGCTCTGCCAAATTTTAAAAAAAAAAGTAAAATAAAAGCCTGGAAAAATAATAGGGACACTTAAATTTTTCAATATATTCTTATATTTTCAATTATTTTTCCATAAATATTACAAAATATATACACTAAATTAAAGGTATTCAAATAGTTTAACTAATAAAATAAAAATATTTGACTAGCTCTGCCAAATTCTTAGAAAATATGTAAAATAAAGGCCTGGAAAAATAATAGGGACACTTAAATTTTTCAATATATTCTGATATTTTTAATTATTTTTCGATAAATATTACAAAGTATATACACTAAATTAAAGGTATTCAAATAGTTTAACTAATAAAATAAAAATATTTGACTAGCTCTGCCAAATTCTTAAAAAAAAGTAAAATAAAAGCCTGGAAAAATAATAGGGACACTTAAATTTTTCAATATATTCTGATATTTTTAATTATTTTTCGATAAATATTACAAAGTATATACACTAAATTAAAGGTATTCAAACAGTTTAACTAATAAAATAAAAATATTTCACTAGCTCTGCCAAATTCTTAAAAAAAAATGTAAAATAAAGGCATGGAAAAATAATAGGGACACTTAAATTTTTCAATATATTCTTATATTTTTAATTATTTTTCCATAAATATTACAAAATATATACATTAAATTAAAGGTATTCAAATAGTTTAACTCATAAAATAAAAATATTTCACTAGCTCTGCCAAATTCTTAAAAAAAATGTAAAATAAAGGCCTGGACAAATAATAGCGACACTTAAATTTTTCAATATATTCTTATATTTTTAATTAATTTTCGATAAATATTACAAAGTATATACACTAAATTAAAGGTATTCAAATAGTTTAACTAATAAAATAAAAATATTTCACAAGCTCTGCCAAATTCTTAGAAAATATGTAAATTAAAGGCCTGGAAAAATAATAGGGACAATTAAATTTTTCAATATATTCTTATATTTTTAATTATTTTTCCATAAATATTACAAAATATATACATTAAATTAAAGGTATTCAAATAGTTTAACTCATAAAATAAAAATATTTCACTAGCTCTGCCAAATTCTTAAAAAAAAATGTAAAATAAAGGCCTGGACAAATAATAGCGACACTTAAATTTTTCAATATATTCTTATATTTTTAATTAATTTTCGATAAATATTACAAAGTATATACACTAAATTAAAGGTATTCAAATAGTTTAACTAATAAAATAAAAATATTTCACAAGCTCTGCCAAATTCTTAGAAAATATGTAAATTAAAGGCCTGGAAAAATAATAGGGACACTTAAATTTATCAATATATTCTTATATTTTTAATTATTTTTCCATAAATATTACGAAGTATATACATTAAATTAAAGGTATTCAAATAGTTTAAATAATAAAAAAGAATATTTCACAAGCTCTGCCAAATTCTTAAAAAAATGTAAAATAAAGGCCTGGAAAAATAATAGGGACACTTAAATTTTTCAATATATTCTTATATTTTAATTATTTTTCCATAAATATTACAAAATATATACACTAAATTAAAGGTATTCAAATAGTTTAACTAATAAAAAAAATTATTTCACAAGCTCTGCCAAATTCTTAAAAAAAATTTAAACTAAAGGCCTGGAAAAATAATAGGGACACTTAAATTTATCAATATATTCTTATATTTTTAATTATTTTTCCATAAATATTACAAAATATATACACTAAATTAAAGGTATTCAAATAGTTTAACTAATAAAATAAAAATATTTGACTAGCTCTGCCAAATTCTTAGAAAATATGTAAAATAAAGGCCTGGAAAAATAATAGGGACACTTAAATTTTTCAATATATTCTTATATTTTTAATTATTTTTCCATAAATATTACAAAATATATACACTAAATTAAAGGTATTCAAATAGTTTAACTAATAAAATAAAAATATTTGACTAGCTCTGCCAAATTCTTAGAAAATATGTAAAATAAAGGCCTGGAAAAATAATAGGGACACTTAAATTTTTCAATATATTCTTATATTTTTAATTATTTTTCCATAAATATTACAAAATATATACACTAAATTAAAGGTATTCAAATAGTTTAACTAATAAAATAAAAATATTTGACTAGCTCTGCCAAATTCTTAAAAAAAAAAGTAAAATAAAGGCCTGGAAAAATAATAGGGACACTTAAATTTTTTTTATATTCTTATATTTTCAATTATTTTTCCATAAATATTACAAAATATATACACTAAATTAAAGGTATTCAAATAGTTTAACTAATAAAAAAAAATATTTCACAAGCTCTGCGAAATTCTTAGAAAATATGCAAAATAAAGGCCTGGAAAAATAATAGGGACACTTAAATTTTTCAATATATTCTGATATTTTTAATTATTTTTCGATAAATATTACAAAGTATATACACTATATTAAAGGTATTCAAATAGTTTAACTAATAAAATAAAAATATTTGACTAGCTCTGCCAAATTCTTAAAAAAAAAGTAAAATAAAGGCCTGGAAAAATAATAGGGACACTTAAATTTTTCAATATATTCTTATATTTACAATTATTTTTCCATAAATATTAAAAAATATATACACTAAATTAAAGGTATTCAAATAGTTTAACTAATAAAAAAAAATATTTCACAAGCTCTGCCAAATTCTTAAAAAAAAAGTAAAATAAAGGCCTGGAAAAATAATAGGGACACTTAAATTTTTCAATATATTCTGATATTTTTAATTATTTTTCGATAAATATTACAAAGTATATACACTAAATTAAAGGTATTCAAATAGTTTAACTAATAAAAAAAAATATTTGACTAGCTCTGCCAAATAATTAAAAAAAATGTAAAATAAAAGCCTGGAAAAATAATAGGGAAACTTAAAATTTTCAATATATTCTTATATTTTCAATTATTTTTCCATAAATATTACGAAGTATATACATTAAATTAAAGGTATTCAAATAGTTTAACTAATAAAAAAAAATTTTTCACAAGCTCTGCCAAATTCTTAAAAAAAATGTAAAATAAAGGCCTGGAAAAATAATAGGGACACTTAAATTTTTCAATATATTCTTATATTTTTAATTATTTTTCCATAAATATTACAAAATATATACACTAAATTAAAGGTATTCAAATAGTTTAACTAATAAAATAAAAATATTTGACTAGCTCTGCCAAATTCTTAAAAAAAATGTAAAATAAAGGCCTGGAAAAATAATAGGGACACTTAAATTTTTCAATATATTCTTATATTTTCAATTATTTTTCCATAAATATTACAAAATCTATACACTAAATTAAAGGTATTCAAATAGTTTAACTAATAAAAAAAAAATATTTCACAAGCTCTGCCAAATTCTTAAAAAAAATGTAAAATAAAGGCCTGGAAAAATAATAGGGACACTAAAATTTTTCAATATATTCTTATATTTTCAATTATTTTTCCATAAATATTACAAAATATATACACTAAATTAAAGGTATTCAAATAGTTTAACTAATAAAATAAAAATATTTGACTAGCTCTGCCAAATTCTTAGAAAATATGTAAAATAAAGGCCTGGAAAAATAATAGGGACACTTAAATTTTTCAATATATTCTTATATTTTTAATTATTTTTCCATAAATATTACAAAATATATACACTAAATTAAAGGTATTCAAATAGTTTAACTAATAAAATAAAAATATTTGACTAGCTCTGCCAAATTCTTAGAAAATATGTAAAATAAAGGCCTGGAAAAATAATAGGGACACTTAAATTTTTCAATATATTCTTATATTTTTAATTATTTTTCCATAAATATTACAAAATATATACACTAAATTAAAGGTATTCAAATAGTTTAACTAATAAAATAAAAATATTTGACTAGCTCTGCCAAATTCTTAAAAAAAAAAGTAAAATAAAGGCCTGGAAAAATAATAGGGACACTTAAATTTTTTTTATATTCTTATATTTTCAATTATTTTTCCATAAATATTACAAAATATATACACTAAATTAAAGGTATTCAAATAGTTTAACTAATAAAAAAAAATATTTCACAAGCTCTGCGAAATTCTTAGAAAATATGTAAAATAAAGGCCTGGAAAAATAATAGAAACACTTAAATTTTTCAATATATTCTGATATTTTTAATTATTTTTCGATAAATATTACAAAGTATATACACTATATTAAAGGTATTCAAATAGTTTAACTAATAAAATAAAAATATTTGACTAGCTCTGCCAAATTCTTAAAAAAAAAGTAAAATAAAGGCCTGGAAAAATAATAGGGACACTTAAATTTTTCAATATATTCTTATATTTACAATTATTTTTCCATAAATATTAAAAAATATATACACTAAAATAAAGGTATTCAAATAGTTTAACTAATAAAAAAAAATATTTCACAAGCTCTGCCAAATTCTTAAAAAAAAAGTAAAATAAAGGCCTGGAAAAATAATAGGGACACTTAAATTTTTCAATATATTCTGATATTTTTAATTATTTTTCGATAAATATTACAAAGTATATACACTAAATTAAAGGTATTCAAATAGTTTAACTAATAAAAAAAAAAATTTGACTAGCTCTGCCAAATAATTAAAAAAAATGTAAAATAAAAGCCTGGAAAAATAATAGGGAAACATAAAATTTTCAATATATTCTTATATTTTCAATTATTTTTCCATAAATATTACGAAGTATATACATTAAATTAAAGGTATTCAAATAGTTTAACTAATAAAAAAAAATTTTTCACAAGCTCTGCCAAATTCTTAAAAAAAATGTAAAATAAAGGCCTGGAAAAATAATAGGGACACTTAAATTTTTCAATATATTCTTATATTTTTAATTATTTTTCCATAAATATTACAAAATATATACACTAAATTAAAGGTATTCAAATAGTTTAACTAATAAAATAAAAATATTTGACTAGCTCTGCCAAATTCTTAAAAAAAATGTAAAATAAAGGCCTGGAAAAATAATAGGGACACTTAAATTTTTCAATATATTCTTATATTTTCAATTATTTTTCCATAAATATTACAAAATCTATACACTAAATTAAAGGTATTCAAATAGTTTAACTAATAAAAAAAAAATATTTCACAAGCTCTGCCAAATTCTTAAAAAAAATGTAAAATAAAGGCCTGGAAAAATAATAGGGACACTTAAATTTTTCAATATATTCTTATATTTTCAATTATTTTTCCATAAATATTACAAAATATATACACTAAATTAAAGGTATTCAAATAGTTTAACTAATAAAATAAAAATATTTCGCAAGCTCTGCCAAATTCTTAAAAAAAATGTAAAATAAAGGCCTGGAAAAATAATAGGGACACTTAAATTTTTCAATATATTCTTATATTTTTAATTATTTTTCCATAAATATTACAAAATATATACACTAAATTAAAGGTATTCAAATAGTTTAACTAATAAAATAAAAATATTTGACTAGCTCTGCCAAATTCTTAAAAAAATGTAAAATAAAGGCCTGGAAAAATAATAGGGACACTTAAAATTTTCAATATATTCTTATATTTTCAATTATTTTTCCATAAATATTACGAAGTATATACATTAAATTGAAGGTATTCAAATAGTTTAACTAATAAAAAAAAAATTTTTCACAAGCTCTGCCAAATTCTTAAAAAAAATGTAAAATAAAGGCCTGGAAAAATAATAGGGACACTTAAATTTTTCAATATATTCTTATATTTTTAATTATTTTTCCATAAATATTACAAAATATATACACTAAATTAAAGGTATTCAAATAGTTTAACTAATAAAATAAAAATATTTGACTAGCTCTGCCAAATTCTTAAAAAAAATGTTAAATAAAGGCCTAAAAAAATAATAGGGACACTTAAATTTTTCAATATATTCTTATATTTTCAATTATTTTTCCATAAATATTACAAAATATATACACTAAATTAAAGGTATTCAAATAGTTTAACTAATAAAAAAAAAATATTTCACAAGCTCTGCCAAATTCTTAAAAAAAATTTAAAATAAAGGCCTGGAAAAATAATAGGGACACTTAAATTTTTCAATATATTCTTATATTTTCAATTATTTTTCCATAAATATTACAAAATATATACACTAAATTAAAGGTATTCAAATAGTTTAACTAATAAAATAAAAATATTTGACTAGCTCTGCCAAATTCTTAAAAAAAAGTAAAATAAAGGCCTGGAAAAATAATAGGGACACTTAAATTTTTCAATATATTCTGATATTTTTAATTATTTTTCGATAAATATTACAAAGTATATACACTAAATTAAAGGTATTCAAATAGTTTAACTAATAAAATAAAAATATTTGACTAGCTCTGCCAAATTCTTAAAAAAAAAGTAAAATAAAGGCCTGGAAAAATAATAGGGACACTTAAATTTTTCAATATATTCTTATATTTTCAATTATTTTTCAATAAATATTACGAAGTATATACATTAAATTAAAGGTATTCAAATAGTTTAACTAATAAAATAAAAATATTTGACTAGCTCTGCCAAATTCTTAAAAAAAGTAAAATAAAGGCCTGGAAAAATAATAGGGACACTTAAATTTTTCAATATATTCTTATATTTTCAATTATTTTTCAATAAATATTACGAAGTATATACATTAAATTAAAGGTATTCAAATAGTTTAACTAATAAAATAAAAATATTTCACAAGCTCTGCCAAATTCTTAGAAAATATGTAAAATAAAGGCCTATAAAAATAATAGGGACACTTAAATTTTTCAATATATTCTTATATTTTCAATTATTTTTCAATAAATATTACGAAGTATATACATTAAATTAAAGGTATTCAAATAGTTTAACTAATAAAATAAAAATATTTGACTAGCTCTGCCAAATTCTTAAAAAAAAGTAAAATAAAGGCCTGGAAAAATAATAGGGACACTTAAATTTTTCAATATATTCTTATATTTTCAATTATTTTTCAATAAATATTACGAAGTATATACATTAAATTAAAGGTATTCAAATAGTTTAACTAATAAAATAAAAATATTTCACAAGCTCTGCCAAATTCTTAGAAAATATGTAAAATAAAGGCCTATAAAAATAATAGGGACACTTAAATTTTTCAATATATTCTGATATTTTCAATTATTTTTCCATAAATATTACAAAATATATACACTAAATTAAAGGTATTCAAATAGTTTATCTAATAAAATAAAAATATTTGACTAGCTCTGCCAAATTCTTAAAAAAAAAGTAAAATAAAGGCCTGGAAAAATAATAGGGACACTTAAATTTTTCAATATATTCTTATATTTTCAATTATTTTTCAATAAATATTACGAAGTATATACATTAAATTAAAGGTATTCAAATAGTTTAACTAATAAAATAAAATATTTGACTAGCTCTGCCAAATTCTTAAAAAAAGTAAAATAAAGGCCTGGAAAAATAATAGGGACACTTAAATTTTTCAATATATTCTTATATTTTCAATTATTTTTCAATAAATATTACGAAGTATATACATTAAATTAAAGGTATTCAAATAGTTTAACTAATAAAATAAAAATATTTGACTAGCTCTGCCAAATTCTTAGAAAATATGTAAAATAAAGGCCTGGAAAAATAATAGGGACACTTAAATTTTTCAATATATTCTGATATTTTTAATTATTTTTCGATAAATATTACAAAGTATATACACTAAATTAAAGGTATTCAAATAGTTTAACTAATAAAATAAAAATATTTGACTAGCTCTGCCAAATTCTTAAAAAAAAGTAAAATAAAGGCCTGGAAAAATAATAGGGACACTTAAATTTTTCAATATATTCTTATATTTTCAATTATTTTTCCATAAATATTACAAAATATATACATTAAATTAAAGGTATTCAAATAGTTTAACTAATAAAAAAAAATATTTGACTAGCTCTGCCAAATTCTTAAAAAAAAAGTAAAATAAAGGCCTGGAAAAATAATAGGGACACTTAAATTTTTCAATATATTCTGATATTTTAAATTATTTTTCGATAAATATTACAAAGTATATACACTAAATTAAAGGTATTCAAATAGTTTAACTAATAAAATAAAAATATTTGACTAGCTCTGCCAAATTCTTAAAAAAAAGTAAAATAAAGGCCTGGAAAAATAATAGGGACACTTAAATTTTTCAATATATTCTTATATTTTCAATTATTTTTCAATAAATATTACGAAGTATATACATTAAATTAAAGGTATTCAAATAGTTTAACTAATAAAATAAAAATATTTCACAAGCTCTGCCAAATTCTTAAAAAAAATGTAAAATAAAGGCCTGGAAAAATAATAGGGACACTTAAATTTTTCAATATATTCTTATATTTTTAATTATTTTTTCATAAATATTACAAAATATATACACTAAATTAAAGGTATTCAAATAGTTTAACTAATAAAAAAAATTATTTCACAAGCTCTGCCAAATTCTTAAAAAAAATGTAAACTAAAGGCCTGGAAAAATAATAGGGACACTTAAATTTTTCAATATATTCTTATATTTTCAATTATTTTTCCATAAATATTACAAAATATATACACTAAATTAAAGGTATTCAAATAGTTTAACTAATAAAATAAAAATATTTGACTAGCTCTGCCAAATTCTTAAAAAAAAAGTAAAATAAAGGCCTGGAAAAATAATAGGGACACTTAAATTTTTCAATATATTCTTATATTTTCAATTATTTTTCCATAAATATTACAAAATATATACACTAAATTAAAGGTATTCAAATAGTTTAACTAATAAAAAAAAATAGTTCACAAGTCTGCCATATTCTTAAAAAAAAAAGTAAAATAAAGGCCTGGAAAAATAATAGGGACACTTAAATTTTTCAATATATTCTTATATTTTCAATTATTTTTCCATAAATATTACGAAGTATATCCATTAAATTAAAGGTATTCAAATAGTTTAACTAATAAAAAAAAAATATTTCACAAGCTCTGCCAAATTCTTAAAAAAAATGTAAAATAAAGGCCTGGAAAAATAATAGGGACACTTAAATTTTTCAATATATTCTTATATTTTCAATTATTTTTCCATAAATATTACGAAGTATATCCATTAAATTAAAGGTATTCAAATAGTTTAACTAATAAAAAAAATATTTCACAAGCTCTGTCAAATTCTTAAAAAAAATGTAAAATAAAGGCCTGGAAAAATAATAGGGACACTTAAATTTTTCAATATATTCTTATATTTTCAATTATTTTTCCATAAATATTACAAAATATATACACTAAATTAAAGGTATTCAAATAGTTTAACTAATAAAATAAAAATATTTGACTAGCTCTGCCAAATTCTTAGAAAATATGTAAAATAAAGGCCTGGAAAAATAATAGGGACACTTAAATTTTTCAATATATTCTTATATTTTTAATTATTTTTCGATAAATATTACAAAGTATATACACTAAATTAAAGGTATTCAAATAGTTTAACTAATAAAATAAAAATATTTGACTAGCTCTGCCAAATTCTTAAAAAAAAAGTAAAATAAAGGCCTGGAAAAATAATAGGGACCCTTAAATTTTTCAATATATTCTTATATTTTCAATTATTTTTCCATAAATATTACGAAGTATATACATTAAATTAAAGGTATTCAAATAGTTTAACTAATAAAATAAAAATATTTCACAAGCTCTGCCAAATTCTTAGAAAATATGTAAAATAAAGGCCTGGAAAAAAAATAGGGACACTTAAATTTTTCAATATATTCTGATATTTTTAATTATTTTTCGATAAATATTACAAAGTATATACACTAAATTAAAGGTATTCAAATAGTTTAACTAATAAAATAAAAATATTTGACTAGCTCTGCCAAATTCTTAAAAAAAAAGTAAAATAAAGGCCTGGAAAAATAATAGGGACACTTAAATTTTTCAATATATTCTTATATTTTCAATTATTTTTCCATAAATATTACAAAATATATACATTAAATTAAAGGTATTCAAATAGCTTAACTAATAAAATAAAAATATTTGACTAGCTCTGCCAAATTCTTAAAAAAAAAGTAAAATAAAGGCCTGGAAAAATAATAGGGACACTTAAATTTTTCAATATATTCTTATATTTTCAATTATTTTTCCATAAATATTACAAAATATATGCACTAAATTAAAGGTATTCAAATAGTTTAACTAATAAAAAAAAATATTTCACTAGCTCTGCCAAATTCTTAAAAAAAAAAAGTAAAATAAAGGCCTGGAAAAATAATAGGGACACTTAAATTTTTCAATATATTCTTATATTTTTAATTATTTTTCCATAAATATTACAAAATATATACATTAAATTAAAAGTATTCAAATACTTTAACTAATAAAAAAAAAAAATTTCACTAGCTCTGCCAAATTTAAAAAAAAAAAGTAAAATAAAGGCCTGGAAAAATAATAGGGACACTTAAATTTTTCAATATATTCTTATATTTTCAATTATATTTCCATAAATATTACAAAATATATGCACTAAATTAAAGGTATTCAAATAGTTTAACTAATAAAAAAAAATATTTCACTAGCTCTGCCAAATTCTTAAAAAAAAAAGTAAAATAAAGGCCTGGAAAAATAATAGGGACACTTAAATTTTTCAATATATTCTTATATTTTTAATTATTTTTCCATAAATATTACAAAGTATATACACTAAATTAAAGGTATTCAAATAGTTTAACTAATAAAAAAAAAATATTTCACAAGCTCTGCCAATTCTAAAAAAAAAATGTAAAATAAAGGCCTGGAAAAATAATAGGGACACTTAAATTTTTCAATATATTCTTATATTTTTAATTATTTTTCCATAAATATTACAAAATATATACACTAAATTAAAGGTATTCAAATAGTTTAACTAATAAAATAAAAATATTTGACTAGCTCTGCCAAATTCTTAAAAAAAATGTAAAATAAAGGCCTGGAAAAATAATAGGGACACTTAAATTTTTCAATATATTCTTATATTTTCAATTATTTTTCCATAAATATTACAAAGTGTATACACTAAATTAAAGGTATTCAAATAGTTTAACTAATAAAAAAAAATATTTGACTAGCTCTGCCAAATTCTTAAAAAAAATGTAAAATAAAGGCCTGGAAAAATAATAGGGACACTTAAATTTTTCAATATATTCTTATATTTTCAATTATTTTTCCATAAATATTACAAAATATATACACTAAATTAAAGGTATTCAAATAGTTTAACTAATAAAAAAAAATATTTCACAAGCTCTGCCAAATTCTTAAAAAAAATGTAAAATAAAGGCCTGGAAAAATAATAGGGACACTTAAATTTTTCAATATATTCTTATATTTTTAATTATTTTTCCATAAATATTACAAAATATATACACTAAATTAAAGGTATTCAAATAGTTTAACTAATAAAATAAAAATATTTGACTAGCTCTGCCAAATTCTTAAAAAAAATGTAAAATAAAGGCCTGGAAAAATAATAGGGACACTTAAATTTTTCAATATATTCTTATATTTTCAATTATTTTTCCATAAATATTACGAAGTATATACATTAAATTAAAAGTATTCAAATAGTTTAACTAATAAAAAAAAATATTTCACAAGCTCTGCCAAATTCTTAAAAAAAATGCAAAATAAAGGCCTGGAAAAATAATAGGGACACTTAAATTTTTCAATATATTCTTATATTTTTAATTATTTTTCCATAAATATTACAAAATATATACACTAAATTAAAGGTATTCAAATAGTTTAACTAATAAAATAAAAATATTTGACTAGCTCTGCCAAATTCTTAAAAAAAATGTAAAATAAAGGCCTGGAAAAATAATAGGGACACTTAAATTTTTCAATATATTCTGATATTTTTAATTATATTTCGATAAATATTACAAAGTATATACACTAAATTAAAGGTATTCAAATAGTTTAACTAATAAAATAAAAATATTTGACTAGCTCTGCCAAATTCTTAAAAAAAAAAGTAAAATAAAGGCCTGGAAAAATAATAGGGACACTTAAATTTTTCAATATATTCTGATATTTTTAATTATATTTCGATAAATATTACAAAGTATATACACTAAATTAAAGGTATTCAAATAGTTTAACTAATAAAATAAAAATATTTGACTAGCTCTGCCAAATTCTTAAAAAAAAATGTAAAATAAAGGCCTGGAAAAATAATAGGGACACTTAAATTTTTCAATATATTCTGATATTTTTAATTATATTTCGATAAATATTACAAAGTATATACACTAAATTAAAGGTATTCAAATAGTTTAACTAATAAAATAAAAATATTTGACAAGCTCTGCCAAATTCTTAAAAAAAAAGTAAAATAAAGGCCTGGAAAAATAATAGGGACACTTAAATTTTTCAATATATTCTTATATTTTCAATTATTTTTCCATAAATATTACAAAATATATACACTAAATTAAAGGTATTCAAATAGTTTAACTAATAAAAAAAAATAGTTCACAAGCTCTGCCAAATTCTTAAAAAAAAAGTAAAATAAAGGCCTGGAAAATTAATAGGGACACTTAAATTTTTCAATATATTCTGATACTTTTAATTATTTTTCCATAAATATTACGAAGTATATACATTAAATTAAAGGTATTCAAATAGTTTAACTAATAAAATAAAATATTTCACAAGCTCTGCCAAATTCTTAAAAAAAATGTAAAATAAAGGCCTGGAAAAATAATAGGGACACTTAAATTTTTCAATATATTCTTATATTTTCAATTATTTTTCCATAAATATTACGAAGTATATACATTAAATTAAAGGTATTCAAATAGTTTAACTAATAAAAAAAAATATTTCACAAGCTCTGCCAAATTCTTAAAAAAAATGTAAAATAAAGACCTGGAAAAATAATAGGGACACTTAAATTTTTCAATATATTCTTATATTTTTAATTATTTTTCCATAAATATTACAAAATATATACACTAAATTAAAGGTATTCAAATAGTTTAACTAATAAAATAAAAATATTTGACTAGCTCTGCCAAATTCTTAAAAAAAATGTAAAATAAAGGCCTGGAAAAATAATAGGGACACTTAAATTTTTCAATATATTCTTATATTTTCAATTATTTTTCCATAAATATTACAAAGTGTATACACTAAATTAAAGGTATTCAAATAGTTTAACTAATAAAAAAAAATATTTGACTAGCTCTGCCAAATTCTTAAAAAAAATGTAAAATAAAGGCCTGGAAAAATAATAGGGACACTTAAATTTTTCAATATATTCTTATATTTTCAATTATTTTTCCATAAATATTACGAAGTATATACACTAAATTAAAGGTATTCAAATAGTTTAACTAATAAAAAAAAAATATTTCACAAGCTCTGCCAAATTCTTAAAAAAAATGTAAAATAAAGGCCTGGAAAAATAATAGGGACACTTAAATTTTTCAATATATTCTTATATTTTTAATTATTTTTCCATAAATATTACAAAATATATACACTAAATTAAAGGTATTCAAATAGTTTAACTAATAAAATAAAAATATTTGACTAGCTCTGCCAAATTCTTACAAAAAATGTAAAATAAAGGCCTGGAAAAATAATAGGGACACTTAAATTTTTCAATATATTCTTATATTTTCAATTATTTTTCCATAAATATTACGAAGTATATACATTAAATTAAAGGTATTCAAATAGTTTAACTAATAAAAAAAATATTTCACAAGCTCTGTCAAATTCTTAAAAAAAATGTAAAATAAAGGCCTGGAAAAATAATAGGGACACTTAAATTTTTCAATATATTCTTATATTTTCAATTATTTTTCCATAAATATTACAAAATATATACACTAAATTAAAGGTATTCAAATAGTTTAACTAATAAAATAAAAATATTTGACTAGCTCTGCCAAATTCTTAGAAAATATGTAAAATAAAGGCCTGGAAAAATAATAGGGACACTTAAATTTTTCAATATATTCTTATATTTTTAATTATTTTTCGATAAATATTACAAAGTATATACACTAAATTAAAGGTATTCAAATAGTTTAACTAATAAAATAAAAATATTTGACTAGCTCTGCCAAATTCTTAAAAAAAAAGTAAAATAAAGGCCTGGAAAAATAATAGGGACACTTAAATTTTTCAATATATTCCTATATTTTCAATTATTTTTCCATAAATATTACGAAGTATATACATTAAATTAAAGGTATTCAAATAGTTTAACTAATAAAATAAAAATATTTCACAAGCTCTGCACAAATTCTTAGAAAATATGTAAAATAAAGGCCTGGAAAAATAATAGGGACACTTAAATTTTTCAATATATTCTGATATTTTTAATTATTTTTCGATAAATATTACAAAGTATATACACTAAATTAAAGGTATTCAAATAGTTTAACTAATAAAATAAAAATATTTGACTAGCTCTGCCAAATTCTTAAGAAAAAAGTAAAATAAAGGCCTGGAAAAATAATAGGGACACTTAAATTTTTCAATATATTCTTATATTTTCAATTATTTTTCCATAAATATTACAAAATATATACATTAAATTAAAGGTATTCAAATAGCTTAACTAATAAAAAAAAATATTTGACTAGCTCTGCCAAATTCTTAAAAAAAAAGTAAAATAAAGGCCTGGAAAAGTAATAGGGACACTTAAATTTTTCAATATATTCTTATATTTTTAATTATTTTTCCATAAATATTACAAAATATATACACTAAATTAAAGGTATTCAAATAGTTTAACTAATAAAATAAAAATATTTGACTAGCTCTGCCAAATTCTTAAAAAAAATGTAAAATAAAGGCCTGGAAAAATAATAGGGACACTTAAATTTTTCAATATATTCTTATATTTTCAATTATTTTTCCATAAATATTACAAAGTGTATACACTAAATTAAAGGTATTCAAATAGTTTAACTAATAAAAAAAAATATTTGACTAGCTCTGCCAAATTCTTAAAAAAAATGTAAAATAAAGGCCTGGAAAAATAATAGGGACACTTAAATTTTTCAATATATTCTTATATTTTCAATTATTTTTCCATAAATATTACGAAGTATATACACTAAATTAAAGGTATTCAAATAGTTTAACTAATAAAAAAAAATATTTCACAAGCTCTGCCAAATTCTTAAAAAAAATGTAAAATAAAGGCCTGGAAAAATAATAGGGACACTTAAATTTTTCAATATATTCTTATATTTTTAATTATTTTTCCATAAATATTACAAAATATATACACTAAATTAAAGGTATTCAAATAGTTTAACTAATAAAATAAAAATATTTGACTAGCTCTGCCAAATTCTTAAAAAAAATGTAAAATAAAGGCCTGGAAAAATAATAGGGACACTTAAATTTTTCAATATATTCTTATATTTTCAATTATTTTTCCATAAATATTACGAAGTATATACATTAAATTAAAGGTATTCAAACAGTTTAACTAATAAAAAAAAATATTTCACAAGCTCTGTCAAATTCTTAAAAAAAATGTAAAATAAAGGCCTGGAAAAATAATAGGGACACTTAAATTTTTCAATATATTCTTATATTTTCAATTATTTTTCCATAAATATTACAAAATGTATACACTAAATTAAAGGTATTCAAATAGTTTAACTAATAAAATAAAAATATTTGACTAGCTCTGCCAAATTCTTAGAAAATATGTAAAATAAAGGCCTGGAAAAATAATAGGGACACTTAAATTTTTCAATATATTCTTATATTTTTAATTATTTTTCGATAAATATTACAAAGTATATACACTAAATTAAAGGTATTCAAATAGTTTAACTAATAAAATAAAAATATTTGACTAGCTCTGCCAAATTCTTAAAAAAAAAGTAAAATAAAGGCCTGGAAAAATAATAGGGACACTTAAATTTTTCAATATATTCCTATATTTTCAATTATTTTTCCATAAATATTACGAAGTATATACATTAAATTAAAGGTATTCAAATAGTTTAACTAATAAAATAAAAATATTTGACTAGCTCTGCCAAATTCTTAAAAAAAATGTAAAATAAAGGCCTGGAAAAATAATAGGGACACTTAAATTTTTCAATATATTCTTATATTTTCAATTATTTTTCCATAAATATTACGAAGTATATACATTAAATTAAAGGTATTCAAATAGTTTAACTAATAAAATAAAAATATTTGACTAGCTCTGCCAAATTCTTAAGAAAAAAGTAAAATAAAGGCCTGGAAAAATAATAGGGACACTTAAATTATTCAATATATTCTTATATTTTTAATTATTTTTCCATAAATATTAGAAAATATATACATTAAATTAATGGTATTCAAATAGTTTAACTAATAAAAAAAAAAAAATTTCACTAGCTCTGCCAAATTTAAAAAAAAAAAGTAAAATAAAGGCCTGGAAAAATAATAGGGACACTTAAATTTTTCAGTATATTCTTATATTTTTAATTATTTTTCCATAAATATTACAAAATATATACACTAAATTAAAGGTATTCAAATAGTTTAACTAATAAAAAAAATATATTTCACTAGCTCTGCCAAATTCTTAAAAAAAAAAGTAAAATAAAGGCCTGGAAAAATAATAGGGACATTCAAATTTTTCAATATATTCTTATATTTTTAATTATTTTTCCATAAATATTACAAAATATATACACTAAATTAAAAGTATTCAAATACTTTAACTAATAAAATAAAAATATTTGACTAGCTCTTCCAAATTCTTAAAAAAAAGTAAAATAAAGGCCTGGAAAAATAATAGGGACACTTAAATTTTTCAATATATTCTTATATTTTTAATTAATTTTCGATAAATATTACAAAGTATATACACTAAATTAAAGGTATTCAAATAGTTTAACTAATAAAATAAAAATATTTCACAAGCTCTGCCAAATTCTTAAAAAAAATGTAAAATAAAGGCCTGGAAAAATAATAGGGACACTTAAATTTTTCAATATATTCTTATATTTTCAATTATTTTTCCATAAATATTACGAAGTATATACATTAAATTAAAGGTATTCAAATAGTTTAACTAATAAAATAAAATATTTCACAAGCTCTGTCAAATTCTTAAAAAAAATGTAAAATAAAGGCCTGGAAAAATAATAGGGACACTTAAATTTTTCAATATATTCTTATATTTTCAATTATTTTTCCATAAATATTACAAAATATATACACTAAATTAAAGGTATTCAAATAGTTTAACTAATAAAATAAAAATATTTGACTAGCTCTGCCAAATTCTTAGAAAATATGTAAAATAAAGGCCTGGAAAAATAATAGGGACACTTAAATTTTTCAATATATTCTTATATTTTTAATTATTTTTCGATAAATATTACAAAGTATATACACTAAATTAAAGGTATTCAAATAGTTTAACTAATAAAATAAAAATATTTGACTAGCTCTGCCAAATTCTTAAAAAAAAAGTAAAATAAAGGCCTGGAAAAATAATAGGGACACTTAAATTTTTCAATATATTCCTATATTTTCAATTATTTTTCCATAAATATTACGAAGTATATACATTAAATTAAAGGTATTCAAATAGTTTAACTAATAAAAAATATTTCACAAGCTCTGCACAAATTCTTAGAAAATATGTAAAATAAAGGCCTGGAAAAGTAATAGGGACACTTAAATTTTTCAATATATTCTGATATTTTTAATTATTTTTCGATAAATATTACAAAGTATATACACTAAATTAAAGGTATTCAAATAGTTTAACTAATAAAATAAAAATATTTGACTAGCTCTGCCAAATTCTTAAGAAAAAAGTAAAATAAAGGCCTGGAAAAATAATAGGGACACTTAAATTTTTCAATATATTCTTATATTTTCAATTATTTTTCCATAAATATTACAAAATATATACATTAAATTAAAGGTATTCAAATAGCTTAACTAATAAAAAAAAAATATTTGACTAGCTCTGCCAAATTCTTAAAAAAAAAGTAAAATAAAGGCCTGGAAAAGTAATAGGGACACTTAAATTTTTCAATATATTCTTATATTTTTAATTATTTTTCCATAAATATTACAAAATATATACACTAAATTAAAGGTATTCAAATAGTTTAACTAATAAAATAAAAATATTTGACTAGCTCTGCCAAATTCTTAAAAAAAATGTAAAATAAAGGCCTGGAAAAATAATAGGGACACTTAAATTTTTCAATATATTCTTATATTTTCAATTATTTTTCCATAAATATTACAAAGTGTATACACTAAATTAAAGGTATTCAAATAGTTTAACTAATAAAAAAAAATATTTGACTAGCTCTGCCAAATTCTTAAAAAAAATGTAAAATAAAGGCCTGGAAAAATAATAGGGACACTTAAATTTTTCAATATATTCTTATATTTTCAATTATTTTTCCATAAATATTACGAAGTATATACACTAAATTAAAGGTATTCAAATAGTTTAACTAATAAAAAAAAAATATTTCACAAGCTCTGCCAAATTCTTAAAAAAAATGTAAAATAAAGGCCTGGAAAAATAATAGGGACACTTAAATTTTTCAATATATTCTTATATTTTTAATTATTTTTCCATAAATATTACAAAATATATACACTAAATTAAAGGTATTCAAATAGTTTAACTAATAAAATAAAAATATTTGACTAGCTCTGCCAAATTCTTAAAAAAAATGTAAAATAAAGGCCTGGAAAAATAATAGGGACACTTAAATTTTTCAATATATTCTTATATTTTCAATTATTTTTCCATAAATATTACGAAGTATATACATTAAATTAAAGGTATTCAAATAGTTTAACTAATAAAATAAAAATATTTGACTAGCTCTGCCAAATTCTTAAAAAAAAAGTAAAATAAAGGCCTGGAAAAATAATAGGGACACTTAAATTTTTCAATATATTCTTATATTTTCAATTATTTTTCCATAAATATTACAAAATGTATACACTAAATTAAAGGTATTCAAATAGTTTAACTAATAAAATAAAAATATTTGACTAGCTCTGCCAAATTCTTAAAAAAAATGTAAAATAAAGGCCTGGAAAAATAATAGGGACACTTAAATTTTTCAATATATTCTTATATTTTCAATTATTTTTCCATAAATATTACGAAGTATATACATTAAATTAAAGGTATTCAAATAGTTTAACTAATAAAATAAAAATATTTGACTAGCTCTGCCAAATTCTTAAAAAAAATGTAAAATAAAGGCCTGGAAAAATAATAGGGACACTTAAATTTTTCAATATATTCCTATATTTTCAATTATTTTTCCATAAATATTACGAAGTATATACATTAAATTAAAGGTATTCAAATAGTTTAACTAATAAAATAAAAATATTTCACAAGCTCTGCACAAATTCTTAGAAAATATGTAAAATAAAGGCCTGGAAAAATAATAGGGACACTTAAATTTTTCAATATATTCTGATATTTTTAATTATTTTTCGATAAATATTACAAAGTATATACACTAAATTAAAGGTATTCAAATAGTTTAACTAATAAAATAAAAATATTTGACTAGCTCTGCCAAATTCTTAAGAAAAAAGTAAAATAAAGGCCTGGAAAAATAATAGGGACACTTAAATTTTTCAATATATTCTTATATTTTCAATTATTTTTCCATAAATATTACAAAATATATACATTAAATTAAAGGTATTCAAATAGCTTAACTAATAAAAAAAAAATATTTGACTAGCTCTGCCAAATTCTTAAAAAAAAAGTAAAATAAAGGCCTGGAAAAGTAATAGGGACACTTAAATTATTCAATATATTCTTATATTTTTAATTATTTTTCCATAAATATTAGAAAATATATACATTAAATTAATGGTATTCAAATAGTTTAACTAATAAAAAAAAAAAATTTCACTAGCTCTGCCAAATTTAAAAAAAAAAAGTAAAATAAAGGCCTGGAAAAATAATAGGGACACTTAAATTTTTCAGTATATTCTTATATTTTTAATTATTTTTCCATAAATATTACAAAATATATACACTAAATTAAAGGTATTCAAATAGTTTAACTAATAAAAAAAAAATATTTCACTAGCTCTGCCAAATTCTTAAAAAAAAAAGTAAAATAAAGGCCTGGAAAAATAATAGGGACATTCAAATTTTTCAATATATTCTTATATTTTTAATTATTTTTCCATAAATATTACAAAATATATACACTAAATTAAAAGTATTCAAATACTTTAACTAATAAAATAAAAATATTTGACTAGCTCTTCCAAATTCTTAAAAAAAAGTAAAATAAAGGCCTGGAAAAATAATAGGGACACTTAAATTTTTCAATATATTCTTATATTTTCAATTATTTTTCAATAAATATTACGAAGTATATACACTAAATTAAAGGTATTCAAATAGTTTAACTAATAAAATAAAAATATTTCACAAGCTCTGCCAAATTCTTAAAAAAAATGTAAAATAAAGGCCTGGAAAAATAATAGGGACACTTAAATTTTTCAATATATTCTGATATTTTTAATTAATTTTCGATAAATATTACAAAGTATATACACTAAATTAAAGGTATTCAAATAGTTTAACTAATAAAATAAAAATATTTCATAAGCTCTGCCAAATTCTTAAAAAATATGTAAAATAAAGGCCTGGAAAAATAATAGGGACACTTAAATTTTTCAATATATTCTGATATTTTTAATTAATTTTCGATAAATATTACAAAGTATATACACTAAATTAAAGATATTCAAATAGTTTAACTAATAAAATAAAAATATTTCACTAGCTCTGCCAAATTCTTAAAAACAAAGTAAAATAAAGGCCTGGAAAAATAATAGGGACACTTAAATTTTTCAATATATTCCTATATTTTCAATTATTTTTCCATAAATATTACAAAATATATACATTAAATTAAAGGTATTCAAATAGTTTAACTAATAAAATAAAAATATTTCACTAGCTCTGCCAAATTCTTAAAAAAAATGTAAAATAAAGGCCTGGAAAAATAATAGGGACACTTAAATTTTTCAATATATTCTTATATTTTTAATTAATTTTCGATAAATATTACAAAGTATATACACTAAATTAAAGGTATTCAAATAGTTTAACTAATAAAATAAAAATATTTCACAAGCTCTGCCAAATTCATAGAAAATATGTAAAATAAAGGCCTGGAAAAATAATAGGGACACTTAAATTTTTCAATATATTCTGATATTTTTAATTATTTTTCGATAAATATTACAAAGTATATACACTAAATTAAAGGTATTCAAATAGTTTAACTAATAAAATAAAAATATTTGACTAGCTCTGCCAAATTCTTAAAAAAAAAGTAAAATAAAGGCCTGGAAAAATAATAGGGACACTTAAATTTTTCAATATATTCTTATATTTTCAATTATTTTTCCATAAATATTACGAAGTATATACATTAAATTAAAGGTATTCAAATAGTTTAACTAATAAAATAAAAATATTTCACTAGCTCTGCCAAATTCTTAAAAAAATGTAAAATAAAGGCCTGGAAAAATAATAGGGACACTTAAATTTTTCAATATATTCTTATATTTTTAATTATTTTTCCATAAATATTACAAGGTATATACACTAAATTAAAGGTATTCAAATAGTTTAACTAATAAAATAAAAATATTTGACTAGCTCTGCCAAATTCTTAAAAAAAAAGTAAAATAAAGGCCTGGAAAAATAATAGGGACACTTAAATTTTTCAATATATTCTTATATTTTTAATTAATTTTCGATAAATATTACAAAGTATATACACTAAATTAAAGGTATTCAAATAGTTTAACTAATAAAATAAAAATATTTGACTAGCTCTGCCAAATTCTTAAAAAAAAATGTAAAATAAAGGCCTGGAAAAATAATAGGGACACTTAAATTTTTCAATATATTCTTATATTTTTAATTAATTTTCGATAAATATTACAAAGTATATACACTAAATTAAAGGTATTCAAATAGTTTAACTAATAAAATAAAAATATTTGACTAGCTCTGCCAAATTCTTAAAAAAAATGTAAAATAAAGGCCTGGAAAAATAATAGGGACACTTAAATTTTTCAATATATTCTTATATTTTTAATTATTTTTCCATAAATATTACAAAATATATACATTAAATTAAAGGTATTCAAATAGTTTAACTAATAAAATAAAAATATTTGATTAGCTCTGCCAAATTCTTAAAAAAAAAGTAAAATAAAGGCCTGGAAAAATAATAGGGACACTTAAATTTTTCAATATATTCTTATATTTTCAATTATTTTTCCATAAATATTACAAAATATATACATTAAATTAAAGGTATTCAAATAGTTTAACTAATAAAATAAAAATATTTCACTAGCTCTGCCAAATTCTTAAAAAAAATGTAAAATAAAGGCCTGGAAAAATAATAGGGACAATTAAGTTTTTCAATATATTCTTATATTTTTAATTATTTTTCGATAAATATTACAAAGTATATACACTAAATTAAAGGTATTCAAATAGTTTAACTAATAAAATAAAAATATTTGACTAGCTCTGCCAAATTCTTAAAAAAAAAGTAAAATAAAGGCCTGGAAAAATAATAGGGACACTTAAATTTTTCAATATATTCTTATATTTTCAATTATTTTTCCATAAATATTACAAAGTATATACACTAAATTAAAGGTATTCAAATAGTTTAACTAATAAAATAAAAATATTTCACAAGCTCTGCCAAATTCTTAGAAAATATGTAAAATAAAGGCCTGGAAAAATAATAGGGACACTTAAATTTTTCAATATATTCTGATATTTTTAATTATTTTTCGATAAATATTACAATGTATATACACTAAATTAAAGGTATTCAAATAGTTTAACTAATAAAATAAAAATATTTGACTAGCTCTGCCAAATTCTTAAAAAAAAAGTAAAATAAAGGCCTGGAAAAATAATAGGGACACTTAAATTTTTCAATATATTCTTATATTTTCAATTATTTTTCCATAAATATTACAAAATATATACATTAAATTAAAGGTATTCAAATAGTTTAACTAATAAAATAAAAATATTTCACTAGCTCTGCCAAATTCTTAAAAAAATGTAAAATAAAGGTATGGAAAAATAATAGGGACAATTAAATTTTTCAATATATTCTTATATTTTTAATTATTTTTCCATAAATATTACAAAATATATACACTAAATTAAAGGTATTCAAATAGTTTAACTAATAAAATAAAAATATTTGACTAGCTCTGCCAAATTCTTAAAAAAAATGTAAAATAAAGGCCTGGAAAAAATAATAAGGACAATTAAATTTTTCAATATATTCTTATATTTTTAATTATTTTTCCATAAATATTAGAAAATATATACATTAAATTAAAGGTATTCAAATAGTTTAACTAATAAAATAAAAATATTTGACTAGCTCTGCCAAATTCTTAAAAAAAAAGTAAAATAAAGGCCTGGAAAAATAATAGGGACACTTAAATTATTCAATATATTCTTATATTTTCAATTATTTTTCCATAAATATTACAAAATATATACATTAAATTAAAGGTATTCAAATAGTTTAACTAATAAAATAAAAATATTTCACTAGCTCTGCCAAATTCTTAAAAAAAATGTAAAATAAAGGTATGGAAAAATAATAGGGAGAATTAAATTTTTCAATATATTCTTATATTTTTAATTATTTTTCCATAAATATTACAAAATATATACACTAAATTAAAGGTATTCAAATAGTTTAACTAATAAAATAAAAATATTTGACTAGCTCTGCCAAATTCTTAAAAAAAAAGTAAAATAAAGGCCTGGAAAAATAATAGGGACACTTAAATTTTTCAATATATTCTTATATTTTTAATTAATTTTCGATAAATATTACAAAGTATATACACTAAATTAAAGGTATTCAAATAGTTTAACTAATAAAATAAAAATATTTCACAAGCTCTGCCAAATTCATAGAAAATATGTAAAATAAAGGCCTGGAAAAATAATAGGGACACTTAAATTTTTCAATATATTCTTATATTTTCAATTATTTTTCCATAAATATTACAAAATATATACATTAAATTAAAGGTATTCAAATAGTTTAACTAATAAAATAAAAATATTTCACAAGCTCTGCCAAATTCTTAAAAAATATGTAAAATAAAGGCCTGGAAAAATAATAGGGACACTTAAATTTTTCAATATATTCTTATATTTTTAATTAATTTTCGATAAATATTACAAAGTATATACACTAAATTAAAGGTATTCAAATAGTTTAACTAATAAAATAAAAATATTTCACAAGCTCTGCCAAATTCTTAGAAAATATGTAAAATAAAGGCCTGGAAAAATAATAGGGACACTTAAATTTTTCAATATATTCTTATATTTTCAATTATTTTTCCATAAATATTACAAAATATATACATTAAATTAGAGGTATTCAAATAGTTTAACTAATAAAATAAAAATATTTCACTAGCTCTGCCAAATTCTTAAAAAAAATGTAAAATAAAGGCCTGGAAAAATAATAGGGACACTTAAATTTTTCAATATATTCTTATATTTTTAATTAATTTTCGATAAATATTACAAAGTATATACACTAAATTAAAGGTATTCAAATACTTTAACTAATAAAATAAAAATATTTCACAAGCTCTGCCAAATTCTTAGAAAATATGTAAAATAAAGGCCTGGAAAAATAATAGGGACACTTAAATTTTTCAATATATTCTTATATTTTCAATTATTTTTCAATAAATATTACGAAGTATATACATTAAATTAAAGGTATTCAAATAGTTTAACTAATAAAATAAAAATATTTCACTAGCTCTGCCAAATTCTTAAAAAAAATGTAAAATAAAGGCCTGGAAAAATAATAGGGATACTTAAATTTTTCAGTATATTCTTATATTTTCAATTATTTTTCCATAAATATTACAAAATATATACACTAAATTAAAAGTATTCAAATACTTTAACTAATAAAATAAAAATATTTGACTAGCTCTTCCAAATTCTTAAAAAAAAAGTAAAATAAAGGCCTGGAAAAATAATAGGGACACTTAAATTTTTCAATATATTCTTATATTTTTAATTAATTTTCGATAAATATTACAAAGTATATACACTAAATTAAAGGTATTCAAATAGTTTAACTAATAAAATAAAAATATTTCACAAGCTCTGCCAAATTCTTAGAAAATATGTAAAATAAAGGCCTGGAAAAATAATAGGGACACTTAAATTTTTCAATATATTCTGATATTTTTAATTATTTTTCGATAAATATTACAAAGTATATACACTAAATTAAAGGTTTTCAAATAGTTTAACTAATAAAATAAAAATATTTGACTAGCTCTGCCAAATTCTTAAAAAAAGTAAAATAAAGGCCTGGAAAAATAATAGGGACACTTAAATTTTTCAATATATTCTTATATTTTTAATTATTTTTCCATAAATATTACAAAATATATACACTAAATTAAAGGTATTCAAATAGTTTAACTAATAAAATAAAAATATTTCACTAGCTCTGCCAAATTCTTAAAAAAAGTAAAATAAAGGCCTGGAAAAATAATAGGGACACTTAAATTTTTCAATATATTCTTATATTTTTAATTATTTTTCCATAAATATTACAAAATATATACACTAAATTAAAGGTATTTAAATAGTTTAACTAATAAAATAAAAATATTTGACTAGCTCTGCCAAATTCTTAATAAAAAAGTAAAATAAAGGCCTGGAAAAATAATAGGGACACTTAAATTTATCAATATATTCTTATATTTTTAATTATTTTTCCATAAATATTACAAAATATATACACTAAATTAAAGGTGTTCAAATAGTTTAACTAATAAAAAAAAATATTTGACTAGCTCTGCCAAATTCTTAAAAAAAATGTAAAATAAAGGCCTGGAAAAATAATAGGGACACTTAAATTTTTCAATATATTCTTATATTTTCAATTATTTTTCCATAAATATTACAAGATATATACACTAAATTAAAGGTATTCAAATAGTTTAACTAATAAAAAAAAAAATTTCACTAGCTCTGCCAAATTCTTAAAAAAAATGTAAAATAAAGGCCTGGAAAAATAATAGGGACACTTAAATTTTTCAATATATTCTTATATTTTTAATTATTTTTCCATAAATATTACAAAATATATACACTAAATTAAAGGTATTCAAATAGTTTAACTAATAAAATAAAAATATTTGACTAGCTCTGCCAAATTTTTAAAAAAAAAGTAAAATTAAAGCCTGGAAAAATAATAGGGACACTTAAATTTTTCAATATATTCTTATATTTTTAATTATTTTTCCATAAATATTAGAAAATATATACATTAAATTTATTCAAATAGTTTAACTAATAAAAAAAAAATATTTCACAAGCTCTGCCAAATTCTTAGAAAATATGTAAAATAAAGGCCTGGAAAAATAATAGGGACACTTAAATTTTTCAATATATTCTTATATTTTTAATTATTTTTCCATAAATATTAGAAAATATATACATTAAATTAAAGGTATTCAAATAGTTTAACTAATAAAAAAAAAAAAATTTCACTAGCTCTGCCAAATTTTAAAAAAAAAGTAAAATAAAGGCCTGGAAAAATAATAGGGACACTTAAATTTTTCAGTATATTCTTATATTTTTAATTATTTTTCCATAAATATTACAAAATATTTGCACTAAATTAAAGGTATTCAAATAGTTTAACTAATAAAAAAAAATATTTCACAAGCTCTGCCAAATTCTTAAAAAAAATGTAAAATAAAGGCCTGGAAAAATAATAGGGACACTTAAATTTTTCAATATATTCTTATATTTTTAATTATTTTTCCATAAATATTACAAAATATATACACTAAATTAAAAGTATTCAAATACTTTAACTAATAAAATAAAAATATTTGACTAGCTCTGCCAAATTCTTAAAAAAAATGTAAAATAAAGGCTTGGAAAAATAATAGGGACACTTAAATTTTTCAATATATTCTTATATTTTTAATTATTTTTCCATAAATATTACAAAATATATACACTAAATTAAAGGTATTCAAATAGTTTAACTAATAAAACAAAAATATTTGACTAGCTCTGCCAAATTCTTAAAAAAAAAAGTAAAATAAAGGCCTGGAAAAATAATAGGGACACTTAAATTTTTCAATATATTCTTATATTTTTAATTATTTTTCGATAAATATTACAAAGTATATACACTAAATTAAAGGTATTCAAATAGTTTAACTAACAAAATAAAAATATTTGACTAGCTCTGCCAAATTCTTAAAAAAAAGTAAAATAAAGGCCTGGAAAAATAATAGGGACACTTAAATTTTTCAATATATTCTTATATTTTCAATTATTTTTCAATAAATATTACGAAGTATATACATTAAATTAAAGGTATTCAAATAGTTTAACTAATAAAATAAAAATATTTCACAAGCTCTGCCAAATTCTTAAAAAAAAATGTAAAATAAAGGCCTGGAAAAATAATAGGGACACTTAAATTTTTCAATATATTCTTATATTTTTAATTATTTTTCGATAAATATTACAAAATATATACACTAAATTAAAGGTATTCAAATAGTTTAACTAATAAAATAAAAATATTTGACTAGCTCTGCCAAATTCTTAAAAAAAAAGTAAAATAAAGGCCTGGAAAAATAATAGGGACACTTAAATTTATCAATATATTCTTATATTTTTAATTATTTTTCCATAAATATTACAAAATATATACACTAAATTAAAGGTATTCAAATAGTTTAACTAATAAAATAAAAATATTTGACTAGCTCTGCCAAATTCTTAAAAAAATTTAAAATAAAGGCCTGGAAAAATAATAGGGACACTTAAATTTTTCAATATATTCTTATATTTTTAATTATTTTTCCATAAATATTACAAAATATATACACTAAATTAAAGGTATTCAAATAGTTTAACTAATAAAATAAAAATATTTCAATAGCTCTGCCAAATTCTTAAAAAAAATGTTAAATAAAGGCCTGGAAAAATAATAGGGACACTTAAATTTTTCAATATATTCTTATATTTTTAATTATTTTTCCATAAATATTACAAAATATACACACTAAATTAAAGGTATTCAAATAGTTTAACTAATAAAATAAAAATATTTGACTAGCTCTGCCAAATTCTTAAAAAAATGTAAAATAAAGGCCTGGAAAAATAATAGGGACACTTAAATTTATCAATATATTCTTATATTTTTAATTATTTTTCGATAAATATTACAAAGTATATATACTAAATTAAAGGTATTCAAATAGTTTAACTAATAAAATAAAAATATTTGACTAGCTCTGCCAAATTCTTAAAAAATATGTAAAATAAAGGCCTGGAAAAATAATAGGGACACTTAAATTTTTGCAATATATTCTGATATTTTTAATTATTTTTCGATAAATATTACAAAGTATATATACTAAATTAAAGGTATTCAAATAGTTTAACTAATAAAATAAAAATATTTGACTAGCTCTGCCAAATTCTTAGAAAATATGTAAAATAAAGGCCTGGAAAAATAATAGGGACACTTAAATTTTTGCAATATATTCTGATATTTTTAATTATTTTTCGATAAATATTACAAAGTATATATACTAAATTAAAGGTATTCAAATAGTTTAACTAATAAAATAAAAATATTTGACTAGCTCTGCCAAATTCTAAAAAAAAAGTAAAATAAAGGCCTGGAAAAATAATAGGGACACTTAAATTTTTCAATATATTCTTATATTTTCAATTATTTTTCAATAAGTATTACGAAGTATATACATTAAATTAAAGGTATTCAAATAGTTTAACTAATAAAATAAAAATATTTCACAAGCTCTGCCAAATTCTTAAAAAAAATGTAAAATAAAGGCCTGGAAAAATAATAGGGACACTTAAATTTATCAATATATTCTTATATTTTTAATTATTTTTCCATAAATATTACAAAATATATACACTAAATTAAAGGTATTCAAATAGTTTAACTAATAAAAAAAAATATTTGACTAGCTCTGCCAAATTCTTAAAAAAAATGTAAAATAAAGGCCTGGAAAAATAATAGGGACACTTAAATTTTTCAATATATTCTTATATTTTCAATTATTTTTCCATAAATATTACGAAGTATATACATTAAATTAAAGGTATTCAAATAGTTTAACTAATAAAAAAAAAATATTTCACAAGCTCTGCCAAATTCTTAAAAAAAATGTAAAATAAAGGCCTGGAAAAATAATAGGGACACTTAAATTTTTCAATATATTCTGATATTTTTAATTATTTTTCGATAAATATTACGAAGTATATACATTAAATTAAAGGTATTCAAATAGTTTAACTAATAAAATAAAAATATTTGACTAGCTCTGCCAAATTCTTAAAAAAAAAGTAAAATAAAGGCCCGGAAAAATAATAGGGACACTTAAATTTTTCAATATATTCTTATATTTTCAATTATTTTTCCATAAATATTACAAAATATATACATTAAATTAAAGGTATTCAAATAGTTTAACTAATAAAATAAAAATATTTCACTAGCTCTGCCAAATTCTTAAAAAAAATGTAAAATAAAGGCATGGAAAAATAATAGGGACACTTAAATTTTTCAATATATTGTTATATTTTTAATTATTTTTCCATAAATATTACAAAATATATACACTAAATTAAAGGTATTCAAATAGTTTAACTAATAAAATAAAAATATTTGACTAGCTCTGCCAAATTCTTAAAAAAAAATAAAATAAAGGCCTGGAAAAATAATAGGGACACTTAAATTTATCAATATATTCTTATATTTTTAATTATTTTTCCATAAATATTACAAAATATATACACTAAATTAAAGGTATTCAAATAGTTTAACTAATAAAAAAAAATATTTGACTAGCTCTGCCAAATTCTTAAAAAATATGTAAAATAAAGGCCTGGAAAAATAATAGGGACACTTAAATTTTTCAATATATTCTTATATTTTTAATTATTTTTCCATAAATATTACAAAATATATACACTAAATTAAAGGTATTCAAATAGTTTAACTAATAAAATAAAAATATTTCAATAGCTCTGCCAAATTCTTAAAAAAAAATGTTAAATAAAGGCCTGGAAAAATAATAGGGACACTTAAATTTTTCAATATATTCTTATATTTTTAATTATTTTTCCATAAATATTACAAAATATATACACTAAATTAAAGGTATTCAAATAGTTTAACTAATAAAATAAAAATATTTGACTAGCTCTGCCAAATTCTTAAAAAAATGTAAAATACAGGCCTGGAAAAATAATAGGGACACTTAAATTTATCAATATATTCTTATATTTTTAATTATTTTTCCATAAATATTACAAAATATATACACTAAATTAAAGGTATTCAAATAGTTTAACTAATAAAATAAAAATATTTCACAAGCTCTGCCAAATTCTTAGAAAATATGTAAAATAAAGGCCTGGAAAAATAATAGGGACACTTAAATTTATCAATATATTCTTATATTTTTAATTATTTTTCCATAAATATTACAAAATATATACACTAAATTAAAGGTATTCAAATAGTTTAACTAATAAAATAAAAATATTTCACAAGCTCTGCCAAATTCTTAAAAAAAATGTTAAATAAAGGCCTGGAAAAATAATAGGGACACTTAAATT
The DNA here is from genome assembly GCA_927399465.1 of Sarcophaga caerulescens. Lineage (NCBI taxonomy): Eukaryota > Metazoa > Arthropoda > Insecta > Diptera > Sarcophagidae > Sarcophaga > Sarcophaga caerulescens. Next base: position 115,510,625 of record OV656873.1, on the reverse strand, counting down.
TTTCAATATATTCTTATATTTTTAATTACTTTTCCATAAATATTACAAAATATATACACTAAATTAAAGGTATTCAAATAGTTTAACTAATAAAAAAAAATATTTGACTAGCTCTGCCAAATTCTTAAAAAAAAATGTAAAATAAAGGCCTGGAAAAATAATAGGGACACTTAAATTTTTCAATATATTCTTATATTTTCAATTATTTTTCCATAAATATTACGAAGTATATACATTAAATTAAAGGTATACAAATAGTTTAACTAATAAAAAAAAAATATTTCACAAGCTCTGCCAAATTCTTAAAAAAAATGTAAAATAAAGGCCTGGAAAAATAATAGGGACTCTTAAATTTTTCAATATATTCTGATATTTTTAATTATTTTTCGATAAATATTACAAAGTATATACACTAAATTAAAGGTATTCAAATAGTTTAACTAATAAAATAAAAATATTTGACTAGCTCTGCCAAATTCTTAAAAAAAAAAGTAAAATAAAGGCCTGGAAAAATAATAGGGACACTTAAATTTTTCAATATATTTTTATATTTTTAATTATTTTTCCATAAATATTACAAAATATATACACTAAATTAAAGGTATTCAAATAGTTTAACTAATAAAATAAAAATATTTCAATAGCTCTGCCAAATTCTTAAAAAAAAATGTTAAATAAAGGCCTGGAAAAATAATAGGGACACTTAAATTTTTCAATATATTCTTATATTTTTAATTATTTTTCCATAAATATTACAAAATATATACACTAAATTAAAGGTATTCAAATAGTTTAACTAATAAAATAAAAGTATTTGACTAGCTCTGCCAAATTCTTAAAAAAATGTAAAATAAAGGCCTGGAAAAATAATAGGGACACTAAAATTTATCAATATATTCTTATATTTTTAATTATTTTTCCATAAATATTACAAAATATATACATTAAATTAAAGGTATTCAAATGTTTAACTAATAAAATAAAAATATTTCACTAGCTCTGCCAAATTCTTAAAAAAAAAGTAAAATAAAGGCCTGGAAAAATAATAGGGACACTTAAATTTTTCAATATATTCTTATATTTTCAATTATTTTTCCATAAATATTACAAAATATATACACTAAATTAAAGGTATTCAAATAGTTTAACTAATAAAATAAAAATATTTCACAAGCTCTGCCAAATTCTTAGAAAATATGTAAAATAAAGGCCTGGAAAAATAATAGGGACACTTAAATTTTTGCAATATATTCTGATATTTTTAATTATTTTTCGATAAATATTACAAAGTATATATACTAAATTAAAGGTATTCAAATAGTTTAACTAATAAAATAAAAATATTTGACTAGCTCTGCCAAATTCTTAAAAAAAAGTAAAATAAAGGCCTGGAAAAATAATAGGGACACTTAAATTTTTCAATATATTCTTATATTTTTAATTATTTTTCCATAAATATTACAAAATATATACACTAAATTAAAGGTATTCAAATAGTTTAACTAATAAAATAAAAATATTTGACTAGCTCTGCCAAATTCTTAAAAAAATGTAAAATAAAGGCCTGGAAAAATAATAGGGACACTTAAATTTATCAATATATTCTTATATTTTTAATTATTTTTCCATAAATATTACAAAATATATACACTAAATTAAAGGTATTCAAATAGTTTAACTAATAAAATAAAAATATTTCACAAGCTCTGCCAAATTCTTAGAAAATATGTAAAATAAAGGCCTGGAAAAATAATAGGGACACTTAAATTTTTGCAATATATTCTGATATTTTTAATTATTTTTCGATAAATATTACAAAGTATATACACTAAATTAAAGGTATTCAAATAGTTTAACTAATAAAATAAAAATATTTGACTAGCTCTGCCAAATTCTTAAAAAAAAGTAAAATAAAGGCCTGGAAAAATAATAGGGACACTTAAATTTTTCAATATATTCTTATATTTTCAATTATTTTTCAATAAATATTACGAAGTATATACATTAAATTAAAGGTATTCAAATAGTTTAACTAATAAAATAAAAATATTTCACAAGCTCTGCCAAATTCTTAAAAAAAATGTAAAATAAAGGCCTGGAAAAATAATAGGGACACTTAAATTTTTCAATATATTCTTATATTTTTAATTATTTTTCCATAAATATTATAAAATATATACATTAAATTAAAGGTATTCAAATGTTTAACTAATAAAATAAAAATATTTGACTAGCTCTGCCAAATTCTTAAAAAAAATGTAAACTAAAGGCCTGGAAAAATAATAGGGACACTTAAATTTATCAATATATTCTTATATTTTTAATTATTTTTCCATAAATATTACAAAATATATACATTAAATTAAAGGTATTCAAATGTTTAACTAATAAAATAAAAATATTTCACTAGCTCTGCCAAATTCTTAAAAAAAAGTAAAATAAAGGCCTGGAAAAATAATAGGGACACTTAAATTTTTCAATATATTCTTATATTTTCAATTATTTTTCCATAAATATTACGAAGTATATACATTAAATTAAAGGTATACAAATAGTTTAACTAATAAAATAAAAATATTTCACTAGCTCTGCCAAATTCTTAAAAAAAATGTAAAATAAAGGCCTGGAAAAATAATAGGGACACTTAAATTTTTCAATATATTCTTATATTTTTAATTAATTTTCGATAAATATTACAAAGTATATATACTAAATTAAAGGTATTCAAATAGTTTAACTAACAAAATAAAAATATTTGACTAGCTCTGCCAAATTCTTAAAAAAAAGTAAAATAAAGGCCTGGAAAAATAATAGGGACACTTAAATTTTTCAATATATTCTTATATTTTCAATTATTTTTCAATAAATATTACGAAGTATATACATTAAATTAAAGGTATTCAAATAGTTTAACTAATAAAATAAAAATATTTCACTAGCTCTGCCAAATTCTTAAAAAAAATGTAAAATAAAGGCCTGGAAAAATAATAGGGACACTTAAATTTTTCAATATATTCTTATATTTTTAATTAATTTTCGATAAATATTACAAAGTATATATACTAAATTAAAGGTATTCAAATAGTTTAACTAACAAAATAAAAATATTTGACTAGCTCTGCCAAATTCTTAAAAAAAAGTAAAATAAAGGCCTGGAAAAATAATAGGGACACTTAAATTTTTCAATATATTCTTATATTTTCAATTATTTTTCAATAAATATTACGAAGTATATACATTAAATTAAAGGTATTCAAATAGTTTAACTAATAAAAAAATTATTTCACAAGCTCTGCCAAATTCTTAAAAAAAATGTAAACTAAAGGCCTGGAAAAATAATAGGGACACTTAAATTTATCAATATATTCTTATATTTTTAATTATTTTTCCATAAATATTACAAAATATATACACTAAATTAAAGGTTTTCAAATAGTTTAACTAATAAAAAAAAATATTTGACTAGCTCTGCCAAATTCTTAAAAAAAATGTAAAATAAAGGCCTGGAAAAATAATAGGGACACTTAAATTTTTCAATATATTCTTATATTTTCAATTATTTTTCCATAAATATTACGAAGTATATACATTAAATTAAAGGTATTCAAATAGTTTAACTAATAAAATAAAAATATTTGACTAGCTCTGCCAAATTCTTAAAAAAAAAGTAAAATAAAGGCCTGGAAAAATAATAGGGACACTTAAATTTTTCAATATATTCTTATATTTTCAATTATTTTTCAATAAATATTACGAAGTATATACATTAAATTAAAGGTATTCAAATAGTTTAACTAATAAAATAAAAATATTTTACACGCTCTGCCAAATTCTTAAAAAAAATGTAAAATAAAGGCCTGGAAAAATAATAGGGACACTTAAATTTTTCAATATATTCTTATATTTTTAATTATTTTTCCATAAATATTATAAAATATATACACTAAATTAAAGGTATTCAAATAGTTTAACTAATAAAAAAAATTATTTCACAAGCTCTGCCAAATTCTTAAAAAAAATGTAAACTAAAGGCCTGGAAAAATAATAGGGACACTTAAATTTATCAATATATTCTTATATTTTTAATTATTTTTCCATAAATATTACAAAATATATACATTAAATTAAAGGTATTCAAATGTTTAACTAATAAAATAAAAATATTTCACTAGCTCTGCCAAATTCTTAAAAAAAAGTAAAATAAAGGCCTGGAAAAATAATAGGGACACTTAAATTTTTCAATATATTCTTATATTTTCAATTATTTTTCCATAAATATTACGAAGTATATACATTAAATTAAAGGTATTCAAATAGTTTAACTAATAAAATAAAAATATTTCACTAGCTCTGCCAAATTCTTAAAAAAAATGTAAAATAAAGGCCTGGAAAAATAATAGGGACACTTAAATTTTTCAATATATTCTTATATTTTTAATTAATTTTCGATAAATATTACAAAGTATATACACTAAATTAAAGGTATTCAAATAGTTTAACTAATAAAATAAAAATATTTCACAAGCTCTGCCAAATTCTTAGAAAATATGTAAAATAAAGGCCTGGAAAAATAATAGGGACACTTAAATTTTTCATTATATTCTGATATTTTTAATTATTTTTCGATAAATATTACAAAGTATATACACTAAATTAAAGGTATTCAAATAGTTTAACTAACAAAATAAAAATATTTGACTAGCTCTGCCAAATTCTTAAAAAAAAGTAAAATAAAGGCCTGGAAAAATAATAGGGACACTTAAATTTTTCAATATATTCTTATATTTTCAATTATTTTTCAATAAATATTACAAAATATATACATTAAATTAAAGGTATTCAAATAGTTTAACTAATAAAAAAAAATATTTGACTAGCTCTGCCAAATTCTTAAAAAAAATGTAAAATAAAGGCCTGGAAAAATAATAGGGACACTTAAATTTTTCAATATATTCTTATATTTTCAATTATTTTTCCATAAATATTACGAAGTATATACATTAAATTAAAGGTATTCAAATAGTTTAACTAATAAAAAAAAAATATTTCACAAGCTCTGCCAAATTCTTAAAAAAAATGTAAAATAAAGGCCTGGAAAAATAATAGGGACACTTAAATTTTTCAATATATTCTGATATTTTTAATTATTTTTCGATAAATATTACAAAGTATATACACTAAATTAAAGGTATTCAAATAGTTTAACTAATAAAATAAAAATATTTGACTAGCTCTGCCAAATTCTTAAAAAAAAAGTAAAATAAAGGCCTGGAAAAATAATAGGGACACTTACATTTTTCAATATATTCTTATATTTTCTATTATTTTTCCATAAATATTACAAAATATATACATTAAATTAAAGGTATTCAAATAGTTTAACTAATAAAATAAAAATATTTGACTAGCTCTGCCAAATTCTTAAAAAAAAAGTAAAATAAAGGCCTGGAAAAATAATAGGGACACTTAAATTTATCAATATATTCTTATATTTTTAATTATTTTTCCATAAATATTACAAAATATATACACTAAATTAAAGGTATTCAAATAGTTTAACTAATAAAAAAAAATATTTGACTAGCTCTGCCAAATTCTTAAAAAATATGTGAAATAAAGGCCTGGAAAAATAATAGGGACACTTAAATTTTTCAATATATTCTTATATTTTTAATTATTTTTCCATAAATATTAGAAAATATATACACTAAATTAAAGGTATTCAAATAGTTTAACTAATAAAATAAAAATATTTGACTAGCTCTGCCAAATTCTTAAAAAAATTTGAAATAAAGGCCTGGAAAAATAATAGGGACACTTAAATTTTTCAATATATTCTTATATTTTTAATTATTTTTCCATAAATATTACAAAATATATACACTAAATTAAAGGTATTCAAATAGTTTAACTAATAAAATAAAAATATTTCAATAGCTCTGCCAAATTCTTAAAAAAAAATGTTAAATAAAGGCCTGGAAAAATAATAGGGACACTTAAATTTTTCAATATATTCTTATATTTTTAATTATTTTTCCCTAAATATTACAAAATATATACACTAAATTAAAGGTATTCAAATAGTTTAACTAATAAAATAAAAATATTTGACTAGCTCTGCCAAATTCTTAAAAAAATGTAAAATAAAGGCCTGGAAAAATAATAGGGACACTTAAATTTATCAATATATTCTTATATTTTTAATTATTTTTCCATAAATATTACAAAATATATACACTAAATTAAAGGTATTCAAATAGTTTAACTAATAAAATAAAAATATTTCACAAGCTCTGCCAAATTCTTAGAAAATATGTAAAATAAAGGCCTGGAAAAATAATAGGGACACTTAAATTTATCAATATATTCTTATATTTTTAATTATTTTTCCATAAATATTACAAAATATATACACTAAATTAAAGGTATTCAAATAGTTTAACTAATAAAATAAAAATATTTCACAAGCTCTGCCAAATTCTTAAAAAAAATGTTAAATAAAGGCCTGGAAAAATAATAGGGACACTTAAATTTTTCAATATATTCTTATATTTTTAATTATTTTTCCATAAATATTACAAAATATATACACTAAATTAAAGGTATTCAAATAGTTTAACTAATAAAAAAAAATATTTGACTAGCTCTGCCAAATTCTTAAAAAAAAATGTAAAATAAAGGCCTGGAAAAATAATAGGGACTCTTAAATTTTTCAATATATTCTGATATTTTTAATTATTTTTCCATAAATATTACAAAATATATACACTAAATTAAAGGTATTCAAATAGTTTAACTAATAAAAAAAAATATTTGACTAGCTCTGCCAAATTCTTAAAAAAAAATGTAAAATAAAGGCCTGGAAAAATAATAGGGACTCTTAAATTTTTCAATATATTCTTATATTTTCAATTATTTTTCCATAAATATTACAAAATATATACATTAAATTAAAGGTATTCAAATAGTTTAACTAATAAAATAAAAATATTTCACTAGCTCTGCCAAATTCTTAAAAAATGTAAAATAAAGGCATGGAAAAATAATAGGGACACTTAAATTCTTCAATATATTGTTATATTTTTAATTATTTTTCCATAAATATTACAAAATATATACACTAAATTAAAGGTATTCAAATAGTTTAACTAATAAAATAAAAATATTTGACTAGCTCTGCCAAATTCTTAAAAAAAAAAGTAAAATAAAGGCCTGGAAAAATAATAGGGACACTTAAATTTATCAATATATTCTTATATTTTTAATTATTTTTCCATAAATATTACAAAATATATACACTAAATTAAAGGTATTCAAATAGTTTAACTAATAAAAAAAAATATTTGACTAGCTCTGCCAAATTCTTAAAAAATATGTAAAATAAAGGCCTGGAAAAATAATAGGGACACTTAAATTTTTCAATATATTCTTATATTTTTAATTATTTTTCCATAAATATTACAAAATATATACACTAAATTCAAGGTATTCAAATAGTTTAACTAATAAAATAAAAATATTTGACTAGCTCTGCCAAATTCTTAAAAAAATTTAAAATAAAGGCCTGGAAAAATAATAGGGACACTTAAATTTTTCAATATATTCTTATATTTTCAATTATTTTTCAATAAATATTACGAAGTATATACATTAAATTAAAGGTATTCAAATAGTTTAACTAATAAAATAAAAATATTTCACAAGCCCTGCCAAATTCTTAAAAAAAATGTAAAATAAAGGCCTGGAAAAATAATAGGGACACTTAAATTTTTCAATATATTCTTATATTTTTAATTATTTTTCCATAAATATTATAAAATATATACACTAAATTAAAGGTATTCAAATAGTTTAACTAATAAAAAAAATTGTTTCACAAGCTCTGCCAAATTCTTAAAAAAAATGTAAACTAAAGGCCTGGAAAAATAATAGGGACACTTAAATTTATCAATATATTCTTATATTTTTAATTATTTTTCCATAAATATTACAAAATATATACACTAAATTAAAGGTATTCAAATAGTTTAACTAATAAAATAAAAATATTTCACAAGCTCTGCCAAATTCTTAGAAAATATGTAAAATAAAGGCCTGGAAAAATAATAGGGACACTTAAATTTTTGCAATATATTCTGATATTTTTAATTATTTTTCGATAAATATTACAAAGTATATATACTAAATTAAAGGTATTCAAATAGTTTAACTAATAAAATAAAAATATTTGACTAGCTCTGCCAAATTCTTAAAAAAAAGTAAAATAAAGGCCTGGAAAAATAATAGGGACACTTAAATTTTTCAATATATTCTTATATTTTCAATTATTTTTCAATAAATATTACGAAGTATATACATTAAATTAAAGGTATTCAAATAGTTTAACTAATAAAATAAAAATATTTCACAAGCTCTGCCAAATTCTTAAAAAAAATGTAAAATAAAGGCCTGGAAAAATAATAGGGACACTTAAATTTTTCAATATATTCTTATATTTTTAATTATTTTTCCATAAATATTATAAAATATATACACTGAATTAAAGGTATTCAAATAGTTTAACTAATAAAAAAAATTATTTCACAAGCTCTGCCAAATTCTTAAAAAAAATGTAAACTAAAGGCCTGGAAAAATAATAGGGACACTTAAATTTATCAATATATTCTTATATTTTTAATTATTTTTCCATAAATATTACAAAATATATACACTAAATTAAAGGTATTCAAATAGTTTAACTAATAAAAAAAAATATTTGACTAGCTCTGCCAAATTCTTAAAAAAAATGTAAAATAAAGGCCTGGAAAAATAATAGGGACACTTAAATTTTTCAATATATTCTTATATTTTCAATTATTTTTCCATAAATCTTACGAAGTATATACATTAAATTAAAGGTATTCAAATAGTTTAACTAATAAAAAAAAATATTTCACAAGCTCTGCCAAATTCTTAAAAAAAATGTAAAATAAAGGCCTGGAAAAATAATAGGGACACTTAAATTTTTCAATATATTCTGATATTTTTAATTATTTTTCGATAAATATTACAAAGTATATACACTAAATTAAAGGTATTCAAATAGTTTAACTAATAAAATAAAAATATTTGACTAGCTCTGCCAAATTCTTAAAAAAAAAGTAAAATAAAGGCCTGGAAAAATAATAGGGACACTTAAATTTTTCAATATATTCTTATATTTTCAATTATTTTTCCATAAATATTACAAAATATATACATTAAATTAAAGGTATTCAAATAGTTTAACTAATAAAATAAAAATATTTCACTAGCTCTGCCAAATTCTTAAAAAAAATGTAAAATAAAGGCATGGAAAAATAATAGGGACACTTAAATTTTTGCAATATATTCTGATATTTTCAATTATTTTTCCATAAATATTACAAAATATATACATTAAATTAAAGGTATTCAAATGTTTAACTAATAAAATAAAAATATTTCACTAGCTCTGCCAAATTCTTAAAAAAAAAGTAAAATAAAGGCCTGGAAAAATAATAGGGACACTTAAATTTTTCATTATATTCTGATATTTTTAATTATTTTTCGATAAATATTACAAAGTATATACACTAAATTAAAGGTATTCAAATAGTTTAACTAACAAAATAAAAATATTTGACTAGCTCTGCCAAATTCTTAAAAAAAAGTAAAATAAAGGCCTGGAAAAATAATAGGGACACTTAAATTTTTCAATATATTCTTATATTTTCAATTATTTTTCAATTAATATTACGAAGTATATACATTAAATTAAAGGTATTCAAATAGTTTAACTAATAAAAAAATTATTTCACAAGCTCTGCCAAATTCTTAAAAAAATGTAAACTAAAGGCCTGGAAAAATAATAGGGACACTTAAATTTATCAATATATTCTTATATTTTTAATTATTTTTCCATAAATATTACAAAATATATACACTAAATTAAAGGTATTCAAATAGTTTAACTAATAAAATAAAAATATTTGACTAGCTCTGCCAAATTCTTAAAAAAAATGTAAAATAAAGGCCTGGAAAAATAATAGGGACACTTAAATTTATCAATATATTCTTATATTTTTAATTATTTTTCCATAAATATTACGAAGTATATACACTAAATGAAAGGTATTCAAATAGTTTAACTAATAAAATAAAAATATTTCACAAGCTCTGCCAAATTCTTAGAAAATATGTAAAATAAAGGCCTGGAAAAATAATAGGGACACTTAAATTTATCAATATATTCTTATATTTTTAATTATTTTTCCATAAATATTACAAAATATATACACTAAATTAAAGGTATTCAAATAGTTTAACTAATAAAATAAAAATATTTGACTAGCTCTGCCAAATTCTTAAAAAAAAAGTAAAATAAAGGCCTGGAAAAATAATAGGGACACTTAAATTTTTCAATATATTCTTATATTTTTAATTATTTTTCCATAAATATTACGAAGTATATACACTAAATGAAAGGTATTCAAATAGTTTAACTAATAAAATAAATAATAAAATAAAAATATTTCACAAGCTCTGCCAAATTCTTAGAAAATATGTAAAATAAAGGCCTGGAAAAATAATAGGGACACTTAAATTTTTGCAATATATTCTGATATTTTTAATTATTTTTCGATAAATATTACAAAGTATATATACTAAATTAAAGGTATTCAAATAGTTTAACTAATAAAATAAAAATATTTGACTAGCTCTGCCAAATTCTTAAAAAAAAAGTAAAATAAAGGCCTGGAAAAATAATAGGGACACTTAAATTTTTCAATATATTCTTATATTTTTAATTATTTTTCCATAAATATTATAAAATATATACACTAAATTAAAGGTATTCAAATAGTTTAACTAATAAAATAAAAATATTTCACAAGCTCTGCCAAATTCTTAGAAAATATGTAAAATAAAGGCCTGGAAAAATAATAGGGACACTTAAATTTTTCAATATATTCTGATATTTTTAATTATTTTTCGATAAATATTACAAAGTATATACACTAAATTAAAGGTATTCAAATAGTTTAACTAATAAAATAAAAATATTTGACTAGCTCTGCCAAATTCTTAAAAAAAAAAGTAAAATAAAGGCCTGGAAAAATAATAGGGACACTTAAATTTTTCAATATATTCTTATATTTTCAATTATTTTTCCATAAATATTACAAAATATATACATTAAATTAAAGGTATTCAAATAGTTTAACTAATGAAATAAAAATATTTCACTAGCTCTGCCAAATTCTTAAAAAAAAATTTAAAATAAAGGCCTGGAAAAATAATAGGGACACTTAAATTTTTCAATATATTCTTATATTTTTAATTAATTTTCCATAAATATTATAAAATATATACACTTAATTAAAGGTATTCAAATAGTTTAACTAATAAAATAAAAATATTTCACAAGCTCTGCCAAATTCTTAAAAAAAATGTAAACTAAAGGCCTGGAAAAATAATAGGGACACTTAAATTTATCAATATATTCTTATATTTTTAATTATTTTTCCATAAATATTACAAAATATATGCACTAAATTAAAGGTATTCAAATAGTTTAACTAATAAAAAAAATATTTCACTAGCTCTTCCAAATTCTTAAAAAAAAGTAAAACAAAGGCCTGGAAAAATAATAGGGACACTTAAATTTCTCAATATATTCTTATATTTTTAATTAATTTTCGATAAATATTACAAAGTATATACACTACATTAAAGGTATTCAAATAGTTTAACTAATAAAATAAAAATATTTCACAAGCTCTGCCAAATTCTTAGAAAATATGTAAAATAAAGGCCTGGAAAAATAATAGGGACACTTAAATTTTTCAATATATTCTGATATTTTTAATTATTTTTCGATAAATATTACAAAGTATATACACTAAATTAAAGGTATTCAAATAGTTTAACTAATAAAATAAAAATATTTCACTAGCTCTGCCAAATTCTTAAAAAAAAAGTAAAATAAAGGCCTGGAAAAATAATAGGGACACTTAAATTTTTCAATATATTCTTATATTTTCAATTATTTTTCCATAAATATTACAAAATATATACACTAAATTAAAGGTATTCAAATAGTTTAACTAATAAAATAAAAATATTTCACTAGCTCTGCCAAATTCTTAAAAAAAAATGTAAAATAAAGGCCTGGAAAAATAATAGGGACACTTAAATTTTTCAATATATTCTTATATTTTCAATTATTTTTCCATAAATATTACAAAATATATACACTAAATTAAAGGTATTCAAATAGTTTAACTAATAAAATAAAAATATTTCACAAGCTCTGCCAAATTCTTAGAAAATATGTAAAATAGAGGCCTGGAAAAATAATAGGGACACTTAAATTTTTCAATATATTCTGATATTTTTAATTATTTTTCCATAAATATTACAAAATATATACACTAAATTAAAGGTATTCAAATAGTTTAACTAATAAAATAAAAATATTTCACTAGCTCCGCCAAATTCTTAAAAAAAAGTAAAATAAAGGCCTGGAAAAATAATAGGGACACTTAAATTTTTCAATATATTCTTATATTTTTAATTGTTTTTCCATAAATATTATAAAATATATACACTAAATTAAAGAAATTCAAATAGTTTAACTAATAAAATAAAAATATTTCACAAGCTCTGCCAAATTCTTAAAAAAAATGTAAAATAAAGGCCTGGAAAAATAATAGGGACACTTAAATTTTTCAATATATTCTTATATTTTTAATTATTTTTCCATAAATATTACAAAATATATACACTAAATTAAAGGTATTCAAATAGTTTAACTAATAAAAAAAATTATTTCACAAGCTCTGCCAAATTCTTAAAAAAATGTAAACTAAAGGCCTGGAAAAATAATAGGGACACTTAAATTTATCAATATATTCTGATATTTTTAATTATTTTTCCATAAATATTACAAAATATATACACTAAATTAAAGGTATTCAAATAGTTTAACTAATAAAATAAAAATATTTGACTAGCTCTGCCAAATTCTTAGAAAATATGTAAAATAAAGGCCTGGAAAAATAATAGGGACACTTAAATTTTTCAATATATTCTTATATTTTTAATTATTTTTCCATAAATATTACAAAATATATACACTAAATTAAAGGTATTCAAATAGTTTAACTAATAAAAAAAATTATTTCACAAGCTCTGCCAAATTCTTAAAAAAATGTAAACTAAAGGCCTGGAAAAATAATAGGGACACTTAAATTTTTCAATATATTCTGATATTTTTAATTATTTTTCCATAAATATTACAAAATATATACACTAAATTAAAGGTATTCAAATAGTTTAACTAATAAAAAAAAATATTTGACTAGCTCTGCCAAATTCTTAAAAAAAATGTAAAATAAAGGCCTGGAAAAATAATAGGGACACTTAAATTTTTCAATATATTCTTATATTTTCAATTATTTTTCCATAAATATTACGAAGTATATACATTAAATTAAAGGTATTCAAATAGTTTAACTAATAAAAAAAAAATATTTCACAAGCTCTGCCAAATTCTTAGAAAATATGTAAAATAAAGGCCTGGAAAAATAATAGGGACACTTAAATTTTTCAATATATTCTGATATTTTTAATTATTTTTCGATAAATATTACAAAGTATATACACTAAATTAAAGGTATTCAAATAGTTTAACTAATAAAATAAAAATATTTGACTAGCTCTGCCAAATTCTTAAAAAAAAAGTAAAATAAAGGCCTGGAAAAATAATAGGGACACTTAAATTTTTCAATATATTCTGATATTTTTAATTATTTTTCGATAAATATTACAAAGTATATACACTAAATTAAAGGTATTCAAATAGTTTAACTAATAAAATAAAAATATTTGACTAGCTCTGCCAAATTCTTAAAAAAAATGTAAAATAAAGGCCTGGAAAAATAATAGGGACACTTAAATTTTTCAATATATTCTTATATTTTTAATTAATTTTCGATAAATATTACAAAGTATATACACTAAATTAAAGGTATTCAAATAGTTTAACTAATAAAATAAAAATATTTCACAAGCTCTGCCAAATTCTTAGAAAATATGTAAAATAAAGGCCTGGAAAAAAAATAGGGACACTTAAATTTTTCAATATATTCTTATATTTTCAATTATTTTTCCATAAATATTACGAAGTATATACATTAAATTAAAGGTATTCAAATAGTTTAACTAATAAAAAAAAATATTTCACTAGCTCTGCCAAATTCTTAAAAAAAAAAGTAAAATAAAGGCCTGGAAAAATAATAGGGACACTTAAATTCTTCAATATATTCTTATATTTTTAATTAATTTTCGATAAATATTACAAAGTATATACACTAAATTAAAGGTATTCAAATAGTTTAACTAATAAAATAAAAATATTTGACTAGCTCTGCCAAATTCTTAGAAAATATGTAAAATAAAGGCCTGGAAAAATAATAGGGACACTTAAATTTTTCAATATATTCTGATATTTTTAATTATTTTTCGATAAATATTACAAAGTATATACACTAAATTAAAGGTATTCAAATAGTTTAACTAATAAAATAAAAATATTTCACTAGATCTGCCAAATTCTTAAAAAAAAAAGTAAAATAAAGGCCTGGAAAAATAATAGGGACACTTAAATTTTTCAATATATTCTTATATTTTCAATTATTTTTCCATAAATATTACAAAATATATACATTAAATTAAAGGTATTCAAATAGTTTAACTAATAAAATAAAAATATTTCATTAGCTCTGCCAAATTCTTAAAAAAAATGTAAATTAAAGGCCTGGAAAAATAATAGGGACACTTAAATTTTTCAATATATTCTTATATTTTTAATTATTTTTCCATAAATATTACAAAGTATATACACTAAATTAAAGGTATTCAAATAGTTTAACTAATAAAATAAAAATATTTGACTAGCTCTGCCAAATTCTTAGAAAATATGTAAAATAAAGGCCTGGAAAAATAATAGGGACACTTAAATTTTTCAATATATTCTTATATTTTCAATTATTTTTCCATAAATATTACAAAATATATACATTAAATTAAAGGTATTCAAATAGTTTAACTAATAAAATAAAAATATTTCACTAGCTCTGCCAAATTCTTAAAAAAAATGTAAATTAAAGGCCTGGAAAAATAATAGGGACACTTAAATTTTTCAATATATTCTTATATTTTTAATTATTTTTCCATAAATATTACAAAGTATATACACTAAATTAAAGGTATTCAAATAGTTTAACTAATAAAATAAAAATATTTGACTAGCTCTGCCAAATTTTAAAAAAAAAAGTAAAATAAAAGCCTGGAAAAATAATAGGGACACTTAAATTTTTCAATATATTCTTATATTTTCAATTATTTTTCCATAAATATTACAAAGTATATACATTAAATTAAAGGTATTCAAATAGTTTAACTAATAAAATAAAAATATTTCACTAGCTCTGCCAAATTCTTAAAAAAAATGTAAATTAAAGGCCTGGAAAAATAATAGGGACACTTAAATTTTTCAATATATTCTTATATTTTTAATTATTTTTCCATAAATATTACAAAGTATATACACTAAATTAAAGGTATTCAAATAGTTTAACTAATAAAATAAAAATATTTGACTAGCTCTGCAAAATTCTTAGAAAATATGTAAATTAAAGGCCTGGAAAAATAATAGGGACACTTAAATTTTTCAATATATTCTGATATTTTTAATTATTTTTCGATAAATATTACAAAGTATATACACTAAATTAAAGGTATTCAAATAGTTTAACTAATAAAATAAAAATATTTGACTAGCTCTACCAAATTCTTAAAAAAAAAAAGTAAAATAAAGGCCTGGAAAAATAATAGGGACACTTAAATTTTTCAATATATTCTGATATTTTTAATTATTTTTCGATAAATATTACAAAGTATATACACTAAATTAAAGGTATTCAAATAGTTTAACTAATAAAATAAAAATATTTGACTAGCTCTGCCAAATTCTTAAAAAAAAAGTAAAATAAAGGCCTGGAAAAATAATAGGTACACTTAAATTTTTCAATATATTCTTATATTTTCAATTATTTGTCCATAAATATTACAAAATATATACATTAAATTAAAGGTATTCAAATAGTTTAACTAATAAAATAAAAATATTTCACTAGCTCTGCCAAATTCTTAAATAAAATGTAAAATAAAAGCATGGAAAAATAATAGGGACACTTAAATTTTTCAATATGTTCTTATATTTTTAATTATTTTTCCATAAATATTACAAAGTATATACACTAAATTAAAGGTATTCAAATAGTTTAACTAATAAAAAAAAATATTTCACTAGCTCTGCCAAATTCTTAAAAAAAAGTAAAATAAAGGCCTGGAAAAATAATAGGTACACTTAAATTTTTCAATATATTCTTATATTTTCAATTATTTGTCCATAAATATTACAAAATATATACATTAAATTAAAGGTATTCAAATAGTTTAACTAATAAAATAAAAATATTTCACTAGCTCTGCCAAATTCTTAAATAAAATGTAAAATAAAAGCATGGAAAAATAATAGGGACACTTAAATTTTTCAATATGTTCTTATATTTTTAATTATTTTTCCATAAATATTACAAAATATATACATTAAATTAAAGGTATTCAAATAGTTTAACTAATAAAAAAAAAATATTTCACTAGCTCTGCCAAATTTAAAAAAAAAGTAAAATAAAGGCCTGGAAAAATAATAGGGACACTTAAATTTTTCAGTATATTCTTATATTTTTAATTATTTTTCCATAAATATTACAAAATATATGCACTAAATTAAAGGTATTCAAATAGTTTAACTAATAAAATAAAAATATTTCACAAGCTCTGCCAAATTCTTAGAAAATATGTAAACTAAAGGCCTGGAAAAATAATAGGGACACTTAAATTTTTCAATATATTCTAATATTTTTAATTATTTTTCCATAAATATTACAAACTATATGCACTAAATTAAAAGTATTCAAATACTTTAACTAATAAAATTAAAATATTTGACTAGCTCTTCCAAATTCTTAAAAAAAAAAGTAAAATAAAGGCCTGGAAAAATAATAGGGACACTTAAATTTTTCAATATATTCTTATATTTTTAATTAATTTTTGATAAATATTACAAAGTATATACACTAAATTAAAGGTATTCAAATAGTTTAACTAATAAAATAAAAATATTTCACAAGCTCTGCCAAATTCTTAGAAAATATGTAAAATAAAGGCCTGGAAAAATAATAGGGACACTTAAATTTTTCAATATATTCTGATATTTTCAATATATTCTGATATTTTCAATTATTTTTCAATAAATATTACGAAGTATATACATTAAATTAAAGGTATTCAAATAGTTTAACTAATAAAATAAAAATATTTCACAAGCTCTGCCAAATTCTTAGAAAAAATGTAAAATAAAGGCCTGGAAAAATAATAGGGACACTTAAATTTTTCAATATATTCTTATATTTTTAATTATTTTTCCATAAATATTACAAAGTATATACATTAAATTAAAGGTATTCAAATAGTTTAACTAATAAAATAAAAATATTTCACTAGCTCTGCCAAATTCTTAAAAAAAATGTAAATTAAAGGCCTGGAAAAATAATAGGGACACTTAAATTTTTCAATATATTCTTATATTTTTAATTATTTTTCCATAAATATTACAAAGTATATACACTAAATTAAAGGTATTCAAATAGTTTAACTAATAAAATAAAAATATTTGACTAGCTCTGCAAAATTCTTAGAAAATATGTAAAATAAAGGCCTGGAAAAATAATAGGGACACTTAAATTTTTCAATATATTCTGATATTTTTAATTATTTTTCGATAAATATTACAAAGTATATACACTAAATTAAAGGTATTCAAATAGTTTAACTAATAAAATAAAAATATTTGACTAGCTCTGCCAAATTCTTAAAAAAAATGTAAACTAAAGGCCTGGAAAAATAATAGGGACACTTAAATTTATCAATATATTCTTATATTTTTAATTATTTTTCCATAAATATTACAAAATATATACACTAAATTAAAGGTATTCAAATAGTTTAACTAATAAAAAAAATTATTTCACAAGCTCTGCCAAATTCTTAAAAAAAATGTAAAATAAAGGCCTGGAAAAATAATAGGGACACTTAAATTTATCAATCTTCTTATATTTTCAATTATTTTTCCATAAATATTACAAAATATATACACTAAATTAAAGGTATTCAAATAGTTTAACTAATAAAATAAAAATATTTCACAAGCTCTGCCAAATTCTTAGAAAATATGTAAAATAAAGGCCTGGAAAAATAATAGGGACACTTAAATTTTTCAATATATTCTGATATTTTTAATTATTTTTCGATAAATATTACAAAGTATATACACTAAATTAAAGGTATTCAAATAGTTTAACTAATAAAATAAAAATATTTGACTAGCTCTGCAAAATTCTTAGAAAATATGTAAAATAAAGGCCTGGAAAAATAATAGGGACACTTAAATTTTTCAATATATTCTGATATTTTTAATTATTTTTCGATAAATATTACAAAGTATATACACTAAATTAAAGGTATTCAAATAGTTTAACTAATAAAATAAAAATATTTGACTAGCTCTACCAAATTCTTAAAAAAAAAAAGTAAAATAAAGGCCTGGAAAAATAATAGGGACACTTAAATTTTTCAATATATTCTGATATTTTTAATTATTTTTCGATAAATATTACGAAGTATATACACTAAATTAAAGGTATTCAAATAGTTTAACTAATAAAATAAAAATATTTGACTAGCTCTGCCAAATTCTTAAAAAAAAAGTAAAATAAAGGCCTGGAAAAATAATAGGTACACTTAAATTTTTCAATATATTCTTATATTTTCAATTATTTGTCCATAAATATTACAAAATATATACATTAAATTAAAGGTATTCAAATAGTTTAACTAATAAAATAAAAATATTTCACTAGCTCTGCCAAATTCTTAAATAAAATGTAAAATAAAAGCATGGAAAAATAATAGGGACACTTAAATTTTTCAATATGTTCTTATATTTTTAATTATTTTTCCATAAATATTACAAAGTATATACACTAAATTAAAGGTATTCAAATAGTTTAACTAATAAAAAAAAATATTTCACTAGCTCTGCCAAATTCTTAAAAAAAAGTAAAATAAAGGCCTGGAAAAATAATAGGTACACTTAAATTTTTCAATATATTCTTATATTTTCAATTATTTGTCCATAAATATTACAAAATATATACATTAAATTAAAGGTATTCAAATAGTTTAACTAATAAAATAAAAATATTTCACTAGCTCTGCCAAATTCTTAAATAAAATGTAAAATAAAAGCATGGAAAAATAATAGGGACACTTAAATTTTTCAATATGTTCTTATATTTTTAATTATTTTTCCATAAATATTACAAAATATATACATTAAATTAAAGGTATTCAAATAGTTTAACTAATAAAAAAAAAATATTTCACTAGCTCTGCCAAATTTAAAAAAAAAGTAAAATAAAGGCCTGGAAAAATAATAGGGACACTTAAATTTTTCAGTATATTCTTATATTTTTAATTATTTTTCCATAAATATTACAAAATATATGCACTAAATTAAAGGTATTCAAATAGTTTAACTAATAAAATAAAAATATTTCACAAGCTCTGCCAAATTCTTAGAAAATATGTAAACTAAAGGCCTGGAAAAATAATAGGGACACTTAAATTTTTCAATATATTCTAATATTTTTAATTATTTTTCCATAAATATTACAAACTATATGCACTAAATTAAAAGTATTCAAATACTTTAACTAATAAAATTAAAATATTTGACTAGCTCTTCCAAATTCTTAAAAAAAAAAGTAAAATAAAGGCCTGGAAAAATAATAGGGACACTTAAATTTTTCAATATATTCTTATATTTTTAATTAATTTTTGATAAATATTACAAAGTATATACACTAAATTAAAGGTATTCAAATAGTTTAACTAATAAAATAAAAATATTTCACAAGCTCTGCCAAATTCTTAGAAAATATGTAAAATAAAGGCCTGGAAAAATAATAGGGACACTTAAATTTTTCAATATATTCTGATATTTTCAATATATTCTGATATTTTCAATTATTTTTCAATAAATATTACGAAGTATATACATTAAATTAAAGGTATTCAAATAGTTTAACTAATAAAATAAAAATATTTCACAAGCTCTGCCAAATTCTTAGAAAAAATGTAAAATAAAGGCCTGGAAAAATAATAGGGACACTTAAATTTTTCAATATATTCTTATATTTTTAATTATTTTTCCATAAATATTACAAAGTATATACATTAAATTAAAGGTATTCAAATAGTTTAACTAATAAAATAAAAATATTTCACTAGCTCTGCCAAATTCTTAAAAAAAATGTAAATTAAAGGCCTGGAAAAATAATAGGGACACTTAAATTTTTCAATATATTCTGATATTTTTAATTATTTTTCGATAAATATTACAAAGTATATACACTAAATTAAAGGTATTCAAATAGTTTAACTAATAAAATAAAAATATTTGACTAGCTCTGCCAAATTCTTAAAAAAAATGTAAACTAAAGGCCTGGAAAAATAATAGGGACACTTAAATTTATCAATATATTCTTATATTTTTAATTATTTTTCCATAAATATTACAAAATATATACACTAAATTAAAGGTATTCAAATAGTTTAACTAATAAAAAAAATTATTTCACAAGCTCTGCCAAATTCTTAAAAAAAATGTAAAATAAAGGCCTGGAAAAATAATAGGGACACTTAAATTTATCAATCTTCTTATATTTTCAATTATTTTTCCATAAATATTACAAAATATATACACTAAATTAAAGGTATTCAAATAGTTTAACTAATAAAATAAAAATATTTCACAAGCTCTGCCAAATTCTTAGAAAATATGTAAAATAAAGGCCTGGAAAAATAATAGGGACACTTAAATTTTTCAATATATTCTGATATTTTTAATTATTTTTCGATAAATATTACAAAGTATATACACTAAATTAAAGGTATTCAAATAGTTTAACTAATAAAATAAAAATATTTGACTAGCTCTGCCAAATTCTTAAAAAAAATGTAAACTAAAGGCCTGGAAAAATAATAGGGACACTTAAATTTATCAATATATTCTTATATTTTTAATTATTTTTCGATAAATATTACAAAGTATATACACTAAATTAAAGGTATTCAAATAGTTTAACTAATAAAAAAAAATATTTGACTAGCTCTGCCAAATTCTTAAAAAAAATGTAAAATAAAGGCCTGGAAAAATAATAGGGACACTTAAATTTTTCAATATATTCTTATATTTTCAATTATTTTTCCATAAATATTTCGAAGTATATACATTAAATTAAAGGTATTCAAATAGTTTAACTAATAAAATAAAAATATTTCACAAGCTCTGCCAAATTCTTAAAAAAAATGTAAAATAAAGGCCTGGAAAAATAATAGGGACACTTAAATTTTTCAATATATTCTTATATTTTTAATTATTTTTCCATAAATATTATAAAATATATACACTAAATTAAAGAAATTCAAATAGTTTAACTAATAAAATAAAAATATTTCACAAGCTCTGCCAAATTCTTAAAAAAAATGTAAAATAAAGGCCTGGAAAAATAATAGGGACACTTAAATTTATCAATATATTCTTATATTTTTAATTATTTTTCCATAAATATTACAAAATATATACACTAAATTAAAGGTATTCAAATAGTTTAACTAATAAAATAAAAATATTTCACTAGCTCTGCCAAATTCTTAAAAAAAATGTAAAATAAAGGCCTGGAAAAATAATAGGGACACTTAAATTTTTCAATATATTCTTATATTTTTAATTATTTTTCCATAAATATTATAAAATATATACACTAAATTAAAGAAATTCAAATAGTTTAACTAATAAAATAAAAATATTTCACAAGCTCTGCCAAATTCTTAAAAAAAATGTAAAATAAAGGCCTGGAAAAATAATAGGGACACTTAAATTTATCAATATATTCTTATATTTTTAATTATTTTTCCATAAATATTACAAAATATATACACTAAATTAAAGGTATTCAAATAGTTTAACTAATAAAAAAAATTATTTCACAAGCTCTGCCAAATTCTTAAAAAAAAAAGTAAAATAAAGGCCTGGAAAAATAATAGGGACACTTAAATTTTTCAGTATATTCTTATATTTTTAATTATTTTTCCATAAATATTACAAAATATATGCACTAAATTAAAGGTATTCAAATAGTTTAACTAATAAAAAAAAATATTTCACTAGCTCTGCCAAATTCTTAGAAAATATGTAAAATAAAGGCCTGGAAAAATAATAGGGACACTTAAATTTTTCAATATATTCTGATATTTTTAATTATTTTTCGATAAATATTACAAAGTATATACACTAAATTAAAGGTATTCAAATAGTTTAACTAATAAAATAAAAATATTTCACTAGCTCTGCCAAATTCTTAAAAAAAAAGTAAAATAAAGGCCTGGAAAAATAATAGGGACTCTTAAATTTTTCAATATATTCTTATATTTTCAATTATTTTT
This sequence comes from Sarcophaga caerulescens, assembly GCA_927399465.1. Taxonomy (NCBI): domain Eukaryota; kingdom Metazoa; phylum Arthropoda; class Insecta; order Diptera; family Sarcophagidae; genus Sarcophaga; species Sarcophaga caerulescens. The sequence goes on along the minus strand of OV656873.1, from coordinate 115,487,927 downwards.
CCATAAATATTACAAAATATATACACTAAATTAAAGGTATTCAAATAGTTTAACTAATAAAATAAAAATATTTGACTAGCTCTGCCAAATTCTTAAAAAAAGTAAAATAAAGGCATGGAAAAATAATAGGGACACTTAAATTTTTGAATACATTCTTATATTTTTAATTAATTTTCAATAAATATTACAAAATATATACACTAAATTAAAGGTATTCAAATAGTTTAACTAATAAAATAAAAATATTTGACTAGCTCTGCCAAATTCTTAAAAAAAATGTAAAATAAAGGCCTGCAAAAATGATAGGGACACTTAAATTTTTCCATATATTCTTATATTTTTAATTATTTTTCCATAAATATTACAAAGTATATACAATAAATTAAAGGTATTCAAATAAATTAACTAATAAAATAAAAATATTTGACTAGCTCTGCCAAATTCTTAAAAAAAAAGTAAAATAAAGGCCTGGAAAAATAATAGGGACACTTAAATTTTTCAATATATGCTTATATTTTTAATTATTTTTCCATAAATATTACAAAGTATATACAATAAATTAAAGGTATTCAAATAGTTTAACTAATAAAAAAAATATTTGACTAGCTCTGCCAAATTCTTAAAAAAAATGTAAAATAAAGGCCTGGAAAAATAATAGGGACACTTAAATTTTTCAATATATTCTTATATTTTCAATTATTTTTCAATAAATATTACGAAGTATATACATTAAATTAAAGGTATTCAAATAGTTTAACTAATAAAAAAAAATATTTCACAAGCTCTGCCAAATTCTTAAAAAAAAAGTAAAATAAAGGCCTGGAAAAATAATAGGGACACATAAATTTTTCAATATATTCTTATATTTTCAATTATTTTTCCATAAATATTACGAAGTATATACATTAAATTAAAGGTATTCAAATAGTTTAACTAATAAAATAAAAATATTTGACTAGCTCTGACAAATTCTTAAAAAAAATGTAAAATAAAGGCCTGGAAAAATAATAGGGACACTTAAATTTTTCAATATATTCTTATATTTTCAATTATTTTTCAATTGAAAACGAAAAATTTAATTAAAACCTTTATTTTCCGTTAGAACAAATAAAATAGTAAAAAACTATTTTACATGTATGTTTTAACACAATATATTATTTTATTAACACAAAAATTTAATATTTCTTATTATAAACAAATTTAATTTATTTCTTTCACTTTCAATTTAAACCCGAAAAAATTTCGACTTAACCTTCTCAAATCACACACAAACTAATACTACTGCTGTTGGCTTTTTAGTTCTTTTTACAGCAATTTGATTAATAACATCAATGACATGGTGATTATAAAACATTAACAACAACAATAATATCATCTTTAAATGAACTTGAGTGCATTTGCTCTCGTTTGCCTTTAATAAGTACAGCAATGTGGGAGAAAAGCACATATTTTTGCATGAAATGTAAACAAATCACGACAAAACTTAACATTAATAACTCCAATAACACCAAAGATAGTTCAAAACAACAACAAGTACAAACACAACAGGTTGCCTTTTACATTTGCTCTCCTCACAAAACCAAAACAATACAATTGTTCTTGTAAAATAATATAGAATACATCAATATTCTTGTTGTTTCTTTTTTGCTCAAGCCAATATACAAAAACAAAGCACGTGTTGTTATAAAAACAACAAACAACTAACACTCTGTCGGCTCACAACAAACGAGGAAGACGCATAAAGACGAATGCATGAAAGTTTTTTTTCGCGCTTTACTTACATTAAATTGAATATAGGTATGTAGTTCGATTGGCAGAAACCCATTTCGTATTTTCAATGAATGCATGAATAACAAAGCAAACGAATTTGTGTGCATGAAGTTGAATGCATGAAAGTTTTCTTGTCTGCTGCTGTTTGTACACACATTGCAAGCATGAAACTGAATGCATGAAGTTTTTCAACTCATTATGTAACAATATTTAGTGCGGTACAAGAGCATTTAGTATTTTGAAAGAATGAATGAATGAATAATAACCGAAGGGCCATTTTTGAATGAACCCGACTGCATGAGATTGTGTTAAATATGTTTGGTGTGGGAGAAGAGCATTGTCTTCGGGTTCGTCATCGGCTAATGTCATTGATATTGTAATGTAGGAATCAACAAGTTGAAAGCCAAGTTGTTGTTGTTCTTCTAGTATGCATGCAAAAACAATGCATTGACATGTTTATTGAAAACAAAATTGGACACAATTATGTTGTTGTTGTTGGTTTTTGTGTTTTCTAGATAATTTGGGAGTGCGGATATGTTGTTCTTCTAATTGTTTTTGTTGTTTCTTATTGATAAAGACATAATAAGAAACAGGAAAGAGTTTGAGATGATTTAATAGAGTGACCTTTAATATGTTGTTGTTGTGTGTATGCATGTACATACATACATACGCATATTGTTTGATGGACATGCATTTTTTCGCATGTTAATCAGTTTTCTTAAGATCTTATTACTTAGCGGCCGTGTTATTAAAGCGTTCTTCGTTTTTTTATTTTTATTGTTTTGGAAAATAGTTTTGTGTTGTTTATTATATTGTTATTAATGTTTAGAAACGCGTACTTATTGTTGTTATTGTTTGTGAATATGTTTTTATTATTGTTTTTAATGTTTTTTAATGTAAAATCGTGAATTAAAAATCTTATAACGGGATAAAGAAAATAATTTCACAAAATGGCAAAGAATGACTGGTGTGCGTGACCTTCAAAAGACATTGTCGCTGTGTATGTACATATGAATGTAAATAAGCATTGAATGTAAGCGCCATAGTTTGTTAAGAGAACAAATGTCAATGCATTTCTGTTAATGCAATACTGTTAAAATGTCTGTTTATTAAAACCGGTGTAAATGTAAAGTTAACGGTATGAAAAATGAATCAGGGATCGTGTGCGAAGTAAAAGAAATGAAAAATAAAATATAAAAATAAATTAAAAAATAAAATAAAAATGAAAAACCGAAATAAAAAATAAAAGAATAAAGAAAAAGAAATGAAAAAATTAGAAGGTAATAGGTATGAAAAATAAAATAAAAATTTAAATTAAATAAAAAAATATAATCAAATAAAATAGTAAAATATGAAATAAAAAAAAGTGAATAAATAATAAAGCGAATGAAATGAAAAAATAAAAAATAGTGTGAAAATTAAAAAATAAATAAATAAGAAAAATAAAATGTAAAAAAAAAAATTATAAAAAATAAAATAAAAATTTTAAATAAAATTAAAAAATAAAATTAAATAGAAATGTATGTGATAAAAAATAAATAAATTAAAGAAAAGAGAAGAAAAAGTGAAATAGAAAATAAAGCCAATCAAATGAAAATATGTATAAAGCGAAATTAAATGAAAAGAAAAATTATAATAAAAAATATAAAAATAAAGTAAAATATTATAATTTTAGTAAATAATAGAAATAATAGAATAAAATAAAATTAATATAATTAAAATAAAAAGAAATTAAAAAAATAAAATATAAAATAAAAAAAAATTAATAAAATAAAAAAATTAAAGAGTAAAAAATTCAGGTGAAATAAAATGAAAATTAAAAAAAAATATAAAAAAATATAAAAGAAATAAAAAGTAAAATAAAATATATAAAATATAAAATAAAAGAAAATTATATAAAATAAAATAAAAAATCTAAGAGTAAAAAATACCTATTAGGTGAAATATTATGCAAATTTAAAAAGAAAATATAAAAAAATTAAAAAAAGAAATAAAAAGTAAAATAAAATAAAAAAAAATTAAGTGAAATGAAATGGAGAAAAGATTTGTGTTTAAAAATATCCTTTTTATTGATGAATAATTGTAAGCAAGTTGATGACGTTTATAGATAAGCTGTCTATTGGTAAGGTAATAATCCAATATTTTTCTAAATTTAAATTATTTATTTAAAAATTTGTGAAATATTTTATTTAATAAAAAAAATATAATTAAATTTTCCGGCAAGCAAGATCAAGACTAGACCTCAAATTGAAAAATTTTTTTAAAATGTTTGCCTATAACTCAATTCTTATTAAATGATCAAAATTAAGAAAGTTATAACCAAAGTTATCTTTACATGTCGAAGACTTCTGGATTTATATTCACAAACTCTAATAAATTTACAGTATTCCCTCGATTTACGTCGTAGAATGTTCCGGAAAAAGGCGACGTAAATCGAATTTCATATTGCTCATACTACAAAGTAGTATGTTTTCAACAAGGAACTTAAAAAAGTTGCAGTAATCCCTAGATTTAAGTCGCAGTTGGTTCCAAAAAAAGGCAACGTAAATCGAATGACGACGCAAATTGAAATTAGAGGGAACAAAATTTTTGACGACATTAATCGAAACAACGTAAATCGAGGGAATACTGCAAATTTGTATTTTGTTGCTGGTCAACAAATATTAAATTCGCACATTCATATAAAAAAGATAAAACAAATAAAATATATAAATTAAATTAAACAAACAACAAGAAAAATCCAAAATAATATTTTTCTCAAATTAAAAAATATTTAAAATTAAAAAAAAAACATTTGAACACAAATTTGTTCACCTAAAACCTTTTGCTTAGACGTTTTGAATTAATTCATGCCAATTTCTCTACTTTAAATCTTTAACAGGCTTGTATAACCTTGAAATCACTCTAACATTACTGTAGTATTACTGTTAACAGTACTGTTAGAGTTTCTCTTATCAGATAACAGTTTAGTTTTTTACTACAGAACACAACATTTTTCTCTCTTTCTTAGAAACCACAATGGTACACCATTTCTTTTGCAAGCATCGTAACAACATAAAAATTTATGGTTTGGGTTACAAATGATTTTAAAACGCACCTTTTAATAACTGCTCCCACTCCCATACTCTCTTTCTCTTCGTTTGTAATCGTAAAATCATGCATTTGAAAAGATATGTACTCGTACAGATCATGCATGTGCATGAATTTATTTACAAAAAACACTTTTGCACACTTAAGGCCATACACTAACAACACAACATTTTTTATTAATATACACCGTTGCTCTGCTTTTGTACTCCAGCATAGGAGTTTTCTTATTTTTATTTCTCATAAAACATTTTTTTGTTCTTGTTGTACAAAATCAAAGCACGTGTGGTTATAAAAACAACAAACAACTAACACTCTGTCGGCTCACAACAAACGAGGAAGACGCATAAAGACGAATGCATGAAATTTTTTTACGCGCTTTACTTACATTGTATTGAATATAGGTATGTAGTTCGATTGGCAGAAACCCATTTCGTATTTTCAATGAATGCATGAATAACAAAGCAAACGAATTTGTGTGCATGAAGTTGAATGCATGAAAGTTTTCTTGTCTGCTGCTGTTTGTACACACATTGCAAGCATGAAACTGAATGCATGAAGTTTTTCAACTCATTATGTAACAATATTTAGTGCGGTACAAGAGCATTTAGTATTTTGAAAGAATGAATGAATGAATAATGACCGAAGGGCTATGTTTGAATGAACCCGAGTGCATGATATTGTGTTAAATATGTTTGGTGTGAGAGAAGAGCATTGTCTTCGGGTTCGTCATCGGCTAATGTCATTGATATTGTAATGTAGGAATCAACAAGTCGGAAGTCAAGTTGTTGTTGTTCTTCTAGTATGCATGCAAAAACAATGCATTGACATGTTTATTGAAAACAAAATTGGATACAATTATGTTGTTGTTGTTGGTTTTTGTGTTTTCTAGATAATTTGGGAGTGCGGATATGTTGTTCTTCTAATTGTTTTTGTTGTTTCTTATTGATAAAGACATAATAAGAGAACAGGAAAGAGTTTGAGATGATTTAATAGAGTGACCTTTAATATGTTGTTGTTGTGTGTATGCATGTACATACGCATATTGTTTGATGGACATGCATGTTTTCGCATGTTAATCAGTTTTCTTAAGATCTTATTACTTAGTGGCCGTGTTATTAAAGCGTTCTTCGGTTTTTTCCTTTTGTTTTTTTGGAATATTGGTTTGTGTTGTTTATTATATTGTTATTAATGTTTAGAAGCGCGTACTTATTGTTATTATTGTTTGTGAATATGTTTTTTTTATTATTTTTAATGTTTTTTAATGTAAAATCGTGATTTAAAAATCTTGTAACGGGATAAAGAAAATAATTTCACAAAATGGCAAAGAATGACTGGTGTGCGTGACCTTCAAAAGACATTGTCGCTGTGTATGTACATATGAATGTAAATAAGCATTGAATGTAAGCGCCATAGTTTGTTAAGAGAACAAATGTCAATGCATTTCTGTTAATGCAATACTGTTAAATGTCTGTTTATTAAAACCGGTGTAAATGTAAAGTTAAGGGTATGAAAAATTAGTCAGGTATCGTGTGCGAAGTAAAAGAAATGAAAAATAAAATATAAAAATAAAAATAAATTAAAAAATAAAATGAAAAAATGAAATAAAAAATAAAAGAATAAAGAAAAAGAAATGAAAAAATTAGAAAATAATATGCAAAATAAAATAAAAATTTAAATTGAATAAAAAAATATAATTAAATAAAAAAGTAAAATATGAAATAAAAAAAGTGAATAAATAATAAAGTGAATGAAATGAAAAAATAGAAAATAGTGTGAAAATTAAAAAAAAAAAAATAAATAAATAAGAAAAATAAAATGTAAAATAAAAAATTATAAAATAATATAAAAAATAAAATAGAAAAATAACATAAAAATTTTAAATTGAATTAAAAAATAATTTTAAATAAAAAGTATGAAATAAAAAAATTAAGTTAAAAAAAGAAAATAAAAAGTGAAATAGAAAAAAAGCGAATGAAATAAAAAAAATTTAATTAGAAAATGTAAAATAAAAAATTTAAAAAAAAAAATAATAAAAAGGGAAATAAAAAATAAAGCGATTGAAATGAGAATATAAAGCGAAATTAAATGAGAAAAAAAATTATAATAAAAAAGATAAAATTAAAGTAAAATATTAAAATTAAATAAAATGTAGAAAAAATTGAGTAAATTGTGTAAAGAATAAAATAAAATTAATATTATTAAAATAAAAAGAAATTTAAAAAATAAAATACCTACCTATAAAATATAAAAAAATTAAAGAGTAAAAAAAATCAGGTGAAATAAAATGAAAATTAAAAAAAATATAAAAAAATTAAAAAAGAAATAAAAAGTAAAATAAAATAAAAAAATTAAGTGAAATGAAATGAAGAAAAGATTTGTGTTTAAAAATATCATTTTTATTGACGAATAATTGTAAGCAAGTTGCTGACGTTATAGATAAGCTGTCTATTGGTAAGGTAATAATCCAATATTTTACTAAACTTAAATTATTTATTTCAAAATTTATGAAATAGTTTATTCAGTAAGGAAAAAAAATAATTACATTTTCTGGCTTGCAAGTCCAAAGATAGGCCACATATTGAAAAAATATTTTAAAATGTTTGGCTATGAATCAAACGTTTCCATAAAAAATCAATCATCTTCTTATTAAATTATCAACAATTGAGAAACGTATACCCAAAGTTATCTTTACATGTCGAAGACTTATGGATTTATATACACAAACTCTAATAAATACCTATAAATTTACATATGTATAGGTATATATTTTGTTGTTGGTCAACAAATATTAAATTCGTACATTCATAAAAAAAGATAGAACAAATAAAAAAATAAAAAAAAATAATTTAAATTAAACAAACAACAAGAAAAAACCAAAATAATATTTTTTTTAATTAAAAAATATTTAAAATATATAAAAAATTAAAAAAACATTTCACCACAAATTTGTTCACCTAAAACCTTTTACTCAGGCCTTTTGATTAAATTCGTGCGAAATTCTTTTCTTAAAATGTTAAACAGGCAAATAACCTTGAAATCACTCTAACCAAAGACTATATAATATAAAGACTATATATATAATATAATTATATAGTCTTTGCTCTAACATTACTGCGGTATTACTGTTAACAGTAATGTTAGAGTTTCTCTTATCAGATAACAGTTTAGTTTTTTACTGCAAAACACAACATTTTTTCTCTCTCTTTCTTGCGCACCACAATGGTACACCATTTTTTTTGCAAGCATCGTAACAACATAAAAATTTATTGTTTGGTTTATAAGTGATTTTAAAACTCACCTTTTAATAACTGCTCCTACTCACACCCTCTCTCTGTCTTAGGGTCGTTATCTTGGTAAAAATAAAAGTTTTCACCAAGACAATGTTTCTGCTTACAAAGTGGCAAACTTTCTTTTAAAATGTTAAGAAACGTATGCTGATCCATGCTACCATCGATAAAGTGTAATACACCAGGCCCAGATGCAGAAAATGATCTCCAACCATTACCTACCCACCACCGTAGTTAACTGTGGGTTTTATGTTTTTGGCAAGCAGCTCCTCATTTGATCTTGTCCACACATAAGGTCTGCCATCTGAACCAAACAAGTTGAATTTGCTTTTATCAGTGAATAGCAGCACATCCTTCCAAAATGAAAAATGCTTTGATTCAAGTTCTTTATTACGTCATAAGTGATGTGTTGTGTTGTTAGTGCAAGGCAACAACAAAAAAATGTTTTATGAGAAATAAAAATAAGAAAACTCCAATGCTGGAGTACAAAAGCAGAGCAACGGTGTATATTAATAAAAAAAATGTTGTGTTGTTAGTGTATGGCCTTAAGTGTGCAAAAGTGTTTTTTGTAAATAAATTCATGCACATGCATGATCTGTACGATCAAATGCATGTTCTTACGATTACAAACGAAGAGCAAGAGAGGGTGTGAGTGGTAGCAGTTCTTAAAAGGTGAGTTTTAAAATCATTTGTAACCCAAACAATAAATTTTTAAGTTGTTACGATGTTTGCAATACTAATGGTGTGCCATTGTGGTTTGTAAGAAAGAGAAAGGGAGAGAGAGAAAAAGTGTTGCGTTTTGTAGTAAAAAACCAACCTGTTATCTGATAAGAAAAAACTCTAACAATACTGTTAACAGTAATGCTACAGTAATGTTAGAGTGATTTCAAGGTTATTTGCTTGCATACAAGAATGTTAAAGATTTTATAGGGAATTTTTACATGAATTTAATCAAAAAGCCTGAGTAAAAGGTTTTAGGTGAACAAATTTGTGTTCAAATTTTATTTTAAATTTCTTTTAGCCTAGTTGTCTTTACATTTTAAAAATTTTTTAATATTTTAAAAACTTTTTTAAATTAGAAAAAAAATAATTTTGTATTTTTTTATATTTTTCTTTTTTCATTTTTTTGATTTGTTTGTTATCTTTTTTATTTTTATTCCTATGCAAATTTAATATTTGTTGACCAGCAACAAAATATAAATTTTTATTTATTAATGTTTGTGTGCCTCTGTGTGAGGAGAAATATAATATTTTTACTCTTCTTTCTTAATTCTCACACACACAGTATTCTGTTACAATGTAGCAAAACAAATAAAATCAACGAAGTTTTGTTAAAGAATAGGGTGGGGTGGGGTAAAAAAACAAGACACACATACATACACCCCCACAAACATAAGAAAGAAAGAAAGAAAGGGTTTTTGGTTGAACAACAGCAACCATCATTAACAACAGCAAAATTGATAGAACAACAAAAAAATGAAAAAATGGAAAAAACGAAGCCAATTTAAAAGTCTGCCTGTCACATGCACACACACACACTCGCACTCGCAATCATCATTTATATACAGTTTTAACGTTTACCGTTTACGTTATAAGAAACAAACCAAAATAATGAGAAGATTTACAGAGTGTAACTTTTATGTAAGACTGCTGTGTAGCAAGGGCAGGTGTGTGTGTGTGTATGTGTATGTTGTGTTTCTGTTGTGCTATCAAGTAATGCTGGCGAATTAATGATGCTGCTTTTGTATGGTCCATTTGTACAAGAAAAACAAAAACAAAAAAAATATTTTAAGTTGATATGTGTTTGTGTGTGTGTTTGTGTATGTGCTTTAGTAAGTCTTTTGTATTGTATTGTGCTTACAACCCTTTTTTTATTCACTTTTTTGTGTAATTTTCTCAATTTTCTTTTTATTTGTGTTTCTTGTTGGCGATTTACATTTTTTTTTCTGCTTTTGTTGCTGCTTAACATGGTCATGTTGAGAACAAGAGCATAAAAGAGCATTTTACTCTCCCTCTCTCTCTCTTGTTTTATTGCTGTTGTTGCTGCTGTTGTAATTTTTTTGAAACACACACAATTTTTATTTTTTCTCTTTATTTTTGGCAACTTTCTTTAAAAGTATGGGTTTTTTGGAACAAATGTTTGTGTGTGTGTTTAGAATAGCTGCTGGTCAGCATTTTACTTTACTACCACTACTACTACCACTACATCAGCTGCAAAATAAAAATCGAAATAAAATAACAGGGTGGTGTGGTGGACAAGCAATTTTTTTATGGCGTGTTTTCTCTGTCATGTTTTTAAAAAAAAGAGTGAGTGTGTGAGAGGAGGATCAGGGGTGTAAAGTGAAGTTAAGAAAAAGAGTTACATCTTCCTTACATGACTGGGCTAATGCAAAAGGGTTCAATTTATAACATTAAAAAAAATAAAATCATGTTCAATTTAAAATTAAATAAAGAAACGGGACCAAAACACAAACAACAAAAAAAAACTTAAAAAAAAATTTTTCTTTAAGGAAAATACTTGAACACACTGAAAACATTAACAAGGCGTGTAAATAATATTTTTTTTAACTAAAAAATGAAAGAAATTAAAAAAAAAAAACAGAAAAATGGAAATCAATTGCATTGGATACCTAATACATATAAGAAAATATAAAAATTTCTTTGAAATATGCTTTTAAAAATATAAATATGCACTTACATGCCCTTTAAAAATCTTAAACAATTTTACCGAAACACTAAATATGCTTATATATGTGTTCTTTAAAATACTACGAAGGCATCAAAAAATTCAAATATGCAATTATATGCTTTGAATACTTGCCTTAATTTGGTTAAATATTCTTTAAAATATTGAAAAAATATTTTAAATTATATGCGGAAACTCCCTAAATATACTGTAAAAAATCAAATATTCTATTACATGCTTCTAAAAAAGTCATAAATTTAGTTAAAATACTAAAATGTTTTCAAATTGTGTACCAATATTAGAAAATATAGAAAATCTATCTAAATATTCACTAAAAATTCAAATATTAAAATACATATATGCTTTTAAAAATTTCATTAATTTAAGTGCATACTCTTGAAATATTACATACATACATAATTGGTCATTACAACCCTTCAGTCAGGATTTCGACCTGGCTTCTCACACCACTTATGTTGTGTGCGTTAATTTTATACATGAGTGGCGGGACCTACAGTTTAAAGTCGACTCCGAACGATATATTTTTGAGAAGCTCTTCATGGCAATTTTATTTACTCTCAGAGTTTTTGCCAGAAATCTGCTGAGAGGCAGTCGCCGAAGAAATATTTTTTTTTTATTTTTCGTTTTGATGCCTGACCGGGCTTTACGTCTAATAAGCCAACACACTAAATACTAGACTACGGCGACTATTAAATATTATTAAAATATTAATTAAATCTCTTAAATACCACACCAGTATGATAAAATGTACATAGGATCCCTTTACATGCTCTAAAAACGGAAATATGCTAAAATATGCCCAAAAAAATCATTAAATTTATTTTGAGGCATTAGGATAACGTATTGAATTCTGAATCAATAATTAAAAAATAGCTAAAAAGGATTAAAAATTACGTACCAATACTATAAAACGTATAAAAGAAAAATTAAATATTAAAAATTAAATATGCAAAAATATGCAGTTAAAAATTGTTTTAATTTACCTTAAGCTGCTAAAATATTTTTCAAATAGTGTAACAATGCCACAAGACGTACAAAAAATTAAGAAATATACGGAAAAAATTCATATATGCATTTATATGCTTTTAAAAATTGTCTAAATTTATATCAATATTTATTAAAATGCATGAAAAATCTATCAAACGTCTGTGAGTATAACAAAGTATACAAAAATCTGTTAAAATAAGCTAAACTTTCAAATATGCAATAATATGCATTAAAAAAATTACATTTAAATACTTTACATGCTTAAATATTCATTAAAATAATGGTAAAATATAGAAAAAACTACAAAAAAAATTACGAAAAAATGCTATAAAATTCAGGAAAAATTAAATATGCAAAAATATGTACCGAAAAATTTTTACATTTTGCTTTAAATTGTTAATGCAAGAGTTAAAAATTTAATATATTTACATTACAAATAGAATATATTGAAATATGCAAAATAAGCTTTTATATTTTAGCCAATTTTTAAGAGTATTTCTTATAATTTTTGATAAAAATATGGGTTTGTTAATGGAAAAAATATTCTGTAGTGATATGCTATGGCATTAGATTCTAATGATTAGAAGGTTTTTTGTGGTTGTAAAGTGATTGATTTCATATTTGATTGTTTTTTTTTTTCCTCCTGTTTTCTTTCAAAAGTTCAATAAAGTTGTCTGGTAATACGATCTCTTCATTTACTGACTTCATAAGGTTGGTTTTGTGCCACAATTTGTCTGTTAAAGAAAGAAATATTTAAGGCTGCCACACAAACGTCAATCATTTCTTATATTTCTTGTGTTTTTTTTTTCTATCAGCTTTTTCTGTGGGCTAAAGCTACATGACCCACTGGTCTATTTAGTTGACTAGTCTCTGGAGTAAAACTTAAAAAAAAAAAACTAAAGAAAAAAATGTAAGAAAAGAAGCGAAATTTAAAAGCTTTTTAGGATTATAAGCAGTTTTTCATTTTTTGTTTTTCTGTTTTTTTTTTCTTAAGCAAACACTTGGCAAAAAAGTAAATATTGTAAGGAAAAGTAATGGAAAATTGAAGAAAATTTTCTTTTTTAACCCTTTTTTTAAAGGAATATATAGACCAGACCACCTACAAATTGTTTGTTCAGAAAATAAGAAAAAAAAAATCCATTAAGAATCCAAAGTAAGTAGTGTGTATGCCGAGAAACTGTCAAAGTCAATGGCAATAAAAAACAAAAATAAAACAAAGTTTTCAAACACATAGAATGAGGAGATAAAATACACCCCAGTGTGCGTAACAGTACACATTTACTTGTAATGAATAAGAGAGAGAGAGAAAGAAAACCAACTTAAAAATTCAAGACACGCTGGTCATATGCCTCAGGTTGTAATTTAAAAAAAAAAAAAAAAAAAAAAGAAAGAAAAAAATTGCAACCAACATATACACTTACATACATAAACTGTCTTACTCGATATTTATTAACAGTAAAAGGGGTGTTTTATTTTGCTTACAAGCACAGGCACACACATCTATGTAACACTCTGTTGGAATACGATATTTAAAGCCCACATATTATTTTTACTCTCTTGAAAGCAAAACCAATGAAGAAAACCTTGCATTACAAGTATTACCACTACAACTATAATTTCAAATAAATAGAAAAAAATGAAATAAAAAATCATTAGTACCACTACATTGACAAAAATAAGAATTGAAATCAAAAAAAGAAAAAACAAAAATAAATAATAATAAAAATTTACCAAGAGAACGAAAGAAGAGCATAAACTCTTACTTACAGCAACACAAAAATAAACTCATACTGGACTGGAGTGTAAAAAAACGTAAACAATGCAAGGCACACATACTCACACGCACACAAAATTGAAATTGAAAAAACATAAAAAAATTACACCTAGAGAGCTACACTATAGCCAGTGAAACGAAGAACACAACAATAAAATCATCATACTGGACTGCTGGACAATAAGAAACGTAAACAAAGTAAGACACACAGGCACACTTATGTACACATATGCACGCAGTCTTGTATTTGTAAGCAACTCATCATATGTAAACACATCGTGTAACTACAATTTCATAAACAATGTATGTATGTATGTATGTACGTACCACACATTCAAACAACACTTATGCTTTTACTATCGCTCTCTTACATGAACTCAACATACACACATATGTAAACCGGGGGTTACCAAAAATTTTTTGGTTGTGTATTAGTGAGTAAGAGAGAAAAAATAAGTTGAGGGCTTACAGTCATAGAAAAATGTTAGTAATATACCGTATTTTGATTTTCATTTCATCAACATACATAAAGTTATTCATCTTTGATTTCTTTAATATGTAATTAGGTAATGTTTTTTTTTTAAATATTTGCTGTTTACTAAATTTGTTTCATAAATTTCCTCGATTACTAATAATCAACCTTTTAATTTTTCCAAAATATTGCTTTGTGTCTATAAAAAAAATTTTTCTCTTTTCATATCATCTAAATTATTTACTTGACTATTAAAACAACAAATAAAAATGTGTTTTAAAAATATAAAAGACTTTGAATTTTAAAAAAGGATTTTTTAACATAAAATATTTTTTGAGTGTAAACCTAAAAAAAAAATAATATAGCATCCGCTGACATGTGTGCTTGTCGCAGTCTGATCGACAACTAATTAAAAAAGCATAAGCAATATGTGTGAATTCGCTCTGCACAATTGTGCTATGAAATGGTAATCCCTGATGTAAACACACCATCTTGTAGAACTACTCTCATAGCATAACTCGTCCTTTTTTTGTTTTTTGTTTTTTTTTTCAAATTTTTTCGCTTTGCAATTACTACGGCATACTTTTAGGGGTACTTGAAAATAAATTGGTTAAAGGAAAGAGTCTCTTTCTTTATAATATTTTTTTTTTATTGAAGATTTGTTTTACAACAGAAATTAATTTTACATGCTGAATTAAGGACATCAACGAACATTCTTTCCGCGTTTAGCTAACGTTTGATAAAAGTTTTATTTGTTTTCCTTCTTGCTCCCCAAAATATTTCATTTTAGAGCTTGTAGTTGCCCGAATATAGGAATTTGTAACATGCCAGGCTTATGTTTTTGGATTTTGTGTGACTATATCGTTGTGGAGTTATTTTAGTGGCGACATAACAGTCGTAAACCTGTGTTTCAGAGGTCACATTTGAATTTACCTTCAACTTTTATTTTCCATATTTTCCGTACTAGCAACCTCCTCTTATAAGTTTTACACCCTTTAAGAACTTTTTCTCTAACCCAGTAATTCTTCTTCGAAAATATTTCTGAAATTGGACGAACAATGAACGCGTCCAACATGAAGAAAAAGAAGAAAAAATAAGTCAATGTTTTATAAACAAAATTCCAATTTCCATCATCTTCCTCGTCTTCTTCTTTTTCGATTTTTTTTTTACTCGGCTTTCGATAACAATTCTTACCAAACTTTTAATAATTATCGGTGAGTGCGTTTGAGATTTTGTATTCCCTTTTTCTTCACTTTTTTATTGCCTTTGTTGTTGTATCTTCTTCTTTGTCGTCATTTTTAATTTATTTGAACGTCAATTTTCATTTCGAGTCTTAATACCCCTTTTCTCCATCATGCGATAAGTATTTAAAGGAAAGAAAGAAAAAACGCACTCAATTCCTCTTTTTTTTCTGATTTATTTTTTTTTTTTTGAAAAAGTACTTTTTTTTGCTCTGGTTTTTGTATCTTTTTAAAGGGTTTTTTTTATTTTATTTTTTTTTTTTTTTTGAGAACAAAAAAGTATTCTTGAACCCCCAACTTTCTCTTTTTCTATCTTTTTATCATTTACGCTGGTTATTTTTAATAATTAAACGAAAAATCTTTATTTTTTTTTTCAACCACTTTAAACTCCCTCTCTCTCTCCCTTTTCTTATTTATTTTGTTATTAAAAAGTATTTGAATTTTTTAATTTTTTCTTTGAAAATTCCTTCATTATGCAAAAAAGTACTTTAAGAAAAAACAACTAAAACTTGTCCCTGTAATTGCTTTAAGCACTTAAAAATAAAAGGCTTAAGAGGACGGCTTAAAAAAGTGAAAATTTAAAATAAAAAAAGGTTTTCAGTTTAAAGAAGACCCTTTTTCTTTTCAACTTGAAAAAGTACTTTTTCCCTATTGTTGTCCTATAAATGATGCTTTTTTATTAAGAAAAAGTACTTTTAAAAGCATCTAAAAATTGTGCCTGTATTTTATTGTCGTCGTGAAGAGAGGTACCTTAGTACTACCACTAAGATAAGATCTGATCCTATAATGGTTTCATTCAAGCCTATCGCCCTGACGCAACCCAGCTTGATAGTCTGTTGTCAACAATGCCAATTTTCTGCACAGCACCCAAATGTTTTCTTCTGGGATGCCTTAAAGTCTCACAGGTTGCAAGAATGTGTTCCGAAGATTCATTCTCATCGCCACAGATGCTACATGCTGAGCTTGAGAGAAGCCCTATTCTGGATAAGTGTACACATGAGTCTCAAGTGCTACCCTGTCTGATCAACGACAGGAAAGCTCCCCACTTCGCAAGCTGGCCTGTTTGCTCAGTGCCGAGAATGCCCTCATAACTTGGAACCTAGCAGCGGGTAACCTTATTCTTCGATTTAACATGAGAAGCGTCGAGGACTAGAATGGCTGCCTGCCTGTCAGTCAGCATGGATACATATATCCTGTCTTTTGTATTCCTCCTATCCAAATTGAATTGAGCACAAGTTTTGTTGGTATAGACTTCCGCTTGGAAGTTACCCCCGAATTTCCAGCGATGAGGACTACTTCTGGATGGATGGCCACGTAAACAAACAAATAAATCTCATTCGGAGTGACGCATAAATCACACTGAAATTGATCGGTGACATATGGTTTATGGTGTCTTTGAGGACCGCCGTTGGTTTGGGCTTAGGTCGTATAGAAAATCGAGAAAATCCCACAAAAAAAGTCTATCGCACGAATTCGGTGGTTAGTTTACATCACCTCCACATGAGATAACCATGCCCTCAAATCGGTAGTCCAGAAAATCCAATGTTTCATGAACTGATTATTTGCTACACAGTTCATGAAACATTGGATTTTTTCCGACCTGTTGGAACAACATGTCGTTTGTAACCAAATAATGCAATTCAAGCCAAAAGATGTTGATAATCATTGACCCATAGTGCTTACCGCTGATAGTGATGACGTCGTTATGGATCGGAGACAGTCTTGAATGTTTTAATTCGCCAGCTGCCTATGGACAATAGATCAGTGTTGCCACCTTGCAACTTTCACATTCAAAAGTCTTCCACGACAAGTTTTATATGCCTAAACGGCGGGAGTGAAGTCATTGCTATGTCGAATTGGCAATAAAAATCCTCCTACGTCACATCGTCGTCTGGTTCCGATCAAACATTGATCTCTAGAAGTTATAACGGGAACTAAATTTTTCTCTAATAATGCTTTCAGAAACTGGCCTGTTGGCACTCTATTAGACATTCACTGGCTGGATTCCTACAATTTTTTAACAAAAATAAGAGAAAAAAAATGTAAATTTTTTTTAGCCCCACTGTTGGTATATTTGTGTATGCGTATGTGTGTGTTAGAGTTGTTGTTGTTGATTTTTTTTTTCGATTCTTTCATAATATTTTCATTATTATGCGTAGAGACGTACGCAAAAATAAAAATAATTTTGCAGGACGTTCGTTCTAAATTCATGACCAACAGAATAAATAAATTTTTTTCTTAAAAAAACAACAACAAAAAATTCTCAAAAAAAAAGAAATTATATTATATAATGGGGAAAGAGAGAGAGAGTGAGAAAAAAAACAGCTTTGTCAGTAGAAAAAATAAAAAGAATAAATAAAATAAGAAAAAGTAACACACACACACACACAAAGAAAGAGAAAAAAATACAAATAAACCAACAACATGTGCCCAAGATAAAGTAGGCTTATCATCAAACCCAATACAACATAACACAACACAACCACCCATACGAACACACAAATAGTCTTCGGCAAATGCTTTACTTTAGCGAAAGGCAAGAAAGGAAGAGTTGCACAAGAGTTGTGGTGTAGTGGGGGTGGTGTTGTGTGGTGTAGTGGTGTTAGAAATGGCCAGCAAAAGTGAAAGTTTTATAACGAAATTTTATATTCATTTCAGCAGCATTTCGTTTTTTAACCCTTTCAGTCGTGTTTTTTGCAAAAACAGCAGCATCCGTACAAAGAAAGAATGACGCTGCTGACGACGTCGACGATGATGATGATGACCATGACGTTGATAATGGTCAGAGCGCGTTTAAGAGACTTAAGTGAGAGTGTTTAAGTTAGAAAGAGTAAGCAAAAGAAATTCCGTTTTCGTTTTCTTTCTTTCTTTCTTTTCATTATTGACGTCCAGCCTGGTTGCCCGCCCGCCTGCCTGCTTGCCTTATGTAATAATACCTGTTTGAGATCATAATGACGTTGTTAATGATGATAATGCTGATGATGTTGAGAGTGCACGCGCTCTCTTTTCTTGTGTAGTTTTTCTGCTTCGATTTTTTTGGTCACTTTTTGCAATCCTTTTTTATATTTTTTCTTCTTCTTGTTCTTCACTTTACTTTGACCATTTCTAACGGTTTTTTAACTCTTTCTACTCCGTGTGTATGCGTGTGTGTGGCAAAATCCTGCAGAATTACTTGGGTTTGTTTCTGTTTTGTTGTGTTGTAGTCCCCCTTTTTCTTTTTATCATTTTTATTTCGTTTGTTTTCATCTTTTTTTTTTGTAGTCTAAAAGAGGGCAGTTTTTTATAATTTTTGTCTTTCTTTGCTTTACATTTTATCAAGAAAAAATTGAAAAAAAGTGGAAGGAAATGGGAGGGGGATTTAGAAAAAATTGTAAATTAAGTTAGAATCTCATTATAAGCAACCCCTTTTCTGTACTTTTTTTTTTTTTTTTTGGTCATCATCACAAAAAAGTACTTTTTTGTACTCTTTTTTTTGTTATTCTTTGTGATACCAAGAAACAGTATTAAAAAATTTTTAAAATCAATACTTTGCTTCATGTAAAGAAAAGCTTAAAAAATTTTTGATAGTTTTTTAAAATTCGTGCCTTAAAAAACTACAAAATTGGAAAAAAAAAAACCTCATGTGAAGATGATTTTCAAATCGTTTCTGTGTTTATCGGGCAGAAAACTTTGCTATCAAGAGCGGTATAGATTGACTAAGACGAGCTGTTGTTTCCACATAACATGCCTTTATTGAAATCCCTTGAAATGTTCATTCTTGAAGGCAGGAATTACTCTCGACAGTCGCTTACTTGTTAATGAAATGGTTACACGAGTCATATGGGTGTCAGGATACACTGACTTAACGAAAAATGTAAGCGGAAATGAGTTTACCAATGCTCCCCCTTAAAACTCGAACTTTAGTTTTATAGGAGCTCCAAAAAGCAAATGTATAGTTGAGATCATCTGCCGAGTAGGAAGGTAATTAAGGACAGATGAGGTTACCAACTCTAGCACCACTATACTCTGCTATAAACTCAAAATTTAGCATGATCCTACAGGAAATTCATAAAGCAGATGGATGGCTAAGATTAACTGCTGAATAGGCATACAATTAAGGGCAGATGAGCTTACTAGCGTTACCACCACCTTGTTTTCTTGTAAACTCTAATTTTAGCATGATTCTATAGGATCTGCGGAGCTCCTAAACAAATGGCTGAAAGAATCTGTTGAAAAGTCAGGCAATTACGGGCAGATGAGCTTAGCAACTCTGTAAACTTGAACTTTAGCATGATTCTATAGGTTTCTCGAAAACTAGATGAATCACTGAGGATATCTGCTGGTAATAAGCATCAACGACATCAGGTAGGCTAAGCTATCCAGAAAGAACTTAAACAGGAACCATAGGACAAAAGGATGGTTTATGTCAACTTATTCTTCATGGGTCTTCTCCTGGATTTGGGGTAATGTGAAGATGTGGTCGATAGTGGACTTGCTAAGCCTCAACATCCAATATTATTATTCATTTTTCACGCTCTGTCAAGTTGTTTCTTAATATTTAAGTTTACTTTCTAATTTTAAATTTTCCTGCAAGTATGCCACAGTTTTTAACTAATTTTTTATACCTAAAAACATATAATGTTAGACTAGCAAATCAAAATAATTCAGTTTTTTCTTTTTAATTTTCGCAACATATTTTTCAATATTTTTCAGTTACGCTTGTCAAAACAAATCAAAAATTAAAGCATATTTTAAGGAGGTTGGCCTTTTTAATATAATAAAACTTTCCATATTTATATATGGATGTAAACCAGGGTTTACCAAAAATTTTTTGGTTATGTATTAGTGTGTAAGAGAGAGAAAATAAATTGAGAGAATTGATTTATTTACAGCCATAGAAAAGTGTTTGTAATATACGTTATTTTGATTTTCATTTTATCAACTTACATATGTAAAGCTATCTATCTTTGGCTTAATAATTTTAGATAAATAAAAATAAAATAAAAAAATCCATTTTTTATTAAAAGATCGTAACTTTGGCTTAAAAATTAGACCATGTTTTTAGATAAATAAAAATAAAAAAAATAATAAACCATTTTTTATTAATAGAGAAAAAGCAAGCATTCTAAAGCATTTAAAAAAAATTATACTATGCGACAAAATATATAAGGCATTGAATATTATCAAAAGCATCTTTTAACATACAATATTTTTTGAGTGTCATTCTGAAAAAAATGGTAAAGCATCCGCCGCACATGTGTTCTTGTCGCAGTCTGATCGACAACTAAATCAAAAAACACAAGAATGCGTGTGAGTTCTCTCAGCACAATTGTGCTATGAAATGGTAAACGATGATGTAAACGTATGTATGTATGGTATATACGTAAGTGTATATGTATGTATATACATATGTATGTATGTATATGTATACAATAAATAACTATGAAAATATTGTATACAATTTATGCTGGACTAAACAATTTCTACTGAGAGTATATGGAAATTTATACACATGCTCACACACATACACATGGGTGAAGCACATGTAAGAAACATGCTTATATGCCTAAATGTATGCTGCTAATATTGTGTTTTTCTTTTCATTTTTTTTGTGCAATACAAAATGGAAATTTTTAATTTTTTCTTTCTTTCTTTCTTTCATTAGGGGTAGAAATACTTTTTTTCTAAGCTTGATACTCTTGTTGTTGTAGTTTTTTTATGGTCAGTTTTTTTTTGTAAATACAAAATTTTGTGAATATTTTTTAAGCCATTTTAGAAGGTTATTTTTGACTACGGCTGCTGTATCCACGTCTATATGCCGGAATATGTAAAAAATCTTAAAAAAAACCAAAAAAAAAAAATATGATTTATATATAGTGGTATATGATTTATATAAATTTATATAAAAAGAAAGCAATTCAAACAATTTCATAACCAACGACGAGTAAAACAAGTAAGAAAACAAAGCATACTTTTATGCTGAACAATTTTTGTTAGCATACTTTTAGAAGTTTGCAATAAAATACTTTAAATCAATTTGTAAATTAAATTAACTGAAGAAAGTAAATTTTGAAACTTTTTAGAAAAACAATAGAAACCAGATTGAGTGCATTGGACTCTGGATAGTTCTACCAGCTTGGGTGGTACAATTAACATTTTAGTTACTTGCATACTTAATTGGTCATTACAATCCATTAGTCAGTATTACGATCTATCTTATCACATCGTAGTTGTTGTGTGTTAATTTTATCCATGAGTAGGGAACCTACAAGTTTAATGTCACCGCTGAACAATTGATTTGATAAACTTGTCTCGGCAATTTTATTGACTTTCAAGAGTTTTTGCCAGAAGAATGCTGTGGTTTAAACCACGAGTTCTCGTTCTATGTATAAGTCAACGCTCTATCTACTAGACTACGGCGACTTCTCATTCTCTCCTATTTGAATTAACAGGAGGAAACCATAGCTCAATTACCTAAGAAGGCATGTCTCACTCAATCAAAGAATATAAGAGACAGTCAGAAATCTAACTGGACAGTAAGTTGGCCACTGTCATATTCGCTCATAGTAGATGCTCAAAACAAACTCGCAGGCTTTATATCACACATATGCCTGTACTAAACGCGTAATCACGCTACCAATCATAGTAAATACAAGCATTTGTAACGCTAGAAGAATTTCATTGCAACTATGGCTTTATGTTTGTTTTATTCAACTTTACCATTTGGACCGAGAAATGGAAACCCTTCAAACATGTTTAAATGTCCTTTTTAAGCAACTTTTTTCATTGCGTACTTTTAGGAGGATAAAAATGAAACTTTCAGAAGTGATTCAAAAATCTTTTAACACAACTTATTGTGAAATAATTCTTTTTCACTAATTAAAGTACTTCATTAAGGAACATAATTTCTAGCATACTT
The DNA here is from genome assembly GCA_927399465.1 of Sarcophaga caerulescens. Classification (NCBI taxonomy): domain Eukaryota; kingdom Metazoa; phylum Arthropoda; class Insecta; order Diptera; family Sarcophagidae; genus Sarcophaga; species Sarcophaga caerulescens. Next base: position 115,465,701 of record OV656873.1, on the reverse strand, counting down.
TTAGGCTCAAAATTTTTTGTGGGTTTTAAATGCAATAATTTAACCAAAAATCTTTACAATTTTATGTTTTTTGGAATCTTTTTTTATATTTTTTTTGTAAAACTTAACTGTCATACAATTAATGATAAATCTGGTGTGTACTCAATTGTAAAGATAATAATGATGCTACTCTCTGTTGCCCAGTTCTACTCCAGCCTTGCCTTTAAGGTACAATTGAAAAAAAAAAAAAAAAGGACAAGTGTTAAGAAAAACACCCTCGCGAAATAGAAACAAAAAAAGAAAAAGAAATTTCCTTTTTTTGTTTTTCTAATACGCTTAAGAAAACAACAACACAACGAAGAAGAAATTGTAGAAATTATTTAATTTTATGCAGCATTTCATTACCCCTCAAGTTGTACAAATTATTTTCGAAAATTTTTAAAGATTTTTTAACCCTTTTTTGTATTTTTTTTTTTTCTTGAAGAAGAAAAAGACTGTGATTTTCCCTGGGTTTTGTAAGCCTGTTTTTGAATTTTTTTTCTTTTCTTTTAAAGTTTGTAATGAAAAAGGGACACTTTTGAAAAGCTTTAGGAATTAAGCGGCCTATATTATCTAATTAGTGTTAGAGAGCGAAATTAAATGGGGGTTCCCTAAAAAATAATTGAATGGTTATGGGAGAGGGAGGTAGGGTTTTGTGAAAATATTTTTCAATACAGCAAGGATTAGAGACTATGATCTGACCATACGTTTAAAGCATACACTGCCCTAGTACCTAAAGGGTAAATAGAGTCAGAATTATAACCTAACTTCTTACATGTTGTGTGTGTTATTTTATCAATTACAGGCGGGACCTAATGTTTAACGTTTATTCCCAACGACAAATTTTTTACTGAAAGAAAGCCGTTGAAAGAAACATTTTGCCGTATTTCGTTTTTGTTTGAAATGTCTGAGTCGATAGTTGAACCACGGACTCTCGAATAATAAGCCAACCCACTGCCTACTAGACTACGGCGGTCTTAATTGCGATTAGCTCGGCTTTAAGCAAGTCCCGGCTATGCTAATCACACTTGGTGCATCCCATTCATCAGCGTACCAATAGCGTTTCCGATCCTGCGATTTCGTCTAGTCTGACTTGCCTATTCTCGGTTCTGACTTTGTTGGAGAAATAATGGCAAAGCCAGACTGGAAAAGCGTGCATTTTTCACAAATATCGACTTAAAAAGAAGAAGCATGTCCTCCTTCAGAAACTTTTAGTCATGGTGCTGTGGTTGTACGGTCATTCCCTCAGATCTACTTGGCAATTCTGCAGCTACCTGTGATTCAAAGGCCAAAATTTCCAGGTAAATATTTGTAGACTGCACATACAGCTCAAAAGCCTCCATCCAAGAAATTCCACCCATAGGGCCCATTGTGATACAACAGTTTTTCCATTATCCCCTAGCTCCGGATCCATTTGGAACTTTTGATGAAGCGACACAGACCGCCAATGTCTGACTGTCCGGATTATCCATGTAGTACGGCACCAAAGTGTCTTTTTTTCTTTCGACATAGTGCAGGGTACATCCTAATAGGCGAAAAACAGTCTTCTCTTCTTTCTCATTCCTACAGCTTTTGCAGAAATCGTTTGTCAAATGTCCAAGACCAATGTGCCTCGCATGTGGGCCTCGTAATGACCCCAACAACCACAGTGAGCATGCTTTCCCAGAATTTAAGTATATTTATCGTGTGCCTCCATCCATCCAGTATTGGTCAGATTATTTGCGACGTTCAGTCCGCGCCCGAAGTCGCTTATCTGTTATTGACGGAATCCATGACTTCATTGTTAATTATAAGCTTTCATATCTATGCAAAGATACCCAAAGTCAAGAATCCAACGGAGAGTTCGATCGTTGTGCCTCATCCAGACAGTTCATCTGCTCTACAGTTATCTGGAATGTCATGGTGTGCTGGTACCCATATGACTAGGGATTCATTTGGGAATTTATTTGGAAATCAGCTTTAATTTGATGTATTTTCCCTAAACTATGCTTTAGTTTTTCATTGAAAATATCTCTTAAAATAATTTCCTCCTAATGTATGCTTTAATATTTAAATCCTTAAAGTATATATCTCTTATAGTTTTTGTTTCTTTTTTTTCTGTCATAAAAACCAGAGTCACTTTTTTCGTCGGTGTGTGGTGGATGTGTGTGATTTTAAATACCCTCCCCCGGCCCCTTTAAAATATGCTTAGTTTTGTTTGATTTTACTTTTCTAAACCGGAAAGTGTTTTTCAAAAATGTAAATCACCTTAAAAACTCAATTTCTGTGGTGGTAAGGGCTTCTCCCGCTTAACAAATTTATGTGTGCTGCCGCCGTCTCCTCACTCACACCGTGATGTGATTTTTTTATGGCCGTGGAAAAGTCTTTGCATATGTGTAGGCGTATGCGTTATATGTAGCCACGTATGGTTGGTGTCTGTATTATATTGTGCTAACAATGTCATATTCGTTCGTAAAGTTGTTGCTTATCTCCCTCCATCCCCCTCTGCTAGAAGTTACCACTTCCGTTGTGTTAGCCTTAATGTTAGCCTAAGAACAGGACACATAAATTTGCTTATAGTTAAGCATACTTTTAGGCACATTTTATACTGTGTTGTATTTTATTTAAAATAGGATTTTGATAATATTTTCTAAAAGCAAAAAAGAAAACGAAATCTAAATATCAGCTCTACATCAGTACACAAGATCTATTGATTTTAAATAGAGTTTTAACTATGAAAGCAACTTAAAAGTAAACTGTTTACACTGTTTCCTAAGGGAATTGAGATAAAGACTTTTAAAAAAAGAAATAATTTTCCTTTTTCTGAAGTAAAAAATTTTCATGGCAATTTTATGTGTGAAATTCGATTTTTTCAATTTTCCCCTCAAATTCCGAAATAGACTGTCAAATACAAACTTAATGAAGTTATTTCTCAAAAAATTTTGATGGAAGTCAAATGTCAAATACGTTTCAACAGGATCAATGTTGTCCGTACAGTTAAGAAGAGAGAAATTTCAAAAGTCATGACCTTATAGACCCGTCTTCGTATTAATATTACCTTTTGTAATATTGTGTACGGAAATGGTGTAATTCTTTAGCCCCATCTCTGTTAAAAGCCAAATATTGTCCATGTCCTCCAATAATATTCTCAAAAGCATGTGCGTTAACGCATGTGTCTGCTAAACAAACACAATCGCACATACATTTACATGTATTAGTACATGTGCGTATGTATATGTATGTATATTGCTCTAAGCAGGGGTGGGAGTTAGTTATTATTGCTTCTAAGCTGTAGGTTTACATTGTTGGGTAATTTTAGAAGATTTTTTTTTTGTCGAAAAAACTGAATACGCAAGTAAATTAATACACATACACACACGCATAAATGTACGTATGTATGTATGTAAGCATGTATGTTTATGTGTAAGGACTTTTCCGAAAAATATTTTAAATTTCTAATCAGTTCTTGATGTTGTTGTTGTTGTTAAAGTTCTATGCGTAGTTGAATAATAAGCCAGAAGTGTTTCCTTTTAAAAAGGCTGATGGAAAGGGGAAGGAGGGGTATTTGTTAGGAAATTTTAGAGGCATAAAAATATAACCAAACAGGTAACAGATATAGAAGGACAATGGGTATCTTTCTCTAGGCGTCCATATAAGCAAATTAACCCTTCTATGGAGGATTGTGAAAATAGTTGGGAAAATAGTTTCAAAATATGACACAGAGATTTCGAAAAACTTTACAAAGGAAACCACATCGCATTTCGGCATTATCTCATAAGCTTTGGCACTATGGCCCTCAAGAGTATGGCATTACATATACAAATTTCGGCTATGATGGGGAATCAATTTGTTCGGTTAGTCGCTTAAAAGAAATCTTAACCCTTTCGCGACGGCGCACCTGTACCACACTTTACAACTTTTCACGATGGCGCGACTGGCTATACATAGTCGTCATCGTTTGCAAAACGCTGCAAAGCGTCAAGTGACTCCCGTATACACACGGCACCCACAGACAATTTTATTTTTACTCTCAGAGTTTTTGTCAGAAGACTTCTGAGAGGAAATCGCCGTCGTTTTGACCGAGATGTGTCAGTTGAAGCACGAGTTCTTGTCTAATAAGGCAACATAATACCTACTGGACTAAGGCTACTTCTCATCCTGCTAACATTAACATCTCCATGTTAATAGGCTTCACGGTTACCCGGGATGTCCTATACGAGATTGTGATTCAAAACTGCCTCAAGAATCTATCAAAAGAATCGCGACAAATGCCAATCACCTTGGAACTGAAGGTTTCATTCGAAAGAGTATTTGATTGTCGCTTGTTGGCAATCAGAAAAGATGGAAATTGTGAGAGTTGAAGATCATTCACATCAGGATTAGTTTTACAACAGGATTTACGGCCTCTAGATCGGCATAAAACACTTTACAGTAGTCAAAGACATGGAAAGGTATTGTAATATCAAGACTTTTGCATGAAACTCCACAGCCTCCAGCGGAGTACCGTCTATGCAGGTTTCCACAGGATCTGTGGAGCCCATCTCAAAACATCAGTTTCCCTTTCCTTCAATATTAATTTAGTATATTTCTATGCAAATTTGTGTCCTGTTTTGCATATCTTTATGAACCTTTTATACCAAAAACCGGGTTAATACCGCTCTAAAGTATGCTACAGAGTTTTTGTTTACTTTTTTTAAATACACTCATAAGTAAACTAAAGTAAAACTGAAGTAAATCTTTGAAATTTTAAACATTTTGTTCTATTTCATGCCACAATACCACCACATCGTACATACAGAAGTAGTTATAGTTGGCCAACAGCAAACTAAAGCATAGGTTGAGCCATATTTTATAGGCTATAAATTTTAAATACTATTCTATACATAATATAAAAATATGCATACGTATGTATACACACACGTATTTATTTAGATATATAATGTAAAAATATGTATATATCAAGTGATTGTATTTCATAGAAAATCTTTAAATAGTTATTTGAGAACCAGGTGTGGTTTGAGTATTTGTTAAGGAAATGGGAAAGCTGTGTTTAATTATTAAAAATTAATTAAAATGAAATATGTATGGTGAAAATAGTTTCAAATTTTAAAATGGCAGAAAGAAGGAAATTGGTTTAGTTAGATACGTAAAAAGTGTATATTGTTTAAAGCATACTTTTTGGAGTTTAAAAAATTAAAGCATAACGTATGGGATATTTAATTGTTAATTTGCTTGAAATATTACTGTGATTATGATTATTGGTAACCCTGAGATTTGTATATATTTTGCATGGCATACTTTTAGAGGTTTTTAAGAAGGTAATTGTACGATATTTAGTCAGGATTACAACCGTTTAATATCCCACATCAACCTTGTTGTATGTGTTAATTTTATGCATGAGATGCGTCATGGGATTTAGAGTTTAAAATGCACTACGAACAACGGATTTTTAAGAAACTTTTCATGGCAATTTTATTTTACCGGAAGACAAATCAACCCCATGTTACTTCTTGATAGTCTGGTGCATGACACAAATCTCCTTTTATTTCAATTGCCTCAAAACTTGTTTTGGTCTTCCGTTTCGTTGAGCATCCCTTTCCAAACATTCGCCTCCACTTCACTTCTTTGCTCATTCCCACATGTTTTGGGACACAGCAGAAGGTTACCCTATTCTGTCTTCTCAGCTGATTCATCTTCTTCAGACAGTCGCATACTATCTTCGATTTAATCCCATAATAGCCGAGTATTAGCATGGCGACCTGACTGTCAGACAGTATTGTTATGTCCTCTCTTTTGAACTCCTCCTGTCCAAGTTGAATTCATCACATCTTCCGATGGCATAGGCATTGTTGATACAAAGCAGAACAACCTGAGGTATGTGAGAGCAATAGGTTTGGAAGCGACATTATGGCCGCAGTACTAAGGCACCTCTCTATCACAATGACAATTATAACATATCCAACTTATATTGTATACTTTTAAAGGCTTTAAGAAATGTTTAAAATTACGATTTATTGGAAATAGGTTTGGCTAGGGGGATATTTATTTTAAAATATTTGTTGGAAAAAAATCATTGTAATTGAAAATAAGATTTGTTTCTATTTTCTTATTATTTTTTGTGTCATACTTTTAGGGGTAATATACTGTTTTTGTTTTAAGTAACTGACATTGATTTAGAATTTGTATGTAAATTATTAGAAAAATGGCATCTTTAGCTACGAAGAAGAAGAAGAATGTCCATAATTAATTACATTCAGCCAACCAACAGCAGCATGGCTTTTGTACACAACTGTACCAAGTTTAAAAAGTTTCTTTTTTTTTTCGTTCGAAATATTTTCTGTTTAATTGCCTACTTTTGCTTGAAAATTCATTTTCGCCTTCGCATTATTTTTTTTTCTATTGTTGTCTCTCCTTTTTTTTTTGTTTTTTATTTATTTTATTTTTTTTTTTTTTTTGTAGGGGGGGGGGGGGTTTTGAAAACAAATAAAGTGCGTTTCAAAACAGAAAAACGAATCTAAAAACCATTAAAAATTATGTTAAAGAAATACAATACAATAGTCTTTGTCCTCCACAGCCCTCCTAAGTCCTTCTCTCCCATTCTACTGATTCCATAGAAAACAAAACGCAACTCTTTCTTGCTAAAGTTTGAAGGGAAAAAAAAGAGAAAAAACTGGAAAAATTTGGAATTGAAAGTGAAAAATAAAAGCGAAATTAAAAAACACCCACAACAATAACGATTTTTAAGCGAAAAAAAAAAACAAAAGAAGAACAAGAAACTTTTTTTAAAAAATAAAAGGGATAGTCATCCGTCGTCTGTCTTGCCAACACAAAATTTTTAATGAAAAATCTTTGGTCTTTTGGCCAAACGCGGTGGAACGTTGAAATAATTTGCATCCCTTTGCTGGCAAAGAGAGTAAAAAAAGCATTAAAAAAAAGACGAAGAAAAAATCTGTTCCTTCCTTCCACTACTCTCAAATCCTTTAACTTTTTTCCAAATGGCAACAAAAATGAGAAAAAATTCCCTCTCATGCATATTCATTGACCAGAGAGAACCCATTATTACCACCATCATCATGCCGCCTGCTTATCAAAGTTTCTATACTTCTTGTTCTTCTCGTTCTTCTTGTTTTTATTTTTCTTCATTGCCACGCAATACTTTTACAATTTTTATCATTTTTTTTCTATTAATTTCCCCTCGTTTTACATTTTGAGTCGCAATTTTTTTTGTTTTTTTTTTTTTTCTTTTTTTTTTGACTCAAAAATATTGAAATTTATTTAAGGATTCATTAAAGAGCAATCCCCCTCCCCCAGGCCACCCTCGCAAAAAAGGATTCGTTTGTTGGACAAAAAAAGAAATCCTGAAAACGAAAGAACTCTCCTTTTCGTAATTAATGGCTTTTCAAAAATTTTGATTTCACTTTAAAAATGTTAGAAATTGAAGCATACTTTTTGGCAATTTTTGGCAATTGAGACTGTGATGAGGTTAGCACTTTCTAGAGGTTGTTTTTGAATAAAATGCTGTCCTCAAAACCGAATATAGAGTCAGAAGGATAGATAAGGCTTGCATTGTTTTCTGTATTTGTACAAAACCAAGGAGTGAAGGCATAGGGAAAGTTCCTTTTCGACCATTACCTTACTAACGATACTCAGTAAAAAACTATACTGGTAAACGGTACTCTTAGAAGAATGAAGAAAATCCAGATTGCTCTCTAAGGTTCCAAAAATAAAAAGCCAATCTCAAGCCAATATACAAAAACAAAGCGTGTGTGGTTATACAAAAGAGTAGTGTTTAAGAGAGTACTCTTTCGTCTCACAACACCGATGAAGCATATTCGCATGAGGCCGAATGAATGAAATTTTTTTACGCGCTTTACTTACATTGTATTGAATGTGGTTAGATTGGTAGAAGACGATTTCGTATTTTCAATGAATGCATGAATAACAAAGCGAACGAATTTGTGTGCATGAAGTCGAATGCATGAAAGTTTTCTTGTCTGCTGCTGTTTGTACACACATTGCAGTAAGCTTGAGACGTACAATAGAACTTTGACTGAAAAACAATGAAAGCATGAAACCGAATGCATGAATTTTTTCAACTAATTATGTAACAATGTTGAGGGTGGCACGAGAGCATTTAGTATTTTGGAAGAATGATTGAATGAATAATAACCGAAGGGCCATGTTTGAATGAACCCGAGTGCATGAGATTGTGTTAAATATGTTTGGTGTGAGAGAAGAGTAATAGGATTGTCTTCGTGTTTATAATGTCATTGTTATTGTAATGTAGGAATCAACAAGTCGAAAGCCAAGTTGTTGTTGTTCTTCTAGTATGCATGCAAAAACAATGCATTCACATGCTTATTGAAAACAAAGTTGGACACAATTAGGTTGTTGTTGTTTTGTCTGTTTTCTAGAATATGGCAAACAGAAGCAATGCTTACCTGGTTTAACTACATAATTTGGGAGTGCATTGTTTTTGTTGTTTCTTATTGATAAAGACATAAAAAGAGAACAGGAAAAATAACAGGAGCGCATTTGTTGTTGTTTGTTCATATGATTTAATAGAGTTTGACATGATTTAATAGAGTGACCTTTAATATGTTGTTGTTGGGTGTATGCATGAACATACGCATATTGTTTGATGGACATGCATTTTTTCGCATGTTAATCAGTTTTCTTAAGATCTTATTACTTAGTGGCCGTGTTATTAAAGCGTTCTTCGGTTTTTTCCTTTTGTTTTTTTGGAATATTGGTTTGTGTTGTTTATTATATTGTTATTAATGTTTAGAAGCGCGTACTTATTATTATTATTGTTTGTGAATATGTTTTTATTATTATTTTTAATGTTTTTTAATGTAAAATCGTGATTTAAAAATCTTGTAACGGGATAAAGAAAATAATTTCACAAAATTGCAAAGAATGACTGGTGTGCGTGACCTTCAAAAGACATTGTCGCCGTGTTTGTACGTATGAATGTAAATAACATTCTATGTAAGCGCCATAGTTTGTTAAGAGAACAAATGTCTGTTTATTAAAACCGGTGTAAATGTAAAGTTAACGGTATGAAAAATTAAACAGGGATCATCGGGATCGTATGTGAAGTTGTCATACTTACTTAATTAAAAATCTTAAAAGAAAAATAAAATATAAAAATAAATTAAAATATAAAATAAAAAAGTGAAATTAAAATCAGAGAATAAAGTGAAATGAAATGAAAAAATTAAAAAATAATAGCCCAATTCACGATCTAGTGTAAATGGTCTTGCATCATTGCATTTGCAAAATGGTATAGTATATTTTTACACTACAATAACAAAATATACAGAAATACTCTTGCTACAGTTTATAAAATAAACAATACTCAAAACCATAGTTTATATTTACTCAACATTTTGCAACACTTAAGTAAACTGACAGCTGACAATTTATTTATTAAAAATAATTAATTTCGTTGGCAAATGGAGACCCAAAATATAAAAAAAAAATAAAAATGAATGAAATTTTAAATAGAATTGTTCATACCCTCGATGAACATAATCTCTTCGGCAGCCTCGTCTATTAAAGAGTCCAATATTTGTTCCTTCAAACTTCCATTAGAAATTTTTATAAATTGTTAACAAATATCATAAAATTAAAATCATATATCTATTTATTTTTTATTTTTGACAATCAGCTGTGTATTTGTGTTTTACAATTAGTGTTGCAAATCCAACCAGTAAAATTTGTTCACAATTAATAGGAAATATTTACAATTGCATAAATACAATTGCAAAAATACACGAGATTGTGAATTGGGCTAATATTTAAAATAAAATCGAAAAAAAAAAAATAAAAAAATAAAATAAAAATTTTAAATTAAATTAAAAAAAAATTAAATATAAAATAAAAAATAAAATAAAAATTGAAATAAAAAATAAAGCAAATGAAGTGGAAAAATAAAAAATGATGTAAAAAAAAACAAAAAAAAATTAAATAAGAAAAATAAAATGTAAAATAAAAAATAAAATAAAAAAATATAAATTAAAAAATTAAGTAGAAAAAAAGTAAAAATTAAATAAAAAATAAAAAAATAAAATAAATTAGAAATTTTTAATTAATTAAAAAATAAAATTAAATAAAAAAGTAAAATATGAAATAAAAAAAATAAATACAAAAAAAGAAAATTAAAAGCGAAATAGAAAATAAAGCGAATGAAATGAAAAAATAAAAAATAGGAAAAAAATAAAATTAAATAAGAAAGGTAAAATATAAAATAACAAATTAAATAGAAAAAAAGAAAAAGTGTAATAAAAAATAAAGCGAATGATATGAAAATATAGAGCGAAATTAAACGAGGAAAAAAAATTATAATAATAAGGATAAAAATAAAGTAAAATATTAAAATTAAATGAAATGAGGAAGAAAAATTGAGTAAAAAGTGTAATTGTGTAAAGAATAAAATAAAATGAATATAATTAAAATAAAAAGAAATTAAAAAATAAAATAAAGTATAAAATAAAAGAAAATTAAATAAAATAAAATAAAAAATCAAAGAGTAAAAAATATTAGGTGAAATAAAATGGAAATTTAAAAAAAATATAAAGAAATTAAAAAAAGAAATAAAAAGTAAAATAAAATAAAAAAAATTAAGTGAAATGAAATGGAGAAAAGATTTGTGTTTAAAAATATCCTTTTTAATAAAGAATAATTGTAAGCAAGTTGCTGACGTTTATAGATAAGCTGTCTATTGGTAAATAATAATCCAATATTTTTCTAAATTTAAATTATTTCTTTAAAAATTTGTGAAATATTTTATTTAATAACAAAAATATAATTAAATTTTCTGGCAAGCAAGATCAAGGACCTCAAATTGAAAACATATTTCAAAATGTTTACCTATAACTCAAATGTTTCCATAATAACAATAATATTCTTATTAAATACTCAGAATTAAGCATGCTATAACCAAAGTTATCTTTACATGTCGAAGTCTTATGGCTTTACGACCTGCATTAAACTCAGGTCCTTAGTTTTGTTAAGAAAAGACTGTCAATCGTTTTCGAATATTGTCTTTCTACTGCTCTCTGTTGCGTCTGAGACAACAAGAACAAGGCTCTAGTTGGACAGTCTTAAAGCTTTTGACCAGGCTCCCATTACGAGTATGGTTTTGTTGCGGTACTACATGTGACTTTATCTGGATTCTTATAATTTACTGCCTAATTTTAGGCTGTTTATCAATAATGAATTACATTTTATAGCTTTTAGGAATTAATTTTTGCTTGGTGAATAAATGTCCTTTAGAAGTCGTTCCTGGAAACCGTAACATGCCTATCTATTATTAAAATGAGTCTACTTTTAATCTTAAATTTTTTTCTTTTAACAAATTTGTTGGATTTTCTAACCCTTTTTTGTTCCCAAACAAGCATTGCCTTTCAAAACGCCATTTTTAATAAAAAATTCAATTAAAAAAACTTGTTAAACTAACAACGACAACAATGCAATGGAAAAAAAACATTGAAAATGTAAATGGAAAATGATAAAGAAAATCTTGTTTAAAAAGCAAAAGAAAAAAAGAAAACTTTTAAAAAAAAAACGCTGAAAAAATGTAAAGAGAAGTAATACAATATAAATTAAATATAAAGACCAGTACAGCAGAAGGGCAGAGTAGCAGAAGAGATATGAAAACCGTTGGCCAAAAATCCACCCCTTTTTTCCGATTCCTTATGCCCAACACTTTCCGTTTTAAAGGCAAGTGATAGAATAAAAACAGTAAAAAAATCTGTGGAATTGAACCCTTTTTTTAGAATTTCTTGTTGAAATTGTTTTTTCTTGTTAAAGACCAACAGACAGACATATGGACAGACAACCTGCCATAAAAATGATTCTTTTTTAACTTTTTTCTACAAAAACAGACAGTCTTTAACCTAACGAGAATTTGTTGTGCAATAAAACCAGTTTTTAAGTCGTAAACAAAGATGACATGTGCCGCCCATAGTGCTTACAATGATGACCTTTGACCTTAAACCAAAAACCGGCAGTCAAAATACAGATTAGACTTCAAAGTAAAATAAAGAATCATTGGCAAGATAAATAAGCCGCCACTATGTCAAACTTGTCATATATTGGGCTCGTAGAACCCAGAACTGATTGTGTAAAAGCCATTGCAGCCGGGAAATGTCACTGTTTGGTAAGCAATATGCTTTAAGAGGTTGTATTGATTTGTATCGTTTCGAAAATGACCCTGGGAGAATGGTTACCTTCAATTCAGAGCATTTCTCATACGATAATCGCTTTTTTTTTTGGCTTGCAATTGAAGATTATGAACTAAACGGCATGTGGTTTCAACCCAGACAGTGCATAAGCAGTTTCTAGAAACATATATTTTACGTTTTGGCGTCATTAATTAGCTAGCAAGCCCATTAGGCTCTTTTATACACATCTGAATTGATTGACTTGTGTTCTTCTGAGGATATTGAGTTTATTTGCGTTAGGGTCTATAATCGTGGAAAGTCTATATACATTACTTGCTCGTATATTCCTCCCTGTTCTGACATTCATATCTATAGGGCTCACTTCGTTTTGATTTCTAGAGTAATTGATTCAATGGGGCAAGAGGGGATTATAGTAGTCCTTGGTGATTTTAATCTTCCGCACACATCCTGGAATTTTTCACCTGAGACTGTGTCATTGGTGCCATGTTCTTCAGTTCCATTCTATAGGGATACGCCAAATACCGCGTCTACACAGATAATTTTCTAATATTCGAGCACAAGTTATGGTCGATATATCACCCGAAATGTATGAAAAGCGACCTTTGTAAACCAATGCTTCAGTAGAGTTTTTAGAACACTGGCAACTTTAACATTTGATTTGTTGTTGTTATTACTTTACGTTTTTTATATTTCATGGTCTTCTCTGTAGTTATGTAAACGTTACTTCCTCAATAACCTCTTTTACCGCAATAAACATTCAGTGTCCATAGCAGATCAGCGCAATTTACTGTTTACTATCAAAATTTTTTCTATACTCTGCGATTTGGGTAAATTCAAGTTTGATTTTGAATTCTCCTATAAGGGAATAATAATCCTGATACAATCAAACCATTTGTCTCTTCCATAAGCGCTCAGACGAGGCCCTAATGGGCTCTAGATTAGTCGTTCAAATTGTGTTATGCCTCTGATAATATGGTAAGAACTGTCTGTAAGCAATGAAGCCATATTTATATCCTAAATTATATTTTAAAATCCTCAATAATGCTCTTATTTCAATTTTATTCACTTTAATTTTATTTGAAAACTTTATTTAAATCCATGAGCTTTTTTTTCGAATTTCTTTCAATTATTTTTAATTTCTATAGGAATAGAGCCATTCACCACGTTCAAATTTGCTCAGTTGAGTGTTTTAAAATAAAGTTATAACATACTTTTAGGTTTACGAAACAAAAAGAAAGAGACAAAAAACATATTCATTTTACTCCCTACTAATCACGCATACTAAACGAAATAAACAAATGCCAGCCAGCATCTTTACTGAATAAGCATTCACTGAAGACCAAAAAAAAGCTGGCTTTGTAAGGGAATATCCACAATAAAAAAAACAGTACACTAAGAGAGATAGTGGTATGAGAGGGAGAGAGAAAGAAAGAGCGAGTGTGGTGTGAGAGAACGAAATTTTTTGAAGAAAGAGTTGCTTGCACACACACTCGCAAACACATAGAGAAGTTTTAGATATGAAATTATAGTGTGGAACGTCGTACGTATTTAAACAATTTACGAAAAGGAACGTGACCTTAACGAATGTTACTATTTGTTCCTCTTACATTTCGGCCGTTCGATACACGAATTTCATGGTAGGTAAAGAGGGAGAGAGAAAGTCTTTGTGCTCAAACAAATAGAGAAACTTAAAATAATAAAGTCCGTTTATTATGGAATGCCTGTGTGCGTATGTGAAGGTAAATATTTACAGGCTTACTAATATGTATGTGCACATGCACTGAGAGAAAAAATGGCAAATCGTTGTAAAAAGTTGAATTTGAAAATTTTTTTTGGAAAAGAAGCTTCTAAGGAGTTTATGAAGTGATAAATAGCCTTTTAACAGCGTATTCAAAATATGCAGGCAATGAAACTCCGATTAAAAGCTATTTTTATTATTTTCTTAAATATTTTTTAAATAATTTTACTTTAAAATTATTAAAATTGCTTTAAATCTTCCCTTTTTTCAATTCCAATTCACTCCATTTATTTCTCTCAGTGTAGTATAACTAGTTTTGCATACATTATACCGTAAATTATTATTTACCGATGTCTACTAATATTTGTACACACATACATATGACCATACATAGCCATACATTTGAATGTATGTATGTGTGAGAGTTTATGTGTTCTCTTTGTCGTGAGTAAAATTAATGTTTATGTTTTGTTTAACTGTCACTCTTTTAACGATTTTGCAATACCCCCACCCGTTATCCACACAACACACATTACTAAACACTATTACCAATGTATGTATGTATTCGCTTCCTAGAAAAGGCTTTTTAAGGTTGATTTTCATTTTCACTTTCAATTTTCATACAAAAACCAGTTTTTTATTTCCATTTTTTATTTCTTCTTGTGTACGAACCTAAATACACACAATAATGGCAGCTTTACTCTACCCCCGGCCCCTTTCTTTGCTTATCTAAATTTTTGAATCTACAATAAACACCAACAGTAGCAACAACAACAATAAAACTAAACGAAGTAGTCTAAAGAAAAGACATTAATGTGTGTTCCATTGTATTGTGTGTCACATACACACTTGCATATGCAAATTTTCATTGATGCTTTACAGCAACGCCATCATTTCACCATACCCCAGCACACCATACTCACACACTCTCACTAGATAAGATTATTATGTAGGAGGTGGAGAGTTGATGGAGAGTAAGTAAGTGGGTGGTTTATTGTTTGTGTACCAGATAATATTAATGGTCATGAGTTGGCATATGTAATGGTTGTTAGTATGTTTATAAAAAAGATAGTAATGGGGAGAGTAAGCTGGGAAAGCGAGAGAAAGAGAGAGTGAAAGTTTAGTATGAATTTAAAATATGAGTACTGTGTTGTGTTGTGTTTTTTTCGCCTTTAACTGGACTTTTATTTCTATGATGCTGATGCTGTTGTTGCCGTTGTGTTCTGTGTCTCTTAACTAACTGTGTATTGTTGTTTATGATTGCTTTTCTTTATTGTAAATAAAATAGAGTATACGTATGTGTATAAAGTGAGTGTGTGTGTGTGTTTAAAGTAGTGAAAACATTTGCTGTGCTATTATTTATTGTTGTGCGTAGTTATTAGTACATTTTAAAGGGTTGCCAAATGGGTTTTTTAGGTGAAATATTTTTTTTAGGTTAGATGGCAGTTTAATTTAAAAAATAGGCTTCAATACAATGTAAATGAAGCCGGGATTTATGAAAAATATTAATAAAACCAATTAACTCTTGTTTATAACAAATTTGAATACTAAAAAGTGGTCGTTAATTTACCAAACATTTAAGGATACTTTCCCCAACAAATTCTTCCTTAACACAATACAATTATAATTGCTTCATATTGACTTGATCTTCATTACAAAATTTTCCATTTTAATTGGTCTCTTATGGCAACCAGTTTCGTCGTTGTTCTTGTCTTTTCTTTAATCTGCCATTTCCCTTTCCTTTCTAAGCCATGCTATCGATTGTTGTATTACGTTTTGGAATAGTTTTTTTGTGTATGAAAACTAACTGGAGTATAAAACTTTAAAATTATGTCCTTAGGTTAGACAATAAACAACAATAACAGTAACAAGGACAAATATATTCTCTGTGTGTATAACAAATCAAGGACAACAGCATTAAACTCTAGGGAAAGTTGCAAGTTGTTGGGTGGGTAGTACACACTCAAATACATAGCATGTATGCTTAGTTTATTGGAGAACAGCAGACAGGACAAAAGAGACACAAAACAACATGAGGCATGATTAGAGGAACTTGTATGATTCTGAAAGAGTATTTCAAAAGGAGATGTGTTAAGGAAGGTAAACTATTGGATTTTAAGAGCTGACCAGACCCAGAAGTGTAGAACATACAGCCAAGTTAAGTGGTGATTTAGTTTTCTAGTATTTCAGTTGTCTTCTAGTAAAGCAATCAATTTTTGTTCTCAATAAATCTTCAAAGTCGATTCTTAAACACATTAAAACCATTTTAAAGTTCTAATGATCCTCTATTATTTTACCATTAAGCCTTGCTGTTGAGCCAGACATTACTAACAGTCTCTATACACCACAGACTCTCTTTAATCATTCTTCACCACCATAAATTTGCTATTAGAACACAGAGTTCCTAAGTTTTCCCAAGCGTAACAACTAACTAACTCAGTGAAGCAGACTGCAAATGGTACCTAAGGCACCTAGAGAAGGGCCTAAGCATTGAGGAAGCCAGGAAGAAGATGAGATAGCAACAATAGACGGGCAAGATGGGGAAAATACATTACGACGCTTCAAAGAACAGAAGTAAGAGGCAAAGGCCCCAGATCAACTTGATCAAAGGTCCTGTTAAATCGGCTCATTTCCTCTGCTTGCCAAATTTTCCGAATTCTTCCGTCCGCGTACAACATAATCTGACTTCTTCTTTCTCATATCCAACCATTTTCCTCTCTTTAGCTTACCTTGTACAAGAAACCCTCCAGTACTAGAAATTTAAAGGGGCAGGTGCCTTATAAAGCTTCCTAACTATACATAAGCATAGTGCTCCTCCTCCCAAAGTTTTCTATGCTAAAATACTACCATCAGAGAGAAATTGTTTAAATTTCCATTCAAAACTAAAAATACAAGGCGAACAGGGGGAGGGGGCACACATGTGTACACATACACAAGAGCTCGTTTTGCTGCGGCTAACGACAAGGCAGGAGGAGGGGTACAAGTGGACTGTTGTGTGAATGCAAAATTAAAAAAAAAAAAAAACGTTCAAAAGGAAATTTGGCAACACAGCTTAAAAATCCAAAACGGAAGAGAATTTTAAAATTTTTTTAGAGAAAAGGAAGAAAATGAATGGTCGGCTGGCCGGCTGGCTGTCCAACTGGTTGTATATGGTCAAGCATAATAATGGCGAGAAGCTTTCGCATTTGGCCTTAAGAATACCGGATGGATGGTTATGAATAGGATTTCTATGATAAAATTTAGCAAAGCAAAGCATTGGCTTCGTTTTTCTTGTTTTTTTTATTAAGGAAGACAACACATGTGTGTTTAGAAGCGGAGGAGGAGGACAAGAGCAAAACATGCGCACTTTGGCATTACATTTGCGATTACATTGTAAGATTCCAAATTAAAATTCAAATTTTTGAAAACTCACACCACGACAACGGACTATACTACAGGCCAGTTAAAAATGAAATACACAGAGACAAGCGCAAGCCAGCAAGCCAAAGCAGTCAGTCAAATAGTCAAGCAGTTAGTTAGGCAAGCAACCCCCACCTCTCGCCCCCACGATCATATTGAAATTGTTGTTAGTTTTTGGGAAACCAAACGAACGTTAGAGGTAAGGATAAGGCGAAACTACTCTTATGTAAGACCAATCCATTCCCCCAACCACACAGTCTTCTATATTGTACTCCCTCACACCCCAATTAATGCTATTTAAGCCAAGTCAACAGTAACAGAAATTAATTTCTTTAAAATTATTTCGTAAACGAATTTCAAGGAACATTTTTGGGGCTACTACGTACGCATATAAACAAGCCCTATAACTTACACAGTTAGTGGAAAAGGTCTTTAGTAAAGTAGAAAGGGGCAAGGGGAAGGGGCTAACTAATGAAATATCAAAGGAAAAACGTTTACTACTACTCACATGGCTATTTGCCACATAAGGCCTGGTTAAGGGTTTGTTAAAAAGGTATGTGAATAGCTGCATGAATGGAAATTTAAGCTGAATAGGAAACCAAGAGTGTTTAGTTGCTCTTTAGCTTTATAAGATCAAGATTAGTTAGTAATAGAGACTAACACTAGCCTCCCAAGGTAATTTTCGCAGTGAGTCTATGGTTCCCACTTCCGCTGTCCATTTGGTGATTTAATGAGACAAGAAAACAAAGAAGCGATTCAAGTCAAACATTCAAATTCTCAATTCAGCAATGAAGACCGCCTGTATTATACTGCCTTTATCAAAGCGAGTAATAACAACTATTTGAGAATCAAAGAGTTTTAATACGAGATTACTAAACGAAGGTCTGCAATATAAAATACGCTGTGGTCGCTTCTCTTCGTCATGGTCCAAGATTCTTTAATGATCGTGGAATAATATACTCTTGCTTTTAATATAAAAGTACATCAAATGTAGTCAAAGAGATTCGTTTTAAAGCTTTGCCCATAATTATCGGGTCCTACTTTTCTGTGGTTTGTATAAGCTTCCAATTGTTGTGTTTGAACTTTAACTGCGCGTTCATTTACAAAACCAGTATTCCTTTTAACGTTAACCATGATGTCCTTGCCACCATCGGTTTTTAATTTTTATGGGACATTCGCCATCATTTCAAGGCATTCAAAGATAGTCCGCGATGCGACAGTGAACTTCTAGAGGCACTTAATGGACGCTTTACTGCATATACATATGTATATGCACTCTAGATGTCTATGTTATATACTCGAAGTCCTCATAAGATTCACACGTATGTATATAGGCCTGGGTACTTTTGCTTTTCACAACCATGCATTTTTTTCTTTCTATTTTAAAGCTGTAACTATTGTTTTGGCTACCACTGTTTCAGTCTTTACAGCATTTACTAGCTCACAAATACACTTATGGCCATTATTACAACTTGCCGTTAACTAAAGGGAGGATTTTAACGGGCAGATAAATTGTTTTTCATTATTATGAGTACCCAATAAGTTAGAAGTGATCGTTAAGCTAAAGGGAAGATCATCCTACCTTTAACATATATACTTAATATACTATTTTCGATATGGCAACTTCAAATTTAAACAAAATGAGCATATACAACAAAAAAACGAAGTCCGCTGTTGCCACTGCGTTAAAAAAAAACTTGTTTAATTGAGCAGTTTTATCGACTTTGCTCCGGCACTGCCATATTTTAATTTTATTTTATCTGTAAGTTGTAAGAACGAAAATCAGTTAAAGGTAACTTTACAGTTCCCTTTAGCTACAGATACCTTTAACTAAACCCAAGTTTAACGGCAAGTTGTAATAATGGCCCTTAGTGAAGAAAAAAAAAACTCTCTTATTGTTACTGTAGCTATTTCACTGGCCACAACTGTTTAATTCACTTTAAAATCTACGCAATGAGCATAAGAAAATTTTTAAGCAAATGACTTACACACTTTCTCTCCCATACCCATACTCACTCACTCTTTTATTTAACACCGGCCGACCAACATTTCAAAGGAAAGACCACCAGATACTAGAAAACAAGACGAGACACGCACGTTTTCACAATATATGCATGTACGTACGTTATGATTGTAAAACACATACATACACTCACCTTCCCCATACTCAACACCCAACCACCATCCATACATTTACACCCCCACCAGCACCTTACTCACACACTCCTGCTACACTATAGTATTTACAATTTATGCATGTATCGTGTAACGAAGAGCCATGCCATGCCATTGTCGTAACACACATCATCGTCAATAGAAATTTACTCACTAACAATTCAATCAGAACAACAAAAAGGTGTGAGTTTTGTTTTGCGGACATTTGTTGATCTTGTTGTTGCTGTTGTCCTCGTTGCTGCTGTAATTTGTTGTTGTTGTTGTTAAAGATTATTTCAAAAATATTATGGGGGTTGGGGGCAACCAACCATTGGGCAGAGAGCATAATTCTTTATGCGTGAGTTTGGAGAGTAAGAATAAGAGTGAATTGTGTCTGTGTGTGTGTGTGCAGACAGAATGTGTGTGTGTGTTTGGAATTGTTAAATTTAAATGCGTGTATGATTAGTTGATGTGTTGTTGCTTTTCCTTAGAGTAGGGAAATTAACCAATTTCTCTTACCCATACAACCACAACTACTAAGCACGGGAGTTTTTTGTTAAAACAACAACGAATATACTTAGGCTAGCAACGTACATACGTATTTGAAAGTAACAGTGTGTTTGAATGGTGAAAAAATAAGAAATGATTATTAACCGTGAATTAAATGACATTTTCAGGATTAAATGGAATAAATTAAAAAAATACTAACTGATGTTGGCTTTGGCGTATGGCCCACAAGAAATATTGCACCGCGGTCAAATAGGACGATGCTGTTTACCAGTTCACGTCATCTCCACGTGAGATGATCACATTCTCAGAACGCCCGTGTAGAATACAGTGTGACATGGGCTAGGTGCCATTGTAAGGCCATCCCGTTTAATACAAATTGTTTTGGGTGACCAGAGATCATCCAATTCAGACATGAAGGAATTGCAATCATCGACCTATAGTGTTTACCGTTGATAGTGATAGCTTGGCCATCGTTGTCCTGAAAGAAACACGAACCGATAACTCCCCCAGTTCGAAATCCACACCAAATAGTTTCTTTTTGACGATACATTGTACGCTCTTGGATCCTATGTGGTTTGATATCGTCTCGGTTTCATTCGTCCTGAAATGGTCTTTATCGCTGAAGATTATTCATCGATGAAAATTAAGGTCAGTTGTCAAGAATCCACTCAGCGAACACACGCCATTGTATGTTGTTGTCCATGGTGTTTTGGCAAAACAGACTAAGTAAAAGGCAACTAATTTGATAGATAAAACTTCAACAAGATGGCTGTAGGGTTGGCAATCCCGCTCTATATTTTCAATCCCGGGATTTCGGGATTTCATTTATCTAGTCCCGGGATCCCGGGTTTTATCCCGGGATTTTAAAAAATTTGTTCTTGAAAGATATTAACATATTATTTCAATAAAATTAATAACATGACACATTAAAAAATAGGTTTATAAGAAAGAATTTATTAAATTATAAGAAAATTAATTTTATTTTTAATTTTACACATTTTTAAATTAATTATAAAGAGTTAATTGTAATTTCTTGTTCAAGTGCGATATGTTATTATTTTTTATTATTTTTAAAATACGTTTTGAGGAAGCACAGAGCATCCAAAGTTTCATCGCTCAAACGACTTTTTATTTTAGTTGCGAAAAATCCAGCTGCAGAAAAAGCACGTTCAGACTCTACACTGGCTGGCTTAATAGTCATTAAAAAATCGTATGCTCTTTGCAAAAAGTCACCACGTGTTCCTCCATTTTCAAACAAGAGCATTTCTCTCTGAATTTTTACAGACAACGTCTCACATCGAATTGCTATCCTCGGTAAATGTGCTTTTTTTATAGCTTCATTGCGCTCGTCTGAAATATTTAAAGGTTCTTCAAGAGAACAAGAAAGAGATTCAGATGGAAGCTCAGAAGAATCTGACACAATTTCGAAAGGTGCCTTATCTGAATCAGAAGGTGTAATTTCTGACTCAGAAGCTATTAGAAGTGATGTATGTAGTTGGACTTGAAGCATTTAGTCTTTCGAGTAACGCAACTATTAATTTGCGACATTTTATGGAAGAAAGAAGCATTACGAACTCTGTTTCGGATACGGACTGAACATTTGTTCTACCATTGTGCAGATACTGAAGTTCCCCACTGATATCTGTTCTCCTTTGTTGCATGCGAAGGATGAGGGCTGAATGTAGTTTTTGACTTATAACATTGTTAGCATCTTTAAGTTTTTTTAACATTAAAGTTATGGCAACATCCGCTGTGAACAGATTAGCATCCCGATGGCATAGGGCGTCAACTGTTGCTTTAACTGGGACAAGAGCACTAATGATTGCGGATACCATATTAATCTCATCTTTGGATAAAGCAAAATATTCACCTTCAGGTGGACCTATGTCTATTAATGCCTTTTGTACACAATTTCTTAATAAATAAAGACGTTCCAGCATTAACAAAAGGCTGCTCCACCTAGTTTTACAGTCTTTTATTAGAGTTAGTTGCTTTCCAAATTCAGCCGTAACATATTTAGTTTTGCAAGACATAGTTTTTTGTTGGCGAAGTTTTGTTTCTAATTTCAGAGCGGTTAATACATTGAAACAACAGATTAAAATTCCTGGAAATTCGAATTAGAAAGAGTTCTAATATACAATTTTTTTCATTGCGGCTTAAAAAGTCAAATCCCGGGATTAAGTGCTCAATCCCGGGATTTCGGGATTGTTAAAAACTGCGGGATCCCGGGATTTCGGGACCCCGGGATCCCGGGATTCCCAACACTAGATGGCTGTTATCAACTGTCAAAGTTTAGAAGTCCCTATTGAAAGGCCAGACGCAATCCGTAGGTTCAATGAGATTGTGCGCGACTTATGAAACGCACTTCTTGGACTTATTTTGAACTTTGGAAACTGTACTGTAGGAGTCAGATATGTCTTGTCCTACAGATGCACATAGTATGGTGGGAATTCCTTTGAACCTACCTACAACCTACATCAACTTGATACGTAGAACATGTCTACGCAGCGTCGCTAGCGTAGTTGACGGAATCGTTACTGGACATTACACTCAGGACATTCATGCGAGTTGCATTGGCCTTGGCCATATGGAATCTCGCATAATTGGAATCCAGCTTTTTATTACGAATCGCGCGTCAGTTATTCTTTTTTTTTTTCATGCTGACCACATTTTATTTTTTCTTAACCACTGTATTGTTATGATTTGCTCGCAATCATATATTCACTGCGAATAGGCAAAATAGTACCGAATGTATGGCCGTTATTTGCATTTGTCGTGTGTGTGTGTGTGTGTGTTTGTGAGAGAATTTTGCTTTTTCATTTATTTTCTTAATTTCAAATTAAATTTAATTTTTATCATCATAATCATCATCGTCATCATCTGCGTTATTATTGTTGTGTGTTCGATGGTTGGTTGACTCTGCTCATCTCATCATATTGTATTGATTGTTATTGTGATTGTGTTGTTATAAAACAGTTATGGGTATGAGAGCCATAGAGAAAGAGAAAGAGAATGGGACTTTTGGAGCATCTTACATTGATTGCTATGTATGTGTGGTGACTACTCTCTACTCTATTTGTTTGTTATTATTGGTGTGTAACCGATGGATGCTCGGCTCTATGGTCTTTTATAAAATTCATATTACAATTAAATTTACAGCAACAATATATAAAACAACAGCAACAATAAACATTTTTGATGTTTCAGCAATAAATGTATAGAAGAAGAGTAACAAACATAATACGTATACATATGTCTGTATGTGTTGTGTATGAATGTATGTGTTTATATGCATGTATGTTGTATGGCCTTCAGTGAGTAAAGCTTAAATGAGCACAAGTGTTTTATGAGATATTTTATGAGAGCATGTGTTGTGTATATGTATAGTTACTCTCTGCCATGTGTGTAAGTATAAATTTTTAATTTAAAGCTTTTGATTGTAATGGTAGTTGGATAGAAGAGAAGACCAGAGGTCTTCTTCTTTTATATTTTCGCATGTGTCTGTGTGTGTGCAAAGACCATCAACAAGGAGTTTTGTTTGATTTGTGTGTTTAAGAGATTCATGCTTGGTTTAGTTTTTTTTTTTTTTTAGTTAAAAAGTAACACATACACATACATACATGCATACACACACATATGCATACGTTACTACAGTGTTATTTAAATATTAATAAATAAACAAATGTGAGCATGCATAAGCCTGCCTGTGCCTTCTTTGTTTTTCAAAGTAAGAATTTCTAATTGTACGTCGTAATGCTTAACAACAATTCACTTGATTAATAGAAAGCAAGGGCGAGAGTGAGAGCGAAAGAGACAGTGAGAGAGAGCTAGTGAAAGTGAAAAGTACAGTTAAAACAAAAACAACAAACATGTTCTCAAATGGTTAATCATAGTGGGGAGAAGAAGAAAGGCCATCATTTTAAAATTTAAATATTTTTTAATTAAACCGAGTGTATAGCAAAACGAATAATGGCTGAAGAAAGAGGGGATGGGGACTAAATAAATGTTACTTTACAAGAAAAACAAAATGCCTTAATAGAGCACAGGCTATTTTAGAGAAATTTTAATATTGTTTTTCATATTAAAAATGTTTTTAAAGTATTACAATTAAAACTAGGTTTTTTAGTATCTTTTTTACTACCATTTTTACTACTATTTTTAGTACTTTTTAAAAACTATTTAAAATAAAG
Organism: Sarcophaga caerulescens; assembly: GCA_927399465.1. Classification (NCBI taxonomy): domain Eukaryota; kingdom Metazoa; phylum Arthropoda; class Insecta; order Diptera; family Sarcophagidae; genus Sarcophaga; species Sarcophaga caerulescens. The sequence goes on along the minus strand of OV656873.1, from coordinate 115,441,522 downwards.
GAGAAAGTATGTATGTATATACCAAATAAAAATATTGTAAATAAAATTGAGTACTTTTTTCAGTACGTTTTTTTACTACTTTTTTAATTTTTTCGCCGAAATCTATACAAATTGCTATTAATAGTTAGTAAAAGCTTTTTCGTAGTAAAATATTTTGATAATAATATATTTTTAGTAGTTTATTACTACCTTTTTACTATTTTTTGTAAAAAATCCTTTGAAACCTATTTAAACTCATAGACGAATAATATAACATATAAAAACAATTAAAAAAAAATATAAAATCATGTTAGTTTCAGTACGTTTTTACAATTTTTTCTACTACCATTTTAAAAAATTTTTAAAAACTTAAAATTAAACACAAATAAAAATACCTAATAAAAGAATTTAAATAATTAAAAAATTTGTTTTTGTTTTATTACTTTTTTGATCATTTTCTTACTACTTTTTCTACTACTTTTTTTTTTAAAGATCTTTAAGATCTATAAACAATGATTATATAAGATAATTGTCTTCGTCTACTACTTTTTAATAAAGAGTACACAAAGATACAATGAGATCGACTACTGATCTGATTTGTAATTTTTTGTTGTACTTTTTCTACTACTTGTTTTAGAATTTTTTGAACAAATGTTTAGGTAGTTAGGTAGAGATGGCTATCTACCCAAAAAAGTTCTATAGACTCACTTATCCTACATGAGTCCCATTGTGACACAATGTCCATGTCCACAAGTTCGTTTGGATTGTGTATATGGTCTACGCCAAGTTGTCTTTTAATCTGTCCGGCATACAGCTTGACATGTTCTCTCGCAATAGGCAAAAAACAGTAGCCTCCACGTCCTTGTCTCAACAGCTTCTGCAGATATCGTTTGCAAAGCGTTCAAATCTTTCGTTTTTCGATAATAATTCCATGAATAATTTTGTAAATTCTTTAAAAAATTATTTTAAAAAATGTACCATATTTTACCCCCTTTGTGTACCTTTTTAACTCCTTTCGTTTACAATCAATATTTCATTATTTTTAACACCTTTTTCCCAGGCGGTATTGTTGTTGTATTAGTTTTTTCGCCGTTAATCTTAACGTTTAATCTCTTTTTAATGCATTTTGATAAATAACCAGGGCAGTCTCCCTCTCTTGGTCTAATTACTGTTTGTTATGAAAGAGTTTCCCTCTCTCTCTCTGTCGCTTCTAACCATATTTGTTCTTTTTTTTTAATTTAAAATAACAATTATTTTAAGACAAATAAACGTTAAAAAAATTGGGAAAAATAACAAAAGAATTGAAAAAGAAAGCAAGAAAGAAAAAAACGAACGACAACATTAAGATAACAAAAGATTTTTCCTTAAAAGAAAAACAGCAGATGTAAAACGCAGCAAGAATAAAACGTTAAATACCACAACAGCTTTGTAAGAGCGTTAGGAAATAACAAAAAGAGGAAATTCCTAGACACGAATATACACGCAAATACACACATGCACATAACCATGAGAGTTAAATTCTAAATGCTTACAGCAAAAACTATAATCATCATGCTGTACACATAAAAAGCATATGTTAGTCACACACAGTATAACTGTTATTAATAAAAATAGCAACAACAACAAGAGCATGCAATTTGATCAGCTGAGGAAAATTATGCACTTCAACACAACAACAACACAAAAAAACGAAAAACGAATGTAATGAAACGAAACTAAACATTATCCACAATCAATAATACAAACCAGTAAAGAGTATGTACTTCGTTTGAGTTCGTTGTTTAGAGAGAGATAGCAGAATTTCTGCACATACATATAATGGCAGAACAAGCAACAATGTAATGTTGTTGTTGTTGGCCTTTGTTTAATTAAAAATAAATGAAAAAGTATTTGTAGAAAAGTATGTATGTGTGCATGACTAAGAATTTATGTCCGTTTTCATAACACATGGCTGGATGCACATGAATGGCGATGCAATTATGCCAGCAACAACAGCAGCAGCGGCTTAGTAAAGGCACAGCCGCTACGAAAGCAGCAGCAGACAATGGTAGACAAAAAAATGCAAAAAAAAAACAACCCCTGCTGTTTTGAAAACCAACAGAGAAAAACCATCGTATATTATCTATCAATACACTGAGAGAAATAATGTGTGGGGAATTTTGTTTTTAATTTGAGTAGAATAGAATACAAATGAAGCTGAATTAAAATGTTTGTAGGTTAAATTTTAGCTAAATAGAGTAAAAACGAAGCTGAATTGAAGTTTTTATTATTTTTTTATGATTTTTACTTATAAAACTGCAAAATATTAAGTTGAATAACATTTTTCGTAACTTCCTTAATTGCCATTTAACTGAATGTGCTTAATTATGTATTTTTTATGTTAAATTTTAGCTGAATAGAGTAAATATGAAGACTAATTGAAGTTTTAAATATTAAATATTGTGCTGGATAACGTTTTTCATTATTTATTTTTAATCCTGCTTAGCTGAATGTGGTTAGTTTTCAAATTTGTGCAGTTAATGGCAGAAATACGAAGCTGAATTAAGATTTTTATTATTTTTCACCCCCAAAATGTAAAATATGTATGATGCTGAATAGTAATTTTTAATCGCAGTTAGCTAAATATTTTTTATTGCAATCTTTAGCTTTCATATTTGCTGAATAGCATAAATATGAAGCTGAATAGGAAGGTTTGTTTATATCTTTATATTATTTATTAATAAATTCATAAATTCCAAGTAAATTTTTCTTTAATCAAAGCTTTACTTGAAAAATTTTAATATTTTCTTCAAACAAAACATGTAACATTTTCTCTCAATGTATTAAAAACTGTTAGAGACTCTGTTTATCATTTAATTTTATGACTCTGCTTGTCTCACTATTTGTCTGTGTATTTATGATTAAGTGTGCGTTTTTTTTTTTGCTTCTTCTTCTTTTCGCTCTGCTCTTTTGTTTTATTGTGCTGTATGTCCTGCAGATGCATTTTTGCAGTAATTAGACACACACTATCATATGCACATACACACATGCAAAAAAAAAATAGGAAAACACATTTTGAACAGTTTCAGGGTCATAGTTACCATGTGTTTTTGTCGTTGTTGTTTAGCAATCGGGTTTTTTCTGCTCATCTTCGTTTTTCTATATTTGATTTGCAGTTTATGTGTGTGTGGAACTGTGTGTTCGTATGTGCAGTTCCTGTGTGGTACAGTGTTGTAAAGAAATTTACTGTGTGTTGCATTTTTATGCAACATGTTGTTGGTTTTTCTTTAATTTCAAGCGATTTTCTTTGAAGATTATTTTTGTTTTTCAAAATTGGCGCCCTTTTTTGTTTCATTTTTCTTTCGTATTTGTTTGCGGGATAGATTGTCTTCAAGTCCTTGTTCCGTTTGCTTAGTAGTTCCGTTTTTATTTTTTTTTTTTTTTTTTGTTTTTCAACGGCTTAGTTTTCGTTTTCTTTCTTTGCTCTTTAGAAAACCCTTGTAAGTTGTTGCTGCTGTTTATATCCGTTAGATTTTCTTTCATAACCAAAAAACCTAACGTTGTTACAATTTTAAAAAGAAAAAAGGCGTCATATATTACGCCTTTTTTGATTAACTTTTCATAGGCAAAGTAGGGCGTCCTCTCAAGGCTGTAATGTTTGATGGCAAACTGTTTCCAAATTACAGGAAGCACGAGCTTCTTTGTATTGCTTTCAATTGAACCCCTTCCAATTATTTAAGAGTGGCAACAAACGATTTATAAAACCTCCTTTTAATTGTTAAATTATTGCCTTTACCATCAGCACTCGCAGAATTTATTAATGCGAGGCATTGATGCCCCCCACAGGTGCCAAGAATGTCACAGAATCTACATGTTAAGCTCGAGACAAACCCCCATTTTGAATACTCTGAGTCTACAATGCCTTGTCAAAAGATAAGTTATCAACTTCAGGTTATTCCTGGATAGTCTGATGCATGACTTTCATCTCCTTTTATTGTATCTTCCGACTGGGTTTGAGAAGAAGGTCTTTGCCAAACATTCTCCCCCAGTCCACAGAAGGGTTCTGGCAAATTCCTCGCAAGCTCGTCTGCTGGCTCATTGCTGAGAGTTCCTACATGACCAGGGGCCCAGGTTAAGTTATAAACTTTTGATCCACTGTAGTCTGTTTTGTTTTGTAAAACAAAAATTTTTATTTTTTTTTTTTATATAAAGCGTCATAAAACACAAACAAAATGGTTAAAGGGTAACAAAAAACAAATCTATAGTGGCCAATGAAAAAGAATCTCTATTGGAGACAAACATTTTTTGTTTAAAGCCGTGTTGTGTCGACCTCATACGTGGCTATCCATGTGTAACCGCGTTGCAAGGGTTTGGCTGTCATAATCGCTTTCTGGGATGTGGGGAGTGTATTTTTGTTTTTGGTGGGTTTTTTGGTTTTTAAATAAAAAATCAAAATCAAAGACTTATCGCTGGCTAAACACACGCTTCCTTCATATTGTGTTTACATTGGCAAAAATTTATTTAAAAACGAAACAAACGTGTAGACAAAAAGGCAGAGAAGCAATGGAGAGGGGAGGGGGAGGTGAGCAAAACCCATTGGTTTTTTTTAACAAAAAACAAACGCTAAAAAATTATTAAATGATGCTTGACTCCAATCGGCGTCATGGTAAATATGGCGGGTTTTTCAAATACACACGGTTGTCGTAATAGGGGTAGGGGGGCTAATTTAAGAAAGGTCAAACGTAGCCAAATAATACGAACAATTGGAAACAGTAGGCGTATTAGAGGTAAATCGGTATAGAGTTCAGCCAACATCAAAGAAATCTAAGTAATTCTTTGAAAAATTTCTATAAAGGGTTATCCATTTCGTGGATTCAAAGGTATAATTAAATAAAAGACACATAAAGCCTTAACTGCCCTTACCATGACTGTCTCTGGACCCTTTTTTCTCACATTGTGGATGGTATTTGAATTTGCTGGCCAACAAAAAGTTGGTTATCATACGGCCATAGTACTCTGAATTAACGGGAATAGTTCTGGCAGAACCATCTAGACCTTCAGACCGTAATACTGATTAAACAAATACTTTTTTTTTTTGATGCGTAGGATTTTTTACAATCACTTCTGGTTTTCCGAGTCCCATATGCTGCAAGATGATGGAGGTGCAAAATCAAATACATAGTATGCTGTAATCAGTCGTTGAATAGACCCAATCAGCCATAAAATAATCCTAAATGCCGTATTATTGGCTAAAATCGAATAAATCGTTATATTTTCTGTAACAGAAGCGATATTTTCGGCCGAGCATACTTTGCGGTGATGCATATGCGCGAACACAACTGTAACACATCTGCTCTTTTCAAATTTCTTAATATTCTTGCTAATTCCACGGAATTATATGGTATAAATAAAAAGAAAATGCACTGCTTTGCGTTTCAAAAACGGACTTAAACAGTTTAAAACTTGCTTATCGAGGCCCTACATTACTCTAGAATTTCCATTTACTTTTTTTTAAATTATTTTTAATCGTTTAATAGTTTTCTATGAAAATTTTAACAAAAATTCTATCTTTTAAAATTCTCTAAACGCTAGACGCCTGCAGCTTTCATTGTGTTTTCATTGAAAGCATTTTTGAATTTTTAAAATCGCCCACAACTTGTATGCTTTTGTTAACACTGAAATTGGGCTCATAATAACGCTCTCTTTTCGCCATTCCCTTACGTACTCATATTATAAAATTTTCTGATTTCGTTTGATCCAACAAAAAAAAACCCCAAAAAAATCATGAAAAGAAAATAATATTAGCACATGTAAAACACATACACACGCATAACATAGCAGTAAATTAAAATAAACACTCATGAACACGAAAATATAAAGAAAAAAAAAACAAAAACAAATCATTACCACCATCAGCGCTGCGCTTTATGGAGAGACTACATTGTAGTATACGAAGTAAACGCCAAATTTTTTTTTAAATAATAACAACAACAACAATAAAAAAATTGACAATAAAACAATAAAATAACCAAACATTTGAAGCTACACACACACTTACATACATGCATAAATAAAACAAAAAGAAAAAATATGATAAAAACAACAGCGAGCCAGCCAGCCAGCTTTTGTGAATTGTTTTTGTTTTTGTTTTTATCTTCTGTGAGTCGTTTTACATTTGATTGTCCCTGTTATACTCACTCTGGTCAACACATGTGTGTCATACTGTAAGGAATTTGGAAAAAATAAACAAAGCAAGAAACCAAAAACAACAAAGTCTTACTCATCATAAAAACAACGACAACACAACAGTGAACATTGGCATTCAGTTCTAAAAATTTTACAAAACCCACACATACAAGCACACATTTTCAGTATAGTAAACATAAACATATGAGTGGTGTAGAGAGAGAGAGAGAGCGAAAGAAACCGTAATTTTATGCTCTTTATGACAAAGTGATATTTTTGCAAGAAACTCGGAGCTTTAACGAAGCTCTGCTTCAAAGTTCTCTTCTTAATTTTGGGGGCAATGCAAATCATTTAACGAACCTCACGCACCCACACATACACATTTCGTAGAATCATGTGGACGGCAAACAAAAACATATACATACAGGCATGTCACAGATTCCGATCGGAATGGTTTTGATTCCGAATATGCAATTCCGATTGATTTTGTTTTAGGTTCTTTAGATACCGAACGATTTTTTTCATTCCCAAAAATTATAAAATTGCTGCTTTTCAAATAAAGTATGGCAACGTAGTGCATGACAACAGAAAAAAAAAACATACAGTGGACCCTCGGTTAACGAACGCCCCGCATAACGAACATTTCGTATAACGAACACCTTTTTTATGAAAAAAAAGTTTCGCTTAACGAACAAAGTTTCACAAAACGACCAAAAAAAAGGGGAAAATAAAATCCCTTCTTGTTTATCATTCAGAGAATCCACGTGTCATCAAAAAGCATAATGTCGACAAGAGCACGTTAATTGTTATGTGGAAGTCCAACAGTAAAGCTTGGGTGACACTCTTACTGACTGGATCAATAACGTTTTTAGTCCCTCCGTGCAGAAATATTCGATTGAGAAGGATTTGCCTCTTCGTGTATGGATAACGCTCCTTCACATCCACCAAGTTTGCAAGATGATCTCATTGAAGAGTTGAAATTTATAAAAATCCACTTTTTGCCTCCTAATACAACACCATTTCTTCAGCCCATGGATCAGCAAATTATTTCAAACTTTAAGAAGCTCTACACTAAACAACTTTTCCAGCATTGCTTTGAAGTGACAGAAAAAACCAATCTCACTTTAAAGGAGTTGGAAAGATCACTTTCATATTGTTGGCTGTCTCAAAATTATTGAAACGGCATGGAATGGCGTTACTAAGAGAACACTTGAATCTTCCTGGAAAAAACTTTGGCCCGTACACTTTTCCGAAAGCACATTTGAAGAACTCGACGCAGTATCCACTGATCCAATAACCAACAAAATTATATCTTTAGCTGAACAGATTGGGTTAGAGGTGGATAGCAATAACATTGCTGAGCTTGTGGCAGAGCACAATGAAGATTTGACTACTGAAGACCTTGTGAAATTGAAATGTCCTTTAGAACAAGAAGTTGAGCAGTCAACTTTATCGGACGAGGAGATAATAGAAGAACCGCAATCGTCTAGTACAATCAGAGAAATGCTGAATTCATGGGAGTCTGTGGCATCATACATTAAAAAGCATCACCTCAATCAGACAGTGGCTATACGCCACATTTTCAACAAATTTTGAAGCGACGTCAGAAACAAACGACACTTGATAGTTTTTCGTTAAAAGAAAATTAGGTATGCATGTACCCATTATAAAAAAAAATTATTTTCTATTTTCCTTTATCTTTAAGAGATATGTATTGGTTTATTTTTTCCGTTTTAAAGGTTAGGTTAGGTTAGAGGACGTTAAGACAAGTACAATACCCGGAGGTCGAAATTGACCCATTGTACAACGTCCTTGGAGAGGGAAGGAAATAGAGGGAATAGGATGAAAGGAGGGCATAATGGTAAGGGGAAGATGAGAATCACACAGAAAGAAACAGACACAAAACAAGGGTTGAGCGCGCGACTACACTTATGAAGCCCTAGCACCTCTCAACCAGCTCAAACTGCTAATGAATCTGTGGAGAGCCTTGATGTCGGCTCTCGACACAGAACTCAAGCTCTCAAAGAAGGCTCTGCCAAGGGTCCTCAACCTCAACCTACCAAGGGCTGGGCAGTTACAGAGGAGGTGTTCGATAGTCTCCAACTCCTCCTCATCGCAACATACCCTGCAATAGTCCGGCTGGGATCTGTTCCAGATCCCCGTCAGCGACCTAATCTCGCAGTGCCCTGTGATAAAACCGACAACCAACCTTACGCTGGCCTTAACCAAGCCCAGCAGCCAATCTGTTCTCTTAATGTCCACAGCAGGCCATAGACGTCTAGAGACAGAACAACCTGATCCGTTCCTCCAACGCCTCTGCTCTTCCTCCCTGACCCATCCATCGATGAGGCCATAGAGGTGGCAGACTGGGGGTTCAGGACCAACTATTAAATCGCCCCCCGAAAGGGTTCCGTTTTAAAAGTTTTGAAGTATTTTTTGTAACTTTCTTTTAAATAAAAGTTCAAATTGAAACATATTAGTGTGTAGTTTTTTTCGATCGATGGAACGGATTAATTTATTTTACATGTATTTATATGGCAATAGTCGTTTTGCTTAACGAACGAGGTGCTGGAACGAATTAAGTTCCTTAACCGAGGGTCCACTGTAATTGGTGAATAAAAAGCAGAACCAAAACAAAAGAAGAAAAACGAGCTGATACAAAAATTTTAAAATTTTATATAAAAAATGCCCCTTAACCCCTTAAAAAATATAAGTTAATACATCCAAAAAAATTTCAATAAATTTGTAAATCTTTTGTCCATCGTTTGTGTTGCCACCGCTTAAATTTGTTCTACTTAATAAATTTTTGTTCTCAAAAATAAGTGGTTTGCTCAAAAACAATAACGTGGCAATACTTCGATGAAAAAATATATCACTTTGTTTTGTTTTTCTCAGCAAGTTTACAAAATTTAATTTCCTAATCATAAATATTAAGTAAATACTTAGAAAACCTATGTAATGATAAAATATACCATTTTGTCTTTCAATTTGATTAAGTTTTATTAATATTTTTCTTTAATAAATCATCAAAAATATCAAAACCACTTTGAAAATTTGAAGTGGTTTCATTCCGAAGAAATTTTCGTTTTTCGTTTTCTAAAGACTTGACTTTCGGAATGGAAACCACTTTTGATCGGAATTGCGTTCTGTGACATGGCTGTTAATTGGTCATTACAACCCTTCAGTCAGGATTTCGACCTAGCTTCTCACACCACTTATGTTGTGTGCGTTAATTCTTATACATGAGTGGCGGGACCTACAGTTTAAAGTCGACTCCGATCGAGAGATTTTTTGAGAAGCTCTTCATGGCAATTTTATTTACTCTCAGAGTTTTTGCCAGAAATCTGCTGAGAGGCAGGTAGGTAGGTAGCTAGAAGTGGCTGTCCACCCGCTGGAGTCATGAGCGGACACACTTAGGCCGCATACAGAGCCCATTGTGGCACCACAGTTTCATCTTCTCCCCTATTCCAGGAACCACTCACAGCTTCCGATGAAGCGACTCAGACTGCCAATATCCATGCATGACAGTTCATCTAGGGCTTCCATGTAGTAGGCACCCAGGTGTCTCTTTCTCCTCTGACCAAGTGCCGGGCATGTGCACAGTAGGTGAAGTAGGCGTATTGGTCTTGGACACTTCGCCGTGCGCCTCCTATCCAGCCAGATTTTCTGCTCCGCTCTGCCTTTATCCGAAGCTGCCCACCTACTGTTGACAAGGTCAACGATTGCATTGTCAATTATAAGCCCACAGGTACTTAAAGGGATCCCCAATGTAGAGAATTCATTAGAGAGCTCGATGGTCGTGCCCCTTCTGGCCATATCATCCGCTCTGCAGTTGCCGGGAATGTCTCTATGTCCCGGTACCCATGTGATATAAACATCACATCGGTTCGCCATCTCATTGAGACATCTGCGACAGTCGTACACTGTCTTGGAGTTTATCACATTAGAATCCAGTGCCCTGATGGCCGCCTGGCTATCGGAAAGTATAGTGATCCTTCGCTTGCGAACATTTTTGTCCACAATAATTTTCATCGCAGCTTGAATTGCCGACACTTCCGCCTGAAAGACGCTGCAGTGATCTGGTAGCCTCATAGACTTGAATATTCCGATTGATTTCGAATAGATACCAATACCAACGGCTCCTTCTAATTTGGAGCCATCGGTGTAGATTTGTGCGGCATTCCCCGCCAGGTGCGCAGCATCCTTTCTCCAGTCCTCCCTTTTCGGAATGGATGTCCTAAAATTCATTGAGAAGTCATATCGCGGTGTCATATAGTCTATGCCTCCAACAATATCAGTTTCCTCAAGTATCCTTGTATGACCAATGCCCGATGCATGCCATTCTCCAGTCGCCCAAAGACGCCTACTAACCCTAGCCGCCACACCCCTGCAGTATAGGGCAAGCGGTAGAAGGTATAAGATCATCTCCAGAGCGATCGTAGGAGTAGTGCGCAGGGCACCACTAATAATTATGTAAGCAGATCGTTGTAACTTGCGTATCAGGTTTAAGTTCGTCGTCCTATTCAGTGATTCCCACCACACAAGGCATTCGTAGGTCAGGATAAGTCTGATCACCGCTTAGTAGATCCAGTGAGTCATCCTAGGTTTCAGGCCCCATTTCTTCCCCAACACCTTGTTACAGGCGTAGAGGGCAATGGAGGCCTTCCTCAGTCTATTAGTGATATTTGGTTTTCACGATAGCTTCCTATCCTATCCAGGATAAGTCCCAAGAAGCGCGCTTCCTCCTTGAGTTCTAGTTCCGCCCCATACAATCTCAGTGGACGGAAAGGTGGAGGCTTGTACTTTCTCGTGAAGAGTACGACCTCCGTTTTACCGGGATTAACACCCAAACCACGACTAGATGCCCACTCCCTACTGCATCCTGTCTCTTATAGTGTCAACAAATCTGCGCGAAATAGTGAGAACAACGTCATCCGCATAGGCAATCGCCCCGCATCCCACGTTTTCCAACATCACTAGCAGCTCATTCATCACAAGGTTCCATAGGAGAGGGGAGAGTACTCCACCCTGTGGAGTTCCCCTACCCACTTCTCTGGTGATGAGCGAGCACCCCAGTGTCGGGTAGATTGTTCTCCCACATAGTAGTCTGGATATCCAGTTCACCAAAGTGTTCTGTACATTCAGTCTTGTTAGAGCACCGGAAATAGCACCCAGTTCCACGTTATTGAAGGCTCCTTCTATATCCAGAAAACCTGCTAAGAGGCAGTCGCCAAAGAAATATTTTTTTTTTCATATTTCGTTTTGATGCCTGACCTGGGATACGAACCCGGGCTTTACGTCTAATAAGCCAACACACTACCTACTAGACTACGGCGACTACATGAAACAAATAAAAACATAAGCTTTATGAAAATGCAACCATTATGTGCTGTTTTTGTAAGACAAACGCTTTCAGGCGAACATCCAACAAACAACAGTTCCAATAAGAAGAAGCTCCTCTTGTTATAAAAATACCACTACCACTACTACTCTCTCCCCATACGCATCATCGTGTTTGTTTTTGTTCGTCTGAAATCGTTTGTTTTACAGAAACCGCATATTAATGTGCATTTTTCTGCAGGTAAACAAAAGCCTATGTTATGTGTTGGAGAAGAGAGAGAGAGAGAGAGTAGAGAGTGGTATTTTTATAACAAGAGAGAGCTACTCCTTATTAAAACTGTTCTCCAACGATTTGTGGTTTTGTTTGGTGTTGTTTTGTTTACGTTGCTTTTGGTGTTCATGTTGGTGCTACAAGTGGAAAAGTCGGTTAACAGCGAGTGTTACTGTTACCAGCATACGTTTTTGCTAACATATGAGAACGATTGATTAATTCCCAATGTTAAATAACATTTTGTATGTTAATTTAACAGAAAATGTACTTGATTAAGTATTAAATGTATGTATGTAGTTATCGCATAACAATATGCAGTTGTTTCCTATGTTAATAATATTTTGTATATTATTTAACAGAAAATACTTTTAATTTCGGATTAAATATAGTTTTCGTATAACAATGTGCAGCTGTTAGATAGGTAGAAAAACATTATTTTATAACTTAATCCTTATGATAATTTTATTTCCAGTACATTTATTTTAATAAACAGCTTAAATTTCCTTAAACTATTATAAGTTTTAGGAAATTTTGTTAAATTTGCAAATTTTTGTAATGATTTATGATCCATCCCTTTAAGTCTCTTAAACATCTAATGACCCATATTTTTGTGTATGAATGTCAGTATGCGAGCGTTGAAGAAAATTTTTCAATTTCTAAGAACGATTAACAAGAAAATTTTTCTCAACACAGCGTTCAGTGTTCGATTTCCACTGTTGATTGATACTCCTAAGCAGGTATGTATGTCATGTGCGCACACATGCACATTATAAACAGTGGGGTCATAAAAGAATTTATTGTCATAAAATTGTCATGTTTTTCTGTTGAAAAAATAAAAGGTGCCATCGCAGCTTAGCGCTTGAAAATGTAATTTTCGTTTGAATATTTTACAATAAATTGTTTTTAAATGAACACAAAGATTGTAAAAATTGTTAGAACAGGTAGAAAATTTAATTTCTTATGAAATGCAAATAATAGAGGAAATTGTTTTGACACTGTTGTTAATGGTAATAAAATATTAAAATTTCAAAAAATATTTTTTTTTTTACAAAAAATAAAAATACTAAAAATTTTATTAATTTTTTGCTATATTTAAGCCGAAAATAACCTTTCTTTGTATGCATTTAATAAAATATTTACTAAAGCTTTCATTTAAATCATTAGAAAAATAGTAAAGGGTCCGCCAAATAACTTTTTTTTTTTTTTGAAAATGCTTTAAAAAAAAACTACTGAATATTTTCTCAAATTTCTTTTTTTATTTGAAAGTATAATCCTTCCGGTTAATAATGGAAAATAATTTCATTCAAATGGCTGCCTCAGCTGGCCATGCAGTAGCCTACACGATCGGTCCAATTTTTAAGCACATTATCGATTGTGTGCAGCTATATTTCACCAAGGGCTTCACGAATATTGTCCTTTAGAGCGTAAATTGTCTATGGCTTGTCGGCGTAACACTTATCTTTGACGGCACCCCACAAATAATAGTCCAACGGTGTCAAATCGCAGCTTCGAAGTGGCCAAACGACATCAGCTCTGCGGCTGATAATGCTGCGATCTTCAAAAACAGGACGCAAAACATCGAGTGTAGCTTCGGCTGTGTAGCACGTAGCGCCGTCCTGTTGAAACCAAATGTTGCCAATATCCTCCTCTTCAATTTTTGTGAAAAAAAATTCGTTCAACATGGCCCGATAACGATCGCCATTGACTGTAACGGCTACTCCTTGCTCATTTTCGAAGAAAAATGGCCCAATTATGCCTCTGGACCAAAATCCGCACCAAACAGTGACTCGTTTTGGGTGCGTCGGCTTTTCAATGTATGCGTGCGGGTTTTCTGTGTCCCAAATGCGACAATTTTGCTTGTTTACATACGCGCCAAGATCAAAATGAGCTTCATCTGAAAAGATGATTTTTTTTTTGCCAAAATCGGCATCTTCTGTAAGTCGATCGCAGGCCCATTTAGCGAAGCGAAAACGCGAATACACAACCATATTCGTTCAGCGGAAGGATAAAACTAATTATCTGTCAAATTAGACATGAGCTAAATGTTACCATTCACGAAATAAGCACTAGTTGAAAAAAAAAAAAACGTTAGATGGCGGATCCGATAGTAGAAAAGTACTAAAATTTCTTTATGTTTTCTTGTCTTTGCAGGTAAGAACTATATGGAAAATAATGGTCTGTATACATATTCATAGATTATAAACAAATTATTTATTCGTGAAAAGTACATAGTATTAAAAAAGTACTAAAAAATTTTCTTAATTTTTTCCTTCTTTTGATACTAATACTATGATATGATAATATTGTACATATATATAAGCCAAAAGCAAAAAGCGAAAAAAATTGTTTAAACTTATTAAAAAAAAATAGTAGTAGGAAAGTACGGAAAATGTACAAAATTTTTGGGCACTTTTAAACGCTAAACCTATACAAAAAGCAGCAAATTAATAAAATCAGCTTGTTTAAATTTGTTTCATACTTTAAAAGTCATAAAAATGTTAAAAAAAAAACAATATTTTGTAAAACAGAAAAAGGTACCAATAAAATACTTTTTCTAAAACAAAAATTTTTATTAAAAATTAAGAGTTTTTACAATCATAATATACAAAAATATTAATGAATCAATTTTTGTCTTGCCAAAAAAATAGTACCAAAAAAGGTACTTTTTCCTTTTAATTTAATACAAAAAGTACTTTTTTCCATTCCTTGCTCTCTTTAGAGTGATTTTACACTTTGAAAGCTATATAAAAATATAAAAATATTTATTTTTTTGGAAAATAGAAAAAAGTACTTTTTTCCTAAAATAAAAATCTTCTCTTTTTTCTATAATTTTTAATAATTACATATATTATATTATTTTTAATAGTACATATTATTATATTATTTTTAAACCATCCAAAAATAGTACCATTCATTTCCTTTTCTTTTTTTGAAATGCTTTAAATTGAAAAATATTGAAAAATTTGTTTATTTGTAAAATAAAATAATAATCATAGATTTTTCATAACTAAAGGACTAAATTCAAGATAGTATTGTTTGTTCTCAAAATACAAAAAAGGCACATTTTTGCGTTTATCAAAAATAGTACCAAGAAAGTAAATTTTCCTTTGTTCTAACAAAGAGGGGAATTTTTGATTTTCAAGGTTCTTCTATTAATTCTATACGCCATTTTGTGATCTCTTCTTCCTTGAGTTCTTTTCACAATATCCCTTAGTTTTCATTTGCCTCTCTCTCTCTGTCTCTCTTTCTCTTTTTGCTTTTAGAAATTATGAAATATCGTTTGAATGTATGAGTATTTTATGTACAAGAGTATGGCAATTTCAATTGCTAATTGAATTGAAAGCAAGCAACAAAAACAACAACAACAATAAATCTTAATTAAGAATTCAACCAAATTAAAGGAATTTTTAACCCTCTTTTACAAATTTTTAACTCATTATTCCCCATACACACACACAAACTGTTTTTGTTTACAGTGTGCTTAACACTCTTTTTGTTTTTGGCACTCTGAGTCATATTTAGTACTACCATTCCACCCCATACCATACCAATAACAACAATGTAAGTAATGCGCGCATTACTTAACTCATGAGTTAAATTCATGACAACATTGATGTTGTTGTTTCTATCACTTTATTTCGTATGAAATATTTGTTTTTGTTCTCCCTAACAGGAGAGTAAAAATATGAGTAAAATTTCTTGTTTTGAGTTAAACAACAGATGGTTTATTCAGTTACTTATAGTATAAATATGCGTGTGTGTGTGTGAGAGAGTCCTTACATTTATGCTTGCGTTTGTGTTTCGTCTGTTTTACTATTTGAGTTGCTTACAAAACAATGCACTGTGAGCGACAGAGAGAACAAAAGTGTATATTTTGTGTTTTTTCCGGTTTTTTGAAAGGCAATCAAAACCAATGCGAAGAGAGCCTGCCTGACATTGTATTTGTTTTGTTAAGAGTGTTTTGTGTTTGCTGTACACTAAATCAAATTCACCTTAAAAGAGTTGTTTGCTGTTAAATAAGCCGTTAAAAGTGTGTATTTTATGTTGAATTCCAAAAGAATTTTATTTTTAGGGCCATTATTACAACTTCCCGTTAAAGTTGGGGTTAGTTAAAGGTACCTTTAGCTAAAGTGAACGGCAAAGTTACCTTTAACTTATTTTCGTTATTACAACTTACAGATAAAATAAAATTAAAATATGGCAGTGCCGGAGCAAAGTCGATAAAACTGCTCAATTAAACAAGTTTTTTTTAACGCAGTGGCAACAGCGGACTTCTTTTTTTTGTTGTATATGCTCATTTTGTTTAAATTTGAAGCTGCCATATCGAAAATAGTATATGATATGGCAAGTTCAAACATAAAGTGACCTTTAAATGTTAAAGGTAAGATGATCTTCCCTTTAGCTTAACGATCACTTCTATCTTATTGGGTACTCATAATAATGAAAAACAATTTATCTGCCCGTTAAAATCCTCCCTTTAGTTAACGGCAAGTTGTAATAATGGCCCTTAAAGTATTAAACTTCCTTAATGATTTTTTCCTTTATTTTAAAGAGAGCAAATATTTGTTAATGTTACTTAACAGAGCATTGGATCTTAACAGCGCTTTAACAAGGTTTTAACAGGGGTTTTATTAACAGAGCTTTAAGGAAGACCTTGAACTAAAAAATATTTTTCGTCTATTTATCAAGCCGGTAAATTATGTTTTATTGTTTTTTAAGAATTTTTTTATTAATAATTATTTTTTCAATAAATACAACAGGTAGTATTTCATAAAGAGTTAACCATTTAACGGTTTCCATGAAACTTTTTTTTTTTTTTTTGTTTTTTTTTTTTTGTTAAACCAGCACTCAGGGGATGGCCCCTATTCATGCAGTGCATTGTGCAGGTTTAGGAAAATAGGTTATAAGAAGGTGGAAAGAAGGAGTAGTGTTTGTGGACATTTGATTTAAACTTACCAATATCGTAACTGACGGGAAAAACTTCCGCAGGAAGATCATTCCACAAGCGAGCAGTATGGGCAAAAAATGAATTTTCCCTGTAACACATTGTGCGGTTCACTGGATAATCAACCACAAAAGGATGTGCTCTGTGAGAAGAGCATTATAATGCTTAAACCATATTTTTCCTTCCGTACGAAATAGAATGTCATTGAAATGATCTTCCCAAGGTTGGATATGCTACACCAAATGCTTTTAAAATAGTTTTCAACCCTTTTTCCACACATTTCAAGTGATATCTCGGCGATTACTTAAAAAATTTTGGTTTTCATATGCTCCAATGCAGGGGATTATATGCATAGATACGGTTTTTAGTTTAGCACCATAAAAATAAGCATAATGCCATCGAATCCCATAATCTTGGTGGCCTTCTGACATAGAGAAAATGTGAAATTTTTCTTCTTGGCAGCGATCCATTTAATAAAGTCCAAATCAATCGTGTTGTATGGCTCATTGCAACCTCTTTTCGAAAAAAAAAAAACATTCAGTTTATAACTTTTAATTTCAGGCCCTAAAAACGTCGGTTATGCTGCCTTAGGATTGATATTCGAAATATTCGTATATTTCTGGCTTTGTTTAGGCAATAACTTGACAAATTTTGGTTTTTATATGCTCCGATGGATAGGAGACTATCCGCGCTGGTGCGGTTTTCGCAAAAATAAGTCTTACGACGCTAAATAGGAAGATCTTGGTGGCCATTTCACATGGACAAAATGTGAAATTTTTATTGCAGTGATGCACAGTCATGGCACATCTGTAATGAATCCAGCCATTTCAAAAGGGTCGATTATGACTACCATAATCACCATGTAATGCTTGAAAAATGCCACATTTGTATCATCCCGTAATGTAGTAGGGCGTTAATATATTTTTACGTGCTCTTTGGTTATAAAACTATCCATATTCGGTAAAGCGCTAACCCTTTTTAAGCTAGTTTCCGGGTTTTGTAAAACAAACGAAAAACAAAATTATGTGTTTTTGTTTGTGTACTCCAAACAAACATACGATCATCTGAGATTGTTTGTTTTATAAAAACCGGTGCTAAGGCAGTGTACCCGTAACTCGTTGTTATTACACACGTGCACTCAAGAAAGAGTGTGTTTTTAATTCCCACAATGTCAGCGTCAGACGTCGGCACCAATGTTCCTCAGGGGAAGATTTTCTTCAGCTTTGTATGTTCATATGTTCTCTTTGTGCCGACGACTGGTCACAGTAAACACCCATCAATTTATTTCACTCACATGCAAAAGGTGTATGTGATGATCGATGTAAGAGCATCGATAATTAATTAATGGTGTTTTCTTTTCTACAATGAAAATGTCACCCTCTTACAAGGTACATTAAATAAATTTTTGACCAACCCTGTTGTAATGTCATTTTTTATTTGAGAAGAACATAACACAAATATTAAAAAAGGGTATGCCCTGTGTTTAGCACTTATTAAGAAAATGAATGAGGAAATGCCAATTTGTTCAAAGGTGTTGCCAGATCGCTAATTTTTCGACTTCATTTTTTGTACGCTTTTTTTATAAAAAAAAAAAATATTTTAACACTGTTTTAGCATTAAATGCAATTTTTTATATTACTGACCATGTAGCTTTAATAATGTAATATTTCCTTAAGATTACTCCACAAAACAATGAAAAAATTAACTTCAAATTGGATAACAATACCAGGCGACTTTTTTTAAATTTCATCTGGTAACCCTATAAATAAACAAAAGTCATCTGCTTTACAGGGCATTAGCAGCACTCTCGATTTATACAGGGCATAAAATGTAATGCCCTCCACCATTGGCAAGTGCGAATTATTTAGAATAAAACATACCACCCTTTTAGAGGGCGAAACATTTTTAAGAAACAAACGCAAAATTGCAGTTTGCGTTAATAAAATGCACATTTTTTGGTAGAAAAGAAAACACCATAAAAGTTTTCTTTATCTGTTGTTGTCATTCTATGTGGGTTATACAATGTGTGTGATAATCGGACGTCGGCACAAAGAGAACATGATAAAAATGTGAGTGTATTTGTGAGAAGCATGTGTATAACCCAGAGGAAAATTGTTAGTAATTATTGTTTCAATCAGTGTTCGAACAAATATTGTGCTTTTTGATGCCATTGGTATTTTTCGCACAAGTTTTTATGGATTTGTAGTAAGAGTCATCATTACATATTGCAGGTACCTGAAATTCAATGTATTTAAGGCAGAAAAAATTTTGTTTCCCAGTTTTTCTTCACATTTTAATTAAATTTTTCTTTGGGTGTATACTTGATATACAAAAAATTTCAAAAAGAAGCGACGAGAACCTGCTTCACTGAAAGATGACAAGCCACTGAATGCATTTTTATGCTCTTTTTAACGAACATTGAAGATGTTCGTGCCGACGTCTGGTGATAATAAACACCCGAGTGTTATGTGATGTTTTTGTAACACAGGCTATTTCACTTGCCTGCCTGTTTGCATGGAAAACACAAACAAAAACACTCAATTTTGTTTGTGTTTCCCTTATAAACAGGCAGGCAATTGAAATAGGCTGTGTTACAAAAACATCACATTATACGCGGTTCTTGTTATGAAGAGAGAAAGAGACGTAATTTCATACAAAAGTCACGAAAACACGAATAAAATTGAGTGTTTTTGTTTGTGTTTTCCATATAAACAGACGAACGAGTAAAACCATTCGTCTTACAGAAACAGCACATAAATCGTGTAATCTAAAGCTGGATTCACCCATTGTTTCAGAACAGAGAACAGCAACGAGTATTCAAAACGATGAGTAGATTCAAGTCATACTTATAATTTCAGCTACTCATATTCAAAGTTAGAAATACTCATCGTACTCATACTCAACAATACGCAATGGGGAGGCAGGACAATATTTTTTATTCAGTACTCATCGTACACAGCAAGTGTTAACAGTGACTTCAGCTTTGACAAGAAAATTTTAATCAAAAAAAAATTCTGTGTGCTTACGGATAACAGAGGAATTCTTGCAAATTCTCTTAGAAAACTAACAGTTTGATTAACTTTTTTTAAGATAAACGTTTATAGTGAACAGTTTTCGTCCTAAAAACATTTTGAACTACCGATAACAGAAGAATTTATAAATTTCTCTGTGAATTTTTAACATTCTGAAAGTGAACATTTCGGCGTATAAATTGTCGTGTTGCGTGGATAACAGTGGCTGTAATTTTAAATGTAATTTACGAAATTTTCACCGTAAATTAAAAGTTTGCTTTGAAAAAATATAAAATAACCGTTACAAAATCGTTTTAAATCGATGTTAACAGTGTAAAAATTCAAAGAGCATATAAACATCGTGACAAAATCAGTTATAAAACAGTTTTAACAGTGTATCGAATTTGAAAAGAACATAAAAATATATGCGCAACGGCTACAGTGATTAAATATTGCAGAGACATTTCTGAAGTCAATTTTTTGTAACGTTCTAAATAATTTCATTCAAAACATTTGACTTTAATTTAAAAAGTAAGTACTAAATATTATATATCTACCATAAATTTTATATAAAAAGCATTTTTCTACAAAATATGCAATTGTACTTAGTTTACAAACATTTTCCACAGTGTATTTTAAATAAAATCCATTTTCCTAAAAGAAAAATAAGAAATTTTTTTAGTTTTGTTCAGTTTTTAAAAAATTTTCACAGTGTAGTTTAATGCTACAATTATTTCTCCAAAAGAAAGCTTAAAAATTCTTTAATATAAAACTGTTGTTAAATTTTTCACAGTGTAGTTTACGCAAGAATCTACTTTCTGAGAGACAATATAAAAATTTTACAATCTTTGCCTATATTTTTACGCAAGAACCCATTTTCTAAAACGAAAATTAGAAATCATTAAATTCACTAAGTTTTAAATTTTTTCACAGTGTAGTTTGCATAAGATACATTTTTCTAAGAGAAAATTAAATAAATTTTAATATTTAACTGTTATTAATTTTCTCACAGTGTAGTTTACACACGAAAAATGTTTTCAAAGATAAAAAACTAAAATTACTTTAAATTTTTCATATTCCCACTGTGTATTTCACACAAGATACGTTTTTCGAAGAGAAAAATCTTTAATTATATCGTATATATTTTACTGAGGAATTAGTTTTATAAGATAAAATTAATATTCTACAATTTTTCTATGTGTATTCCTTACAATAATCATTTATCTAAGAGAAAATTGTGAAATGCCTTAAGAGCATAAATTTTAAGAGATCTTTCGTGTGTTTGTGTACCGAAAACAAAGAGTAAACAGTATTACTTAACCAGAGTGATATTTCGTTAAACGAGAGAGGGGAAGAGAGAAAACACAGTGTGCTTTTTTTAAGAGCATCCAAAACATTCATTTTGTAATTTCCCTTCACACAATTAAGATTGTATATTGGCGGGCAACTCATTTAACGTTCCGCACACACACCAACCAACTTCGTTCGTTTGTTATGTATTGACAAAACATCATCATTATGAACATTCGTTCGTTCGTTTCTCATCTCTTGTAACATTTCGCACAGAGCACACGAACACATCGGTTGCTATTACCAAAACATCATCATCATCATTATTGTGAGCATAAGTTCGTTCGTTCGTGTTGTGTAGTGCGCGTTCGTGTTTGTTTATTTAAACGTGTACGTTCGTTTGTTCGTTCGTTTGTTTGCTTGTTTTAACACAATACAACAAACCCCCCCCAATTGCAAAAGTAAGTAAAACCGAAAGACAGAGAGAGTGTTGAGTAGTTTTCAGTTTTAACACACAACAAACGTGTGTGTGTACTTTTTTTGAGTAATTTTATGAACAAATTTGCCTGTGCTTGGTGGTTATCTTGAACAGGACACAGTTGTTAGAAACAAACATTGCGTGTTATCGAGCGGTCGGCATTTAAGTAAAGCTTTAAACGCTTTCTTTTCTTTTTTAAAAACTTTTTTAGTTTTTTTCTTTAAAAAATTAAAAATCACACACTTTCGGCATAACATTTTTGGCATTAACAGATAAAAAACAAAAGAATAAAAAAAAAAATTTCGGACTTGAACAAAACAAAATTAATTTTTTTGTTTTAATTGCAAAAAAAAAAAAAGAAAACAAACAATTTTTAGTTTAAATTTTATGTTTTAAAAGAAAAATAGTGCAAAAAAAAATTAAATCAAAATTCAAAATTTGTTCTGGTTTTTTAGTTCCTTTCATTTATTTTTTTTATTTAAAATTTTTTATTTTATTAAAAAAATGATTAAAAACGCGCGCGTTTTAAATTCGAAACGCTGAACAAAGAGTCTGTCTCGGAAACGTTGAAATATAAATTAATAAACAAACAAACTTAAAATTAAAACAGCGAGCAAAAAAAAACTTCTAAATAAATGGTAATTAATTTCAATTAAAATTTGTTTTTGTAATAATAACTACAACAACAAGAATAACACAAAATAATTTAAAAGAAAAAGAAGAAAATAAAAAGCAAAAAAGAAAAGAAAAAAAAAGATAAAAACAAAAAACAGTAAAAGAAAGATCAAGAGATCGAATAAATTCTAAAGTATTTGCTTTCAAAAAATAAAAATTAAACAGAAAGAGAAGCAGAAAAAAGATACAAAGAGAATACCAAACAAAGCATAAAAATTTTAATTATAAAACACTGAGAGAAATTTTTTATTAAAAAAAAAAAAAAATGCAGCATAAAACTGAAGGGAATTTTTTTTTTTTTTTTTTGTTTTAAAGTGTAAACAAAATTTTTTTTAATATTTGAAGTTTTAACTCTCACGGAAATTATCTCAATTAAACAAATTTAAAATATGATGAGAGTTTACTGTTGTATAAGCAACAATAACAAAAACCAGTGAACATTAAAAACATATGCTCAGGAATATTTTTGTTGTTGTGATCAAAAAAAAAAAAAAAAAACAAAATACACGAGTATACAACAGGAATTTCACAAAATTTTCGATTTAAAAAATAAAATTTTTTTTTGTGTTGAAACAAACTCTTAAGGAAATATTCTCTCATAAAAAAAAAAAAAAAAACCGGGGAACATTAAAAATAAATTCTCAGGAAAATTTTATGCGAGAATATAAACAAAATAAGAGAATTTACGGGTGTAATTCCTCTATAGATTCTATACATTACGTGTAAACAACAACAAAACCCGGTCAACGGTAATATTTAATGTGTTAAAAAACAAATTCTCAAAAGGAAATTTTACTACGTAAACGATAGTTTACTCCAATAATTTCTATAAACGCGAGCTTTAAAATAAAACAATCTACACGCAAATATTTAAAATTGATCAACGGGATCGTGAAAGGAAATTTTCTCTGTGCATAGAAATAAAATACTGTAGGAACACAGCAACACAGTGATAAAAAATTTTTGTGTGTTAAAAACGAAAACTTCCAAAGAAATTTTCTCTGTGTTTAGAAATAAAATACCTACTAGAGTTTGCAATCGTAATTATTCCATAAAACCTTTAAAGTGAGTGAAAAAAATATCAACAAAATGTCAAAAGAATAATTAATGTGTTAAAAATAAACACTCAAAGATAATTTTGCTCGGTAAACGTAAGGTTTACTGTAGTAATTTCCCGTAGACATAAAATTAGGCTTAAAAAATACACTGTGAGAGCAACGAAGCAAGTAGAATAACATACGGAAACGGTATTAAAATTAAACACAACAACAACAATAACAAATGCTAAAAGAAATTTTATGTGTGAAATGAAAATACACTGAGAAAAAAAAATAATTACGAAACAAAGTTCAAGAGAATATTGCAGATTTTTTTTTTTTTTTTGATTTGAAGTAAATTTGTGTTTTTTTTTTTTCTCTCTTCCATCTTATTTTTTCTCTTAAAACAACAATAAACTGTGAAAGACGGAACTAAACAATTGAAAAAAATTAATTTAAAAATGAAAGAAAAAAATTAAAAAAAAAAATTAAAAAAATTTTTTGCATTTAAAAAATGAAAAAATTATGTTCTTTCTCTCTCCTTCTTTCTTTTTTCTCTCAAAATAAACAATGCACTGTGAAAAACAAAACCAAAAAATTTAAAAAATTAAAAAATTAAAAGAAAATTAAAAATTTTTTTTAATTCAAATAATTGTTTTTCATTTTTGAAATATAGAATTTGTGTTACTTGTTTGTTTGTGTGTGTGTTAAAAAATATAATTTCTTTAAAAAAAAATGTGTTAAAAAAATTTCTCGTTTTAATTAATTAATTAGATTGCAAAAAGCGGGCCCGCACTACTTGGGCAACCATAAAAACCCAAAATTTACTCACCCTATATATGTAGGTTGTGATTCGCATGTCCAACCTTACGTCGGATATGCCGCCGTTACCGACGGCAGACACTCTGGCCGGTGTCACAACCCAACAGAGCTCTTCACAGCCTTCCACTGCAGCTGGTAGCAGTACGAGTGGTAGTGGTGGTGGTGGTGGTGGAGCAGGATCTGGTACTGTGGACTCGACACAATCATCATCAGATAATGACACAACGACAGCTCCCCAGCATGTTAATAATAACGCCGCAACGACAACAACCGTAACAACAAATACCACGAATACAACCATATCTGCGGCTGCAGATTCTTCCGATAATCAGCCAGCAACACCGCAGCCGCCTACACAGCTTTTAAATAATAGTAATACGGAAACTCATCAGCAGCAACAACAACAACAACAGAATGTAAATGCAAATTCCCTAAACGTTAATCATCATCCATATGCCAATCATCACATTTACGCCAATCACAATCCAAATGTCAATGCATCCTCCTCGGCCAATTCCTATAATGCTCAGGTGGTATATTCCAATTCCAATATGGATATGCAACAGCAACCACAACAGCACCAGCTGCAACAGCAACAACAAATGTCACACGGTAACTATGCAACGTATCTCAACAGCTATGAGCAGTTTTATCAACATCAACAACAGAATCAACATCATCCTTCGCAATCTGCAGCTCAAATGGACTACATTAACCCCAATACCTCGAATCCAGGGCTCTACGCCAATGCCGCCGAGTACAGCAAACAACAGCAACAACAGACGCCAATTGTACGTTATCATCCGTATTTGCATAATCCCACCTCACAAACACCCGCCGCCTCTTCATTAGACCTGAATTCACAATCAGCGCCGCCGGCAGTTTCATCGACTGCCGCCTCTTCAACGGTTATGTCACCACGTGTAGTGAGTTCTACTAGTCCCTCATCGTCCAGCAATCAAATGCCTTTAACCGGCGTTGGTGGCGGTGTTGGTGGCATTGGCGGCTGTAGTAATAGTTCCATGGGTTCTCCCAGTAACGCCAATAGTAACTCGTTGCAATGCAAGAAATGTGGCATAATGTGCACCAATGATGCTGATTTGCAAGAGCATATCGCCAATGTTCATGGGGCTTCACCCTATGGCAGTAGCGGTTATGCTAGCTCGCCCTACATTAAAGATGAATTGCAACAACAAACACCTCCAGCTCAAAGCCAACAGCAGCAACAGCAGCAGCAACAACAACCTTCAACTTCGAATTCAGCTGCAAATCCATCTGATTTATTGGATTTGGATGCCCAAAAAATGTTGTATCCTACTCCCTCGGTGGCCAACAACAACACAAATAATCTGATGCATCAGCCCTTGTCATCCATGGCTGCTGATCCTCTGCATAACCTCCACACTATGCAGCAAAGAGCCGGCCTAACCAATTGGGATCAACACCAGCAGCAGCAGCAACAACAAGAGGGTTTGCCGCCTTACTTGCAACACCCACACTCCGTGCAGAGCACCAACTATTCCACAGCCAAACATGGCAATTATCACGTAGTCAGTTCCAATAGTTCCAACATTATGAAAACCGAATATCCTTTAATAAAAGCGGAGTATCCCTTAGCAGATGGCCAACAAGCTAATTATATGACCACCAGCGATAAATCATTTGATCCTACCACATCTGGTGGTGGTCAACAGCAGCAACAGCAAATGATGCCTCCTGCTGTACCTTCTAGCCCAGCTGAATTTCCTTCAACCACAACTGGTGGTCCCCAAGAAAATGGTGGTGGCCAAACTAGTGCTGGCCAACAGCAGCAGCAGTATCGTGCCGGTAACTTTGAACCTCCCTCTTCCAGTTCTACTGCTGTGCCTACCACCGGCTCTGTAGCTGGCAAGGCCGCCAATTGGAAGTCTAACGAGGCTAGACGACCGAAAACGTACAATTGTACGGCGTGCAACAAGTGGTTTACCAGTTCGGGGCATTTGAAACGTCACTACAATACCACGTTGCATAAGAATGCCGTTAAATCGAGTGGCCAACCCGATCCCGCCACTATGCCTATATCCGTGCATCATCATCCTGCTAGAGATCCTAGTGCTAAACCCAGTAGAAGAGCAGCCGCAGCGGCAGCAGCAGCTGCAGCTGCTAATAACTCCCAGGGAAATGTCAATCATCAGCAGCAGCATCAGCATCAACAGCAACAACAACCTCCGAACCCAGTGCAACCGCCAGAACCGCCCAATAGTCCACATGAATATGCTGGCGGGCCCCAAATGGCAGCGGGTGGCTTGGCGCCTTTAACTCATTATACTGCCACACCCTCACCTAATAGCATGTACCAGCACCAGCAAAATCAATACCACCAACATCAATACCAAATGCAACAGCAATTGCAATCGCCAACAGCAAATGTCTCATCCCTACAACATACTTCTGGCATGACTGGTGGCCATCACCTTCAATATAATCAGCCCCAGCACCAGCAACAACAGCAAACCGTTATGAACGGTCACCCAAACGGGTTAGCAGGCCTCTCCGTCCCAACAACAACATCTCTGGCTCAACAACAAATGCCAACAATGCCGTCCTCCCAAATGAGGGGCCTGCTGAACAACACAGTGCAAACAGCACTAGTAGCGCATACCATAAAGAACAACAACAAAGAACTCATGGAGGCGGCAACCTCGGCGGAACGTCCGTCGGTGGCACAACGGCAGCTCATAACCTTAACTCCCGCTCAGGTTCATCAGCAGAATCTGGAGGAGGACGAGGAAATAGTACAAGAGTTGGTCTATCTCACGACACACACCCAAGTGAAACAAGAGGTGCTCTCACCGCGCACAATTTACACGCCAAAGCACGAGGAGCAGCAGCAGCAGCTGGTGGAGGCGCAACGCCTACCCACTCAACCGGAGCGGGCAGCATCGGTGGTGGTTCTCAGGGAAGTGGATCGCAGTGTGGAACACCACCGCACCACATTATACAATCATCATCATCATCAGCAGCAGCCGGAGCCCTATCAACTTCTAGTGGAGCAACAGCAACGGGACCTGGATCGTCTCTATCACACCAGCACGCCCAACAGCACACACAGCAGCACGCAAGCCCGCTCGCCCATTACTACATGCCACCAAACTTATCAGCTGGAACAGCTACAACAACCGGCGCACCTCCAAATGGTAGTGCCGGACACTTATATGCTCACACAAACCCCGCCGCCGCAGCAGCCGCAGCTGCGCAATATAATGGAACAACAGCGCTTCATCAGCATGCGTTTACCTACCAGCATCACGCAACAGCAGCCCAACAGTATGCTGCAGCTGCAGCTGCAGGATACTACCATCCGCACCACCCGCACCACGCTCACCAATACAGTCAGTACACTACCACCCAGCCACCCAGTCATGCAGCTGCCGCAGCAGCAGCCGCATACGGAGCTGCAGCCGCTACACAATATTCCGTTGCAGCAGCAGCAGCAGCTGCAGGACACCAGCAATACCAATATCCAACACATGCTGCCGCAGTCGCTCACCACCACCACCAACAACAGCATTCCCTGCTTTCACCACCTACAACATCCGGCCTCGGCACTGCCTCCGCTGGATCACACGCTGATATATCCTCCTCGCACTACTATTGGTAATACCGAGTTGATCACACTGGATGCCTACGGCAATTTGGTATCAACTACGTCCGGTCAAACCGGTCAACAGATTGTACAAACTACTGACGGACAGTTGCTGCAATTGATAACCACGAATGCACCGAATGCTTCTGAAAACGCCACAACCCTGTTCTCTGGCCAAAACTATAACTCGACCTATGTGGTAACGCAAGGATCTCCTCACAGTACAACAGACACGATGTCACCCTTGCCTTCTCAATATCAGTTCCAAGATAACTCTACCAGCAGCACTTTAACGGCGTTGTCCCGCAGCACATCGTATTCACCTAATCTTCCTAACACTGGCTATGAATCACCCAATAAAGGACACGCGACACCACAACCCACCCACCACGTAAAACAAGACACCAACACGAGCATGGACATGGACTCCATACCATCTACATCATCAGGCATTAAACGTAAACGGAACTCTAGTTCTTCTTCCAGTACGGTGAGCGCCAGCAGCACAATATTACCCAATGGACGCATGAAATGCCTGTCCTGCGAAAAGGAGTTCAGCAAAGTTTGTTATTTGACGCAGCACAACAACAGTTTCCATTCCGGTGAGTATCCCTTTCGTTGCCAGAAATGTGGCAAACGCTATCAAGACGAAGCGACCTATACATTGCATGTAGCCAAACATAAAAGTACCGACAAAGCCCACAAATGTGATTTGTGTCCCAAGCAATTCCATCATAAAACCGATTTACGGCGTCACATTGAAGCCATACACACGGGCAATAAGCAACACTCGTGCGAGATTTGCCAAAAAAGTTTCTGTCGCAAAGACCATTTGCGCAAACACATAGAGACCCACAATAGGCCACGCGTTGTAGCCAAAAAGTTGGCTAACAAATCCAAGAACAAAGCCGCCAACACTACGGTCGTTTTAAATGCGTCTGCGGTCTTTGCAGAGATTGGTAAGAGACTCACAAATGATGAGTCCCACCCACAACAGCAGTTGCAACAACTAAAACAGGAAGATATTTCTCCTGGCAACAGTGTGTCGCAAGTACAGGCTCCTCAACCTCAGTCCCAATCGCAGCCACAAATTCATAGCCCTGAAAATAATGGTCAACAGGTTCAGGGTAATGGTCATGTTAATACAACCAGTCCCATGAGTTCGACTACTCGTAGCAGCACACCCTCGCCTATCATGCAAATACTCCTCGATGATGTTGCCGCCGATGATGAGCATCTACTCAATGAAGATGAACTCGAGTGTTATGGCTCGCATGATATAGGCGAAGGTGGAGGTGGTGAATATGTTTATGAATGCAATGCACAACAACAACCGGGACAACAACAACAGCACCAGATGCAAATGCATATCATTGCCCAACCCTATGCTGGTGATATGGGGGGAAGTAATAACAATAGTGGTAGTGATGATAGTGGTATTAGTAGTAGTATTATGGCAATTTATAATATCGTTGAGTCGGCGATGGCCATTTATTAGAGAAGGCCAACAAGTTTAGGGAGAGGAAGGAGGGCAGTAGGAAAAGTAAAAGGGAGTGAATTTAGCAGGAGGGTTAGAGTTGTTAAACTGACATTTTTTTCATCTCATCACACACTCATCTTTGGTTTTGAAAAAAAAAAAGCTGAAATGACGGTTTGCATAGAAAAACAAATTTTCTTTATAAAAGAAAATTAAATTTAAAGTTAAAAAAATAATTCTTGAATCCAAAAAAAAAGTTTTAAAATAATTTAAAGAAATTTTTGAAAAAAAAAATAATTTAAATTAAAAAAAAACAACAATTTTTGCTTTAACTTAAAAAGAATTAAAAAATTCTTTTAGAAAAAAACAAGACAATTATCTCTCTCTGATATTTTTTAAATTTTTTTAAAGCCCTAAAATGTAGTTCTGGTGCGGAAAATAATTTATTTTCGGCCAAAAATTTAATTTAGGACTCTACAAAAATTTTTTTTCTACTAAAAAAAATTAATTTATTGCTTTAAACAATATTTTCAGTCTAAAAATTAATATAAAGCTTTAAAAACATTTATTTTAAGTCTTGAAATTAATGTAAAGCTTTAAAAAGTTTATTTTCCGCGTGAAATTTAATTCATGGCTTTAAAAAATGTTATTTTAGACAAAAATTTATTTTAAAGCTTTAAACTAATTATTTTCAGCTTAAAAATTATTTATAAAAGTAAAAAAAATTATTTTCACACTAAAAACTAATTTAAATTAGTTAGGCTTTAAATAAATTATTTTTCGCCTAAAATTTATTTTAAGGCTTTAGAAAAAATTTATTTTGAGAGTAAAAAATTAATTATACGGCTTTAAAACTTTCTTCTTTTATGTTAAAGATTTACATTATAAAAAATATATTTTTTCTCTAGAAGTAATAGAGTTTTTAATATAAAGAAACCAAAAAAAAATTATTTTTTTATTGGAAAAATTTAATTAAAAAATTCAAAATTTTTTCAATTAAAAAATAATTTTTTAAAAACAAAAATAATTAAAATATTACATTTCATTAAAGAAATTGATTAAGGAATTATTTTTTTCATTATAAAGAAATTGCTTTTAATTATTCTCTAATTTAAAAAGTAATTTCTAAATTAATAGAATAATTCAAAAATTGTTTTTTAATTGAAAATAAAAATTTGGTAATTTTTTTACTTCTAGACAAAAAATATATTTTTTAAGTTAAGAAAATACATTTTCCCTTTTCAAAACAATTTAATTAAAAAGATTTTTCAGTTGATAAGCTTGTTTTATTCTAATAATTCGTTCCAAATTCCAAAAAAAAAAAGTAAAGAAAAATTTAAAACTTAATTAAAATCCAAAAATCTTTCTAGTTTTGCTAGTTATGCTAATCTGGAATATAAAACTAAAAGAAATTTTTAAATACGTTGTCCAACAATAGACCTCTTCACTTGAGAGTCAATAATAATTCCATCATTAATTCTAATTTTATTAAAAAAAAAAATATAGTCCACGACAATTAATTTAAAAAAATCTCTGTTTAATGACTTCGTTTTTAGCTCTGGAGGTTATATTTTGTTTAAAAAAAAATTGCGCCGATAATAAACCCTCACTCACTCACTCAATCACAGTAAAGTTAAAAAAAAAAAAACAAAAGAAATATAAATATACTCATAAGTAATTAATTAATTAAATAGTAGATATATTAACAAATTTACATAGTGATACCAAATCCTCTCAGGTTTTATAATTTAAATATTGTTTAATTTTGTTTTTATTTTTTTTTTTTTTTTTTTATATTTATCTCTGTGTGTGCCCTTGTTATATAGTAAACAACAAAGAATAATTAATTAATTTAAAAAGTATTATTTTTTATATAAAAAAATCCATTAGTTTTAGATTTTTTTTTTTTTTTAATTTAATAATTGCATTTGTTTTATTTTTTTTGTATGTGTTCTATCATGCTTTTTTCCCTGCTTTTGATTTTTTTATTTCCCTTTTTTAATTTAATTTTTTAAAGTTCTATGAACTTGTAAATTTAAAAAAAAAAAACAATGTAAATATAAAAAATATATGTTTTTATTTCTCTTTTCTCATTATAACTTAACTTTTTTCAAATGTGTTTTTTTTTTAATAAAAATTTATTTTAATTTTTATATTTTTAAGCTTTCCATTTTAATTTTTTGTGGCTTATTTTTAATAATATTATGTACTTAGAAATAATTCTCTTATGTTTTTGTAATATCCCCCTATAATTTTAAGTTTATTATTAATTATAATCAAGTATGTTAACTAAAAAAGTAAAAAAAAATACAAAAAAAAAAGAAAACATTATAAAAAAATGAAGAAAAAATATATATAAAAAAAAATAAATTATTATAGTTATTGTTTAAATTTGTGTTTTATTTTTAATTCATTTTTAATTTGTTTATAATCTGTTTGTTTTGGTAGGTTTCTTTAGTTATCCTAAGTTATGTTTTGAATTTTTTTATTATCATTTTTGATAATTTCTTAACTTTTGTTTTATTTTTTTAATTTAAAAGAATTTATTAATTTTTTTTTTATATAAAGAATTGTTTAATTTACAAACAAATAATCACAAATTAAAATAGTTAATTTTAAAAATAAATAGTTAAAAAATAATACAAAATAGTTTAAAAAATCATAAAAAAAATAATTAAAAAATAAATAAAAATTATAAAAAATAATATATACATATAATATTACAAATTTTAAAATGAATTAATGAAATAATCATTTAAAAAAAAATATAAAAAAAAAAAATTTTAAAAACCATTAAAAAATAAATGAATAAAAATAATAAAAAATAATCAGTTTAAAAAATCATAAAAAAAATAATTAAAAAATAAATAATAATTATAAAAAATAATATATACATATAATATTACAAATTTTAAAATGAATTAATGAAATAATCATTTAAAAAAAAAATATAATAAAAAAAAATATAAAAAACATTAAAAAATAAATGAATAAAAATAATAAAAAATAATCAGGTATGTGATGAAAAACGATTTCGATCAAAAAACTCTATATAAAATCGGAAATAGTTGTGATGGCCCGGCTTATTTCTGTTTCGTTTTGGTTTTGTTCTTAAACCGAATTCGATTTCATTTTTCATTTTGTTCTATAAAAATTTCAAAAAATAAGAATGTGATAGAAAACGAAAATTTAGTTTGATTTTCGTTTTTAAATCGAGCAACCATTTGTATACGATTTGCTAAAATTTTTCTGTTTTAATAATAAAAAAAAATTGTGTGATTAAAATATTGAAGCGAAAATGATGAAAAATAATTATTTATATGAACATATAAAATTGAATAAACATTAAAATATCCGGAATCAGCTAAGAGCCATGAACCACGATCTCCATTTTCAAAATGTCTACTATAAAAGTCTCGTTCTAAACTGAGATTCCAAACAAAGGAATCATGACTAGATCCGGGTCGAGTTGCATTAATTGTCACAATATTCATTTTGTGATCACATATCTAAAAAACAGGGAAACATCATAAAATAACTTCATTCATTTCAAAAGTTTTGACATACTATCATCGCATTTATACTATAATAGCTTTTTCTATTATAGTATAAATAGTCCTGGTTCCCTGGTTTAATGATTCTAATATGAGTACCGTCGATACAACCAATTACGGCAGGAATTTTGTATTTTTGAAAAAAATGGTGTTTCGACTCTTGAACATCACGAACATCGGATGAAATTTTTATCCAATATTTTCGCATAAAACATTTTCCAATACAACTATCATTTTAGAAAATGATTTAGAAAATGTAGTTCTGTGCATTGCTACAATGGAGCATGGTGCATTACCAATGGAATTGATTTCGATTGTATATGGGGTTCAATTTTGTTTAATATATAGGAAAACCCTTCCTTATTTAATCTAAAGCATTCTTTAAAACTAAAAATATTTGTATTATATACTATTAAACTCATTAATTTAGATTATGGCGTTTTAGCTTTTTTCCGGCATATTTAATGGGTTTGATGCATCCCTTAACCTTTTTCGTTCAATATTTTCAAAACGATTGGAATTGTTGATTATAAAAATTGAGGTTGATAAAACAAATGCCATTGTTAAGCTTTACAAATAAAAAAAAATATTTTTTTTTACTAAAAAGATTGTTATTTTACATGAAACGGTTTAGAATAAAACAGAAAATGGAAACTAAAACCCTTCGGATTTCATCACATCTTATAACAAAACATTCGTTTTCCAAATTCGATTTTACTTGAAAACGAATTGATTTTCATTACATACCTGAATATGAATTTAAAACCAAATTACATACATACATAATTGGTCATTACAACCCTTCAGTCAGGATTATTGACCTAGTTTCTCACACCACTTATGTTGTGTGTGTTAATTTTATACATAAGTGGCGGGACCTATTTTTTAAAGTCGACTCCGAACGACAGATTTTTTTTTTTTTGAGAAACTTTTCATGACAATTTTATTTACTCTCAGAGTTTTTGCCAGAAATCTGCTGAGAGGAAATCGCCGAAGAAAATACTTTTTGTATTTTGTTTTGATGTCTGGCCTGGGGCTCGAACCCTGGCTTTACGTCTAATAAGCCAACACACTACCTACTAGACTACGGCGACTTCATGTTTAAAACCAAATTAATAAAATAATAAAGGCTGAAAAATAAATTAATAAAAAATCATTAAAAATAACAAAACAAATCATTAAAAAAATAATAAAAATTTCAAAACAGTTTAATAAAATTATCATATTTTAAAATGACTGAATAATTAAAAAGTATAATAATATATATTATTTTTATAATATATGTTAAATAAAATTAATAAATAAGTTAATAAAAATAATAAAAAACTTTAAAATAATTAATAAAATAAATAAAATTCTAAAGGTATAATAAAAAAAAATAAAAAAAATTAATAAAAATATAAAATAAATTAATAAAATCATAACAAAAAAAAAAAAAAAAAAAACATAAAAAATAATATAAATTTAAAAACAAATAAAATATTCAGTCTACAAAATAACTAAATAAATAAAAAAATATAATAAAAAGTAATAAAAAAAATTAAATGATAAAAATAGAAAAACAAATTAAGAAAATAATAAAGTATAAAAACAATAATTTCGTGAAAGTGTAATTAAAAAAAAAAAAACTTAAATAAAATTAAACAAATTAAAAATAAAAACAAAAAAACTTGAAATATAATTTATACAAATAATTAAGTACAACACAATACCAAGTCACAATAGTTTCTTGTTATATAGGGTGATTTTTTGAGAGCTATAGGAAAAATTTTCAAAAAAAAACACATAAAATTCAGAAAAATGTATGAAATCTTTATTTGAATCGATAGTACGGTCCATATAATTTAATGTTTGAAGATTATTTCATGCAAATGTTGATCGCGATTGCGCCTCAAATGGTCCATCCGCTTAGTCCAATTTTGGCATACTCTTTCCAACATTTCGGCCGGTATCTCACGAATAAATGCTTCAATGTTGTCTTCCAATGCGTCAATTGAAGCGGACTTGTCTGTATAGACATGAGCTTTAACATAGCCCCACAAAAAATAGTCTAAAGGCGTTACGATTCGCAGCATCTTTGAAGAAGTACGGTCCATAACCAGCCCAGTCCATAAATCGCACCAAATTGTGACTTTTTCTGGATGCATTGGTAGCTTTTGCAATGCTTCTGGCTGATCTTCACTCCAAAATCGACAATTCTGCTTATTTACGTATCCATTGAGTCAAAAATGAGCTTCGTCGCTGTACACAATTTTTCGATAAAGAAGTGGATCTTCGGCCAACTTTCCAAGAGCCCATTTTGATAATAAAATTCAATGATTTGCAAGCGTTGTTCGTTTGTAAGACGATTCATGGTTAAATTATAGACCAAACTGAAGATGTTTGACAGTGAAACAAAACATGAAACGTGCGTGAGCTGTTTAAACCAGTGTTGGCAAAAAGATAATAGCTAAAAAATCACCCTTTACTTGCATTTAGCTGTGTATATAAAAGTATCTCCACTCTTTGTTTCTATCTTTTCATTTGGTAGAGAATAGAAATTCTTTCTGTACGAAAGATTATAGTTTTGGATGCCTCTTTCACATCATACTGAAGCTAGCTCCCCCATATGTAAACTTAGAGTCAAGTTTTATTCCCATATTATTATTATTATTATTGTGAAGAGGTTTGCCTAGTACTACGACCATACGATCTATTGTACTCCCCTCAATTTTTATAGGGTGGATCCCCTTAATATCATCTTCATGCCTATTACCCTGACAAATTTCAGGATATTGCTCGCAGTCAACAATAACAGTTCTCTGCCTAGCATTTGATATGCACTCGGTTCCTTTTTCCTGGGATGCATTAAAACCGCATAAGTTCCTAGAATCACAGAATCTTCATGCCTGGTTTACAATATCCTGTTAAAAGATCCTAAGGTTATTCCTAGATAGTCTTGTGTTTGACTTAGATCTCCTATTATTATTGTTTCCCAACAAAAAAACAATCTGACACCCAGTGGTGTTGTGCAAATTTTTTTTACCGGAACGCGTATATATAATTATATAGACAGGGCCGATCCTGTGTAAGCGGCCGCTCTGTGCGGTCTTATGTCCCAAATTTAACGAACGGGGGGGGAGGGAGATTTCCCCCAATTTTCGTATTAAAAAGGAAAGGAAAAACCATGATTTAACGATAAAAAGGCGGAAATACCCGCTCTTCATTTTTTTATGGAAAAAATAAGTGATTCTCTTGGTAGCAACAATTAAATTTAAATGCGGCCGAAAGGGTTAAAAAAATGGTTTTAAATACTCAAATTCTTAAGTAGTAATTAGTTCGGGTTCGCGTTCGGGTTCACGTATTTGTTTCGGTTCGGGTCGAGTTCCAGCAGAAAAAAACGTTCCGGACTCCCGTTCACGGTTCGGAAAAACAAGCCGGTTCGTTCCGGTTTTTGTTCCGGTTCGGGTTCAGTTCAAACCCTTGTTTATAAAAATACATATAAAAATTCGTCAAAAATTAGAAAAAAAAAATCAGCAATTCTTTTTAATTTTTTTTTTTTTCAAAACGTCAGCCAATTCTCGTTATCAGAAATCATCTTTAGTTCCGGAACGCGTTCCTGTCCAAAAAGGAAGTACCGGAACGATGTTCCGGAGCGTTCCGGCTCGACAAAACCACTGCTGACACCCCTAAGCACCAGATGGCTATCATTAAAATCATTTCCGTTTGGCTTTCATTATTGCTTTTTGCTTGCTAAGACAGCGGTATTTATTGCCTGATTTCTTTTGGTACTTAGATCTGGATTGCTTTGCGTTATATTTCGTACTAAAGTTCTGATATCAGGATAGTAATCGTCTGGATTGGTTGCGAGCCGTATGTGAAGAATAAAAACATGCTAAATTAGTCATGTTAGGATCCACTTTATAGTGTCTGATGCCCCATTTAATTTGGGCATCTTTCCCCTTTCCTAAAAACCTGCACAATGCACTGCATGAGTAGGGGCCATCCCCTGAGTGCTGGTTTCATAAAAAACACACATGTTGTGTGTGTTAATTTTCATCTATGAGTGGCGGGACCTACAGTTTAAAGTCGACTCTGAACAACAGATTTTTGAAAAGGTTTTCATGATACCATTTGAACCAGGGTCTCAAAACGTCAATTAAGCACCACTTAATTGCTCTTTCATGCTTGCCAATGATTTTTCCAAATTAATTTTGATACAGAAAAATCGAAATAAAAACATCGAACTTATATAAAAAAAAAAAATTAATTTTGCTGCGAAAAAATTCAATTTTATTCAAATATTTCACTCGATATTACGATTTAAAAATTATGGAAAAAAAATTGCTTGGATTTGTAATATAATTTTTGATGATTAAAATTGATTTTTTGTACTCTTCAAATTATTTTTACAAACAAAACATCATTTAATATGATGGAAATAAATATTGAAAGAAAATCATGATAAAAATAACTGCTGCTGTTTCTCAATTGATAAATTCAAGGACTTTAACTCTCTTATATTCTGTTAATATCATTCTCTCTCTCTCTCTCTCTCGCTCTCACTCACGGTCACGCTTTATATGGCGTATCTTCAAGTAATGATCGCTTTGCTTTACAATTCATACAAACTGATGAACTGATTTTGTGTCTTTCTTTCCTTTAGAAAAATATTCCAAAGAAACATAAGAAGAAAATACACGAAGAATATCATCGTATCATCGTAATGTAGGGGGATGTTTTATTAAAATTCGTTATAAAATACGAACAAACACACATTCCCTCACGTACTATGTATGTATGCATGCATGTGTATACATACATTCAATAACTGTGATATAAAATTTCACAAATAACTACTAATATATGTTACTGTTATTGTTGTTGCTGTTGCTGTTTGTTTTATAGTTTTCGTTTTATTGTTCGTAAAAGAAAACAAGACAAGACAACAAAAAAAAAAGGTGAAGAGAGAAAGAAACAAAGAAAAGAAAAGAATAATCCAACTCGCATTCTACAATAGTTTCTGTATAAAGAGATAAAGAAAAAAACAAATTCTAAAGGCTCTCAAAAAACAGCAACAAAAATTTTTTTTTTTAAATTTTAAGAAAAATGCTGCCACATCTAAGTAATATTTTAGAAGGGAAATATTTTCTTTATTTAGATTGTAAAAGTAAAATTCAATAACACACGCTTAAAGCAAAGATTGCAATTAAATAGGAGATGGATGGATGGCACAGCACGGTCCTTGTGACAATAGTTTTCTACCCCTTTTTCAGACATTCGAGCCGATATCTCTCAGTGATAACTTGACGAATGTTAGCCTTAAAATGCTCTAGCGTTAAAAGATTATATGCGTAGATACGCTTTATGACGTAGCCCCACGAAAAAGTGACCTAATAATGTTAAATCGCATAGTCTAGGTGGCCAATTGAAGTTTCTATAGGGTCCGCCAAATAACTTTTTTTTTTTTTGAAAATGCTTTAAAAAAACCACTGAATATTTTCTCAAATTTCTTTTTTTTTTATTTAAAAGTACAATCCTTCCGGTTAATAATGAAAAATAATTTCATTCAAATGGCTGCCTCGGCTGGCCATGCGGTAGCCTACACGATCGGTCCAATTTTTAAGCACATTATCGATTATGTGCAGCTGTATTCCACCAATGGCTTCACGAATATTGTCCTTTAAAGCGTCAATTGTCTCTGGCTTGTCGGCGTAACACTTATCTTTGACGGCACCCCACAAATAATAGTCCAACGGTGTCAAATCGCAGCTCCGATTATGCCTCTGGACCAAAATCCGCACCAAACAGTGACTCGTTTTGGGTGCGTCGGCTTTTCAATGTATGCGTGCGGGTTTTCTGTGCCCCAAATGCGACAATTTTGCTTGTTTACATACCCGTCAAGATCAAAATGAGCTTCATCTGAAAAGATGATTTTATTTTGCCTAAATCGGCATATTCTGTAAGTCGATCGCAATTCAATTCAATTGGCTTCAACTCCTGAACCAATTGGGCTTTGTATGGCGTCATACCAAAGTCTTTATGCAAAATTCGTCTCAATGATGTCTCCGAAATGTTCAATTGTTGAGAACGACGGTGAATTGATGTTGATGGCGCTTCACACACACTTTCTGCCACAGCAGCAATATTCTCGGGTGTACGCACTGTTTTTGGCTTTTCACGCTTTGGTTTATCAATGAGGATGCCAGTTTCTTTCACTTTTTTCACAAGATAACGAACATACGGAGCTGACGGTGCTTCTCTTCTTCCAAAATCCGTACGCAATTTTTAATTATCTGTCAAATCAGACATGAGCTAAGTGTTAACATTCACGAAATAAGCACTAGTTGAAAAAAAAAAGTTTGATGGCGGACCCGATATAACGTGAAATTTTTACTTCTAGAAACTTCTTATGCAATAAAGTCAAATTCGATTGTGTCGCGCTACTCTTATTGAAACCACATGCCGTCCAATTCACAATCATTAATTGCTGGCCAAAAAATGTCGGTTCTCATAAGGACATACAGCCTTCAATTGAAGGTGAAGTTTCTTTTATTTTATTTATTTATTTATTGATTAACTCCAGTACAACAAGCATTTTAATCTTATTTAATAGTACTGTTTATACAATGTTATGATTTGGTTAATAGTTACACGAGGGTCGCCTTTTATATTTCGGGATTTGGCAACCCTAGTGTTGCAATCTGCCAACTGACAGCTCTATCGTAAAGCTTGACATTTTTGAGGTTATACGTACTCAGAACGTTTTGACATACGAGCGCTATTTGTGTTGTTTACAATAACTTCGAGTGATCTAGAAGTACCAGAAAAGATACCATGTTCTGATCCATTTTTGACCTCAACTCCTCTACAACATCCAGTTTACAGTTATTTTAGAAAAAATTCAGCTAAATAACACCTCCAGGAAATAATGCCTAATCCTAAATGGCTTCCAATAATCGTAATCATCGAGTAAAAAATATTAGTTTTCTGTGTTGATAAATAGGATTTCAAACCTGATACTCGTAACAACCAATCAACACTGATTTAATTTGCAGTCCAAATTGGTTTTCTATGGATGGTGATGCAAAATCCAAGTGTATAATACGCCATAAGTCATAAAACAGGCCCAATAGCTGAGAATACCGTGAAATCGACAAATTAGGATTATCAGCAACACTTTTTCTAACACAGTACATATGTGCAGATGAAAGATATTTAATAGCTGTCAGTGTTGCCAGATCGATTTTGATAGCAGTGACTGAATAACGCGTCAACTTCAATGCGTCTAACATGAGCACATAGAATTCAGTGCTTGCTAATGACTCCTATATCGATGCTGAGCGGGCTCCACCTTTCTGTCTACCCATCCTAATCTCCATTCAGCTATGAATCACCCATAAAAAGCTGAACAGAGTCATTAATTAGGTACAGCACAGCGTTTTTCCATTATCCTTTTACCGGTACCTCCTTTGTGAAGGTTTCCAAATTTTTTTCTGACATATCGATTATTTCAGTCACATTTTTCATTCGAAATTAAATAATCTGGCATCACTTTTGAGTTTTGATCTCTTGTTCAAAGACAAAACAGATAGACAGAGGAAAGGAACTTAACCAACAAACAAACAAAAGCAGTTAAATATTGTACATACAATAACAACAACAACAACAACTACATTCTCATGCACACATTAAATTTTAAAAAAAAAAACAACAACAACCAACAGCAACAACAATCCTAAACAGACAGTTGTTGCGCATAATCAACAGAATTTCTTTTGTAAACACTCTTATACACACAGGAATATGTATGTGAGTAATTTAGTGTTTAAGTGTGTGTAAGAATACGAGTTGAGAGTGTATGCGTGACGTTAAAATATTAAAAACATACAAAAATTCTCATACTCCTCATGCTCATACTCATGGTCTTTCTCTTTATAAAAATTTGTATGTACATGAGAATGTATGCATGCGTGCGAGTGTGAGTGTGTGTGTTTGCTTAATGTTCCTCTGTTCGAAGGAGCATTAAGGAATAACCGGTTTTTGTTAACAAATGTTGGTTGTTCGTTGTTAGCAGCAGCAGTAGTAATAGTTGTGATAGTGGTAGTGCGCTTATATTTCGGAAATTTTCGGCAATAGTATGTATGTATATACGATATTAGTTGTTGTTGTTTTATTGCTTTTGATTATTTGGTCGGTTGCTTGCTTTCTTTATCATCTTCTTCAAAAGCAATGGTTGTTGTTGTTGTTGTTGCTGTTCAAAATTTAAGGTGGTTGTTTATAATTTTTTTTTTCTTTTGAGAGTATAAAACTGATCCAGACCAGGTATAAAAATGTTAAAACCGTTTTTGTTGTTGGTGTTGTTTTTCTCTTGCTATCTGTCTTTCTATTCATTTATTATTTTTGTTTTTGGTTTTTATTATCTTTATTGTGTTGCTGTTGTTGTTATTTCGTATACATTTTTCGATTGCTCATGTTTTTATTCCTTTTTCTTGAGTTGTTGAGAGTGATATTTTTTTGTTTTTTTTTTAAATCTCCTGTTTTCAAAACGTAGGTTCTGGATAAAAAAAAAATTTCTTTTAAAATCCACGATTTGTAAAGGAACAAATGAAGCTGCTGAATAGTTTCTTTGAAAAAGAAACAATTAAGGAAGTATTTTTCACAAATATTAACGAAAAAAGGTACTTTTTACAAGTATTAACTATCAAAACAATACTTTAAAATGGTTTAATATTTTTTTTTGGTACTTAAAAAAGGACCAAAAAGTTTACTACAAAAAAGTACCTTTTAAATTTAGTACCAAAAATAGAAATATCGTATGAAAAATATTTTCAAATAAAATAATTAAATAAATTAGGGAACAAATACTAGTTGTAATTAAAAAAAAAAAATACCTTTTGTAATACACATACATACACACATATGTACATATATACATATGTACAGGATGGCTGATATATAATGCAACAAAGTAAAGCGCTATATTTTTTTAATTTTTCTTTTTCAAAAGCAAAAAATGTTGGAAATAACATCAAATTTTAGAATCAGTTTAGATTTGTTCGAATTGGCCACCTTTGGTACGAATTATGGCCTTCAAACGGCCGATAAAGCCATCACAGGCTGCACGAAAGTGGCTCTGCGGTATTTTGGCCCATTCCCGGCGAAGCGCCGTCTTGAGATGATCAACACTTTGGTATTTTTTAGTGAGAATCTTACTCTCCAAAATGCCCCAGGCGCAAAAGTCCAACGGATTGAGATCCGGAGATTTTGGTGGCCATTGTGCGGTAGAAATGAAGCGACGAACCTCCTTTTTAAGCCATTCTTGGTTGACGCTTGCTGAGTGCGGTGGTGCTGAGTTCTGTTGGAATGTCCATGGTCTGCGGCCGAAATGTTTGTCTGCCCAGGGCTTCAATACTTTCTTTAAGACATTTTCCCGATAATATTCGGAATTTATTTTGACCCCACGGTCGATGAATATGAGTGGGGAGCGACCATAGGCCGTTACGGCGGCCCACACCATTACCATCGGCGGCGCTTGAGTTCTGGTGGCCAATCGCAGGTGTAAATTTTCAGCTGACCTCTTTGGCAAGTAAACCCGAACATTTTGTTTGTTCACAAACTGCTCAATTTGGAATGGTTTCTCATCGGAGAAAACCAAATTCGGTAACTGGCCACTTTCGTGCAAGCGAAGTAACTCCTTGGCTCTTTCCAGTCTAACTTTTTTTTTGTCCATCGGTAAGCTCTTGCACTTTTTGAAACTTCAATGGCTTTAGTCCAAGCTCATTTTTCAATATGTGTTGCATCCGTTCTCGCGATATGTTCAGCTCACGAGCAATTTTTCTACCACTGCGGTGTGGATTTCGATCAAATCTGCCCTTCACTTTTCGGATCATTTCTGGTGTTGTTACCGTTTTTTTTCGTCCACTTTTTGGACGCGATGCAACACTGCCAGTATGGTACGAGAAACAAAAGATTTATTCACATTTAAATGCTGGAGGACTCTAACGATAGCCACCTGTGGTTTTCCAGCCAAATATAAAGCAATCACACTATCACGCTTGAATTCCATCACAAATAACTTTTTTTCT
The DNA here is from genome assembly GCA_927399465.1 of Sarcophaga caerulescens. NCBI lineage: Eukaryota > Metazoa > Arthropoda > Insecta > Diptera > Sarcophagidae > Sarcophaga > Sarcophaga caerulescens. The sequence continues at coordinate 115,398,786 of OV656873.1, read as the reverse complement.
GAATGCAATAGATCAAAATGCTTTTTTAAGCTTGTAAATAATAAAATGAACTGTCACTGGAATAAATCTGTCAGCTGTCAGACGAGCGGTTTACAAGTGATAACAACCTGAAGTTGGTTGCAATACATATCAGCCACCCTGCAAGTACATATTTCATAGAAAGCAAAACTTATACTTAAACTGTGAATACATACGTTTTGTTAGGAAAATCGCTCGAATTTTAATTTTTCTTGCAATTGTTATGCTAAAATCGATACAAAAATGTGGTAGGGCACTAAAAAGGTATCAAAAAGTACTTTTCATTTTAGTATCCAAACAAAGTTTTTATTTGAAAAATATAAATAAAACAAAATATTAGGTACCAAAAATTTTGCTATCAAAAAAGTACTTTCACTTATAGATTTTAAAAAATTATTTCTAATAGAAATGTTTCAAAAATATTAAAAACCTTTGACCTTAGGCGGAAGTGTCGGCAATTCAAGGTGCGGTGGAAATTATTGTGGACAAAAATGTTCGCAAGCGAGACTATACTTTCCGATAGCCAGGCGACCATCAGGGCACTGGATTCTAGTGTGATAAACTCCAAGACAGTGTACGACTGTCGCAGATGTCTCAATGAGATGGCGAACAGATGTGATGGTTGTATCACATGCGTACCGGGACATAGAGACATTCCCGGCAACTGCAGAGCGGATGATCTGGCCAGAAGAGGCACGACCATCGAGCTCTCTGATGAATTCTCTACATTGGGGATCCCTTTAAGTACCTGTGGGCTTATAATTGAAAATGCAATCGTGGACCTTGTAGTGGACAGTAGGTGGGCAGCTTCGGATAAAGGCAGAGCGGAGCAGAAAATCTGGCCAAGGCTGGATAGGAGGCGCAGGGCGACTCTGCTTAAGCTCCAAAGAAGCAGGCTCAGCGCTGTTATCGGGGTTATTACGGGGCATTGTATTATAGGATCACATGCGAGGCGTATTGGTCTTGGACACCTCGCGAATGATTTCTGCAGAAGTTGTGGAAATGAGCAAGAGGATGAAACTATTCTTCACCTACTGTGCACATGCCCGGCACTTGGTCAGAGGAGAAAGAGACCCCTGGGTGCCTACTACATGGAAGACCTAGATGAACTGTCATGCATGGATATTGGCAGTCTGAGTCGCTTCATCGGAAGCTCCGAGTGGTTCCTGGAATAGGGGAGAAGATGAAACTGTGGTGTCACAATGGGCTCTGTATGCGGCCTAAGTGTGTCCGCTCATGACTCCATCGGGTGGACAGCCACTTCTACCTACCTACCTACCTTGACCTTGATAAAAAAAATACTATCTTTGTTGAGGGAACTAAAAAGTACCTTAAAATTTTGGGTATCAAAAAAGATGTTTTAAATATTGTATGGGAAAATTGTTTCTATTTGGATTTAAAATTCAGCATCATTCAATTATATAAAAAACCTTTCTTATGGTATTTTTTTTTTGTTTGTTGTGAAAGTACTATTAAAAGTACCAATATTCCTGCTACGAAAGTTCTTTAAGATTTGCTTGGCGAAAATAATGATTGAGAAAAAAGTACTTTTTATAAAGTATTTCAAAATCTTGGTACCAAAAAAAAGAACTCTACTTTTATTTGGAAAAAATACTTTTTATGTGAAAATATTAAAAAAGATTTCGTTAGGTTGGGATGATGGTCTCCACAAACAACATAGCTTACCTGTAACGTCTCATTGTAGAACCAATAGTATCTAGTCCATTTCCCAATTATTACTTTAAGTTATAGCCTTGGGCGAGACACATTGTTTTAAAAAAAAATTCTGAGTGTCCTAGAAGAATCCTACGCTTCAGGTTCCCTTAGGGCCAAATTATAACCGCGAAAACGTTTTGTGGTCCCATTTTCTTGCATCTCATTATTAAAGCATCTTCAGGAGCTTACTGTGTCTCCTCCCGTTAGCTGATATCGTACAAACAATTGCTTGCTATGATCTTCCATTAAAACGATCTTAAAATTGTCGATATGGCAAGACTGTTAGCTGTTAAACAGTCTTGCTATTTACGAACGAATATGAATCGTTTAACAGAACGAGGAAAACTGATTAAATAACGGGTGATTCAAATGTGACCACTTTTCAAGCATTACCGGGTTGTTATGATTCTCATGATCGACTTGTGAAGCAATGAATTGACAAGATAAGAAAAAAAATTTAAGGGACTTGAAGGGTTACAGTATATCATTATAATGTGCACTCTACCAAAAGTATTGTTTTCGTTAGAGAAACAGCTATTGGGTCTCAGAAATTGGGTCTATTAGAGCATAGTTTACATTTGGAAATGTGTTCACGCCACAATTAAAGCCTGATGAACATTCACGTCAAGCCATAGATATGCTGATTGGACGCTAGAGCAATAGGTTTTCATTGCTGATTTTCGAACAAAAATATCTTTAGCAATGAAACTTACTTTTCACCCGATGGTTACGTTAACAAGCAAAGTTTGAGCTTATGGGGGGGGGGGGTTTGTAGATCCAAGAGCGATTGTGGAAAGTTAATGAGACCAGAAAAAGTGACTAGTTGCGAAACATTATGGTCTGTAGTGTGCAATGTTTCATATTTTTTCAAAAGTAAACCAGGGAAACTGGACCTTCGTCTGCCGGACTACTGCAGCGTGTTTCAGGCGGAGGTGATGGCAATTTACCGGGCCGCTCAATGGATCCTCGTCAACGATGCTCCTTTCACTCGCGTCTCGGTCTTTTCTGATAGTCAGGCCGCGATAAGATCTCTATCGGGCTTCGTGAATAACTCTAGGATCGTTAGGGAATGTCGCCGCTGTCTCGACCTTCTCTTGGGGCGCTTCACCAGTGTCTCTCTGGTGTGGGTCCCTGGGCACAGTGATATTCCGGGAAACTGTAGGGCCGACGAGCTCGCCAGAGCTGGTGCGCTCCTTCCGGAATCCTCTTCTGTTGTATTGGGTATGCCATTTGCCTCGGTCAAGCTGACCATTGTGCGAAAGTTCTTTCGGGACGCCAACCTATCCTGGATAAATGAGGAGACCTGCTCCACCGCTAGGCTCACTTGGCCCTCAATGGACAGAAGGCGCACCAACCAGTTACTTGGACTTGGTCGTAACATCATCTCGATCACAGTGATGACCATGCTTACAGGTCACTGTGTTATGGGTAGACACGCGGAAAGAATGCGACTCCCATTTAACGATTTCTGCCGTGGATGCAGATCCGCTGAGGAAGAGGAGACTGTTATCCACTTTCTATGTCAATGCCCATCTCTTGAGAGAGGCAGATATAGCTCATTTGGCTCTCCAACCCTTGTTAGCTTGACGGAGCTATCGTCTATTGACGTCAAGGACATAGCCTCGTTTATCAAACTTTCTGGCTGGTTTTCCAGCGTGGGGTAGTCGTGCGTTAAATGTGCAGCCCTTGTGCTGACCAACTTCTCCCTCATTGGCTCGGAGGAACTTGGTCAGTACAGGGACTGCGTTCCCCTTGTGCCGCCACAACGGGCCGCTATGCGTGCTCAATTGAGCATTTGGTATAAAGCTACCACACTAACCTAACCTACCTAATCGATTGATGCAACCAAACCACAGGCGGTCAAATAAATAACCCTGTATATCGTACGTAATAGCAAAATCAGTGCAACTTTTGCAAGCGATAGATGGATAACCAACCCTGCATTATACTGTGTCTTGCCTTGTTTATTATTTTTTATGCTCAAAAAAAAATTGTTTTTCTTTTTTTTTTTTTTCTTCTGCTTTGTCACGATATTTCTGTTGATTTTTGTTTTTTTCTGTTGTTGTTGTTTTATTTTATTTTCTCTGATACTTTTTTATGTTTTTAACCCAAAAAAAAAAGTGATTCATTCGTATGGTGTTGTTGTTTTTGTTGTTATTTCTTCAGTATTTATTGTTTTAAGTAAGGCCTCCTAAAAATCTCTCACTTGTTTCTTCAAGTCCTTGCCACATAAGCAGTGGTCACCTTATGCAGTTTGTTGTTTACATATGTCTGTATGGTGGTAGTGATGATGGTGGTGGTGATGATGGTGTGGTATCTCATTAATGTTCTTTTGCTATGCACTGCACTGTGCTTATTTAAACAAGAGATAGCCAGAGAGAGAGAGAGAGAGAGAGAGAGAGTGAGTGAGAATGCAAACTCATGTGTATTTAACAAAATGCAAAAACAAAATTTTCTGTTTATTTTCGTGTGTTTCTTTTTCTTGTCTTGATTATTTTTTTTTTTGTGTGAGTGTGTGTGTGTTTTTAAGTGTGCATGAGAGTAGGTTATTGTTTGTTTAAAAAAAAAACAACAACGGCAACACAAAGATGACCATGATGGTCATGATTTTTGTTTGTGTTTGTTAAACATTTTGCTAACGTTCATACATACATACATTTATGGATGGATTGGATGGTGTTTATTTAAATACGAAGGCATGTGAGCGTGTGTGTGTGTTTTTTTTTTTTAATATAAAGAACTGAATGTAAGAGCGTACATATGTACAGCTGTGTTCAAAATAATAGGAGTGCTACCATGTAATATTTTCAAAGTCAAAAATTTTTATTGTACCAATTTGCAAAACATAATATATTCTAATGGAAGTTACAACGGTATGTAAGAAATAAAATACAGAAAAGAATCTCGTAATAACTTTAATATTTGCGATGAAATTGATTCATTTCTGTGATTGCCTTTGATTTCAGTTGATCAAAAAAATAGGAGTGTTGTGAGTGTTCTTTTTTAAATAAAAATATATAACAGCATAAAAGTTAATATAAAAAAAAAGTGAACAGTAAGTACGGAAAAATGTAATTAAAACTTTTTCTACAGTGATTCACATAAATTTTTGTAATAGTGGGACGACGAAAGCACTCTACTGAAGAAAAGAGAGAATTAATTAAAAATCTCCGAAAAAAAAAGCAAAACTTACAAAGAAATTAAGGAAATCTTGGGTTACTCCGATCAAATGATCACAAATGCATTAAAATATAAAAAAAAGCCCGAAACGCGTGGGCGCAAGGGCAAAACATCAACTGTCGATGACCGCCGAATTGTGCGATACAGCAAACTAAATCCTTCGGCGTCTTCAAAAACATTCAAAAGGATCTGAATCTTGCCGTAAGTGGTCCTACTATTCGTAGGCGTCTGATGGACAACAATTTTTTCGCAAGAAGTCCACAATAGGTGCCATTGCTGACAAAAAAAAAAAAAAAAAAGTGAACAGTAAGTAAGGAAAAATGTAATTAAAACTTTTTCTACAGTGATTTACGTAAATTTTTGTAATAGTGGGACGACGAAAGCACTCTACTGAAGAAAAGAGAGAACTAATTAAAAATCTTCGAAAAAAGGCAAAACTTAAAAAGAAATTAAGGAAATCTTGAGTTACTCCGATCAAAAGATCCCAAATGCATTAAAATATAAAAAAAAGCCGGAAACGCTTGTTCGCAAGCGCAAAACATCAACTGTCGATGACCGCCGAATTGTGCGATACAGCAAACTAAATCCTTCGGCGTCTTCAAAAAAATTCAAAAGGATCTGAATCTTGCCGTAAGTGGCCCTACTATTCGTAGGCGTCTGATGGACAACAATTTTTTCGCAAGAAGTCCACAATAGGTGCCATTGCTGACAAAAAAAAAAAAAAAAAAGTGAACAGTAAGTAAGGAAAAATGTAATTAAAACTTTTTCTACAGTGATTTACGTAAATTTTTGTAATAGTGGGACGACGAAAGCACTCTACTGAAGAAAAGAGAGAACTAATTAAAAATCTTCGAAAAAAGGCAAAACTTAAAAAGAAATTAAGGAAATCTTGAGTTACTCCGATCAAAAGATCCCAAATGCATTAAAATATAAAAAAAAGCCGGAAACGCTTGTTCGCAAGCGCAAAACATCAACTGTCGATGACCGCCGAATTGTGCGATACAGCAAACTAAATCCTTCGGCGTCTTCAAAAAAATTCAAAAGGATCTGAATCTTGCCGTAAGTGGTCCTACTATTCGTAGGCGTCTGATGGACAGCAATTTATTCGCAACAAGTCCATGAAAGGTGCCATTGCTGTCAAAAAAAAACAGCCAGCAGCACGCTTAAAGTTTGCCCAAGAACATATCGATTGGCCAAAAGAAAAATGGAGAAACATACTGTGGACCGACGATAGCAAAATTGTTTTATTTGGTGGCACTGGGTCTAGACAGTATGTTAGACGTCTGCTCAACACCAAATATAAAGCTCAGTATACACAAAAGACAGTTAAACATGGTGGTGCAAAACTAATGATATGGGGAAGCTTTTCATATAATGGTGTAGGCCCAATACATCCAATTAGAGACATAATGGATAGGAACGTCTATGTCGGCACTTTGTCCACACCTCTAAAATGGATATTCCAACAAGATAAGGACACGAAACACACCAGTAAATTGGCAAATGAGTGGTTTCGGGTTAATGGGGTAAAGGTTATAGCGTGGCCAGCTCAGTCTCCTGACCTTAATCCCATAGAACATCTATGGGGAGATGTTAAAAAGTATGCTGCAGAGAAACAAACTTCAAATGCAGAAGAACTATGGATCAGAACAGAAGAACGGAACAGAAGATGCCAAGATCTTATTGACTCAATGCCTCGTAGATGTGCTGAAGTCATTAAAAACAAAGGTTATTCAACCAAATACTAAAATAGCTATACTATTTTAAGATAATATTAAACTTTTCTTGTCTTTTGTTTAAAAATTATTAGGTTATGTGCTAACACTCCTATTATTTTGAACAATTAATTTTGAGAGTAAGCTTTATTTACATGAAATATTTTTTGTTTTCGTAGTTTTAACTAAATAATTAAGTGTTAAAAAATTAGAAAATGAACTAGAAATAAATTTTAAGTCCAAAAAAATTTTATATTTACTTTTTTATTTTTCATAATTTTAAACTTTGCTTTTAAATGAAGGGCACTCCTATTATTTTGAACACAACTGTACATATGTATGTATGTATGCATGATTTTATTGTCTCTTTTGAAATTATTATCTTCCTTTATAGCTCAGGCTCTATCATCATTTATACTCTGTGTGGTGTTTTCGTTTTCTTTCGTTGTTTTTCGTTACTTCTATTAGTTCTTTGTGTTGTTTTTTTTTTTTTTTTTTTTTTTTTTTTGTTTCATGTTTTTCCCTCTCTTCATAACTCAGAAGAACTGCTACCACGTTGCTGTTGTTGTTCATGTGTTACTACGGTATACTCTTTACAATATTATGCTGTTTCCGTTGCTGTTTAGTAGGACCCCATTTAATTTAAATTTTTTTTCTTTTGCGCCGTTTTTTTTTTTTTTTTTTTTTGAATTTCAATATCAGATGATTGCCTTAATCAGTTCAAATCAAATTCTTTTATTTTATTTTTGAACAAAAAAAAAGAAAAAAGGATTCTAACTGTTAAATTATGCTAAAAATAGTTCATTTGCATGCTTTTTTATAACAAAAAAATTTCACACGCGGTCTATTGTACTTCCCTCAAAGTTTATAGGGTGTCCCCAAAATGTCTCCTCCAAGCCTATTGCCCGGTCAAATGTCAGGATGCAGTTCGTTTGTTAACAATATTAATTTTTCTGCCCAGCACTTTCCTTCTGGGGTGCTTCAATGCCTCATAAGGTTCCAAGAATGCGCTTCAATGATTTATGGTGTTTTCTTTTCTACAAAGAAAATGTCACCCTCTTACAAGGTACATTAAAAAAAAATTGCTGACCAACCCTGTTGTAATATCCATATTTAAAAATTTAATTTAAAAATATGTTGTATTTTTTGATTTGTTTCAATAAAATATGTATGTAAATATGAAAAAGGTGTTGCCAGATCGCTAATTTTTCGACTTAATGTTTTGAGCACTTTTTTTTATAACCAAAAAAATTTTTTTAACACTGTTCTAACACTGAATACAATTTTTTTTATATTACTGACCATGTAGCTTTAATAATGTAATGTTTCCTTAATGTTACTCCACAAAACAATGAAAAAATTAACTTCAAAATTGGAAAACGATACCAGGCGATTTTTTTTTAAATTTCATCTGGTAGCCCTATAAATAAACAAAAGTCATCTGCTTTACAGGGCATTATCAGCACTCTCGATTTATACAGGGCAAAAAATGCATTGCCCTCCACCATTACATAACATACATAATTGGTCATTACAACCCTTCAGTCAGGATTACGATCTAGCTTCTCACCTGTGTAGCAGGTACCCTCCACCATTGGCAATTGCAAATTATTTAGAATAAAACATACCACCCTTTTAGGGGGCGAAACATTTTTAAGAAACAAACACAAAAATTGCATTTTATAAAATAAAATGCACATTTTTTGGTAGAAAAGAAAACACCATTATTCTCATCGCCACAGAATTTATATGCTTAGCTCGTGACAACACCCGTTTCTTAACAAAGTATACTCGTAAGGCTACCTACAGTGCCCTGTCAAAAGACCGGTTATCAATTTCACATTATTCCTGTATATTCTGATGCATGACTCAGATGTACTTCTGTTGTACTGTAGTTTCTCAACAAAAATTTCAATTGCCGCAAACCCACTTGATTTGAGAAGAGAGTCTTTTCTTCTCTAGACAGTCCCATGTATTTTCCATTTGACCTCATAAGAGCGAAGTGGTTTGATTTTTAGATAGTAGTGCTATGTTCTGTCTTTTGTACCACTCCTATCCAAGTTGAATTGAGAACATCTTTCGCTTGAAAAGTTTTCCGCTTAAGAGATATCCGCGTATTTCTTCATTGGCTCGAAATATTTCATTCTGCTAACAAAAACTCCTGCTCCTTTTCCAAAATCCGGTCTTGACCTTTTCCGTATACTACAAAATAGTCAATCTTTTAAAGGGTATACTGTTGTAAGATTACTTTATTCAATTTTGTTTCCAAGTCTCGTTGAGAAGCATTTACCAAAATCATACAGTCTACTGGTTCGTTCTGTTAAAGAGAAAGCTGCCAGCCAAGCGATGCCATAGATCCTGAAATTCCCTAACGAATTTCATGTTGGATTTGTTTCTCTCCCCAAAGCTCTCCCCAAAGCTTCAAAGCAGTCTACAAGTTTTCACTACCATATGCAAAGGATTTTGTTCTAAAAGAGCCCGTGTTATGCCAATATGTACATGTCAGTCTCTGTATCTTGTTAAACTCCCATTGAGTTGTTTTCAGGCTAATTGCCCTAGAGATCATTATTGGTCTGACCCATATGGTATACATCCAGCGTATAATTCCTGGATTACATCAACAGGATTTCTCTACAAGTCTTCTGCATACCATTATGGCATGTCTGTTTTTTCCTACGATGCTCTCTATATGAGGCCTCCATGTCAATCTATTGTCCTAAATTACCAGGTTAGGTACCCAAAAGGGGTACTGAAAAGTAGCAAAACATTCTTACCAAAAATATTTTTCCTTTTAAATTTTTGGTACTAAAAGTTTTGGTACCAAACAAAAGTACTATTCATTTGGTACCTCTCATTTAGTACTTTTTTTGGTACACATTATTTATTTTTTAATAATATAAATTTAAAGTAAAAAAATTAAATTTCAAAAATTTTTGGTACTAAAATAGTTGGTACCAAAAAAGTACATTTCATTTGGTATCTTTCTTTCATTCTTTTTTTTCTAACAAAGTGTAACTTTATACCAGTACCAGGTACCTCCAGTACCAGGTTAGGTACCCAAAAGGGGTACTGAAAAGTAGCAAAACATATTTACCAAAAATATTTTTCCTTTTAAATTTTTGGTACTAAAAGTTTTGGTACCAAACAAAAGTACTATTCATTTGGTACCTCTCATTTAGTACTTTTTTCGGTACACATTATTTATTTTTTAATAATATAAATTTAAAGTAAAAAAATTAAATTTCAAAAATTTTTGGTACTAAAATAGTTGGTACCAAAAAAGTACATTTCATTTGGTACCTTTCTTTCCTTCTTCTTTTTTCTAACAAAGTGTAACTTTATATTTTGTTATTTTCTTTTAAATTTAAATTCATATCAGCTTTTTTGGAAGTCTATTTCAACCGCTGGCAAGCTGGGGCTAATCAGTTTAAAAGAAATCTGATGTTGAACAAAAGACCACAGTAAACACACAGTAAACGTAACAGATTTGGCCCAGTTTTCCAAAAGAATTTCTAAGGAATTTTACTAACAAAGAAAACAACAACAACAACAAATAACCTACAAAACAAAGTTTAAAACTAAAACTATAAAAACAAATGGAATGCATGCGTAATACGCAAGCGCCTATGGCTTAAACAAAAAAACGCAATCATTTAAACACACACACACACACATACACAAAAGCATTCGCTTGCTTTAGTAAAGTTCGTTGTTTATAAGAACAATTTTATTAAAAGCATGTAAAAACGCTTAACGCTTGATGCTTTTATTGTGTTTTGCTGATAATATAACAGCAAAAGTACCGCTAAAAACAAAATTAATACAGCAGAATATATATGTATATGTGTGTGTGTGTGTATAAGTGTGATGATCACATTGTTGATGATGCGATGACTGTGTTTAAACTTTTTTTTTTTTTTTTGTTGGAAAAAGGCATGTCCGATAGGATCTTGTAGAGTTTTTTGTTTTTAAATATTTATTTTATTTTGTATTTTTATGATGTTAAAATTTTATTAAGATTTATTAAAACCATAAACATTTAAATAATGCAGCTTAATTTTATTAAAAAAAAAACTCTTTAAATACAGGGTGCCTGATGAAATAAAATTTTAATTCCTTTTCATTCAAAAAAAAAAAAAAAATATTTTTCATTGTATTAATTATGGTTTTATGTATGAATGTGTATGTTTTTTATGCATGTGTTATTAACCTCATTTATTTTTTATTTTTTTTTTTTGTTGCTGGTTATTGATTTACAATAATTTTTATGATTTTTTTTTTTAATCATCGAGAATTTCTTTGAAAATTCACACGCTATTTAAACATAAAAATTTACAAAAAAAAAAACAGAAAAAAGATTCCAAATCTTAAAGCAGAAATTTAAAGAAAAAAAAAAAAAAGAAATCAAATGAACGAACAGTAACGGCTTAAGTTTCAATTTCATTTTAACCCTACAAGGGTACTCGAAAAATATGTATATTGAAAACGTATGATTACAGACAGTTGGTTGAGGGCTTTGAAATGTAACATCTCTGGTAATAAAGGGTGATTTTTTAGCTATTATCTTTTTGGCAGCACTGGTTAAAACAACCGGACTTGGCAATCCGTCAAATGACCTCTGCAGAAGCTCTCAGCAGGAGAAACAGACTATTTCACCTTATGTGCGAGTGGCTATCACTTGTCATGACTTTTTTGCACGGGGAATTGTATGCTTTAGAGAATGTTTAATCAATCCTACCACCGTTCAAACAGTGTAAACTAAAGGGTGATTTTTTAGCAATTATCTTTTTGGCAACACTGGTTTAAACAGCTCACGCACTTTTCGTGTTTTGTTTCACTGTCAAACATCTTCAGTTTGGTCTATAATTTAACCATGAATCGTCTTACAAACGAACAACGCTTGCAAATCATTGAATTTGGCATCATTGGACCGTACTTCTTCAAAGATGCTGCGAATCGTAACGTAACTGTGAATGGTGAGCGCTACCGTGAGATGATATCAACAAGACGGTGCCACATGCCACACAGCATGCGTAACAATGGACTTATTGAGAGGCGAGTTCGGTGAACATTTTATTTCACGTTCTGGACCGATCAATTGGCCGCCTAGATCGTGCGATTTAACTCCTTTAGACTATTTTTTGTGGGGCTATGTTAAAGCTATACAGACAAGCCCGCTTCAATTGACGCATTGGAAGACAACATTGAAGCATTTATTCGTGAGATACCGGCCGAAATGTTGGAAAGAGTATGCCAAAATTGGACTAAGCGGATGGACCATTTGAGGCGCAGTCGCGGTCAACATTTGCATGAAATAATCTTCAAACATTAAATTATATGGACTGTACTATCGATTCAAATAAAGATTTCATGCATTTTTCTGAATTTTATGTGTCTTTTTGAAAATTTTTCCGTTCTTTCAGGCGTTTGTCCTGTTGGAAGGCTAGACGATTTTTTTTTTTTTTACGCCGATGAGGGGTAAATGTACCTAACCGCACCATAGAGGAAGTCGTCACGTCCTCCGTGTGTGGGGCCCTCACCCACTAAATCTCCACCTCGTCCCGTGGACTGTTGTGCCCACTCCGGAACTACGGTTGTATTACTTCAGAGTGGAGTCCTTTTGGCCCTTTGGCCACCTTCATGCTCATATCCGCGTCCTGATTGCATATTGAAGGTTGAGGAGACTTCTAAGGAAGTCTAGACGATGGACTCGACATTTCGAGCAATGACTTTTGCAGGCGTTTTAGGTTCAAGAAGGAGCAACTTATCGGTCAACTCATGTGTCCTCCCATTTGTTGTTCAAATTCTGAAAACTCAGCGCACTATTATATGTTATTGTAAAACGGATCTCCAGCTTATTAATACACTTTTAGTTCCTTATACTCTCCTTTGGATCTAGATCACGAAAACGTGATGCCATAGGTTCTTGGACACTAATTTCCTGACATATTAGACAGAAATCTCCAAAAGATTATTACAGTAACGAGAATTATTTAAGAGACGGTTTAATTCCCGTATTAGATCTTGACTGATGGTATGTTCCAAGCGGCAGCTTATCCTTTCAGGTGTGCCATCTTACCTAATCTAATGTAAGGTTTAAACTGGACCGTTATTTAACTACATGCTTAAGGGTTAACTATTAAAAAGTGCTTGAAAAGATCCTCTATTTGGTTGACTTCTCTATTTGGTTGAGTTTTTGTTTTATTTTTCTCTTTCTCCACTGCCCCGACATTTATTTGGGTGTGAGCGGGCATGTGTATTAGAAAAAAATTAGAAAAAGAAGAAACAAACAGACAAAAAAACACACTCTGAATCTCCAGCATACATATATGCGATTAAGATTAAAATAACAACTGGCATGTGATCATAGATACGAGCGAGTATTTAATATCTCCCCACAAAACAATACTAAAGAAGAGGAGATTAAGAGTTGAAATATAACAAGAAGAAGAAGAAGACGATACGTAATATCAACAACAACAACAACTATAAAAAGAAGGTGTATCTTTAAATCTATCTCTGGACTGGACTATGAATCCATAGTTTATAATTAAAAACCAAAATAAAAACGAAATGGACACGAAATGGATTTTGTTTTCGAGGCTTCAACAAAAAAATCCGTTTTTTTTTACATTGAAATTTGCTTTTGAGAAATTAACAGCAACAACAGCGGCTATAACAATAATTACGTCTGGTATTATAACAACAATCAGAAGAAGAGTAAGAGTAGAAGAAGGCTAATAATTCTAATTTCGTATTGTTGTTGTTGGTATATCTAGGAAATCTCAGTTAAAAATACAACTGAACTCCTAGTACTCTCACAGTCAAAGCAATTTTAATAGAAGACTCTCGTAGAAGAGCTTAAGATACATGCAACAGATTACACGTAGAGTTTTTTTTTTTATTTTTTCTAAAACAAAATGAAGCGTTTTAATTGGATTAGAAGATTTATTTCTTCAAAATTCAGCTGTGGTATATGTGGTGATGGCAATGGCTTTGGCTACTATGTATGTACTCTATTCATTGCTGCTTCTCTCTTTCTTTCTTTCACTGTGTCATTTTAATAATTACGTACGATAATAATAGTTATTGTTGTTGTATTTCTGTTTTCAATTTCTTAGTAATTTTTATTTGATAATTTTTGTTGTTTTTAGTTTGAAAGATACCGCATCTTTAATAATCATTTTCAAACGAATTTGTTCAAATCAAAACCAACCAAAAACAAACAAAAAAAATTGAAAAAACCACAGTAGAATCTGAGAAAAATGAAAAATTTGTTTTTAAACTACTTTTAAAAGGCCGACGTTACAATTTCCGTATCTTTCTACAACTTTGAAAATTTTGCGAAATTTATAGTTAAATACTATATTTTAATACATAAAATCATTGTTTCATATCATTTTTAATAATTTGGGGAAGGTTTTTGCATAAATTTTGTTGAATAAACTGGATTTTTCATAAATTTTTTAAAAATGAAGTAAAATGCTGAAAGTAATGAACAAAATGGACAATTAAACAAAGAAACATACTTTAAAAGGCTTTAAACACCTTTTAGCAACTTTTCTGATGATTTTGGCAATGTTCGAAAATTTCGAAATTAAGTTCGAAAAATTCGAACATGATATTTTTTAACTAAAAATTGTAAATTAAGTTGTTGAATTTATTTTAAAATAAATATTTTAATATTTTTTTACATATTTCTATATAAATTGAGCTTGCAGTTCGTTTTTCCTTGAACTTACTCTTTAATTCCTTTTACGTTTTTAACGTTTGTTTTTTAAAATTCTGTTGTAGCCACGCTTGTTTCATACACAAATTATGTGTATATTCTTTGTATATGTAGGTTTGTATGTAGTTTTTGTTGTTGTTTAATTATTTTATTAAAAAAAAAAAAATTATAAAAAATTAGTTCAAACGTGTTTTTTTATGTTCAAATTTTTTTAAATGTCGAAAATTTTATTCCAACACAAAAAAATTTTTTTTTTTTAAATTATGAGTGCCATATGTTTAAGATTTTATTATTGTTATTTTACGCTCACTTTTTGATGATTTCGAGTCCAGTCTAGTGGTCTGGAGGGTGGCTGTGTGGTATTTTTGAACGTTTTCAAAGGCTAATTAAGTTTCGAATGTGTTTTCGTTTGTTCGTTAGCTAACGAATATAAAATTCATTAAAAATAAATTGCTGGTTAGAAATTATGAATCATTATTGGGTGATAAATTAAAGGAATTTAATTGGCTTGCTTGGTGGGAGTTGGTTGAAATAATTAAACAAATATTCTAAAAGTAAAATGCCATATTCTGTGAAGTTGTGTATATGGCTGGCATTTATCACCAAAAATGTTATTAATTTCATAAATATTTGCGAAATTCAAAGAACAAAAAATTATAATTTTATGCAAAAATTTTAATGTTTTAAACATTTATTAGCATTTTACTCAATTTTGATAAGTTTGAAAATTTTTCGAAATTAATTTCGAAAATTACAAAATTGTTTTAAATAGCTTATTATTATATTTTAATGCCTAAAATCGTTGTTTCATATCATTTTTTTATAAAATTTGATAAGGTTTTTATATAAATTTTATTGAATAATCCAAATTTTCATTAATTTTTCGATCAAATTAATAAAAAAAAAAAACAGTAAGAAATTCTGAAATTAATTGAAAAAAACAAGTCCTGAAGCAAAATATCTTACTCTGTAGAGTATTTAAATTACTTGAAATACATTTCTTGATGATGTCAGCAATGTTCGAAAATTTTCGCAATTAAATTCGTACGACCTTGGCATTCTGTATTGATGGAAATGATTGTTTCAAGTTTATTTTCGTAAATAAATAATAATGCTTAACACAAACAGTCACTTTTACTGCATTCAGTAACTTTTCACAATAATATTTAGGATCTACCAGACCCATATGCACTAAATTTTCAAGTTAACGGTGTTAGCGATTAAGAAAATTAAGCCTGGAAGCCTTGAGGCAAAAACTCTTGAGAGTAGCGCCAGGTGGCTATGGATAAAATTATCACACTTAACATGGGTGGTGTGGGAAACTAGGTTGGAATCATGACTAAAAGATTGTAATGACCAATTAAATGACTAACCTGAACTCTCTTTATAAAGCATTTTAAACCATAAAAGTTCTTTTGCAAGTTCAAAGTTCATAAAGATGCTCGAAAAATTGCAAAAGGTCGAAAGGTCATGGATAATTTGAAAACTTTGATTTTCCATAAAGAAAACTGTCAAAACAAAAATGAAATCCAAACCATGAATAATTTCTATGAATCAAACAGAAAGCAGTATTTGGCTTACTTTTCATTCAGTGTGCGATATTTGATTATAAAAAGAAGCACAGGTTTTTACTTCAAAGGCTTTAATGTGGAGTATTAGTTTGGAAACTGGTTTGCCTAATTAAAATATCATATTAGACTCTCTGATGTCCTGTGATAACATTTTTGTTCTCTTTCTTTATTCGTTTTTGTGATTAAGCGACTCATAATCAAATTGTAACAAAAAAAAATGCTTAAAAGATATTGATCTCTGGTTACTTTACATTTGTTTAGAAGAGTTTTTTTTTTTGAGCCCTTTTAGGAAAAACACTTTTTTTAACTGACATTCGACATAGAAATTCAATCACATTCATTTCATTTAATTTTACGAATCGTTGTGATTTTTTTTTTTTTGGTTCTCATGTAACACACATACACACACACACATGCATTTTAATTATTTCAACGAAAATTTATAAAAAAGAAAAGGAATTCAATAGCCCATCTATGGCAAGACAATGAATGGAATGGAATGGAATGGCAAGAGTTTCAAAATCGTGTCATATAAACCAACCCCTTGTCATTTGAATTGAAGAGAATATATTTTTTATCACTTTGGATGCTGAATGAAAAAAAAAACCAAATAAAAGAGAGATTCACACATGAATTCGAAATGAAAAACAAAAAAAAAAGGAAAATCAACCCAAAAAAAATATTTTACGTTACGACCATCCAGCGTTAATTAGGCGGAACACATAAAAATGTAACACAAAAAAATTTTTTTAATATCTATTTATTCGAATCGCTTTTGTTGTAATAAACGTTACTTTTAACACAAGAAAACAATGCAAATAAATAAAAAATAATAATTTATTCGAATCATTTTTATTCGAATCATTTTTATTCGAAAAACTTTTATTCGAATATATGTAATGTTTTATTTGATTGGAATTATAAAAAACGTTCCTTTTCGCACATACATAAAATTGAAAAATTTTTCAATAATATTTATTCGAATAATATTTATTCGAATATACACGTGTTCGAATTCCTGCATTATTATTATAAATCTCGTTTTTAATGAATAAAAACTTACAAAAAAATTATAATTTTTTATTCAAATTTTTAATCGAATCGTACACCAGCACCGGGTTTCTTTTTGAGCTAAAATTATAATAATCACTTTGTTTGACATATTGTTTGAAGTCGCCGTAGTCTAGTAGGTAGTGTGTTGGCTTATTAGACTGAAGGCCCGAGTTCGAATCCCAGGTCAGACATCAAAACGAAAATATGAAAATATTTCTTCGGCGACTTCCTCTCAGCAAATTTCTGGCAAAAACTCTGAGAGTAAATAAAATTGCCATGAAAAACTTCTCAAAAAACTGTCGTTCGGAGTCGACAATAAACTGTAGGTCCCGCCACTCATGTATAAAATTAACGCACACAACACGAGTGGTGTGAGAAGCTAGGTCGTAATCCTGACTGAAGGGTTGTAATGACCAATTATGTATGTATAATATTTATTCGAATATACACGTGTTCGAATTCCTGCATTATTATTATAAATCTCGTTTTTAATGAATAAAAACTTACAAAAAAAAGTATAATTTTTTTATTCGAATTTTTAATCGAATCGTACACCATCACCGGGTTTCTTTTTGAGCTAAAATTATAATAATCGCTTTGTTTGACATATAATATATAATGTTAAAAAAAAAATAAAAAAAATACATAACTTTTATTCGAATAATATTCATTCGAATATTTGTAAAGGGATTTTTGGACCTAAAATAATAAATAAATAAAAATCATATACCATAAACAATTATAAACAGTAATTCAAAAAAAAAAAAATGTTTAAAAATTATTTTATTCGAATAATATTTATTCGAATATTGGAAGAGGGATTTTTGGACCTAAGGTTATAACAAACCTTACCATAAGCCATAAAGAATTATTAACAGAAATTAAAAAAAAAAAATAATTATTTTTATTCGAATATTTAACTCGCTTTTTTCCCATGAAATTGTAAAAAAAAACGTTACTTTTTTAATTTTTTTTCGTTTTTTTCTTTTTCTATTTATTCGAATATTTGTAAAGGGATTTTTGGACCTAAAATAATAATAAAATAATAAATAAATAAAAACCATATACCATAAACAATTATAAACAGTAATTCAAAAAAAAAATGTTTAAAAATTATTTTTATTCGAATAATTATTATTCGAATAATATTTATTCGAATATTGGAAGAGGTTATAACAAACCTTACCATAAGCCATAAAGAATTATTAACAGAAATTAAAAAAAAAATTAATTATTTTTATTCGAATATTTAAATCGCTTTTTTCCCATGAAATTATAAAAAAAAACGTTACTTTTTTAATTTTTTTTTCGGTTTTTTCTTTTTGAGCTAAGAATTGTTAATGAGTTGCGTTGAGTTGTTTAATTGAAATCAATCTTCATTTAGTTTTTGTGTTTCTTTTCTCTTCTTTTTTTTACAGATTTTGACAGATTTTTGTTGTCTTTTTTAACGTTCCTCTCTCCTCTAGTATTGAAGAAACATGTCCTGTTTCTTGTTTACAAAAAAAAAAAAAAAAATTAAGAAAAAGGATGCCTTTTGAGAAGCACAAAGATTTACTCTTGAATAGTCATGGCATGGCATGGCATGACACGTATGTATGTTTGTCCTTTGAAGGGTTGTTTGGTTGGGTTTTGGTTCATTTAATCCGATGATTGAATGTCAAACTCAAAGACATTGTGAAAGAATTTTTTTGTTTTTGTTGGCCTCCTTTTTCAAAAAGATTTTTCAATAAAAATTTTCATTCATTTTTTCTGTTGTTGCTGTTATTGTTGTTGATGCATATTAGGAAAAGCAATTAAATTAAAATTATTTATGCAACAATATCCTGTCGAAATCCTTATCAAAAAATGTGATTGAAAATCATCATCCAAAAAAAAGAAGGAAAAATAAAAAATATTAATAAAAAAAATAGGAGGAGCAATTAAAATATTATTTTTCAAGGAAATTGCTTAGGAACTCTAGGCTATTCGTTTCAGAATTGGATTAGGATACCAGTCCGTCACACCTGCATTATTGAACATTACAATAAAGCAGAATTGGGACCTACTGTTTAATAATGAATCCAAATTACCAGTTTGAAAAGCTTTCAATGGCAATTATTTTACTCTTTTACCAGAAGACTACTGAGAAAAGCAGTCAACGAAAGTAATATTCCCTCTTTCAATATGCGTTCTCTGTATGGATAAACGATCTTTATTACTTCAAACGATGGCAAATCGTTTACTAATTAAATGACGCTTCAAACGACAGGGATTTAATAGCAGATAGCCTTGCCAGATCGGGAAGGTTCTCAAACACCTTCATATACATACATACATTTACCTACATACACACATATATATTTACATTCCAGTGTTGAAAAATTCAGTACTTTTGTATTTTTTTCAGTACTTTTTAATTTCAAAAATACGGCAGTACCCCCGCGACGCTTTCAGTACTTTTTTATTATTACATATTTTATGTCTTGCGCTTTTCAGCTATTAATGCATTAGCAACATGTTCAACGGAATGCTAAAGGTAGATTTAGGCTTAGCCCCGGTTAGCCAAACGTCCGCGGTATGTACATTCGTTTTTAGAACACGTAAAGAAATGAAAACGCTTACCTAACCGTAATGTAATTTCGGTAAGCATATGCATTGCCCTTCATATGCTAAAAACGAACGTATATCACAATACGTTGCATCGACGTTTGACTAAACGAGGCTTTTACATTTTGTTACATTCCGAATTAGCTGTTTTTGTTTTATATGTAGGGAACACGAATAAGTCGTTAGTTTTTCTGTTCCGTGCCGTATGTGTATTAAATATAAATAAGTAAATAGTCTATTAGGTAGTGTGCAGGCTTCCTAGACGTGAGCCCACGGTTCAAACCGGATGTCATACATCTCCATAAAAATATGAATAAATATTTCGCCGGCGACTTTCTTCTGCCAAAAACTCTGAGAGTAAATAAAATTGTCATGACAAGTTTTTCAAAAATCTCTCGTTCGGAGTCGGAAAAAAATGGACCAAGTGGGGCAATGGACCTAGTCGACTGCATAGCCATGACCTCAAGGTTTCCAAAAAAGGTTTTCTTACTGTCGGACGTTACTTGGGACCGCAGATATAGGCGATAAAGCAAAAATAAGTAATATTCTCTATTTTAATCGCGCAAAATCGGAAAAAATGGACCAAGTGGGGCAATGGGCATAGTTGACTGCATATCCATGACCTCAATGATTCCAAAACAGGTTTTCTTACTGTCGGACGTTACTTGGGACCGCAGATATAGGCGATAAAGCAAAAATAAGTAATATTCTCTATTTTAATCGCGCAAAATCGGAAAAAATGGACCTAGTGGGGCATTGGACCTAGTCGACTGCATAGCCATGACCTCAATGATTCCAAAACAGGTTTTCTTACTGTCGGACGTTACTTGGGACCGCATATGTAGGCGATAAAGCAAAAATAAGTAATATTCTCTATTTTAATCGCGCAAAATCGGAAAAAATGGACCTAGTGGGGCATTGGACCTAGTCGACTGCATAGCCATGACCTCAATGATTCCAAAACAGGTTTTCTTACTGTCAGACGTTACTTGGAACCGCAGATATAGGCGGAGAAGCTAATTTTATAAAATGGAATTGGGGGTTTTTAAGTTCAAAAGTAAAAATTTTAATAATTCTCATTTAGTTCATGTGCATTTATACAATATATATACAACAAAATGTCGTATTTTCAGCAAGTTGCATTTGTTTGGCAGATGACTTGGATTACCTGGTTTATGACTTGAATTATTCTGGTTGATGACTTGCATTTTTTTTGGGTAGATGACTTGCATTTTTGGGTAGATGACTTGCATTTTTTGGTAGATGACTTGCATTTTTTTGTGTAGATGAATTGCATTTTTGGGTCGATGACTTGCATTTTTTGTGTAGTTGACTTGCATTTTTTGGGTAGATGACTTGCATTTTTTTGTGTAGTTGACTTGCATTTTTGGGTAGATGACTTGCATTTTTTAGTCGATGACTTACATTTTTTAGGGTAGATGACTTGCATTTTTTTGGATATATGACTTGCATTTTTTTGGATAGATGACTTACATTTTTTAGGGTAGATGACTTGCATTTTTTTGGGTAGATGGCTTGCATTTTTTTGGGTAGATGACTTGCATTTTTTGGGTCGATGACTTGCATTTTTTTGGATAGATGACTTGCATTTTTGTGGTAGATGACTTGCACTTTTGGAAGATGACTTCCATTTTATGGACAAAATTTGTAATTATAGTTCAGTACTATTTCAAAATTTCAATTTTGCAACACTGTTACATACTATAAATATTAATTTTTCTACTTTTCCTTTTCTCTTTTCAGAATCCAGCTTCAGTTTCCTTACAAAACTATGCGAAGTTTTCTAAAAATCCATTTTAGTTGGCGTGAGTAAAATTTAAAATTAAAGAATTTAAAACACAATCGAATTATTTATAATTTTCTTAGATATTAAATAATAAAAAAACGAAATATTTATGATAATAAAACAGAAAATATTACACAAAAAAAAAACAACAAAATTAATTTGTCATTAAAAGAAAATTGAAAAAAATATTTGAAAAACGAATTTTAAAAAACCATTTCCATACAAAATAAAACGCATTCTACAATAAATATTAAAAGACAAATAAAATAATTTATTTTTATTAATTTCCGCATTACAATTTAAAAATAAAACATTTTTTGTTTAAACTCTTAAAAAAATTCCAATTACAATCAATTTTATTCAAAACAAATGGAAAATATTGTAAAAAATATTAAAAATATTTTATTAAAACATATTTTCCTTTATTAAAACATTTAACAATTTTTAAATACAAAATATAAATTAAAATAATAATAAAATCAACAGAGCATTTTTTATAGTACTAAAGTCTTGACCAAACCCAAAAAGCCAATAAAAAAAATAAATTAAAAAAAAAAAAAATAAGAAATATTTTCTCAAAAAAATATATCAATTCCTTAGCATATCATTTTTAATAGAAAATAGATCAAAAAAAAAATTAATAAAAATATCCAAAAAAAATAGTCTTAAAATTTAAAATAAAAAAATAGCAATAAAACCCAGGAATTTTCTAAAGAAAATTAAAAAAAATTAAAACAAAAACGAAAATTTATAAAAAAAAATTGGAAGCATTGAAAGCATAGCCTAAAAAAATCGAAAAAAAATTTTTTTATAATTTTTATTTTATAAAAATTTTGTTTTTTTTTTTTTAATAATTTTTAAAAATAAAATTTTTATAATTTTTTTTTTAATTTGATTGAACTATTGAGCGTAAAAAATATCTTAAGGCCCATTGTCATACTATTTCCCCTAAAACAGAAATCATCATTAGCTTCTGATGATGCCATTTAGTCTCCCAAATGTGCAATGACAGAACAATTCTGTCCTCTTCCTTGTCTCTCAAAATCTCGCAGATGTCATTGGCCCTATGCCCAAGTCTAATGTGTCTCGTAGAATGGGAGTCCAGTAAGGACTCTGCCAACTATAATTGAGCAATTGAGTGTAAAAAAGACCTAAAGGCCCATTGTGATACTATTTTCTCTAAAACAGAAATCATCATTAGCTTCTGATGAAGCCATTTAGTCTCCCAAATGTGCAATGACAGGACAATTGCCTCCTCTTTCCTGCTTCTACATCTCCCGCAGATGTCATTGGCCATTTCATTGTCATTGTCTCGCAGAAGGCAAGACTCCTAGAACGTAAGTCCAGTAAGGACTCCGCCAACTATCCGTATTCGAAGTTTCCCCATTCCTATTACTGCGCCGTTTGCAGGTTCTCAATGGGGTTTCCAGGATAAAAAACTCAACTTCGTCAGTGTTATTAATCAGTTTGCAGTTTCCCCCAATAGCACTCTATCTTACTTACTTAATAGGTCACTACAACCCTTTAGTCAGTATTGAAAACTAGTTACTACACCTACTATTGAAACCTAGTGACTACACAAAACCTAGTTACACATTACCCGTGTTGTGTGCGTTAATTTTTATTCATGAGTGTTGGGACTTACATTTTAAAGTCGACTTCGAATGACAGATTCTTTGAGAAACTTTTCATGGGAATATTATTCTACATTTAGAGTTTTTGTCAGAAAACTGGTGAGAGGAAGTCGCCGAAAGAAATTTTTTTTTTTACGTTTTGTTCGAGATATCTAAGTCAGGTTTGAATCAATGGCTCTACTAGACTAGACTACGGCAATTTCATGTCAACTTATTAGCCCTCAGTTATTCACCTTCTTCAATTATCGGGAGAATAAATTTGTTTTTTTTTTTGTATTTTTTGTTTTTTGTTTAACCCTTTGACGGACACCAAAATTTTAGGAGGCCTTCCCAGGGACACTTGCTGTATCTCCGTTATTTGGCAAGATACAATTTATGACGTGTATACACGTCATGTCCCCACAGAAACCCTTGTTATGACGTCTATAGACGTCAGTGTCCGTCAAAGGGTTAAGAAAATATTTACTTTTCTCAACATATTTTAAAAAATTATATTTTTTTTTTTTGCTTAATAATAAAATTAATTAAATGAATACTCAATGTGCAATAATTATTGTTAATTTTCGTCTTTTTAAGTTTAAATTAAAAAATAAAAAAATGAGAAAATCTTTAACATTTGAATTATGAAGAAAATAACAGAAAAAAATTTTCTTAATAAAAGAAAAATTTATTAAAAAATAAAAAAAAATTGTTTTCATATTATTTTGAAATTCTGTTATTAAAATTTATTTTTTTTCTTTAAAAAAGAATTAAAAAATAGTAAAAAAAAAATTATTTATTTTTATTTAATAAATTAAAAAAACTGTTCTTTATTACTTAAAAAAAATTAATTTAAAAAATTTATTTTTTAATGATTTAATAAAAATAAATTAATTTTTTTAATAATTTTATTAAAACAATTTTTTTTTTTTGGTTAAGAAAAGATAAAAAAAAAATAAATATAAATATTAAAATATATTTTTCTCACAATTATAATATTTATTTTTAAAACAAAGAATTTTAAAAAATAAAATTCGAAATAAAACAAAAAGGGAAATCACTTAAACTACCTCGTTTTTAAATAAAATCGTAATAAATTTTAACAAAAAAAAATATAACACAAATATTTGCAAAAGTTATACGTAATTGATTATATGATATGAAAAAAATTAAAACAAATAAAAATAATGTGTTAAAACAAAATTTTAAAAAAATTAAAATTAAAACTAAAAAAAAACCGAAAAACAATAGTAAATTTTAAGTCAAGTAGTCAAGTCAAATAAAATTAAGACAAAAAAAACAAAATTATTAAATTTAATTAAAAACCAAAAAATAAATAAAAAAAATTAAAAATAAAAAATAAAAACATTTAAGAAATAAAATAAACCGAAATAAACTAAAATCAGGTATTTTAACAAAACAGTAATGAACCAAAAAAAAAAAAAAAAATAAGAAACAATAAAGAATTAAAATTAAATATACACAAATAAAACTTATTTAAATTAATTTAAAAATTAAATAAAGAAAAACGAATTGAAAAACGAAAATTTATAAATTAAAAAAAACGAAAAAAATAAACAAATAATATCAATTCTTTACATATAAAAAAAAATTAAAGAAAAAAAAGGAAAAGAAAAGAATCACAAATTTAAGTTAAATGTTGTAAATCTTTGTTCTAACCAAACTGAATAAACAATTAAAAAAAAACAAAAAACACACACAAAAACGAAACGAAAGAATAAAATGAATATCAATCCTAATAAAATTTAAAAAAAAAAAAAATTTAAAACGAAATATTTTTATTTCTAAAAAAAAAAACACTTTCAAGAGAATTTAATTTTTTTTTTCATAATATTTCCGACTAGACTTAGTGCTCTCTCTCGTTGGCACATTGTACCTTCTGGCCACTCCACTATTCTGGAGGTTGATGCGGTGGCCCTTGTGAACATGGACTATCTCCCTGCTGAATATTGTCTTGACAGATGTTTCCACTCTCTGATTCCGAGTAGGGATGACTGGAATCCTAATACGGTTGTCCCCCCGGAAGTCCTGGATATATATGTATACCGACGGCTCTAAACTCGATAATGGGGTTGGAAGCGGTGTCTACTCTGAGAAACTGGACCTGAATATTTCTCTCCGTCTGCCGGACTTCTGCAGCGTGTTTCAGGCAGAGGTGATGGCAATTTACCGGGCGGCTTAATGGATCCTAGTCAACGATGCTCCTTTCACTCGCGTCTCGGTCTTTTCTGATAGTCAGGCCGCGATAAGATCTCTATCGGGCTTCGTGAATAACTCTAGGATCGTTAGGGAATGTCGCCGCTGTCTCGATCTTCTCTCGGGTCGCTTCACCAGTGTCTCTCTGGTGTGTGTCCCTGGTCACAGTGATATTCCGGGAAACTGTAGGGCCGACGAGTTCGCCAGAGCTGGTGCGCTCCTTCCGGAATCCTCTTCTGTTGAATTTGGTATGCCATTTGCCTCGGTCAAGCTGACCATTGTGCGGAAGTTCTTTCGGGACGCCAACCTATCCTGGGTCAATGAGGAGTCCTGCTCCACCGCTAGACTCATCTGGCCCAAGATGGATAAAAGGCGTACCAACCGATTACTTGGTTTCGGTCGTGATGTCATCTCGACGACAGTGGCCGTGCTTACAGGTCATTGCGTCATGGGTAGACACGCGGAAAGAATGAGGCTCCCTTTCAGCGACTTCTGCCGCGGATGCAGTTCCGCTGAGGAAGAGGAGACTGTTGTTCACTTTCTTTGTCAGTGCCCGTCTCTTGCTAGGTGTAGGTATAGGTTATTTGGCTCCCCATTCCTTGTCAGCTTAACGGAGCTATCATCTATTGACATTAAGGATATAGCTTCTTTCATCAAACTTTCTGGCTGCTTTTCCAGTGCGGGGTAGTCGTGCTTTTGTTGTGCAGCCCTTGCGCTGACCAACTTCTTCGTTTTCCTTGATTTTGGTGGAACTTGGTTAGTACAGGGACTGCGTTCACCCGTGGTATCACAACGGGCCGCTATGCGTGCTCAAGTGAGCTTTGTGATATTCAGAGCTACCACTCCGACCTAACCTAACCTACATACAGCTGTGGTCATAATAATAGTAGTAACATTATACAGTTTGTTAAAATAGATTTCCTTGATAGACAACTTCAGCGTTAGCGTTCAATTTCTTTCCACTGAGTCCTGTTTTAAGTTTTGGAAATAAGATAGCAGTCCCGTTGTCTAAATTATGGATTTTTGCCACACGAAATTTACACCTGGATGTACTCTTTGCATTGTCTAGTTGAAGAAGAACTATTTTCTTAACCAAATAATTTCGTTTTATAAAAAAATCCTCCCATTAAATTGCTTCCACAAGTTTTATCCTTTTGAAGACAATATGGAATCGTGAATCCCAAAGCCCCATTTAAAAACTGGCCGTTATTCTCGCTGCTTGGTCTGCTGTCTCATAGAAGTTTACACGATTCTAAACACTGCTGTTATACGAAATTTTCAATTACGTGCTCGAACTTCAAAAAGCTTGGACATGCATTTAGCCGAGGGTTGCCAGCCTGGCTGTACTTGGCTGGATTGTCCAGCTAAATAGAAATTTTTTAGTACACTGCAATAACTTGGGCAATCATTTTTATGTTATCTTTGTCAAATCATGTTAGCCAACACTGATTGTACATTTGTTATACAACTAAGTTATGATTTCTCTCTTCTATCATCATTGACATAAAAATTATTTACACAAAACCAAAATTAGCATTTTCTCAGTATTTTTTATGTCCAGCTTTTTTTGTTTTGTCCAGCTTTTTAAAACCCAATGTCCAGCTTTTTGCGAATCGGAATCTGGCAACCCTAATTTAGCCACATCCAAAGGCTAGTAATGACCACAAAACGTCTTCCATGTTATTGTCAGGCACTTGGAAAACCTAGGGGAAGTATTTCTGAATAAAAAAAGAATTCGTTGCAACAACTAACTGCTCTACGGGAAGTCTGAAACAGTTCTAATAATTTTAATTTCAGCTTAGCTCGGCTCCTTTACATAATGATTAAAGATTCTGCAAAGAATTTCAATCCCCAAAATATTTTATAAAAATCAAAGCAAAGAATTTATTAAAGCAACTGAAATAGAGTGCACAAAAAGCTAATCAAACCAAAAACAATTATTTTATGCTCGTATTTTTATTTCTCAATTTTTTATTTCAAAACAATGCAAATATTTAGAAGCAATCATCAATGCTGGGTAGACTGCCATCACAGAAATGCCATGTGGACCAGGCTGACCAGCCTTGTTGTCTCAAAACCAAACGGGCACACTTAACAGCGGGTTCAATGCTGTCAACCAAGAAATCATCACATTTAATGTGGCATTCGTCATAGGAGAAGGCACCAGATGGTGGAGAGCACCAGTAATAGTTGTTGATCTGGAAGATGCCATAGTCGCGAGAGCCATTGGAGTTCATGGTACCAACAGCCTTGGTGTTATAGTTTGACTCATGCTCAGCAATGCAAGTCCAACGGGCCAATTCATCCTTGGGTACACCAAGTCTGTACATTTCTCTGGCCAAAGAGCAACGATTGTAGATTGTGCCAAAAGCTGGTC
Source organism: Sarcophaga caerulescens (assembly GCA_927399465.1). Taxonomy (NCBI): domain Eukaryota; kingdom Metazoa; phylum Arthropoda; class Insecta; order Diptera; family Sarcophagidae; genus Sarcophaga; species Sarcophaga caerulescens. The sequence goes on along the minus strand of OV656873.1, from coordinate 115,371,204 downwards.
CAACCAAAAGGAAGGCAGCCAAGATAGCGAAGGTAATTTTAAACATTTTGTCAGACGAATAGACCACAAAATACTATGAAAACAATCAAGAATTGCCAATTATTTATACAAAAATTCTTTAAAATTAAATTTCAATGCAATTGTGGTGATTGTTGTTGTATTTTAATTATGGAAACTAATCGGCTAAGATAACAATGGTATAAGTGGACCCTCCATAATGTCTTTGATATGGAAAATAATGAATGAATTTGATATTGAATTCGATATTGAAACAATGTGTTCCAATTAGAATGCAAATGACAGTTTTAAAGTATGAAAATGCATGGCATTAATGCTGCTTTCTTATCTTAAAACTTTTGTGGAGACATATTTAATGTGAATTTTGGCAAAAAAAAAAAAATAAATATTTAAAAAAAAAATATTCTTTTAATCTTAAGTGGTGTATGCTTATGAGCCATAATTGTTTATAAACAAACGCAAAAGTATCGAAAGGTTTACCAAAAGTCAACATTTCTTTTATCGCAAAACAAAGAAAACTTGCTTCTGAAGAGGTCCTACTTTTTGCCGGTTTATTTTCGTTTTTTACTTGTAATTTGTAGGCTATCTATGAAATATGCAAAATCATATTGGTTCTTGTACTTTATACGCACGTGAGAGATAGTTTTTAACACGTTTCAGTAGCTTTTGCAAGTTTTGCCATCGATTTATGAGAGCATATTTTTTCATATTTTTGCATATTTTGGTTTTTAAAACATAATTATGTATATTTTAACTTTAAAACCAATATTTCCTTTACAACAGGACTTTAAGTTGTCATTTTTTGAAAGCATATTTTAGCATATTTTAATATTTACAGAAAATGCCGGTATATTTTCCTTAATATTGTTCTATTCTATAGCATTTGAGTGCTTATTTTGCTGATTTTACATTTGGTTAAATTTTTTTCCATGTTAGAAAATTTTTAGTCATGTTTTATCACAGCATATTTTTTCATATTTTTGCATATTTTGGTTTTTAAAACATAATTATATATATTTTAACTTTAAAACCAATATTTCCTTTACAACCGGACTTTAAGTTGTCATTTTTTGAAAGCATATTTTAGCATATTTTAATATTTAGAGAAAATGCTGGTATATTTTCTTTAATATTGTTCTATTTTATTGCATTTGAGTGCTTATTTCTCTGATTTTACATTTGGTTACATTTTTTCCATGTTAGAAAACTTTTAGTCATGTTTTATCAAAGCATATTTTTGCATATTTTTGCATATTTTGGTTTTTAAAGCATAATTATATATATTTTAACTTTAAAACCAATATTTCCTTTACAACAGGACTTTAAGTTGTCATTTTTTTAAAACATATTTTAGCATATTTTAATATTTAGAGAAAATGCTGGTATATTTTCTTTAATATGTTCTATTTTATTGCATTTGAGTGCTTATTTCGCTAATTTTACATTTGGTTACATTTTTTTCCATGTTAGAAAACTTTTAGTCAGGTTTTATCAAAGCATATTTTTGCATATTTCTTCAGTGGCATTCATTGCCTAGATATTTTGCATTTTCTTTGTTCAGAAACGTTATTTTAACTATTCTACCAGCATATTTTAGCATATTTTGGCATATTTTGTTTATTTTACATTTGAAAATACTTTTTCTATGGTCATTGCTTTGCGAGAGCATATATTTTTCCGTTTTAACCTTAAAAAAATTTTTCTAATTTTTTTTTTGTTTGTATTTCATGAGACTGCAATTATTTGATTACGTCTCTAACAGCATATTTCACTAGTACCAGTACATGCCATTAAAATGTAAACAAAAATAAAGTTTTTTTTTCACTTTTTCCAAATACAAGTACTAGAGCTTAAAATATGCTGTGCGATGACTAAACCGATTGAATGAGTCATTGCTAGCGTACTTCGTTACATGCATGCTTAAAACATGAAAAATGCTTAGGTTAATAATTTGATGCAGTGAGTAGTGAGTGAATCATAAAGAAATATTTCGTTTTTTTTTTTTTTTTAACTTAAATTTTACAATAGTTTTCTAAATAAATATTTTAAATTATTTTTATTATTTATAAAAAAAAAGGAAAAAATAGAATTTTTGATTATTTTTAAAGCTTTTCCAAGATTTTTTTATTTAACTAAGGGCTTTTTTATAATTTATTTTTATAAGTTTTAATCGGTTTTTTGCTTTTTTCTTGCAAGTTTTTATCAATAACAAAATAAGTCGAAATGTGCTCTCATCAAACAAAGACAAAATTCTTAAAAATGCTAAAGAAGTAATCAGTATAATAAAAAACTATTTTTTTTTCACGAAAATATGTTGCTAGTTATGGAATATTCCAAAATATGCTCCCTCAAAAAAATTTCGCACAGCCAAAATTTTTGAAAATGAAAAAAACTATGTTATTAATCGAAAATATGCTAAAATATGCGGTAAAAAATGTTGGACTTATAATCATTATCCTATTAATTATAAACTAAAAATACGCTAATATAAAAAAAGGCCAAATATGCAAAAATATGCTGGTACAATTGTCAAAAATTATGTCTCTGAACAAAGAAAATGCAAAATATGCCCCCCAAAGTGATGGAAAAAATTTCAAAATACTAAAGAAAATGGACTAAGAGGTAATGTAGGTAATTATGTATATGCCTCTGAACAAATAATATGAAAAAGTATGCTCTCACCAAACCATAGCTTAAAGATTTCTAGCACGGAAAAAAGGATACCAAAACAAACAAAAAAATAGGCTTTTAAATGCAACAGAAGCAGGTTAATATTGAAATTAATTTATATTAAAAAAGATCAGCAACCACTTTTCTATATAGTGCAAAAATATGCGCCCACAAAATGATAACTTCAAATCCTCTCATAAAGAAAATATTGATTTTAAACTTAAAATATATATAATAATGCTTTAAGCATACAATATGCAAAATATGCAAAAATATGCTTTCAAAAATCGATAGCAAAAATCATAAAAACTACTGAAACGTATTAAAAACAATGTCACATGTCCGCAGGAAGGAAGTACTTGAGACAACATTACTTTGCATATTTCATAGATGGCCTGCTAATTACGAGAGTAAAAAAATTAAAATATTCCGGTCAAAAGCAGAAATACGAGTATGTACGTCAAAAGAATGTCTCCTTTGTTTTTGATAAGAGAAATATTGACTTTTGGTTAACCTTACGATACTTTTGCGTTTGTTATTATCAAATATTCCACATAAGCACATACCACTTGAGATTACAAGAATATTTTCTTCTTTAAATAACTTTTTTTTTAAAAGAAATCAAAACAAATGAATGTGGCATTAACGCCATACATTTTCATACCTTAAAGCTGTCATTAGCATTCTAATTGGTAATCAATATCTAATATCAGATTCATTCATTATTTGGCATATAAAAGACATTATTGAAGGGTCTACTTATACTATTGTTATCTTAGCCGATTAGTTTCCATAATTAAAATACAACAACAAACACCACAATTGCATTGAAAGTTACTTTTAAACAATTTTTGTATAAATAATTGACAATTCTCGATTGTTTTCATAGTATTTTGTGGTCTATTCGTCTGACAAAATGTTTAAAATTACCTTCGCTATCTTGGCCGCCTTCCTTTTGGTAGGACCTGCCTTTGGCACAATCTACAATCGTTGCTCTTTGGCCAGAGAAATGCACAGACTTGGTGTGCCCAAGGATGAATTGGCCCGTTGGACTTGCATTGCTGAACACGAGTCTGGATACAATACCAAGGCTGTTGGTACCATGAACTCCAATGGCTCTCGCGACTATGGCATCTTCCAGATCAACAACTATTACTGGTGCTCTCCACCATCTGGTGCCTTCTCCTATGACGAATGCCACATTAAATGTGATGATTTCTTGGTTGACAGCATTGAACCCGCTGTTAAGTGTGCCCGTTTGGTTTTGAGACAACAAGGCTGGTCTGCCTGGTCCACATGGCATTTCTGTGATGGCAGATTACCCAGCATTGATGATTGCTTCTAAATATTTGCCTTGTTTTGAAAAGAATATTGAAAAATAAAAATACGAGCATAAAATAATTGTTTTTGGTTTGATTTTCTTTTTGTGTGCTCCATTTCAGTTGTTTTAATAAATTCTTTGCTTTGAACTACAAACTTCATGGGAGGAGATTTTTACAAAAGATTTTGGGAATTTAAATTCTTTGCAAATAACTTTCTTTTAATGAATTCCTGTTGAAATTTCAAGGTCGTAATTGGTTGTAGTTTAAAGACTTTAAATTGTTTTAAAATTTAATTCTTAAATTCCAAGAGAGATTTTTACAAATGACTTTAGAAACTATAGAATTTGTTGAAGAATTTTTCCAAAGAAAATTTTTGTATTCTTAATATCGATTTAAAAATCCCCTAAAAGGGTTTTTCACAAAAGATTTTGGGAATTACAAAATACACTGAAGAAATCTCGAAAGAACTCTTAAGTATTGTATTAATAGCTGATTCAGATTCTTAATAACAATTTAAAAATTTCACAAAAAAGGCGATTTTTTTCAAAAAAACTTTGGGAATTTGAATGTTTTTGTAAGAAATTGTAAAAATATTTGGAATAAATTTTTGTTAAACGCTCCACATTTTTAAAAGGAAAGCCTTACTTTAAATAAATGTCACTTCAGACGAAAAATATTTGTTAAACTATAAACGAATGCCAATAAATTTTAATTCATTCGACTTTTCTTAACATTTGCATTGTTATACGCTAACCAACGTAATTTGGCTTGGTTTTTTTGCACATCACTGTGCCTAAAGCAAATCGCCTTGCTTTTGCTTCCCTCTCTCTCTCTGTCAAAAAATTAGAAACAAAAATCAAATGGTTACACATGTCCTGTGCCTTTAAATGCTTGAAAACTTCAGCAATCAAGCCAAAGCAAAAAGCAAAAAATTCTAAAAGCGCCAATCAAAGAGAAACACACACAACAATAAACAGCAAAAATAATGGCAAACACTTACAACCCAACCCTTTCATTGCGAGTGTGTGCATGTGTGTGTATGTGTTTTTGTTTTTGTATATGTAAAAAGAGAAAATTATGACTGCAGGTCATAAATGGTTACAATCAGCAATTTATGCTTTAAATGTGTGTATGAAAACAAGTATGTATAATAGGCGAGTGTGAGTTTGAGTGTATTTGTGTTCTCCAAAGATTTAATTCTCTAATGGTCATTAAATTCAGCAGTTACATACACACACACACACACGCATTTATTTTGTAACGTTAACGTTAACAAAATCATGTTTAATCTGCTTATGTTTAAAACGATTTAACATTTTCAAAAGAAAGCTTAAAAAAGACAGTGAAAGAGACGGAGAGTGAGAGTGAGCGTGAGAGAGTCAGGGAGAGTGTAAAACTTTAAACTAAATTACTGTAAATACACAATTTACATATTTAATACGCTTAGAGAACGCACACGAGCTCTCTACATATATACATACATACACATATGCATGCATACACGCAGTATTTGGCAATTTTAAAGGGACTTCAATCTACAAATGTAATGCCAAATCAACGTAAATTGACCCCCCACTACTTATACTTACACTATAACACATGCACACACACTCGCACAAAACAACAGCAGAGACATTAAAATGAAAGCGAACGATACTTTTGCTTTCACACAAATTTTAAACTGGCTTTGCCTATACTATTATACTCTTACTCATATGCTATGTAAATAGAGAAGCAAGAGCTTGTATGTGTTGTTTATGTATGCTTGAATACTTTTAAACACACACACGGTTTGCTTAAAACCATATGTGTGCGTGTGCGTAAATAAATCCAATTTATATGATGGCCCTCCTGGCCAGCATCAACAGCATCATTATACATATTTTTTTATACTCACCATTCTACAGAGAGTGGGGGAGAGAGACTGTGGTATGGGGAGTTTTTTTTTTTTTTTCTTACTCTACCCAATCTAACTTACTAGTGGTGGGGTTCATATATGAGAAGCAGTTATAGGGCCTTTTAGTACACATTGTTTGCAAAGCCAAAAGAAAACAGAAGATAGTATAAGGCCTGGTGAATTTTTCTACCTTCAAGCCACACGCACACACACACACACATATAAATGTAAATGTGTGTAGCCTAGTGTAAATTGAAAGCCTGTAAAATTATCAACAACTATAGTATGCATTTAGGGATGCTTATAAGGTGGTTCATTGATTTTTTTTTATTGTTTTTTTATTTTTTTTTTTAATATTTTATTGATTTAAAACAGAATGTCTATGGCTTTAACTTAATGCCACCCTTTGTTTTTGATTAACTTGTTTTAAATAAAGTTTGATTGATGGATAGAAATTCACAGGCTTGAATTTACATTTTTGCATACTTTTAGGCAAATTAGCCTTTTTTTAAGTCAAGTTTGAAAATCGATAACTATAGAAATCAACATTTTTTTTTTATTGAAATTGAAATAGAAAGTATCCTTCTAAACCTTAAAGTAATAAATTTTTTTAAATTAAATTAAAAACAAAAATTAATTAAACTATTGCCTACTTTAAGGTAAGAAATAATTTTATATAACAATCAAAACTTAGAAATATTGGAAATAAATGCGATTTTCACAACATGTAGCCTATTAAAGTGTGTTGGCTTATAAGATGAGAGCCCGTGGTTCTAGCCCCAGCTCAGATATGTCAAATAAAACGAAATGTGATAAGATATTGCTTCGGCGACTTTTTCTCAACACTCTTCTGACAAATACTCCGAAAGTAAATGAAATTGTCATGAAAGGTTCCGCCATGGTAGATCCCGCCATTCATGGATAAAATTAACAAACACGACGTGGGTGGAGTGAAATGCTATCTTGTAAACCTAACTAAAGAATTGTATAGACTATTTAAGTCTATATGAAACCACAAGTTCTCCTTTTATTTCCCTTGCCCTTTTATAGTTTTAATTAGTCAATTCTTTTCAACTAAGCAGGTAATTAGTTTACTGTAACCGGTTCTAGAATGATAGAGTTGCCATTTATCATTGTAATTTCTCCTATTTAATTAGTCAAGTCTTTTCAGCTAAGCAGGTGATTGGTCTATTGTAATAGATTCTGGAATAATAGAGTTGCCATTTATCATTGTCTAGAAATAAGAAACTTATCTATTAAGCATGTGGCAAACAATTTTATTTACTGAGTGCTATTCTTTCTCAAGGAATAAAACAAAGAAATTTTTATTCACAAATATGTTTGTCGTTGATGTTATTCTCTCTGAGGATAGAAGTCCAGGTACTTACTTCTCCTACGACATAACACTGAGCTTGTATCCAAAGTTAAAGAACAGTTTACTCCTTTTCCTAGTCTCTACAGTTCATTCAGATCCATCCTGTTTCGAACTGTCCGCGAATATTTGCATATAGTCACCTACGAAGTGTACTTCACTATTTTTCCATTTCCTTCTATCTAGAAGTGCAAAACTTCTCCTGGAAGCCATTGGAGTACATCTTTTGACGCTAACACTGGAACAAACATACAAAAATTCCCGAATCTTTAAGTTATTCACCAACATTTTTGCCTTTTAAAGCATTTCTTTAGTAATTCCTTTAAATTTTTACAACAATATTTTGCTGTTTTGCAATTTAATTTTAAAAAATCACTAACAAAACTATTTTCAAATACGGGAAAACTAATCAGTGTGTTATTTCTTTGCTGATATTGCTATTGCTTTACATTCATAAATATTTTCTTATCATTTTGAAAATCTAAACTGGTGTAAATGGCTAAAAACTTAATCAAAAACAAAAAGACAAAAAAAAAACGAGAAAATGAGAAAATTATCTTTTGAAATACAAAAAACGAAAATAAAAATAAAAAGGGGACAACAACAAATGACATTCGAATAGATGTATTTGAGAACTCAAAAATTTGCTAAAGGGCAAAATAGGCAACAAAAGCAATATAAAATACTAACATTGCTTAGTTCAACTGACGTATGAAAGTAATAAACGACTTAGGAAGGCGCTACAGTAAGGCAAGAAATGAATTTTTCTGTTTTCTGAAGAATTTTGTCATTTTCTACAGTAAATTTGTCGATGACTTGTATTTTCTAGAATAAATTTAACGATAACTTGCATTTTCTATAGCAAATTTATCGATAACTTGCATTTCTAAAATAAATTTATCGATAACTTGCATTTTTATAGCAAATTTATCGATGACTTGCATTTTCAAAAGTAAATTTACATTTTCTATAGTAAATTTGTCAATGATTTACATTTTCTGCTGTAAATTTGTCAATGACAGCGTTTCTACAGTAAATTTGTAAATGACTTGCATTTTCTACAGTAAATTTGTCAATGATTTGCATTTTCTACAGGAAATTAAACAATAACGTGCATTTTCTATAGTAAATTTGCTAATAAATTGAATTTTCTGCAGTAAATTAATCAACAACTTGCATTTTCTACAGTAAATTTGTCAATGATTTGCATTTTCTGATATAAACTTGTTAATGATTTGTACTTTCTATACATACATTCATAATTGGTCATTACAGCCCTTCCGTCCGAATTACGCTCTAGCTTCTCACGCCACTTGTGTCGTGTGTGTTAATTTTTATACATGAGTGGCGGGACCTACAGTTTAAAGTCGCCGAAGAAATATTTTTCCATATTTCCGTTTTGATGTCTGATCTGGTGTTTGAACTCGGGCCTTTCATTTCAGCGGTCGGTGAAGTAAATAAACTACAAAGTTGCAACAAAAGGTACACCTAGAAAAATTTGCTATTTGTCTACATACATACTTCATTGGTCATCACAATCCTTCAGTCCGAATTACGATCTAGCTTCTCACGCCACTTGTATTGCGTGTGTTAATTTTATACGAGAAACTTTCGATAACTTTTCATCGCAATTTTATTTTCTATCAGAGTTTTTGCCAGAAATCTGCTGAGAAGAAACCGCCGGGGAAATATTTGTTTCATATTTCGTTTCGTTGGAGATGTCTGACCTGGGGTTTGAACAGTGGCTTCACGTCTAATAAGCCGTACTAAACTACGACGACTTCCAATAGTATAGAATGATAATTCGCATACATAGCTATACTATACTATACTACACTATACTTTACTATGCTATACATATGTAGCTTTAAATTATAATTTTTATTAAATTCTATTGAATTTTAAACAGTTTAATCGAATGCATTTGATTAAATACAAAAAAATCATCACAATTTGTTTAATTTTCTTTCTGTTTACATCTAACAAACTGTGTTATGCCTTAATATTGCACAGTAAACTGTGAGTACCTATTGATTGTTAATATTTCAAGTACCGTAAACCTGTTAATATGGCTGTACTCCCTTCGAGTAGAGTACAACATGTGTAATGGCTGCCCTTTTAAATAAAAAAACAACATACACACACACACATAAATACTCATTTGTATATTGTATATGAGAGGAGTATAAAGATAACACTGTTGATTGCCCAATATTTTTCATACGCACACATGCATAAATATACATATACATATGTATGTATACGTAGATGCGAGTAATTTATAGGGAGTAGTTAAAGGCAAGAGTTAAACTGAGTCGTTTGGAAGAGGGGAGAGAGACAGGAAAATTTAAAAGCAGAGAATATATGTGTGTATAGAAAGGCATATTGAAATCAAATTCTGTGCTTATTTGACCAGAAGTAAACACAATGGTAGTATGCTTTAGAAAGTTATTGAGCAAAGGGGAGATGGGAGGTAGAGAGCAGATGATTTGAAAGAATTTGCAAAGAGTAAAAAATAACGGTAATATTGTTTATTTGTAGTGTGTAGTGTAAACTAATGTAAAGGTTTTTGAATAAAAAAAAAATAAAGGGTTGTTGTTGTTGTTGTTGTGTGCGAACAAAAACTACGTTTTACAATATTATTAACAGTTAGTCGTACAGTGTGGGACAAAAAGAATACTAATACCACATTAACTAGTTTTCTTTGTTTTTAAGGGATTTTCAAAACAATCTTTATTTTTTTAATAATGAAAAGCAAAAAAGACATTTTTGTTTTCTACGGATTTTACGTTCAAAGCCGTGAAAGTCCATAATTCATACGAATTTGTCAAAGTTGTTATGCAAAAGGTTTCTTACAAGAAATTTGGGTCTTAGTTTTGTACGCTACTGTATGTAAATAAAATGAAATGTTTATATTGTGTTGTTATTGTTGTTTTTTTAATATTAAACTATAGTGGTTGTCAACGTACACTATACACAACATGTTATAGTATAACAGGACATTGATGATTCTCTACGTATGCATAGTATGTGTGTGTACACATACAAATGCAAACGATTTTCATGTATGTATTGTATATGTGTATATGACGACCATTCATTGTGTTTATATGGGCAAAAGTTTTTCTCTCTCAATTTAAAGTTTGTTAGTGTGTTAAAAAGTTTTTCTTTCACTATTTACGTCTGTTGGATGTTTGTTTGTATTAACATACATATGTATGTATGTATGGGTGTGAGTGTGTATAATTTTAAAGTTTCTTTTGTGTACATACTATATTGAAATAGTTTTGCCATTGTATTGTAGTTTTTTAATCACTTTTTCATAAAAAGAGAAATTATTCTTAGCAGAGGGAATAGAAAGAGAGAAAGGGAGACACTAAGAGAGTTGTGTATTAGAGAGAGAGAGAGAGAGAGTTTGCTGTTGTAGAATTTGTAACATTAATTATTATTTTATATGACATTTTAGGCCATAATATACAAAGTGGTTAAAATGTTTTTTTGTTGCTTTCTTTTTAAGAGTATTCTTGATGGAATTTAATTTTTAAAGAAAATAAAATTTAACCGTAGATCGAGCCTTAAATAACTTCATAATTCTAGCTTATGTATCACTTTTGATACATACTTGTGGTACATACATAGTATTTTCACGATTATTGATAGATTTTGTTAAAAAATTTTAATATTTTGATTTATTTCAATTCATTTTAATAGAACTATTTTATATTAATATATTTTATTATCACTTTTATATATTATTATATTTTATTATCACTTTTATGAAATTTACGCCAAAATTTTTGACATGATGTACGTTGCAGTATGGTTTTTTACGTAAAAATCAAACACTTCATGTCAGATTAGTTTTATTTTTATCTATGTAAATGGCAATAATTTGGCATCTAGCATCCTTGCTTTGCGGCGATTTATAAGTTTCCAATTGTTTAGATGGGGCAGCTTATTGTCACTCGCATCAGTAACACTCTCAATTGAGGGCTGGCTGAAATCTAATGGTACAAACCATTGTTATATTTCGTTAGAAAAATTTGTTTTCAACGTCATGTGAGGTAAAAAAGTTTCCCGTAGCAATAGAACGTCGATTATATCAATAACAAGGCTCTCTCTTGGGTTCCTCTCTATTTTCCCGGATGCGGGTTTCTACAAATACGGCTGTAAGTAGTTGCTACTCACGTAGCATGTACATGAATGTAAAACTGCCAATTCCGTTTCGGTGGACCGCGTAATTTATATCGACCATAAAATTCAATTAGTTACTAATCTAGAGCGACAAAATTATTGGGATTATTAAAAGCTGAAAGACTTTCAGCTCGTTTTTCGAAAAGGCGTAATAGATGTAAATTTATCATTATTTTCGAGTAGCACATTATCAAACCGAATGATTCTGTTATTGCATACGTTCGTAGTTGACCGAAATATTATCCTTCCGTAATACCAATGAAATAAAACATAGGACGAAATACTCTTTTATAATGTTTGTCTATCACGTGAGATAAATATGAGAAGAGCAGTAAGAAAGACTCTACAACATTGCAAGAAACAGCTGCTAGCAATCTGCGTGAAAATTGTAAGTATTTTCTCTTCCCAAACTACTAAAGTAGTACTATATTTGGCGATAAACATCTGATTGTAACGTTTGTTGCTCCCAATACTTTCGTCAGTTCATAAGAAGAGTTTCTGTTTTTTTCTTCTTTAGAGTCTCCAGCAGCAGGAATATTACATATATACATATATAATCGGTCATTACAACCTTTCGTTGTAAATGGGACATAACTGACCAGAGGTTTGAACCTTGGTCTGACATCTAATAAGCTAACACGCTACATACTAGACTACGACTACTACCGTCAATATCAAGGATATATCATGAACAGACAATTCAACCTTTTCACTTTCCTCCAACACTTATCTTTCAATTCCTTCTTAAATACCGTAACACACTACCTACTAGACTACGGCGACTACGAGTAATGTATTAAGAACAATTAAATTGCAATGAAATGAAATATTGAAATAAGATTTCGTCGCCTAAAATTCATAGGTGAATCATAAATAAATCATTTCTTTTGAAAAACCCTATTCAAGGAAATGTAAGTAATGTAATCATATCATTGGGTCAACTTGGTGTACCTCTGACTGGCCTTTATCGACCTCTTCTCAAGGATTACCAAGGTAACGGAATACCATAGTCCTCACTATGGTTGTGTCTGTTCCTCACCGTCCTATATACAGGGTGGCTGATATGTTTAGCAACCAACTTCAGGTTGTTATCATTTGTAAACCTTGATGTCGGCTCTCGACACAGAACTCAAGCTCACAAAGAAGGCCCTGCCAAGAGTCCTCAACCTCAACCTACCAAGGGCTGGGCAGTTACAGAGGAGGTGTTCGATAGTCCCTAACTACTTCTCATCGCAACATACCCTGCAATAGTCCGGCTGGGATCTGGAACAGATCAGCGATCTAATCTCGCAGTGCCCCGTAATAAAACCGACAACCAACCTTAAGCTGGCCTTGACCAAGCCCAGCAGCCAATCTGTTCTCTTACTGTCCACAGCAGGCCATAGCTGAAAAACCCGATCCGTTCTCCCAACGCCTCTGCTCTTCCTTCCTGATCCATCCATCGATGAGGCCATAGAGGTGGCAGACTGGGGGTTCAGGACCAACTATTAAATGCTTATCAACTGTGTTAAAATCTATCAAGTGCTGTAGCTCACTAGAGGAACCCATAGCCCATTCCAATCTACTTGCGCAGAAGTCCATACTGAACTAAAGCAACCGCCAAAGAACAAGCCTGGTCTAATGAGGAGTGCCTCGTATGCCTGCGCTGGCTTGGCGATGTCATTCGAATGGATGAGGATTGCTCCGGCGAGACGGATATTTGTTGCTGCAATTTGCGGAATTCGGCAAAGAGGACGACCTTATTTGCGTTGGAAGGACCAAGTCGAGGAAGTCCTGTGGAAAAGTAGAGGCGCCTGGAGGCAGAGGTGCTGAAGCAGGCCGAAATCCGATAATCGGTTTGTTAATGGCCAATCAAGTAAGTAAGTAAGTCTCATATGAAGAGCATTTAAACATGGGCCAAAATCTTAATCAGGTTAATTGTGCCCTTTGGGGTTAAAGTTGGAAGAGCTCAAATAATAAAGAACTCATCCAACAGTAGTACCAGAGACTTTGTTGAATTTAAGCCCGTTTCATATGGTAGTGAGAACCAGACCCATGGTGACTATGGTAAGGATAATGGAACACAAGTCGCAACACAAGATTCATAATGTAATAAATTCAGTCTAATGTAGTTTTTTTTTTGTTTTTTTTTTTTTTGTGAAACCAGCACATGCCCTACTCATGCTGTGCATTGTGCAGGTTTTTAGGAAAATGGGTTATAGGAAGGTTATGGTTATAGGAATGGTTATGGAAGAGAGGGAGTAGTGTTTGTGGACATCTCAAGATGCGAACGGCAAGGCAACGAGTTGCTGCTAGGTGACTATAAAATGGCCAGTGCTATACCTTCACCATTAGACAGTCTACAGCAATCGTCCCCAAGAAGCCCGCACCCTTCAGTCCTAGCTTCTCACACTACTCATGTTGTGTGTGTTAATTTTATACATGAGTGGCGGGACCTACAGTTTAAAGTCGACTCCGACTCTCAGAGTTTTACTCTCAGAGTTTTTGCCAGAAATCTGCTGAGAGGAAGTCGCCGAAGAAATATTTTCGTTTTGATGTCTGACCTGGGATTCGAACTCGGGCCTTCAGTCTAATAAGCCAACACACTACCTACTAGACCACGGCGACTTCATGTTAATGCATGTTTTGCAAATTCTGCAGCAGGCTACCATGTAGAGTAGATTTTTCAAACATTCTTGAATAAAACTCTGAAAACTCTTTATCACGCAGTGACCTTCAGAGAAAGTAAAAGTTATTTGTTTGTTATTTCAGACAGACAGACATATATTCTGTATTTTATAACTCTTTTCAAAACACAATCTTTGTTGTAAAGATAACGACAGGAAAAATTCATAAAATTTTTCAAATCTTTATCGTTAATTTATGGAATGAAATGAAAATGTTTCAAGAAAAATGCATGCTTGTATGGGAGGGAATTTGAAAGAAAAAATTGGAAAAACCAACATGGCACTTGTCAATCTACATTCACATTCACACACACTCACACACATATACAGAGGCAGGTGAAATCAAATAAAATTTAATCCTGAAGTAAAGGTTATCAACAACAACAACAAAAAAAAATGAAAATTTTCTACCTGCATAGCTAAGCTAAGCAATACAAACTCATTAACGTGCCTTCATAAATTTTCTAAATTTGACACACTCACACGTCAGCATTCTAAACTGTCTGTCTGTCTATCTGGCTGGTTGGTTGGCTTGGCTGGCATTATCTTTTCTTTTCTGTTTTCCTTTCTAGACAAAATTCAAGCGTTAGATGGATAGACAAACGGACAAACAGACACAATCAATGTGATGTTTGTCTGGCTGTTTATAATAAGTCTGTCTGTCCGGCTGTCTCTCTATTTGTTTAAATGTCTGCCGCATTTAAGATTTTAGTTTCTTTCTTTCCTGCAGCACACAAAGTTAATCGTTGGATTTAATGATGTCCGTCTGTCTATCTGTCTGTCTGTCCGTCACTCTGTCTTCCTAAAACATTTCTTTCTTTGCTTGGACGCTAGGTTGATCTTACCACCTGTAGTTTTCTTTCAATTCGTTTCGTTGCGTTTCGATATTTTTTGTTTCACTGGATTTTCATTCTAAAACGCTTTTCCTGTCAAATCATCAATTGGCGCCTTTTTTAATTGAGCGTAACAAAGATTTTTCAAACTGATTTCAAACTGCAGTTTCAGAGCACAAAAAAAAAACAAAAAAAAATTGCGATAAAATAAAAAACGTATCACACGCACTCCTAAAAGAAGCACGAATACATTCTCTGTCAGATGCCAACGCATTCAGTGTGACACTTATCTGGGTCCACGGACACTGCGACATTCCGGGAAACTGCAGAGCAGACGAGCTAGCTAGGGCTGGCGCACTTCTTCCGGTATCCTCTTCAAACAACTTGGGAATGCCACTTACCTCGTTCAAACTGGCCATCCAGCGGAAATTCTCCCGGGACGCCAACCTATCCTGCATCAATGAGGAGTCCTGCTCCACCGCTAGGCTCACTTGGCCCTCAATGGATAGAAGGCGCACCAACCAGTTACTTGGACTTGGTCGTAACATCATCTCGATCACAGTGGCCATGCTTACAGGTCACTGTGTTATGGGTAGACACGCGGAAAGAATGCGACTCCCATTTAACGATTTCTGCCGTGGATGCAGATCCGCTGAGGAAGAGGAGTCTGTTATCCACTTTCTATGTCAATGCCCATCTCTTGAGAGATGCATATATAGGTTATTTGGCTCTCCAACCCTTGTTAGCTTGACGGAGCTATCGTCCATTGACGTCAAGGACATAGTCTCGTTTATTAAACTTTCTGGCTGGTTTTCCAGCGCGGGGTAGTCGTGCTTTAAATGTGCAGCCCTTGCGCTGAGACAACTTCTCCCTCATTGGCTCGGAGGAACTTGGTCAGTACAGGGACTGCGTTCACCTGTGGAGCCACAACGGGCAGCTATGCGTGCTCAAGTGAGCTTTTGGTATAAAGCCACCACACTAACCATATGCCAACGCCTTTACTTCTCTCCAACTCTTTCAGCATTTCATTTTCAGTCTTATCCATTTAAGGACCTAATGTCCTTTTCTTCTACTTCCTTGCGGTTTCCAAACCGTAGTTATTCTGCGTAAATCGTTCGATTACCTTCTAAAATTCTATCAGAAACCACATTCATTTGCGCGTCTACGCTAAGCTAGATCAGCAAACCAACAAAAAAGGCTAGTAAAGGACTACTGCAGTAATAGGACAATGAGGACTTCCGTGTGGTGTTGTTCACTGGATTTTTTTCCCCATGAAGCTGTCTTAAGGTGGCCTGCCCTCACTAAAAATTGAAATGTGAAGCTACTTAATAAAGTGAAAAGATCTGTTGCTATAGAGACTACGGGTGCGCGGTACACTGCCCCTACAAAGACCCTGTTTTTTACACTTTACTGGCTTTCAATTGGATTGCTAGGAGATCCATTGGTCTATCAGGCTAATTGAAAAATACCAGCCAGGAGTTGTAGCTAAACGGAATAGATATTGTCGGACAAATTCCAAATACAAGTTCTACCAATGCGAGCTAGGGCTAATGCTAGAATGGCCCGTCGTAATACAACATTAAACCTTACTCTGTAATGTTGAAACCATACGGAGTACAGCTTGAGAAGTCAGTAAAAGTATTTGCTTGGCAGAATCCCATGCGCTCCTTTCTGGTGTTCGCTTTTGAGTTTCAGCACACTTACCATGAGCTGCGTCCATTGGGAGTTCGCCACCTAACCTCACCTAAGTATGCAGGTTCTTAATAGGACTCCCAGCTTAGAAAATTCTTCCGTAATTCATGTCGGTCATGTCATGTCATCAACCCAGTTCATCTGCTCAGGAGTTTTTTTTTTACGAAATCAATTTCTACTTTTCTCTGCTTTATCGACTTGAGCAAAGCGCCAAGATAGGAAGGAAGAGGTGGCTGTCTCCACTCGTGAAGTTTGAATAGACACACTTAGGCCACATGGAGCCCATGGTGATGCCACAATTTTCCATTTATCCCATAATTCCAGAACCACTCGTAGCTTATGATGAAACGATTTATGCTACCAATATCATGGCATGACAGTTCATCCAGATCCTCCATGTAGTAGACCAGGGTGGCTTTTTCTCTGTCAATATAGCGCACAGTAGATGAAGAAAAGTCTCATCCTACTCCTCATCTAAGCAGACTTGTTGTGCGTCCTCCATTCAGCCTTGGTCAGCTTTTCAGCGCCTACGGCCGCATTATCAATTTATAAACTCTCGAAGATTCTTAAAGGATTTTCCAGCGTCTAGAATTCATCGGATAGTTCGATGGCAGTGCCCCGCCAGGCCAGTTCAACCGCTATGCAGTTACTGTGTACCTGGTACCCATGTGATATGGGCATCATATCGATTTGCTATCTTGTTGAGATATCTGCGACAGTTGTACACCGTTTTGGAGTTCATTAATTTAGAATATAATGCTCTGATAGACGTATGGCTATCTTAAAGTTTGGTAATTTAACACTTGGGGACATTTACGTCCCCAATAATTTACACCGCAGCCTGTACTACCAACGCTTCCGCCTGAAAGTCGCTATATTCGGCCTGAAAGTCGCTAATTCGGCAGCCTTAAAGACCGAGATTCCAAAGAACCAACGAAATCGTTTTTAATTCGAATTTCAATTTTTTGTGTATAAAAATCGTAGTGTTTAACTGAGTTAATTTTATGGAGTGCACTGCGTTATCGACTTAAAGTCTGAAAAGAAATTGAATTCTTTTGATTTGAATTAAAATGATGAATATTATTGATTACTTCCAATGTATTCTAAACAGTTTTTCCCCCTTTATTTAAAAGTTTTATTATTTGAACTTCAAATTCTTTAAATTTAACACTCCCCTGCTGTCTGCTGGCTGTTTTTTTACCTGGTCAGGCAGCAGAGATGATGGTGAAGTTGAGTAATACACTCTCCCTCTCTAACTACATATGTATGTATATATTCCTGGTGAAACTTTTTAATTTTTCATATTCACATTCAGCAAACAGCAAACAATCAAACAAACAAACTCATATGTACTTACACTTAGAAGAGGCTGTTGGACGAAGTCACCCATTCGCTCACCATCACATGCCCCCCCATACACACGTGCCAAACATTTCAAATAGAAAATAAATATTCTCTGTCGTAAATTTTTTCAGAAAATTAAAGAAAAAAAAACAGAAAAACATTTCAATACGTAACGTTAAAACACTATGTTTCTTCGGAGTGCGTATGTCCTTTTTTAGTCCTGCATCCATTCATTTTTCCTGGCTGGCTGCCTGCCTGAATGCCTGTTTGCCTTGCCATACTCTATGTCCGTCTGCTTCATATGTACATACGCTCATAAATATGCAAAAAAAAAGCATTTTAAATAAAATAAATAAACACATGCGTAAAAAGGCAACTGGACTCATGTGTGTGAGTGAGTTTTGACCCCATTCCACATATTAAGCCTCTGCCAACCCCCTCCCCTTCCATACCTTACAAAAATAAACAATAACAAGGCATTGAAAATTAAAATTTTAGTTCATGAGTTTATCCTTAAGCTACGTACTACGTACATTACAATCATAAATATATCAAGTTAAGGACGTCGGTGAATAGGCCTCCTATTGTAAAAATAGAAAAGAATTCTTTTTATTAACCATTTTCGGAAAATTCGCCCAAAATGAATGAGGTAATCTTGCGTGAAACGAATGTAAAATACCCGCAGACAATACATACATAGTTGGTCATTACAACCCTTCAGTCAGGATTACGACCTAGCTTCTCACACCACTTATGTTGTGTGCGTTAATTTTATACATGAGTGGCGGGACCTACAGTTTTTAAAGTCGACTCCGAACGACAGTTTTTTTAAAAAGCTTTTCATGGCAATTTTATTTACTCTCAGAGTTTTTGCCAGAAATCTGCTGAGAGGAAGTCGCCGAAGAAATATTTTTTCAAATTTCGTTTTGATGTCTGACCTGGGATTCGAACTCGGGCCTTCAGTCTAATAAGCCAACACACTACCTACTAGACTACGGCGACTTCACCCGCAGACAATACTCGACAGTAAACTGATGTCGAAGGTAAATAGGCTTCCTATTGCATCTTGACCATGTTGAAACATTTCCACAAATTGGATAACTATCCGTCTCCTGGGTGAGGTAATCGCTTGTGAAACGATGTTAAAATATCGGCACACAATACTGGAGAGTAAATTGTCGTGAAAGCCGCTACAGTGGAACGTGGCCTAATGTCAGACCGGTTGTAAACTATGTGGCTATTGTGCCAGCACGTGATAAATAGGACTGATGCAGTTGGTTAAGATACAAGACACTATCGTGGGTTGACATAACTGAAGCAATGGCGTGAACGTGTCCTATGGCGACGTTAGTAGCATCCCTGTGTTGTATTTTTCAGTGTGGACATCGTTACCTGATCGTTCGATTGGCTGATAGTTTCTTTCCTAACTGTTCCTTTTCAAAACCTGTAAACTTCCCGATTTTGGTAAGTGCTGTGCAACGAGCAATAAAAAATGAATACACGATGACGTAATACGTCCAAATTCCTCTTCCCATTCCACAGCCTAGTCATCGACCAAGAAAATGCAATTCATCGACAAAAAATTCAAGTCAGAGATTGAAAAACTGCAATTCATCGACAAAAAATGCAAGCCATTACTTACAAAATGCAAGTCATCACCCAAAAAATGCCAGTCGTCGACCACGAGAAATGCAAGTCATCGACTAAAAAATGCCTGTCATCGAAAAAAAGGCAAGTCATCGACAAAAAATGCCTTCACGATGATTTGGCCTATTCTGCCGAAGGAAAAAACCAAAGCTATCTTAACAGGAATTAAATCAAGCTCTTTAGCGATGCAATTAATAGACACTGTTTGATTGGACGTACATGTTCACAGTATAAGGGCAGATAGCCCATCTACATTATAAACATTTTAAGAGATTTTTGAATGAGGAATGAAGAAGAATCGGTACAGAACTTTCTGTGTAAATGTCCAATGTGGAAAACTCTACAAGGACACCTCGGTGCTTCTGGTTGCTTTGAAAATGTATCACCGTATCTGTAACAAATGCATCTGATAGTATTAGTCAGGAGTACTGGTTGATGCTCAATGGGACCACATGTAATGTATCTGGAATTGGATGAGGGAGGTGGTGGCATTCGATTGAAACTGCGGAATAAAACTTGCGAACAGAGTCAGCGATGGCAGCTGAGTTTTGTGTTTTTTTCTTATAATTTTGAAAATAACCGTTAAACCATTTAATGTTTAGAATCACCCTGTTGTAATGATGTGTTTTCCGTCAAAGTGAACATCCCTGTCGTATGTAGTCGCTGGTTTAACACTAAAACAAACCGTCTAGGTTTCGCAATTGCCATATAGTTAGTTCTGTAACTCTGCGATGTCTGCCGAATTCAAATCTAATCCAGTACCCATGTGAATGTGCAGCTTAAAATTGTATTTTGAGGCCCTCGTTAGGTCAGTTGATCAAAATCATACTTGTTGTGATAGTTTCTTCTCGATTTTTTGAAAAAGGGAATGGAAACACCATACCGCAATTTATTTTCGGAATTAAAAAGTACTTTTTGGCTTATTTCTTGGAACCCAAAAATACCTTTTTATAGCATTCACTTTATTTTCTTAAAGCAAAAGTACCATTTCATAGCTTTTACTTTATTTTCTGAAATTAAAAGTCTCTTTCTAAAAGTTAGAACCCTCTCTCTTTAATTTTTAGGAATTAAAAATACTTTTTTATATCCTCTATTTCATTTAAAGGAACCAAAAGTATATTTTCAAAGCCTCTATTTGGTATTTAGAAAGCAATAGTTCTTGTTCATAGCCTCTGTTTTATTTTTAGAACCAAAAGTACATTTTCATGGCCTCTGTTTTATTTTTAGAACCCAAAAGTACATTTTCATGGCCTCTGTCTTATTTTTAGAACCCAAAAGTACATTTTCATGGCCTCTATTTTACTTTTAGAAACCGAAAGGTACCTTTTCATAGGCTTCATATTAGTTAAAGAAACCGAAAAGTGTCTTTACATAGGCTCTATATTAGTTTAAGAAACCGAAAAGGCTCATAGGCTCTATTTTATTTATAGGAGCCCAAAGTACCTTTTCATAGCCTCTATTTGATTTTTAGAAAACAAAAGTTCTTGTTCATAGCCTCTGTTTCATTTTTAGAACCCAAAAGTACATTTTCATGGCCTCTATTTTACTTTTAGAAACCGAAAAGTACCTTTTCATAGGCTTCATATTAGTTAAAGAAACCGAAAAGTGTCTTTACATAGGCTCTATATTAGTTTAAGAAACCGAAAAGTGCCTTTTCATAGGCTCTATTTTATTTATAGGAGCCCAAAGTACCTTTTCATAGCCTCTATTTGATTTTTAGAAAACAAAAGTTCTTGTTCATAGCCTGTTTTATTTTTAGAACCAAAAGTACATTTTCATGGCCTCTATTTTATTTATGAGAACAAAAAGTACCTTTTCATGGCCTCTGTTTTATTTTTAGAACCAAAAGATACGTTTTCATGGCCTCTATTTTACTTTTAGAAACCGAAAAGTACATTTTCATGGCCTCTATTTTATTTGTGAGAACCAAAAGTACCTTTTCATGGCCTCTATTTTACTTTTAGAAACCGAAAAGTACATTTTCATGGCCTCTATTTTACTTTTAGAAACCGAAAAGTACCTTTTCTTAGGCTTCATATTAGTTAAAGAAACCGAAAAGTGTCTTTTCATAGGCTCTATATTAGTTTAAGAAACCGGAAAGTGCCTTTTCATAGGCTCTATTTCATTTATAGGTGCCCAAAGTACCTTTTCAATGCCTCTATTTGATTTTTAGAAACCAAAAGTTTCTTTTCATAACCTCTTTCTTATTTATAAGAACCAGAAGTACACTTAGGTTTAGGTCGGAGTGGTAGTTTTGATATCACAAAGCTCACT
Organism: Sarcophaga caerulescens; assembly: GCA_927399465.1. Classification (NCBI taxonomy): domain Eukaryota; kingdom Metazoa; phylum Arthropoda; class Insecta; order Diptera; family Sarcophagidae; genus Sarcophaga; species Sarcophaga caerulescens. The sequence goes on along the minus strand of OV656873.1, from coordinate 115,349,275 downwards.
TGAGCACGCATAGTGGCCCGTTGTGATGCCACGGATGAACGCAGTCCCTGTACCAACCAAGTTCCACCAAAATCAAGGAAAAGGAAGAAGTTGGTCAGCGCAAGGGCTGCACAATAAAAGCACGACTACCCCGCACTGGAAAAGCAGCCAGAAAGTTTGATGAACGAAGCTATATCCTTGATGTCAATAGATGATAGCTCCGTTAAGCTGACAAGGAATGGGGAGCCAAATAATCTATATCTACACCTAGCAAGAGACGGGCACTGACAAAGAAAGTGAACGACAGTCTCCTCTTCCTCTGCGGACATGCATCCACGGCAGAAGTCGTTGAAAGGGAGCCTCATTCTTTCCGCGCGTCTACCCATGACGCAATGACCTGTAAGCACGGCCACTGTAGTCGAGACGACCGAGACCAAGTAATTGGTTGGTTCGCCTTCTATCCATCTTGGGCCAGGTGAGTCTAGCGGTGCAGCAGGACTCCTCATTGACCCAGGATAAGTTGGCGTCCCGAAAGAACTTCCGCACAATGGTCAGCTTGACCGAGGCAAGTGGCATAGCCAATACCCAATTCCCGGCGACATTCCCTAACGATCCTAGAGTTATTCACGAAGCCCGATAGAGATCTTATCGCGGCCTGACTATCAGAAAAGACCGAGACGCGAGTGAAAGGAGCATCGTTGACGAGGATCCATTGAGCGGCCCGGTAAATTGCCATCACCTCCGCCTGAAATACGCTGCAGTAGTCCGGCAGACGGAGAGAAATACTCAGGTCCAGTTTCCCAGAGTAGACACCGCTTCCAACCCCATTATCGAGTTTAGAGATTATTCCTGTATGTATGAATGCTGTATGTATGTCGAAAAGAAGTGCTTTTTTAGGCAATTTACCAATAATTTTCGTTTTTTTTTTTTTCTTTGGTTTTCTAATTATAAAAAACTACCTAAGATTTCTTGTTAAATATTAAAATTTTTAATTATGTACACTAGTGGCATAAACTAAAGCAACTGACTTAATTTTTGACATTTCCATATGAATCGTGTGAAAAACAATCCTGAGAATTTTTAAAGATAGCTTTTTCAAGTCTTTGAGGGTTTATTAATTTACTAAAAAAAAATTATTGAAATAAATTTTTTTAGTTCGAAGAAAATAAAATAATTTCTAAAATTTAGGTGGCAAAAACTAAAGCAACTCCCTTAGCAATTTTTTTTGATTTTTTTACATAATTTAACAATTAATAAAATGTTCGATATTTTGTAAATTAAGAAGTCATCAGCGAGGCATTAGACCTATTAATTCATCAATTTTATGTTTTTTAATGCTTCTTTTTGACCTAACGCCATCACTTCTACTCAACTCTTGTTATTTCATTCGCTAGGATTTGATGTCCTGTTCTAAACCAAGTGAATGATTGCATTAAAAAACATTTCAGAAAGAAAATTGATGAATTAATAGCTCTAATGCCTCGCTGATGACTTCTTAATTTAAAAAAATTTATTTCAATAATTTTTTTTTTAGTAAATTAATAAACCCTCAAAGACTTGAAAAAGCTATCTTTAAAAATTCTCAGGATTGTTTTTCACACGATTCATATGGAAATGTCAAAAATTAAGTCAGTTGCTTTAGTTTATGCCACTAGTGTATGTCATGTGAAACTTTGTTTGTTTTCTTTTCTTTTCTTTTTTTTATTAAATTTATACAGTTTTATTAATTAATAATATTTGTTCTTATATTATATTACAACTTAAACATTTTTTTTAATTTTTTTATGGATATTCAGTTTTTTTTTAGAATACTAAAGAGTAACCCGCACCTGGTTTTATTAGTAAAAAATAAAAAAAAAATAACGATAAGCATTTAATAAAAATAGAAAAAAAATGTACAATAAATGCATTTTAAACAAAAGCTAAGTATTAAAAATAATTACAATTAAAATAAAAAAAAATATTTAAAAATCGTAAAAAGAATTAAAAAAAGTTTTTTTTTTCAGGCATAATTCATTAGGAATTTTGTAATCATAAAAACATAAGACAGAAGAGTATAATTTGCATGGAAGAATATATTTTTTGGATAAGAAACCTATGAGAGCAAAAGTAGCCTAAACACAAAACAATAAAAAAATTTTACATCACCTTAGGCATATAAAGTTAAACAGATTTATTCTATTCCCAGCACAATCCACAGAGCTGTTAGAACATCAATTGTCCAAAGTTCTAACACACAGAAGATGAATTGAGTGGGGACTACAAGATAATATTTGCCCGTTAAGTCATTCGTTTTCCAATATGTAGACAAAGCTTTAAACCTCCAAAAGGAATCTGCACAATTAAACAAAATCGATTCAATCAGAAAGAATTCTTTATTTATGTCTAGGGAGTAAAGGCAGTATTTTCGTTTTACTTACTATCAGTATGATCTCATAGCCTGATGTATACCTGATGCATGTAGGATATCAGAGCACAGCCCTTGCGCTGACCAACTTCTTACTTTTCCTTGATTTTAGTGGAACTTGGTTAGTACAGGGACTGCGTTCACCCGTGGCATCACAACGGGCCGCTATGCGTGCTCAAGTGAGCTTTGTGATATTCAGAGCTACCACTCCGACCTATGAAGACGAGTCTGCTCTGTAGTAAAACTGTACTAATGTTCAGGACTAAGCTTACTTACTTCCTCATTTAATTGCTCTTTACAACCTATATTCTCACAGCACCCTTATTTTGTGTGGTAATTTTTGTAAATGAACGGCGGGACCTACAGTTTGATAACGACTCGAATTTTTGAGAATTTTTTTTTCATGGAAATTTTATTTACTCTCAGAGAGTTTTTGTCAAAAGAAATATTTTTTTCATTTTTCGTTTCTGTTCGAGATGTCTGTGCTGGGGGGGTTTGAAACACGGGCTCACACGTCTAATAAGCCAACACACTACTACCTACTAGACTACGATGACTTCAAATGTTGTGAGTAATAGAAATCAAAATCGATCATTATGGTCAGAAGACGTTAGCAAGGAAATAAAGGGTGATTTTTTAGCTATTATCTTTTTGGCAACACTGGTTTCGTTTCGTGTTTTGTTTCACTGTCAAACATCTTCAGTTTGGTCTATAATTTAACCATGAATCGTCTTACAAACGAACAACGCTTGCAAATCATTGAATTTTATTATCAAAATGCGTGCTCTGTTAAGAAAGTTCATCGCGCGCTTCTTCCATTTTATGGTCAGTTTAATCGACCCACTGAAGGGGCTATTCGGGCTGCCTAAAATGCAAGAGCTTGACTTGCATGACATGTGGTTTCAACAAGACGGTGCCACATGCCACACAGCACACGTAACAATGGACTTATTGAGAGGCGAGTTCGATGAACATTTTATTTCACGTTCGGGACCGGTCAATTGGCCGCCTAGATCGTGCGATTTAACGCCTTTAGACTATTTTTTGTGGAGCTATGTTAAAGCTCATGTCTATACAGACAAGCCCGCTTCAATTGACGCATTGGAAGACAACATTGAAGCATTTATTCGTGTGATACCGGCCGAAATGTTGGAAAGAGTAGGCCAAAATTGGACTAAGCGGATGGACCATTTGAGACGCAGTCGCGGTCAACATTTGCATGAAATAATCTTCAAACATTAAATTATATGGACCGTACTATCGATTCAAATAAAGATTTCATGCATTTTTCTGAATTTTATGTTTTTTTTTTTTTGAAAAATGTTCCTATAGCCCTTAAAAAATCACCCCTTACAAGCTCATAATGTAAATGATAGCCTTTGAATTGATTGTAGCAATCGATACTTTTGTGGATGGTTTTCAATCACTTTTTCGTACATTTAGGACGATTTTATGTCCAACATAAAGGCTTAATCTGATTTGGACAATTTTCTTTGTAAATCTTTTTTTTTTTTTTTTTTTGAATCGAATTTTACAAGTATTTTTAACAGGGACCGTAACTGTTATAACTTTTATCGCAAAAGTCAGAAAATAATAATTATGTTTGATTTTTATTTTTTCGAGCAAAAATAAAAGTTATTTTTTGACTTTTATTTTTCCGAGCAAAAATAACAGTTATTTTTGACTTTTATTTTTTCGAGCAAAAATAAAAGTTATTTTTGACTTTTATTTTTTCGAGCAAAAATAAAAGTTATTTTTGTTTTAATTCATAATGAATTCATAATATTTATTAAAAAATTCTTTAAAACAATTAAAGTAAATTATGTTAAACAATTATTAGAATTAAGTTTTGCTATAAATATTATGAATTCATCATGAATTCAAACAATAATAACTTTTATTTTTGCTCGAAAAAATAAAAATCAAAAAATAACTATTATTTTTTTTCTAAAAAATAAAAATCACGTTTTTAAAAAGCATCGTATTTTATAAAAATTTGGTGCAAGACGATCAAAATGGTATATTTGGTTTTGTTCTCCGACATTTCCTTGCGGTTGCTTTTTTTAATCAAAAATTCAAAAATAACAGTTATTTTCGGTCCCTGATTTTTAAGTTAATTTTGCTCTTAAGAGTTTTCGGTCATTAAATTAAAGAAATTAAAATTTAAAAAACATAAAAATATTATACAAACATCTATACACAATACATCTATAAAAAGAGAAGAAAAATCATACAGAAAAGATTTTAAAACATCAAATGTTTTTAAAGAAATTTGAGTTGAACAAACAAAAACTTTTTTAAACATGCATGGAAATAAAAACATTACTTATTAACAATTATGAACCAATTTATAACAAAAAAAAAAACAAAACACTGTGAATTATTAAATGTTAAATTATTAATAAACATTGAATTTATTTTTGTTAGAAAAAAAAAATTGAAGAAAAACAGAAAACTTCCTATAAGAGAACAGGGTTCGGTTCTTCTTCCTTTTTATTGTTTAGCTAATGTCTTTAGAAAATATATATATATATTTATATAGACCTGTAGTTAGGTAGATATAATATTAAATTGTATAATAAAACCTATTTAACAAACAAAAAAGAAAAATAAAAGTATTAAGAATTATAATAATATTTAGAAAGAAAAAAGAAAACACTCTCTTACTAGTTTACATCGGTAAATTGGTATATAATAATATTGTTAAAGATTATTTAATAATTATTTATATATATCGTATGTGGTATATTGTATATTTAATAGATAGAGACTATAAAGTTATGGTAACTAAATAGTAAATAAGGTACCTAAATAAACAATTAAACAAACAGGTAAACAAAAAGTTAAGAAGCCATCAATCATACTCCTCTATACAATTAAAAATCTTACAATTTTTTTCTTTTGCTATTCTTTCATTTTGCTATATCTTTTGCTCAAAAACAAAAACAAAAAAAAAAACTTAATTGAAATGAATTATTTATTGCATATTATAATAAGAATTCATTAAAAAAAAACGAATTTTTAATTATTAAAATAAAATATAGTAAAAAAAAATCTCTTTGCTACTGATTTAAGGTTTTTAGGTTATTTTTCTTTCTTTCTTTAACACAAATTAGTAGAAATATTTAGTTCAAGTAGTAGTACAACAACAAGTAAATAGTATTTGTTTGTTGTCTTAATTAATAATTTAATTGTTTGTTACATTTATTAAGCAAATACAGTGTACTCTCTACTAACGGACACCTTCAATAACCGGACACTTTTTTCAATACCAAAAAAATTTTAAGGAATTTTTAAAATATTTCTCTCTTATACGGATAACCCTCCCATAACAGGACACGGACACTTTTTTCCACTTCATTATAAAATTTATCAGAAACCACATTCATTTGCGCGTCTACGCTAAGCTAGATCAGCAAACCAGCAAAAAAGGCTAGTAAAGGACTACTGCAGTAATAGGACAAAGAGGACTTCCCTGTGGTGTCGTTCACTGGATTTATTTCCCCATGAACCTGCCATGAGTGGCCTGCCCTCACTAAAAATTGAAATGTGACGCTACTTAATAAAGTGAAAAGATCTGTTGCTATAGAGACTACGGGTGCGCGGTGCACTGCCCCTACAAAGACCCTGTTTTTTACGCTTTACTGGCTTTCAACTGGATTGCTAGGAGATCCATTGGTCTATCAGGCTAATTGAAAAATACCAGCCAGGAGTTGTAGCTAAACGGAATAGATATTGTCGGACAAATTCCAAATACAAGTTCTACCAATGCGAGCTAGGGCTCGTAATACAACATTAAACCGTACTCTGTAATGTTGAAACCATACGGAGTTCAGCTTGAGAAGTCAGTGAAAGTATTTGCTTGGCAGAATCCCACGCACTCCTTTCTGGTGTTCGCTCTTGAGTTGCAGCACACTTACCATGAGCTGCGACATATTGACATTTTAGTTCCCCATAAACGGACAACTTACAGAATGTTAACACCATTTTTTGATTACATTTTTTTTATTCGCTGTGTGGATTATTCCATAAAACATGTATTTAAAAGGGGGAATCCCGAAAAGATAAAAAGCCTGTTGTCTTGAATGTTGTATATATGTAAATATGTACACAAATTTCTTAAATTACGATGCCTAAATCAGTTTGAACTATTAAAGAAAAAGTAAATGTCATTGAAATTTACAAAAAAATGAAAAACTTAATGCACGCGAGTTAGCAAAGAAATGTAAAATCAGTCAAACACAAGCTGCTGGCATCATCAAAAACAAAGACCAAATTTTAAGATTGTGGGACACTGATATCAATCCGGAGAGAAAAAGAAGCCTGTTGAATCCCATGGGTCTTAACATAGATAAATTGTACTATGAATGGTTCGAAATAAGAACATTAGTTTATCGGGCACACTTATGTGAAGCAAGACCAGGGTTACTTAATTATGTCGATTTTAATGCATCATCTGGCTGGCTGGCTGGAAAGATTCAAAAACACGACATAATATAACGTTTCGAGCTACATATATCTGTAGAAGTGTTAACCAAGATGATGTCAAAAGTTTTATCGAAGAAGTGCCATCTTTGTTTGAGGGATATGATCTGCGAGATATTTATAATGCTGATGAGACTGTATTATTTTTCGAGCATTATCCAATAAGACATTTGCATTAAAAGGTGAAAAATGTACAGGCGGAAAAATGTCTAAAGATAGAGTCACGATTTTGCACTACGTCAATATGATTGGAGAAAAAGAACCCCTTTTTGTTATTGGGAAAGCTGCAAAACCTAGGGCGATCTCGTCTGAAGATGAGCTGAAAAGTGGAGGCTTATTTCGCCATAAAAAAACTAAAAGATTTTTCTTTATATCACAGCGAATCTTGAAAGTGTTAAAATGCTGACTGTTCTTCAAATGCATCTCCAAGATATTGAAATTAAAGGTGAAACTAAGCTAAAATTTCGGACTATGTTAAATCCAGTTGAATACACATATCACGTTTTTCAAACTGTTTTCTCTTTTATTCACAAAAATATACAAAATGAAATTTTTGTTATTTTGTATTGTCATTAGTATATGAGTGTTTTTGTTTTGGAAATAAAAGTGTTTAAAGAATATATATCTAATATATAAAATTCTCGTGTCACGGTGTTAGTGGTTAAACTCCTCCGAAATGGATCGACCGATTTTTATGAAATTTTGTGTGCATATCTGGTAGGTCTGAGAATCGGACAACATATATTTTTCATATCCCTAAATGTTAAGAGGGTGTGGCAAATCGTTAAAATTGAATATTTAGGTACATATTAATCGTAGACGAAAAAAATTTGTTGGGTAAGTTCGTAGAGTCGATATCGATAAACTCACCAAAATTTGGCGTGGCAACCCTCCCCCTTCAAGTGATACCTATAACTCTTAAACCACTGAACCGATTTTAACCATTCTTTTTTTGTTCGAAAGCTTATCAGGTTTAGATGGTTCAAAAAAAATTCGATATAGCAAAAAGTAGGTGTGGCAAACCTTTAAAATATTTAGAACATTTAAGGATATAGTGATCATAGACGAATGCAATTTGGTGGCTAAGTTCGTAGGGTAGATATCGACAAATTCACCAAAAATAGGCGTAACAACCCTCCGCCTTTAAAAGATAGCTATAAGTCGGCTAATTCGATTGTTTATAACTACATATGTATGTACATATATAACATGTATGTCTGTTAGTTTTTGTTTTGGAGCGAGTAAAACAACTACAACTTCGTCAGCGGTACCCATGATTCGGACTTCTTATTGTTATTCTTTGTATGCCTCACCTAAATAACGTACCGACTTCGATTAAATTTTGAACTAGCTAGATAGATCCACACACTTATAGTAAGTTAGTTATTTTTATATAACTGTTTTCTGCAGCGTATTACAATAAATATATAATGTGACCTGTTTTGGGCAATAAAAAAAATCAATTTTGGGCGGGACGAAGTTCGACAGGTCAGCTAGTGTAGTTATAGTTTGTTGATCGCTCCTTTCGATTTTCTCTCATAAACGGAAATTCCTCATAAGCGGACAAAATTGTCAGTCCCATAGGTGTCCGCTTAAGAGAGAGTACACTGTACATGTAATCGTTTTCGTTATCGTTTTTTTTTTTACTTATTTTCGTATTAAACGTATTCATTTTCTTTTTTACCATATTTTATGCCTATTGTTTCTTTCAAAAACTACACACAAACTGTAGGAATAATTTTTGAAATAACATTTCATTTATAAATTTGCTAAAAATTATTTTGTTTCTGTTTTTAATATGTATATTAATATTATATAGTATATATATATATTACGTTATTTATTATTAATTTTCTTTTTATTTCGTTTGTTTTTTCTTTTTTTTTTTAAATACATTTAAACTATAAACATTGTTTTAAACCACACCACACACACAACACACACTTTAAGCATTTGCACATACAATTATTTAATAAATTTTTCTTTCTTTCTTTCTTTCTTTTTTTTTCAACTTTGTTAACAAATATCTTTCTGTTTTTGTTTTTGTTTCTATGTTTTAGTTTTTATCTATTATTTATCCTGTGTTACAACAAAATGAAATGAAATTAATTTAATTTCATTTCATTAAATTTAAAAATAGAAAAACAAATTTTTAATAACCAGTACCGCTGGTAAATTGATTAGGATTATAGAATTGAGGTGTCTGAAACGAGATAAGAAAGATAAAGAGAAAAGAAATTAGTAAACATTTTCTTTTTTTAATATCTAAGGGGTGATTTTTTAAGAGCTATAGGAAAATTTTTCAAAAAAAAAAAAAAAAAAAAAACACATAAAATTCAGAAAAATGTATGAAATCTTTATTTGAATCGATAGTACGGTCCATATAATTTAATGTTTGAAGATTATTTCATGCAAATGTTGACCGCGACTGCGCCTCAAATGGTCCATCCGCTTAGTCCAATTTTGGCATACTCTTTCCAACATTTTGGCCGTTAACTCACGAATAAATGCTTCAATTTTGTCTTCCAATGCGTCAATTGAAGCGGTCTTTTCTGTATAGACATGAGCTTTAACATAGCCCCACAAAAAATAGTCTAAAGGCGTTAAATCGCACGATCTAGGCGGCCAATTGACCGGTCCCGAACGTGAAATAAAATGTTCACCGAACTCGCCTCTCAATAAGTCTTTTGTTACGCGTGCTGTGTGGCATGTGGCACCGTCTTGTTGAAACCACATGTCATGCAAGTCAAGCTCTTGCATTTTAGGCAGCCCAAATAGCCGCTTCAGTGGGTCAATTAAACTGACCATAAAATGGAAGAAGCGCGCGATGAACTTTCTTAACAGAGCACACATTTTGATAATCAAATTCAATGATTTGCAAGCGTTGTTCAATTGTAAGACGATTCATGGTTAAATTATAGACCAAACTGAAGATGTTTGACAGTGAAACAAAACATGAAACGTGCGTGAGCTGTTTAAACCAGTGTTGCCAAAAATATAATAGCTAAAAAATCACCCTTTAGTTTACACTGTTTGAACGGTGGTAGGATTGATTAAACATTCTCTAAAGCATACAATTCCCCGTGCAAAAAAGTCGTGACAAGTGATAGCCACTCGCACATAAGGTGAAATAGTCTCTTTCTCCTGCTGAGAGCTTCTGCAGAAGTCATTTGACGGATTGCCAAGTCTATCGGAATGCCTTTTAATAGTCCAGTTATATCGGGTCCGACATCTAACGTTTTTTTTTTTTCAACCAGTGCTTATTTCGTGAATGGTAACACTTAGCTCATGTCTGATTTGACAGATAATTAGTTTTATCCTTCCGCTGAACGAATATGGTTGTGTATACGCTTGAACCACTTCGTTAAGTGGGCCTGCGATCGACTTACAGAAGATGCCGATTTTGGCAAAAAAAAAAAGAAATCATCTTTTCAGATGAAGCTCATTTTGATCTTGGCGGGTATGTAAACAAACAAAATTGTCGCATTTGGGGCACAGAAAACCCGCACGCATACATTGAAAAGCCGACGCACCCAAAACGAGTCACTGTTTGGTGCGGATTTTGGTCCAGAGGCATAATTGGGCCATTTTTCTTCGAAAATGAGCAAGGAGTGGCCGTTACAGTCAATGGCGATCGTTATAGGTGATCGCTATCGTTATTGAACGAATTTTTGTTCGTTATCGGGCCATGTTGAACGAATTTTTGTTCATAAAAATTGAAGAGGAGGATATTGGCAACATTTGGTTTCAACAGGACGGCGCTACGTGCCACACAGCCGAAGCGCCCTGTTTTTGAAGATCGCATTATCAGCCGCAGAACTGATGACGATTGGCTACCTCGGAGCTGCGATTTGACACCGTTGGACTATTATTTGTGGGGTGCCGTCAAAGATAAGTGTTACGCCGACAAGCCAGAGACAATTGACGCTTTAAAGGACAATATTCGTGAAGGCATTGGTGAAATACAGCTGCACACAATCGATAATGTGCTTCAAAATTATACCGATCGTGTAGGCTACTGCATGACCAGCCGAGGCAGCCATTTGAATGAAATTATTTTCCATTATTAACCGGAAGGATTGTACTTTCAAATAAAAAAAGAAATTTGAGAAAATATTCAGTAGTTTTTTTTAAAGCATTTTCAAAAAAAAAAAAAGTTATTTGGCGGACCCTTTAGTTCAACGCAGGACCGTGCCATACAATGGCAATTCAGCAAACCCTAACAACATTGCACATATCTATCTGCTGTCAAAGCATTTCAGTTTTCCTGTAACACAACTGGATTGCCAAGTCTATCGGTATGCATTCTAATAACCCAGTGGCTGTAATAGTTGGTGTCGATCAATAATAGTGCGATATAATGGTAATCCAGCAGAGCCTAAAAATATTACACGTATCTATCTGCTGTCAAAGCAGTTGAGTTTCCCTGTAAAACGACTGTAAAATACCTAGTTTACTAAGCCAATACCCTATAACATGCCGAAGATTGTCAGCTAGTACACGAGCAATGCAATTTGTGATGATATAAGAGCTACCTTCGAATGATCTGAAATTTTCCTGAGATATCCCAGGCATTCATTGTCAAGAACAACGGATACATCGACGTTACGTTAGTTAAATTCAAAGATTTTCACCGAAAAAATGTACAAGACCACCGGCATTGCACTGCTTTTAATGAAGCTATGGTTAACGTCTAGAAAATAATGCAAGAATATCAGGACCCAGCATTCTACTATGTCCAGCATTTTGAAACCATCGGTACACAACCTCAAAGGGTCCACCAGTATACTTGCGGATCAACCCTAAAATCAATTTCCATGTCATTCAAGAAAATCATAAGAAAACTCAAGACTCTTGGTCGACCAAAGAACACCTAAAGACGTGCGCTATATCAAGAGCAGGGACAGTGAAAACTTGCCTAGTAATGCGCGAAAGTTGCAACTGTAAATCGAGTATTTTAGTTTAACTTACATCTTGTTGTTGGTTTTGTTGCTGATACTGTTGTTCTTGACTAACGCCACCAGCACCACCGCTATTAGCACTTGTGGCAGCTGGCTGTGTACCGGGTATAAAGAAGCCACCTTGAGGCACAGCGGCGGGTGGTAGAGCAGGTGCTAAAATATTTTCGGCAGCCTTATTTACAGGAGCACCAGAAGGATTAAAAACATCCACGTAAGCATTTTTCAAAGCTAAAAGGGAAAAAACAAAAATTAAAAAAAAAAAATGAAATTTGGAAACGCAATTCAACTCACTTCGGTTTCTTTGCATTTTAAACATGTTGGATTGTAATGTAGGAGTTTTAGCGGGACCTGGAGGCTGTTGGCCTTGATTCTGTGAGGACTGCTGTTGTTGTTGTTGCTGTTGCAAAGGATTTGGTGAGGCCGCTGGCGTTACATGAGGCAGAAATTGTTGAGCTTGTTGCTGTTGATTCGCATCCATAAAGGGTATTTGATTGATTTGTTGTGGTTGAGGTTGGGGTTGCTGCAGTTGCTGCTGTTGGGGCTGTGACTGTTGTTGTTGTGGTAAAGCTTGAGTTTGAAGCTGTGAAGGCATTAAATCACTCATTTTGGGTGGTGGCTTAAAAGCTTCCTGTTCATCGGCATCACCATCTGTATTAACCCATTTCTTTTTCTCTGGATCCCAAACTATTGAGGGATTCTTGTCATCGGGTAAAATCATTTGATTTTTAGGTTTCAACGAGAATTTATTCCAAATGCCACCAAACCAACCGCTATTTTGATTAGATTGTTGGCCGCTAAATACATACATGAATAATGAATAATTAAGCGTGTGAATATGATGTAAAAATTAATTTTTGTAATTATTTTTTCTTTACCCTTTATTTAAATCTTTGTCATCCTTTTTAGCACCTTTTTGTTGTTGTGTTTGTTGTTTAGCATCACCACCTGTTAAATGCTGGGCCTGTTGCTTTTTAGCTGATGTGTTGTCATCATCGGTATCGTAGGTTTTCGTTTTCGGCATCGAAATCGTGGGTCGTGCATTCTAAATTGTTTACAAGGGTATACATTATATGTTATACAAGGGTTGGTTATAGTTTTGAGTTTTAGAAAAATAATTTTTTTTTAATAAAAAAAAAGTATTTGAAATATACAGGCGCAGTTTAAAGTCATTTATAGTCGTTGTATATCGTATTATAGATTATAATATAAAGCTGGCTTTCTCTATAAAAAGATTATTTTCTTTAGCAATCAGTTTTTAAGCTTATGAACTTAACTTATTCTTATTCTAATACTTAGCTTATGATGCTTAAATTTAGTTAAAAGTTGTGCTTAACCTTAAAAGTTAATCCAGCCATTAAGTTAAAACGGCTATTAATTTTCCACAGTTTAATAAAAAAAATTTCGAAAATTAAAACTAAAAACATGTATTTCTAAACCTTTCCTGAAATAAATTATAAGAACAATAACAACAACGTCTATAGACGTCATAACAAGGGTTTCTGGGGGGGACATGACGTGTATACACGTCATAAATTGTATCTTGCCAAATAACGGAGATACAGCAAGTGTCCCACGGGAAGGCCTCCTAAAATTTTGGTGTCCGTCAAAGGGTTAAAAAACGTATGAGTTAGATAAGGATGTTCCATACTCTCCGGGTATATGTATTGGCTACATTGGCGATAAACAGCCTCTAACCTAAAAAAAACAAACTCAAAAATCATTTTTCAGATGGTAGGACGATTTTCTTCAGTCTAATATTAGATACGTTTGAAGATGTATATAGCCATAGTGGCAAATGAAAAATACTTAGAAGGCATAGGACCCATTCTGTTTGTTCTAGAAAGGGGAAAGATGAGAAGCAAAATATTAGTTATAGGTATTGATAAACAAATTATTGCGGAAGATTATGAGAATACTCCGGGAATATCTGAGAGATAGGTCAGGAAAAATTCGTACTCGAATAGAAATATGCTGCCTAAAGGCAATGTAGTTGGACAATGCATATCTTTAAAAGATAAAATAATATGGATCTGACTTTAAGATGCCTACCGTGGAATTACAGAAAACTTCTAAGGCCAAATGATTTCGCTATACCTCTTTGTTCCTTGCTTTTATTACGCCAGTAAACTTAATTCTTATGCTGTGCAGGTTAAGATGAACTTCTTATCGAAAGAAGAAGGAATAGTCTCTGGTCTACCAAGCACTTCTTATAGGCCTGTGTGATTGGATTTTCTGCATGAGTGACTTGATTTTGAACAAACAATTTAGTTTTACAGTTAGAGAAGTAATTGAAATGTTTGAGCCTATCTTAGATAATACCACATAATCAAGGTTATAAGAGCTGTCAAATTGCATCTAAATATCGATATTTTCGCAAGAGAATAAACTAGAAATTATTTGAAAAACAAAAACTTTGTAATTCATATACAGTCAACCCTACTATAACGCGGTGAGTGCGTACCGCGTTGTATGGAAACCACGCTATAAGAAACTCGGATTTAACCGTATAAACCAAGCTAATTCGTAACGCGTTCTATGGAAACCGTCTACCGCGTTGTATGGAAACCGCGCTATAAGAAACTCGGAATTAGTACAAATCACATCAGTCGTACCGCGTTATATGGAGACCAAGGCAAGATAAATTATAAATTATTTTTATGGAATTAAAGAGTTCATATAAGGATTGATAAAAAAATTGAAACAAAAACTAAAAGACTGTTTTCCACAAAAATAAGAAAGATTTTTGTAAAATTATGTAATTTTTCACCATTCATCCTCACTGTCAGATATGAGTTGCAGAAAAATTTTCAGAAAGATTTGGTCACCAACAAAACGTATGTACTGTGAAAGAGCTCTGAGATGACTGAAACCGATGTCGTAGACGGCTATGAGACAAGCTGTCATGTTTATTAAACATGTTATTTATATATTTCGGCTGTGCTTTTGTATCGAAAATAAAACTAAATAAAAATAAATATACTAGAGACATTCATAGGCTGTGCGGAAGGCGCTTATGGGATGTTGTTGAACGGAAACCGCGCTGTAAGAGTACCGCGTTATAGGAGGGCTGTCGCAATTTCAGCTCCGCGTTATAGGAAGGTTGACTGTACATACGTTCGGATAGCCATTTTAAGCCTGAATTAAAAATTTTTGATTAAAAAACAAAATGTTATTAAAAAATGTTTTAAAAAGCCTGAAGTTAAATAATTACATTAAAGTTTACTTCATTTTAAAAGCGATGAACTTAAATTTATTCAAATATTTAGCAGAGAAAACCTTTTTATTCAAATTATTTTCGCATATCGTATTATAAAGTTTTTAAAAGCTTGAAGCTTAAAATTTACTTCATTTTAAAAGCGATAAACTTAAATTTATTCAAATATTTAGAAGGGGAAACCTTTTTATTCAAATTATTTTCGCATGTCGTATTAAAAACAACTAAAAAAAAAAAGTAAAACAAACAAAAGCTTCATTAACATATTCAAATAACAAAATAGGGAAATAATAAAACATTAATTAAAACTAGGTACTAGAGAGAAAACAAATAAGAAAATAAAGCAACAACGACAATTAAAACAAAAAAGCAATTACGTTTAATTAATAAAAAAACAAAAACCAAGTGCGGTATGCATGTATGTATGTACATTCATATCATAGGTATAAGACTGTTGTGTTATGGATCATCACTAACCAAATATAATTACGAATTTATTTTCATCATTACAACCAAAAAAAGAAATCTATTTTCACTTTAGCATTGATTAAGTTTAATTTGGTTTATTTTCTCTATATATAATGGTATTAATAGTTTTAATTATTATTATTAACTACTGATTAAAACATTTCGGATTTTTTGTTTTTGTTTTTGTTTTTTTTTTTAAATATTTTTCTTTAAATCTATAGGATCATCGATATTAAATGTTCTTAAAACCGGTGGTTGTTTAGCGGATGCTTTCATTTTAAATGATCTCTCATCGAATGTTTTCGAATCGATATACTGTTCGAATTGTTGCAATGATTGTTCAACTTCATTGCACATTTTTTTATAATTTAAAGGTATTGAGGGATCATTGATTAACTCTTGCATCGACCATACTTGATGGTGTTGAGGCTGATGGTGATGGTGGCTTGGTAGTGCAGCAGCAGCAGCAGCAGCCGCAGGAGGGTGTTTAGTTTCTTTGCCAAATGTTTTCGTTGAATGAAGTAAACAATGTTTATCATTGCTTTCATCATCATCATCATCAAAATCTAAATCATCATCATGCACATCAACATCATCGTCATCATCATCATCATCTGCATAGACATCTTCATCGTCATCATAATTCGAAGATGATTCATAAGCTTCATAAACGCCATCATTGGCATTGTCATTGGCTGCCTCAGGATCATAGTTATTGAAACGTGTATGCAAAGGCATATCAATGGGAAAGGTGCCATTGAATACAATGTTCTTATTTAAGAGATTCGGTTGATTATATTTTACAAACTGATGGGGAGCCGGATGATGAGAATGATGATGGTGATGTTGATGTTGATGTGGATGCTGATATTGATAATGTTGTGCCGTGTTATTTGTGGCCACTAAATTGTTACACGAGGATTTTTGTGGACTAGTTTTCGGTGATTTCTCTTGAGAGGCGGCGGCACTTTCATTTCCGATTTTATTGTTTTCTGGTATTATGAAATTGACTTTTTTCGTTTGAGTCATATTACAAGATGCAACCGTTGTTGTAACATCATTGGAATTGTTTGCATCCTTTGAAGAAGAATTTAAATCTGTAGCTTTAGCTGCTGCTGTAGCTGTTTTAGAATTAATTTTTAATATGGTTGCAGCAGTAGTAGTAGACGTATTGCGTTTATTTTTATTTAGTTTAAGGGGCATTAATACATTATCGTTATCGTTAACGTTAACGTTATTGTGATTATTTTTAGCTGTAACTGCATTAAAAGCTGCTTGTTGTAGTACAACAGTCATGTTGTTTAAATTACTTACATTGTTCATAAGAAACGGTGTAGTAGGGTTACTATGAACCATCATGTGGTCGCTACTATTATTATTAGTAGGAGGGGCTGTTAATTTATTAAATGCTGCTGTTGTTGTTGTTGTTATTGAAGATTTTAAATCTAAAGGTAAGGAGTTTGGTTGCTTCACTATCATGATTTCATCTTTAATTTGATTTTGTAATATCGATTTCGTTTTCAATTTATCCCTATTATTATTAGTTTTCGTATTAACTGTTGCGTTAAGGGAGGTGAAGGATGTTAAGGAGTTGTTGGTTTTCAATTTATCAGGCGACTTTTTTGTGGTTTGCAAAGCTAATGGTGTTTTACAGCCTTTAGTAGTTGTAGCAGTGGCAGGTGTTGCAGTGGTGGTGGTACCAGCCTTTAAAGGTTTCTTTTGTAATACCAACAACATTTCTTTATTATTATTACTATTATTGTTTATTAACTCAGGCTAATATATAGAAACAATCCAAATATAAAAGGGGTAAGCATGTGTGTATAAAATTTTTAAGAAAAATTATTTTAAATTTTGAATACAAAAGATTTTCAAAAGATTTTTGAAAAAAAAAACCAAAAAGAAAATACTGAAAATCATTCGTTTCTAAGAAAAAGCCATAAGAATAAATCTTGTAATGTATGAGAATAAATTAAAGCCTAAAAAATATTGTTTTTGTAGCCAAATTTCATTTCAAAAATAAAAATTTCAATTTAAATTTTTCAATCAAATAAAAATTAAAAAAAAAATAAAAGAAATTTTAAAATTTAAAAAAAAGACAAGAAAGATAAAGAAGGAAAAACATAAATTATTAACCTACCTCTTCTCCTAATTGCTGTTGTTGTTGTTGTTGCTGTTGTTGTTGCAAAGCCCAATAGTCATAAGACGGTTGCTGCTGTTGTTGACCATCCACATTAGTTGCATTGCCTTCTAAAGCATTATATTGCAAGGATTGTTGCATAGGATCATAATAATTATTATTATAGCTTTTCTGCTGTTGTTGTTGTTGTTGTTGTTGTGGCACATCGGTTTGTAAATATTGTGGCTGTGTTTGATAAGCATCTTGTAAGGAGTTCTCTACACCAGTTTGTTGTAAATCTTTGGCATTATTGGTAGGCAGTTCGTTAGACAAAGATTGTTGTTGCTGTTGCTGTTGATTGTAGATTTCTACCGGTTGTAGTTGTTCTCCCATCTGCTGTTCCGGATTATAAAATAAAGGCTGTTGTTGTTGTTCCACATTCCCCGTGGTGGTTTGTTGCTGTTGTTGATATTGTAAATTTAATTCACTAAATTGTTTATTAATTTCCATAAATTGTTGATCAATTTGTTGTTGCTGATAATTATAATTGGGATCTTGTGTTAGATTATTATTGTGTTGTTGAGTATCTGTTATTAAAGTAGATGTTGCCGATGATGAAGCGTGCTGATGATATTGTTGGGCTAAATGCCGTAAATTTTGCAACCATTTTTGCTCTTCCATTTGTTGTGAACTGGCATTCACAAGATTATTGTCTTCATTAGTTAGTTGCGCATCATCAATGGTTTTTTCTAAAACAGGATCATAGTATTTCAAACGATCAGCCAGTTCATAAACCTAAAATAAAAAGAAATTTGTATTAAAAACCCTAAAAAGAAACCTAAGTATTGTTAAGAACAGTTTTACCTTGTTTATAAAACTATTTTCATATTTAGTAGGATCCCTTGCTATATGTAAAGCAATTTGTTCCAAATACATTAAACTTTTCAAATGGAAACCATAGTCCAGCAGGCGACAAGCCAGCAGATATTTATAAGGCTAAAAAAAAATAAAGCTTTTATTAACACAAAAACAAAGAAGACAAATAAAAATAAAAGAAATCCTTTACGTACCTGGAATTCAACAATAGAAAAGTGTTCATCATTTAACGAGCAAGCATATTCATAAATTTCGGTCATTATTATGGCTTCATTATGGGCAAAATCTTGGAATTGCTTGTAGTGGGAAGAGCCCAATAAAACCAATCTTTTGAAAGTCACAAAAACAAAAACATATTTTCAGTTTAAAACATCATTTTAATTTAAATATATAAAACTCTACTTACTTGGGTAAATGTTGTTGCAACGAAGTCTCCTGAATGGCCGTTTCCTGATAACGGCCAAAGCCTACTTGTGCCATTAGATAACAGAAATGGGCAGCATATAAATCGCCACGATGAAACAGGGAATCACCCAAAGTCGTTATGGCTTTGCGATCTAATTCCGGTTTTTGTGAAGTATTTGATAAAATCATAGACAAATGAGGCCGCCAATCACCCCATTTCTCATCTTGTACACAAGTAACACTCGAGGGTGTACGGCCACTCATCAACTGATATAATGTCTGCAAGGGATCATTTAAAGACAATTTATTGGCAAATTTCATCATGACATTGGCATGTGAACGGCGATCCAGCTTGGAAGCCAAAAATAAAGCATGACCCCATAGATTATTATCGGCAGCCCATTCTAAGGCCTCATTGACATTGCCATACAGCAAATAGTTTCTAAATTTCTCAGTTATCTCAGCTTCTGTTAAACTGCCAGAGTTGGAAGTTTCATCATTATCGCTTTCCTTTACATTTTCTTGTAAATCTGATACAGTATCCTCTGTTTTATCAAGTTTAAGAGCCACTATCTCTTCATCTATATTATCCTTGGGTGCAGCATCCAATTGTTCTACAGGTGAAGCAGAGCCTGATTTCGATTTCAAAGAGTTATTGTTTGTGGTTTCAGGTGTATGATAAGGAAACTGTTGTTGATTCTTTAACAGCAACTCGGCTATATCAGTGCCCACAACTCTCTAAATAAAAAATTCATGTTCAATGTTCAATTAATAAAAGAAATTAAATTGTTTTAAGTTTCAAGACTTAGAACTTACGCCATTTTGTTTTAATAACAAGATCAATAAATTCCACATTAAAGTATAGGAACATCTATAACGCTCAGCATTATTGGATATTAATTGTTTGGCATATATGGTAGTTTCCATGGGACCCAAACGTATTTGCTCTTGACAAAATTCTATGACAGTTTTCTTGTGAGTCAAGCCTCTCACCAAAGGTCCCGGGAAGACTTTAAACAGTTTGCGTGTCTCATCATTGGGTTTGAATTTCAACAATTTTACAATATTACTGATACTGCCATTGGGTGTATACTTGGGTTTGACAGTCACCAAAATACCCGCATCAAAACTAACAATTGTATGTTCGTTTATAAATTTACAAGGCGTTAAACGTTGTGCCTCTGTGGCAACAGGATCTGGATCACGCAGCGATAAAGCTCCAGATCTAAATGGAATGTGAAGTCAGATATTAAAAGAAATATTTTTAAAGAAAACAAAACATTTAATATATTCCACTTCTTTTTCCATTTTAGCAAATTAAAGTTTAAAATAAATCATTTACGTTAAAAACATAAAAAAAATATAAAAAACTTTGCCACAACATGCTTATGGAAATTAATATCAAAAGAAAAATATAAAATCTAAATATAAAAATTAAATGAAATTATTTGAAAAAAACTTAAAATAATTAAAACTCTTTAAAGGCTGCACAGGCATGCAAATGCAGAGAACTTAGTTAATTTGTTGTAGTAAAGAACTATTCATAGAAAGGAAATAATGATCTTTAGAGTAGAGAATTAAGACATGCTTTCAGTTCAGTGAAAGTATTTCAAGAGAAATGAATGAATGAATGATTCTGTTGTATATAGTAAAAGAAAGACACTGAAAGAGTATCTTTTAGAGAATTACTACTACCATTAAGGAATTTTTAATTGTAACTTATAATAGTAAACTTAAAACGAAAAGTGTTACTTTAAATAACTTAAAAAATGTTGTACATTTAAATCCTCTAAAGTTTTTTTTTTTTTTTTCTTTTAATTTTCCCTTAAAAACCTTGTGTACACATACATACTTTTCTTTCCATAGAATAGAGATTTCAAACAAAAAGTTTTTATAAACCCTTCATACTTTTTTTTTTTAAATTCAAACAAAATACGACTTCATGCACTTTAAAGAAAAAGTAATAACATAGAAACACACAGTATCAGACAAAACTAAAGCGCACGTAATCTTTATTTTAAAATTCAAGAAAACATAAATTATTGTGGCATTAAAATAATACAATAAGTGATGAAATGCAGCGGCAAAACTAAAGCTTACAGCCTTGAATATTTACTGTGTGCCACGTCAAATTCCAAAAATTAAATAAAAATCGCTGACGATTAGTAAGGGTTTTGCTTTGGTTGTATGTATTGTTAGTATAACCTAAATACTGATCATTTTTTATTGCAAATAAACGTTTCACTAAGATTGTTTTTTAAGCGAACATGCCACTCAAAGTATTGTCCATTGGAAGTTACGACATTTTCCAATCTTTCTGGCAATTTACTGCTTCCGTCTAAAAAAAAAAAACCGCTCGTATTTTGTTACCAAGAATGGATTGAGCAAATTTGCGTACCCTGCTTATGAGTGATGCGTATTTCAGTAAGAGAGTTTTGCATCGATGCTTTGCCGCAAATTGCACTTATTGTCCGCATTTCACGTTTGATTTTTGAACTAAATACATTCTGTCGTCAGTCATAATTCGTTGTAGGTTAGAACAACAAAATCGTTTTCCAACATTTCCCGACTTCAGTTCATGTTGCAGCCAATTTCCATGCTTTTAAATGAATCATGCTGCTTTTAAACGCTTTTAATGACTGTGCAAGCTCTTCTTGCATTTGACATGAATCTTGGTCGTCTAATATTTCCAATTTATGAAGCGATCAAACTAACACTTCATACATGCAACATCGTTTTCCAACGTTTCTCAGTTTTAGTTCATGCGGCACCCAATTCCCTGTGCTTATGAATACATATGCGGCGCCTAATGATTGTGAAAGCTAGTCTTACATCTGACATGCAACCTGCAACTCTTTGATGTCTCAAACCATGTTGTGTCACCTAACATAAATGACCGGGTTTAAAATTATACTAACAATATGAACTAAGATTCCAAGCAAATTTCTTTGTCCAAAAATGTCGTGCTTTCATTTTATCCAATACTGTATGCAGACAAACACTTCATTTATAAAAAATTTCGCTTGTTTTAAATGGAAATCATTTGATAAACGAAATTACAACCTTAAAAACATCTTATAATCACACTCACTTCCTCTTTTCATACGAGATAGAATTTAAATTTAAAAAACTTTTACAAACATACAGAGGCACACACAAAAGTTTCTTGATCTTGTCTTGGAGACACTATAAGACAGAATTTTTTTTTTGTTTTTTTGTATAAATAAGAGTATGTAAAGCCGCCGTACAAAGTAAAATAAAGAGTATAATACAATATAATAAAATATAGTACATAACCAACCAAAGGACAACCATATTTCATGTTTGTTTACTAGCAAAATATACCAATTACTAATTTAATTAATTAAATAATTATTTTATATATGTAATCTAATTAGAATTTTAGATGTAGAGAGAGAGAGAGAGTGAGAGAGAATAATAGAATTTTTAGAAAAGCACCTTGATTCGGCATAATCAGAACGTGCATAATAGACACCAGACGCTGACGCTGCCGCTGCCGCCGCCGCCGGAATACCATAATAACTGCCATGGATTTGTGAGAGATTGGTATTGGAACGAGCTGTTGATAGACCACTAATACCACTATATAGACTATGATTATTGTGATGATTGTGATTTAATAAATCATCATCCAATAGAGTAGAATTTAGACTTTGATTAAATGCCAGTTGTTGTTGTTGTTGCATTTGATGTTGTTGTTGTTGATGATGATGATGAAGATGATATTGTTGTTGTTGTTGTTGTTGATAATGACGATGATAATCATTGGCTTGTGTAATGTAGGCATGTGTATACCTGATTATATACATCATAATAATAATAATAATGACAGTAATAATAACAATAATAGTAAATAGGAAAATGATATTGTTTTCATTTAAACATACATACATACATATGTATAGGTTAAACAGGCAAGGATATATGTATGTATATAAAGGGCTATCCATTTCGTGGTTTTAAAAGTATGGGACTGGAATTCGACATCTGTCAAACTAAGTTGTGAAACCAATTTATTTCTTTTCAGTTAAAAGTCTGACATTGACGAAAATGGATCGCTTAACTATCACACAACGCATAAAAATTATCAAAACCTACTACAAAAATGGTGATTCTGCCACAGCTACGTATCGTGCGTATCGGCAATTTTTCGAACAAAATTTTCTTCAGCGATGAAGCACATTTCACAGTCGGTTGGTATGTTAATAAACAAAATTGTCGTATTTGGGGTTCTGAGAATCCTCAAATAATTGAAGAGAGGCCATTACATCCAGAAAAAGTCACTGTTTGGTGCGCTCTTTGGTCCGAAGGTGTGATTGGACCTTACTTCTTCGAAAATGACGATGGAACGACTGTCACCGTCAATTCGGTGCGTTATGGTCATATGATAACCGACTTTTTTTTGCCTGCTATTGAAGAATACGACTTGGAGAATATGTGGTTTCAACAAGACGGTGCCACATGCCACACAACTCGTGCGAATATGGCTTTATTGCAAGAGACATTTCCTGGCCGCGTAATTTCTCGTCGTGGCGATATCAACTGGCCACCAAGATCATGCGATTTGACACCATTAGACTTTTTTTTGTGGGGCTACGCGAAAGACCGTGTTTATGCAGATAAACCTTCAACTCTTGATCACTTAAAAACTAACATTCGTCAAGTTATGGCTGAGATACCGCCCAATATGTGTCAAAAAGTTGTCGAAAATTACCTCAAAAGAATCAATGCTTGCAACACTTCGGTCATTTAAATGATGTAGTGTTTCACACATAATGTCAACGTTCAAACTTTACAATAGAAAAGAAATATCATGAAAAAAAATATTTTATATGTGTTTTATTTACGTTTACTTTTGAAACCACGAAATGGATAACCCGTTATATATATTTTTTTAAATAATTATTTAATACATAATATTATTGTAATTGAAATAATATTTCGAATTTCTATGGTTAAAAATACACAAAAAAATTAGTCACTTTCTACTAAACATCTGTATCTGTATCTGTTTAATAATTAATTATTATTCGCTTATGGTAGTTTAAATTAATTAAAAATGAGGAGAAAATATGTATATTTGGAGTGTTGAGGAGTTAGACTTTTGTTTGGTCATTGTTAATATGGAATTTAAGTATGTTTTAAAACAAATTTTTCTTTTGTTTTCAAATAGGAAATGTTGTTAAAAGTTTTGTTTTGTTTTGTTGTTATTAAAGAGTTAATATATTGAGGTATTACAAATGATAACAGATGTCATAGGAAAAATTATAAACGATGGAAAAAAATTTGTTAAATTGCAATGTTAAAATAAAACAACAAAAAAAAAAGTTCCAAAGAAATTAAAAAGTTTAAAGTAAGCGAATTAATGAATTGATTGATAAGCAAAATATATTCTAAACGAAATATAAAAAAAAACTACTTACTATAAGCTATTGAACAAATCAACTACAATAATAATAAAAGCAATTCGAACATTACTTATTGAAATCAAAAATTCGACTACATTCTACAATTTGTATACATTTTTATAAAGGCAAATTATGCCAGGCAAACTGCCTTCATTCACATCCATTCCTCTATTGCTGGCACTTCTCTATTCCATCTGTCAATACCCGAGAGATAAAAACGATTCTCTAACAAAGTCATCATCTTCGAGGATTCGGTAGAAGTCTACACAGGTGGCATAGAATTGAGAATAAGTTAGGATATTAAAGCGTTAATCTTGAGTTATCTTTTCGCATACTGCAGTGTATTACAAACCGAAGTAATCATGCATTAATTAATTACGAATTGATACTAAGGCCATTTAGATACCACAGTCGTTCAATTATTTTAACACTGGAACTATTTCTAGCTACTGATAAGTTAGATGGTGTGTTGGCTTATTAGACGCGAGGCCGTGATTCAAACTCCAGCTCAGACATCTCATGAACAAATTTTTTTTTGGCGATTTCCTCTCAGAGTTTTTATCAAAAAACTATATAAAATTGTAATGAAAAGCTTTCTAAAAATCTGCCGTTTAGAGTAGATCTTAAACTGTTGATCCTGCTACCATAGCTGCCAGATAAATGAAGCATCAAATCGTCAAATATTGGATAAAAAATCATCAAAATCGTCAAAGTCGTTCATTGATGGAACAACAACTCTGATGTCAGGGTCGTCGGTGCCTCAACGTCTATTTTGAGGCTTCTCGACTGTGTACAGGAGAAGCTGTACTAGCTCGTTAATAATGGTAGTATATCCAACTCCATTGATTCATTGGAGCATCGTTGCAATTTGGTTTGTGTTTCACTGTTGGTACTACCAAGAATGTTTCTCGAGCGAAATAAGGGGACTAGCTCATAAAAATCATGTCTTTCTCGCCCAGCACACCCGTATATGGTCGATTGAACAGTAGATCGCACACTGCATTACAGACAAAGTTGGTTTGTTAGACGGACTATTCGTTTGTGAGACTCAATTCCTCCAGAGGTCTTTCCTGTTACTTATGCTATAAAAATATTCAAACCTAGTGGCCATAAACACTGCTCCCTCTTTCCTCCTTCCCATAACATACTTTCCTAGTTCCAAACACAATGCCATCCATTGATCGTATACAAAAAAAAAAAAAACAAAAATAATGGCACTTACATTTGTTCTTCCGATGGTAATAAATAATAGAGGCTATAATTGAATTTTTAAAATTGTCTGTTGTAATGGCAAATGATAAATTATTCTCAACTACGATGTTATGTAGGAGTTGAAATTTTTTTGATTTTAAGGGATTAAAGAGGCATAAAATACAAAAAAATCATCACAGGTATTCGAAAATAACTTAAAAGTATAATACTTTAGTACTCCTTGTTATTACTAACATAAATTTCCAATAGTAATAATTGCAAAGCAAATACAAAGCTTAAAGAAGCTTTTAATGTACTAAAGTAAAGAATATGATGTAAATTTTTAATTTCTAAAAATTGTCAAAATAAGGTCATAAATCGTCATATCGTCAATATGATATTTTTGGAGCACAAAATCGTCAAAATGACGATAAATCGTTAAATCTGGCAGCTATGCCTGATACTGATATATAAAATTAGCACACACAATATCGATAGTATGTGAAGCTAGGTCGTATTCCTGACTAATGTATTGTAATGACCACCTTAGAGACTCTCTCTAGGCCTTATGACATTGTCTAAGACCCCACACAAGAATATTGCACCGATACAGGGTAGTATTGTGGTGGTTTCGAGGCACTCAAATTCCAGATGCGATTGGCAAAATTCACAAATCTCGTATAGTGGTCAGTTAGATAGACCACCACTTCGAAATTATTGATCGAATGATCAGACAGAGAGTGGGCATTCATTGCGGAATAGCGGAGATTATAGAATCTCCAGATTATTATGACTCTACCGTTCAAGGTCAAAATGTTTACTGAATCTGGTTAGGAAATCTATGAGGATCCTAATAGGTACCACCCTAATAATGCATTATGCATTGATGGCAAGAATAGCTTGTGGAACATAGTTACCTCTTCTTGCAGTGCATTTACATACATGCTAGGAATTGAATTTGAGAAATTGCACAAATCTAAACATTTCTAAGCGTAATGCAATTACAAAAAAGCTAAGTTAACTCCAATAAAAATGTGGTTATATGCTATACTACATAGTGAAATTAAAATAATATGATACTTTCGAATATGCAGACACGATTAAAAGAAAAAAAAATTAGATAAACCAACTGTTATTAAAATAAAAAAAAGATCTAATTAAAGATAGTACTTCCAGACTCTACTTTAAAAAACAAACAATTATTTGCAGAAAACAGTGAAACTATTAGTAGAAATCCATATTTTTTTTGTATAATGATCGAATGATTAACTGCAGCAATTAATAAAAATTCTCTACCTCTACAGGTCTTTAAATTGCAAAATAACTTCTACGACAACGAACTATTCAAATATAACACAATACAAACGAACGTTACTAAAAATAAAGAAACGTGACAACAGGAAAGGTTAAAAAAATTTTAGCGGAACCGAATTAATTAACGAAAAACAAAAATTCTTTTAAAATTTAACAAAAAAAACAAAACTACACAATACAACTTGTAATCTGTGATTATAAAGAGGGTTAAATAAATTAACAAAAAAAAAATTAGGAAAAACAAGGTAAATTAAAGGAAAATTAAACAAAAAAAAAATTAATTCAACAGAGAATAACAAAACAAAAGTTTTTAATTAAAAAAATGTTAAAAAAAAAGAAAATAATTTGGATTCCAAAATAAACTTTTTAAACTTACCGATCTTTTATATCATTATGTGCTGAACTACGTCCCGAATGCACCGATTCACGACCATCATTAACACTCGATGTTAGATTAGCATCCGCATGAGATGCTGCATTGACACCAGCACCTGACTGATTCATAGCTTGTGTTACATCTGCTGCTGCAGCATGGCCATAATATTTTTTATACCATTCAGCATAGGCTTGTGGATTAGTTCTGGCCATTTGTTGATAGTAGTACGTGTAGGGATCGTAATAGCCACTTGCTGGATAACCGTACATAGCAGCAGCATGTCGAGGATCGTGATGCATACGTCCGGAGCGAGAACTGGTCATACCGCCACCGCCTCCTTCCTTTTCCATATCACTCTCCCTAGCATTCCGAGAACTATGCTTACGATAGTCTTCATATTCACGAGGATCATAACGGGGATCTTCTCTATAACGTGCATCACGATGTTTATCGCTACGTCTACGATCTCGTCTATCCGACTCATAGTTATCACCCGGCGTTCTTTTCGCTGTACGATAACCATCTCTACGACTATAGTAATCATCCTGATCACTACGACGCATACTGCGTCTAGTGGCATCTTTGCGTCCATCGAAACGCGTTGATTCTTCCGTTTCATAACGTGAGTCAGCGTCATAGCCACGCTGACGTTGAGATCGTCTTTCAGCCTTTGAACGTTCATTGCCTCTTTCACGTTCACGTTCATCACGACCACCACCACCCCTGCCATAATCTTCGTCTTCATAATAGTATTTATCGCGTTTATTTGCAGTACGCTGACGTCTGGATCTTTTGTCATCTTCATTATTAGTACCACGTTCACTGCGTACACTACCTTCACGATAGTTACGGCGACGTTCACGTTCTCTGCGTTCACGTTCTTCACGTTCACTTGAATACTCACCTTCAGAATTCAAATATTCATCGCTTTCATATCGCTCCACCGAAGAACGTTTATCACGACGTCTTGATGAAGCCGCAAAACGTTCGTTTTCATATTTAGAACGTGATTTTGAAGAGCCAGCCGTACTTTGATTCATGCCACGATCATTTAACAAACGCTCATCACTATCGTCATCATCGTTAGGCGACGAAATGGGATTGGGATCTTTAGCTTTTGCCATCTGATTGGCATGGTGATGATGATGCGTGTGTGCATGTGGATGTTGTTCCAAATGTTGATCTGATTGATGAGCTCCTGCATTAGTTACAGGCAGTATGGGAGGAATTGTAACATTATTGTCAGCTCCCTCTACAGGCGGTTCATTACGTGCCTCTGGCGACAGGGCTTGTTGGCGCATCTGTGGTTGATGCTCATCTTCTAGATTTTCGCCATCCATTTCGATTTCTCGTTGTTCGGCTAATTCAACACCAGTTACAACACGTTGCTGTTGTTGATTGCCAGAGCCATTACTATTACTTTCGCCAGGCACTAAATACAAATTGCGATCAGAGGCAAGGGTAGATGATACTGCAGGAGGAACTGAAATCGAAAGAAATTTCAAATTAAAAAAATCTGTTATTCATACTCTTTGCAACTAACCTCCTTGTCCCGTTGAACTAATAACAGGCACAGCACTCTCTGATGCTGTATCTTCACCGTCAGCATGACGTTCTTCCAAATGCATGGCTGCAACCTGTGTAGTAACATTGTCTACAACTGGAGCTTCTGTACCCATAACCATGCGTTGTTGAGAGGCTTCCAGTTCGGGTTCACCTAAAACTAAACGTGACAAACCCGGAGGAGGTAATAAACCATCGGCTTCTGGTTGTTGTTCTTCAGAATTTTCCGACAAATGACTCGTTTGTAAGTACTGATTACGCTCATCATTTGGTGGTGGTTGGAGAGGAGGTTGCTGTTGTTGTAGAACTGGTGCAGCATTAGGCAATGAAATGCTTGTAGAAGGAGGTTGCATTGGTGGTGCTGCTGCTGTTGTGGTAAGCGTTGCATTTGGCAAACTTATATTAGTGGCGGGAGGTGTTAAAACCTCTTGATTTTCTTGTAATGGAAGCTCATTATTATCCGGCTCCATTAGAGTGACCGCTGCAGGGTTTGCAAAATCGGCTGGTGGTGGTGGTGGCATATTGAAAACACTTGGTACTGCGGCTGGAACATTAACTGAAGCAGTGGTTGAGGCCAATAAGCCGGTAGCACGGTGATGCTGAGGTAAACCAGCACGTTTAAAAGGATTACCACCAGCCACTGCTCCAGTTGGAGGCGGTATAGTTGACATGGGTGGTGTAGCCACAGAAGGTGGTGGAAGGGCTGGTGATACTATAGCCGCAGGCCTGGTAATGGTTTCCTCTATATTTTGAAAGCCTTGTGGTGGCATCAAAGCCGTTTCAGGTGCATGTTCTGTCACTGGGGTATTGCCACTGGGTGGTGAGGCATATTGTTTCGATGGCAAAGTGACAGGTTTGGCTTGACTAACGAAAACCGTATTTGGAATGTTATTGGATGGTGGTGGTGGTAGTGGTGCAGTAGTATTTGTATTATAATTATGATTTTCAGACACTGAAGAGGAGGATGAAAATTCCGTAGGAGGTGGTGCTGCTGCTGTCGAAGCTGTAGTTGAGTTTACCATGGTCCCTGCAATATTTTTCGTTGACTCAATAGCATTTTGTGTGGCAGCAATATGTTGCTGGTTTTCATTAGAGGCTTGCCAGTTCCTATTCCAGTTATCATTAACAGCTTGAGCAACATTACTATCCAATTTGTTTGATTCTTTTGTTGTAGTGTTGGTGGCAACCTGTGGCATTTGTTGCTCATTCTCATTTGTTCCCCAACCACCCCAGGAATCATTATGATTTTGATTAATAAAACTATCCGCTATAATTGAACTGCTATAGTTTGTTTGATGTTGGTTTAGAGATGTTGCTGCTGCTGCTGGCAAAGGTAAAGGAGGTGGTGGTTGCTGGGCAGCATGTAAAGGTTCTGTTTTAGGTGGTTCTGTAGCTAGTGATGCGGTCGACGGTATTGTTGTTGAATTATCATTCCATTCATCCCAATCGCCCCAACCATCACCGCCAGTTGAACTTTGATTTGAATTATTGTTATCAAAGAAATTAACAGCATTCGCTTGATTCGCTTGAGTGGCTGCTAAAGGTTGTTGCTGTTGGAAAAATGCAGCTGGATTTTGCTGTGCAACATGTGGTGTTGGTGGTGCCGGTGCAAGTGCTTGATGTTGTTGCTGTTGTTGGGGATACATATTATTATTGTTGTTTTGTTGCTGATAATAATTATCATATGTTGCTCCGGTTTGTTGCATTGAATTTTGTGGCCATTGTTGTGGCTGTTGTTGATGTGGTTGATGTTGTGGTGCAGCTGTATTTTGTTGATACAAATTTATATTTTGATAACTTTGCTGTGTTTGCTGTTGCGGCTGGTGTTGTTGTTGTTGCTGTTGTGGCCAACTATTTGCTGTCCCCACAACTGGTGCAGCAGATACTGCTGGTTGTGGTGGTGGTGTTGGTTGCATCATTCTTGTAGATGAAAAATAACCGGATTGCTGCGATGTTGACCAATTATTTTGCTGATTTTGAAAAGATAAAAAGAGTATCAATAAAATGCTATTCAAATACGAACACATTTAACAAAACATATGCCTATTAAAAGCTATTTGTAGATTCAATAACAGACAGGTGCTACTGAAAGTTCTTCTCTGAAGAATATAAAAAAACCAGAGATCAACAGGATGTCAGATAGTGGACATAACAGGACTGTTAAATAGGAATAGATAGCTTAAAATCCTATCTTCAAATACAGACAGCGCAACGGTTTATAGTACCGGTAACTCTTCTCTGACGCTAAACAGTGAATCTGAGAGATCTCAATTGAGCCTCTCAGAAATCGGTGGAAGGTGTACATTGAGGGCTCTACTGTTTCTGTTGCCATTTATGAGATCCATAATCGCCGATGAATGCAAAGTTCCCTTGGAATTTATCACAGACATTGACGTCCTAGATGTATTCAATAAAGCGGCCAAAGATCTGTCGAATGCATCGAGAAGAATCCTCCATCAAGATTTGCTTGATTAGCTTATACGCTGGCATTAATTTGTAAATTATTATATAAAAATGTATTTTCGTTCTTGTCTTATGTAGTTCCGGTTTATTGTTACTTTATTCAGCTTATGATTAAGTTCTGTAGCTGTTTTATGTTCTCGTTGCCATTACTTTTCCCTTACCCGCTACAGTCCGGAGTGTCCGGTGAGGGTGGGTTAGTGTGAGGCCGGGGACGTTCGAAAAAAAAAAAAAAAGATTTGATAATTATGGTAAACAACCTCGGTCAGAGTCTCTAAATGCGATAATGAAACATATGCGATATGATCCATATGCTATATAATCCAACAGGTTTCCAACCAAAGGTAAGCTGCATAGATTACGACAAAACTCTGTACAGCGAAGATCATGTAACAAAGACTAGCCACTTGAATACGTACACAGACAGCTGTTGCTCTCAACGCAATATAGAATCTGCGTAGATCAGGCCAAAACTCTATTCAGCGAATGCCATATAACAAACACTAACCAGTTGTATACGTACACAGATAACTCTTGCACTCTAAGCAACATAATGACATCTAGAGGCGGCACATATATAGCCAAAAGAGTAGACTCAACAGAACGAGACCGGCATTCGGATGACTACAATTACAAATATCAAGACGAACCATACCTCGAATACTCTGCACATATGTACGTATGCCTTATTCTGTTGTATGGAAGCGAAAGCAAGCTAGTATTCTTCAACGCCTGCATAAGCAATTTGGCAAAATCTGCCATGAAACACTACAAATGGAACCCACAGGGGCTACACAGCAGGAAAAAGAAAAAATTTACCCGGAGGTAAAGATATTCAGTAAATTAATACATTTTGTAACTGTCAGGGAAAGATGGACGGAGATTATATGTAAATAGATTATGCCTCTGGTGGTATACACAGCCTAAAAATAACCTGGAGAAGAGCCCTTCTAGCTAAAACTTGTCTGTGATAGTATACCCCAATAAATAGTAGTGATGTTTATCTATTATATCAGAATCAATAAGAATTCGTGCCTTATGTTATAAAATTTTATAAAATAATTTAAAATAAAGTATCGTTAAGTATACGTTGGTATGTATAATAAATAAAGCCAACCCAAACAGAAAAAAAAAATTGTTTTAAAATACCAAATAAGCCAAACAATAATAAATTTTGTGCCAATAAAAAAAAAATAATAATAAAAAATTATAAACATTTCCAATGATAAGAAATCCCAAATGAAGAGAACGAGAGATGATT
Source organism: Sarcophaga caerulescens (assembly GCA_927399465.1). NCBI lineage: Eukaryota > Metazoa > Arthropoda > Insecta > Diptera > Sarcophagidae > Sarcophaga > Sarcophaga caerulescens. The sequence continues at coordinate 115,316,767 of OV656873.1, read as the reverse complement.
TTTTGAACAATTTATATACAATTATGTATATACAGACATACATACATATGTACATACAAACAAATCGTATTTTCCCTTTTAAACAGAACAAAAAAAAAAACAGAGGAGCTGGAAAGTATTTTTAGAGTGTAAAACAAACAAAACAATTGTTTTTTTACCTGTTGATTATTGTTGTTGTTGTTGGAAATGTTATTGAAAACGTTTTGATATGGTGGTGTTATTGTATTGACCACAGAGTTGGAGCTAGATGTAGTTGGTGCTAATGGTGCATGCGTTTGCTGTTGTTGTTGTTGTTGTAATGATGGCTGTTGCGCCAAAGCATTGTGATGTTGCTGCTGTTGACTGTGACGTTGCTGTAGTTGTGGCGTTACAGGCTGTTGCTGCTGATAGGGATTTAAACGCATTGTATTTGTTGTTGTTGTCAGCGAAGGTGACTTCAATAATGTATTATTTTTATTGGAATATTGTGAAGCCATTAGCAAGGAGTTGTTAGGTAACACTTGCTGTTGTTGTTGTGCGATATTTGTAGCAATTAAAGCTGCGGTCGAAGCCTGCCGTAGGGAATTACTATTACGATTTGCCGTCTTATTATGATTCAATGTTGTTGTATGTGATGAATTTATTGACAAAGTTGGTGATAATGATGTAGATAATGAAGATGTTGTGGGTGTAGTAGGTGATGAGATGGTGGAATGAGTTGTAATTTTATGCTGAACCCAAGACATGCTTTTATTTTTACACAAAATAACTTAAACTAGAAAACAAATCTTAAATATTCGATTAACACAGTGTTACCCATTTCAAATAGAAACTAGTTTTTCCATTTATTACACATTTAATAAGAAAAAAAAATATGTAAAATTATTGATTTTCTTCGGTTAACAACGTAAAAACCGGATTATTTTTTTCTTATGCGAGAGAAAAAAAACAAAGAAAAGCAACAGAAAAATATGTCCCCAATTCATATGAAAAGTTGAATGCACCCCTTTAAGTTAAAGAGAGCGTTATACAGGAATACAAAAACAAAATATTAATAACAAGAAAAACAACAAAATAATAGATAATAAGCAACATAAAAATCCTACAGAAAAAAAGACATGATAATGCAAAAAAAAAAAACACACAACACAAACACACAAACGCTTACATACTACCATGTACATTAAGAAGAAATACACACAATAATTACCACTAAACAACATAATAATTTGTTTTTTTTTTTTGTAAAAAAGTACAAGAAAAACACTATTTATAGTTTTTTTTTTAATTAATTTTTAAATTTGAAATACTTTTACTTTTAACAAATTAAGGCAATAGCCCTGTCCATAAAGTTTACGTGGACCTTTTTTTTCTTCTTTATTCTTTATATATACACCACCACTACCTATATACACAAACACACATACATTGTATACGTAGGCACCTTGTTACAAAAGCCCGTAAGAAGAAAAATTATTTTTACCTTAATTTATTTTGAATTTTTTCTTTATAAAAACACTTATTTTTCAATGATTTTTGATATTTTGTTATAAACAACACATAATATTTTAGGAATTTGTAAGTTTTTTGAAGAAATTTTTTAATAAACTATAAGATTTTTGTTAAAGAAAAAAATAAACTTTTTTTCTGCAAAAAATCACCAGCTCTACAAGGAAAGATTGTTAAGCACTTTGGAAATACAAGAAAAACCAAAACGTCAAAATTTTTCGCAAGGTTGTATTAAAAAGGTAGTAGTTATTCAAAACAAAATAAAAACATAAATTTCTATTAAACCTATAACAACAAAAATGTTATTTTATAATACAATATTTAAATGTATATTTATATTGCATAATACAGACAGACATGTTTGGAATATTTAAACAATTTTGTTGTTATGTTTAACCACCAGTATTTGTAACTTTTCCTAATTTTTAAGCAACACTGTAGTATTTGCTCTTTATGTTGTTCCCTTGCACTTCGTTTTTCATAGCTTTCACTTTAATTAACATAATTTTTTTTCCAATTCACGAACTTACAATATTTAAATTTTTAGTTGTCTGTATTTAATTTAATACTTTATTGCTAAATTTACAAATTAATTAACATGTTCTTAACAGCTTTTAAAACTTATTTGTTCGTTTTTTCTATATTTTTAATGTTTCCTTAAGAAAATTTCTTGTCACACATTGTACTGCTATGAAAATTTTTAAGAAACTGTCACACATTAAAGAAAAAATACACAAAAGGGAAAGCGAAACAAAAATTATTGTTAATTTTGTTTTGTTCTTTAAATGTAGTACAAGTAATTACAAAACAGCTGTGCAAATACAAAATTTATATATGAATCATACTGTAGAAACACAGGCGTTTTTACACTATTTTCTGACATTTCCATAAATGATGACTTTTTGTTGACGTAGCTGACGTGTGCCTGGTTTGGCCAAAATACAATCACTAAATTAGTTTAAAGACAAATTTTCGTGTTGTTTTCCCCTCAACATTTCATAATTTAGTTTAATATTTAATAACCAAAGTTCAGTGAGGAGAAACTGCTTAAGGCAGTTTATAATATAAACAAAATAACTAAAGAAATACAATACTAAACTTACAAAGTAAACATGGCTTTGTTAACTATGATAGCCAGAGTTATTGATGGTCTACCTTTGGTGGGCACTATGCAGGACGATGAACAGGTTTGTCTCCCTTCTATATTAGCCGCAAAATATTTTAATTTCTTATTACACTTTAAAGACTGGCCGCAGTATTATGGAGTATCAGAATCAAGCAAAAATGTTATTCCGTAAATTGGGTTCCCATTCACCTCCCCGCTGTAGTATAGAAACTGGTCCATATCTATTCCAGTAAGTAACCTCAGTATTATGATATTTCATAATTTACTTGTATGGCTTTGCTTTTGTACTTTTCTTTAGTTATTTAATTGAAAACGATGTTTGTTATTTGGTGATGTGTGATAAAATGTACTCCAAACGTTTGGCATTCAACTATTTAGAGGACTTAGCTCAAGAATTCCATAAAAATTATGGCCGCAGAGTGAATACAGTAACTAGACCTTATGCTTTTATAGAATTTGATGTTTATATACAAAAGGCCAAAAAACAACTCACCGACAGAAGACGTAATATAAATACAATCAATACCCAATTGCAGGATGTTCAACGTATTATGGTAAGTGATGTATTTTCAAACATTAATTAGAAAAAAGATCACAAAATCTTCTCTAAATTAAGATGAACTAAGCATAGAAAGACGATCCCAGTTTGTTTAATAACTTACTGCCAATTTCAATGGTATTCCATTATGCCATCCTTTTAAAAATGATCGTCTCTGTTCTGAAAAATTTTAAATATTTACAAGCTTCCAATAGGCCCGAATAGGTTGCAATTTAATTTTAGATTTAGACTACTGGACAAAAGCAGAAGCATCACTCAATCAAGTTTTTGGAGTGTCAGACAAATGGCACTCGCAGGGATCTTTTGCAAGGTTCTAGGACTTAAGCTTAATTTTTGAATAGTCGGCAATTGTAGCGTGTTTCCAAACAGAAGCTCATCCTCACTAATCTTATTGCAGATTCTTACGTGATATTCGTTGGCAGTTAGCTCTTAGGGCAATAAGAGCGCACTGATGTTAGGCGCGAGTGTTTTGCGATTTTAAGGACTCCGTAAGGAACTTTGAATTGAATCGAATCAGTTTCTGTTGTGTTCCAGGGCATAGTAATAATCCTGAAAAGGACAAAGCAAATGCCCTAGATTGATTGGGTCTTTATTTCTTAAAAAAGCTATGGAAGCAGCATATTTATACTTATTTTTTCTTTTAGAAGCATTTTTATAAAACTTATCACTCGATTTTCTTGTCTTTCAGGTTCAAAACATCGACGATGTCCTCCAGCGTGGTACTGTTTTATCAGGTAAGACGTTTAAAATCGAAATTGCTTTTGACAAAAACAAAAATAATACATTTTCTTCTTATAGAGCTCGACACCAAGACACAAAATCTGTCGATGATGTCCCAAAAATATAAAAAAGATGCCACCTATTTAAATCGTAAATCAATGTATGTTAAAGCAGCAGCAGCTGGTATTGTTGTTATAGTATTTATTTTATATTTCTGGGTTTTGTAATATTAAAAGAAAAAATGTTATAAAACAACAAACAGCAACAACACTGTATAACAATTACAAGCAAGTTAAAGTGAAACCTATAGGAAGCGAAAAACGAAAACAAAAAACCAATTTTTTTTTGTTAATTTATTTAAAACTTGGTTTGGTTTTATAATTATTGTGTAACGATATTTGTTTTTTTTAATATACATTTATTATTTAATGTTTTGTAAACCGACGTTAGAAAACAAAAACGGGAAAATGAATTGAAAAGAAATTCCTTTTTTATATGAAAATTAAAAACAAACACAAAGAAAAGAAAAATATTAATAAAAAAAGATGCTAGGCAAAGTAATAATAATAAAAACAACAGAAAGTTATCATAAATATGGATTTGAAAAGGAATTAATTATTATTCGCTTCTTCCTCCTCCTCTTCTGAGGATGAAGATAAAACTTCCATTAGTTGTTCATCGGAGAACAAGAAATTCTTGGCTTTTTCTTCATATTCCTCTCGTTTAAGTTGTCTTTCTTTTTTACGTTTCTCCTTTTGTACTTCAATTTTGTTATTTTCTTCATCTTCTTGATCATCATCAGCTGCTTCTAATGCTTGTCTACGTTTTTGCAATTGCTGTTTGCGATAGTTTTCCAAGTTGGCTTCATGTTGTTTTGTTTCTAATTCAACATCTTCATCTATTAAAAGGTTTATGAAAATTTAAATAAGTGGGGCGGACTATTAAACTTGTTTTTACATACCACTGTCGATAATATCAAAAGCTTCTGAATTATCTTCATAGCTGACATAAATCCATGGATATTCTACCAGAGTTTTATTCTGTAAGTTTTCTTTTAAGGTTTTATTAACATCTAGTCTATAAAAACGATTTTTACAACGCTTAATGCCTTCAGCTTTAAGTAAGACCTGAAAAAAAATATGAAATTTTTTCCAACGCATTCAACGAAACTGAACATTATATGAGATTGGTTTCCTGTACCTTTAAATTTTGCACGCCCTTACTTTGGTAATACACCAACTTCTGTTTCTCAGGCACTTCCTTTACACAGTCCTTATCCACATACTTGCTTAGCAAGTCCCTTAAATACTCCTCCTCTAAACATTTCTCATCGGTGTAGCATAACATGCCGGCATTAACAAAAAACCATTTTATGCGCCACCAAATTTTCTTAGAACGCCAATCATAATAGGTGGTGTTCTCCTTATGGCGCTGAAAGTTTTGTATTAAAAATCTCAAAGTAATTTTGCGATCCTTGGCGGCATTACGTAAACGATTCAAGTGCATGGGTAAATCACGATTATAGCGTGTATATTTTTTTAAACAATCTGTTTTACGATCCTCCACATAACGGGTGCATTCCTCTAGGAAATAATAATCACTCATGAAATCCATTTTAGACATTTGCTTCAGGGGTATAAATTTCGTGCGATCACGTATGCCATCACAGTTGAGTTCCTTTTTATGAATGCGCACACAATTCAGGCAACAGGTTTTCACCTCACATTTGGGGCAAGTGTAGAGAGCCGCATTGGCAGCACACACCTCACACATGCCTAAGCGGGCATCATCTAAGCCATTGCTAAGGGGAAAATTCAAAGTAAACTTTGTTTTATAAAATTTAAAATAACACCAGAATAGTATACCTTTCATTAGCATCCTCGTCTTCCACATCACTTATTGGATCTTTTGGTAATTTAACTTTCTCTAAAGTTGTCATTTCCTCTGTAGCCTGTTTCTTTATTAAAGAATTCTCTCCGGCTTCATCTGTTGAACATGAGCGTTTCATTTTTGTTGAACTAAAGCAATAAGAGATAATTTTTTAAATTAAGCATGAATTTTTAAACAAAAATCAAATCTCTTATCAGTTAAATTATAAGCTCCCCAGAGCTTATTAAAAAAAAACATCGGTTCTTAAGCCTTCTTCAAATTACTTTTTTCAAACATTTTAGTTGTTACAGACCACTGTAGAGGCAGGTCAGGTTTTGTTTTGTTATTGCGCTGTAATGTGAACAGCTGACATTGACAATAAATTTGTGAAGAAAATAATAAAAGAAATTAAAAATACCGATAAACTGTTATATCATTTAGAACGGTAAACAAAAATTAGTGTCTTAAACATTTAACAACAGAAAACAAAAATCAAAAAAAAAAAAAAGTATATTACAAAACCTTAAGAAAAACAAATAAAATTCGTTTCCCAACAAGTAAGTACACATAACATAACCTCAATAATAAATACTTGTTTACAAAGAAAAAAAAACAAATTCTATTCCCCCGGCCTTTACGTCTAGTAAATTATTTGAAGTATACACTTTTTAAACAATAAAATTGTTGTTTATAATATTAAATTTTAATAAAATATTGATTTTTAAACAATTTCTTATCAGCCCGGCCAAAGAAGTTTAGCTTAATTGTTGTTTTTCTTCTTCTTGCTGTAACGGTTCTCAACTTATGTTCTTACTCACTTTAATTATTTTTATTGAACACTAAATATTTGCCATTTATTTATTTAATTGAATTTGTTTTTCTTTTATCAAGTTTGCAAAAAAAAAAAAAACAAGCAAAACAAAAAGTGTGATAAATAAAGTATAAGAAGCAAAGAAGAAGAATTAATAAAAACATGTGGATATAAAGTGTTACCAAATGTGGTAAAAAAAAAACGTTAAATTAGTAAAGAGCAGTTTGCGTTTGAAAGATATTTAACGTGTTTTAAAACAAAAAAATTCACTTTAAATTTAAAATAAAAATTAATACAGGACATTAAGATCTTAAGCAAAGCAGGATCTAATTTTAATAAATTTTTTAAATATGTTATTTTAATGAAATTTGATAAAATCGCATTTAAATTTTTGTCAATTTAGCAGAAATCTCTTAATAAAACGCCTCATTGGCTACACTTTCAAACCCCACGTGTTATGGACTCTACTCCTACTGATGTTTTGCAAAGAGAAATATTCTCTTCAATTAACAGTACTCTTTAACGGTATTTAATGCTCTTAACACAGTGGGCCAAAATATAAGAATTGCTGGAACAATTTAGTGTTTTGTTCAATTACATAGGAAAATAAAATGATCACTTAATGATTCAGTTGCCTTGAAATAAAGCAAAAGCCTATTAAAGTATAGAAGCCAGACCCACTTACATTGAAAACCTCTTCCAATATAGGCACTTTAAGGAACTAACCTTATTTCAGCATTTACACGCACATGATCCCCTTCATTCTCTTAGTCATTTACGAAAGCATACAATCATTCATTCATTCATTCATTCATTTATTTACGCAAATAAAATTGTTTTCTTTTTTTAGTCAAGTCACATTAATTAACTCCAAGTAACCAACACTTGTGAGCGAAGAAAAAAGCAAGGAGAGAAGAAAGAAAGAGAGAGAGAGAGATATCAACTAAACAACCAGCCAACATGCTATTATCGCAGAATGTACTGAAAACAATCATTAGACGAGCGTGTGTTTTGAACGCGAGCGGTTGTGTTGTACAAAGTATTGCTGATTTTGGTAAACGTGTTGTTGTTGGTGGTAACGGTACTATATGCAAAATGTTGCAGACATTTGAAGATTGTGTTTTTCAACAAAAAATCGATAAAAGGTTCGTTTCCTTTATGGATTATGATAAGCAGATACCAGTGGATGATAAATCAACAAAATTTTATCAAAAAAAAGTGAAAAATACCATGAACTTGAATGAAAATACAATTAATTTAAGTGCAGAACATATGGGACAACAACAGCAAAAACAACTACATCAGAACCATTGTAAAGAGTATGAGGTAAGCAAAGAGAGAGAGAGAGAGATAAAGAAATGATAATTAATATCAGTGTTGAAAAATTCAGTACTTTAGTACTTTTTTCAGTACTTTTTCATTTCAAAAATACCGCAGTACCCCCGTGACTCTTTCAGTACTTTTTTATTACATATTACATTTTATGTTTTGCGCTTTTCAACTATTAATGCAATATCAGCAACATGTTCAACGTAATGCTAAAGGTAGAATTAGGCTTTAGCCCCGCTTGGCCAAACGTCCACGGAACGTACATTCATTTTTAGAACACGATAAGCAATGAAAACGTTTGTCGAACCGTAATGTAATTTCGGTAAGCATTTGCATTGCTCTTCATGTGCTAAAAATGAACGTATGTTACATTACGTTCCATCGACGTTTGACTAAACGGGGCTTTTACGATTTGTTACGTGCCGAATAAGCTGTTTTTTGTTCTAGTAGGTAGTGTGAGGGCTTATTAGACGTAACCCCACGATTTGAACCCCATGTTAGACATCTCCATCAAAGCGAAATTTGAAAAATATTTCTGCGGCGACTTGCCATGATAAAGTTTCTCAAAAATGTGTGTGTATGTATGTGTGTATTTTTTTTAAAAAAGTACCATTTGATGCAAAAAGTACTCTTTCAGTACTAGTTCAGTACCAATTCAAAATTTCAGTTTTGCAACACTGATTAATATCCAAAAAAAAGAGCAAAAAATTAAGAGAAAAAATTTTGTTTTTTTCGTTTGTTTATCGTGGGCTCTTCTTAAGGAAGCTGTTAAGGCCTTGAATACATTACAATCGAATGCAGAATCATTGCGTAGTTCATTAAATACACGCCAATGTTTGAATTCTTTGGAGGATACCCAACGTTATTTGGAGAAAAGCGGTCTGACCGTAAAAGATTTGGAAAAATTATCGTATATACATGTGTCCGGCACCAAAGGCAAGGTAAGTTAAATAATTTCTATTCTTTTTTATTTTTTCAATTATTTTTCCCCTTCCCCCTTTGTTTGATTATTATTATTGTTAATGGTTTCCATTGCAAATTCTGTTTAAGTTTGATAAGCATTTTGAAATCATAGACATGCATAGACATGGAAAAACTTGTAAACAAAATTTAATTATATTTCCGTAATTAAATCAGGGGGGGAAGAAATTGAAATTGAATTCTTATTATTCATGCATTCATCAGTCAGAGAATTTAATGCGTTGCATTTCATATTTACAAAAATATTATATTTTCCAAGAAAATTGTCTTCTCCTTATATTACAAATGACCATAAAAAATACTGATGAGTCATGGCAATAAGAAAATTGAAATATAAAATAAGAAAAATATAAACGTACTCCAAGTTTTCTTATATCCAAAACGATAATATGTACAAGAGATACAATCATGTCTGCCTGTGGCATTAGAATACAATATTAGAAAACAGTTAAGCGGAACTACTATTTTCAAATCGAAATTGTACACACAGTATACCGCAAGTGTTTAAATTTCACAATTTCAAATAAAATTGCCCGCTTTTATTTCAGAGAATAAGGGATTTTACATTTCTTTTCCGTATTTTTCCATTGAAATTAAAACTAAACTTCAGAATAATGGCACTTGCTATCTTTAGTTAGGTTAGGTTAGAGGACGTGTACTTGTCAACTGTGACAAGTACAGTACCCGGAGGTCGAATTGACCCATTGTACAACGTCCTAGCTTCTCACACCACTGGTGTTGCGTGCGTTAATTTTATACATGAGTGGCGGGACCTACAGTTTAAAGTCGACTCCGAACGACAGATTTTTGAGAAGCTTTTTTATTTACTCTCAGAGTTTTTGCCAGAAATCTGCTGAGAGGAAGTCGCCGAAGAAATATTTTCATATTTTCGTTTTGATGTCTGACCTGAGATTTGAACTCGGGCCTTTCGTCTAATAAGCCAACACACTACCTACTAGACTACGGCGACTTCCTGCTATCTTTAGTTACTTACAATACAACCCTTAAGTTAGTATTACAACCTAGCTTCTCACATCAACCATGTTGTGTGTGTGTGTGTGTGGCTTGGAAGCTGTAAGTCAAAAAACCGACTTATCGTCTGCATAGACAAAATCTTACAGCCGGCCTTGCAAACCACACGTTATCGCTCTGTCTTTATGCAGGATTTTCTCGAAGATCGCATCCAAAATTATATTGAATAGTAGTGGTATAACAACTCAAATCTGCCAAACAACAGATCTACTCAACAATTTGCCATGGTTATAACCTTCAGGATACATTACGGACTGAACTCTCACTAAAGAAGTTGATTTTTCAAAGGATCTGCCAGCATGTCAAAGCACTCTAAGTCTAATACTGATCTGGGCCCGTACAAACGTCCGTTTGAAAGAAAAGGGCGGCAGTATAAGAGAGGCAAAAAGGTCAAGTTCATCGGAATAAATAACTGATCCTGTACCTGTATCCTTTTTTAAGCCACTAGTAGATGTCACTGAGGTCACATTGTCCTGAAGAACAGAATCCAGAGCGCAATATTATCAGGAAGGTATTCTGATTCTATAGGTTTTACTGAAGTTCAGGGTGTTATTGTATTATCCGTTCCGATTAAGTTTTAAAGTTATTGAATATAAGACTAGGTATTGACTCTATAAAGGGGTGCGTGTTGTCAAACCTCCGTTTGAAAGAAAAGGGCGGCAGTATAAGAGAGACAAAAAGGTCAAGTTTATCGGAATAAATAACTGATCCTGTACCTGTATCCTTTTTTAAGCCACTAGTAGATGTCACTGAGGTCACATTGTCCTGAAGAACAGAATCCAGAGCGCAATATTATCAGGAAGGTATTCTGATTCTATAGGTTTTACTGAAGTTCGGGGTGTCATTGTATTATCCGTTCCGATTAAGTTTTAAAGTTATTGAATATAAGACTAGGTATTGACTCTATAAAGAGGTGCGGTGCGTGTTGTCCTATGAAAGTGTTTTATTCAAATCACCTCGAGTTAGACAAATCCTTTGCCTTATTATCCCTAATAACGGACCGCGACAATGAAGGCGATCCAATTCACATCGTAATTCAGTTTGTCGAATACTTCTTGAAAACATAAATGCAGTAGAGCATGTAATTCCACCACAGATTGTTCCCGAGATCAGTAATTAGGGAATGTGAGGATGCCTTATTTCCGAATATTTATAAAAACCCCCGTCCACCAGATTACTGGGAAAATTCTTCTCCTCCGAATAAGTGCGAATGCGTCAATAAGTAGCGAGATGAGCTTGCGGGAGAAGAGCTTCTATGCCTTTAACAGAGCAGTACCATTCAGAAGACTGGAAAGAGAAGTTTGATAGCATATAATCGCCGAAATAAAGATGGAGAGCAATGCAGACTTCTGTCAAGTTTTCGGCAATCTGAACTTTTGTTGGATAATTAAAATAAGAGGAGCTTTGAGTCATGCATCAAATAATCCAACAGCAGCCTGGGATTAATAATTGGATACTGTAGACTCAAAGGACACTTTTTCAGAATGAAGATTTAATGTGTAGATTCTGTAACGAAGTGAATGAATCATCAGTACATATAATTGGTGTACAACACTTGGTGTTGTATAAATTACTAGGCAGAGAGGAAGTGAAGTCGTCCTTATCTTATCCAGGCACAGAACAACATGCTGTAGTTTTGTTAGGGCAAAAGGGCGCAGGGCACCTCTAGACGACAAGTTTAATCATGATAAGTCCGAAAGATTGAAAGTATTAGGTGAGCGGGTTAGTCTTACATTTCTTAATAGATTTTTCGATTTTTTTTTTAAATATCTTTTGGGCGAAAAGCTATGTTTGTAGGGTATTATTTAAACATTATTTTGTAGTGTTTTAGTAGCAATTTGATAAGGCCTTTTAAAGTGTTTGTTTTGATAATAAATCAGATGGTAAAAACCAATAAATCTTAGCTAGAACTAGTTTCGACCAAAGCTATTTAAAGAAATCGGAAGATAAGAAAAACTATTGAGGAATTTGTCAAGTCCACTGAAGATTTAAAAGTAGGTGAGCTTTCAAGGCACTCTGTTAAAAAATTTACTAAATGACTTTTTTCTAAAACAATTTAAATTATCTGCGACATTATTTACAAATAGATTTACTTTATTGATAACATTAATTAGCGTTTAATTATTATTATTTTTCTAATCAAATTCTGTAGTTCACCCAATTTGTTCTCTGTCTGTCCGTCCGTCCGTCTGTCTGTCTGTAGTCATTGATTACAACACCAAATATATCATACGTTTTCAATTCAATTCGCAAATTTTTATTTTTGTTTTCGTTTTGTCACAGTCAAATTTTGAATGCAAAGCAAAGCGCTTACTTGATAAACAATTTAAAAATATTATAAGCGAATGCATAGCCAATTGCTGATAACCTTAAACGTGAACCAAAATAAAAACCGCTTTTAACCTGCTACGTAGTTTCGGAAAGGGACACTTGAAAAATTTTCTATAATCAAATTCCAGCAACAATGTTGATTGAGTACAAGCAAATGGCAAGAATGACAAAAAAAAAAATAAAACAAATGATAAGATTATACCGCTTTCAAGTGCTACAACAAAATTTAGCAAAACTAGAAACACTATGAAATCTAACAATGGGCCCGTCGTCCACGAAACGCGTGAGAAATTTGATAAGCTTTACGAATGGAAAAATATGTAGTTTTTTGTTTTTCGAAAATGAAATACTACATCAATATCACTCAGCGACTTATTGCGACCATGATGATACTCTGGAAATTAAAAAAAATCTCATTTTCATAATCCCCCTATAATAAACAACCAGTACTCTTGATAAGTAATGTCAGATTACATAGTTAATCTTGTCTGAAGCCAGTTCCTGAAAACTACGATCCCTTTAACCATTCACACAGAAAGTGCTGAACCGTTTCTCCTTCCTTCTCATCGATAAACAGCATTTACAAAATCCAAACAATTTGGATAGTTCATATGGGCTGGCATATGTCCAACTGTAGCACTTCAAGCTCGTAAGAGCTCTGGTTCCTTCACCTACCACAGCAGGCCGTAGCACTATCAGATCGCCTCTGTTTCATTCTCTTCTTGCAATAAAAACTTCAACATTCACACAGAAAGCGCTGTGCTGTTTCTCCTTCTTTTTCATTGATAAACAGCATTTACAAAATTTGCAATTTGGATAGTTTATATGGGCTGGCATATGTCCAACTGTACCACTGCAAGCTCGTAAGAGCTCCGGTTCCATCACCTACCACAGCAGATCATAGCACCATAAGAACCCATTCGTTGGATTCCCTTCTTTCAAAATACTCTGAACCCTTAAATGCAGTCTGTTTAGTCTCCACGAAAAACAACCTTTACCTTTGACTGTAACACAATTCAAATCATGGAATAGATACGCATCAAAGTGTCTAAGTCCAACATTCCGTAAAGCGGGGCAGGCACACAGTAGATGTTGTACTGATTCCTTCTCTTCATCATGCTGACAACTCCTACAATAGCCTTAATATTGGCAAACTATACGCCCAAATCATGCTTAATTGATCATTGCAACTCTTTAATCAGGATTGCAACCTAGCTGCCTATGTTGTGTGTGTTAATTATAACCATGAGTGGAGCGATCGTTACGAACGACTCCGAACGTCTTGTTAGCAATGACTTAACCAGGGGTTGAATCACGGACCTTCGTCTAATAAGCCAACACAGTACCTACTAGACTACGGCGACTTCAAAATGCACTGCCCAGTATTAAAATCCGTTAGAATCCAAATTGTTTCCCTCCCAAAGGACAAGGAAGCCATCGTCTATTGACTGAAGAGCTTTGACAATTCAATTTCAGAACAATTTCCTTAGACCTTTGTCTGGAAAACAGTAAATTCACCGGGCAGTTCCAAAGCGATCGAAAGGTTAAGTTTATCAGAATAAATATCCAATCTCCTAACCATTTTTATCTTCGAGCCATCACTAAAAATTGTAATCGCATCGTCCCGTAGAACAAAATTTCGCCAGGAGAGAGTTTTTTCTATTGTCAGAAAAGTTCAGAGAATTTTGCAAGTGATTATATCAGTCATTGCCGTCAACTAAGAATGCATGTGCCCCTGGCAGGCAGCACACTTATCAACAATATCACTCCCTACGACAGCCAAAGAACCCAGAGCCCATATCAGTTCGACATTATGTCGGAGGAACTACACTCGTAACCGAATTCGGCTGTGCAGACACTTTGATTTTACTACGCGTTGGAATTGAGAGTGATATTAAAAGTGGAAATTTCAAAACATAATTCCCGATCTCACCTCGTGGCTAAATCAGTCTGGGAGATATCGAAGTATTACTCAGGAGCCAGTGTTCCGTTATGACTGGCATAAGGTTCTTAAGATGGATTCTGAGTAGATTCAATGCAAATGTTGTGCTGCGTATTATCTTTAACAGTCCAGACTTACATATATGGTCTCTATACAAGTGGGTTTATTTTCTCAATTTTCTATCTCTCAGCAGTATAACCTTACATATGAACTCCTTCAAATTAGATCTTGTACCAATGTTTCGCATTTTTTGTTTGTTATACTAGGGACCTACATTTGGGTAAACGTTGAAAGTGTCGTTATATCCTCCAAAGACACCTTCTTGGCTTTGTTGGACAAGCATAGATGTGGTGTACACACTCTAAGGATCTACTATACAATATATTCTGATATTGATCTAGCACAGAAGGTTTCTTTATGGCCATATTGTCAGTCTGTATCGTATAGTTTAATGGACAATATAAGGTTCAACTGTTTCGAAAAGATTCCACATGGGATTGATTTTTAATAATTTTTTTCTTCTTTTATTATATTTCAGGGATCCACATGTGCCTTAACCGACTCCATTTTACGTGCCTATGGCGTTAAAACTGGTTTCTATAGTTCACCGCATTTGGTATCCCTAACCGAACGTATACGCATTAATGGCCAGCCAATATCGAAACAGAAATTTACACAATATTTCTGGCCCGTCTACAATAAGCTGTTAGCCAGCCAAGAATATGAAAATGATATGCCCGCCTATTTTAAATTTTTAACCGTCTTATCCTTTCACATTTACCTGAACGAGAAGGTTGATGTTGTCATCTTAGAAGTGGGCATAGGAGGTGAACTGGACAGTACGAATGTAGTGCCCAATACTAAAACCGTGGGTATAACCTCTTTGGGCTTGGAACACACACAGTTATTGGGTAATACCCTTGAAGAAATAGCCTGGCAAAAGGCTGGCATTATAAAGCCTCATTCGACAGTGTACACCTCATGCACACAACCAGAATGCTGGCAGGTTATACAGAAAAGAGCGGCGGAAAAGCATGCGCAAGTTTACAAAGTGCCTGAATTTGAAGAATACTTCAGAGAACCTAATTTGGAAGCGTTAAAACAGCATTTAAATAATGTGGCGATACTAAATGGTTCCTTAGCTTTACAGTTGGCCTATGACTGGTTAAGACAAAACCGCAATGGCTTCCATAAAGACTATGAAGTGAATAAGCCAAGACTTACAGAGCAGGCCATCAAAGGTATAGTGAACTGCAGTTGGCCGGGAAGATGTCAGCGGGTGCAATTTTTTAATTTCAAGTAAGTTCGTGTGTCTTAAATGCCTAGAACATTTTTAATTAAAAAAAAAAAAAAACTTTGTTCCTTTAGCATTCATCTAGATGGCGCTCATACAGTGGAAAGTATGCAGGTTTGCGGCAATTGGTTCCAGCAAGTTACCGCTACACAACAACAGATACCCAAAATTCTTATCTTCAATACCACCGGTGATCGTGATTCGAAAAAACTTTTAAGTGTTCTACGCTCCTTTGCCAGCTTCGATTTGGTGTGTTTTGTTCCCAACATCTCATCAACAGCCAGCAGCAATAGTCACGACATCACCTCGATCCTCCATACACAAGTGGAACAATTAAAACGTTGTCAAATGCACTCTTCAAATTGGCAGCAATTGTGTTTAGAAAACGATGAAAGCAATACAGGCCAAGTATTTCCCTCCATAATGCAAAGTTTTCAACATATACGACAACGTTATGATAAAAATCAAGAGCTTAATATTTTGGTAACCGGTTCCATACATTTAATAGGCGCAACAATATTATCATTAAATGAACTGTGTAGAGAATTGGACGAAGCATAAGGCGTAGTTCTAAGTTAAAATTGTTAACAATAGTTTAAGTCTTGTATTGTAAATATTGTAGTTCTGTAGGATGCCTATTGTAAATGTAGGGAAGACAGCTTGGAATTGTGATTAAGCTTGGAAGCGTTTAGGTCAAGCCTGCTTTAAATGAATGAAAAATTTAGAAATTAAGAGAAAAAAAACCGGAAGACTGCCCGGTATTCCCGAGAAACTGATAAGGCTGTGCAATATAATGTATAGGAAACCCGTTCACAGCTTCCAAAATCGAATTTGGTAACCATTTCTTGCCATATTCATCCAATGCCTTATATAACAAGTCCCCCTAAATTATGCTGTATTAATTTTAAAAATTTACACCATATTAAGACGTAGGCATGCTTAAATAAAATAACACCCGGTTGACAACAGCATTTAAGCATGCCTTAAAGTTTGCCATATTAAGACAGGCAAACTTTTAGGCATGCTTAAATAAAATAACACCCGGTTGAAAACAGTATTTAAGCATGCCTAAAAGTTTGCCCATGTCTTAATATGGTGTAAGACAGCTGGTTTATATAGAAATTTTTCAAATTCCTACAGCATAATTTAGGGGGTTTCAAATATAAAGGAGACACCCTGTTATCATATATAGCAACAGGGCGTCTACCTACATTTAACTAAATCCTTAAGGTATGCCTGAATTTTTCGACATAATAGGGTGACCCATAGGTTAAATAATTTCTAGCAACAGGGTGCTTATTTTACTACATCCTAAAAGTATGCCTGGATTTTTAAAATAACAGGGTGACCCAGAGGTTAATTAAATTTATTTTCAACCACATCCAATAATATTGAAATAAATAAACGATATATATAATACATATAATAACAACGATATATATATAATAACGATATATATATAATAACAACGATATATATATATATAATAACAACGATATATATATATATAATAACAACGATATATATATATAATAACAACGATATATATCTATATATAATAACGATATATATATATAATAACGATATATATATATAATAACGATATATATATATAATAACGATATATATATATAATAACGATATATATATATAATAACGATATCTATATATAATAACGATATCTATATATAATAACGATATATATCTATATATAATAACGATATATATCTATATATAATAACGATATATATATATATATAATAACGATATTATATATATAATAACGATATTATATATATAATAACGATATTATATATATAATAACGATATTATATATATAATAACGATATATATATATATAATAACGATATATATATAATAACGATATATATATATATATATATAATAACGATATATATATATAATAACGATATATATATATATAATAACGATATATATATATATAATAACGATATATATATATATAACGATATATATATATATATATAACGATATATATATATATATATAACGATATATAATGATATATATATAATAACGATATCTATATATAACGATATATATAATAACGATATATATATATAATAACGATATATATATATAATAACGACATCTATATATAATAACGATATCTATATGTAATAACGATATCTATATATAATAACGATATCTATATATAATAACGATATCTATATATAATAACGATATATATATATAATAACGATATTATATATATAATAACGATATCTATACATAATAACGATATATATCTATATATAATAACGATATATATATATATAACGATATATATATATATATATAACGATATATATATATAACGATATATAATGATATATATATAATAACGATATCTATATATAACGATATATATAATAACGATATATATATATATAATAACGATATATATATATATATAATAACGATATATATATATATAACGATATATATATATAATAACGATATATATATATATAATAACGATATATATATATATAATAACGATATATATATATATAACGATATATATATATAATAACGATATATATATATATAATAACGATATATATATATATAATAACGATATATATATATATAACGATATATATATATATATAATAACGATATATATATATATAATAACGATATATATATATATAACGATATATATATATATATATAACGATATATATATATAACGATATATAATGATATATATATAATAACGATATCTATATATAACGATATCTATATATAACGATATATATAATAACGATATATATATATAATAACGATATATATATATAATAACGATATCTATATATAATAACGATATCTATATATAATAACGATATCTATATATAATAACGATATCTATATATAATAACGATATCTATATATAATAACGATATCTATATATAATAACGATATCTATATATAATAACGATATCTATATATAATAACGATATCTATATATAATAACGATATATATATATAATAACGATATCTATATATAATAACGATATCTATATATAATAACGATATCTATATATAATAACGATATCTATATATAATAACGATATCTATATATAATAACGATATATATATATAATAACGATATTATATATATAATAACGATATCTATATATAATAACGATATATATCTATATATAATAACGATATATATCTATATATAATAACGATATATATATATATAACGATATATATATATATATATAACGATATATATATATAACGATATATAATGATATATATATAATAACGATATCTATATATAACGATATCTATATATAACGATATATATAATAACGATATATATATATAATAACGATATATATATATAATAACGATATATATATATAATAACGATATCTATATATAATAACGATATCTATATATAATAACGATATCTATATATAATAACGATATCTATATATAATAACGATATCTATATATAATAACGATATCTATATATAATAACGATATATATATATAATAACGATATCTATATATAATAACGATATCTATATATAATAACGATATCTATATATAATAACGATATCTATATATAATAACGATATCTATATATAATAACGATATCTATATATAATAACGATATCTATATATAATAACGATATCTATATATAATAACGATATCTATATATAATAACGATATATATATATAATAACGATATCTATATATAATAACGATATCTATATATAATAACGATATCTATATATAATAACGATATCTATATATAATAACGATATCTATATATAATAACGATATATATATATAATAACGATATTATATATATAATAACGATATCTATATATAATAACGATATATATCTATATATAATAACGATATATATCTATATATAATAACGATATATATATATATAACGATATATATATATATATATAACGATATATATATATAACGATATATAATGATATATATATAATAACGATATCTATATATAACGATATCTATATATAACGATATATATAATAACGATATATATATATAATAACGATATATATATATAATAACGATATCTATATATAATAACGATATCTATATATAATAACGATATCTATATATAATAACGATATCTATATATAATAACGATATCTATATATAATAACGATATCTATATATAATAACGATATCTATATATAATAACGATATCTATATATAATAACGATATCTATATATAATAACGATATATATATATAATAACGATATCTATATATAATAACGATATCTATATATAATAACGATATCTATATATAATAACGATATCTATATATAATAACGATATCTATATATAATAACGATATATATATATAATAACGATATTATATATATAATAACGATATCTATATATAATAACGATATATATCTATATATAATAACGATATATATCTATATATAATAACGATATATATATATATAACGATATATATATATATATAACGATATATATATATAACGATATATAATGATATATATATAATAACGATATCTATATATAACGATATCTATATATAACGATATATATAATAACGATATATATATATAATAACGATATATATATATAATAACGATATCTATATATAATAACGATATCTATATATAATAACGATATCTATATATAATAACGATATCTATATATAATAACGATATCTATATATAATAACGATATCTATATATAATAACGATATCTATATATAATAACGATATATATATATAATAACGATATCTATATATAATAACGATATCTATATATAATAACGATATCTATATATAATAACGATATCTATATATAATAACGATATCTATATATAATAACGATATATATATATAATAACGATATTATATATATAATAACGATATATATATATATAATAACGATATATATATATATAATGATATATATATAATAACGATATCTATATATAACGATATATAATAACGATATATATATATAATAACGATATCTATATATAATAACGATATCTATATATAATAACGATATATATATATAATAACGATATTATATATAT
This sequence comes from Sarcophaga caerulescens, assembly GCA_927399465.1. NCBI lineage: Eukaryota > Metazoa > Arthropoda > Insecta > Diptera > Sarcophagidae > Sarcophaga > Sarcophaga caerulescens. Next base: position 115,296,152 of record OV656873.1, on the reverse strand, counting down.
AATAACGATATCTATATATAATAACGATATATATCTATATATAATAACGATATATATATATATAATAACGATATTATATATATAATAACGATATATATATATAACGATATATATATATATAACGATATATATCTATATATAATAACGATATCTATATATAACGATATATATCTATATATAATAACGATATATATAATAATGATATATATATATATAATATTCAACGTGTAACACTGCAGTTAGTCGTGGTTAGAAGCTGGCTGACGGGAATAGGTCCCAAAATTGATGATGATGGGAGTAACCATTGACAGCAGGATCAATTTTTAAGCGCACTTGCTGGAATAATGCCCTACCTTAGGAGGCCGAAAGCGGGAGAAGACAGTTGCTGATGAAAGTAGTGTGATCACGGGAATAGGTCCCAAACTTGCTGATCACAATACGTGTGTACTACCTGTAAGCAGAAGGAAGAGGATAGAATTCATTACAAACGTATAGTTTCGAAGCAGTCAATTAAGTACATACCTGGGAGTAACCATTGACAGCAGAATCAATTTTTTCGCGCACTTGCTCGAATAATGCGTAACCTAGGAGGTCCAAAGCATGAAGAAAAGACAGTTGTTATTGAAAGTATCACGGGAATAGGTCCCAAACTTGCTGATCACAATACGGATGTTGTACCTGTAAGGAGAAGGAAGAGCATGGAATTCATTACAGACGTATAACATTGAAGCAGGGAATTAAGTACATACCTGGGAGTAACCATTGACAGCAGTATCAATTTTTCAGCGCACTTGCTGCAATAATGCTTACCCCAGGAGGCCCAAAGCGGGAGAAAAGACAGCTGCTAATGAAAGTAGTGTGATCACGGGAATAGGCCTCAAACTTCATGATCACAATACGGATGTTCTATCTGTAAGCAGAAGGAAGAGGATAGAATTCAGTACAAACGTATAACATCGAAGCAGGCAATTAAGTACGTACCTGTGAGTAACGAATACGTATCCTAGAAGGCCCAAAGCATGAAGAAAGACAGTTGCTGATGTGTTCGATTGGTATATATGCAGCCCAGCCACTATATGGGCTGAGGCTATGAATAAGAAGACCTATAGAGCAGGAATTGAAGCAGCCTACAGGAGATCTGTCCTGAGGATAATTTCAGACTTCCGTATGGTGTTTACTGATGCACCGGTTGCATTGGTGATTGCGGAGATGGTGCGCCTGCAGCTAGTAGTGGCCTTAGAGAGAAGGAAACATGTTACAAGAAAAGGAACAGGCCTTTTGAAACCCATTCGATTGGTTGATGATGCTGAGAATAGATGGCAGCAAGACTGCTCCAATTTCACCAAGGGAAGTGTGACGAACGCGGTTGGTTTTAGTATGTAGGCGCTCAGCAAGCAGAGTGTTAGTGTTGCAGAGTGTTAGTGTTGCAGCGTATAGTGCAGGTTGGGTAGGCCGGGTTACCAATGCCTTTTGAAGGATCCCAGCCTTTAGATCGTAAAGCTAAAAAAAAAAAAAACAAAAATACATGAATAATAATATTAAAGAACAAATAAAAAGAACATTTACAATCTTTCTAAACATTTTAACGTAATTTTTTTTTTTTTAATTTTTTGAAAATTGATTATTGAAATTATTACATAATATTGGAGTCTAGTGGGGTGTTAAACCTATTCAAATTTAATCCTTTTATAATTTTCTTTGACAAAATTTGATGATATTGTGAACGCAGTGTAAAAATAGACATGTTTTGTTATGATTTCATTAATTTAATTTTTTTTAAAACAGTAAAACTTTGTTATTGTGTTACTATAAATGACCATATAACGGGAATTTTCTTTAAAACACTTGTTCTCTAACTATATGTACTTCCATGCATATTAACTGTACATTATGGCACATTTTATCACGTCTTGATGTCAATTGTTTTTATTTGGCGCATCAAATTCAAATTTTAAAGCTGAGTTTGCCAATTTTTGTTGTTTTTCTCTCTCCCCTCTTCTTTTCTTTTAAATTTCTATTCACACTTTGCACTGGTAAATTCGTAGATAAAAACCCAGAACCTGTTGGACAGTTAAAAAGAGCAGAAAGATCAGTGTTCAGTGTTCACTGTGTACTAACAGGAGTAAGCGTTCTGATGTGTTCACATGTATTGTTTTAATGTTGGGGTACGCGGGAATGATTTGTTTAATGATTATACGGGGGGTTTTGGGTGTTTTAAAGATTAATTTTGCGGTATGCAATGTAAGAAGAAGAAGAAGAACTTGTTTAGTATTGATTACATACCATTTCAAAGGCAACAGTCGGAGAGAGAGAGGAAACTTTGTGGTTTTTTTTTATGCATGGGATAGTTTAGAATTTCTACTTTCTGTTGTGCGTATCAGTTTCCTAGGCATAGTGAAAAAAATCGGTGATAAATATGTTTTTAAGTTTCAAATGAAATTTTCGACTATTTAGTCCATTATGCCTAAAAAACTATAGAACTATATCACATAGAAAGTAGAAGTTCTAAGCTATCACGTGCAAAAAATTTCATCCAAAAATTCAAAGCGGTTCAAAAGTTATAAGCGTTTAAAAAAATTAGTTTGCCCAAAATACCCTTACTACAGCATTCTGTTCGCCTGGTATTTTAACGAATTTTTGGAAATTTTCTAAAAAACCAAAATGTAGCTCTGTTAACAGGTTAACATGGGGCCACTGTTATGTAACAGCCCCATGTTATCGTGTTAATAGAGCTACATTTTGGTTTTTATCAAATTTCAAAAATTCTGTAAAACACCAGGCGAACAGAATGCTGTAGTAGGGGTATTTTCGGTCAAAGCAATTTTTTTAATGCTTATAACTTTTGAACCGCTTGGAATTTTCCAATGAAATTTTTTGCATGGGTTAGTTTAGAACTTCTACTTTCTGTTGTATGTATTAGTTTCCTAGGTATACTGAAATAAATCGGCGATAAAGGTGTTCAAAATTTTCAAATTAAATTTTCACTGATTTAGTTCAGTATCCCTAAGAAATTAATACATTCAACAGAAAGTAGAAGTTCTAAACTATCACATACAAAAAATTTCATTAAAAAATTCCCAGTCGTTCGAAAGTTATAAGCGTTTAAAGAAATTAGTTTGCCATGGTGTTGGTATTTGTTGTTGTTGCTACATTTTGGTTTTTAGAAAATTTCCAAAAATTCGTTAAAATACCAGGCGAACAAAATGCTGTAGTAGGGGTATTTTCAGCTAACTATTTTCTTTAAACGCTTATAACTTTTGAACCGCTGGGAATTTTTAAATGAAATTTTTTGCACATGATAGCTTAGAACTTCTACTTTCTGCTGAATGTATTAATTTTTTAGGGATAGTGGACTAAATCAGTAAAAATTTTATTTGAAAATTTTGAACACATTTATCACCGATTTATTTCACTATTCTTAGGAAACTAATACATCCAACAGAAAGAAGAAGTCCTACACTATCCCATGCAAAAAGTTTCGTTCAAAAATTCCGAACGGTTCAAAAGTTATAAGCGTTTAAGGAAAATAGTTAGCAGTTAGTTGGGCAAACTAATTTTTTTAAACCCTTATAACTTTTAAACGGCTGAGAATTTTGTAATGAAACTTTTTGCATGGGATAGTTTAGAACTTCTACTTTCTACGTGATGAATTAGTTTTTAGGGATGATGGACTAATTAGGTGACATTTTAATACCAAAAATTTAAAACGCATTTATCACCTATTTACTCCATTATCCTTCAAAAATTCTTAGGGGTTCAAAAGTTATAAGCGTTAAAACATCAGGCGAACAGAATGCTGTAGCAGGGGTAGAGTTTCGATTAATTAAAATTTTTTAATGCTTATAACTTCTAAACTGCTTGGAATTTTTGAATGAAATTTTTTGCATGGGATAGTTTAGAACTTCTACATACCTTCTGTTGTATGTATTCAGGTGATGGCCGCTCCATAATCTCCGGGCATTGTGTTGGTTACAGAAAATTAGTTTGCAGGAGATATTAAAGATGGCGTAGAGCTTATTGTTGTTAGGTTTGAATCCATTAGTGTGTTGTAAAAGGAAAAGCTTCTGCGGGAATATCGCAGACAGTGCAGGGCGGCTGAAGAGTGCTGTTCCCCCAATCCCCGGGCATTGTGTTGGTAACAGAAAATAAGTTTTCAGAAAAGATCAAAAGAGGGCGTAGTGTTTATAGATGTTAGATTCAAATTAACGCTTATTTAACGTGGTTTCACTATCATGTGCATCGATGTCAACGTCACCATCCTCATCCACGGCAGGCAGTTGTTGCTAAAGCTACGGACGGAAGTGTTGTATCCTATTTAACAAACATTAAATGGAAAAAAAAATTATAAAATCTTTTGTATTAAAGGAACACCAACACTTACTTCGACCATTCTTTTCGGTTTTGCCATCACCTTCAGCGCCCTCTTGGTCTGCCTTTTTGCCCGAAATCTGCTCATTTTTGGCCTGTTCGCATAGGCGGAATGCTTCTAAAAATTCATTGAGATCAACGAGACCGTCTTTATTCAAGTCCATCAAGCGACACATATCACGCGGCAATTGTTTACGTCTATTGGTGCCGGGTTAATGTTTTTCCAAGAGTTAACACGCATCACTAAATTCGCTAAGGGAAATATGACCTAGACGACAAAGGAAAACATTGAGTAAAGGCACTTACCAGGGCTAAATTTTTTAATTTACCTGACTGATCTGATTCCCGTGAATGGAAAATGGCCTCCAAACTCCTGACATTTTTGTACAAATAGTCGGCAAGACTGGTTTCTTGTTACTGAGCTTCGATCTGAGAAACAAAATGTTTTCGTTATCGATAGACAAATGTTGCAAATCGATGTCAAATACTATAATATGTTACCGATAACTACAATATCTACTACAATATGTTATTAACAAATGCAACATGCTTTCAATAATTAAAGAATGTTATCGATAATTACTATATGTTATCGATAACATTGATAACTACAATATGTTATCGATAGCATCTTACCGATAACAAGTTATCAATAATTATAATATATTCATATATTTTATCGATATATTTTCAATGACAAACATGCGACATCGATGTTATTGATCCCTTCATGTTTGCATAAATATTGTTACTCGCTATAGTATCCATGTCCAATAACTCAAAAGTGGTTAAATAGTTAACCTCATTGGCTGGATCATCATCTTCCGAAGGAGCCAAACGTGGACGCAATAAACACCAAGATAAACCCAAATTGGTGGCCTTTTCCATGGGCTTCCAGCACTTGGAAACCGGGATCACACCTTTATTTCACAAATTGCTTTTAATAACAAGAGAATCAATTCTAAAGTAATTCGTAATGAAACTTACCCCTATCCTTTAGATCATGTTTCTTAAACTCGGCCTCCAATTCATTTCTTTTGGCTCTTATTCGTGTTCCCAACTATCTAATGGCTGAACTTTCGACAATGCCGACGCGTTGGTCGAGTGTTAATTGACGTGTTTTTGGGGGCAGCCCATATATATTTCATGAAATGTGTTTCCAAATGAGGATTCAATTTAATATACGCACCACGATTGAATCCTATGACTTAGTAATTGTATGCTGAGAATGTGGTTATGACCTTATTGTCATGAGTAAACTCATAACCATTGACTTTACACTCATGGGAATGCACCAAATAGTCAAGCTTGCTTGTGTTGTTCAAAGAAATTTTTGGTAATATCTTGTCCAAAATAGGTGTCAGCATCACATAAACTATTTGGCAAATAGCCTTCATTGTTCTAAGGATCGCACCACATTATGTCGAAGAGCTGGAAAGACAGGGAAATTGTTGAGAAATTATTAAAATTTGTTGTAAAACTAGGTGCTGCAATAAATAGTAATTGGAGATCAAACAACCAGCCGGTTCCAAGTCACCGAATTAATGCTTTCAATTAAAATTTACTTTGAGCTGCTGAGATCGATACCAAGGAATAATTACCGATTAACGAAAGAGTTACTGGCTGAAATATAGTGTCAGACATGGATCCGTAATAGGTTCTTATAACAACGCTCGACTACTTCTTGGAATTCCACTTAAAACGTTATCGTTTTGAAATTTCGCCTTTGAGCAGTCAAGAAAAAAGTTGTAAGCCGCAGATTACGATGCCCTGCAGTGAATCTCGTTGTATAATCCGCTTACCATATGATTCTCTACCGGGTACTCATTGGCCTGTCCAAACAAAATTATTTTCTAGCTTGTTCCAAACCCGGGATCGCATCTAAAAAGACTTCGATCGGTAACACGAATCAACATTACATCCTTTAAACTGATTGCATCATGCGATTTACACGTTAATTGCTTCATCGATCCTTATTTTTTACGAAAAGAACAAGAGCTACTATATGGCGAATGCGAAAGCTATCGAGCAGAACATCAACGATATTTGGTTCCAACAATTAGACGCATCTTGCTAAACAGTGCGTTTGATTGGTGATTTATTGCAAAATCCTTCCATAGGTTCATTATTGCATGCATCGTATGCAATATTTCTAATTAAATTTTATCAAATTTAATTCATTACCTTTAGTAAAATAATATATGACACAGAAAGTAGAAGTTCTAAGCTATCCCATGCAAAAAAGTTCAAAAGTTATAAGCGTTTAAAGAAATTAGTTTGCCATGTTATTGTTGTTGTTGCTACATTTTGGTTTTTCGAAAATTTCAAAAAATTTTGGTAAAATACCAGGCGAACAGAATGCTGTAGTAGGGGTATTTTCGGCAAATTATTTTTTTTTTCGCAAATTTCAAAAATTCTGGTAAAATACCAGGCGAACAGAATGCTGTAGTTGGGTTATTTTTGGCAAATTATGTTTTTAAACGCTTATAACTTTTGAACCGCTTGGAATTTTTGAATGAAATTGTTTGTATATGATTGTCTAGAACTTCTACTTTCTGTTGAATTAGTTTAGTTTCTTAGTTTCCTAAGAATAGTGAAATAAATCGGTGCTAAATGTGTTTTAAATTTTCTAATTAAATTTTAACAAATTTAATTCACTACATTTTGAAGTGTACACACACATGTACTGTTTTAATGTTGGGATACGGGAATGATTTGTTTAATGATTATACGGGGGTTTTGGGGGTGTTTTAAAGATAAATTTTGCGGTATGCAATGTAAGAAGAAGAAGAAGAACTTGTTTAGTATTGTTTACATACCATTTCAAAAGCAACAGTCGGAGAGAGAGGAAACTTTGTGGATTTTTTTTTTTACAAATCTTCTTCGTTATAATCACGATTTTGTTGTCGTTCGTGTTGTTTGCTTCTTCGAACACATGAAAAAGCTGTCTTGTTGTTTGCTTTAAAGCTTATGTTATGTGCTTTACTAACACATACACTGTAAGAAAATGTACAACAAAAATTGTTTCTAAGCCTGTAGTTTCATTTGGTGAATGTCTTAAAAGTAGTCTTCGTTTGGTAAGCTACGCACGAACAACACTTTACTTCATAACGTAAAACTAAAGCGCACGCGTTGTGTTTTAAAACACACAAAAATAAAAATAATTTCAATTTAACAAAATAAACTTACTTACCTGCAAATATTTTTGAAGTTGATGCTTACGCCGCTACCGCTACCGCCACCGCCGCCGTCGTCGTTTATTGTTAATCGTCTTCATTGCGTTTTAAGAGGTGTTTTAAAAACTTTGTTGTTGTTGTTTTTTTTTTTTACAACGTTGAAGCATTTGTATTAGTGAGCGAATGCCTCACAGCTTGAATGAAAATATTTTTGTGTTTATTTTTTGAATTTTTCTTTCGATGGCCTAAAGTTGCATTTTTTGAATGTAAAGTCCGGTTTAACAACTATTGGTTGGTTGTGCCTTTAAACGTTGGTTGGTAATTCGGTAGAAATTTTTTCCAATAGAGACTGTTTTTTTTTTTGAATGTACTACAGATAATCTACAAGGAAAAATATTATTTTTAATTATAAAAATTAAATAAAAAAATAAACTTAAAAAATCAAAAATTGTTAAAATTAAAATAATTTAATAAAATTATAAAGAAAATTTAAATAAAAAAAAAATATATAAATTTATGATTTAAAAACTAATAGATTAAAACAAAAAAAAAAAAAAAAGAATTTGTTGTTGATAATAAACTAGAACTAGAAAAACTTTTAGTTGATAATGTGTCTTAAAGCAATAAGGACAATACAAAAAAAAAAAAAAATAATTTTAAATTAATTCAATTTATCTCGAAAAAATATAATAAAAATAAACTAAATTTGATTAACTACAAATAAAGATATGTTCAAATTTATAATAAAAATTAAATAAATAATAAAAAAAAAATTAAAAAACTAAAAAAAGAAATTAAAATTTATAAAAAAAAAATAATTAATAATAAAAAATAATTAATAATAAATAAAAATTAATAATAAATAATTAATAATAAATAATAAAAAAAAAATTAAATAAAAATAAAGAACTGTTGAAAATAATCCAAATGGACACTTTTTCCAAAGAAAATAAATTTCAATAAAAAAAAAAAGAATTAAAAAACCAAACTCAAAATGCATAAATATTTTTAAATTTTATGTTTTTGAAGAAAATTATGAAATAGATAGATATGTTTGGTATTCTACACAATACCTCAACACTATGCGTATATCCTATATGTAATATGCTTTATTACCCGTGCGCGCCCCTCCATATCTTAGTTATCTATCAATTGGATAAGCGGATATAATTTTTTCCCGTGTCCTAGTTGAGTTGAGTCTTCATTGCACCGCGATAACCCACGCAATGTAGTTATCGCTGTCGAAAGAAGTTATCCTGTGCCTTAATTTTTTTTAATGGTACAAGAAATACTTCAATGCATCTGTTCTTAACATCGTGCTTTGAAGACTATTTTAAGGTTTCTTGGCCGCATACAGGAAAGGGCGCAGATAATCTTTAATGACAGCAAGATATCAAAGTTTATTTAGTCATTGAAAATTCGCCACAATATAGCTTTTATTTCTCTATTCTATTGACACTACAATGGATTGTGTTTTAGCAACAAAGAAGGATTTTTGTTCCCGTAAATCAAATATTTTTGCGAGATACTTGTCTTTCTCATATTCACATCCATTAATGGTTGATTGGCCAATGAAGTGTACAAGGAATTACAGAGAAAATTTGTTCTGCAGACACTCTATCCGTAGACTCTTCCAGTCATAGATAGATTCAAATCGAATGTTTACAAAAACTTAACCCCTTTTCGACCTTTAACAACCTATTTTCCCTTGCTGAAGTCGTCGTAATCTAGTAGGTAGTGTTTTGGTTAATTAGAAGAGAGCTAGCGAGCTCAAACTCGCCTCTGACATCTTAAAAAAAGAATTTTTTTCGTCTACAAACGCTTAACCCCCTTTTCATCTTTCACAACCTATTTTCCCTTACATGAAATCGCCGTAATCGAGTAGGTAGTATTTTGCTTTACTAGACGAGAGCTGGTGAGTTCAAATCTCTCACAAATCTGCCACCACTCATGGATAAAATTAACATATTGAACATTGGCGGTGTACGAAACAAAATCGTAATCTTAACTAAAATATTGTAATGATCAATGAAGTGAGTAAGTTTGAGTAGAGGGCTTCTTCCCTTGATAGTATGATGGTAGGTAGGTAGGTAGAGGTGGGCCGACTTCCTAAACGCAAGTTGCAATTCATAATTTTAAAAAATGCGTATGCAATGCAAAACATACCTTAAATGCAACCTTGCATTGCATACTTTTTTTTGCATTTTATCGGCATTTAGGAACTTACTCAGCCAAGTGTTTGCATACAAAATAAAAATGATGCGCGATTTTGACTGCTGATACTCATTAAAATGCGTTGCCAAACGATTAGGAACATTAGACGTTGCCAATAACTTTACAAATGCGTTTACGAAGTGTATGCATTGTAAATATGCATTGCAACTTGCGTTTAGGAAGTCGGCCGTGGCTGCCCATCCAAGAAAAATCCTTGGATGGACTCACTTAGGCCGCATTGGGCCCATTCTGTTACCACAGTTATCCGTTATCCCCTAGACTCGGAACCACTCGGAGCTCCTGATGAAGCGATTTAGGCTACCAATGTCAATCCTTGACAGTTCCTCCAGATCATCCATGTAGTAAGTACCCAAGTACTTCCTTCTCCTTTGGCAAAGAGCCGGGCATGTACCCAGCAGGTGAGAGACAGTCTCCTCCTCTTCCTCATCTCTGCAGCTTCTGCAGAAGTCGTTAGCAAATGATAGTATGAAGAAAAAAAAAAAAAAATACGGAAATAACCAACCAATTCAAAAATCTTTATGAAAGCATTCAAAAAGCCTGGCTTGTAAAATTCAAAATAAAAACAAGAGAAGAATAATTTTTTTTTCCAATCTAAAAATAAAACTTTAAAAAACTGAAATGTTTAAATAAAAATATTTATAAAAAATATATACAAATTACTTTCAAATAAAAAAAAAAAAAAAAAACTCAAAAGACAAACAAAAAATTTATAAAAAATTCTAAAAAAAAAAATTAATTAAATAAAGAAAGACAAAAAGCTTAAGTAATAATATAATAAATATAAATATGTAAACAAAATCCATCTATAAATATCAACAATATAACAATAAACAAGTTAATAAAATATTAAAAATCTTGACTATCAAGCTGACAGTAAATCTTTAATTTTGAATTTATTCAACCGGTTCGGTTCGCTCGCTCGCTTCTTTAAAAAAAAAAAAATATTCAAAATATTGAAATTTTTGTGTGTTTTTGTTTTAATTTTTATCTTTTGTTTTATTGTGTCAAATTAAAATATTTTTGTTTTTATTAAAAATTATCCACCATCCACCATCTTCTAATCTTATTACGGCTTTAATTGCAGTTTATTTAGCGGATTTTTGATTATTGTTTTGAATACAAACTTTTCTGCCACTTAAAACTAAACATTATTAACGTCAACATCATCATCATAATCGTTAGCCATTAAATTGGGATTAATTGAACCAAAAAGAAAAATAAAAATAACTCCACAGACATATTTTTTTTTCACAACGTTTTGTTAAGAAAGGTAAGTGAATAGATAAACTTGAAATTATTTAAATAGTTTTATTTAATAAACCATAATTAAATTGGAATATCAGTCACATTAATTGGGAGGGCTTAGCAGCTAATACTAGTTATCGTCTGTGGACAACTGGTTAATGCCACGGATCGAATATCAATCAATCTGACGGAATTATGAACGTTCAGGAATTTAGAGTACATAATACCACCTTATAAGTTCTCGAGGCAGTTCAGAATACAAACAACACTAAGGGGACAACACCCACTAATGCAGTGCATTGCATTGGAACTAGGAAAATAAATTGTGGCAGATAGAAGCAAGCCTTTATAGACATTAGATTTGAATCTATTTTTCAGGTGTAGCTTATTCGATAAAGCGTCTTTCAGGCGAAGTAATGACCTTTAAGGATGGCAATATCACTTCTTCATAAGCCAGCTGGCTTTAACGGTACTTATTTGTAACATGAGCTTTAGAACAGTCCACAACTATCGCGAGACAAAGCAATACAATTCTGACACTTGGGCTTATGGGGAGGAATGGACCAAGTAGGCTGGATAGCCATGGTCTCAAGGTTTCCAAAGCAGTTTGCGTTGCGATCGAGCATTACTTGGGACCGGAGATATGGGCGTTGAAACTAATACAGGTGATATCTTTCTCATTGACAAAAATCAAAACAAAAATATTGACCAAAAATGCAAGTCATCTACCAAAAATTGCAAGTCATCTACTCAAAAAAAAATGCAAGTCATCGACCAAAAAATGCAAGTCATTTACCCAAAAAAATGCAAGTCATCTACCCAAAAACAATGCAAGTCATCTATAAAAAAAATGCAAGTCATCTACCCAAAAAAATGCAAGTCATCTACCCAAAAAATGCAAGTCATCTACCCTTAAAAATGCAAGTCATCTACCCTTAAAAATGCAAGTCATCTATCCAAAAATTGCAAGTCATCTACCCTAAAAAATGCAAGTCATCGACCAAAAAATGCAAGTCATCTACCCAAAAAAATGCAAGTCATCTACCCGAAAAATGCAAGTCATCTACCCAAAAATTGCAAGTCATCTACCCAAAAAAAATCCAAGTCATCTATCCAAAAAAATGCAAGTCATCTATCCAAAAATTGCAAGTCATCTACCCAAAAAATGCAAGTCATCTACCCTAAAAAATGCAAGTCATCTACCCAAAAAATGCAAGTCATCTACCCAAAAAAAATCCAAGTCATCTATCCAAAAAAAATGCAAGTCATCTACCCTAAAAAATGCAAGTCATCGACCCTAAAAAATGCAAGTCATCTACCCAAAAAATTGCAAGTCATCTACCCTAAAAAATGCAAGTCATCTACTCAAAAAAATGCAAGTCATCTATCCAAAAAAAATGCAAGTCATCTACCCAAAAAAATGCAAGTCATCTACCCTAAAAAATGCAAGTCATCTACCCTAAAAAATGCAAGTCATCTACCCTAAAAAATGCAAGTCATCTACCCAAAAAAATGCAAGTCATCAACCAGAATAATCCAAGTCATCAACCAGAATAATCCAAATCATCAACCAGAATAATCCAAGTCATCAACCAAAGAAATGCAACTTGCAAAAAATACGACATTTTGTTGGATATATATTGTAAAATGCATATGAACTAAATGAGAATTATTAAAATTTTTACTTTTGAACTTAAAAACCCATTCCATTCCATTTTTTAAAATTAGCTTCCCAGGCTATATCTGCGGTCCCAAGTAACGTCCGACAGTAAGAAAACCTGTTTTGGAATCATTGAGGTCATGGCTATGCAGTGGACTAGGTCCACTGCCCCACTAGGTCCATTTTTTCCGATTTTGCGCGATTAAAATAGAGAATATTACTTATTTTTTCTTTATCGCCTATATCTGCGGTCCCAAGTAACGCCCAACTGCAAGGAAACCTGTTTTGGAATCATTGAGGTCATGGCTATACAGTCGACTAGGTCCACTGCCCCACTAGGTCCATTTTTTCCGATTTTGCGCGATTAAAATAGAGAATATTACTTATTTTTTCTTTATCGCCTATATCTGCGGTCCCAAGTAACGCCCAACTGTAAGGAAACCTGTTTTGGAATCATTGAGGTCATGGCTATACAGTCGACTAGGTCCACTGCCCCACTAGGTCCATTTTTTTCGATTTTGCGCGATTAAAATAGAGAATATTACTTATTTTTGCTTTATCGCCTATATCTGGGGTCCCAAGTAACGTTCGACAGTAAGAAAACTTGTTTTGGAATCATTGAGGTCATGGCTATGCAGTCGACTAGATCCACTGCCCCACTAGGTCCATTTTTTCCGATTTTGCGCGATTAAAATAGAAAATATTACTTATTTTTTCTTTATCGCCTATAACTGCGGCCCCAAGTAACGCCCAACAGTAAGGAAACCTGTTTTGGAATCATTGAGGTCATGGCTGTGTAGTGGACTAGGGTCATTGCCCCACTAGGTCCATTTTTTCCGATTTTGCGCGATTTAAATAGGGGACTTTTATCTTTTTTACTTCATCGCCTATATTTCCGGCCCCAAGTAATGCTCGACCGTAAGGAAATCTGTTTTGGAATCCTTAATACCATGGCTCTCCAGCCCTGAAACCTGAAAATACACTTTCTACGCACTATAACATATTACCAGCAGTCCTCTAACCTAAAAAACGTACCCAAATTTGTAGACATATTTTGCTCTCTCTGTCTTTGGATCGCCCTTATTAATGCCAGTGACGTTTTGTACAAAGTAAATGCCTTCATATCACTGTCAGAGATTTCAATTAAAGTCTTTAAGCTTATACCAGCGGTTTGTTTACTGAAGATCAAATATCATCACGTTTGTGCAAGTAACTTGTACAAAAAAAGTAGAAAAGTTTTGTTTAAAGAACTGAAAATTGAGTATTTAGTAGGTGAGAAAATCGCATAGAAAAATGCAATATTTTCTTACAATCAAGATTCAGGTGTAATAGTTAGACTAGAATATTTATTTATAAATAAATTTCAAAGACATTCTATTTATATGTCATTAAAAACAACAATAGATATTCGAATAATGACTTAATTACAGATCATTTACTTGATAGTTATACAGGTGCTGATGTAACAATTGTTTTATTTTTGTTTTTTTTTTCTTCTTCTATTGTAATATGAGTAAATAAATAAAAAATATATTCTATTTTCTTTTATTAAGAAATTAAAATGATTTCATCAATGATGATCAATAACAATAATAACAATAAAAAAAAATAATAATAAAAATAATAAGAAAATATTTTTGAATAGAAGAAAACAATTTGAAATCAAACATCACCCACGTTTTTTAAAAGAGAAAATAAAAGAAATTCAATTGGAATATAAAATCTATAATAAATAAAAACGAAACTGACATCTTCATTTAACGAACAGTTAGAAATCTTATTTAAAATTAAAAAAGTTAAAAAATTCATTCCAAAAATGGTAAAACATCTAAAAATTCTTTTGAATGTCATGGCTTTTGAAAGAGATCAGATTTTTTAAGTGTGTGAAGCGCAAGCCACAAACCGATCCTATAAACGTATCCCATTTTGATGTTAAAACAGCAAATTTTAATGTTAATAGAACCAAGTTTTTAATTAACACAGCAATGTTAGCTATTGAACTCTTCATTTATGAAGGTCCTGCAGTACAATAACACATACTTACATACATAATTGGTCATTACAACCCTTCAGTCAGGATTATTAACCTAGTTTCTCACACCACTTATGTTGCGTGTGTTAATTTTATACATAAGTGGCGGGACCTACAGTTTAAAGTCGACTCCGAACGACAGATTTTGTGAGAAACTTTTCATGGCAATTTTATTTACTCTCAGAGTTTTTGCCAGAAATCTGCTGAGAGGAAATCGCCAAAGAAATACTTTTTGTATTTTGTTTTGATGTCTGGCCTGGGGCTCGTACCCTGGCTTTACGTCTAATAAGCAAACACACAACCTACTAGACTACGGCGACACATTCCAAGGCTTATTACAATGCAAAACTAATTTATAATATTTAAAAACCTTATTTTTTTTTTTTTAATAGTACAATTTCTTTAAGAAATTCATGTTAAATCCATTTTAAAGCGATTTATGGAAGATACAAGAAAATAAACTTTTAAACTGAATTATCAGCAATGAGGAAATAATTACTTTCATGTTTATTTGTTTTGTTGTAAAATTCAAAGCTTTAACTTTCGTTTTCTTCTATATTTTCCCAAAATTTTCCTTATTATTTTTATTATTTTTTGTGATTTTTTATTATTTATTACGATTTTCTTTTACTAAACTGTTCTAAATCTCGAAATTATGTTAGCTTAACAGTCTCTGTTAACAACACACTCAATGTAGAAAAAGGATATAACTTCCATTTGTTTACATTTAAGTTTCTTTTGTTGGTATTTGTAACACACTAAATTAAAGCAAGAAAATATTAAAAGGAGAGAATGTGTATGTTTACTACATAAAAGGGCTCTGCATATGGTTTGTTTACATTTTAGAAAGTTTGAGAGAGCATAAGAGGCAATTAAAATAGTATGTATTACTTTGGTTTTGCTTTAACAGATCGCGTACCATTTGTTTATATTAAAATTTCTTTTGGTTGTATGCTGCTAACACAATAATATTAAAGTAAATATTAGAGTGAAAGAATGTGTATGTGTACTAAAGAAAAGGCCTCTGTATTAGTTTGTTTCTCTATAGGAGAAAAACAAAAAGGTTACTGGAAACAACAAATAAGAGAGAGAGTGCATGCATTAACAGATTTTAATATGAACAAACAGAGTTTTTACAGAACAACAGATACGAGTTTGTTTTAAAAGTATTGTTTTTGTTTTTATTTTAAAAACAGCCCTATTCGTGAGAAAAACAACAAATACTTTGCAAGAAACCGCGTGTGCATACGAGAATGCAAAGGAAAGTGTAAATAAGAGATTCTTTATGCTTTAATCAGCAATTGTATGGCAAATGTAAAGATCACACGTAAATGGCGTAAACGAAGTTTACGTTTGCCATTGACCGCCTGATAATTATTTAACCTTTAATAAGATGGAATATTAATTTCACTTTAAAAAAGAAAACAGAAAATTCCTACAAATAATACTGAGGTTTTCAATAGTTATGTATTTGTATGCGTTTAAGCAATTTTATGAATTTTATTTAAAACTATTTTCCAAATATCCAAATGTCTTGCTTAAGAATCTCAAATTATCACTATAATTATACATATGTACATCACTCAAGAGGAGGTTCTTTAAATGACATTACATTTCGTACATAATGGCGACAGGTTCGGTACAAGCACTATTAATGAAATAAAAATTTCATAGAAATCATAGCTATAGTAGGTTTGTGAAAATAGATTTTTAACTCTATAACTCTACTATCAAACCATGTTAATTAACAGAGCTATGTTATGTTCCTAACAGAGTTCTGTTAAATTAAAAAATCAAAACTTGAAAGTAAAAACAGGAAAAAAGACTAAATTTCTGTTCTAAATTAGATAAAAAGGACATAAGGTGATAACCTACAGTAAGTGAATATTACAAAATATTGTGTAATAAATATAAACAATGAACAAACAATAGCACGTTTTCGGAAACTAAGATTAAACGAAATTTAAACCAGTTTAAGAACAAATCAGAACACGATAGGCCAACCAAGTAAGCTTTAAAAGTGCGAGTATATTTTATATCTATCCTTTTGAAGTCTTAAATCTATTGTTTAACAGAATTTCTGTTAAAAACACAACATAATACTGTTAGTAACAGAAATAAGCTGTGTTAACTAAAGGTATGCGTTTAGGCAAATAGATTTTAAAGCGAATTTTCACACATATTGTGTGTTTATTTAACTCTTACTTTTGAAACCTTTAAATGTATAACCCTTTATATTATTTATACTGTTTTTTCCTTAGATATTTCAAATATTTCCAAATATTTGTTACTTTTTTTATTCGATTTCGAAACTTTAACTCAAATTACTTGATTTTTTGTGTTTGTTTTTACTTAAAAAAAAAATCAATTACTCAATAACCAATACCTTGTCAAAAATCAATATACCGTTAATAATAAATATGACTACCAGTCGGCTAGACAGCCAGTTAGTCTAGTTTAAACAAACAACCATGTTTTAAACGATTTGTACATGAAGTTTGCAACTGAAATCTAGTTTACACCTGTTAAACTATGCATGTTGGCGATGCAAGTCTAATAAATTTTTGCAATAATTTACTGCTAAAATACCAACAAAATACATACTACAGTGACTATAAAAACCTGTTGAAAATATAAAAAAAAAAATAAGATACTCAACCGTATATAGTGTATCTACGAATGACAGACAGATTACTGGTTAAAGTGTAACTAAAAAAATAGAAATAAAAACAAAACCTCAATACAAATTTTATAATATTAAGTATGCATATGTACATTATCATGCATACTTAAAATAAATTAATAAATTAACATACATACTTATGTATGTACATAAAGATATTGTAGGAAAAAACTCTAAAAGATTGTCACCTTTCAGCAAAAAGCTTATTAAATACGATGTAAATAATAATAAAAATGTCATATAAAGGGTGTGTTTTACAGATTTTCTTCTACAGAAAAAATAAACCTGCTATAATAGAAATCTTCTTGAAATATTTTTAAACAAAAAATAAAAATTTTTAAAAATTCGTAAAGAAGCTTACCTTAAACTATCATTAGACAGCTCAATAACACAACAGCAGGCGTTTTAGTCTACACATGCCGTTCGTCTACAAATATGCAAAATGTATTAAAAAAAAATCGTCATGATTTTTTTCGTTTGTTTCAGCAGGTTATTTAAACATTTTTTGAACGTAGAAACTGAAATAAAAAAAGAAAAAACAAATTAGAAAAAAGCTTTAAAAGATGACAACATATCGTTGAAAAATTCCATTAAAATGTATTTTTATTCAAAGCATTACAATATTTTAAAAGAGAAATTAGGGATAGTCACATTCAAAGCCCACAATTTTAATTTTGAAGCATGATTTACTGCCACATATTTATGTGGGTGATCATTAAAACTTCTGTAGCTATTGGAAACTGTAGTTTAGTGCATCATCAATAAGTCAATAAAATTCGGGGATAAAGAGGGAGGGATTATTTTAATAGGTAAGATAAATAGACTGCACAATCGTCGGCTTTAAGTCCACTCAGACAATTGTGGTAGCACAAAATTGAGAACCTAACGTGACTACGTATTATGGATTCCACCTAACATAACCTAATCTATCTATACAGAAGTTTATAGTAATCCTAAAGTATAGAATCAACAATAAATATCATAGAATGAGTAAAATTCAGAGAACGTAATGGTGAGATGGCAACCCTATCATTCTAGAACATGCTTGCAGAAAATCAATTATCTGCTTAGCTGGAAAAATTTTATCAGGAGATAAAATATTCATCGTATATTTATACTATAGATTTGATGTGCCATCTCTATTAATAACGTGTCGGTCAAGTATACACTGATAGTGAGAAAATCATGTGGGCTACAACCCATATCAACGGAATTTTTCTAGTTCGGCACACAATTACTGCGCAACATAGATTCCCTATGTCTAGGGGCGAAAATCTACTATTTTCTGTAGAAATAGGCGACATTCATGTATAAGCTTGGTTTTGTCAGCAGGACTCTATTAATAAGAATAGCAGATTGGCTTCTCACGATGTGTATAGTCTTGCATATTCATTGTTTCGCGGCTGTTTCCTTACAGATAGGCGCACCGTAAAACTCTATGTGAAGTATAAAGAAATTGAAAAAGAAGAAAAGTTTTATGCTACTTAAGGAAACGACTTTACTTGAGGAGTAGATTTTAAAGCCCCAATTTGTGCAAAGATATGACATGGCATTCCCCCAGCTTTTCTTATAATTTAAAAAGAGCTCCTTAAGGTTTTTGAGCAAAAAATTAAAAGAGTTGTGAAGTTGGTAAGTTCCTAAAGTTCATAGACCGGATCATATAAATTTCCCCTTGACATTAATTTGTTCTGTGATCAGCCTTAATAAACAGCACTGCCTCCAATCATTTAAATTGTAAATTATGTGTGTCTGTGGACATATGTATATTCTAAGTACATGTTAAAATAAATTATCATATAAGATTTCTTTAACGAGAACAAAAATTTTGTCATTTATTTAAGTTTGAAAAAAAAAATTTTATTTTTCATTATTATTGTTCTTGTTCTTGTAACACATAAAGTTTATGATCATTTAAAGAAATATTTTTCATTTTATTTGCGTGAAGCAAAGTCATAAAGAAAATGAAAGATTTAAATCAAATTGCAACCAAAAATCTAAATCTGGCTTAAGATAACAAATAAAGAAAAGAAAAAAAAAAACTTGAAATGAATTTTTTCTTCTTCAACATAGACAAGTATTTTTAACGTTTTTTTTTTTGTGTTTGTTTATTTTCTTAATTCATGAATAGATGAATGAATGGAATTGAATGAATTTTTGTATGACTTCATGCCGGGAAGCAAACAGTGTATGTGTATGTTTGTACATTTAAATGAAATAATTTCGCATAATTATTATTAGTTTTTATAATAGCTGCTGCTATTGTTGTTTTTGTTGTAGTAATTATAGCAAGTGATTTAGTATTTTACGTTTTATTTAAAAAAAAAATTCCAAATAATAAATAAAGAAATCTGGTTGTAATTTAAAATAATTACAAAATGTTTCTAAACACATTATTTTTAGAAGCGGTGAAATCATTATTTCCATTTTTTTCTCCTTTTAAAAATTTAAATTCAACTTAATTAACTGAGAATTAAAGAAAAAATATTTTTTTGAATTACAATTAAGTTGAACAGTTTGAAATGCATTGCATATTGTATATAGTACAAGGAAAGCTAAAAACACTTTAAATTCTTTTATTAACATTCCTTAAAGAAGTCTTTCCTTAAAGAAACCGCAAGGCACAGACAGAGATAGAGAAATGTAAATACGAGTTTATTATTACAGTTTAAAGGATGTTATAATTTCACACTTAATGCCCTGTTTTTGTACCACAAATGATTTCATTCGAACGTTTTGTTTGTATTTTTCTTATAAATAGA
Source organism: Sarcophaga caerulescens (assembly GCA_927399465.1). Taxonomy (NCBI): domain Eukaryota; kingdom Metazoa; phylum Arthropoda; class Insecta; order Diptera; family Sarcophagidae; genus Sarcophaga; species Sarcophaga caerulescens. The sequence goes on along the minus strand of OV656873.1, from coordinate 115,275,994 downwards.
CGTTCATCTGAAATCCTTTCTTACAAAAACAAAGAATAAGCCTTTATTTACATTTGGAATTGAAAATTACAAGAGAAACGAAGTAAGAAAAAGTAAGAAAGCTTTAAGAAGCACTGCTATTTACAGCTAAAACAGTTGAACACAAATGCTGAGCAGTTAAGCAATAAGGATTTTGTAAAACTACACGGTGCGACAGTGAAAATACACCCGAGTAACTACATAGTCCACGTTGTTCAGTTAGTTGAGTAGAACTCAAAAATACCTTTTTTTATATTTCTCGAACCCTTCAAACTTGTTTTATTTGACAAAAACTGTTTTTTTTTTTTACTTTACGCACAAATTTCTGGATTACTCAAACATTTCTGACCCGATTTCCAAAATTTAAATCTTGTTGGAGAGGGAAGAGATATACCTTTAATACGGTATACATATGTATATGTATTATTCGACTTAATATGCTAAGAGATTTGATGAGGTAAACTTGGAAACTTCGAATTTTTTTCATATTTTTTCAAGTTTGTCCATTCATAGTAGCAAATTTTAATAAAAAAAAAAATATAAAATAAGTGATAATATTCTTAAGGTCTGTTCTCTTGTGAAGAGATTGAGTTATCATTTGATAAAATTAGTTATTATTTAAATAACATAACAGTAGTGTTATATTTTTTATATATGTCATCTCATCAAATGAACTTTTAGCTCAAAAATTTTCTGAATTTTTGATGGATCTTGATTGTTTATCACAAATGTGTCAATTTCACGTTTGCACAACTTCCAGAAGTCGGTCAATATTAGTGTTTTTTACAAATATCATTATTTCTTATTGCGCAAACATTGGCAAACTTCTGGTGGTTGCTCAAACGTGAAATTGACACATTTTGTGATAAACAATCAAGATCCATCAAAAATTCTGAAAATTTTTGAGCTAAAAGTTCATTTGATGAGATGACATATATAAAAAATATCACTCGACTGTTAGACTCACAAAAAAAGCAGTTTTTATATTCAATATTGAATATAATATCATTTGGCCGATAATAATCTTACATAAAAAGCAGTTTTTGTCAAATAAAAAAAGTTTGGAGGGTTCGAGAAATATAAAAAAAAATATTTATGAGTTCTACTCAACAAAACTCACAACCTACACTATGTCATTAGGCGGGTGTATTTAATTTTTTTTATTTTGTCGCATAGTGCTATTAAAGCGAGTCAGAGAAAGATTGTGGAGACACGCATAAAATGTTTATAAACATTTTAATGTTATAGCAACATTGTTTACAGTTCTGTAAACTGTTAAGTATTTAGATTTGTTCTCTTTATTTACATTTTCAAATGTAAGGAAAGAAATCATAGAAATAAGCAACTGTTTTTGGCAAGCAGTTTACTTTAAAACTGTTTAATTAATAAAAAAAAAAAAAAAACATATGCAGACAACATGGATTTCAAAGCAAGATTTTTTTATTGATTAAATTAAAAAATTTAGAAAAAAAAAATTTTTTAATTAAAAATCAACTTTTGTTATGAAATGCAGTGTTAGTTTTTTAAAGCCATTGACTATTTAATGCAGCTGACTAACCCTTCCATATATTGTTTGTTTGTTTGTTTTTTTATGAATATTTAAAACTTTCATTTAACTGCCCACTTTAAAATATTTTTATTGGTTTATTATTTATGGCAATTAATGCTTAATTAACTATTCCAGTTTTTTTTTAAATAAGCCAAGATTTAAGATTTTTTCTTAATTTATTTCAACATAAAGTGTTGGTTGTTTCATCGGTTGTAATAAATTTGCATAACCAATTTTTATGTATTAAAATTTATGGGAACTTACTAATCAAGCAACTTCAAACGAGTTTTTATGAAATATAAAATTAATGGGAAATTTATGCTTAAAAATCTATAAATATAGAAATGAAAATTCTTCTGTTTCTCTTGATTCTCATAAAGAGGCCCGGCCCGTATATTTTTGAAGTAAACAAAGTTTTCAAACATGCCTTTATCTTTGGAGGCTAGGAAAAAATGTGTTTAATTTTATGTTTTGGTTTTACCGTTTAATACTCTGTTGTCTGTATATGTATTTTACAACATTAGATTTATAGTTTTAGAAAACTAATGTCACTAAACTCTAACTTATTATCTAATGGAGTTTTATGTTATTTTATTGCTCTAAAGTTTTACAATTTCAAGCCAGTTGAAAGTAATTTGTTATCATTAAAAAAAAATTTGTTTCTTCTTAAAGAAAAACCTATTAAAAGCCGAGTCATTAATATTTTTCAAGTCACTTCTTTTGTGTTCTTCCAATGTGAGATAGGAGAGCATTACTAATTGTTTAATCAAGCAAGAAAATAACTATTAAAGCAATATGTCAGAGTGGTTTGGTTAAATAAATTAATCAAAAAAGAAATACAATGCATCATAGTATACAAAGTAAGTAACAAAATACAAAATGAAATAATAATAATAATAATAACAACGCTATGGTCTACTAAACATTAATGATTTTCGAAAGTTTATTTCTTATACAACAATTGAGAACTTTTGTAGATACAAACACATATGCAACATGCATATACATACATATGTATGTATGTATAGTTACTGCTTACAAAGAATTGCATAAGAATATGATGGATATTGAAAATGTTAAATGTTAGTTAATAAGGTTAAACGGAAGTAGATAAAGGAAGTTGATTAAAAACTTTAATAAATTAAATATGTCAATAATGAACAAAAGAAACTTGAAAAATGGGTGAAGTTTTTAACAAATCATTACAATAAAGCAGAGATTGTTAAAATACGGCTTAATAAAAACTCAGTTTTAAACGTATTCTACGAGTATAACCAAAATTATTAAAAAAAAAAAAAAAAAAAAAAAAGACACTTTCGTAATAGCAATAAGCAACTATTTTAAAAAGAAAAAAATGTTTGAAGTGGAAAGGGTTAATAATTCAAAATTGGGTTTTTACGGTTTTTGTTTATATTTCTTTATTTACATTTGAAAACCAGCATTGTTAGCAATAAATACCGAAAGGATTTTATAAAACTTTAAACAGAGAGAGTACATAAATATATGTACTGTAAATACAATTACAAATAATTTGAAATATGGCCGCATATTATTTTTTTATAGTTTGAAAAGAGAAAAACGGAGAAAACAGGAGAGTATTCAAGCATTAACAGATTATTTCATTTAGATTTGAAAAGCTGCAATTTTAATCAGCAAAACAAGCAGAATTTTGTTAAAGTTCGAGAGAGAATAGGAACAATTGAATTTTAACAGACTGCTTTGTTCACAATTGAAAACCTAAAATGTTAGAAAAAAATATCAAGAAACTGATATATGTAGTATGAGAGAAAGGGCGCGAAAGAACAACACAATTGAAAACCTGAAAGGTTAGTAAGATAAAATTACAAGGATTTTGTTCCAGTATGAGAGAGAACGTAAAAGTTTACTGCAATGGTATAAACAGATTGCTTATGGCTTGTTTACATTTCTTTTGCTACATTTGCCAAGAATTTTGGTAGAACTATGGAAAGCAAAAAGAGATAGTGAGGTTATATTGTTTGTTTACATTACATTCATCGGATGTTTAAGGAGATACAATGAATATTAATAAACTTTTTTTTCTTTTAAGCCAATTTCGACCAAGTTTATTATTATTTTTAATGAAATTTAAATTTTATACTTGATTTGATTGTTAAAATGATTTCAAAACACCAAGAGCTGTAAACATCTTTCAACAATTGTCTTTAAACAAACATTATTCCTTATTTAAGCCAGTTTTTTTTTTATTTAAAACTTAAATATTTTGTGTTAATAGAAATATTTAAAGTTTAACAGGGGAAAAAAAGAAGTAAAAAAATTTCCAACAGTTGGTCGGTCGCTTAAACTAAACATGCACTGTTATAGAGTTTATAAAAAAAATTAAAATAATAATAATAAAATAACTACAAAAAAAGTAAACAAAATAATATTGAAAATATTTATTTAGTATGTGCAGTTGGCAGGCAATAAATGAAAGCGTGAAAGTTATTGTTAAATGGGTAAGAGTTATTTTCTTATTTCTTTATATTTTTTTTTTAAACAAAAAACGTGATGATTGCACCATTGCATAGTGGCGCTCAAACTACAAGTGCACTGGCAAGCTGTGTTTACAAGACAGCTGCCGAAAACATAATTGGTAACAAGATTCATTCATACATACATGCTGGCTGACTGGCTGGCTTGCTCGCTCTCTAAAGATGCATTAACCATAAAAATTGTTTGAAACACATTATTTATCTTTTAAGCTTCTTTTCTTTCCCTCCCATTTGTTTTTTAAGTCATGTTTCGTTAAAAACATAATACAGCACACAAAATGAAAACAAATTGTTGATTTGATTTTTAATTAAATTAAGAAAAAAAATATATAAGAAGCAGAGAAAAACTAAACAAAACTTAATGAAAAATTTTTCAAAGAGAAAAACTCAATTAAAATTAGATCATGAAGTTTATAGAGGCTTGAAATTTGTAAGTAAAAGTTATTTATTAACAATAAAAGTTTTCAATTTCCTACTTAAAAATTTCTAATACAAGAAAGTAGGTTTATGGGCTTAAAAAAAATTAATTTAATTTAAAGAAATTAAAAAAGAAAATCTATAAATCAACAATAAATAAATTAACACATATAAGGCTTGTGAAACATAGTATAGGGATTGCACAAATGGCTTGTCAAGTCTCTTTTTTACTTACATACATACATACATACATAATTGGTCATTAAAACCCTTCAGTCAGAATTACGACCTAGCTTCTCACACCACTTATGTTGTATGCGTTAATTTTATACATGAGTGGCGGGACCTACAGTTTAATGTCGACTCCGAACGACAGTTTTTTGAGAAACTTTTCATGGCAATTTTATTTACTCTCAGAGTTTTTGCCAGAAATCTGCTGAGAGGAAGTCACCGAAGAAATATTTTCATATTTTCGTTTTGATGTCTGACCTGGGATTCGAACTCGGGCCTTCGGTCTAATAAGCCAACACACTACCTACTAGACTACGGCGAAGTCTTTTTTACTTACTAACATTAAATTATTTTTATTTTTAAAATAAACTCTTTAACTAAAAGAAAAATAACTCAAACGGCTTGTCAAACCTAATATAGGCATTGTACAGAATCCTCGTCAAGTCTATATTTTACTTACTAACGTTAAACTATACTTTATTTTTAAACTAAAATCTTTAAATAAAAATTATAACGCAAACAGCTTATCAAACTTAGCACAAACATTGCACAAATGGCTTGTCAAGTCAATATTTGTGTTACAAGCGGTAAAATATTCACTGATTTTAAAATGAAATCTTTAAGTTTTAAAATTTTCAAGACAAGTGATTTGTCAAACTTAATGCAGGCATTGCACAAAGGACTTGTAAAGAAAGTATTTGACTTACTAACGTTAAACTTTTTAATATCGAACAAGGTTTTGTCAAGCCTAAAGTTTTCCTATTAATGTTAGAATATTCACTGTACTTTTTGTAAATTTTTAAATTAAATAAATACCTCAAGAGTTTGTCAAACTTAACAAAAATGATGTTCAAATTTGTGCCATTATGTAGCATGGAATGCTCTGAAATAACACAATTACAGAGGTTTTTATTAAAAAGAACTGGCTTGTCTATTATAAACTTGGCCAAAATAAAGAAAAATTAGATAAAACCATACAAAATACAATCAACACAATTGGCTTGTCAAACTGATATCCTCTTTATAAAAACCTATCAAACCTAATTGTTTTATTTACACTAGGAATGTCTAGAAATAATGTGTGCAACCACAGATTGTATAAGTAAATTGGCTCAAGAACAGTCACTGGACAAAAAAAATACGCTTTGCTTTGCGTAAAACGCTTGCAAAAGCCGAAATTTATGTAAAAACCTTTAATTGAATACTTAAAATTACACTTTTAAAAAGAAATTTTATTTTTGTTGTAATTTTCTTTAAAACATTATTAACCAAAGCTTTGGAACGAAATCATTTTCAACGTTATGTCATAATAGTGAGGGACGAACTGACTGACTGACTACTAACTGAGCCAGCCAACCAACGAATAAGTGAATGGTAATGTTTGAAAAAAAAATTATGTTTTAATTTAATATTTAAAGGGGAAGGTAAACTAAGGGGAATATATTGTCTGTAAGTGGTGAAAGACAAACAAAATATTTGAAAAACTGTTTCAGGAATGCAGATCTTTGGAAAAAAAATCAATTTTCGGTTAAAATTTTATTATTTTTGGCAAAGTAGACCATTCAAATGACTATGTATGGATTATTTGCAGATTTCGATCATTTTGAGGTAGTTTTCGACCACTTTTTATAAAATTTCGGACAATAACTCTAACGTTAGATATGTATGTACGTACGTTTTCTGACGTAAAAGCAAAAATCAAGTTTAAGGCGTCAAATTTCATGTTCGCGTTGGTCAATTGACGTCCTAAAAACGTGTAATTACTCCAGTTGAGTTGTTAGTTTACAAAAATCACACAAATTGACAATACACATGGCAGTTTGAAGTCGCCGTTGTCTAGGCGTAGGTAGTGTGTTAGCTTATTAGACGAAAGCCTGTGGTTCAATCTGTGGTTCTTTTCAGCAGTATTCTGGTAAAATCTCTGAACGTAAAATAAAATTGTCATGAAAACTTTAAATTGTCACTCATTTATCAAATTAACACACACAACGTGGATGACGAGACAGGCTAGGCCGTAATTCTGACTAACGGGTTGTAATCATCACAGGTTGTATGGCATACCTTCCCTTTCTAACTGCTAATTAAATTTTATTTAAAAAGTAAATTTAATTTAAAACCAAAAAAATTTTTTTTGAACAAACTTGCTTCTTATTGTTGTTTTTTATGTTTACGTTTCAACTAATAAACAATTTGGGTCAAAACTGCATGGATAATACAAAAATTGTTATTGTTTTTCGTTTTTTTTTTTTTTATTTACTTGGACGTTAATGTATCAAAAATAACAACAACCAAGACAATAACAACATAATAAAATATGACTCAAAATAAAAAAGCAGCTGCGTTTAAGAATTTCAATTGGCATGAAAATAAAAAAAAAGAGCAAAAAATTAAATAAAAAATATTCGCTTAAAAAGACCTTTAAAGTATTGTCGCACCAACACCACCAACAACACCACCACCTCCACACCACGACAATGCTTATAATATTTGCTTTGCGAATAAATTGCGAAAAATCGAAACCGTGTCACCAAAATCAGTGACAAAAATAAGTGAAAAAAATTTAAAAATTTGTTTTTAAGTGACTAAAATATATTGCACAGTGACAATTAACATACTCGTAAACAAATGAATTTAAAGAATAAACAACAACAAAAAATTAACAAAATTTTTTATTATATTTGTTTAAAAAGTAAATTTAAAAAAAAATATTTTAAATTGATCACAAACTTTCTAAGATAATTCTGGGCAAAAGTAGAACAAAGGGGGGCTTTGAAAACGAACAATTTTCAAATTCAACTAAATAGTCTGTATCCGTTGGGTAGGCACTCCCCTTACACAGTTTTTGCAGAAGTTGTAAGTTTGAGATATCGTCTTTTACTTAATGTCTCACTGCCCATAACTTACATTAAGACGCGGAGAATATTGACTGTCCGTAACACATTATCCGGTACACGATGGAAGTCAAAATGGATTTTTAATTTTTTTTTATTTTTATGAAACCAGCACTCAGGGGATGGCCCCTACTCATGGAGTGCATTGTGCAGGTTTTTTTTTAGGAAAAGTGGAAAGGGGTAAGATGCGAACAAAACGAGCCTTTTTAATGGCAATCACTCCTTTTCTCTAATAAAATGTGGTGCGACCTGCAGTAACTACGTGTTGTGTCTATATTTAATCGAAACTAAATACACTGATATTCGCCGTAGTCCAGCAGGAAGTGTGTTGGCTTATAAGACGCTAGTCCGTGATTCAAGCCCCAGTTCAGACTTCTCAAACAACACGAAATATGAAAAAATATTTCTTCGGCAACTCCCTCTCAGCATATTCTGGCAAAAACTGCGAGAGTAAAATAAAATTGCCTTGATTTTATGCGAAAAATTATTAAAAAGCATGAAAGAGCAAATGACTGGAGCTTAGTCATAGTCGCCGTAGTCTAGTATGTAGTGTGTTGGCTTATTAGACGCCGGTGGTTCAAACCCCAGCTCAGACATATCAAACGAAACGAAATATGTACAAATATTTCTTCGGCAACTTCCACCCAGCATATTTCTGGCAAAAACTTCGATAGTAAATAAAATTGCAATGAAAAGTTTCCCAGAAATCTGTCATTCAGAGTCGACATTAAACAGTATGTCTTGCCACTTATGGATAAAATTAACACACACAACATAAGTGCTGTGAGAAGCTAGGTTGTAAACCTAACTAAAGGGTTGTAATGACCAATTAAGTAAATAAATAATTGGAGTACCAAGTTATCCTAACAAAATATCTTTCAAAGTTTTAAGGCTTAATGTAAAACTTCTTTCAAATCCTCTATTTCAAATAGAATTATGTCGTGTTACAAAGAATTTTTTGTAAATGCTTTTAATTGCACAGGAAATAATTTTCTCTAAATTGCTAACAACAATTATGTCTTCTTAATATTTCTGTTTAAAAAAAACTTTTAAACTTTTATCATATCAAACTCAAAGTGTTGCGACATTATCTAAAATGTAATTTACATTGTTTTAGCATGAGATAATTTGCTTTTTTTTTTTCTTCTTTTAATTCATGTTGTACGTATGCTGACGTTGTAACTAAGAAGGCTTGACATGCAACACTTTTATGGCCCTACCTCCCTCCCTATATGCCCTCCCTTTGAAACTTCGGTCTTATGTATAAAAACTGAATTTAAAGTTGAATTATAAACAAAAACAATAAAAGGTTAATAAACTTCATTAACATGTTTTTTTTGTTTTTTTTTTGTTTTTGTTTCTGTTTTTTCTACACACATTTTACCTGTAAATAGCATAACAGTAGGAAAGAAAAATGTGGAAAAAATTGAAAAACTTTATCAGAAAAAAAAAAACAAAATTCAAGGTGAAGAAAACTATATACGAACGAAATGAGTTTATCTTGAAAAACGCATTGTTTTATTTTATTGTTGTTGTTGGTGTTATATTGCTAAGCTATGGTGGTGGTATGAAGATGGTAAAAACCAATTTTCAAGTTCATTTTAAAGATCATTACAACAACAGCAATGAAATAATATTGAAAATTTGCATAAACAACACACCAAAACGGAAATAAGAAACAATGAAAATAAATTGCAACCAACTTCAGGAGGTTAATTAATGACCGTAGAGTTGATAAATAAATAAAAGGATGCTACAATTAAAATGTAATAAAAACCATATAAAAACAGAAAAAAAATAAAAAAAAATAAAACATAAAATAAAAACAACCAAAGGTGTGTGTCATTAACTCAGCCGTTTGGAAAAAGTTTCACTGCCGTATCAAATTCTGAAGACTTTTTTAATTAAAGTTTAAATTTTTCCAATCAATTTTTAGCATTTTGTAATCATATTCGTTACCATAATAACGAAAAAAAAGCATAGTTACTGCACGCATTAATGACAGCATATTCCTATCGACTCTACACTTTTCCCCAGCTATTTGTAATTGAGCACTTATTTTGATATAAACAGAACAGAGTAGAATAGACGAAAGTGACAGCTTTGTTAAGACAAAGACCATACATAGCGGTTCGTTATGATCAGTGGTGTTGTGCTAATTTTTTTTTTTACCGGAACGAGTATATATAAGTATATAAACAGGGCCGATCCTGGGTAGGCGGCCGCTCTGTGCGGTCTCATGTCCCAAATTTAACGACGGGGGTGATTTTCCATGATAATCGTGGCAGCTGCGTTTTTTTTTTTTAGGTCTCATGTTCACGGTTCGGAAAAACAGGCCGGTTCGTTCCGGTTTTTGTTCCGGTTCGGGTTCGGTTCAAACCCTTGTTTATAAAAATACATATAAAAATTCGTCAAAAATTAGAAGAAAAAAATCAGCAATTCTTTTTAATTTTTTTTTTTTTTTTTTCAAAACGTCAGCCAATTCTCGTTATCAGAAATCGTCTTTAGTTCCGGAACGAGTTCCTGTCCAAAAAGGAAGTACCGGAACGACGTTCCGGAGCGTTCCGGCTCGACAACACCACTGGTTATGATACCACATGAAGCAGCAATTCAGAGACTAAGTGACGAATTACCCGGTCTTGTTTGAAGTATGACTAATCGAATCTAATCAAGCTGACAACCAGCTTAGTAACGTGAAAATGTGAGCCAAATGAGAGAGCCTGAGACGGACATTGACAATTAAAGAGGACAAAAAAATTTTTATCCTGCACCAATCTACAACCTCTACGGAATTCATTTGCAGGCAAACAAAGTCTCTTCGGACGTCTAATCATTACGCAGTGGCCCATGAGGATAGATGCAGTGACTGAGATATCCTAATGATGTGTTGCCGTAGTCTAGTAGGTAGTGTGTTGGCTTATTAGACGTAAAGCCAGGGTTCGAGCTCCAGGCCAGACATCAAAACAAAATACAAAAAATATTTCTTCGACGATTTCCTCTCAGCAGATTTCTGACAAAAACTCTGAGAGTAAATAAAATTGCCATGAAAAGTTTCTCACAAAATCTGTCGTTCGGAGTCGACTTTAAACTGTAGGTCCCGCCACTCATGTATAAAATTAACACACACAACATAAGTGGTGTGAGAAACTAGGTCAATAATCCTGACTGAAGGGTTGTAATGACCAATTATGTATGTAAGATATCCCAAAGATCTAATTTAAATCAACTGATGGGTGCACCTGTTATTTAAGGACGCTAGGTGAGATTCTTACTCATTTCAGAATTTTCCTGTTAATTGGCAGTTGGAAGTAGTACGCTTGCTCTAGATACTGCACAATTTTCCCTCGGGAAAACTTCGTATCGTCAAACCAAAAATCTCTAGCTTGAATTCTGAAATCTGATCTTCTATTGAGAAAGCTGTAAGGAAACATATGTATAGTCGATCCAAATGTGTTTACGGTTGTGCAGTACAGTCCTTTCATAGAACGTCAAATTCCACTGATTATAACAAAGTACACCTTAGTATATAGTACTAAGTATACTGGGCGCTAGTGAACGAGATAGGGTCCTAAAATGGGCTAGATTCCCACTAACTGATACTTATTGATACTTTTTTTAAAATTATTAGGCGCCAAAAAAATGTTTTTCTTGAATAACGTTTTACATTATACATAACATTACTTGTATTTCCGTTTCCTTTTTCATTCTGTTTTCATTTTCTTTAATAACAATAAATTGTATTTGAAGAAGAAAAAAAACTAAACTTAATTAACTGGTTCATAAACTCCATAATTGTTAAGTGATTGTCAATGGTATTATGCTATATTTAGTAATAAAGTTTAACAATGGCGATAATACAGTGCACAGTAGTTGTTAAATTTAACATTTATAGGCATTTATGTATTTATTATGCGATGTATTATTGCTGTTGCTATTATTGCAATAAAACTAATAAAAAATAAAAGAAAAGAAAATCAACACACTGGATTTTAATAACATCAATTTGTTATAATCAAATAATAAAAATCATTATTAAACGAATGACAAGTTCATTGACAACAAGCTCGCTCTTAAACAATTAAGTTTTTAGCTCAAGACAAGCGAAAGAAAATAAGAAAAAAAAAAACATTTTTTTATAATGGCTTTTACACTGTTTGCGTACCAAGTAAATGAAATAAAATTTGAAAAATTTTAATTCGAAATATTTTCAATTTACATTACAATGCACAAAAAAATATGTTTTAAAAAATGCTTCTTTTTTTGTTTGTTTATTTGAGAAAAAAAGATGTTTTTTTTTTCTTCAAAATTTACATTATAATAGAAGAATTAAAAAAATATATAAACAAATAAAAATTCGTATGATTAATTTTATTACATTATAAAGAACTACTGTTTCTTGTTTTGTGTTTTTGTTTATATTTTTTTATATTTATTTTGGCATTGTATGTAGAAAAATGTAATTTTTCTCAGCTTATTTTAAGCCATCAAATTTTTAAAGATTAAATGTCAAGTGTTTCTACTTTATATTGTTATTAATTTTTTTTTCTTTTTTGTTTTTCAAAAATAAAACCGAATTATATACAATAAAGCAACAACAAAAAAATATAATAATAAAGATTTTTTAAAAATCATTCTTTAAAAATTATAAGACCTGAAAAAGGGTAATTTTTTTAAACACACGAAAAATTAACAATTACTTCAGTCATGTAACGGTGTACATTATATGGGTGATCAGAAAGGAGAAAATGAATATTCTGGCTAACAGAGCCCTAGTATTACATAATATAAGCTTGGACAAACCAATGACTTTCAGTGCATTGAAGACCATGCTGAGAAAATGGAAATAAAAGTCGCATATAAAGGGTCCGCCAAATAAAATTTTTTTTTGAAAATGCTTTAAAAAAAACTACTGAATATTTTCTCAAATTTCTTTTTTTATTTAAAAGTACAATACTTCCGGTTAATAATGGAAAATAATTTCATTCAAATGGTTGCCTCGGCTGGCCATGCAGTAGCCTACACGATCGGTCCAATTTTTAAGCACATTATCGATTGTGTGCAGCTGTATTTCACCAATGGCTTCACGAATATTGTCTTTTAAAGCGTCAATTGTCTCTGGCTTGTCGGCGTAACACTTATCTTTGACGGCACCCCACAAATAATAGTCCAACGGTGTTAAATCGCAGCTCCGATTATGCCTCTGGACCAAAATCCGCACCAAACAGTGACCCGTTTTGGGTGCGTCGGTTTTTCAATGTATGCGTGCGGGTTTTCTGTGCCCCAAATGCGACAATTTTGCTTGTTTACATACCCGCCAAGATCAAAATGAGCTTCATCTGAAAAGATGATTTTTTTTGCCAAAATCGGCATCTTCTGTAAGTCGATCGCAGGCCCACTTAGCGAAGCGAAAACGCATAATCATTTATTTTCCATTATTAACCGGAAGGATTGTACTTTCAAATAAAAAACGAAATTTGAGAAAATATTCAGTAGTTTTTTTAAAGCATTTTCAAAAAAAAAAAGTTATTTGGCGGACCCTATACTATTGCGAAACATTAGGAAGAATAGTAGGAACAAGTGTAAAGATACTTTGGACGATTGCAATAACACTGAATGCAGTCAAATTCTGGCCCAATCTAGACAACGGACATGCTGCTATTCTGGGCAAACATAAACACATTACAATCGATTGTATATGATTTTACATTCGATTTTACTATTCCAACTAGAAACTACTGGTCTGAAGAAGTGGAGCTTTCCAATGGGATTCTTGAAGTTTACACTGATACCTCAAAGAAGAGTGACAGGATAGGCTGGGTTCTGATATTAACTACAGTGCTTTCCCAGAATCATAACAATCTAATATAAAGATTACTGTAATAGCAAGATTTGTTTTGGACTCGGATGGGCTTAAATGACATCTCTTCCTTTCCGTGATTGATCCTATTCGCACTTCCCCATTTGGAAATTGCCGGTAGGTCGACTTTTTCAATTGTTTCAGAATGGCAAACAGGCAGCACAAGGCAAATGCTATAATGCACCTTGTCAATGACTCTGGACAGATATTTACAGATGCTTCGAAACTAACTGGTGCTCAATACGATCCCAGCAGATATAGCTCACTTGATAAGGATACCTGAATACTGGTCAATTATACGTTTTAAACTTGGTCTTTCGGCCAATGACATCTGTTGTTATTGCAGAGACTAATAGGAATAGGAAAATAGGACTCTTCCCAGAGTTATATCATAGAAAATAAAAGAAGCTGTACTGCTACCCTATAATTAAACTTACTGATCTGTCGTGGAGACTCAGAGGTTTTATCGTGAGCTCCTTTGGCTTCAGGATTATGAGAAAAGATTCATTGTAGTACTAAACTGGGACCCTCTGGCCAATGTCGGCATTTGTTTATGAGGGAACAGCAGCTATCTCTATCTACACCCTCTTATGCTGTTTTCTTCTAAAATGGCTGTCAAACACAGGCTAAACTAAGCAGCTTCTGCAAATTTGGACAGAATTAAACGAATAGATGCCTATGGACAGGCATAATATTACCCTTTTATTTATGAGGTGGGCCGTTAAACCACACACGGACTTATTTGTACATCATCGTATCTTATACGAATTTATTATGGATTGGCCCATATTTATTAATATTTACTGAATAATTTGAAACAATTTTTCAAAATAACTGTGCTTCCTTGATTGGGTTTTGTAATAAATTGCTTATGGAGTAACCCATATTTACCAATAGGAAGTACAAAACTTGATTGTATTTTTGTTTTTTTTTTGTTTTCGGGTGTGAGGCGGCACACACTTTATAATTAATAGTTTTTTTTTTTTTTTTGTTATAAACTGTAAGTTTTAATTAATTATGTTAATAATTTTATAATAAATGGCTTAGTTAAGTGCTGCTGCTAATATTTCTTTCCCTTTTTTTTCTTTTTTTTTCACATGGAAGCGCATAAAGCTTTTTATGCAGTTTTTTTATGGAGTGGGATTTTATTTTTATTTTTGTTTTTTTTTTTTTTTAACTTTTTCTCTATATTGTTATAAACAAAATATTTTTTTTTTATTACAAGTTTGTTGATTGTTTTTATATAGCAAATATATATGTAAGTCTTATTGTAGTTGGTGTTGTTGTAAGCAATTGTTTATAATATTTATGCTTCAGTTATGCAATTAACAAATACTCGCACTGAGAGAAAAAGACGAAGGAAAGAAAGAAGAAAACGAGCACCTGCTAATGTTAACAAGTTATATCATAATTTATAAAATTATTATTTATTTTTACATATTTTTTTAAGCATATTTTTGCATATTTTTCTACATTTACTTAGGTCTTATTTTGTCTTTGCAAAACGTGAAAAAGAGAAATAAAAAAACAGCCGCATGATTAATTACTTAAACATCGGCTTGGGTATGTAATTTTCTTTAAAACTCTGCAATCATAGAGTGATTCATTTGTTTATTAAGAAAAACAGAAAAAAAAGAGACAAAAATTTAAATAATTTAATTAATTTGTTTAAAAACAAAAGCTTTTTTGTCAATTAAAATGCGTTTAAAACACGCGCTTCAAGTATTCAAAAAATAAAATTCCACAAAGAGTACAAAAAATTAAAAAAAATTGAAAAAATATTTAAAATTCAGTTTTAGTTCACAGCCCTGATCACAACTCACAAACTGCTTTTACAGCGCTTTAAGCATGTATTTGTGGCTTACCATTGAGCCACAACCACTGCAACAATAACCAGTCAGCCACCATACCACATTTACTCTAGAAAAAGGTCATTGAAATTGATGGTGAATTTTAGTTTGTGTATCAAAGATATAATTACGGATTGTCACAGTTTGCACTGCAAGCTTGTTAAAACAAATTGGCTACATTTTTTTCTTCTACTAAGAGGTTGTTTTTTAGATGTCGAAAAACGACGAAAGGCCCGAGTTCATATCCCAGGTCAAACATCAAAACGAAAATATTTCTTCGGCGACTTCCTCTCAGCAGATTTCTGGCAAAAACTCTGAGAACAAATAAATTTGCCATGAAAAGCTTGTCAAAAATCTGTCGTTCGGAGGCGACTTTAAACTGTAGGTCCCGCCGCCACTCATGTATAAAATTAACGCACACAACACGAGTGGTGTGAGAAGCTAGGACGTTGTACAATGGGTCAATTCGACCTCCGGGTATTGTACTTGTCACAGTTGACTAATACACGTCCTCTAATCTAACCTAACCTAAGAGGTTATTGACCTATCAACATCAGTTGTAATAAAAAATACAATGAAACGAAGGAAACATTCTTCCAAGTATTTTCGACAGCGGGTTTTCAAAGTCTGACTTGTTGCCAGAAAGTCCTTTACGTTTGAACTTATGTCCACTCACTCAGAGATCAACGGCAGACTTTTGAATCTGAAATTGTATGTTATGCCCAACTTTATTGACTAATGATATACCGTTTGATCACTCCTATGCAATTTCCAAAACAATACCCACAGCTAACTTAATTGTTAAAACAAATAGAAAAGACAATAAGAAAGCCATATTTAATTAGCAACGTATCTTTTCCCTGAGTAAAACTAAGAATATCTTCAATAAAAAGATTTCCTAGAAGCTGATATCCTTTAGATCCTATTGAAAACTGTTGAAACAATACGTACAATTGGGCAGTGCAGTGTAATTAAATTGTACTAAATTTACCATGTGGTTTCAATCTAATCCAAACAGAACTGACACTATATATACGGTGACCATCCGTCCACTATTATAGCGGACAGTCCGCTATTTTAAACTCCTGTCCGCTATTTTTTTTGCGTCCGCTATTTGTCCACTATTTTACCACACGTAACATCTAAAAAGTATTTATTTTCCAAAATGTCCGCTTTTGTCCACTTTTTTCACTAATTCGGTAAAAACGCTTATATTAGCTGGAATTACATATGAAATCCAGTTGGAAACTCTATATTTTATCTATGTCGTAGATCCAATTCCATCTCGGCCTTCAGTTGAAAAGTCGTTAATAAAGGCAACAGAAATCAGAAATGATTTAAATATAAATAATAATGAAATTTTTGATGAATTCACTTATGTAAAAAATTATGCAAATGCTGAACAAATAGAAATATGGAAACAATCAGCATTAAATCCTGATAAAAAGTGGGTTGAAATTTTCAAATTTTTCGAAACGAAAAATATTCCTTATAAAAACTTCCTGAAATTACTAGATTTCTCATTTGCTTTGCCAACGCACCAACAGAAAATGTTTTTTCTATATTTAACAATATTTGGTCTTCCGAAAAATCCCAATTGAGACTAGAATCTCTTTTGACCATAAAATGCAATTTTGAAATGGACTGTTCGGAATTTAAAACATTTTTATTTAACATGCCCAATACTAAAAAAATAACTAAAAAATACATTCTGTAGAGAAATATCAGAAGTAAATTTATACACATAAGTATATCCATATGTATGTATAAATTTAAGTTTGTGTATATTATTTGTAGCTATTTATGTCTGTATTTTAAAAAACTTTATATAAAATACTAGCTGACCCGGTGAACTTCGTACCGCCCAAAATTGATTTTTTTATTGCCCAAAACAGGTCACATTATATATTTATTGTTCAAAATTTAATCGAAGTCGGTACGTTATTTAGGTGAGGCATACAAAGAATAACAATAAGAGGTCCGAATCATGGGTAGCGCTGACGAAGTTGTAGTTGTTGTACTCGCTCCAAAACAAAAACTAACAGACATACATGTTATATATGTACATATGTAGTTATAAACCATCGAATTAACCGACTTATAGGTATCTTTTAAAGGGGCCCATTTTTGGTGGGATTGTCGATATCGACTCTACGAACTTACCCACCAAATTTTATTCGTCTACGATCAATATGTGCTTAAATATTAAATTTTAACGATTTGCCACGCGTTCTGAACATTTAAGGATATGAAAAATAGATGTTGTCCGATTCTCAGGCCTACCCGATATACACACAAAATTTCATGAATATCGGTCGATCCATTTCGGAGGAGTTTAACCACTAACACCGTGACACGAGAATTTTATATATTAGACTAATTATAATACATGAATTTTTTTGTTCTTCAATTTTATATATTTGTCCACTTTTTGCTCACGGAAATAATGGTCACCGTAACTATATATCATATAGGAGTAGCCTTTTGAGGTGAACATACTACAGACTCTATACCTGTATCAGGCTTTGATAAATACGTTCGATCAGGGATCAGGGAACATGACCATGAACATGGTCGAAAAGCAATTAAAAATTCGTATAGTCTGTGGTCACATCATGATCATCCTGACTCTTGCGCTGACCAACTTCTTCGATAGTTTGATAGTATTCTTTTAGTATAGGGACTTGCTTACCTGTGGCATCACAACGGGCCACTATGAGTGCACAAGTGAGGTTTGGTAATCAAAGCTACCACTTAGACCTAACCTATCATGGCCATAATAACCGGATTGCTTCCTGGAATGCTCATGTTACCAAGGCTCAAAGTTCTAGTCCTCAAAGTTCTGAATCCTTCTAAGGACTTATGTGAGGTATAATCTGGCATCCGTAAAAATCATCTGCCAACAACAATGCTCTATAGTTTCCTTTTCCAAAGCACTAAAGGAACGGCTTGCCTTGAAAACCTTCTCTACTTGTATTAGCAAACTGTGCCTACCCCTACTATTCATTAACGTTACCAATACTTTTGTTTTAGCGTGAAGAAGAAGAAAAATGCGTGCGTGTTGTTATTCATACTATTGCCAATTTCTTTACTGCCAATTGCTCTTTTTTTATTTGTTGGTTTGTAATTGAAAACCAAAAATGCCAACAACAAAAAAATAAAGACCATTTCATTTCTCTTATGGTTTTGTTATTGCTTAGTTTACTTATTAATTAACAACTTTTAGAGGGAGTGTTTGCAAAATAAATTTATTTGTTTTTATTACTAGTTTTGTTGCTTTTTTTTAAATGTGAGAAATTTTCAAAAAAAAAAAACATCAAATTTCTCCGCAACATAGTATTTTGTCATCTATTTGTAGGTACATATATACATACATATGTATTGGTTCGTGTTATTATTTGTGTTTGATTTATGGCTTTACGTAGGTCATCAGATAAGAGACAACTTGAACAACTTGAAAAACTTAAAAATATTGTAAAACTTTGTTTTTATGGTATTAATTATATTCCCAGAAATAAAAGGTCAATGGCTTTAAATGGCAAATACTATTTGTAATTAAAAAATAAATAAAATCTTTTCCTATTGAATTTAAGAAATTTTAAAGCAAGCGATTAATTCACTTCGATTTATTTATTTAACCCTTTGACGGACACTGACGTCTATAGACGTCATAACAAGGGTTTCTGGGGGGACATGACGTGTATACACGTCATAAATTGTTTCCTTCAAATAACGGAGATACAGCAAGTGTCCGACGGGAAGGCCTCCAAAAAATTTTGGTGTCCGTCAAAAAGTTAAGAAATAATTTCTTTTTGAAAAATGTATGACATTTCAACACAAAATTTTGTAAATATTTATGTGGGTTGACTCACTTAAAGATTTGTTTACAAAACAATGGTGAAAAAAAGTCCAGTTATTTGTTGTGTTTACTAATAAAGTCAGCCTATTTAAAAAGGTAACTATAAACACCATTTAATTGTGTTGGTGTCTCACTCTCTAACATAGATGTTAATGCTAATGCTTTAT
Organism: Sarcophaga caerulescens; assembly: GCA_927399465.1. Classification (NCBI taxonomy): domain Eukaryota; kingdom Metazoa; phylum Arthropoda; class Insecta; order Diptera; family Sarcophagidae; genus Sarcophaga; species Sarcophaga caerulescens. The sequence continues at coordinate 115,256,642 of OV656873.1, read as the reverse complement.
GCTAATGTTTACAAAAATGGTGTTATTGTAATAAACAGTAATAATGAGCACATAAAGCAATTGTTTTGTTTACTCATATGTTACAATACTATTATTGTAATTACAGTGATGCCCACCACCTTAACATTTTATTGGTTTTATATTTAAAGGGAAATAATTTTCTTTCTAACCTCCAAACTAAAAAAAATCCAAATTTTATAATTTTACTGGTATTTTTTACATTTTGAGAATGACGAGTTAACTGTTTTACTTGCTTCGAAAAACAAAAAATAAACGGAAAAACTCCTTAATCCTTAAATACTAGATTTTTGTATTAGGATATCGATTGTGCTGCATAATCCCTTCGTACATGGCATCCTGACGGCAAATGTACATAGCAATATTGATGTTGAAAAAAGGGATCTGCTGGGTTCTTCTCTGAAGACTTTGTAATTTTGTAAGTTAATCACGGTTGTCAACTATTTTTGTGTCTTTAGGGGAAAATATAAGAAGAAAAGGAGCGACAAGTTGATATACTATTTAGCCTTGGGCACAATTAAGATTTTTATCTTTATAACGCAGCGATTAAAACTCTTTCTCATGCGATCAAAGTTTATAAACAACACAATGTATTATAAATAGTTCCCAAGGGAAACCAAGGATTGTCATCCATCAGGATTTGTCATAAGAAAATAGTTTTTATTTCGGATAATTTATTAACGTTGAACTAACTTTGATTTTCATCTGTTTTCTCAGCCAGGTATTGAGTTCCCTTACCTTGAGAATTCCATTTAATTCCCATTCTTACTGCATATTCCTGTTGTTATCATAATATGTGACCGATGCAATACCATTTTCGTTTTACTAATTAGGCACGGATTGGCGATTCTCCAATTCATGCTCATAATTTTATGTTTGTAACGAATTCCGATCAAAACATATTTAATATTTTCCGTTGTAATCGGTTAAATAATATATACATATAATAATAAGTGTTTGCAAATCGTTAAGCAAAGTGTTTTATGACTTAAAGTTCCATTAAAGTTTCCATATGACTAAGGTTCCATTTTTTACGCATTTCTTTGAAAACTAAAACTAATCATTTCCATCGAGTGACCAGCATTTAGTTGTATATGAACTTTGCACTCTTGATAAAGAGCCCAAAGCCTTAATCCCTGCGTAACGAAAATAATAACCTCAACTGCATCCAAGGCCAAAAGGTATATCAACTCGGCGCTCCTTCTATGGTTATATTTTCCTCTGAAGACACAACAATTGGTGACAAGCGTGCAGATCTCTTTTTCAAACACCAATATCTCTATGAAAAAAAGAACTTTAATGGACTTTTGTTGACGTAGGACCCCATGTTCAAAGGGATTATGCAGCATAATCGATATCCTAATACAAAGATCTAGTATTCAAGGATTAAGGAGTTTTAATTTATTTTTTATATCACCATGAATATATATATATATATATTTAAAGAGAATTACCGTTAGTTTTTGTTTGAAGGTAATTAAGGAGTTAGTATAGATTTTCTTAATGATATCTAATATATAAAATTCTCGTGTCACAGTGTTAGTGGTTAAACTCCACCGAAATGGATCGACCGATTTTCATGAAATTTTGTGTGCATATCGGGTAGGTCTGAGAATCGGACAACATCTATTTTTCATGTCCCTAAATGTTAAGAGGGCGTGTCAAATCGTTAAAATTGAATATTTAAGTACATATTGATCGTAGACGAATAACATTTGGTGGGTAAGTTCGTAGAGTCGATATCGACAATCCCACCAAATATGGGCGTGACAACCCTATACCTATAACTCTTAAACTACTGAACCGATTTTAACCATTCTTTTTTGTTCGAAAGCTTATCAGGTTTAGATGGTTTAAAAAACATTCGATATAGCAATAAGTAGGCGTGGCGAACCTTTAAAATTGAATATTTAGGGACATAGTGATCGTAGACGAATGCAATTTGGTGGGTAAGTTCATAGAGTCGATATCCACAAACTCACACTCACAAATGGGCGTGGCAACCATCCCCCTTTAAGAGATACCTATAAGTCGGCTAATTCGATGGTTTATAACCACAGCGCTTTCGATTATAAGTACATCCCCACACACTTATAGTAAGTTAGTTATTTTTATATAACTGTTTTATGCAGCGTATTATAATAAATATATAATGTGACCTCTTTTGGGCAATAAAAAAAATCAATTTTGGACGGGACGAAGTTCGCCGGGTCAGCTAGTTTACTTTCTAAAAGTGTTAAATTGATACATCTGCAATTGCCAACTTGATTTGTATTTTAAAAGAAAATTAATCGTAGTTTTGTTTAATGGTTTTTAAGGAGTTGGCATTTGTATTTCTTTTTTTTTGTTAACTTTAGATTTCAGCAAACCTTTTGATTTAAAGTTAAAATAAAATCGATAACATTTATAATAAAAAATTATTATTTTGTAAATTATTTTTCTAGAAACTGTATGCCTGTTTGGAATTTTAAATTAAACAAACTATTGAATTTATTAATTTAATTTTTAATAAAACAAATAATTATAGTCACGTTCTATAAACTTTTGTTTCAACAACAAAAAAAAAAAAAATAAATTAATAAATTAATAATACTATAAATAAAAATGATACCTTCAATAACAAACAAATAAAAAAATTGAAAATGAATTCAAAAAATAAATATTTTAAAAAGCTTACATATAATACGTTTAGGATTGTACACGGCTGTCTTAAGGCTCTGATATAAAATTTTTAAATTGTTAATTTATTTAACGTTTATTTTTGTTGTTGTTGATTTCTTTGTTGTTAATATTGGTGTTGATGTTGTTTTTGTTTTATTTTAACTAATTAATATTTAACGTTACGTTTGGTTGCATTGCTTAATTGGTAGGGGCCGTCTTGAGTTTGGTATTTAATTTTTTTCTTTGCTATTTTTGTAGTTGGCAATGCAGTGTACTAAGTGTTCAGTATTGGCTGTGTTTTAAAATACATTGTAAATTTTTTAATATTTGTTATTGGTTGGTTGCTGTTGTTATTTCTTTATATAATTTAAACATTATTTTGGTTATGGTGTTAAGAAAAAAAAATTGAAAGTTTAACCACAAAAATACGCATTAAAAAAGTTTTGGTGGTTAAAAGAAACAAAAACTAAAAATTATTTGAAAACAAATGTTAAACAATTTTCTTTAAAGGAAAAAAATATTAAAAACATAAAACCAATGCTGATTTCTATTTTCAAATGCATTTCCTTGACTTTTGACAAGTACTGTTTTAACAAATAAGGCTTTAGATTTGTTAAATATTTCCGGGTTGGATTTTTTTTTTTTCAAAAACTACTTCAAAGAAAGTATTTTCTTGGAATAATTTTTCCTGCTCCAAAATAATGTTTCTTTTTTTTTAACAAAATTTTCTTTAATTTCTGCTAAATATAGTTAATTTAGTTATTTTTCTTTTTATTTTGTAAATATTTCTTCTTTTTTTTTTTGCCAATGCGTAGTTTTTTATGCCTGCTTGACTTTAGTTTACAATATCCCTCGTCGTGTATCTATTTTATATACAATAGCCTGCTATCGTATCGCATATCGTTTGGCTAGTTTTTTATTTATTGTTGTAAATAGTTTCCTTTTTTTTTTTTTTTTAATTTTATTTTTCTTAAGCCAGTCCCCCTCATTTGGTTCGCTGCACATTGTTAATTATTGTTTGTAATACCCTCAACGTTGTAAAGTGAAGTAAAGTAATAAAAAAACTATATTTTGGTTTAAATTTACAACTTTCATTATATATGGAGAGAGAAGGAAAACAATAAAAAGAAATTGTTTTCTTACAAAAGTTTTGAAATAACAAATCCTCATTTCTTTTAAATGCAAAATAATACAATTTTTATTTCCTTTTTTGCTTATAAAATTCTTTAAAATGCAATAAAACATATACATACATACGAGCGAAGTATGAAAAGTTCCTACATAAGCAATTAAAGACAAATACTTTTGACTACAAATAGGTTTTATTTTTCAAAATAATCTCTTAATATCACATAATACACTATGTGACTACACGCCAGGAGTTTTTGGTAAGACTTTTATCTGATGTGTCAGTTATATAATGAAGAATGAAGAACGCATAAAAGCAGTCAAAGCCGACTACATGACGAAATGTTTCAAACGAGACCACTTTTCGAGCATTACGCCGTGATTGGGGTTATCATAATCGGAAAATAATGTGCAAGGCGTGCACAAGGTTATACATTCATACATAATTGGTCATTACAACCCCTGAGTTAGGATTACGACCTAGCTTCTCAAACCTCGTAGGTTAGGTTAGGTGAGAGGACGTGTACTTGTCAACTGTGACAAGTACAGTACCCGGAGGTCGAATTGACCCATTGTACAACGTCCTAGCTTCTCACACCACTCGTGTTGTGTGCGTTAATTTTATACATGAGTGGCGGGACCTACAGTTTAAAGTCGGCTCCGAACGACAGATTTGTGTGAAACCTTTAATGGCAATTTTATTTACTCTCAGAGTTATTGCCAGAAATCTACTAAGAGGAAGCCGCCGAAGAAATATTTGTTCATTTTTCATTTTGCTGGAGATGTCTGAGCTGGGATTTGAACCATGGGCTCACTTCTAATAAGCTAACAGACTACATACTAGACTACGGCGACTTCAAGATTATACAGAAATTTTAAAAGATGAGAAAAGTGATCAGGCCTATGCATTACAGTAATGTATGAAGTTTCGAAATTACGGCTTCTGTTAGAGAATGTGTGGCAGACCTATTATACGGTTCATTATGGTGCACGTTGGGAGCTTACTTCTCAATTGGCGGTTACCTTCACAAAGAAAACCGTTGTATATAGGACTTGGAGAACTTGGAATATTTTTAAAAGCAATTACATCCATTAAAAGTGACTCTATAGTTTGCATTATGGTCTGGAGGGAAATAATCTTGAAGAAATCATTTCCTTTAATTTAAAGCGGCAATTAAAGCTGGCTGGCTATTCACAATGCCCTAGATATACTGATTTCGTGCTAGAACTACCTCAAAAGAATCGACTGCTTCAACGAAACCAGAATCCGTCATTTAAGTGGCCATTGTTTCGTATATAATGTGATGGTTGCTTCAAGGCATTATAATAAAATAAAATTTTCTTGAACTTTACCGTTGTAACTGACAAAAGGATAACCCTGTTTTGTAATACACTTGTTCTACCGATTTTAATTTATTTTTGAACCTACACATAATGTTTTTTAATTTTTTTGTTCAAATTTGTTTCTATTTGGGTTAATTAAAAATTAATTATTTAAGTTTTAACTTAAAAACTTGTTTTTGTTTAACCAATACCACCAAATAGCAACTAAAAATATTTACTTTCAAATATAAAACAAAAATTTAAAGCTTCAATCAACAACAAAAAAGAAAGAAAAAAACAAGAAAACCAAACAAATATTTTTTTAAACAAATTCAACAAGAAACAAAAAGTTTAGTTAACTTGTGTTAACAACGATAATGATCAATATTTGTTGTTATTGTTACAAATCAAATTAATTTCTTATACACCATAAAACAATTTTATGGCAACACTTTCAGACATTTTTAATTTAGTTTTAAGATTTTTAAAAGGTAAACAGTGTTGCCAAACTTTCTTCTGTAAGAAATAAATATGTATTAAAATTTAATTGCCAATCATGGCAGACACCAATTAAAGAGATCATTAAATCTTAAATAAATTGAGAGAAAGACAACGATAACTTATTTAAATCGAAATGTTGCATGCACAACAAATGACATGCCTTTTAGACATGGTTTGTGTCTTTAATACTTTCGAAAGTTTACACAGATAAACAAAGAGCTGGCGAGATGTGAAGGTGTTAGCACAAAAGAGCCAGATATTCAGGAAATTTTTTTGGGACTCTCTACTTCTGTTACGATGAAGAGGATCTTATTATATAATAGAGTCTACATTTGATGGCTTTTTAAAGAAAACAGAGAAGGTATCGTAGCTATTAAAAGTTAACAGCGAATTAAAACAACTCCTGAACGGTTACTCCGGTATACTAAACGTCTCTTCTCCAATAGTGAGGAACAGAGTTCTTGGTCGAACAAGAAGATTTAAAATTCTCATTCCCGATAGGGTACTACTTTCAAAGCTAACTGATGCTTAAGGCCGTAGCTGGAACGGCTACTTCAAAAGCAGTCAGGCTGCTCTGAGCGGCAATTGGATCGATATGATGCAAGTCATGATTGGTTTGTGGCTTTAAGTACTCCATTAGAGTGCTTGAACAACAACTGTCTCCCTTGGGTTTTGGGGAGTGTTATATTTCTCTGGGAATTAAGTGGCTGATACTCTTGCTAGACTGGGATCCCAATTTGTGGCTGATGCAGGTGTTTTAACGTAATTGTTCATTTCATTTTATTAACCTATTGGAACTGCTAGTATTCAAAATACATTTTTGTTTGTAAGTGTTTACGGAAGAGCACAGTAAATGATTTTATTTTTTGTCAAATCATTTCGAAAATATTGATTAGAGAAAATGAAAAGTTTTTTTCTTTGTTTAATTCAATTTCTTTACAATACAACAACATGCATATTGTAATACTGCCATAGAAAATCTAATTTTTTTTATTTATTCAAATAAAATAAATGAAAATAAAATGAAAAAAGAATTGAATGCATTCATGACCTAAAAACCCAATCGCCGCCAACTTTAATGAAAAAAAATTTTCTCCAACTCTCTTTTTGTTGCTGCTGCTACCACTTCGTCATCATAGTTTTGGCTAAGAATTACAGAAGACTACAATACAAAAAAAAACAAAACAAAAACAAAAAGAAAAAGTCTGTCTCAATTGACCATATAAAATAAAAATAAAGCCTTCTCTCGTCATTCGTACTTATTTATTAAACTAAACAGACAAGCCAGCCAGCCTACTTTGAAGACACTCTTTATAAAACAATCTGTATATGAATCAAATCCAACTTGAATGAATAGTTAGTTCGTTATTCATTTAATTGTTTTGCTATGGCAGTCATTGGGTTAGCATTCTCTGTAAAACGTGCAGGCTGTTTGTTGGCTACGTACATACATGCATATACGATAAGACTGGCGGCTAACATCGTTTATGGCCACAATCACAGTTTGTACCATAAAAGGTGTGTTCTTCTCGATGGCAATTCTTGTATTATTTTTCCAATTGTTTTTTGCCATTTATTTTGTTTCAAACAGTTGGCAATTCTAATAGGGTTAGTGGGTTAGTTTAAATTTTACGCATGACTTTATGGACAAATTAAATAAATCCAAGAGGATGTAGCAATACATAGTTAAAGATTGCTTTACAAAGTTATACAAAATGTTTAAAATGTAAGGAAAAAAGCAAGTGTATTTGCAATTGCAATTGAAAAATATTGTAGAATAAGAAAATTGTAGAAAATTTGTTAATCGCTAACGAATAGCAATCAAATTTTATTGCCTTCTTGTTAAGCTGTCATTTAAAAATGTTTAATTGCCAAAAATAAATTGTTTTCTTTGAGTAAACTATGCTCAAGGAATTTACAACAAATTTAGCATCTTCATGAAAATTTTCTGTTATTAAATGAACATTCCTTCGAAAGCGACATCATTTGGGAGCCATTAAAGCCTCTGTAACTCACATTCTTCAAACATACAAATACTACTCCCAGAAAATACTATAGAGTCCTCACTTGCTTCACACAATAAACACAACTCCTTCAAATGTTCGTATCAGAAAGGCATACAATAACTTGTACTAATTCGAACAAGTAGTTCTACGTAGTTCTGTAGTCCCTAAGGCATTTGTTGCCATTCGCTTTGTTTGTACATATCAATTCTATATGTTTTTGAACAGTCTGATCAGCTGGGAATTCCTCCTTAGAGCTTCAGACAAAATATCATCTCACGTAAAATTTGAGTCCCAAAACTGGTCACCCTTGGAATTCCTCTTCAGAAAATACTATCACTCAATGCAATATTCATTTTCAGACATTTGATGTATTAGGTGGCATCAATTGTCGTGATAACACAGCCCGCAAACCAATCGTCGTCCTTTGAAGTATTCATCGTATCTTCAGAGAATATCACGAAGATTGCGATATTATTTTTTCGATAATATAGCCTGCAATCTAGAGACATATAAACTCCAATTGCACATCGAACCGATTATCAAAGACCGCAAGCGATAAAAAGCATAGAATATTGAACAACCAGTGATACAAAGCTCTAAGGCAATAATAAAGCTTACTACTACAAACGCTACTACAGATCTTAATCTTTAATCGAAAGAACATACTTTAAACTAGTAATCTATGGTATCGAATTATCCCAACAAATATCCATGCAGTGTTGTACAAAAGATGAAAACTTTTTTAATCTTTAAATCTCTTAACTCACACCACGTTTAATTTCTTACAAAGAAGTCCATTATTCCACAGGCAGCTTAAAATGTGCGTTATTTTTTAATTTCGAAAAGGTGTTAATAAAACTGAAAGATTTCTCTAAACAATCGAATTGTTTATCTATTCTTTGACTTCAATAACACGTTTCGTGTTAATTGGAATCTAAAGAATAAACATTTTAGATGTCGTTTTTACTATTTATTTATTAATAGGCATAGAATATAAAAGAATATTTCTAAAGAAAGACGAATTCTTTCAATCCTTTTTTTTATGCAATAAACTCGAAATTTATTGCTTTTTTATTTTCAATTGTTTGTCAAATTTAAGCGAAAACCCTACAGTGCTCGGTCAAAAGACCGATTACTTCCCTCAGGCTACTTCTAGATAATCTGATACATACATAACGTAATTGGTCATTACAACCCTTTAGTCTGGAATTACAACCTAGTTTCTCACACTACTTATGTTGTGTGTGTGTTAATTCTTTACATGAGTGGTTTATAGTCGACTCCGAACGACAGATTTTTGAGAAACTTTTAATGGCAATTTTATTTACTCTCAGAGTTTTTTGCCAGAAATTTGCTGAGAGGAAGTCGCCGACAAAACTATTTTTTTATATTTCGTTGATTTCGATCGAGATATCTGGGCTGAGCTGGGAAGAATGGGGAAGACGTTTACCGGTTGGTCTATGTTGACGACTTATCAACAAATAAAATGCGTTTACAGTATGTTAAATAACAAATTTGAAGTGAACAATCTTGGAGCTATTTCTCAATATCTCGGTATGGAGATTATAAGAACCGATGATTTCAATTATAAGATGAGACAGAAACAATATATTAAGAATGTATTAATAAAATTCGGTTTGCAAAATGCAAAACACTCCAAATATCCGTTGGAACCCTCTTAAGGGAAAAACGAATCTGAATTATTACCACGAAATGATGAATACCAAAGTTTACTGGGTTCTTTGTTATATATATCCGTAAATACACGTCCTGACATTTCTACAAGTGTCTCCATATTGGCAAGAAAGACAAGTAACCCCTCCTGTGAAGATTGGAATGAATTGAAGCGCATAGCGAAGTATCTAAAGGGGACATCTGAAATGTATTTAAATCTCAACGGTGGCTCAGATAGTCGAAATCTGCTGATCGCATATGCAGATGCCAACTGGGCGGAGAGCAGAATTGACAGGAAGTCCAACTCTGGCTATATATTACTATTTAATGGTTGTGCAGTCAGCTGGGCTTGCAAGAAACAAACGTGTGTATCTTTGTCATCAACAGAAGCGGAATTAATCGCACTCTCTGAAGCTGCAAAGGAAGTTATATGGACCCGAAATGTCCTTTCCGATTTGGGATGTCAGCAAACTCATCCAACTACAACATACGAAGACAACAGAAGCTGCCTGAATTTGATCAATAAGCCAACGCACTACCTACTTGACTGCAGTGACTTCTGATGCATGACTGAAATTTCTTCCCAACATACTTAGATTTCTCAAAACACTATATCTCGAGAAGAGCATCCGCCTCTTTCCTCTAATTACAGTTTTAGATCTGTGCTGGTCTCTCTACGAGAGAGAGAGATTTCATGGACGCACGGAGAAAGAGTTTATGATCATTTTTTTGGAATTTGCAGGGACATAGACAAGATAACGATTATTCACTTAGTGAGTCTACACTTTTCAAACTTGAAAAAATTACCAATGGTAGCAGATTTGCCAACAATGAAGTGATAGTCAGAGGTTGGCAATTTAAAAAAGCTAGACTGGACAACAGTTGTTAATATAAACTAGGTATCGAACCTTTAAAGTTCTTTATAGATACCCTTTCAGTTTCTTTCCTATAAAAGTAAAACGAGAACAATCATTTGGAATCCTTTAAACCGTCACATAGATTTAGAATTGCTAGATTGTGATGATAAATACGGCGTGACAACATATAAACAAAAATTGATGACCTAGCCAATGAGTCAGCAACATTCAGTCTTAAGATGAATATTAAATAAGACAAGAATGACCAACTACCATCCACAATCCAATAGTGAAAAGAGGCGCTGCTCTTCTAGATTTCGCAACAAGTATAGCGAAAGCTCAAGATGCATTTGCGCAATTATTTAAAATACGGTAATCAAATATAAAAGAAAATGGAACTGAACATTGTCTATTTTCCACCTGTGTTCTGTCACAATTATTATTTCACTACGAAAGAAGGCGAAAACAAATAAATAAGTTTAGCTAGTTTGGAGCACACCTTACAAAAGAAAGATTAAAAAAGAAAAAGAACCTTAACCCTCAAGTTTCTATTCTAGAGGATGAGGAAGTCCAAAAAGCTGTTCAGATAAAAATTCATTATTTATACAGACAGAAAGATTGAAATTCTATTAGAGATTTTAGATTTGAGAGCCAATGGGTGCCACGAAGTACATATGTAGTTTGGAAACCACTTGTAAGCAAGGCTTGTTGTTATCATTTCTTCTTACTCGGTTAGTCGAAGCAGATTCTTTTCGTGAATTAATAGAAGCAGATCAGTTATCCAAACTGACTGTATAAGAGCTGATTAGTCCTCAAGTGATAGTGTTAGTTCCCTTTCTGAGCTTCTTCTAATACTCGTACTAACTTCTTTTCATCACAAATTTCGAATGATTTAAAAAAAAAATCATCATCACATTTGACGTTTAAATGTGATCATCTCCAATTGTTGGAATTTTATATTATTTTTGTTTTTTTAGTATTTCTTTATTATATTACCTTACAATGTTGCTATAGACAATAATAAACTTGGCTTTAAAGCGTTAATTAAACTTGATTTGTATTATAGTCTTCTAAAATACTAAATATTGTGAGTAAATCTTTAATAACTTGTTTAACAAAAACACAAAAAATTTAAAAATAAAAATAAATTAAAATGTAACAAGACTTTTTTACATGGGGCATGGCATGGTATACAGATAAATCAGACTTAAAACAAATGAAGCGCAGCTTATAAAATGTAGAAAAAAAATTTAATTTAAAATAATCGTCTGAAATCGATTTGAAAGTGAAATTTTTTTGTATTTTAGTTTCGATTTCATACTGGGGTAATAATGGAAGACAAAAAGCAAGCAACAACAACAGTAAATAATAACAATAAATAACGTTTATTTAAAGGCGATTATTTTAACATTTATAAGGCTAAATGCCAATAACATTTAAAGCAATGGCCTAATGAGGCTGATTACAAACAACAACAACAACTACAAAAACAAGAAACGTTATTTGAAATTTTTTCAAATACCAAAACAACATTTTTTCAAAGACTTTGAAAACTCGAAAGTGTCTTTCGATTACATTTTCGAAAACGCGAATCCAAACTAAACCAAACCAATATTTTCAATACCAAAAAACCAATACCATATCCCCCCTCCCCTCTCAGTAATATTTGTAATATTGTACCTGGCGATGGCGACTATCAGTTTATGCAGGCCTTTAAACGCATTTTGAATTAAAAAAACGCTTAAAAACGTAAAACATTTCGTTTGTGACAAACGGAAGCTTGTTATTGTTGTTATACCGTTCGATTGTTCATTCGTTTTGTTTATTTTATTTTGTTAGTCATGCCAGCCTGTGCTAATGCTGTTGCTGTTGTAGGCAGGACCTTATTTGGTTGGCCATAATTTGTATTCAGAAATATAGCAAGACTGGCCTGGCCATACTTTATGGTTATCTATGCCATAATTTTCATTTTTAATTCGACTTTTTTTTTAATGAATATATGTATGTGTGTGGATGGCATAACGACAAAATAACAAATTGTTCGAAACATACATACAGAAGTCTGGATTGAATTCATTCGAATACTTAGTGATATTAAAATATTTCGTAATACAATGATTTGAAATTGAAATTGAATAGAAATGATATCGAAGAGACGAAAAACTTTTAAATTAAATTCCTATTGTTTTTAATGCGGAAATATACAGGGAACTTAAAGAAGAAAAAAACAAGAATTAAGCAAATAAGGAAATGTACGAAAAGTGCTGGGTGTCCATAGGAAGGTCATCGTATAGTGTGATTAATACACACTCGATTTAAGAAAAGAGGACAATTAGTCCTCTTCTTATTCAGGTAATTCTGGCAGAGTATGTCAATACTACTGATGTTATTATACTGCCAAGAAAGCCGAGCCTTCTTACATACCATCCAGAGAATAAGCAACACTATCGAAAGAGTAGGTAAATTGTGAGTTCTGTATAAACTATGTATAGCCATTTATTCAACAATAATTACGATACTAGCATGCCGTGGAACCCAGCAACTTTGGAATCCAAAGTTTCCCTAAGAAACTGTCTATATTCATGGAGGAGGGCGTATGTTGTGGTAACTTTCGTAAAGAACTTGATTGCAGTCTGGCTGTAAAATATAAATCAGAATCTCTAAATTACAAATCGCCTAGATTTTACCGTACTAGAATAGAATGGGTCCTGAATCTGACTTGTATGTGGGACAGTTAGGGTTTGTAGTAATGTGGGGCAGCCAGAGTCTGCAGAGAATAATCTGCGTGTCTGCCTTGGAATGCAGAGACGAAAACGAACATTTTCCTCCCAAAATTCAATAATTTTTTTTAGAGATTGACAGCGAAGGTTTATAATATCAAATGCAGAAATATAAAGCCCGCCTAGAACTGTAGTTACAATTTTTTTCACCGTTTCTTTTTTTAGTTAAACTTTTAAATTGTTTGCCTAACAAGCATTTCGTAAAATATAAATAGCAAATAAAATTAAGTTAAAATTTAAAACTTTGACTCACCCATTTTCTTTCTTTCTCTATTTCTTTACAGCGATGTCATAATGGAACCCATGACTGCATTAGTATTGGCCTTTCAACTATTGGCCCTTTTCTCCATAGCTGGAGCACTTATCATTTATCTTATCTGCAAGGTACGTGAAGACAATGTCGAGAAAGCCGAACAAGTCAAATCAAACACGGTTCTAGTAACTAGTGCCGATACTGCCTTGGGTCTACAACTGTGCACCCATTTGGCAAGCAAAGGTTGTCGTGTAGTTGCTGGTATGCGTGACGGAGTAGATAGTTTACCAGCCAAACTTTTGGTAGGATGGCTGAAAATGCGTGAATTTACTGAGGCACCTGTTTCGGGTACTATAATACCCATGCTATTGGATGTAACTAAAGATGAAGTCTTACGTGAGGCTACCGATATCATGGGCTCCCACTTGAGTATGGACGAACAAGGTATAGCGGCTGTAATCAATACCAGTGGCACTTTCTATCGTGGACGCATTGATTCGCAGGAACTTTATCAAATGGAACAAATGTTTAAAACCAATATATTGGGTTCTTTGCGTATTGCCAAGGCCTTTGTGGACTTTCTTAGACCAACACGTGGACGTTTGATTTATTTGGGTGCTGGCAGTGGTGGTCAAGGCGATGGTCTAATAGCCTACAATGTATCACGTGTGGCCACTGATAAATGTGTACAAGAATTGAGACGCGAATTGCAACCGTTTGGTGTAAGTGTTGTATGTTTGGATACTTGTGGTTTGCATGCTGAGACGCTCTATAAACCACCAACAGCACAAAGTAAGTGTGAGATGAAGCGCGAGAAAAACAGAAAAACACTAAAAGAAAAAAAAAAAAAATTTATTTTAAATTAAAACTCAGTGAAGAGGAAAAATTTTTTGTTATAATTTTTGATTTTTTTTTTAATTCTTTTTTTTTTTCATTTTCTATATGCAAAGTTTCCAGCGGTGCCCCTACCACTTATACGGCTAATGTTTTAAGTCCCAGTGCTTTGCATGTGGTTGAGAGAGCTTTATGGGATCAAACACCTCATGAACGCTATTCATTATTGGCCTCTAATAAATATCAATTCACGTTGCCATGTCGTTCATCTATACGTTTGACAAATAAGAACTCAAACAACAACAACAACTCCAGTGTTAAGAAACCTTTGGAACAACAGCCAACTAAGGGAGAAGTACAACGTGTTTGAATGAATGTTTTGAGAAACTGAAAAGTTGGAAAGTAAAACTAAAAAGAGTTTTATATTGGCTGAGTAACAACAAAAACAAAAAGTTGGGTTAGAAGCGAAATTATTAACAGCTTGAGTTTCTTTTAAAACATTTTTTTTTTATTTTATTTAATTGCTAAAGGAATACCGTCTAAGATTGTGTTAAAAGAACATACAAATTCCTTTAAAGTCTTGCTCTTGATCTTGATTTTAAGAAATTTTGTCTATTTTGTTTAACAGAATCTTGGTTTATTAAAAATAGAAGAAGAAAAAAAAGAAGAAGGAAAATGAAATTGTGTACATAAACATAACAAAAGTTTTATATTTTTTATTTTATTTTTAATATTTAAAATTGTTTGAAAACAAATTCTTATTTTTATTTTTTGATGATGATGGTAGTATGTCGTCCCCCCAAAAAAAGTAAAAAAAAAAAACAAAACAAAGAACGAAAATTGGCCACAAACAACAAATCTTTCAATAATTTTTTTTTTAATAAATGTAAATATAAGTTTATAAAACCTTAAAATGTTTTAAAATAATATTTTTTTTTATATAAAAACATTTAAAAGAAATCCCTTTAAACGCGAGAATTTCTTTTGAGTAAAAATAAAATTTTAAATAAAATCTAAAAATACTAAAAACAAAAACTGTGTTTTATTTGGATTTTTTTTTTTATTTTTTATTAAATAAAATATAATATGTATGTATATGTGTATGTATTCGATATTTAATATTATTGCATTATATTAAGCTTATATTGCAGTATGTAATCACCACAAACAACAACCAATCCCATATGATATGATATGTATTTATAATACAACACAATATTTGTTTTTAGGCAATTAACTTTCATTCGTATTTAGTTATGAAATCATAACGCAATACACTGGCTGGCAGTATATCACCTGCATGGGCTTCTGTCTTACTCTCGGTGCGTGCTGGTAAATGTACAAGTACATCAGCTCCTACAATACTTGCCAAGCGACTGCTCATCTATTCAGGTGTGTTAACGAAAACAGAGAAAAAAAAATATTTTTTTTTAATAATAATTAAAGCGAAAGTGTTGCAAATAACTACAACACCACACACTATATATGTACATATAATGCAGCAGTTAATTAGAAGCCATAAGCAAGAAGAAATTAAAGGGAGTGCAGTAGGTAGTTGTGTGTAGTTAAAGTTATTAACCAACCTGATTGCCAGTTATCGAAGCGTATAGTTGACCATTTTTACTAGTTATTGTGGCACGCATATATTCCGGTCTAGGATCCAATGTTATATTTGAGTTTTGCAGCTGTTATGTGTATAAAAAAAAAACATAAAACGCACTTATTTCCACATTTAAAAAAAATAGTGATGAGCTTAAGGGTTTGAATGATGAATTGATAACGAAATGCAAAGAAAAATGGTGCAAGCAATTTTTAAAAGCAATGTATGATACTTATGATGTAAGATAATAACATTTAAGTTGGCGTATTAGTAGTTTTAAGTCCAAATTTAAAGCAAAACAAACATGAAACAATAAATAGTGCGGCTTAGGTTTGATTATAGGAAGGAAAGTGGGTAATATACATAAATACGTCCTCAATTAGTCTTCTAGTTGGAGTACAGGGTCTTCATAAACTTTCTGTATTTCTCTTTACTCATCACAACCATCTTTATTTCCTTATAGTTTTTACCAAAAGCTTCAATTTTTGTATTTATTAACGGTCGCCATATTGTTCTGAGCTGCTTCCTTTTTTTGGTACTCTGCGTGTTCCAGCTTAACGCATCTTTTAGGAGTTTTTTGGCATCGTATAGTTCGTATTTGTCTCAGGCAAAAACTTGTAATTTCGCTCCGCAAGTGAGCATAGGCTCATCATCGTTCCAACTTCATCAAAGGATCAAATAAGACCATTAATTAGTTCAATCATTATGTTTAGATGTATTTTTTCGTTTCGACCTGCCACAGCACATGTAAGTTCAATTGCCCATATTGACTATACTGTTTACTTCGCCGCACACTTACATATCTTTGACTCTTAAAAAGGCTATCCATTTTTGCTGTTGTCCACCCTTATTAGCTCACTAGTATCCAAACCATGATCAGAAAAAGCTGTTCTTTGTCCCGAAAACATGTACAGATTGCTGCAAAAGCATTTGGTTGTTTTACCTCCCTTAACAACCCGTTTGTTGCATTTCTACATGCCTTTAAATTTGCTTGGTCACACCAATTAATGACAGGGTTTTCCCGATTTGATCCTCCCAACCTACACAAGATTGTCCGTTAATCCTAATTCGCTAACCTCCTAATCAAAAACCTTTCTCGCAGGATCAGCCTCTACCACCTGAACGACATGCTCGAGCCAGCATAGCCGTTGTATGTTAATGCAGTTCCATATTATCGTTAACTCGCCCTGGACGAAGATCCGAAGACTGCTGCATCGGTATAGAATAGCGTACATGCTTCCGCACTATGTTAAGCAGTGGGAGAATGAGCGACTTGTGGAGCATTAGTTTTATTGCTTGGGACAGGTCTCTGCTACTCGACTACCCATTGGGACCATTATAATAACATCTGTTGGCAAGAGCAATTTTACACTTGATCTTAAGACTGACATGATTTTTGCTAGTAACGGCCCTTCATTGCCGCCAATCATTTACTGCAAGGCCTAACTTGTTAGAATCCCGTTCAATAAAGGCAGCACTAATGTCTCGATGAGGAATTAGAACGTTCATGTTAATCACTTAGGCATTTCACTTTACAGATCTACAACGTTCTGCAAAACACTAACTTTGTCCACGCCTAATTTATTTTACGTAAAAAGTTTTCATTTTCACTAATACACTACAATTATTTATTACACTTAAGGCAGAGACTCAAATTGTACCGGCAATTTTTATACACATAGAAAATACAAGATCGTTAAACATTGTAACTAAATTCAGACTTTATGGAGGACAATAAGACAGTTTTTAAAATAATGCAATAAATGCTGTTCTATTATATATTTTGTAATAGATTTATATATATACGATGTCATGCAGTGTTTATAGAGGTATTGTTTGAGTTTGAAAAATTAAATGCTTTTATAATATGGAAAATGATTTAAAATCTTGAAAATAATTCTAAAAACTTACCGTAACTTGTATGATGGGTAGCGTACATTTCTCATGTGCACAGCCATTAGCCCATCTTATGGCTGGTAAAGAGAATAAATGGAAACAAACAAAAGCTGATACAGGATTACCAGGTAAACCAAAGAAATATTTGTCATCTTTAGAAGCAAATGTCATGGGTTTTCTAAAGACAGTAAATATTTAAATATTAAAGTAATAATCTCTAAACTTACTAAAACTTACCCTGGTTTCATATTAACACGGCCCACTAACAAATTAAAGCCTAATTTCTGTAAAACAGGCTTAATATAATCCTTATCACCCATAGAAACACCACCACTGCATATAACAAAATCAACCTCATTGTAAATGGAGGATAAGGTTTCATAAACCTCATCGAAACTGCAAAAATAAATGGAAAATCTATTGTAGGACAATGTCTCTTATGGAAAAAAGAGTTAATTGAAAGCTACTTACCTATCGCTTAAAACTTTTGTTAATTTGCAATCAAAACCGAAATATTCCAACAATTGTTTCAACATGGTTGTGTTCGAATCATAAATTTTACCTTCTATGGGATAATCTTGTGGATCCAATAGTTCACTGCCTGTAGAAATAACGGCCACCAAAGGTTTATGCAAAGGCACGGTCTGACCCACAGAAGCCATTATTGACTTTACAACCACTGGTGAGAGATCTACACTTGGAAACAGCTGAGAATTTTTAGCCAAATCACAGCCAATGGGCCTAAAAACCCACAAAATTTTATTTAAAAAAAAAAATATACAAAACAATTTTTAAGTCTTACCTTATGTCCAAATCCTTTTTAGGTTCTACTAGTATCTCTACCAAATCCTCTAAACCATTTTTCTTGGTTTTCAATAGTTTGGTATCTTCCACTTGTATAACACAATCAGCTTTTAAAGGCACTGGTGCTCCCGTATTGATCTTATAACATTCATCTTCTTGGAAATCTTCTTCTATGACTACATCTCCGGCTGATATATAACCCAAGACCTTTTTAGTACCCGAAAATCCTGATGATTTCATTGCATAACCATCCTTAATAGAGGCCTTAAATGGCGGTATATCCACCGGCGATTTAAAATCCTTAAGTAACTGAGGCAAAGCAGATTGAGGCTTTACCGTTTGCAAAATAATATTTAAAACCTCGTTAACAGGTAGCATGGGAAAAGGTGAATTCCGATCATTAGCATCCCCTTTGCCAGTTTTATGAGGACAAATATGCCTTTCTGGGTTAACGTTGTGGTGAGAAGACTGTATTTGCTCATGGGTTTTTCTAACCAAAGCCAAATCATCATTTAGTAAGTGCAAAGCATGTGGCAGTAAATCCTTTACATAGTCAAAACATTCCACCACAGCCTTTTCACTGCCAGGAAAGTTTAATATGAGAGTCTTTCCAGCTATGCCGCACATGCTGCGTGATAAGGCGGCAAATTTGGTTTTTTGTAAAGAACTTAAAGCCAAGGCCATAGACAGTTGCGTACACTCTTTATCCAAAACATCTTTTGTAGCTTCCGGAGTAACATCTCTGGGAGCAAAGCCAGTACCACCAGTAGTTAAAATACATGAGACTTCTAATTCGGGACAAGATAATTGCTTTAGTTTTTGTCTTATTAAATCACGTTCATCCGGTAAGATCTCTTTGATAACACGAGAATTCTCGAAGCTTTCGGCAATTAATTGCGCCAAACGGGGGCCGCTACGATCTTTCGTAGCGTCCTTATGACAAGTGTCACTTACTAAATAAGTCCAAGGAAATAAACTACTCTAAATAAGTTTTCTAAAATAATTCTTTTATGAAATCTTACCCGTTATAACGGCAAAAATTATTTCCGCCACCATTTTGTTTTATTTCACAAGAAAAATTTAAGTGTCTAATTAGAAAAAAAAAATTATCAAACGATCAACCGGCTTACTTGTTATTACGGCAAAAGTAAACAAAATATAATAAGAATAACAGAGTTAACAGAATTCTGTTAAACATAACTACAGAGATGCCAGATATTAGTGGGAACAAATAAGAACATTTTATTAGAGATAAAACTATGCAGAATAGAACAATTCCTAATTTGTAACTATATAAATATTTATAAATTTCAATATAAACAAATAAATACAATAAAAAGTTTAAAAATGATATTGAATATAAAGACATGATTATTTATTAAACATATGTGTGCTATCAGTTCATAGTGCATGTTTCTGTTTTTGATTAACATCCCTGTGTTTCTTAATGTAAATAAAATATACGTTCTACCAGATATCTTTTTAATTTTTTAATAAAAATTAACGTAAAAATGAACGATTCGTGCATAAATAAATCCTATGAGGTAAGCCTTAAAGGTACTACCAAATTTAATCCAAACTTCTAATAATTTTTATGTTTATCCTCTGAAACCAGAACCATTTGCTTAACAATGTTATAACCAATGCCAGTCATATCAACGAAGACAACCTGTCACCTGGCAGGCGCAACTTACGACGTTGGCTGGGAAAACCTTTTCGTGTGGTTATAACCGATGGCCGCGTTTTGGTGGGCTTCTTTAATTGTACCGATAAAGATGCCAATATAGTGTTGTCCATGTGTGCTGAATATTTGGAAGGTGGTAAAGATGCCCGCATTTTAGGCAACGTTATGATACCCGGTAAACATATCGTTTCTGTATCGGTAGACCTGCCATCTGAGGAAGTATATGCATAATTTAATTTGTATCAGCTCTTAGATTGTTTCTATCAACAAAATTCTTTTTGTTTTAATTTTTTTATTAAATTATTTATATATAATAAAACATTAACAATAGTCTTGGACTTATATACACTATTATTATTTAGCTGTGTTCGTTGCCTTTCCATTTAATGGATCGTAGCCTTGCTGCAGTTTCTCTTTAAATTGTTCAAAAGTTCTTTTGCGATCAAAATGTTTGACCCAGGTAGCAGGACAGTTAGTTTCAAATAATTTGCGGTATTTTTTACAGGCATCGGGTATTTTTTCACCTGACGTTGAACTGTGATGGGGTGCATGTTCATTTAAGCACTTCCAGTATTCATCTCGATGACCCCAACATTTGGCCCGTTCTTCTTTATTTAGGAAACTCATAGTTTTTTGTTAGAAATTATTAAATTTATTTTTAAAATACTACTTAATGAGCAAGTTGCATAAATTCTTTTAAGAAAGTTCAACTAATAAACGTATGGCCGGCATTAAAACAGGGTTATTATAAACAGCTGTTTTTTTTTAATATAAACAGAGATGTTTTTCACATAACTGATAAGAGAAATGCCCCTTGCTGGGGAAATTCTAAATGTCTAAAATGCCAGAAAAATTTACAATTCATTTTTAAAATCTTATAAAAGCATATAAAAGCTATAGACAAAATAATTTAGATTTAAACAAAGAATTTTTAAACCAAAGTACAAGGCCTTTCCAGAACTTAAATTTCAAAACTTTAAAAATGTCTGGAATCGAACGTTTCTTTAACTGGAGAGGATTTTAAAGTCAAAATAAATAAAATCCTTATAGTTTTATTTTTAACAATTAATTGGAATGAAATAAATGCTTAATAGGGTTTGTTTCGACTTTAAACACTTTTTACGTGTAGGTACATACATAGACATTTAAAAACTACATACTTTAATTATTAAACTTTAAAATAAATACACACATAAATAAAACTTAATATATTTTCTTTTTTTATGGCAAGATTTCATCTATCACCTGCCTAACTTAACCGGTCTTATATTGGCCTCTCCATGATCAGGCAATATACGTTTAAATGCCGCCACACAAGTATTTTTTAAATTCTGCTCAGAACTACGTTTGGTGCACTCATCGTAATAGCACTTTTCCACATTGTGTAGAAATTCTATCAGTAACTTTGAATCGCCACCATTGGGTCCAACATATAGTTCACACTCCAAATTGTGCTTTTTCAAATCCTGTACACAACAATTTAAGAATTCCGCATTCGCTGAGAACCAATTGTTTAAATTTTGCAACGGTATATCCAAGGGTTCGCGTAATATGCCTGTTACCCAGGTGTCATCAATCCAGAATATATTTGTTTTATAGGCTTGGTTTACCAAACGTAAAGCCGTTTTGGGATTTGTTATGTATAACCAGCCTGATAGATAACTGGGGTACACATTACCAGCATATTCTTGTTCAGAAACATACCACTTATTAGCCTGATTGCGTATTACTTTTTTAGAATCCAAAACATAACCTGCTAATAGCTCTGAAGAAGAGGTTAACTTTAAATTCTCCAACTCTAATGTATCCAAATACCGTTTTATATAAAATATATCGTAGACAATATCGTCGTCAATTTTTATAACAAATTTGGCTTTACTACACTCAGTGGAAGACCATTTTAGGCCCATTATATGTTTATAGCTAAGATTTCTGTAGGCCTCCATAAAGTTGCCCTGCAACAAGTCACCAAATTTTTGCTGTTCATTTTGCAATTGTTGTTGCGTTATGAAGTGTTCCTTTGCGGGTATAGATGCTAGTAGAAATACACGTTGTATGCCCAGTTCAGCCAGTTTGACTTGGGATATCGCCTGCCTATGGGCAGCACGTAATTCATCATGGCCCACATATGAAGTAACAATTAAAATGGCTGCAATTAATCACAAACCTATTATACTTCTTGAAATTTCAACTTATTAACCAGCAACTTACCCAATAATTCCTTTTTAAACATGTGGCATAGATTATTTTCAATTAAAAACTCAAAATTCGTCAAATTTAACAATCCATGAGCTGCAGGCAAAGAATTAACTTTATGTACGGATTTTTCAGGTATTATGGTAATATATTTGTCTGAGCCAGGTTCTTTTACAAAAAGAAATATAAGTACAAGAATAAGTAGAACGGTACCCAAAAGGGTTAAAATTCTATAAAGTACACGAAAGCGCAGGCGCATTTTAATTAAACAAAACTATATTTTGTGCAAAAATGTTTTGTGTTGTTGTAAATAGGTAAATAAACTGTAAACAAAACGCCAAACAAATTACACTGTAAATGGTTCGCGCACATTCATAAAATCTTTGAGAAATTTTATAAAATTTTAATTAAATGACATTTAATTTGTATTTATTTTAGTTATTTTATAAAATAATTTTATTCTTTACTTTTTTAAATTAATATTTTAATGCGAGCACAAAAATGTTGACATTTTTCCAAGGTTATAAAGTAATTTATAACAACCCTGTTTAAACTTTTTGACCATAGCAGCTGATGAACAATCGGTATTGCTATTGGAATTTTTTTTTTTTGAGAAATGTGGCGCTTTTACCAAATTTTTATATTTTTTAATTATTTGATTATGCAGGTGTTGTGTACAATTGTAAAGAGTATATATATTTTTTTATTTATGATTTTCATATTTTTTCTGTCTTTTACAAATATATTTACAAAATTCAAAAGTAATGCCAAGTTTTGTAATAAACCAATAGTAACGATTCTGTCTAAACTAGAGTTATACGAATTCTCGAAATTGACAACAATAAGAATATAAATTTCACACTCAGTAGATACAGCAGGATTTATATATGTTTGTGTATTTGAATAGACCGCTCTTTTATTTTTAGTGAAGTAGTGCCAAGTTATAATAATCCTCTACTTACCTTTTTAAACTACTCAATAAATTCAAACAATAACAAGGTAAATTCACCACTCGACAATAACAACAACAACGGCTCATTTCTTCAAGTTCAAATATAAACAACCATCACAACAACAACAAAATAAAAGGAACAAATAGAAAAGACCGCGCGTGCGGTAAAGAACGTACAAGCGAACGAACGAAGTTGAGAAACAACAGAAGTAAACAAATGCAAGAGATTTGTGCAAAAGACAGAACCAAAAAAAAAGAAGAAGAAAAAACAAGAAACGCCAAGTTAAAAAAGAATGAAGAAAAACAACACACAACATACAGCAACAAAAATAACAACAACAAAACAAAAATTAAGTGAACGAACATGAAGATTTAAACATTTTAACAATAGTGCGACGCGAAAAAGGAGCGACTCTGTGAGAAGACCGCGTGTGTAATTAAATAATTCAAATGGTTGAGGAAGCAAAAAAGAAAAATCAATAATTTTTGTTGGTTTAATTTAAAATAAATAATATGCAGTGATTCAATACACAATACATTACATAAAAAAGAAAATTTTAAATAAACTTTAAAAGATTTAAAACTAATAAATATTGCTAAGGCTCAAATAAAATAAAGTAAATAGACAAAGGGTAAGAAAGAAATTTATAAGTTTTAAATGAAAATCTCTTAAAAACTAAAAGAAAAAATTATAATGTAATTATAGTGGCCTTTGTTAATAAAAGAATAAGAATCTTTTGTCTAATTGATTCCTTAAATTGAGTTTTTATATTCACTATTAGCATCTCCATAGTTTTGATGACCCCCATTTAAGACAAACAAAAAAAAAAAAGAAAAAATTAAAAGAAAGAAGTATCTTTTATGTCTCCTGCATTGGTGTTTAATATAGAATTCTTGTTTTCTTATTATTGTTGTAGTACTTTTTTTTTTATTATATTTTGCATATCTTTTTGCTCTTCATTAATACATTTTTAATATAATAGTAGTAGTACACACACAAGCTTATAAATATAGACACATAGACACTCGCACACACATTCATAAAGACTCCTTTTGTTTTTATTTGAGTTGTTTTGTTTGTTTTTTGTTTTTGCTTTGTTTCTTGTATTTTACTTTTTTTTGGTATAACTTTTTTGCGCGATGTTATGTTTCATATAATTTCATAGTGTTTCGTAGGTATGAAATTAAGAGAGAGAGAGAGAGTGAGAGCAGGAAAAGGAATATTAAAACTAAAAGAAAGGTTGCCAGATTAAAGAATTTATTGAATTAATCCTGAGGAATTTTTTCACTAATTTTTCCAAGTGCTTGGCAGGACCCAATGTAGGCCATTATTGGCTATTGCTATAGCGTAGAAGATGGGTGCATCTAGTCCTGGTAGTTTCCGATATCCTTCCGAATGTGTAGGGGAGGGGGATTGACTAATAGGTTGTGATTGCTGGGGAGTTGATGATGAAGGCATGCCATTAAGAATTGCTTGGAGGGGATCATTGTATGACTTCACCGGCAGAACTCTGGTTTCCTCGTGTAAATGATTCTTACTGGTATTTTTTGTGCAATCACTCCCAGTCTGCGGCGCTCTCTCTTGCTGATTCTCTGCTTTGTATGCAAATAAGAATACTTTCTTTGCCTTATCTTATATCGCGTTAGCTAACGCCCTTAATATCTTACGTTCACCTTTCCCTGGACGATGGTGGAAAGTCTCGAAAAATGTAGTAAATTATCGAAGATAACTTTTTAATAAATATAAGTACTTGTGCAAGTCCAACTGGTATTTTGATGTTTTTCTTTATCTGGCATCTCTTCATTTGTTCTGGCTTAAGAGCAAGTAAGAGTTTTTATTTTTATGTTATTTCCCACTCTTTATGGTTTAACATTAAGTATTCCATTTTTTTTTTCTTTATTTACAATTGTGAATTTTTTCTTTTTTTTTGCTTTTTTCATATTTAACGATTTTCAATTAAACAAAGAAATAAAATATACAACTACATACAAGAAAAAAATCATAAAGGACGCGCGCAGAAATATGTTAAGAAAAACAAAAAAAAAATCTAATTATATATTATTTATTGTGGTATGGGTGTGTTCAATTTTTAATGGGCGGAAAAAAATTTAATTCAAGGTATAAAATATTGCAAAAATAGGTATAACTTCAAAAATTGCATCTGAAAGTTAATCATATAATAATAAGTCATAAAATACATATTTATTAAATTAAATATTCGAATATTATTATTTTTTCTAATTTCAGACCTTGTTATATAGGGGAGCCATCATAGGACAGAAAGATTTTTAATATTTCTTAAACAGTATTCAATATTTTAAAATTTAGGACTTATAACTTTTAATTTTCATTATTTCTAGACGGAGTACTTAAATATTTAATCAGGATTACGAACTGAAAACCGAACGTTAGATTTCAGAAGCATAACAACTACATTACTCTCAGAGCTTTTGCCAGAAGACTGCTGAAAGAAGAGGTCCTTTCCATTCTGAGGATTACGCTCTTCACTAGATCACGGCTACATCAAAATTTAAAGAGCGACAGATAAGACATAAATCTCTATTCTGAATTAAGTTTAAAGATTAACCTGTAAGGGGTACAGTAAAAAGTACTTTACAGAAGACAATATACCATTTGACAACGGCAACATCATTTGCATTAGGAACGTCACAGCCAAATCGAGACAGATGCACAGAAAGGCAGGACAGAGACTACCGAATTTCCGAGACGATCAGACGTATTGGACTCATTATAGACTGATATCGTGATTGTGGTTACAAGAGGAACTAATTATTATAGTTGTGAATAGGTGCCATAGTATTCCGACCAAACGATCTATTATACAACCCTTACTTTGTATAGAAAAACTCTATACTGTTTCCGCCGAGCTCATTGATCTGATGAACTTCAGGATGCTGGTCGGTGGCCACAAGGACTATTCTCTGAGCAGAACCTGATATGCACCCGAAGTTTCCTCCTGTATTAAGGCCTCACAGGCTCATATGTATTCTGCAGCTGCATTATGTCACAGGTGTGATGCCAAATAAAGCTAAGAATAGAGGACACAAAACACGTACATATGTATGTGGTATCACTACCTGCACGATCTTCAAGTATTTATGTACTGGTCCATCAGAAAACAATGAAACTGCAAAATTTTGAAAACGGGAATCTGCACGAAATGTTCAGGTTATGCTTAAGCTCTGGGGATTACCGACAAATGATACTGAACTTAACTATAGAAAAATATACAGGATATAAATATGTATATAAATATCAAACAATACTTTTTACTTTTATGGACCTATTTTAAATAAAATTGATTTTCAATATTGATATTTAACTTATTATCAAACAAGCACATTAACAACTTTACACTGCTTTTTTAAACAACTCTTAGAAAAATCATTGTATTTGTGTATGTAACATTAAAATAAATTTTAAATAAGTAAGTTTTTATTATACCTTCAAAATTCGTACAATAGGTACCTATATGTACATATGCATGAATTTAATTTTGCAACAAAAAAGAAGAAGAAATTATCTTCTTTTTAACCAAATGCTCTGCTTTGGTTATATTATGTATTTCCTGTCTACATGCGGTTTAAAAAAAAAAGAATATAAATTTGCAATATCTCTACTTGGTAAAATGTATTGTTTCAATTCCATTTCGTATACACACATACACTTGGTATTACTGCTCAAAGTGGTGTGAATCTTGTTTGTTTTGTTTCTTTTATGTTATTCTTTTGTTTTGTTTGCTTAATGCTCTTTACTTTGTTCCTGCTGCCATGCTATTTTGATGTTTGGTGTATCAAGCAAGGAGTAAAGAAGGAATATTTTAATAAATATTTAATTTTTCCTGCTGCTTCTTTGGTTTTTTTTTGTCTCTAGTAATTGTTGTTGTAAAACATCTCCTTTTTTGCTTGTCTTTTTTTTTCATTTTATATATAAATTTTTTTTGATTTATTTCTCTTTATAAATTCTCTCGCTCTCTCTTTGATTGCTTTGGCTTTTACTTTACTCTTAAATGTTTATACAAGCAATACTACTATTCTTAATGTTTTTCTTGGATTTCGTTGTTTTTGTTGTTGTTTTCCTGAGGATTTCTTATTTTTTTGTTATTAAATTTTTTTAGTTTTGTTTTTAGTTTATTTATACAGGAGTGTGTTTGTGTGTACAAGTCCATGTGTAGGCTATGGTGTACGGGTATAAGTGTAAATGTTAGTATTTTTATATGCTGCTTCTCCTTGTTTTTTGTTGTTGTTTTTTTGTTATATTATTTTTTTTTTATATATTAAGTACAGTGTTCAAAAATTGTTCTTTTAAGCTATTTTTCTGCAGTTTTTTTTTGTGTATTGTTCTTGTTGTTGTTGGTTGGTTGGTTTTTATTATAATATTTTATTTTTGTTGCTTCTGCGACTGCTGTAAATTTTCAATATTACCTTTTAGTATTTGTCTTTGTGTCTTCCTGGCGTCATTTGTTTAAAATATAAGACGGAGTATAATTAATAAAATAAGAAAAAAATAAAATGGAATAAAGTGTTTAAAACGTATACCTATGTAGATACCAATAAATAAAAGAAGAACTAAGAATTTATTGTTTATTTTTTATTTTGAATTTAAAACAATAATTTTGAATGTGTGTGAGGTCCTGTTTTCCTTTAAAATTTAAAAATATAGATTCTTTTAAGAAAAGATCCTCGATTTTTGAATTCTAAATTAACAATTTATGAAAGGAAAACTGATGATGAAATTAATAATGTTGACAAAAATTTATTAAAATAAATTTTTAATTGATTTTTTAATTAATACTATGCATGCTTTGATTTGTAAAGATAGTTTTAAAGTATTGAATCTATTTAAAACAATAACGAAAGTAGGGATACCAGATTTGGGATTGTATCCACTAAATAAGCGAATAGAATTTCGCTAGGAATTTTTATATTTTTTGTAAAAAAAATGGATTCTTTCGTTTTATAGTCCAAAGTTTATTTAAAAAGGTTTTAAGAAAGCTATAAAAATTATACCTATGAGTGTGAGAAGCTAGGTCGTAATCCTGACTAAAGGGTTTTGTATGTATAAAAAAGTCGTATAAGAAGTCGCCGTAGTCTAGTAAGTAGTGTGTTGGCTTATTAGACGCGAAGCCAGGGTTCAAATCCCCGAAATATGAAAAAATATTTCTTCGACGACTTCCTCTCAGCAGAGTGCTGGCAAAAACTCTGAGAGTAAATAAAATTGCCATGAAAAGTTTCTTTAAAAAAATCTGTCGTTCGAACTCGACTTGAAACTGTAGGTCCCGCCACTCATGTATAAAATTAACACACACAACATGAGTGGTGTTGAGAAGCTAGGCCGTAATCCTGACTGAAGGGTTGTAATGGCCAATTATGTATGTATAAAAAATATAAACTGAAACCACCTGAAACTACCTATGTATTACAAATTGCAATAAGCGCAAAAAATTGTATAGGTACAAACTCAGAAAAACTAAAGTAATTTAGGTATGGACTTACAAACATTTAAATTCACGTGCCTTTTCCACTTACATTGAATTTCTTTCTACAAACATATGTTAACAGTTTTCACTACATATATAGCATACGTTCTTCTCTTATCGCTTCATTAATCAAGTTTAGCTAAGCAGATGATAGGTTTACTATAGCAGTTTCTGGAATGGTAGGGTTACCATCTATTATGGAATAGAAATATGTAATGCCTCCTTTAAAATGTATTGGTGAAGAGGTAACGTCGGCTTTTTTAACTTCTCTATTTGTTTATGCTTACAAAAAAAAAGAATCAACGTTAGGAAACCAGAAACCATCCATTGTGGTTCAAATAATTTACATAAATATTTGATTAATCCAAAACATTTGAAATGTTAACAGAGTTGTACTTCAAATAAAACCAAAAAAGATTAGATGTCCGGATGGTGGATGTGGAAGAGAATGGCAATACTTGGGCGACTGGGATTTACGATGTTGGCGTCCGTATATCCTAGTACAGACAACGTTTGAAATATATCGATTGAATTGATGTAATTAAACAAAGACAGTCTCAGGACTATAAACGTGCCGTCTTGGCCAGTAATCCTTCAGAAATTAAAACCAAGCAGATAAATTTCGAGACTATTAAATTTACTCTACATCTGGAAATGGAAATAATTGTTTCGTTTTTATTGCCTTCACCGAATGAATTCTTATATGTGATTATACAAATTAAGTTAAAAGCATTCTCAAGCTTATTCTACAGTTTAAATAGACCGTACAAATATAAATGGGCAGTTTTTTATAACTAGTACCTCATTTTTATATCTGTTAATGAAATCTTTTTCTCTTAAAGACTATTGAATTCTAATCATATTCTTTAATATCCTTCTTTTATTCCTTTCAGGTACTTAATAATAAACATACACATAAATGTGTACTCCCCCAAAAACGAATTCCAATCATACTTCCCTTTTAACGAAATAATTTAAACTGGACTGAAATCATCATTAAAATAAAGAAAAATTCCAATCTTCCAATCTAGTCTTCTAACATTATTAAACGAAAACGACAACTTAGGCAACAATTATTCTAACAATTGAATAACGACATTCTCTACAACATCACATTGCTGCCAACAAGACAACAAAATGACACCATCCCATCGTCAGGAGTTTTGTGTGCGTTGGAATAGCCATTTAGGCAGTATAGGTGCAGCTTTTCCCCAACTGTTAGCCGGTCAAAGATTTGTTGATGTTACCTTAGCTTGTGAAGGACATCAAGTGCATTGCCATCGTTTAGTTTTGGCTGCCTGCTCATCATATTTTGAAAGTATTTTAGCTGAAAATCCCTGTAAGCATCCGGTAATTATTTTACCTTCGGAAATAAAATTATGGGAAATACAGGCTCTAGTGGATTTTATGTACAAGGGTGAGGTGAATGTAACACAAGCTGGCTTACCACAATTGCTAAGATGTGCCGAACAACTACGCATACGTGGCTTATATGGTTCAGATGCAGCGCTAAATTTGAATCAATTGAAAGCCATGACAAGTAAAACTTCTAATCAAGTTATGAGCAATAATAACAATAATATGCCTACTGGCTTAACGCACGACAGTAATGATGAAGACACCGCCACAAATTCAACAACCACCACAACAGCTACGGCCGCCAGTACTTTACAGCATACAACACAAAATCAGATTGTCATTAAAAAGGAACCCAACACCTCCTCTTCCTCCCAATCTACCCAATCGCAAAATATATCAACTTTAAATCCTGCTAATCTAAAAGCAATGATGACTAATACAACACAAGTTAATGTGTCTGGTAATGCAGCAACTTTTGCCACAAACGACTCGGGCGATGAATCAACCTCAAATGCGTATGAACATTATGAAAATAGTCAAA
Source organism: Sarcophaga caerulescens (assembly GCA_927399465.1). NCBI lineage: Eukaryota > Metazoa > Arthropoda > Insecta > Diptera > Sarcophagidae > Sarcophaga > Sarcophaga caerulescens. Next base: position 115,226,074 of record OV656873.1, on the reverse strand, counting down.
ATGCTAATGCATTAGTGCCAACGGCTGTGCCGCCTGTTCATATGCTTAGCCATCATATGGATTCAACAGTTGAAGAGGATCACAACTATGTGGCCCATGATGAAGAGGACAGTAGTTTTGGTGGTGCCATGGCTGATTCAGAACAAGATTCTACGGCTAATAACTCTTTACTGCAAACAATGGACAACAATTGTTCTTTAAGACGCATACGAAGATCGGAAGAGTCCCTGGAACAGGCAGCTAAATGTGTTTCAAAAGGACAAACCTTCCAAACTGTCAGCAATATGTTCAATATACCTGTCTCCACAATACGTTTCTATATGGCACGTAAAGGCATTTTACCTAAACGCAAACGTGGCCGCGGTGCCTCAAATACAGGCAGTATGGCTGGTCTCAATATGTCTGGAGCGGCAGCGGCTGCTAATGCGGCGGCTGTTATGTCTCAGGCTTTAGCTCAAATTAAACGCGCCGACAGTCCTAATACAGCACAATTTGGTGAAACTCCCTACCATTTAATGGGCTACAAAATGGAACCTGGCACAGCACATTTGGTTTAAAGGTAAAGGTAAATACATACACACATACAGACATACATATATACAAAAAAGGGGTGTTAAACAGAAAAATTTAATTAACTAAAGTTGTGAGTTTTTAAAACTAAAAACAAAAATACTATTTATATGTATAGAAACGCCAATAATATAATTACAATTGATTTTGTTTATTTAAAAAATAAAACTCTTAAGGGAAGAGTTTTAAGATATACATACATACAAAAAAGACCATAAAAATATTAAAATGCTTTACATTTTATAATTAAGAGTTAAGCAAAAATATTATTTTGCTTACAAAAAAAGAAGAAAAAAAAAAAACAGAAAATGAAGAAGTAAAGCTTTATGGCAGTTTTTACCACCTTTTAACTGGTCCTTAATTATTATTTTTTTTACCACAAAACTATAAGTATTATTACTATATATGTATATGATATATATAAAGTTCGATATATTTTATGCTCTAATTTGTTTTTTAAGTAAGAAAAAAAAAACTAACAAACTTTAGAAATCTTTAATATTTAAAAAACGAAAACAAAAGAATTACTAATACTCAATAAAACGAAACAACTAAGATAAAATTAAATAATATAATATTATTAAAAAAAAAACTAGCTTTTAGCTTTACACACAAACACATACACATAAACACATTTACAAAATTGTAAGAATGTATAATAAATTTATTTAACTAAAGATATATACATACATACTACATATATTAACATCATAAGCATATAAAAGAAAAGAAAAACTTGTATTATAAAAAAAAACAAAAAAAAAAAAACATAAAACTTAAGTTCGAATATACGAAATATAAATTTTAACAGAAAGAATATAGTTTCTGCCAACTAAAACTAAGATCTCCCCTCTAAACTTCTGCTACTCTTTAACACTTTGTATATTATCATTATTAACTTTCATTATTAAGATACATATTTATATACATATAGATATATGTATATATATAGTTTTATTTTTTTAAATATGATTATAACGCTTTCATTTACAAATTTAAGTTTTAATTTATATACAAAACAATACAATTAATTATTATTTTTATATATATAAATTCTATTCAATTTAAGCCAAGTCAAATTGATTAATTAGTATTAATATATCATACGCTCACACTCAAACTCAACATATTACATTAAAAAGAAACAACGTATAAATTTTAACTAGAAATTTTAAGAAAACATTACAATACATTTGCTATTTATTTAACAATGTTCTTTATGTTGTTTAATACAATTGTTACTATTTATTGTAGTATTTTGTAAATTTTCTGTAGATGAAAATTTTTAACAATATTCGTTAATTGTGTAACAAATCGTATGTCTTTAGATTGTTTTTTGAAAAAGTCTTTAGGCCTTATATGTACTTATAAAAGAATATTAAACTTCAAATTCTTTTTTTTGATTTGAGTTCTTAAAATATTCAAGAAATGAAAAATAAATCAACGTCAGAATTAACAAGTGAGTCATGGGCGTTAGATATGATTGTTAATTCCTTGAAACTTGAATTAACACACTAAATTGCCACCGTAAGACTACTTATTGGATTCAAATTTTCCGTCTGTGAAAGTAATAAATTCTTAAACCTATTTAGCGAAATTAAATTCTTAAGTAAACTTCTCCAACCAATGTGATAATTTGGGTAAGACAATGTCACTTTCTTTTATTCTCCCTTTTCTTTTATTTTTGAAAAAAGTTTGTTTAATCCGGGAGAAGATTTTGATTGATTTCTTTCACACTTTTGTTGATTTTCAAAAGTGTTTTAGTTTGTAATTACTCTGCTTTTTTTTTCTTTTATTAAAAAATTCCCGGAGTATCACAGATTTTTCGACTTTAAAACATGTTTTATTTAATAATTATTATTCTTCTCCCTTTTCTTTTGTTTAAAAAAAAAAGTTTGCCAAATCTGGGAGTAGATTTTGGTTGATTCCTATAACATTTTATTTTCTAATTATTCTGCTCTCTTTTCTTTTATCCACAAAAGTTTGCTAAATCCGGGAGTAGATTTTGGATGATTTCAAACATAGCTTTAACATTGCGTCACGCAAATTATAGTATTAGTTGGAGTTTCCTTAAGAATTTCAGTTTGCTAAAGAGGCATAAGAATTTATTATTTTCACATTTTGAAAATTTAAATCCAATAAATGCTTTAATGTGGCAATGTTGTGTATGTACAAGAGTCTCAAGGGACTAGAGAGCAAAGAGCCACGATTTCGTGAAAAAACTACTTTTAATAAAGAAGTGAACAAGATATTTATTTTCCTCGTTTTATTAAACGTTTATTCTCTTTTTGAAAATTACCCAAAATTTTTAAATATGTGCTTAGAGATTTAAACAATTTTTTTTTTAACTTCTGCAATTTATATTAAAATTTATATTCAGAATAAAATTATTGTTTTCTAGGAATGGAATTCACTAGGTATTTAAATTATTTCTTTATTTAGAATTAAAATTTGTTAACTTCTTGAAACAATTTTCAATTTAATTAAAGTTTAAAATACTTTTTAAAAGATTTTTTTTTTCTTTCAAATAAAAATTAAATTAATTCTAAAAGAATATTTAAAATTTATATTCGAAATTGAAAATGATTTAATTTTTTGTCGTTTCTTATTGTCTTTGCGAAATAGCAAGTGAATTGCAAATTCAGTGTACAACGATTGACTATTTTGTGTGTGCATTATATAGCCTAAAGACTCTTTTAAAGTTTCTGATTTATTTAAAATATAATAAAATTGCTCACGAATATATTTAATATTCAACCCTATTAAACTAGGTTAAAGAATGTTTGCTTAAGATGGAAAAATATAGGCAGCTAGCTTCTTTAATCTGTTATGTATGTGGAAATGTAAATAAGCCTTGTTTAAGGACGTTACTGTTTATTTTTCGCCGTAATTAATTCTCTTCTGTGGAACAAATTCAACTACATTTTTGTAGTTATAAGAATACGCAAAATTCCTTTTTTTTTTGCCTTTTAAGTTGAAATTTAAAATGTTTTATAAAAAAGTATTGTTTAAATTATATTTGTTTTTAGCACCATAAACTTTGTTGAATAAATATCAAATGTATTAAGATTTTCTTATTAATTAAAATGCTTCAGTTTTCATAGGTTTCCTATTTAATATATGTATGTACCATACGTACGTACATTTTTATATTGATTGTAAAGCTAAAGTCATTTAATTCTTATATTTATATAACATTTAAAGAAACATACAAAAAAAATGCTGCTTCGTAAAATATATTTATTTAAAAAAAAGAAGATATTAAGGAAAACATAAATTAGTTCAAAATAATAAGCTATGATTAATTGTTTTATTATTAAAACAAAAGCTAAAGCTAACAAAAAAAAAAACTCATACAGATATTATATTATACATACAGAAATATATTTTTTATGAAACAGAAATGAAAAAGAATCATATTAAATACAATCAGTAATTTTTAAGCATTAATGTTAATGAAAGAATGAAAATTAATTTTTAAGTTTTCTGTAAAATAATTATTTTTATTCTTTTTATATACAGAAAATGTGTATTGCTATAGCTTTATAAAAATTTCAAGTTTTATTTTTATTTTACAACTATTTTAAGATCAATTTCTATTGCAGTTAACGACTGTGTTTTTTCAATTCGACATTTTTCTAATAGATTAGAGATTATTTTTATTTGCTTTAATTTAATACAAAAAAGCATTAAATGTTAAGGAATCTTCTCCTTTATTTTTGAAAAAAGTTTGCTCAACTCGAGAGTAGAGTTTGATTCATTTCTATAACTGTTTTATTGATTTTCAAAAATTTTTTATTTTCTAACAACTCTTTTCCCTTTTTTTTTATCTTTTTGAAAAGTTTGTTAAACCCGGGAGTAGATTTTGGTTGATTTTTTATCACAGCTTTGTTGATTTTCAAAAGTGTTTTATTGTCAAATAACTCTTCCCCCTTTCCTTTTATTTTTTAAAAAAGTTTGTTATGAATTTAATTCAATTAATGCCAGTTATGAATATGAAAACACAGTACAATTTCCAGGTGCTTAGAAGCCTAAACTCAATTTGAAACTTCTTATCTTTCAAACTAAATTTTCTAAAAGAGAAGATTTACAATTTGAACCGCTTCTTTTACGCTTTGAAAAAAAAAAACAAAGGTTTTAAAGGTTGTTTGCATGAAGTGACTATTTTATTCTCTACAATTTATTCTTAAACTTTAAAACGGATATTAAACAAAAAATTTCCTTCCTCCCATTCTTTTGTATTATGGTGAAAGTGAAACAGTTCTTTAATTTTTATTTCAAAATGAAATTGGTCTTGTATTGTTTATAGATTTATGGTCTGCTATAAACTTGAATTATTTTTAAATCGTTTTTATTTATTTAAAACCACAAATTATTGTATTTATGTCGTTATTCAAGCATTTCTTTTTTTTGTAATATTTTTATAAAGCTATAGATTATCGTTGTATATTTTTTTTAATACCAATTTTGCATTTATTTAATATAATTATTTTTAATTTCCTCTATTTTTTTATCGTTTTATTTATAAAAAAGAAATTAAGTACAATTTGTGTAACACAAATCTAAAAAAGAAAAAGCTAAAAATTAAAACAATAATCTCCTTAATTTATTTTTATTACTCTTAAACATTTTTTATAGTTGACTTTATTTTTTTACCGAAAAGACTTGTATTGCCATTTAGTTTTTAAGTTTTATTAGTTGTAAGATTTTTTTTATTTTAATTTTAATTTAACTTTAAGTTTTATATACATGAAATTACGTTAATCCAGCCTTAAGAAAAAAAATATGAAAATTAAATACAAACTTTAATAAATCACCACAAAACAAAAACGGAAATAAAACCATAAAGCATTAACAAAATATAAAATTTATATACCTCGTAACAAGAAACAAGAATTAAAAGCCATTTATTATACAAAACAATACAAAAAGAAAGATTGTTATAATATTACAAAAAAAAAGGAAAAATCGTGTTAAAATTGAAAAAACTGTATGTGAATTTTTAAGAAAGTTAAAATGTGCAATAATTTCTTGTTAGATTATTATTGTATTCAATGTCAATTATTCGAAACAACCATACCTATTCTAAACGAATAGAATATTATAAATTGTTCGAATATTGTTAAAGAGAAAAAGACATATACATAGATGAACTTTGAAATATATTCTATTTACACAGCAAAAATTTTAGTAAAGAAACTGCAAGATTGACAAAAAAATTTAACCCAGACTACTGCTCACTGTTCCCCAGGAAAGTCGAAAAATTGAATTTAATGTCAAAACCTTTACAAGGCTGAAATAATTATATCCATTAAAGTATATATTCTCTGTTTTTTGTGTTATGAAAACTTGTAGAATTAAAAAAAAAAATATATGCGCAATTAGATATTTCAAATTATATTCCATTTGACTTCAGTTAACTTTTGTCAATCTATTGTAGCAATCATGCTACAACAACAATTGATTGAAGACGTCCAATCATTCTGTTACCTAGGCAGCATAATAACAAAAAGCGGAGGCTCTAGAGAGGACGTTGGAAATCGCATTAACAAGGCCAGGCAAGCTTACGGTCAATTAAAACACATATGGAAGTCCCCCCATATCTCAAAGCGCACCAAAATCAACATCTTCAACAGCTGCGTAAAAGCAGTTGCGCTTTACGGATGCGAGTCCTGGAACTCAAACCAATGCGATATTAATGCCTTACAAGTATTCATCAACCGTTGTCTACGTCGCATACTAAACATTTTCTGGCCAAACACCATCACAAACGAACGCCTATGGGCCGAGTGCGGACAAACACGAGTTGAAGTCGAAATCCGGAAACGGAAATGGAGGTGGATTGTGCATGCCCTGCGAAGACCCCAAACCGACACCACCAGAAATGCAATAGACTGGAATCCACAAGGCAGCCGCAGGAAAGGTCGGTCGAGTTACACCTGGCGTCGACAATTAGGTATCGAAGCAGCCAAAGTCAACAAAACGTGGAACGAGCTGAAGATCGTAGCAGCAGATAAACATGAATGGAACGAAATCGTTAAGGCCCTATGCTCCTTATAGGAACAACAGGAATTTATATATATATATAATCTATTGGTTATAAAAGGCAACCGGATTCTAGTTGCAGAAAATGGTGTAAATTGATTATACAGATAGCAGCTATTATTTTTTTTTAACTATAAATAACGCAACTAAACTTCGGTTGTTATCCATAATCTATCTTTTAATTAGTGTGGTTCTACAATACGTTTTGCCTAAGAAATTATATCGAAACTTTTCAGTTTTGTGCCTGTTTCCTACAGTTTGTAATAATAATTTTTGCATCTTCCTCCACCGGAGTCTCGTTCTTCCGTGGTATTTGTCATACACTAATGCTCGTTTCTATTCGATTGACCTGCGCTATACTATATTTATAAGTATATTTCTACATACTTTCCTTTTATGTTTAAAAAAAAAATTAAGATTTTTTTCTAAATTTTAACTTTCTTAAATCTGTGGTTCATATAGCAGTATTCACACATTTATTGAAACTTTAACTGATTTGTTAATATTTCGAATAGCTCTTATACAAAACATTGCTTATTTTTTTTTTTTTTAACATTTTCTTTTTAGTTTTTAAATTCTATTTAAAATTTACAGCAATAAAAAGATGCCAGAAATCATAGATCTGATATATCTATATATATATATAACATACCTAAAGTAAAACATTATCAAACGCGCAGCAAAAATAAAATTTCAAATTGTAAAAAAAAAAACAAAAACTAAAACAGGATATAAATATATAAATTGTATTATAAAAATTATATAAAAAAAAATATTTTCAATAAAAAAAGGAAACTATTGAGAAAGATTTAAAAACCGTAATGAGTTTTCTTTGAGCAAAAAAACGGAAAACCTGCATTAAAAAAATCTTTAGTTATTCTCAGAAAAATAAACACAGCTTTTTATAATTACATATTCAACCGTTGATCAACAACTATTTTACTTCTTTAATTAACAAATATATTAAATTTTTAACAACAATGAAATTAGATTTTTAAAATACTTTTAAATCAACAGTTTTCATTTATATTTTTTATCATCTATGTCCTCTGCTAAATAGTCTTCAGCTTCATAGATTTGCCTTTGGCGAGCGGACATTACTAACTCAGGATAATCAGACTGTTCATCTGTATTCATATCAATATGATGATCCGCCTTTCTAAACTTCTTTCTTTCGGGGGTATTACGTTTTTCTCTGCGTTTCGCTAGAAATGATTCAAACTTCTCAGCATTGGCAGCAGCGTGAGCTAATTTTTCATTAGTTTTTGCTAATTGTTCAAAAGAAGTGGAAGGAATAGCTGTACATTCCGTGTGTTTAAGAGTGCCTTGTTGATGCTGATCCCAAGCTTGTTTTGATTTACGCATTTTTGTTAAAATCTTTAGCATAATGCCCTTATGATCTAAGCCCAATACATCATGACGCATTTCGGGTACATTTATATTTGCAACTTGTAAAACATTTTCTTCTTGTGGCTCTTCTTTTTCTACTACTTTGGTCTCTAAACTTTCCTTAAGAGTTTCTCGGCCATAAAACTCTTGTTTTAATGTTTCCGCTGCATGTTTGTTTATACTTTCCATTTCCTCTTCATCGTCTTCCGTGCCGAAATCTATATTTCTTAGTAAAGCCTCTACTTGGTTTAGATTAGTATACAATTTATCTTTAACAAATTTAATTCGTGGCACTACACCCATCAATCCCAACTGGGAAAGCTCATGTCTTAATAAACCCGAACAGCGTTGCAATTCCTGTTCCATTACAGTATCTTTGACGGGATCACCACTTGTTAACCAAAATACATTAACATACGCAAAATCTTGAGATATTTTAACTCTAGACACTTGCAAACCTTTGCCTAATATACTTTCGGATATTTCCCCCGTAGCCATTAGGTCAGTAATATGCTTCATAAATAATTTATTCAGCACAGTCATACGGCGTGTGGCATTTTTGCCTCCGCTATTGGAGGCTTTACCAATTTGCGAGTGATTAAATACTACAGTCGGACTAGACGTATGCGTCGAGTCCATTGAGGGAAACCAACGTTTTTTACTACCACTTATTCTATTACCAAAAAGTTTGCTCATAATTTTACCTTGTCTAAATACATTTGTACTCTTGTTGTACAACACATTTGCCTGGCGTTGAAAATAACGATGTTGCTGCTGCGTTTGTATTGATTGTAAATGTTTTGCTATTTGTTTGCACTTTATTTGGTTTCGTAACATTATGTCGTATTAATTCTCTTTGTTTTATTTAATATTATATGTAGTATTTTTTATTTTAATATATCCAAAGAAAATATATATTAAAAATCTCTTACAACCACAAATTCACTACTGGCGGGCTAAAGCAGCGTTTGTTTACTTCTTACAGCTGTTTGAATAAGTGTTGTTAAGTGATTAAAAACAATATAACATTATTTAAATACAGTATAAAATTGGATGTAGAAATAAATATTGCGTATTTTCTTGATTAAGAATAGTTAGCACAATAATAAAATAATTAAAATTAATTTTTTAATTAGACAATATCTATACACACATATGTTACTAATGTATTACATATCAGAATGGTAAACTGACGGCTAAGAATTATAGCAGCGGCTTGCTTACCTCAACAGCTGACGAATTAAGTGTTGGTAAGTGATTAAAAATAAATTAACGAAAACTCATACATATATCTTTTGTCAAACAAATTTAATAACGTTTCAAAATTATTAAATTTTTGTTAAAATTATTATCGCTGAAATACATAAATATACTATTAGTTTAAATATGATGTGAAAAGCATTGCTGAAGATTGGTTTATAATATTTTCCATTTTAACGCCTTCAAGTTTTATTAAAACTACTTTGTGTTCTGGTTGTGTCCTTCGATTATTTCGCAAAAAAATGTAAACAATAACAGCTGATAGTAGAATTTTATGTAAACAACAACAAATCATTTTGGGCTAAACTATGTCGACGGCGTCATTTTAGTAAAAATCACTTGTTGCGTTGAAACAACCAAATAAATATTATGAACATTAAAAATCGTTATTTATTAACTTCATTTTAGACTAAAATATTTGGATTAAATTTTCTTTTGATAATATATAAATAGATTAATTATGTTATATGATTTTGTATGTTATAATGGATTGCATTGATGCTGTTATTTATTTGTTTACATATTTAACGCCTTGTTTCTTTTCATCTGCTATGACTTTGTAGTGTTGTGGTGGCTGTGAGGCACGTTATTAGTGTTTTGTGAGCTTTTTCTGTTTTAATTATTGTGAAATTAATAATTCCTTGATAAATTCCATTCATAATTTCATAACCGTTACCTAGTGACTTTCCAATAAAGTAATTCATTTTATTCTACTGTTTCAAAAGACAAAATGGATGAAGATTCCCAGCGTTTAATAGACGATTGCTTCTTAAGGCCTGTCACAGATGCTCGCACAACGTAAGCAATTTTATTTTTTTATTTTCAATTAAAAAAAATACTTTTCCCTTTTTTAGTAACAAACAAGTGCAGGTCGTTGCCCCCAAGACGGCTCTTAAAACTGAAATGCAAGTTTTGCGTTTAACAGATGAGTCTCAGAAGATATGCATGGAAACTTTAAGGTCAATACATGGTGATGACTTCCGTTTGGATGATCCCAGTAAATATAAAGATCGTGGTGGTAAAATGAAAAAATCATATTGGGAAGATCGTGGTACTCTGATAGTACAGTCTGTGACAAATTTTTCTTCATCAAAGGCCTCTACGGCAGATGGATCCCAATCCACAGAACAGCCAGATCAACGTTTAAGACGTTATGCTTTATTAAAACTGGAAAATTATGGTTTCGCTATGACACACTGTATAGAGGCTTACGATCATTGTGAGGGTGATATAGACAAAGCCCTGTTGTTATTGTTCCGCAAGTATATGCGTCTACCCGACAATGAGGAATTTGTTTCCGAATCTATGCCTTCAGATATTACTGAAAACGAATTGCTTGATATGCGCAATGATGAAAAAGAAGCTTTAGAGTCTATTTATGATAAATTGTTTGAAGAAAAGGAAAAACACACGGTGTGGAGTTTGAAATTTAAAATCGATCATCTGCTACAACATAGTCCCTCTGAAGTGCGTAAGGCGCGCGAAGCAGCTTTGAAAGCTCTAGAAGATGCTAAAGCCAAAACAAATATAAAAAAGCCCAAAGCACCTCCACGGTGCCGCAATTTCGATAAGGATGGCTCTTGTAAATTCGGCAATAAATGCCGTTTTGCCCACATTAAACCAGAACCCGAAATTAACTTGGAGGACAAGATTGTAAAGAAAGAGAAACCAGCTCAGGATTCGGATGATAACTGCTTTTATCTGGAAATAAGATTTCCTCCCAATACCAAATACCCGTATGAAGCTCCTTTTATCTATTTAAAAACTACTTGCCATGATATATCCACAGAGGTGAGACTTAGAATAGCTAGAATATTGTATAAAGAGGCTAAAGAATCGTGTAAAGATGGCATACCCTGTGTATTTAGCATATCCGAGCTACTACAAATGGATGAAAGTCTTTCGCATTCCATAGACATGTTTAGTGATCCATTTCCTTCGGCTGAAAAATCTTTATTTTATGTGGAAGATCCTTTACTGGAAAAAGAAAATGTTAAGGACTTAAGTACTATGCCTACCCACTATGAGAAGGGTTCCACTTCACGAAGTGATAATTTCAAAAAGGATGTTGTGTCCTTAGAGAAAGAAGATCGGCAATTGTTGAAGAAATTTATGGAGAAACGTAAAGAAGAACGATATAAAAAAATGCTCTCCAGTAGGCAAAATCTACCGGCCTTTTCGAAAATGATGGATATTTTGAATTTACTAGAAACCACCCAAGTCTTGGTAATATCGGGTGAAACAGGCTGTGGCAAATCTACTCAAGTACCTCAATTTATTTTAGACAATTGGTTCTTCAAAGGTTTCCAACTGGATAACAATCAAAAAATGCCTCACGTAGAGGTTATCTGTACACAACCTCGCCGCCTTTCGGCCATAGGTGTAGCCGAAAGAGTGGCAGATGAACGAGCCGAAAGAATAGGTCAAACGGTGGGTTATCAAATTCGTTTAGAAAATAAAATTTCTTCTGCTACTCGTTTAACCTTTTGTACTACCGGTATACTGTTAAGACGCTTGGCTTCAGAACCCCTTTTGGAATCGGTTACCCACATTATTGTAGATGAAGTGCATGAAAGAAGTGAAGAATCTGATTTTTTGCTTATGATTCTAAAACGTATTATTCCCTCTAGACCCGATCTTAAAGTTATACTCATGTCAGCCACTTTAAATGCTAAACTCTTCTCCGATTACTTTGGCAATATACCAGTCTTAGATATACCGGGAAGAACCTTCCCCGTAGAACAATTGTTTTTGGAAGATATATTGGAACGTTGTGATTTTGTTATGGAATGTGATTCCCAATACAGTCGTAAAGTTAATAAAAAAGAGGAAGAAGAACTAATGAGAGAAATGGAATATGCCGACATAAAAGCGGAAAATATTGCACCACCACCTAAGATTAAAGATGAAAAATTAAATTTATCCGCTATGTATGCCAGATATAATGGTAAGGGGTTTTTGCTTTCTTATATTACTCAGAAATAATTATAATATCTTTTTTATTTGTTTGTAGACTACTCCAAAAAAACCTGCAAATCAATATATCTTATGGAACCCATGAAAATCAATCCGGAACTGATAGAATCTGTTCTCAAGTACATTGTTGAAGGCGAACATGAATGGCCAAGAGAAGGCACCATTTTAATATTTTTACCCGGCTTACAAGAAATACAAGCAGTTCATGAAGCCTTAAGTGACAGCTCTATGTTTGGATCAAGATCGAATAGATTTATTTTAGTACCTCTTCATTCTACTTTGTCGAGTGAAGAACAAGCTTTAGTCTTCCGTCCAGCTCCTAAAGGCAAGAGAAAAATTGTCTTAAGCACTAATATAGCCGAAACCTCTGTAACTATAGACGACTGTGTATTTGTAATCGACTATGGTTTGATGAAAGAAAAACGTTTTGATTCTAACCGTAATATGGAATCTTTGGAACTTGTCTATGTTTCCCGAGCCAATGCCAATCAACGTAAAGGACGTGCTGGTCGCGTTATGCCTGGCGTTTGCATACATCTCTATACACAACATCGTTATAAATACAATTTCCTGGCGCAACCCGTACCCGAGATTCACAGGGTACCTTTAGAGCAATTGGTTTTACGCATTAAAACCTTGCCAAACTTTGAAGGTCTTAATGTGGTAGAGGTCTTGGGACAAACTTTAGAACCACCTACCGAAGAGAGTATAATAAGCGCTGTTACCCGTCTGCAAGATGTGGGAGCCTTAGATGAAGAACAACAATTAACACCACTTGGACATCATTTGTCTGCTTTGCCGGTCGATGTTAGAATAGGCAAATTAATGTTATTTGGCGCCATATTTCAATGTTTGGATAGTATTTTAACCATAGCTGCCTGTTTATCACATAAATCACCCTTTGTTAGTCCCTTCAACAAAAGAGCTGAAGCTGAAAAACGTAAAAGGGAGTTTGCTTTATGCAATAGTGATCATTTGACCTGCTTATTGGCGTATAAGGTAAGTTCTGAACTGGTTTTTATATATTTTAATAAAATTTTAATTTTATTTTGTTGTTTTTTTTAGAAATGGCTGGAGGTTTCAAAACGTAACTTTTTCGCCAGCCGTAATTATGCCGACGAACATTTTCTATCTTTGAAAACTTTGCAAACCATTTCAGAAGTTAAATATCAATTCTTAGAGCTGTTGGTTTCCATAGGCTTTGTGCCCGTTAACGTACCTAGAAAACGTAAAAATGCCACAGACAATATTTTGGATTTAACGGGTAAGCAAAGTCAAAAATTCTTTTCTTCTATTCTAAAATCTGTTTATTATTAGGTCATGATTTAAACATCAATGGCGGGAACAATCGTTTACTTATATCTCTCCTGTGCGCTTCCCTATACCCTAATATTGTAAAAATTTTAACGCCCGAAAGAAGTTACATACAAACAGCCGGTGGTGCTATGCCTAAACTGGCCACAGCCAAAGATTTACGCTTTAAAACTCGCGAAGATGGCTATGTAGCCATTCATCCCTCTTCAGTTAATGCTGATGTGGGTAATTTCCAATCGCCTTTTTTGGTTTATCAGGAAAAAGTGAAAACGTCGCGTATCTTTATACGTGAATGTAGTATGCTGCCTCTAGTGCCATTAGTATTATTTGCCGGTTCTGATTTAAAAATTCAACTACACGATGGTGATTTCCTATTCCTATTAGAAGATGGCTGGATTATAATTAAGGCCCACAATCACGAAACAGCAGAAATGATACAATGTTTACGTTTGGAATTGTTAAAATTATTGGAAGAAAAAATACGTGATCCTTGTTTGAATTTGCTGAATCATGAAAATGGTCGCAAAATCATACAAAATATTGTTTATTTAATAGGCAATAATAATTAATTGAAATGCTTTGCTTGTGTTTTCAAATTTAATGTGAGTCATCATAGTTAACTGTAGTAAATTTTTTTTTTAATTAACAAAATATTTTTTAAATAATTTCCTTTCATTATTGTTTACTTGGCCCACTATTTACAAATGTATAAACGAAAAAAAAGAAATAAGTTTTGTACATAATTTTGAATACAAAATATATTATTTATTTTATTTTAAAAACTAATTATTTAATAATTGTGACAGTTCCCCTTTATGGTAAAGGTTTTACCCAACACTTTGTTTAAAGTCTCAGTAATATGTATTATGATTGTCTTGCGCCTAGAGTATGATCTATTGTGATGTACTGATGCATAAACAAATTATAAATTCGACAAAGAATTTCCAATTCCGTTCCAAAAATGAACGTAGACGCAGATGTGAAACAAGGACAGTATTATTATATTCGTTTGTTTGATCATTCTCTTTTATATTTATTAGATTCTTCTTCATAAGTTGAAAAGACAACTTTCTGTTTCCATCCCCTGTTAATTTATATGTACAAACCCTGTCTTTGAATTAATTTAATTAAGTAAGAGCAAAAAAAAAAAAATTATTCAAAAATTTTGTTACAAATAATTTTATTTTTATATGCAATTCTTTATTTTTTAGATGGATTAACACTACGTTCGTTGAGTGTACTTCTTTTATTCAGTGTTTGTGACTTTACCAATCGATATTATTTATCCTTAATCCAACCACAAACCACACAATTAGTAATGCAGTGCAGTACAACCTAAATATGTAGGTAACCAAGTGGCTGCGCTAATGGAGGCGAAAATTACTTATTCTAGACACCACTGTTAGTACAGTATATAGTCTATGGTATTACAGTACATATTCCTAATAACGGCACTTTGGTTAATTTCAATTCTATTCACCAAAATCGTACAAGTTCACTACAATTTGCACAAACTCACCACCCTGTAAACCCACCACACCGAATAAATTTACTACACTTCCCAACAACAATTTACCACATTAGAAACACACAACTGTAGAAATTATTTAATTTTGGGGCCCTCCGTTCTCGTCAGATTCGACCCAAATTTCGACAACACGCAAACAACCAACCAACCACAACAAAACTCCGTTTTGACCGACGTACCACCAGAGGGAATCGGAGAAAGAAACCCCCCAACCACGCTACGAATTTATACGAATTGGGAATGAAAAAAGAATGTGTGAATTACTTAATACTAATGTTTTTTTTTTTTTGGACGAACAAATTTTTCAATCACCACCAACCAGTGTTGCCAACCAACTCCTGAAAGTAAATAATCACTAAAATAGGAAAAAAATATATTTACATACAAATTTTAATTAAATTTATAATTTTTTTTTTTTTTAGTTTTTCAAAATTAAATTATGTTTATTTATTAAGTTTACAAAGTAATTAATTAAATTACATTTTCTGACAACAAAAAGAAATAACCAAACCCAGAAATGGTCTATACATCTACGCATTGACCAAAAAAAAAATACCCAATTTTAATTGAAAATAATTGAAGCGGCAACACTGAAACCAAGGCATTATTTTGGCTGACAACCAGATAAACGTCTCATTCAAGTTGAAATTGTTGAATTGTTAACACATGTTAATATAATAAAAGAAAAGTTGGATTTGTAATCATTTTAAAGTATATAAAAAATATCAAAAAGCAAACAAAGCAAGAGAAAAAGAAGTCTTTATATATATATATACCCTAAGTAATAATCTACTACTACTACTATATAAGAAGACCACTTTTTAGTACTTTATACATGGCAAAATATACATATTTTTAAATGATTGATGATAGATGGAACCACCAATTATATAATTCTATGTATAAATGCATTTATTTGCACAAAAACAACGGCCTTATTTTTTTGTTGAATATGGAAAAAAATCAATGCTTTTTTCTTTGTAATGTACAAGGGGAGAATCGATTTTTTTCTTAATGATTTTTGTTATTGTATGGGTGTACAGCCCATATACATATACGTTTTAAAAGGCCATAGAGATCACATGTGTCAGAAAGAGATAGTTGCTACTTTTTTCTTTATGGATTTTTGCTTTTGTACTATTGCATGCATGTATTATACACACACATGCTAACAAGTATAAAAGCAAACCAAGAAAGAAAAAGTAAAAAGGCAAAGAGGAGAAAACGCTTAAATTAATCATAATTACGTGTTGAGATTTTTCTTCATTTGTAGAAGAAATCAAAGGAAAATTTTCTTAAAATATACTGTAATTGAAACTGTATGGAATTCCTTAAAGCAGGGGCAATTAAGAAATTAATTTTTGCAAAGAAATTTCTTAAAGCAAGAAGAAAAATACATATCCCTTAAATATTGGCTACTACTACCACCACCTGAAGCAGAAAAGAGTTGGACAGAGAGAGGGGTATATGAATAATAAGTGATTTTATAAATTATATTAACAAATATCTATGAATTGAAGTGTTATAACGTGTTTTTTGTTTTCTGAAGGTAACCAAAATTTAGCAAAATTATGTTTTTTATGCTTAAAAGAAACGTATAACATATACATATTTATACCCGCACCCCTCTTGGCATAAAAAAGAGAAACGACGTCATTGATTTTGTATGTATACATAGATAAAAAACAAACATAAAAAATGATACATTTGCTAAACTTGGCAACCCAGTTTCACATATAATTTTCTCTCTTAAGTATTTTTCTCTTTGCTCTATACTTTGTTTTCTTTTGTTTGTTTATAATTCTGACCTCTACTATTGCCTTTAATACAGAAAAAATGTAAGAGAAAACACAAAATATGGCCGCTGTTTTTTAAATTGTGCATGTACATACGTATATACATTTGAGTTTGTGAGTAGGTTTACCATTTTATTTCTCAATGAGAAAACAAACAGCAAGCACATTGACATACACTCACACTGATAGCAAAAATAGTATGTATTGCAAAAACGAAAATTAAATCAACAATTCTAATTTTAATTATTAAAGAAACAAATTAATGGCCTTAATCTTAAATGCATAAAACAAAGTAATATGAAACGTATGTATTTTTTTTAATTAAATGTGTTTTTAATGAATATAAATGTCTGAAAAAAAGAACAAATTTTTCCGTAACAAAAAAAAGTAAAAGCAAATTATCTCAGTAAGCAGAGCAGTAGCAGAGCTCTCATTTTAGCTCTACTAGTAGCGTAAAAGTAACAACAAAAGGTAAAAACAGCTGACTATTAAAGAGAAGCCACTTAATTACGCGTTTTTTTTATTGAAATTGTTTACCCATAATGAATGAAAGTGTTTTATAATTAAAAAAAAAGTGATTTTAAATTTGTTAAAAAGTGTTATTATTAGTTCTTCATTGTATTTAGCTTTCTGTTATATACATTTTGTTACAGCTGAAGCCATTTTAACCCTTGTTATTGACTAAAAAGCAATAACGCCATATGGTTTATGTCTAAGCTAATGTCTGAATTCTTTTCGATTAAAAAAGTGTACATGTTGTACATGTCATGTCAATTCCTTTTTTCCTTTCGTTTTTTACGCTTCACTGCAATTAATTTTAGCGTTTTTCAGTGCAAATACTAACACTATGATAAAAAAAAATTAATGAATTACATATTAATGAAATGTTATTTATTTGTTTAGTTTTTATTGTTTAATAATTTTTCATTTTTTTACATTTAAAGTTAAACAAAAATGTCCTTGTACTGGAAATATTGGTAAAGTAGGTGAATTAATTGCTATTCCATATGATAACTAGGTACCTATGTTATGCGTACCGTGTTATGCTTGGCGTAACATTTAATGGCCTTTTTACATTCCAGGACAGTTCTTGACCCATACCTCTAGATGGTATTGCCCTAATTGTCAGTGACGTAAATTTTCATTGGTCTTTGAAAGAGCGTATTATGGTCCGGTTCGAGTTTTTCTATATAGAAGCTCAGACTCGTTCTATCTCCAAGTGGCATTTAGTCCCAATAGGCATTTGCTTTTGGTGCCTATTTAATAATTACATAATTCATTTTTTTTAAAGTTCTTTTGATGAAAAAAAAAAAATAAATCAGTACATTTTTAATTTTATAAATTTTAATTTAAAAATCTTCATATTATTTATAAAATAAATCAGTTTTTATCGTATCAATTTGTTATTAAAATTTTTAACCATTTTTCAATTTCATTTTTAAAACTAAAAGCTTTTCGATTTGCACTAATCCTTTGTGAAACATTTATATATTCAATCCTTTTTGTACCTTAAAGGAACATAGCGACTGTCACAAAGAATATCCCCCATTGTAACATTTTATTGTTTGGTATTCGTTTCAATCATCATCAAGTTTCCTTATAAATTTTAATTATTTATTTAAGATTTAGTTTTCATTTTTGGCATTGCGCTAGTCCGTTGTGTAGCATCATTATTCTATTTATAACTATACGATTTATTTATAACCACACGAATTATTTATAAATTTTTTCTTTTATTTTTATATAATTAATTACTTATAAATAGATTTCATTTTCAATGTTTCGACTATAAAATAACAATTTTTATAGTTTATTTTCTTTATATTTTTATTGTTTATTTTCTTTATATTTTTATTGTTTATTTTCTGTTAAGATGTTTTAAATTTTCAAATAATATATGTATACAATACATTATTTCATTGAAATCGATATTTGAATTGTTATTGTCAAAAATAACCGTTTCGTTCTTTGCTCTATAAATAGATATGTATGTTATCAAATAGGTAGATCGATTGATTTAAAGCTTAAAAAATTAATAATTTTTATAAATGTAAATAAAATTAATTTCCCGACACAATGAAAATAACTTAAGGTTTAAAATTAAAAATATTGCTTTATTTATTTTAATTTTTTAATATTTATTTAATTAAATTGCTTATTAATCAATTTTAAATAATAATTTCAAACCTAAGATCTTTTTTTATTTTTATATATAAATTTATATATTTTTTTTAAATTAATTCTTTTATTTATATAATCAAATAAAAAAAACAATTTAAATTGCATATTACCATAACGATATCTTGAAAACAAATTATATAAAATTATAATTTCAAAAAAGATCTTAAGCTTGAAGTAATTATTAAACAAAAATATCATCAACTATTTGTAACGGTTTTTTCTTCAGTAGAATTATAATAATTTCACGTATTAATTTCTTATAATTATTTTTTTTATATATATATATATTTTTTTATAAAATCATTTAAAAATATTTGCAAAACAAAAAATTAATTACATTACATAAATAACATTTTTCTATAAACAAAAGCCCTCTTATTAACATTTCTTGTTACGCCGTCCATTTTCTGTTGACTTTGTAGTTCATCTTGTATTTTTTTATGCTCTCAGAACATTTAGAACAGTTGGAACAGAGGGTTGCCATTGTGTTATGGTCACTTTAAAGTTTTATTTACAAAATTGTTTTTGTTTTAATAACGTCTTGGTGCTGTGCTGGTGCTGTTTTAAGAATTTATTGTTTCTTTTTTGTAAATATTGCTTATTTATGTTAAATTATTAAAAATATAAAGTTTACCTAATGCTATTAACAGTAAAATTATTAAATTTCAATAATATTTTCCAGAATTTAATATAAAACTTTTCATTTGCCATTTATGTTTCAAATTAACATTTATATAAAAAATAACACAATAATTCAAGATCCTTATAGTAATATGCAAATAGTCAATTGTTTAAAAATCCTTCCCAAGTAATAAACTACTGATATGCGTAGCCGTAGTAGTTCTGGAGCAAAACTCCAATTGTCGTGGCCATGAATTACACCAAAATATAATCCCTAGGGAGTGTGAACAACTAAGTCTAATAAAACAGTGTGATGAAATTCAATGTGAAAAATTTATAATAATTTAATTTCATAATTTTGCTTAAAAACTTTCTATCATACATACATACATAATTGGTCATTACAACCCTTCAGTCAGGCTTATTAACCTAGTTTCTCACACCACTTATGTTGTGTGTGTTAATTTTATACATAAGTGGCGGTACCAGTGGTGTTGTCGAGCCGGAACGCTCCGGAACGTCGTTCCGGTACTTCCTTTTTGGACAGGAATGCGTTCCGGGACTAAAGATGATTTCTGATAACGAGAATTGGCTGACGTTTTGAAAAAAAAAAAAAATAAAGAGAATTTATTATTTTTTTTCTCTAAATTTTGACGAATTTTTATATGTATTTTTATAAACAAGGGTTTGAACCGAACCGGAACGAACCGGCTTGTTTTTCCGAACCGTGAACCGGAGTCTGGAACGTTTTTTTCTACTGAACCGGAACTCGACTCGAACCGAAACAAATACGTGAACCCACCGTCGTCAAATTTGGGACATGAGACCTAAAAAAAAAAAACGCCGCCGCCAGGATTATGGAAAGTCACCTCCGTCGTTAAATTTGGGACACGAGACCGCACAGAGCGGCCGCCTACCCAGGATCGGCCCTGTCTATATTATATATACGCGTTCCGGTAAAAAAAAAATTAGCACAACACCACTGGGCGGGACCTACAGTTTAAAGTCGACTCCGAACGACAGATTTTTTGAGAAACTTTTCATGGCAAATTTATTTATTCTCAGAGTTTTTGCCAGAAATCTGCTGAGAGGAAATCGCCGAAGATATACTTTTTGTATTTTGTTTTGATGTCTGGCCTGGTGCTCGAACCCTGGCTTTACATCTAATAAGCCAACACACTACATACCTACTAGACTACGGCGACTTCAAAAACTTTCTATCAGACAAGCGAAATTTTTATCTACAATATAAGACCTCAAATATTTGACATATTGAGTCACTTTCATATAAATTTTCGATCGCCTTGTTTTATAAAAACAGGGGCTTAATCACAATTCAACAGATAAAGACATAGGGTAAATGTACCTAATGTCGGCATGTACCAGTAGTCGGCAGTTTTTGTAAAAAAATGCAAATAAATAAGAAAAACGACCTTTATTTATTAAAGTTAAAACTGATTTTGGTAGAAAAAATAGTTTTCTTTTCTTATGAAATGAGTAAATTTGAGTGGGATGAATAATTTTGCCAATTTTTGTTCTAATTCAGTGAAGGTTTTTCAAAAAGTGGAGTAGTGCCAGTTTTTTAAAAAATTTTTTAGTTTAGGTGCCTCCTTAAACAAGTAATTATTTATATTAAATTAAGTGTTTTTGAAGAAAGTAAGTAATTTTAATGAAAGAAAATAGTTCAAATTTTAAATTAAGAGTGAAAAATTAAGGAAATTAATATTTTTTTTATAATTTATATTGCTGCCGGCATTAGGAACAAAAAATTATATGATTTCCAATTGTCGGCAGGGAGGTGCCGACTACTGGAAATTGAGTAAAAACTTGATTTACCCAATAGTCGGCATAGTTTATAATGAATACACTGAGACCTGCCGAGAATCTAAAGTCGGCTTTCTTACATTTATATAACTAGAAGTCCTATAACAGGACGAAAATTCGTGATTCAGTAGGCATATTAGGCTGTTCTTTGAATGTCAGGCAATATAAATTCATTAATATGTCCACCAACGGGAAAATGCTCATACACCAATACTCCCAAGATTCCCTAAAATGTGCTTTAATGGAAGTAAGAAATGGCACATCTAAAATATTGAGTGCAAACAAAAAATATAGCGTCCCGCGTTCCACCATACAGAACACGATCCATCCATCGGATGATGCCAGAAAAATGGGTCCACAAACAGTCTTGACTGAATCAGAAGAGGAATGTCTTGAGAAATCTGTACAGTATCCAAAAGGGAATTGATAAGGTAATATTAACAGTGCTGCTGGTTTTCTCAACAAATGGTCAGATAGTGGCCCCAATGATTGTCTTTACATATGTGCGACCACCTAAAGATGTAGTAAATAGTTTGCCGGAAGAAAAGAAGTTTTGGAGCTATTTTGTTGATAATATCGATAGCTATGTCGAATTCTGCTGCCTTTATTTCTGTATTAATTTCATGTGCAATGGCCAAGAATAGCTCCAAAACTTCTTTTTTTTAACAAAAATTTTAATGCCGACAATAGGATCATTTTTTGCCGAACTTAGGAACACATGTGCCGAGCACTGGAAAAATCGATGATTTAAACAAAATATTTAAATTACTTATAATTTACTATTTTAATGTTCCAAGTTGGTAAATGGATCTAAAACTAAACTAATCACAGAATTGTAATAACTAAACATCATCTCAACAATACTTTCCCACTTCTAATCAGACCAGTCTGAAAAAGAGAAAAAAATAAAACTGCCGACTACTGGTACATTTACCCTACTCTGGGCACACATAAGTAATCAAGAATTTTGTTTTATTTAAAATTCGTGGTTTGTGGTTCTGGTTAAATCTTTAAAAAAATTTTAAATATTTTAACAATATGCATAAATATAACACGTGTATTGTATGCCTATGGTTTTAAATGTTTATCTGTTATTAACACTAAAATAATATGAAAATCTATAAATAAGGTTGTGGTGGTTTTATTATTTAATCGTAACAATAATTTCGTATTATTTTATAAAAAGAAATTTTATTTTGTAAATTCCATTATTAAAAAACTTTTGTATGCCAAAAAAAGAAAACAAATTTTAACCTAAATACTGAAATTTAAATTGTTATAAATTCTCTTTTTACAGCAATGCAATGATTTTATGTAAACTTTACAGATTTTTTGAATGTAACACTTAATTTGTGCATGTATGTATGACGTATACAAACGATAAATTTTTATAGAAATGTAGAAAAAAAAGAAATTATCCTTATTTCCTTAATGACACATGTGGGGCTTAAGCCCCGGTTAATCAAATGTCCACGAAACGTACGTTCGTTTTTAGAAAACGAAAAGCAAGGAGAGCGATAAACGAACCGTAATGTAATTTCGGTAAGCATTGCTCTTCTTATGTTAAAAACGAATGTAGGTTTTGTAGACGTTTGGCTAATCGTGGCTTAACTGTCGTCACGTGGCATATTATCGCAAAAATAATTGATAAATATTGTGTTTTTAATTGTTTATTATAATTTATATAAAATTGTTAAAATCAGAAAGGCTTATAACCCCAAGTATAATGCAATTTCTACATAAAGATGAAGTGAAATCGGTGATATTTGTTGTGTGTTTTAAAATTAAATAAAATGAAAAAGAAAAACACTTTATGAAATAGTCTTTTGAACATGTATGTTTCTATTTATCAATCAATTATTTGAAAAGAAAGAAATTTAAAAAGAAAAATGTTTTTAATTTTATAAAATTGTTTAATTTTATTACAATAAATGATACCATTACTCATCCAACGTATATACTATATATTTACAGGGTTCCTCCTTTTTCAATGAATGTTAAATTTCATGGGTAAATAAATGCTTATTTACACCATTTGCACAAGCAATACTTAAATGATATCCTTAAAAAAAGTTTAAAAAGTTAAACTAGTAAAACAATAATAAATAATGTCTCAAACAACAACACAAGCAGATAGTTTAGCCAATAAGGCTGAGGATAAAGTGGAAACTATAGACGATGAAGATTTAGAAGATGGTGAAATTGATGATAGCGATGAGGAGAATAAAGATGCAGATGTGGTCATTATAAGCAGCAGTAAAAACGAGGAATTAAATGAAAAAGATACTAATGCAGCAGCTAGTAAAGCTATGCATACTACTGATACAGTAGTAACAGTGATTGATTCATCTAGTGATACCGCACCCACACCACCACCACCAACAAATGCAAAATCGAAAAAATCCTCACCCATGGAAGATGATCATGCCAGTAGTATTGAAAATGCCATAGCCATGGCGCTTAAGAAAAAGGGTATTGAACCCACAATACCAAAAGTATTGGAAAGTAAATTACAACACAATGATGATAGAGATGATGGGTTATCGGCAGCTGGCCACGGCCAAAGTAAAAGCAGCAGACGGCGTAAGCGTAAAAAACAACGCGAGGAAAAAGAGCGCAAAGAAAAGGTAATTTACTACATAATATTTTTAGTGTTTAATGAAACAAAGTTTATTGACAATAATTTATAGCCAATAATATACTACATAAATATTTTTCGAATAGGGCAATATGAACATTTGAGTCTGAATACAAATTAAAACAGTCAAATGTCAAATTAAATTCATTAAACTTTCACGTTATTAATAAATGTTTTGTAAATAACTCGGTCAGGAACAATAAGTATTATAAATACCTTGGCACTAGGGTCCTAGAATTGCATTCACTGGGATGCCCGTAGCGAATAAAGCTATTAGTCATTAAATGCAGTTAGTAGGCGTCTGATTTATATATCTAAACTACTCAAAAACTATTATGTACTTTCCACGAAGCTTTTGGACCGTCTAAGGCCAATGTACGCCATACAGGAAGTAAGAAATATTACTGGGCCGCTGTTCTGATCAATCTAAATCACGCCCGAACTGTTTTATAGTCTTAAAAAGTTTATTATTAAACTCTTCCATCCTCCATAAGACCCTGTTTAACAATTATTAATAATTATCCTAGCCAGCATACGTAAATGCAGGTTTGTCTGTTATCCTTAGAATTCTAATATCCTACATACTCAACAAAACAAATGGAACGTCAATATAGAGAAACATGTTCGAAACAGAAAATTGAGCGTCTTTCCTTACCAGCTCACCAATAACCAGATTGCTTATAATATAAGCCCTTATGACGCAGTAATCAAGTCAGGAACTAATGTCTTGCTATCTCTTTCAGTGATTATCAACATATATTCCTTAGAATCTTTCTAAGTGTCTTATAACTTCCTGATTACTGGAATAAAGTCGATCATCAGTGTTCAAATGCTCTATTTTGTTCTCTGTTTGAAAACTCTTTGCTTATTTTTTTATTTTTCGATTTATAAAAACATTAAAACGATATTCTTTAGAAAACGATAATGTCAAGTCAGTAAAGCTTATCTTAAAACAAATTTGATAATATTGATGGCTCAAACCTATAGCACAGGCAG
Source organism: Sarcophaga caerulescens (assembly GCA_927399465.1). Lineage (NCBI taxonomy): Eukaryota > Metazoa > Arthropoda > Insecta > Diptera > Sarcophagidae > Sarcophaga > Sarcophaga caerulescens. The sequence goes on along the minus strand of OV656873.1, from coordinate 115,200,936 downwards.
GAAAGAATGTCGAGTCATTTCGTTTAGTAAACTCCTCTTCATTCCATGATTAGAAGAAATATCGTATAGCTCTATCCATAGCCAATTGTTTTTTTTTTTTTTTTTTTTTTTTTTTGTCTTATATAAATTAACATGAGTGTATTTGTTGTTGTTAGTTTTTGTTTTCTTTCGGTTGTTATGCATGCATTTGCAATTAAAGAGAGGAAAGAGTGTTGTTTGCTCTACGCCATGTAGAATGAAATGAAAGAAATCTACTTAACATCGTTTGACGACACTAGTAAGAAAAACAACAACCAAAATAACATTGATTTATTTATTCTTTTAATTTACAATAAGAATGCTGCCTTTACAAATCATAAGGCATGTTTAGCTTTGCTGTAATTTAGTTTACATTTCATGTAGTTTTTATGAAATGCTCTGCTCGCGTCTTATATTCGCTTTTTTAATGCAAGGAGAGCAGTGCACTCAACTTCATTTCAACCTGTTGTGTTTGTTTTTGTTTTTTAATTATCATTGGTGTTATTAATGTGTTAAGTTTTGTCGTAATTTGATTGCATTTCATGTAAAAACAAGTGATTTTCTCCTACATTGTTTGTGCTCTTTAAAGGCAAAGGAGAGCAAATGCACTCAAGTTCATTTGCTGTTATTGTTGTTGTAATTGCCATGTTATTGATGTTATTAATCAAATTGCTTTTAAAAGAACGACAAAGCCGACAGCAGTAGTAGTAGTTTGTGCGCGATTAAAAAAGGTTGTAAGTGAAGGGATTTTGCAATTTAAAATGAAAAGTAAAAAAATAAATTAGTTTGTTTAAAAGAAAAAAATATTAAATTTTTGCTAAAACATGTGTGTGGAAAAGTTTATTAATTATTTTATTTAAAAAAATCTAGCAGAATACATTGGTTTTCATAAAATTTTTTGCTTTGTAGTTTCAATAAAAATTATTGTAAATTTTTCAAAATGGTGTACATCAGTACTCCATTTTTTATGCGTGCATTCATGCACATGCATGATGGTGACGCATATATTTTCAAATGCGTGTTCTTACGATTACAAGTTTTATTTAGTGGAAGTAAATTTGCAACGAAGAGCAAGAAGGGGTGTAAATGGAAACAGTTTTTTAAATGTGAGTTTTAAAATCATTTATAAACCAAACAATAAATTTTTATTTGTTTACGATACCCAATGGTACACCATATGTTTTGCAAGAAAGAGAGAGAGAGAGGGGAAGTGTTGTTTTGCAGAAAAAAAAACTAACCGGTTATCTGATAAGAAAAACTCTAACACTACTGTTAAAAGTAATACTGCAGTAATGTTAGAGTGATTTCATATCAATTATTTGCTTATAACTCAGACCTGTTAAAGATTTTAGAAAGAAAATTGTGCATGAGTTTTATCAAAAGACCTGGGTAAAAGGTTTTTGGTGTACCAATTTATGTTCAAATGTTTTTATTCAATTTCTTTTAAATATTTTTTAATGTTAAAAAAAATATTTTGTAATTTTCTTCTTGTTTGTTTAATTTATTTTTTTATACTTTTTTCATAAAAAAAAAGAAAGAATTTTGCTCCCTCTCTCTCTCTCTTGCTTTATTGTTGTTGTACTTTTTTTTTTTTATAACATACACAATTTTTGTTTTTTGTCATTATTTTTTTTGGTAACTTTCTTCAAAAGTACGAGTTTTTTGAACAAATGTTTTTGTAGAATAGCTACTGGTCAGCATTTTACTTTAACACCACTCTACTACAACATCAGCTGCAAAATAAAAATCGAAATTAAATAATAGAGTGCAATTTTTTTTATACAATGTTTTCTCTGTCATGCTGTTTTTTTAAAGAATGAGTGTGAGAGAGGGTGATCACTGATCAGGGATGTAAAGTGAAGTTAGGAAAGAGCAAACACACACAGAAATCATTAACAAGGCGTATAAAAAATATTTTTTTAACAAAAAAAATTAAAAACAAAGCCTAGAAATGTTTTATAATTTAAGGAAATCTATAGAATTGTATACTTGTATAAGAAATCCAAGACGCAATCCATAAATTTTAGCAGCGCCACATTTAGCGTTAACAGAAAATAATTTTCCCTTAACAGAGCACTGTTAGCTACTTAACAGTATCCATCTCAACAAGCCCATTTGTTTAACAGCTAATTTTGGGAAATATTCTAGGTCTACAAGTACCATACTATATGCAAAGGAAAGTTCCAAGGCCTCTTAATATAATCTGCAACAGAGTCACATATAATGTGATATGGTATTGAGAAAATTGGCTTTGAAAATATTAATTTTTCTTGAAAATTCTCTAGAAGATCTGTGGTCATTTTGGAACATATAAGAAATAGTACACATACTGACTATATGCAAATGGTAGTCCAGAGGGTCCTCTTTCGAACAGTGGTAGTGGAATAGATGGAATAATTTTCAGAGTTGACATTTTGAATTTTGAAAAAAATCGATTTTTGGCCAAAAAGATATGAAAATTCTCTATGCTAATGGTAGTCCGGAGGGTCCTCTTTCGAACCGTGATAGTGGGATAGCTGGAATAATTTTGAGAGCTGCGAAAATTTCCGTCCTCCATCCCCACTATCTTTTGCATTTCAACACTTTTGTTCACAAATAATAATCATCATAATGAGAAATTACTTTTTATGTCAATAGTCTGCAATAATTGCAAAGTAGAAGACTAAACGCCTTATTGCCACTGTTAAACAGTTATCAGTGCTCTGTTTTTTTTTTTGGTTTTTAAATTCGAATTTATCTTCACATACATAAGAAAATATACAAATTCCTTTGCTAGTAGTTTTTAATTCATATTACTTTCCTTTAACTAAATTAATCGCCAGAACTCTTAACAGAGGGAGTTTTGATAGTAGATTTTGAAATTTATTTACTATTATTGAAATTTATTTCAAAATCTACTATGAAAACTCACTCTGTTAAGGTTCTGGCGATTAATTTCGTTAAAGGGGCGTAATATGCATTAAAAACAATTCACTTTGTCCGCCCATGTTGTCCTGATTTATCCCTATATTGATTTGTTTACCAGATAACATTAGCTTTCGGAAATGTGTGATTATCTGTTTATTTTAATTCTTATTACGCAATATTTTTTAACAGTAATTAACTATAGGACTTATCTTATCAACTTATTTTACGCAGGAATTTGAATTATTTTTCCTTCCCAATAGAGTTCTGTGAGCAACATAACAGAGCTCTGTTAACTGACTTGGTTTGGATTTTAAAATCTATGCAGGAGCAGGTTCTTGTTTGATATCTTGAGCTGTAAAGAGTAAAAAAAAAAAACACAAAAATTTGATTGGATTAATAATTGATATTCCGTACGATACCTTTATTTTATTACATAACTCAATGCTCAACCTTCCTCTCTTTCCAGAAAAAACGCTATGATTCTCCCGATACTCTGGGTCCACCACCCCTGGACAATGAAGACGACATGGATGAATATGAAATGTTAAATGTACGCGGTGGCAGTCCACCACCTGTGTCTGCCTTGCCACCGCAAACTTTGTCCCAATCGAATATGCACATGTATAAAGATCAATACGATACAGATGACGATACGGGTTCATCTTATGACAGCTACGACAGCGATGGTGACGATAGCAATGGCGAACGCAGTAGACGTAAACGTAAAAAAGACTCACGAAAACGTAAAGAGAAACGCCAGCGTGATGAGGATAAACGCTATGATAAACGCAGTCGCCGTGATTCCCTTGATCATCGTAACGAACCGCGCAAACTGGAATTGTGTAAATTCTATCTGATGGAATGCTGTGCTAAAAAAGACAAATGCTCCTATATGCATGCCGATTTTCCTTGTAAATATTACTATTTGGGCATGGAGTGTCAACAGAAAGAGGATTGTAAATTCTCTCACGGTCAGCCCTTATCGGAAGAGTTGAGAAATATTTTGCTGAAACATTTAGAAACTGCACCCAAAGAGATATTGGGTAATTTTAAACGTTTGTCAAGAGAAAATGCTTTGGCTATGGTGACCAAACGCCATGAAGAACTCTGTAGAACATTTAATGTACAAAATGTATGGGCTCCCTGTTCGGCTAGTTCGTTGCCCATACACAATAATCGTCGCAATAACAATATGAATAATAAAAACAACAATGAGCAACAGCAACATCTTAAGCAACAACAACAACAACACCAGCAGCAACAGGGTAACAGTAGTGGCATACCTTCTTTATTGGATTTGGTATTAAATCCCCCTCCCAATATGGAAACCAATAAACCGTCTACAAATGAAAGTAAACGTAAATCTCGTTGGACAGATAACACAAACACCACTACTGCAACAAATCAGAATCAGTTGACTATAGAGCCACCCTCGAAAACGGCACCAAGTTATTTGGATTTAAAGAATCTTCACGGCATGTTAAGTGCCGAACATATTGATAGGCTGCAACAGTTGGGCATAGTGAATCTGGAGCAGGTTAACCAATTGACATTTGGCCAATTGAATCAAATTGGTTTAACGATAGCCGAAATAACAGAAATTCAATTGAATGCCATGAATATGGCTAAATTAGGTGTAACAACGGGTGGTGTAACAGGTACAGCAACAGCAGCTAATAACACTACAAGCAACTCCAGCCAACAACAACAGCAAATGAAAGCCGCCAGCAACAGTAAAGAGTGTAGGTTAGTACAGAAAATATTTGAAAACATTTACATTTATTAAAAATTTCTTTTTTTTTTTTACTTGTCTTCCAGCTCTTCTTCGAATGGCGATGTTGATATGCGTTTCCTACCCAATGCAACGCCAACCAGTTCTGCAAATGCTTTAGCAATGCATTCTGTAACAGAGGCTGCAGGTCCTGATAAAGATGTGCTAACGTCTTCCAATTCAAACAGCAGTAGCGGTGTAGTTATGGTTGATTACACACAATATTTAAAAGACTCAAATATCTCCTTTGATCGTGGCGACATGTGTAAGTATAAATTGAAAGAAATTTCATGTGTGTGAAGTTAGTTAGTAATGTTGAAAAATCAAGTTTTTTTTTTTTACCAAATGTACCCTCCATAAATCGTGAAAAATTCGAAAAAGATCGTGAAAAATTATATGAGTCTGGCGAACCTTGGGATAGGAGCTATAGCCGACGTAGTTAATTTTTTTATACTAGCTAAGAAAATGCTCTATACAAAAAAAAAAAAAAAAAAAATGAAAAATTTGATAATATTTAAAATGGTGCGGTTTTCTGCTTTAGTGAGCTGTATAGCTATTATACCAAAGATTCCAAAACAGTTTTCGTTATGGTCGGACGAAGCTTGGGATCGGAGATATAGCCAACGTTTTATATAGAGCATTTTGTTTGCTCGTATAAAAAAGTTAACTTCGTCGGCTATATCTCCGATCCCAAGCTTCGTCCGACCATAACGAAAACTGATGTGGAATCCTTGATCCAATAGCTATCAAGTCCACTAAGGTAGAAAACCGCACCTTATTAAATTTTATAAAAATTTTCACGATTTATATAGAGCATTTTGTTTGCTCGTATAAACAAGTCAGCTTCGTCGGCTATATCTCCGATCCCAAGCTTCGTCCGACCATAACGAAAACTGATTTGGAATCCTTGATCCAATAGCGATCCAGACCACTAAGGTAGAAAACCGCACCTTATTAAATTTTATAAAAATTTTCACGATTTATATAGAGCATTTTGTTTGCTCGTATAAAAAAGTTAACTTCGTCGGATATATCTCCGATCCTAAGGTTCGCCCGACCATAACGAAAACTGATTTGGAAAACTTGATCCAATAACTATCCAGCCCACTAAAGTAGAAAACCGGACCTTATTAAACTTTATAAAATTTTTCACGATTTATATAGAGCATTTTGTTTGCTCGTATAAAAAAGTTAACTTCGTCGGCTATATATCCGATCCCAAGGTTCGCCCGACCATAACGAAAACTGATTTGGAATCCTTGATCCAATAACTATACAGCCCACTAAAGTAGAAAACCGCACCTTATTAAATTTTATAAAAATTTTCACGATTTATATAGAGCATTTTGTTTGCTCGTATAAAAAAGTTAACTTCGTCGGCTATATCTCCGATCCTAAGGTTCGCCCGACCATAACGAAAACTGATTTGGAATCCTTGATCCAATAACTATACAGGCCACTAAAGTAGAAAACCGCACCTTATTAAATTTTATAAAAATTTTCACGATTTATATAGAGCATTTTGTTTGCTCGTATAAAAAAGTTAACTTCGTCGGCTATATCTCCGATCCTAAGGTTCGTCCGACCATAACGAAAACTGATTTGGAAAACTTGATCCAATAACTATCCAGCCCACTAAAGTAGAAAACCGGACCTTATTAAACTTTATAAAATTTTTCACGATTTATACAGAGCATTTTGTTTGCTCGTATACACAAGTTAGCTTCGTCGGCTATATCTCCGATCCCAAGCTTCGTCCGACCATAACGAAAACTGATTTGGAAAACTTGATCCAATAACTATCCAGCCCACTAAAGTAGAAAACCGGGCCTTATTAAATTTTATAAAATTTTTCACGATTTATATAGAGCATTTTGTTTGCTCGTATAAACAAGTCAGCTTCGTCGGCTATATCTCCGATCCTAAGGTTCGCCCGACCATAACGAAAACTGATTTGGAAAACTTGATCCAATAACTATCCAGCCCACTAAAGTAGAAAACCGCACCTTATTAAATTTTATAAAAATTTTCACGATTTATATAGAGCATTTTGTTTGCTCGTATAAAAAAGTTAACTTCGTCGGCTATATCTCCGATCCTAAGGTTCGTCCGACCATAACGAAAACTGATTTGGAAAACTTGATCCAATAACTATCCAGCCCACTAAAGTAGAAAACCGGACCTTATTAAATTTTATAAAATTTTTCACGATTTATATAGACCATTTTGTTTGCTCGTATAAACAAGTTAGCTTCGTCGGCTATATCTCCGATCCCAAGCTTCGTCCGACCATAACGAAAACTGATTTGGAATCCTTGATCCAATAGCGATCCAGACCACTAAGGTAGAAAACCGCACCTTATTCAATTTTATAAAAATTTTCACGATTTATATAGAGCATTTTGTTTGCTCGTATAAAAAAGTTAACTTCGTCGGCTATATCTCCGATCCTAAGGTTCGCCCGACCATAACGAAAACTGATTTGGAATCCTTGATCCAATAACTATCCAGCCCACTAACGTAGAAAACCGCACCTTATTAAATTTTATAAAAATTTTCACGATTTATATAGAGCATTTTGTTTGCTCGTATAAAAAATTAACTTCGTCGGCTATATCTCCGATCCCAAGGTTCGCCCGACCATAACGAAAACTGATTTGGAAAACTTGATCCAATAACTATCCAGCCCACTAAAGTAGAAAACCGGACCTTATTAAACTTTATAAAATTTTTCACGATTTATACAGAGCATTTTGTTTGCTCGTATACACAAGTTAGCTTCGTCGGCTATATCTCCGATCCCAAGCTTCGTCCGACCATAACGAAAACTGATTTGGAAAACTTGATCCAATAACTATCCAGCCCACTAAAGTAGAAAACCGGGCCTTATTAAATTTTATAAAATTTTTCACGATTTATATAGAGCATTTTGTTTGCTCGTATAAACAAGTCAGCTTCGTCGGCTATATCTCCGATCCTAAGGTTCGCCCGACCATAACGAAAACTGATTTGGAAAACTTGATCCAATAACTATCCAGCCCACTAAAGTAGAAAACCGCACCTTATTAAATTTTATAAAAATTTTCACGATTTATATAGAGCATTTTGTTTGCTCGTATAAAAAAGTTAACTTCGTCGGCTATATCTCCGATCCTAAGGTTCGTCCGACCATAACGAAAACTGATTTGGAAAACTTGATCCAATAACTATCCAGCCCACTAAAGTAGAAAACCGGACCTTATTAAATTTTATAAAATTTTTCACGATTTATATAGACCATTTTGTTTGCTCGTATAAACAAGTTAGCTTCGTCGGCTATATCTCCGATCCCAAGCTTCGTCCGACCATAACGAAAACTGATTTGGAATCCTTGATCCAATAGCGATCCAGACCACTAAGGTAGAAAACCGCACCTTTTTAAATTTTATCGAATTTTTCACGATTTATGAAGGCTATATTTGGTAAAAAAAAAAAATTGATTTTTCATCTTTGTTATCTCCAACAAGCAAATCTTTATTTTCATATATTTTTTTTTTTTTGTAAAATACAAAGGTTAAGCTTCGTCTTCCTTTCATTTTTTCTCTAATTTATTACTATTTTGGCGATTTTTAATCGATTTTCTTTCCTCCCTTTTCTAAATTTTTCAATTATGTTAACTTAACAGTGTCTGTTAACATAACCTTCATTGTAAAAAAAGAATATAACTTTTGTAGCTAAATTTACACACATAGAAATTTTCTTTAAAAGAAAGTTATTTTTATCTTTCGCATTTCCCATTTCCCCTTTAGATGATGATGAAAAAGATGAGGAAAAATTGGTGATCGATGATGATAATACCGATAATGAGGAACAACATCAAAAACCTATAAATACCGATACGTTAATAGCACAAGAACAGCAGCAGGAACAGGAGGTAAGTTAAAAATGAAATCTGAAAGGGAATAAGAAAATGTTATGCAGAATATTTAGGTTTTTAAAGAAATGTTACTTACGTTTGTACTTATACCCTTACTTTTTTTATTATTTCTCCAGAAACCAATCAACGATTTTTATGACAATGTCATCTCTAATAAACTTGCCACAATGTCCAATATGAAGCAGACTTTTAGGAATCCATTTAAAAGCAATAGTTTTTATGGGTCCGATAAATCAGAACCAACTCGTTTAGAAAGATCACCAGATGCTGGAGATAGAGATTATGAGGAGGTCGGTTTTTATACGGCATCATCGGCTGAGAGAAGACGTTACTCACGGGAAAGTCGTTCAAGATCCAGGACACCCACACGTTCACAATCCAATACCCCCGAAGCATCGCAATCACCTCAGCCTTTACAGGTGGCGGACATTCAAGAGGAGGTGACAGCAGTTAAGGATGTAGTATACGAAAGATCTACTATGTATGATTTTAATTCGCGTTTTATCGAAGAAGATGAACAGAGAGCGGCAAAGACTAAAATGGATAAGGATATGAGATTTTTACCCGGCGGTTTGGGTTCAGATGCTAGTGCAAGTGATATAGATTTGAGATTACCGTTCCAGCCCATGACCAACTATACACCGGCCACAGAAATTGATGGTTCAATAACATCGCATTTACCCATTACCTATAAAGTGTACGAAGTTGATGTGCCGCGTGCTAGTTATGCGGAATTAAGGCAGCATTTTAAATCCGATCATGCTACAGATCCGCGTCTAAGAAGAATATTAGGTTTGCCCGAGTTGTCACAAACTAAAACCTCAGCTGCATTAAGTAGAAAAGTTAGAAAAACCAGTCACAGTAGTAGTATAGCCTCACCTTCAGAGTCGGAAGAAGCCTCACCCAAATACTATACACCACCTTCTAGTAGTAGTACAGCAGAAGAAAAAGTAAAGCCCACTACCCAACACTCTAGATTAGATCCGAGAGAAAGAGATCCAAGATCGGGTGAAAGTAGAGGTGATCCACGCTCAGATCCTAGATCCCGTCAAGATCCCCGCAGTGCAGCTACCTCAAACACGTCGACAGCTAGTTCTAATAGCTCAGCGACAACAACCACCTCAAATACTACCGGAGGTCAAAAGCAAAATATTGAAATACGTAATCTTTTGCAAAAATCCGAATGGTACAAGAATCTGAATTCGAAATTCAAAATTATGGTTAATCAACAACTGGCTTTGGTGTCTACGGAACTGAAAAAATTCCACCAGGATCCTTCACCCAATAAAATATTCGATATTTCCTTTATAGTTAGCAATCAGACCTTACAGCAAATTTTAACAAATCTGGGCATATTTATCGACGATAATGGTGAGGTGGCCCATATAGAAAATGACAATGAAGAGCTAGGCGATACAGCCTTACAGCAGCAAACCGATATGAGTGGTAAAGCTAATATTAATTTACCCAATCTATCCCAGCCGCCACCCAATGTAGGTGGTCAAAATAATGCAGCTTTGGATTTCCTAAGAGCACCGCCACCTAGTTTGGTAGCCCAGGGTCCACCGCCTATCGCTTTGGGACCCATGTTCCAAAGGCCTCTTATGCAGGCTTTTACTCGACCCTCTTTATTGGGTTTGCCACCCGGTGCTCAAGGCAATCCTTTGAATCCTTTTGCCAATGCCATGAATATTAATCCAAATTTCTTGGCTGGTGGTCCTAATCTATTGGGTCCCTTTGGCCCCAATTTTGGTCCTGGTATGAGTATGGCACCCAATATGCAGCAGCAACAACAGCAACGTAATTTTAACAATAATCAACGCAACAATCAACGTAATCAGAATAGAAGGAAAATCTAGCATACGGAGGAAACTAGTGAAAGCCTTAAGCCTACCAGTGTTGTTAGCAGCAATAGCAGCGGCAGCAGTAGTAGTGGTAGTAATATTGTTAATACTCCTTCTTCCGCTACCCCTCTGGCTACTACTACAACTGCTACGTCCTCTACAGCAGCTCTATCAGCTGAAAAGATATGAACTGTAATAAGAATATGTTTTTAATTTATATTTTAATTTTTTTTTCTCTTCTTTTCTCTCTATAAGACTTGTTTCTTTTCGTTTTCTTTTAATTATTTTTTTTTATATACTATATAATTAGTTTTAAATGATAGTTTTTTAAATTAATATTTTTAAATTAATTTTCTTTTGTTCTGTTTTTGAATTTTTTTTCTAATTAAAGTTTCCTAATATTGAAAAGACTCCTCTTTCCCCACCTCGTTTTGTAAATTAAAATATTTTTTCTATAAAAAAGAAAAGTGCTTACATTTTCTTTTTAAACCTATTACAAGCGTAGTTTTATATATATAGATATATATATATAGGATCCTATATATAGATATATATATATAGATATAGGACCCTATATATATATAGGATATATATAGGATCCTATATATAGATATATATATAGGTATATATATAGATATATACAGGATCCTATATATATCCTATATATATATATAGGATCCTATATATATACAGGATCCTATATATATACAGGATCCTATATATATACATAGGATCCTGTATATATCCTATATATATATAGGATCCTATATATATCCTATATATATATAGGATCCTATATATATCCTATATATATATAGGATCCTATATATATATAGGATCCTATATATATACAGGATCCTATATATATACAGGATCCTATATATATACAGGATCCTATATATATACAGGATCCTATATATATACAGGATCCTATATATATACAGGATCCTATATATATACAGGATCCTATATATATCCTATATATATATATATATATAGGGTCCTATATATAGGATATATATATATATATCTATATATAGGATATAGGATCCTATATATATCCTATATATATATAGGATCCTATATATATACAGGATCCTATATATGTACAGGATCCTATATATATACAGGATCCTATATATATCCTATATATATATATAGATATATATATAGGTATATATATATAGGATATATATAGGATCCTGTATATATCTATATATATCCTATATATATACCTATATATATACAGGATCCTATATATATATATAGGGTCCTATATATATATATATATCTATATATAGGATCCTATATATATCCTATATATAGGACCCTATATATATATATAGGATATATATAGGATCCTGTATATATATAGGATCCTGTATATATATAGGATCCTATATATATATAGGATATATATAGGATCCTGTATATATATAGGACCCTATTATATCCTATATAGGATCCTATATATAGGTATATATATATAGGATATATATAGGATCCTGTATATATCTATATATATCCTATATATATACCTATATATATACCTATATATATATCTATATATAGGATATATATATAGGATCCTATATATATATATAGGATATATATAGGATCCTGTATATATCTATATATATCCTATATATATACCTATATATATATCTATATATAGGATCCTATATATATATACCTATATATATATCTATATATATATCTATATATATATCTATATATAGGATCCTATATATATATATAGGGTCCTATATATAGGATCCTATATATAGATATATATATATATAGGACCCTATATATATATATATAGGATCCTATATATATATATATAGGATCCTGTATATATATAGGATCCTATATATATATAGGATATATATAGGATCCTATATATATATAGGATATATATAGGATCCTATATATATATAGGATATATATAGGATCCTATATATAGATATATATATAGGTATACATATATAGGATCCTATATATATATAGGACCCTATATATATATATATAGGATATATATAGGATCCTGTATATATATAGGATCCTGTATATATATATAGGATATATATAGGATCCTGTATATATCTATATATATCCTATATATATACCTATATATATATATACCTATATATATATATACCTATATATATATATAGGACCCTATATATATATATATAGGATATATATAGGATCCTATATATAGGATCCTGTATATATCTATATATATCTTATATATATCTATATATATCCTATATATATCCTATATACTATGTATATCTATATATATCATATATATATATATTTTATGTAGTTTTTATATAAAATGGAAATTTTTTATATGATATTTGGATCATTCCTTATGTAAATATATTTAAAAAATAATTTTAATGTAAATATCTATTCTTACATTCTTTTTTAACAAATTTGCACTGCTCGGAAAAGGATAAGAGAAAATGTTTGAATGAATTTTAAATGGTTTGGGAAAACAACCACTATATCCTATACTATATTTCTTAAATAACTTAAGTTCGGTTGCCTTCTTTAATGGATCTCGTTTTCCATTAGGTCTTTATAAATTCTATTCTATTTCAATTACACTCCGATAAAAATAATTATTTGAGAATAACACTTACAGATCTATAGAATATTTCGCTTTCAAAAGAAAATCATTCTCTTTCAAATGGAAATATACGGCAAAAAAATTCTTTATTAGGGGTTCAGTACTGTATATTTCAATTTGAAAAGTGATTCATTCAAAATTAGTATGATTATCTTTCGAATTGAAATAAATAATGGAAACAAAACCAGATCAACATTTTTTTTAACAAAACATCCTAGAATATATTTTAAGCCAGACTACATCCTAATGTATGAGAGTAACACTTACAGGTCTTTAGAATATTTCGCTTTCAAAAGAAAATCATTCTCTTTCAAATGGAAATATACATTGAATAAATTCTTTATTAGGTCCAGTACTGTATATTTCAATTTGAAAAGTGATTCATTCAAAATTAGTATGATTATCTTTCGAATTGAAATAAATAATGGAAATAAAACCAGATCAACATTTTTAAGAAAACTAATCCTCCTGCTGCTACTTTATTTCTAATGTCCTGTTCTTGCCTAGTGCTTAATTCTCAAAAGGGTGATATTAAAAGTAATAGAATAATTTAAATTAAATGCAATTTTTCTTTCCCTTGCAGTGCAAATTTGTTTTGTAACTCATTACATATGTACTATAGTTTTCACTTAATAAAGGTATAAAATTTAAATAATATTTAGTATTGGTAAGTAAGTGAGATACATTTTGTAAACTATAAAATAATTTACAAAAACAGAAAAAAAGAAAAACATACATCACATATTGTAATGTTAAGCGATAATAATATAAATACACACACATTGTGTAGTTATAAATTATGTTAATAGTATTTAAAATTCTTAATAAAAGTAAAATATAAAACGAATCTACAATTTCTTTTTAGTTGATAAAAAAAAAAAACTAGCAAATACAGACTTGCAAATTCATCCTAGACAAGAGAAAGAAAGGAAAAAAAATCGCTACAAACACACAAGAGAGTGCGACTACCAACTCAAGCTATTTATGAATCTATAGAGAGCCCTAATGTCGGCTCTCGATTGGGACCCTACCCAGGGGCCTCAACCTAGATAGATGAATACTGAAGGATATCAGTTTGTGATATGAGAAAGAACACTTATCTGAAACGCCCCTATCCCCAATTCCAGACCTATCCATTTTAGAGAGCGAAATATCAATTACAGCTTCCCTAACATGATTTCTAAAAGTCGACGTATTACCGACTTTATATACTATATTAAGCCCATTAAGGATAATAAAATCAAAAATCGACTCACCCTTAATATTTATGTCTGATGAGCATTGGCAACACAATCCAAGACGATATCTTTTCCTTTTCGCATGCTACACCAGAAATGTAATGAGGTCACCAGGAGGAGCTGCAGTCTCGTACGGCATGTATACAGATGACAGCATCAGTTCGATCCCAAGGTCATTCCTGTACGCCACAGTTGTTACGTTACCTGTACAAAAGGAAGGAGTGATTAACAAATCCAACATACTACTAACTAATATAGGTTCTTACCTTCGCACTTGGGGACAAGTAAGCTATAACAAGGATTGCTCAAACCCAGAATTCTATTCCTGGAAAAGAGCGAGGGTAGTTAGAAGGTTCTGTGAGGCGGCTTTGCAATGCTACAGATTAATCTGTACAACTTTCATGGCCACACTTCGTCATTGGGTGTGATGAGCTTTGACATCACAACCCAAGACGAGACAACAATTTGTTAACTTCGCAAGCTCCACCAGAAGTGCAATGAGGTCACCATGAGGAGCTGCAGCCTTGTACGGCATGTACAGAGATGACAGCATCAGTTCGATCCCAAGGTCATCTCTGTACGCCACAGTTGTTACGTCACCTGTAGAAAAGGAAGGAGTGATTAACAAATTCAACTTACTACTGGCTAAAATATAGGTTCTTACCTTATCCCTTGGGAATAAGTAACCTATAATCAGAATCCTATCCCTAAGGATCTAAGGCTCCTGGATAAGAGCGATGTTAACCTTACGACGTCACAGGGTGGTTAGAAGGTTGTGAAATCCTAATATTTCCTAGCAACTATTGTCTGCATTACAAAATGCCGACGGCCTTCTCAAGCTTTTAGAACACAATAAAAGTTTCTTTAACTATGACTAAGGCTATTTCCATCTTAGAATAGTCTAGTCTGGGCCAAAATAGTATGGAAATTCTTAAAATCTTTGCTATTTCGCCTTGACACACTTACAAAAGCAGTATGCCATAGGAGATCTTACACACCCATCTGCCAGGTTCGCACATTTCGTAGCTTCTTTCAATTTTATATGCAAATACTGTCCTCTCGATGTCACAGTACCTTGGAAGCCAGCAAAGTTTTATACTATACTTATGCAGGATCGCAATGAGGGCCATTCTGTAAGTTACATCACTCATTCTGATATTTTCACAGATCAGTTCCGGAATCTTACTGTTCCCAAACACTTCAGCCTGGACGACGAAGCCTTTTTAGAGAACCTATCGTATGCCTTTGAATTACTATCAATAATAGTTTCGTGGTCTTAGTGATCGCAAGCGCTTCAGCCTGGACGATGCTGAAAGTTTTAGAGAACCTATAGGATACCTTTGCATTACTATCAACAATTTAGATTTCCA
Organism: Sarcophaga caerulescens; assembly: GCA_927399465.1. Taxonomy (NCBI): domain Eukaryota; kingdom Metazoa; phylum Arthropoda; class Insecta; order Diptera; family Sarcophagidae; genus Sarcophaga; species Sarcophaga caerulescens. Next base: position 115,185,231 of record OV656873.1, on the reverse strand, counting down.
TGATGATGACGATGTTCGTCCCTGAAGATTATTCCATGGCATTATATTGCTGGACAACTTATCGAAATCACATGTGTCTGTGAAGCTCGGGCTCCGAGTTGCATTGTACAAGGAAACTTAAGTTTGGCATGACCAAACTAAATCATTTTAGCAAGACCTCTTCAGATCTTAAAAAATTTTATGCCAGCCTCTTAATTTCCTTCTTTATGGAAAGTAAACTCTGAACAATTTCAAATATGACTATGTAGTGTTCCTTAAGGCACCTGATATGCATCTTCACACCTAAGCCACCAAATTTATTAGGCTCACCGTCTTCAAAGCTCTCTCGTAGAGGCAGTCCACTACTATCGGACGAAGACCTTGATTCTTTAATTGCTATTCTGTTGTAGACCTTATTGAATTTTTTTTATTTATTGTCCCAAAATTAGCCGACCTTAAGAAACAGAGGCACTTGAATGTATCTTTTGGCACTTGAGAAATATGCTGTTACCAGCGAACATCGCCTAGAATTTTTATCTCCTGGATATCAATAGACATTGGCGTCTCGGGACACGTCCAAGTCTGCAACTATAATGGATGGCTGGCTGATGTCTTGCAAATGTAATTTTGTAAGCCAATGTTTTCATTTTAATTTGGTTTTTTAATTTTTACACAAAAATTATACGTATTCTACGGGCTATCCGAGCTTTCTGGACTGCTTAAACGATTAAAAGAGTAATACAAAGATTGTTTATATTGTTGTTATTTCGTAATAACGATGTACTGCTGCAGCTTTCAAATTAAAACACCGCATAGCATGTAATTTTTCCACTAAGAAGAAGAAGTCAATTTTTTTTATTTAATATTTAACTTTCTATAGGGGTTTCCTTCGGTAGACCCTAAAAGAAAATGTTATCTTTATATATATATATATGTGTGTGTAGTTTATATACTATCTTGTAATGAAATAAGTTTTACATTTTGTTTCCTTTGTCTTTAAAAAGTTAAATATAGAATTGCTAATCATCTTTTGAAAGCAATGAATATGGTAGTTAGGTAAGTGATATTATATAAATAGAATGTTTAAACGTTATTTTAATTATTAAACTTCACTTTTAAAAGTTATTTTAATTATTAAATTTCACTTCAACGGTTTTTTTTTTTTTAATTGAATTCAATTAATATGTTTTTTGTTTGTTTGTTTGTTTCAAGATATGATAAGAATTAAAAATAATAGAAGAAAACACCATTTTGTTCACAAAAAAAAAATATTATTAAAACACAAAATTAATAATATTTTGTTTAAACTCACATACATTGTGCAGCCATATCGTCGGCGTCAATGCCCAACATAGCCAAGTCATCCAATTCTTCTTGGCGACGATTTTTTTCGCTTTCTGTAGGCGAAGGTGGCGGCTGTGGTATGTCGGCCAAGTCAATATCATTTGTATGATGAGTAAACTCTTCAATCACAGTATTTTCTTCAATATTTTGTTTTTCTATTTGTTCTTCTGCCACTAATTCTGCGTCTTCTTGATTAGCAATTGCCGGTTCCACAGAATTATTAATTTCGGTGTCAGGTAGTAGTATGTCTTCTGTAGGCATTGGTATATTGGGGGGTATAACTTCTGTGCTTAAAGGCTCGTCATTTTCGTAGGTTATGTTTTGTTGTATAGAGGGTGGCGATTTAGGCATAACAATTTCTTCTTCCTCATCTATGGCCGGCGGTTTGGGGGAATATGTTTCAGGTGGTGGTGGCGGCACAATGGTCGCTATATTTAAATCTAAATTATTTTGTGAATTGACATCCTCTATGTCCATATCATTAGTAGAAATGCTAATAGCCATTGTTGGCGGATTAGAAGGCGGTCGATTAAATTGTAGAGGTTCATTCATGGACATTTGAGAGGCTTCTTCTAAGCCTAATTGTGAGGTTTCTTCAAAGGTAACCAAATGTATGCCTTCTCTGGCTAATTCTTCAGGTTTTATAACAGCTTCATCGTTAATTATTTGTGTTTCTCCTAAACAAAAACAAAAGAAAACATATTAAAACAATTATTCATTTTTTTAGCCTTTAATCTCTTACCCTTTGTCTTCAGCTTTTCCAAGTCACCTTCTTCTGTGTCACTTTCTTCACCCGGTTTCTTTTCCCCAGGGAATATTATATTTAAAGCATCTTCGAGATCTTTAGGCAAAGGACCTTTGCCAGGTGGTGGTCCATCGGTAATAGGTTTGGGAACAAACTCCTCCGACTCTTCCATATCTATGCCAGGTGGCAGCATATCCTTATCGTCTTCGGTAGTTTGGGGTGGTGGAGGTGGCGGTGCTTGACCCATTATATTAACAAATTGTACTGGATCTGGCATAAGATCATCATAATCCACCATCATACCGGCATCCGGATGGAAGGGTGGAGCATTACCATAGGCATCTTCCATCATGGCCATTTGTATTTGAGCTGCTGTAGGTGCTGGAGGCCTGCCAAATGCATTACTAGCATCCATAGTATACATAAAACCTCCTGCTTGTTGCTGGTTTAGGCCCTGCTGTAAGTCTTCTGGTCTCTTTTCATTTTCACCTGGAGCACCGCTGGCTTGCTTCTTAAAAACAGGCATTTTTCCTATAAAAGGTAGTTTTTTACCTGTGGAATTTGAAGAGGGAGCTGTAGAGCTTGAAGATTTCTGTTTTGACTTGTCCTTCTTTTCTTTTGATTCCGAAGATTTCTTGTCTTTTTCCTTATCCTTTTCTGGTACTCTGGGTCGGAATTCAGCCGGTCTTACCACTGGTTTTTCTACTCGAGCGCCACCACGGCTGGTGGAGCGTGATCGCGATCTGGTATTACGTCGACGGCGATCGTAGGGAGAACGAGAACGTCTGCGTAAAGAACGTGAGCGTGAACGATCACGTCTATTACGATTACCACGCCAACCACGTGGTGACATACGGCCTCGACTGCGAGAACGTCTTACATTACGGCGATAATCACGGCCACGACTGCGACTACGAGTAGGACTTCGAGTACGTGAACGCCTGGTTGTGCGGCGATCGCGATCATCACGCCCTCTGGTAGAATCTCGCTCTTTATCGCGTGCACCCCTATCACGTTCACTACGCGAATCACGTTCAGTTTTTTCGCGTTCCTTATTATCTTTATCTCTCTCCCTTTCTTTTTCTCTTTCCCGTTCACGATCACGATTTTCTTTTTCATTGTCGGCTCTTACAACTGTAGAACTTTTTGTTGGTGGTTCATCTTTTGATTTGTTTTTTAATTTTCCCTTCAACTGTTCCAATAATTTCTTTTCGCTTTCGCTTATAACCGGCTGTACAGTGTTCCATTGTTGTATTATCGAATCATCAGCATCAGTAACTTTTTCGCCTTCTTTGTTTTTGACTCCCTCTTGTACTACCGTCCATTTACCAGCTGCTATAGCGGCTGGGGTAGGCGAAGGCTGTTTCATTTTCATTGGTGGCGGTGGTGGTGGCACATCTGAATCTTCATTTCTGACTGTTTCCTGTTTGCGCATAGATAAGCGTATAGATACTGCCGGATTTGGATTGTCCAGATTATCTTTTACTTCAGCGTTAACAGTTGATTTTTTCTTCTTTGGTTCATCACTGTCTGTCGACGAGGACGACTCACTGGATGTAGATGATGTCGAATCACTCTCTTTCTTGCGTTTCTTATTGGACTTCTTCTTCTTCTTTTTTTGTTTTTTATCACTCTTCTTTTTACGTTTCTTACTGGTTTTATCATCCTCTTTCTTCAATTTCTTACGCTCTGCAGCTGTGGTGGAGACTGAAGTGATTTGCTGTGGCAAAGGCGTTGATTTTTGTTCGTTCAAAGCAATTTGACGATCAGCCAGCCAATTGACTTCATAATGGGGATTCTCCTCCAAAAAGGCCTAATTTTCAATAGAAAATAAGAAAAACTTTAAAATAGAAACAACTTTTTTTTTTTAAACTCCGAAGCATTACTTACATTATAGCGATTAGCATGCAATTGTGACTTTAAATGAGTGGAAGCACAATGTAAATCGCCCATCCAAATATTACACAATTTACAAAACCAAGACGTAGCTGGAACGAAAAATGTTAGACCCCTTATGGGTGTACGCTTGGTAGGAGCATTTTCATAAGTGGGAAATTGCTGTAATATAAATTGAAATATTTTAATGAAATTTTCTTTTAATGAATCATATTTTGATTTACTTACATCTGTTACCATATCGGTATGCCAGGGGGTTTCAATACTCTCACGGTCCATGTGATTTTTGGTATGCAAATGATTGAGGAAATCTTTTGCGGTTTTGGGAAAAACATTACATGTTTGGCACCAGTGCATTTCCGGATCATAGAACACATAATTAAAGCGCTCTTTTTTACTTGGCCTAAATAAGAAAAACAAAAATATTGAATTAGATCCTTAAAACTCCACCGTAACGTTAGTGTAACCATCGCAAATAAAGGAAAGAAGTAAATGAGGACAGGAAGAAAGAGAGAAATTATGAATATAGGCTCAGATAATCTGAGCACTCCCTTTTCATAGGATATTCAACATTTTTTTTTTTTTTTTTTTTTTTACAAGGACAAAGCAACACCAGAGGAAGTGCTTTTTCGTCTTCCACTCTTGATCTATACACAAATCGCAGAAATTTGTCTGAGATCTACCACGGATTTTGTTAACGACCTGATATTACAATATCTCGTAGGGAACTCGGTTACGGTCTCTCGTTGGATTTGTTGACTTTTAGCATCCCTTGGCAAGCCCTAAGTGGCATATTCGAATGTTAGGGCTCATTGAAATGAAAGCCTAGTCTAACAATAGCATTCGCATCCTCGTTTCCAAGGACATTACAGTGCCCCGAAACTGTACCGGAACTAATTGGATCTGGTTCAAAAGCTTTCACAAGCTTCTTGCAGTCACTTAATATTCGCGACTTAAATTAGACCGAAACTGTTGCCCTCAGAACCGCTAGGGCTGTCAATCAAAATCAAATTAATATCCGTATTACGTGTAGTGTTGTTGGTTAAACCCTCAAATGCGTTCTATATGGTAAAGATCACCGCCTGAGAAATGAAACAGTTGTCTTCCTTTCTAAAATGAAACTCTATAAAAGGCCCCATGGGTTTTCGACCGACCCGTAAAGATAGGTGGTAGGAACACGTGTTTATAATTCCCCATTGTTCCACAAGGCTCTATACGAAATAATAATACATAAACCAAGAGTAAACATATGCCGAAACTTTAGACGTATTATACTATGCATTGCATAGCGCTTCACATACAAGATAAACGGGCAGAGAATATGATCAAGAACACTCTGCAGCTTATTCTAACAACGGCAGTATAGGTATTGCATGGCACTATATTAAATACTAAACTCCACTTTTACAGTAAATCTCGATTATTTTTATAAAATGAAAATGATCAAATCACTTACCCCCTTTGTTCCTGTTTGGCTTTTGATACTTCTTTCTCTTTATTTTTCATGGATTCGATAACTTTTTTCTTTAATCTCTCTGGTGAACTGTCATCATCTTCATCCTCTTTATTATGAGGTGTTTCTGTTTCCGATGACGACGATTCAGACGTTGATGATGATGAACTACCCGAAGAACTGTCCGATGATGAAGATGAAGAACTGCGTGTTTTCTTTTTCTGTTGAACAGCTACAATTGCAGTAGCTTGTGTGGATTGACCACGTTCTCCATGAGGCTTTTGTAATGATGATAAAGCTGCTTCTTTAAGAACGTCATCATCTTCCAAAGCTTCATCGTCTTTGTCGAGATTTTCCTCACCGATAATACCCGTCAGCATATCAATGACATTCTCAATCGTACTCAATTTCTTTTGGATTTGACTCTAAAATTGTATAAAAAATGCAAAAGAAAAAAGAAATAGATTAATTTCTTAAACTGACGAAGAGTAAATATATAATATGTATTTATGCTTGGTTGATTTTTGGTTATTTCATTGTACGTTCGCGGCACGTTCATTCCGTGTATGTAAAGGCCAGCAGTTGAAAATCCTGGGCAGTAGTCTCTGTAGGCATCACATCAAAACATCAGTGTAGTCATCTCCATAAACATCTTCGTTTTTTGTTTAGACTTATTTTTTAAATTTACATTTAAATTGCTTTTAGAACATACTTAGATACTAATAATAATTTAATTTATATAGAGGCCTAATTTTACAATTTTGCATTTTTTTTTTTAAATTAAAGGAACAAACAAAATCAACAAAAACAACATACAAAAAAATTTATAAAATCATGTACATTTATGCCAGTGTTGCCTTATTAAAGGTGTGGAGAACTCGCGGCTTTTTTTTCTACAGAGAGAGAGGGACCCGTAACCTTTCTTTTACAAGTCCATTTAACTTTGTGCTCATTTGTTTCATATTTATCATAATATTTCTAGGGTGTATGCATACAACATTACAACAACATTTGTAGATTCAATAAGCTAAAGAAAAATTTAATTATTTATTCACTATTCAATAGAGATTTTTAAGTATATGTATATAGTATGTATGTATATATAAAAGATCTTTATAAAGTTTATAGGTTTTAAGAAAAATAATATAAAATTCAATAAATTTAAAAAACATTATATAACATCTTTTAAAAAAGCTTAAATAAACAAACTGAAATTTCAATTGAAAATGTTTGCGTAAAGCCTTAAAGAGGCTAACATACCTGTAGCTTTTCATTTTCATCAATAAAGCCTTTGGTAGTAGGCGAAGCAGGTGCACCACCCGAATGCAGATCTTTACGTTGTTCCTTCAACATTTTTAATTCTTTTTTCAAAATAGACGTCTTTTTCAAATAGCTGGTGCGTTGTTTTTTCAATTCATCACGTTGATTTTCAGCTTCTTGGGCCACCGCTATAAGTATGTTGTTCGATAGCCAAAAATGTAAAAAGAAAACAAAATTAGTTATACTTGTTTTAAATATAAGGAAATCAAAAATTCATTTACAAATTTGTGTTTCTATTTCATGTGAAGTTTGTGTGCTTCTATTAGTAAATTTTTTTTTTTACTATATACACTACACCAGATAAGCTCCTTAACAGTCCACATCTTTAACCATCAGTTTAAATTTTATACCAATCAATCAACATTTTAAATAATTATAAAAACTATTATTTATAAGTTTAATTAAATAGATTAAGAAAAAAAAAGAGGATTTTAAATTTCATACCATCATGTTGAGGATTGGCATCTACAGTACCAGGTGCTTCATCGGGTACTGAAGCATGTTTATTAACAGCTACGACTGGTGGCACTGTCGAAGGTGGTGGCACATTTGTTGGCACCGTCTGTTGGGTAGCTGCAGGCAACACCAATTGTGGAGGTTGCTGTTGTTGTGGTGGCGGCGGCATTTGCTGTATTTGAGTCGGAGGCGGCATCCATTGCTGTTGACCGTAAGCATCTGTACCGACACATTAAAATGTAAAGATAAACTTACGTGGCTAATGTTTTAAGTTGAAATTTTTTCACTTACCTACACCCCAAGCGCCTGGTGGAGGATAGGCTGTATTAAAACCTGCTCCCTGTGTCTGCATAGCAACATATGCATCATTGGGTTGTACAAAACCAGTTTGTGGTGGTGGCACTCCATACTGATTGTAACCAGGCGGTGGCCCATAAGCATCACCGCCATACAGTTGGGGAGGTGGAGGTGCCATTACACCATACTGTGGTGGAGGTTGATTAGTTGCTGGTGGTGGTTGTGATAATTGACGCGGCATGACGGGCGGTGGTTGCTGTTGTTGGGGTGGCGAACTCGGTTTTTTTTTGGGTGACCAACGTCCTGCTCCACCACGCCTTGGCGGTGGTGTAGGACTGCGACTAATAGAACGGCTTGAACTTCGTCCACGGCCTCTATAACGATCACGTCCGCCACCACCACGCCTAATAGGAGAACGACGACGATCAGGTGAACGTCTACCACCAAAACGAGGTCTCCTATCGGGTGAATAGCCACGATAACGATTGCGTCTTGGTGAGGGAGAACGCCGTCCTCGTGATCTCGTCGGTGGTGAGGGGGAACGTCTGTTACGTGAAGGAGATTTGCGTTTACGTGGTGGTGGACTGCCAGAAGGAGAACGCCGCCTGGATGAACGATCCGTTGCGGAATTTTCTTTTTCAATAACCGGGGCCTTTGAAGTAGTATTTTTGCCATCTGCAAAGTAAAAAAAAAAAATACACACATCCACTTAATATAACCCTCATAAAATTGCACACTTTTCTGTAACTTACCAAAATCCCCTCCTTCCATTTCAACTCCGGGAGGTCCTGGCGGTAAGGTGTTATTATCTCCCAAGCGTCGATCGCTTGGTTGTTGTAAAATCATTTCCTCTTCCATGTTAATTTAGAAGGGCTCCACACTTTTTTGAGACTCACTGCCTTAGCCGGCAGATGATGAAATTAAAAATCACTTCAAGTTATTTTTAAGTAGAATTTTTTTATAATTTACTAAATACTTATTATGGCAAACAATTTTTCTTAGTTCAATAAACAATTAAAACAATTTTTTTTAGTTAAATCACCATTAAAATATTTTTCTTATTAAATGAAAACTTTTGCCAACGCCATACGTTCCGTACAGTTAGTTTTTCACAGTACAGTAAGTTTTTTGCAATGACTTGAAGTTGGTTGCAGTTCAAAATGAAAGAAAAAGTCCCGTTAGGAGAGCTGCCAGATTAATATTGTATGTTATAACAAAAAATATATAATAATTTACATACAAATATTTTATAAGAATTTACATATAATAAATTATTTTAATTTAATAAATAAATCATATAAATATGAGTATAACAATATTATTAAAAATTTTATTATTTTGAAGAAGGCATTGATATCCTAACTAAAACACGACATGAACGGCGTCGGCATTGATGAAGAATTAACGGCGCAAGCTTTGACAAGCGCCGCACTGTTTTTTTAATTGTCAAAATTGTTGCTGTTGTTCCGCGAGTATTACACATCTTTTCAATTTCTTTGTACAATTAAATAGAATTTATTTAATAATTTAATTTTTGTTACGAAATATAAAAGACTACAACATTTAGAAATCAAACAAAAATGAGTAACACCTTATCCATTGCTGTCGTTTGCTCTTCAAATATGAATCGTTCTATGGAGGCCCATAATTTCCTAGCCAAAAAGGGATACAATGTCAAATCCTTTGGAACAGGAGAACGTGTTAAACTACCTGGCACAGCTATAGATAAACCAAATATTTATGAATTCGGAACACCCTACGATACCATATATAATGATTTAGTTAATAAGGACAAACAATAGTAAGTAGCCCACAACTAACTAACATACAAACAAACCCAACAACAACAAAAGGCATCGAAAATTAACTTGTTAATCTTATTTCAGTTATACCCAAAATGGTCTCTTACATATGTTGGATCGTAATCGACGCATTAAAAAATGCCCCGAAAGATTTCAAGATTGTCGTGAACAATTCGATATTATTGTTACGGTGGAGGAGCGCATATACGATCAAGTGCTGGAGCATATGGAATCCCGTGATGTTATGGACAATCGTCCCGTTCATATATTCAATGTTGATATTGAGGATAATCATGAAGAAGCTCTTATGGGTGCTTTCCTAATAACGGACATGATAAATATGGTAAAAATCAAGAAGTATTCATACAAACTTCTGTTGCCACTGCTTGTATTGTATGTTGAATACCAAACAGCGGCTGGTATTCAATTGTGGGGGGTTAATAAGGGACGCTATTTAACGTTCAACCTAAAAGCTTTAATATTGATGATGATGATGATGATGAATAGATATTATGATGAAAATATATATGAAAACATTGATAAAACTATTTGTTTTATGTTTCTTTTAAGGTTTATTTTTATCGTTTTTGTGTATAAAGAAAAAAAGAGTCACTGCTGTTTGGTTTTATATTGCCTTTACACCATTTCCAAATTGTATATCAAAATTTTTGAATTATATTTCAGGAGATTACTATTTCCAGCTGAAGTTTATGATATTAAATGCATCACAACGATTGCATTTAATGATTGAAACAGACTGCAAACTATTTGTCCAACGCGGTAAAGCATGTCAAATGATCAACCGCTGGATACTCTTTGAATTTTCTGCGTAATCTGCGCTTTACTCTTTACAACTCTAGACGCGGTTACGGTCTGGCTTTATACATCGCCCAAGATGTGTAGGTAAATTTTATCCTTGAGAGATGGGGTATACAATTTTACGTCGAATCGGAATCCGATTTGAGTAACATTTTAATGGCAATTAGTTTGCTCTCAACACTTTTACTCCTAAAGGACAACTTTGTTTAACAATATTAGAGCTGAGGTTTCAATTCTCGAGCCATCGTCCATCGATGTCGAATGGGTTTGGAAAACTCAAATTTGGAGGTGTTCGTGCAAACAATTTGTAGAAATCGGAACATAATAAAAGGCTGTACAAAGAGGCCTAAACGATATTACGAAATTAATTCCTATGTAAATACTTTGTTACAGGCCTGAGATTTCAATATTTTCATATGTTTTTCACATAAAAATTATTGAACCTCCAGTTCAATGGAATAGCTTTGAAATCCTTTTTAACGGTTTAGAATTTATAATTCTTTTCTTATGTTTTGTTATTCTGTTCTTCTTTTATTTCAATACGAAAAACGTTACTGAAATTAAATGAGAGAAAATAATTACTACTGGACAGGTGGTGTCACAAACACGAAATTGTACTGAAAACTTAAGAAAGATTTGAACATTTATAAATTTTTCTTTTTAATAAAATGTTTAAGATTGGAAAAAAAAATATTTTTTTATATAATTTGGAAATGGTGTGGTGTAGTAAAATTACAAACGCAGTTTGAGGTTATATGCTGAGAAAGTAATAAACAAAAAAAAAAAAAAAAAAACAAAAAAAAAGAATTTAGAAAGACAAATTGGCTAACAAATAATTGCTGAAAGTGCAACAAAATTATATTTATCAATTTATCTTATAAAAAATCCTAATTTTTCAGGAAAATTACACTCATTTAATATTTTACAAATGTAAACATACTTTAAAGCTTCAATTAAAGTATAAAAAAATAGTGGAAGTTGTATAGAAATTTTTCTGTTCAGGAAAATTTTGAAAAACAATTGAAAAATTAAATTAACGCATCATATTCAGTTTTACAAGGGGAATATAGTGGTTTACAGCTTATTTCGGATGCTCAATTCTTTATAGAAAATTCAACTTTATTATGTTAATCAGGTATGATTATGATTTTAATTAGTAAGACTGGACTTGTACAATGGGTCAATTCGACCTCCGGTTACTGTACTTGTCACAGTTGACAAGTACACGTCCTCTAAGACTGGACTATAAATAAAATTCATTTGCATTTTGCCATCCAGTTTGTTATAAACAATTGAGCACATAAAATAAGTCCTGTATGTGCCTAAAAAGAAAAGCATGAAAAAGTAATTTAAAAACGATTCCAATTTAAGACCTGCTTTTGGAAGATAAGCAATATCAGACGACAAAGAAAACTTTAACTACTGAAATATGAGAGTTGTTTTCATACAAAATTTTCATTCATCATGAAATCAGTATTCGACGGCAGCTGGGTTGGGGTTTTATACTCAAACTCCTGAGTTAAAAAAAGCGGTAAATTGAAACAAAATAATAATCTCTAAACACACAAGAAGGCTAATTAAAAACGTACTTATTAATTGTCATCAACTAAATAGTAAAAAATAATTATTGCTACCAATATACGAGAATTTACGTAAAAACCTCCAAAAACTCTTTAAAGCTAACCAAGCGATATCAACTGTGTTACACGAATTCTTAGGTTTTTTTTGTTTTAATTTAAATTGAAAAAATAATACTTTAAATGAATGAAATAATTAAATATTAATTAAAAGTACCAGCAGCAGTAAACTTTTTGTTTCTTAAATGAAATTGAATTGTAAAAATATTTTTCATATAAATTTTTAATATTTTTAAAATTCTTTCATTTCTTTCTTTTCAGATGTCCAAATCTAGTGATTTAGATAATGATATTGATGAACTATTACAGGAATTTGAATCTAGGCGTAATAAAACTGTTTTACATTCTGTACTTTTTTACTGACCCCGCTTTCTCTTACAAATATAAACTCAAGCAATTATAATTTCTTTTTAACAATTTTCTATTTTTAACTTAAAATTGACAGCAGACTTAAAACAAACAAAAAAAAAAAAAAAAACAAAGAAGAACAATATAAAAATTAAATATAAAACAAACTGGTAACTAGTAAAAGAACAAACAAATTTATAAAATAGTATGTATAAGTAAAACAAAAAAAAAAAAGGAAAATTAAAATTAAACAGAGTATAAAACTATTGAAAAGAAAAATTAATAGAAATTAAACAGGGGTTTAAAATATAAAATAATTTATGTTAAACAAAAAACTTATTTATTTAATAAAATGTTAAATTTTATAAATATTATAAAATTAAAAACAAAAACATTTAAAACTTTTTAATTTTTAATTTTAAAAACTCTGTTATTCTTATTCTGTATTTCTTTTTTTAATTATTTTTTTTAATATAAACTAATATACATACATATGTAAGTAATCTCCTGTAAGCCGTGTAGTATTTTTAAATTTTTAGAAACGGTTTCGAATCTATTCACTAATTTCAATAGTGGTATCTGCTCGATATATCATTTGGCATAAATCCATTTAGCTTTTTAGAAATATGCAGAAGAAACTTTAGAAATATATTGAAAGAATTTAAAAATTCTGTTTTTTTTTTTCCAAATCATAAAGTTTAATAGAAGAAGAAAACGATATCAATAGTTATAGAAGGGGTTTTAGTTTGCTGGTAAATTTATTATAAATAAATTTATTTAATTACAAGAAAGAATTTTGATTATAAAAATCGTGCAGCAAAATCTAAAATCACGTTTTTCCGCTTGTTTTTTTTTTGTTTATGTCCGCAGATCTGAACATAATCTGAATGTAGTTTACAGGTAGGTATATTTATAGGGAACGCAAATTCTTCCCTTGAATTACTTCTTTTGCTTCGAAGTGTTCTTCCCATCGAAATATTTAGCCCTCCGTAATGCTAATTCTATCATAATCTATGTTTTTACAGTGCAATTGCCCTTTCCTTATAGGTTCTTAATTATTTGCTAATAATAATAACAATGAATGAAATGTTTAATACTGTATCTTCGTTCTGTTGCTATAAAAGAAATTTCATGTGTGCGATTATTTATTTTCTTTCTTAATCATAAATATCCCCCCCATAACGTGACTTTATTTTAGACGAAATCATCTGTTGTTCTAGTATGTTTTTAATTAGTTTAACAAAAACATTTTTTTTAAATTGTTGATAAGGAAGTCCAAACAAAAAAAGCAAAATCAGACTCCAAAGAAATAAAAATACATAATTTAGCCGAGATAAGGAAAAAACTCATTTCAAATTGATATTATTGATAAAAATGAAAGGGTAATCGTGCTATGCACAATGGGACGTAAGAATATTGAAAGGGTAAAAGAAAGATAATTTAGACAAGCCTGTCTTACAGAAACTCTATTGTTTATTACGGAAAACAAGGCAATAGCTTCTTATAAGGTGAAGATTTCACGGATATAATTACAAGCGTCAATAAGGAGAAAATATCCTGAAATCCTGTGCAGGTGATCACCGACAGTCAGCCATTATAAGTTCCCTTGCATTCCATCTGTTGGCTCTAAGGAAGACATTGAAAATCGAGTAAACTTAGGATGCTTGAAATCCATTTCGAGTGATTAAAACGGCTAAGAAACATTAAAGGCTTTTGCTAATCAGTGCCTCAGCAGAATAATGCGTATCTTCTGTAAAAATTTGTTTACAAATAGCAGCTTACAACTGATATAAGTGAAACTGGATCAAGCTGATCTACAAGTAAAGTACTATCGTCTGGAGCCCGCAGGTTAATGGTTATATATGAAGACGCCAAATCGATAACCAAATTACCGCCTCAGAGGAATGCGTAAAAACAGTTAAAACTCCGTATAACTGCTTTTCAAACACTACGTGAAGATTATAGTCGTCATAATCGAACTATTATGGAAGAAATAGGCAAGATTATAAAGAAATTTGAAGCGTTACAGACGTGGTCTGTTCTATGCATCAATGAAATGAATGCACTGCTAAAACTATCGGTTCTATTAGTCAAACTGTGAGGGATAAATCAAAGTTGTTGATACCATAGCGGTCTCAGCGATTGAATGCAGCTGATCATTCAAAAAGCTAGAGCAACGGGGTTCCAATGCTGATTTTTCGACCAAAATATTCCTTATCTAAGAAGATCAAAGCTCACTTAGAGGACCCACAAGAAGTTGTGAAAAAACATTTTATACGGAAAAATTCTTTTTTAGTGCGCATTATGGTCTGGAGATATCACTGGGCTGTAATTTCTCGAAAAAAGAACGATATGGCCCATTATTTAATATAATTCGTTAGTTTTTACGGTTTACTTTTGAAATTAATTGAGAAGATTTTCCACCCTGGTCACCTTAATTGTAACGGCAATAACAATGAGTTTTTTTGTTTACATTCAGTACGTCTCTTTAATTTTAAGCTTACTTTACATGTGTATGTAGATTTGTATGCATGTGTTTGTGTTTTCATGCTCAGCAATAAAATTCTTTGAAGTTTAAACGCATTTACATCTCTTTTAATTATTATTTTCTAATCTTGTCTTAGAAAACATATGTTTGTATGTATAAAAAATGTTAATTTCTATTTTTTATGAGAGCTAAGATTACGATCTTTTCAAATAAAATGATTCATAGGAAAAGATTTTTATTGTTTTTTTCTACAATGGCCAACAGAATTTTGTTTCTGGCTGGTTGATTTGTTGACTGACTGGTTAGGTTATTTGTACTCCAAGTTATACAAACATGATCAGTCGCATAATTACTGTTGTTAAGCTCACATGTTGCGCGTTTAATTTATTTCGTTTTAATTTTAAATTAAATATTAAAAGGGCAATTAAATCGTATGATTAATTAAAAAATAAATAAATTTTACTGAATTCCTAAATCAAGTACTAACAGAAGAAAAGAAAACTACCCAATATAGGTACACTCACTTACCTTTACAGTAGAAATAGCGAGAGAGAGGTAGAGTTACTTGCAAATATTGTGGGAGAGAAAAAACAGTGCTTCACTATACAAAACTCATTTTTTTAGTTTTTCATAAAATAAAATTTACTTTTTAATTAAACAAGTGAATTTCTTAAACCATAATGGATAAATTAAAAGTTAATACACAACAAAATGGTAAGTTTTATTTAAATCAAATTAATATAAAAAACGCCGGTCTTAAATCAATCACCATAAAACTAAAACTCATTGCTTTGGTGGGTTGTTATTCATAGCAACAACAACAATTTTTGTCATTTTCTTTTATGCTTTATACTTTGTTTTTTTTAACAACAAATGTGTGTACTATACACACACACACACACACACACATGTGCATGGGTGTGCGTGCTTGTTTACCTTTACGTGGTGTCTTTTGTAAACAAAAACAAAGTCATTGCTTTTTAAGGTTTGTAAACGTTTCGCTTATACCCTACTTAGTGTTGCCATTGTGTTCAAAATAATGAAAATGTAGAAAGTATTTGCTTTCACTTTAGTGACCTTGAAAATCCTATTAGAAATGCTAAATTTGCAAGACAATTTGCTAAAATGAAAAATGCAGTGATTTTAATAGATTAAATGCAAGGGCATAAGGTCAAATATGATCCGATGCAATCCTAACAAATTGATTATTATATTATATATTAAATTATAATAAAGAAAATGGACGTTTAAACTATATTATAGGCAAAGATAAATTATCAGTATAACATAAGGCGATACAACATCGCTTATTTTTGCGGTTGAAGGCCTATTTAAAGAGTTAGAAGTATTTGAAAAAAAGAATATACCCGTAAAAATATGCACTGGATAGTAAGATAGTTTATTTTGATGTTGTTTCTTAAGGAAAATAAAAGAACAAATTTTTAGAAAAATAAATGTACCTATAAAAGGACTTGATAAAATTAGTCCATAGAGTGAAACAACATCCTCTTTTTATATTAACCCTAAATTCAATAGAAATTTGTTTTATTACGATTAAATATTAAGGCCTTTTTTTTTTTTTTTTGGTACCTCAGGTACCTTTTTGCTTTCGGTACTTTTTAACTTTAACATTTTTTTACTCTTGGACTATTCTTAAGTATGTAATTCTTTTATAATATAAGGTGTGCTGGAAAAAATCACCCAATTTTCCAGTAGGTAGTTGTTAGTTATCACGTGATGTATAATTGCAACTAGCTGAAGCTGGTGGTAGATTAAGGTGGCATTAGAAAGATAACATTTTGTACTAAAAATTATATAGTTTTTTAGCACTCATTAGTTTTTCATTTCCCTTTTTATTTAAATTTTAATATTAAAGCAAATTTATTGATATTTTTTCATTTTAATTAATATTTTAGTACTAATAGTATCCCATATTTCCCTTTTTTATTAGTTAATGATAAAGAGTTTTATTTTTTTTGTTGAAATCGTGTTTATAGGTACTTTTTCTTAAGAAAATTATGAAAAAGATGAAAGTATAATCTTTTTTAAGATAATATTGTGCTTAAGTGAATTTTTTTGGTACTTTATTTGTTACCTTCTATATTTTATTTCTGACCTTAGGTCCCACGCAATTCACTTGTATTTGGTACGTTTTATCACTTTAAAAATACAAAATTGGTACCAAAATTCAATATTTCAGTAAATAATTATGTCATCCATTAGAAAATATAGTGTGCTTGTGAAAGTCCATATAATATTTATTTTGTTGAATTTTTATACAAAATTTTTTATATAGTTTGCCATTAATTATTTGCCATTTTAGTTTTGATTACACATAAGATAGTTTGTAGATTTCCAATCTTTTTTTTTTTGTTTAGAGAGTGTGTGTTTTTGTAGTCACGAATGCGAACCCTATTATTTATTTTAATTTGGCAATGAACTGACAATACAACACAAAGTAACGAAAACTAAATTTAAAGTCATTTCGTTTCATATTTTTTTCTTTATAAATTTGTTAATTAATGTATCGTATATTGTAAATATGAAAGTTAAAATACAATGAAAATGACCATATCATATTGTATGTTTCTAAATGAGTTTGTAAAATCATTTGCTGCCAGCAAAAACGTGAAACGTAAAAAGGTGAACCGTTCTAATATTAGACAAACATGCGTAACAATATTTTATGACAGATAAACAAGTACAGAATCAAGGGTATTTCAAATGTGTCTTAATTACGATAGCTTGAATTGAAATATAAAATACATAAACAACAACAACATTAAGAAAAACTGAAAAGTATTTTTAAATTTTATATGGAATAATCACAGTCCACAGTGACTTTAAAAACACGCGTCATAGACAAGCAAAATTTGCTAATGAAAGTTTAGAGCATTAGAGGGATTAGAAGTAAACAAAAAAGTACCAATAAATTGCCCTTAGGAATTGAAAAAAGATTTAAAAGGTACCTATTAAAGATACCTATTAATTATCACACAAATAAGTCAAGGAATGCAAATAAATTCTCTTTTGTTCTACATTGTCGCAACATAAAGGGAAAATTGGTACTAATAAATTCCCATTAGTACTAAATTGTCAAAGCAAACAACCTATTATTAATACTAGTTTAAGAAAGAACCAATGTATTTATTTTATCACTAAATTATTACAGAAAAAAGTCAAAAGGTACTAATAAATAGCCTTTAGCACTCAATTAGTCCAACAAAAAAAAAAAAAACTAAATAAGTAACAATAAATTATCTTTAACAGTAAATTGTGAAAGCAAACAAACTCTTTTTAAAATTAATTAGAAAAAGGGCCAACAAATATTCTTTGGTACTAAGTTATCATTCAAAAAGTCAAAAGGTAACAATAAATTTCATTGAGCACTTAATTATCCCAACAAAAATGCTGATTAGTACCGGTAAATTCGCTTTAGTATTAAATTGTAAAAGAAAACATATTCTCTTTAAGGGCAAATGAATAAATAAAAAGGAAATAAAGTACCTAATAAAGTTACTGATACAAAGACCTTAAGTTGACTAAATTAAAGGTTAACTGTTTAATTTAAATTACACTGCTGTGTAGGTTTACATCTTCTTTAACTGCAAACTGTGAATATCCGTATTGTTTTAATACATTCTAAATTGAGTTTATTAATACTCGTACGTACTAATAGTGCATTACTTTATAATTTTTTTTTCAAATGCAAATATTCAAATACCCTGTCTTTGTTGTTGTTATTTATATATTTCCATATAGTGTACGTATTTACATTTTAATTATTCTTATTTACTTGTACGTAGGTATCTATGTACTCGGCTTATGAGTTTATTTACAATTTTTTTTTTATTTTTTAATCAAGTGTCATAGAAAATAAGAACGCATTTTAATATTAATTTTTTTATTTGAAATATTTTCAATGTTAAGGCGAACGATCGCGTGATTTTTATTTCCAACACGTTTCGATCGTACTTTTATTACGCGCATACATGCGGTAAAATATTCAAAAAAAAATTATATGGTGAATTTAAAACCTTAAATCAGTAATAAGTATAGCAGTTCGATTCTGTGAATTTATGAATGACAACAGAAATTTATTCACCAAATGTGATTTCCCACTTCAAACGGCTTAATTATTAACAATATAGATGGGAATATAGAGTTTGGTTGCAAAAGGTTAGCCGTAAGTAACGAGGGAGATGTTGACAAGCCCATTTAGGACGGAGGTTGGTGTCTATTAGCCGTCCCAAGCAAGAAAGCATATGCTAATAGATAGAGTTAAGTTCTTAGTTTTGTACTCAGTTTATATACATATGTATGTACTTCTGACATAGATGACCCTACTGACAGGTTCAAAACTACGGGAGCAACGGGAATAAATGCCTCAAGCAACAGAATTTTTAATAAGGGGTGATTTTTTAAGAGCTATAGGAACATTTTTCAAAAAAAAAAAACACATAAAATTCAGATAAATGCATGAAATCTTTATTTGAATCGATAGTACGATCCATATAATTTAATGTTTGAAGATTATTTCATGCAAATGTTGACCGCGACTGCGCCTCAAATGGTCCATCCGCTTAGTCCAATTTTGGCATACTCTTTCCAACATTTCGGCCGGTATCTCACGAATAAATGCTTCAATGTTGTCTTCCAATGCGTCAATTGAAGCGGGCTTGTCTGTATAGACATGAGCTTTAACATAGCCCCACAAAAAATAGTCTAAAGCCGTTAAATCGCACGATCTGGGCGGACAATTGACCGGTCCGGAACGTGAAATAAAATGTTCACCGAACTCGCCTCTCAATAAGTCCATTGTTACGCGTGCTGTGTGGCTTGTGGCACCGTCTTGTTGAAACCACATGTCATGCAAGTCAAGCTCTTGCATTTTGGGCAAAAAAAAAGGTGGATATCATCTCACGATAGCGCTAACCATTCACAGTTACGTTACTATTCGCAACATTTTTGAAGAAGTACGGTCCAATGATGCCAAATTCAATGATTTGCAAGCGTTGTTCGTTTGTAAGACGATTCATGGTTAAATTATAGACCAAACTGAAGATGTTTGGCAGTGAAACAAAACACGAAACCTGCGTGAGCTGTTTAAACCAGTGTTGCCAAAAAGATAATAGCTAAAAAATCACCCTTTATAAGCAGTCGAAGCCTAGAAAATATTTCAACATCCGATTTAAACTGACAGTCGCCTCAAAAAGCATACCTTACTTCAGTTCTATAAGGTCCCTTTGGATGATGTTCTCTGAAAAGATTTAACGATTGATTTAAATGATCTGCGGCCCTATGTTCCCTAGAGGAGTAAAAGGAACATATATATGTATATATTAAAGGATCTATTCGACATTTTTATTATATATTGATCAGTTATTCTGATGCCAGAAATATTGACAAAAACCCATTTCTTTTTTACTTTCATTACCACTGTGCAGTGTCCAATTGTAACTGTATTTATTGTAGAAAATTGTGGTTGTTTACTAAAAATTACAACCCTGTTATGAAATAGAATAAAACCGTTGGTATTTGTTCTTATCAAAAAACAATAACAATTATTGTTAAAATGTCAAAATTCATGATTCATGATGTAAACAAATAATATAAAGATCACAGTTATACATCGAAACAGTTGTAATCAATTTGAGGATCTTAACACTCGTAATTTATTATTGTTGTAACAGTTTTTCATAATTGTTTTTGCAAACCTTTAAAGGTTGGTATTTAATTTAAAAATAACATTAAAAATATTTCTCGAAAGTACGTACTGGTCTATTTGTTGTTGTTTTTGTACTACGAGTAGAGTAGTTGAAATGCATTTAATTATTATTTACAGATGTATAAGTGTTTAGATACTTGAATAAATTAATTGTCATGCAATATACACTATATTTTTAGTTTTAGCTTAAGTTTACAAAAAAAAAAAACAAAAAAATTTTTTTACAATAGTGCAGTGCAGTTTTAAATTTTTTTTTTACCATATTCCTTATGCTTATACGTATGAAGAGTGCAATGTAAATGTAGAGACAATAAAAAAAAAGTAGAGAAACACATTTTGTAAAAATGGGATTTATAAATTTCAAAGTCAAGCTTAGAAAAGTTTTTAGTATTTCCTATACCAGCGTAAGATACACATCATAAGCTTTTTAGCCCTGATTGGAAGAGCCAGTACTAGCACTGTATATCTCATTTTAAAGGTTAAAAACATTTCTTTTTGATTTCTTTTCTATTCTGTTCCTTTAATTTTAAACTTAAATTTCCTTATTCATTTCCATTTTAGGTCAAAATTCTGAACAGGTGGTGCCCTACGCTGAAACCCTGGAGCGTATAATTAAATCGTTGAAATCGCCCACTATGGTCTGTGAGGGCACACATTTCGATGGCCAAATACCTCATACGTTTGTAATATTTGGCGCTTCGGGTGATTTGGCCAAAAAGAAAATTTATCCAACTTTATGGTGGCTATATCGTGATAATCTCTTGCCCAAACCCACCAAGTTTTGTGGTTATGCCAGATCCAAATTGACTACCGCCGATATACGTAAAGCGTGTGAGAAATTTATGAAGGTACGTATTGTACAAAAACAAAGGTTAAGGTTATATTTTATATATGCAATTATTTATGAAATTACTATAATTATACGGAAAAAAAAGCAAAGCAAAGAAAATAACAAAAATTGTGAGAGTTTATTATTGTTAAACTGCGTAATTTGTTAATAATGGCTATGGACATTGTTTCAACTGTGGTTGGTTAATTTTGAAAAATCATTCGATTAAGCGACAAATTGAAAAAAAAAAAACAATAATATTTAAATAATCGCATACCAGCTTGAAAAATGTCGTTTGGAAGAGCAAAACTTGACATCTTGGTTATTGGACTATTATACCCAATGACCTTTTTTCTTGATGCGCTGCAAAGGCAGCTTTTCTTGTCCTCTTCTTCTTCTTAGCCGGTAGATATCGGTCTATGTAGAGTAAACTTAGATTTAGGATTTTGTATTTCTTTAATTTACACCATTTTACTATTTAGTGATTTTTTTTTGTAATGAATTTCCAAACTTTTGGTTTAATTTGCTATTTCCTTTTCCTTCTTCAGGTCCAACCTCACGAACAGCAACGTTATGAAGAATTTTGGCAACTAAATTATTATGTTTCCGGCAGCTATGATGGACGCTTAGGTTTTGAAATGCTGCAGCAACAAATGGAAATTATGGAAAATAAAGGTGTAGCCAATCGTGTATTCTATTTGGCATTACCACCATCAGTATTCAATTCGGTTACAGTGCATATCAAAGAGATCTGCTTGTCGAAAAAGTAAGTGAAATTTTCATATTTCAAGATTTTTATTCGAATTTTGAAAAATTGTTCATATATTGGCAATAGTTTAGTCGGTAATTCTGAACGGATCACTTGTCTGGCTACAAAGCAATACAATAGAGAGCGTTGGTTCAAACGAACTAAATACACTGGTCCACAGAAACTAGATTACCATTAATACCTATGTGTGTCGATAACCCAGCCTAGGATAACGTGGAATAGCTTTCCATAATTACAAAAAAAAAAATTCCCGAATAGTTCGCAAATTTCTTTCACTAAACGTCAGACGAGATTTCCCTCTAATCCAAACTTTTATTCTACTTTTTTCATTACAGAGGCTGGAATCGCGTAATTATCGAGAAACCCTTTGGTCGCGATGATGTCACTTCGAAACAACTCAGTGATCATTTGGCATCCCTTTTCGATGAAGAACAAATTTACCGTATCGACCATTATTTGGGCAAGGAGATGGTACAAAATCTCATGACCATACGTTTTGCCAATAAAATTTTAGGCTCCACCTGGAATCGTGAAAATATTGCCTCAGTTTTGATTACCTTTAAAGAACCCTTCGGTACTGAAGGCCGTGGTGGTTACTTTGATGAATTCGGTATTATACGCGATGTTATGCAAAATCATTTATTGCAAATCTTATCGCTGGTAGCCATGGAGAAACCGGTTACATGCCATCCAGATGATATCAGAGACAAGAAAGTGGAAGTATTGAAGAGTATATTGCCTCTTTCCTTAAATGATGTGGTTTTGGGTCAATATGTAGGCGATCCAGAGGGTAAAGGAGAAGCTACCAAAGGTTATTTGGATGATCCTACTGTAGATCCCAATTCCACGACACCTACTTATGCCATGGCTGTGTTGAAAATCAAAAATGAACGTTGGCAAGGTGTACCGTTCATATTGAGATGTGGCAAGGCTTTAAATGAACGCAAAGCCGAGGTGCGCATACAGTACCAGGATATACCCGGCGATATATTTGAGGGTAATACCAAACGCAATGAATTGGTTATAAGAGTTCAGCCAGGAGAAGCTTTATACTTTAAAATGATGACCAAATCGCCGGGCATTACTTTCGATATTGAGGAAACCGAATTGGATTTGACTTATGAGCATCGTTATCGCGATTCCTACCTACCCGATGCCTATGAACGTTTAATTTTGGATGTCTTTTGTGGTTCACAAATGCATTTTGTTCGCTCTGATGAATTAAGAGAGGCTTGGCGCATTTTCACTCCATTACTGCATGAAATTGAAAAGACAAAAGTTAAGCCTTGTACCTATAAATATGGTTCACGTGGTCCCAAAGAGGCTGATAAAAAATTAGACGAAAACAATTTCAAATACTACGGCTCCTATAAGTGGCACGGCAATCATCATCATAGTAAAACTCAATAAATCTCAGGATTTCATTGCATTAAATTTCATAAATTTAAATTTTGTACAAAATTTCATTAATTATGCTGTATAATTATCGATATATTTTGGACTAATGGTTATTATACTTTACATAATATATATTTTGTATATAAATACTCTTTTATATACATACATCCTTTAAGTTTTGTTAATAAAATTTATAAAAAATATTAAAAAAGAAACAATTTAATGTTATAGTATTTCAATTATTACGAGGGGAGCATTTAAGAACTTATAATAGAAGTAAGCTAGTAGCGGACATAAAACAAGTATATTAAACAGTTTAAGTCTGTGGAACAGAACAGTATATATTAGCCCTACAAAATTTAAGACCGTGGTATATCGAGCTTCTCTGCAGTTTTCGATTAAATTACATTCTGAAGATTAGAGGGAGACTTTTTGATATTAGTTTACAACAAAAAAAAAGCTATTACCTTGCTTTCCGATAGCCAGGCCGCTATTAGGGTACTAGGTTCCAACATAGCGACCTTCAGACGGTTTACGGCTGTCAAACTACATAGGTACCGAGACATAGTAAATACAACCAGTCGAGTGAGTTGCGTATGAGAACTTTCAAGCGTAGAATTAATAATACAGCTATAAATGCCGTTAAAGAGTGCTCAAACACCAAAGCACTGTTAGCATAGTTGTCAAAGCCATTACTGGACATTGCCTTCTGGGTACTCATACAATACGTATTAGTCTTGGTCACATCGTCAATGACTTCTGCAGGAGCAGTAGAGACGAGGAAGAGGGAGAAATTATTCTTCACCTTTCAGGTACAAACCCCGAAACAAGCAACTGGTCTTCTACTACGAAGATGATCTCATTGATCTGCCAAGTATCGGCATTGGAAGGCGAAAAATTTTATCAGTAGGTCCGGATGGCTACAGTGTTAGAGGAAACGATAGACTGCAGCGTAGAAATGTGGAACATATGTGCCTATCATCTTGGGATGACAAACACTTTTACTTAAATAACTAACAGCAGAAATCGAACAAGTCACTTAGAAATATTGCAAAAACACTTACTTGTTAATGTGTTTCATAACTGAATACAAGTTTGTTTTGTTTTATATGAAATATATTCTGAAGAAATCATAATTCTTTATTATAAACACCAAGAAAAATTAAAAATCCACCGCTTTTCACTTTAAAATTCTTTTTCTATGTAAAAATTTAACACAAATACTTTTTATTTCCGCCATTTCCTTTTCCTCTAAATATACAGTGTTGCCAGTAGCAAGTTTAATTTTGTTTCTGTGTGAGAAAAAAGCTTACTTGCTTGCTTTTTGTACTTTCCTGTTGTGTAACACAGCAACACTAATCTTAATACCACTAAACAAAACAAATTCTACCACACACAGTTGCAATAAGCGTTCAGTAGTGAAAGGACATGGTTTAGTCGCAAATTAAATAACAACCGTATAACAGCAATGTTTGGGATATTTTATAAAACAAGAGAACGAGGGTGTGCAGTGTGAGTCAGTTAGTGAGAGTGTATAAGCAAGTAAGAAGGGTGTTAGATTTGCAAAAATAAAAAGAAAATTTAAGAGAAATAACAAACAAACAGAAGTATGAAAGATAAAAGTTATTCAATTAAGTAAAAAATATTAAAAGTAAACAAAAATTGTTTAATAATTTTAATTCTAAAGAAAATTGTTTGGAAAAACAAGTTTTATTTCCCTAAGAAAAGTGTGAGCACGAGTTACAAAGGAATTTTCACCATTAGCATTCGTTAAGTTGCTTCATACATATAAACAGTCGTTCGTTCGTTTGGCTGGCTGCATGATTCGTTTATTTAGCAACAACAACAACAACAGTAATACATGTAAAACAATAATGTTAGAGAGTTTGTTTTATGCTTAAAGGGGTGGTGGAGAAAATGTGCCACTGACCGTACCCACAGTAATTGTGGCCTGTCTGTGTTAGTATTGTTGCCTCACCGTTTTGTTGCTGTTGTTGTCTCAATGCTGCCAACGTTAAAGATGCTGCCGCTATTTGAAATAACATAGCCGTTGTTGTTGTTCTTTTTTTTTATTATTATTATGACGATGTTTTGTAAAGCATTAGTCCTTTGTTTATCCTCTATGAAACAGTGTGCAAAACAAGTGAGAGTGTAACTACACAGTGTTGTTAATGTGAAAAAAAAAAAAATTAAAATTAAAAGAGAAAATTATAAACAAAGAATCTTAAAATGTTAAGATTCTTAATCAAATAAATTTAATAATAAAAAAATTTTAATTAATTTTTGTAAAACAACAAAATTAAGTTCCTTTAAAAATAAAAGAAGAAAAAAATTTCTCGAAATCTTATTAACACCGGAATATTTTTATTAAGAAAAAAAAAAAAAAAAAAAAAAAGGAAACTCACCATGATGGATTCGGTTATTATATATGAAACTGAGCATCCTGAAATTCACAAAATGGATTGGCAATTTTTCATAAAGGTAAGTAAGACTTTTCTTTACATTTCCTTAATTTATAACAACATCCTCTCGAAGTTGATGATTACGTTTAACAAGCAAAAAAATTAAAAAAAGCGAAAAACAACAATCCCAACCAGAAAATTGGGGTCAAGGATAATTTCATGTACATCCGTAAATACACAAAGTTTATGTTGTATGTTTTTGTTTTTGTTTTAATATTTCAACTCCCATAGAAAAGGTATAACCGTACTAAAGAGGTGTGCTTTAAATGCTCCATTAACGGAACCGAAGACCGCCTGCCTGTCATTCTCATACATACAATATTTGCTTAAATAAATAACTGTATATACCATATGTACATACATACGTCATATGTCATATGCAGAGTTGCTTTTATTTTTATTCTTTGTACGCTTTTCTTAGAATTTTTCCTTCTTCCTGTTGTTGTGCTCTTTAACCAAAGGCTTTTTTTTCTTTCTTACCTACAATCTTAGAAATTCAGTACAAATCACGATGGCATTTCAAAACCAGGTTCTTTTTTATTCTTTTTTTATAATCTTTGCAAATGTTGCAGATGATTAAGGCAAGTGTGTCATTTACACATTATAAAGCATGTGTGTAACATTTACAGGACTTAAATTTATTTGCTGCATATTTGTTGCCACAGGCAAGACTACATATAAAACATTTATCTTTTTCCTTTTAACATATTTGTAATGCGTAAATTGGTATGTTGTATACTAAAGTTAAAGGTTAGTTTAAGAAAAATTTAACAAATGAAAAAAATCTAACATTTATGTACATAGGTTAACAGGTCGCTTATCAATAGGCAATAGGCTTATTACTAAGAGACCTTTAAAATTCATTGTGGCATTTTGAAGATGTACAAAAAAATCTCTAGGTCTTGAAATTAAAGACTTTATTTAGCATAAAAGGCAGTGTCTTCCAGGTGAAAGTCACTATTATACTCAGGGTGGTCAAATTACCTGAGAATGCACCGATCTACTTAGACATCCAGGTCGCCATAAAGTCCCTTGAGAAACTCAAATAGATCCGAAAACTGTTCTGCGATTGAATAAGGTGTAAAAAACTAAAAAATATCAACCTCTAGAGTTCCCTTAGGTACAATAAGGCCAGAAATTGGAAATTAATTCCACAACACAGCTAACACTTCTTGAATGGAACAAGTAATCTGCGGGATGTCTGGGCTAAGTTGACCAAATCTGAATGAGAGTGTGACCAAAATGCTTAATTTTCTTTCTGGACTTGAAATTCACTACGTTGTCTCTATCCTTGCGGAATGCCGCTGACTTTTGGGCCTCACACACGATGAAATGGAAGACACTGTCTTGCACTGAATGTGCGCCACTGACCAAAACTTGTGCTAATCAGTCTGAAAGTTTGGCGATTTCCATTCTTCGAAAATGGCTCGAAATCAAAGACTTCCTTTCTAAAGGCGTGTGTCAGCGTCTTCTCTCATCAAACGTGGTAGCACAATGAGACTAATGCACTGGCTTAAGTGAAAACTCACGTCTCAACGTGTGTTACCACCACCCAGTCGAACCTAACGTAAACTAGGATTGAAATCCGCACTTCTATTTAAAAAAAAAACTGTTGCAATCCCATTAGGACTGTTGCCACTATATACAAATTGTAGCCTAAGGTGTCCCTAATAAAACCCAATAAGTGGTATCTCCCAAATAATTTTGGAACTTGAGATATCGGGCTTCAAATATCGCCTATGTTAACAGTGTCTGGGTCAAGTCCCATTTTTCACAATATTCATCATCCTTCATCCCATCCAGACACTGTTAACATAGGCAATATTTGAAGCCCGATATCTCAAGTTCCAAAATTATTTGGGAGATACCACTTATTGGGTTTTATTAAGGGCACCTTAGGCTACAATTTGTATATAGTGGGATATGTGCAGCAAGTCCCATTTTTCCACAATATCAATCATCCTACCCAGATATTCTGATATATTTTTTGTCGAAGTTTTTCAATTTTCAAAAGTATTACCGAATTACCAGAGCAGCTGTTCCACTCAGCAATGTGTGGAGTACAGTTTTTTGGGTGATTTCTTCCTTGACCATTTTCTGTTAACCACTTAACATTGCTCTGTTAACGTTAACATTAGCTCTGTTGAAATTTTTGGTTTTTGTGTTTGCTAGTTAAATTTGAATTTATCTTCACACACATCATACTTTTCCTAATAATTTCAATAGGAGGCATATTTAAAGCATTAAAAACATTAGAAAATATTACTTGAATACTTTGGATGGATTTCTCCCAGACCTCTCAGCCTGGACAAAATTTTTACAAATATAAAGTCTCTGTGGAAGAACTTTGGATTCGTTTAATGTTTTTTTCTTTTGATTTCTTACTGTTTGTTAGTCCTTTCTAATTGACAACATATCGAATATCCCTTTTTACCACAGTAATGCATACGATGAATGAATGAATGTGTTGTTGTAAGGGAAACTTTTGTTTTGTTTTAACCACAAACAGAAACAGCAATACTTATGGATAATGAATGGTTTTGTTTAAAGTCTTTTGTAACACTAGAATACTTTCGTTACTTGTTTTCTCCATTTCCTAGTTCTTATTTTCTTTTTTGCTACTCTTTTTTTAACTTATATTTGACGAAAATGTATTTGTTTTCGCTTTTCGTTTCGCTTTTTGTTTCATGCATTTGTTTGGCTTGATGATTGAATGATCCAGAGAAGCATTATATGCTTGAAAACTTTTCTTATTTCTATAGAAACAATAACAAAGAAATCTTAAGTGGGAATAAAAGGACTTTTTAAAGTTTCATAAGGAATTTCAAAAGGAGTCTTGAAAGCTTCAGAAAGTTGAAGAGAAAAAATGTTTAAACTGTTAAGGGTTTTGCGAAGCAGGGAGTTTGAAAACTTTACGGATTGAAACTTTATTTCCAAAATAATTTTATTCCTTCGTAACTTAACTAATATTTATTACAACGAATTAAGATCGTATTGTTTAAAATTTCTTATCAATTCAATGCATAAGTAGTAAATTTCTATCCTCTACTCCTTTTACACTTTTTACAAAATATTAAGTAACACTGTAATAAACAAAATGAGTGCATTATTTAGTTGTTGCTTTTGTTGTTAAACTACATATACTAGATATTTCAACTTTACCAAGGACATTCGATGCTCTTCATTCGATATGCAAGTATCATGTGCACTTTTGACTTTTTGTCTTTCTCTTTGTAGTTATCTTTCAACTTTTGCTCTAAATTTATAAGAATTTTTTATAAATGTCCCTTTAAAGTAGAGTGAGATTGAATTGATTCCAAAATGAATATTTTGTAGCGTAAGGTGTCACCCAATTAGTAGTATATCCCAAATAATTTTAGAACTTGATAAATTCGGCTTGAAAAATTCACTTTGTTAACAGTGTCTGTGTAGGAAGATCGATATTGTAGAAAAATTGGACTTGCTGTAGGTATCCCACTATATAGCCATGGTATCAAGGATTCCAAAAGAGGTTGCCTTACGGTCGGGTGTTACTTGAGACCGGAGATATAGGGGTCGACAGTAATACAGGCTAATATCTTTCCTATCGACCAAAAACTGCAAGTCATCAACCAAAAAAATGCAAGTCATCAACCAAAAAAAATGTAAGTCATCGACCCAAAAAATGCAAGTCGTCAACTAAAAACATGCAAGTCATCAATCAAAAAATGCAAGTCATCGACCGACACAATGCAAGTCATCTACTAAATCATGCAAGTCATCAACCAAAAAAATGCAAGTCATCAAAACAAAAAATTGCAAGTCATCAACTAAAAACATGCAAGTCATCGACCTAAAAAATGCAAGTCATCAACTAAAAACATGCAAGTCATCAACCAAAAATAATGCAAGTCATCAACTAAAAACATGCAAGTCATCAACCAAAAATAATGCAAGTCAGCAACCAAAAAAATGCAAGTCAGCAACTAAAAACATGCAAGTCATCGACCTAAAAAATGCAAGTCATCAACTAAAAACATTCAAGTCATCAAAACAAAAAATTGCAAGTCATCGACACAAAAAATGCAAGTCATCAACCAAAAAAATGCAAGTCATCAAAACAAAAAATTGCAAGTCAGCGACCCAAAAAATGCAAGTCATCAACTAAAAACATGCAAGTCATCAACCAAAAATAATGCAAGTCGTCTACACAAAAAAATGCAAGTCATCGACCAAAAAATGCAAGTCATCATCCAAAAGATGCGAGTCATCAACCAGAATAATCCAAGTCATCAACCAGAATAATTCAAGTCAACAACCAATATAATACAAGTCATCTACCAAAGAAATGCAAAAAATACGACATTTTGTTGGATATATATTGTATAAATGCATATGAACTAAATGAGAATTATTAAAATTTTTTAATTTTGAACTTAAAAGCCCACAATTTTATTTTTTAAAATTAGCTTCCCCGCCTATATCTGCGGTCCCAAGTAACGTCCGACAGTAAGAAACCCTGTTTTGGAATCATTGAGGTCATGGCTATGCAGTCGACTAGGTCCAATGCCCCACTAGGTCCATTTTTTCCGATTTTGCGCGATTAAAATAGAGAATATTACTTATTTTTGCTTTATCGCCTATATCTGCGGTCCCAAGTAACGTCAGACAGTAAGAAAACCTGTTTTGGAACCATTGAGGTCATGGCTATGCAGTCGACTAGGTCCATTGCCCCACTAGGTCCATTTTTTTCCGATTTTGCGCGATTAAAATAGAGAATATTACTTATTTTTACTTTTTCGCCTAAGTCTGTGGCCTTAAGTAAAGCTCGAGCCTATAGAAAACTGTTTTGGAATCCTTCCCTCACAGGTCCATTTTTTATTCGACTTTGACCGATTTATATAGAGCATTTTTATTTTGCCCATTTAAAGAGAAAACAATTAGCTTCGTCGCCTAAGTCTGCGGCCTTAAGTAAAGCTCGACCCTATGGAAAACTGTTTTGGAATCTCTGATGCCATGGCTATATAGCGGAATACTTACAACAAGTCCCATTTTTCCACAATATCGAACATCCTGCCGGACATTGTTGAAAGAAATAAATTTTTTTAAATTTTCAAAAGAATTTGCGAATTACCAGAGAAGCCGCTCCACTCAGAAATGTGTGGGCGTAACTTTTAAGGAATGAAATAAAGATTCCATTCTCCGATATCGTATATTTTGGTGATTTCTTCTTTAACCATTGCTCCGCTAACTTTAAGATTAGCTCTGTTAAAGTTTTTGGTTTTTATCTTTGCTAATTAAATGTATACATCCTTAATGATTTGTTGAACATCTACGATACTTTTCTTCGAATTTATCATCACTCATGTGCATATAGCATCCGAATGAAGCCCTTCGATCATTATTTATTAGAAAAGTTTATTGAAAATGAATACGAAGTCTCCCAAACTCCCAAATTTATTTTGTTTTTGTGTGCCCCTTAACCCCTTATCTTCCCAAAAACAAAAAAAGTGTCCCTTTAGCACATTTTCTATGCAAATACATGACAATGGAATAGAAAGAAATTAAACAAAAACTAACGAAAAACAAAAACAAACAATGAACTGTGAATAGTGAGTGAGTGGTTATGCTACAGCAGCAACTTTGTTCTTCTTTCACAAGGAACTTTCCACTTTTATTTCCATTTCCTTCTTAATTTCTCTCTGAAAAAACTTTTTTTTCGCTGTTTTTGTTTTCATTTGTTGTTGTTTTCGTGCTCAAAATTTGTTTTACAATTTGCATTACAGTTACTTCACCAAAAAAATATATTAAATATTAGGACGAGGAGGAGGGAGAGAAAGAGCAAAATAAATAGTACCGTTTTTGTTTGTATTTTTTTTTTGTTTGTTTGAGATTGACCCAGTTTCAGTTGCATTTTGTGTAGTTGTTGTTGTTATAGTAGTTAATGTTTGTTTGGCGTCGATGTTGTCTGAATATTGCCGATGTCGTTGTTTGTTTGAAGTCCTTGCTGTTGTTGTTGCTGCTGCCGTATGTAGGTGTATTTTGGTGAAGATGGCGGTGTTATTTTGCTGACTAATATACGGTTTATAGTTGAACGCAATATTAGATAAAAAGAGAAAGACAAAGTTGCCCCGATGTCATCATTGTATGCATTGAGTAGAATCATTACATTATTCCGTAGGTGCATTTAAAAACGCATTTGTTTTCAAAATTATTCTCTAATAGTAAATGCCTGTTATGGAGACAGAATCATCCTGAATGCATAAGGAAATGACAAGAAAAACAAACAATAACAATACAACAGTGAAGTTCTAGAAGTTGCCAGTTTTCTTTCAATTTCATATGGGGGCTTCATCAGTAGTAGCCTACTGAATATCAATCAATTCACTGATTAAAGTGTCAAAAAATCCAGAAAGAACCTCACCTCAATGTAGTAAAAATTGAATAGTAAACGATTTCAATTGGAGAGTAGAAAAATCTCTGTCTTTGCACAATTGTCAGAGGTATGGACAGAGCCTTAGCTTACCTGCTAAGACTTCTTCAAAGGTGGCTGGGTCAGAAAGAATAAAGTAATATTAACTTTATTTGGCTCGATGCAGATTTTTCTCCTTATGATCAACCGTTTTCTATAGTCCTACGACCTATAGTTACTAGACATTAAATGGATTTCTTTTTTTTCTAATTCGCCATTACGATTCCTTAAACAGGATTACGACTTATCTTCTCACACCACCCGTGCTATGGGTGTTAATTATATTCACGAGTGGCGTAACCTATAGATGAAAGTCGACTTCAAACGACTGGACTTTCTCAGTTCAGCAATTTTTATGGCAATTATTTACACGCAGAGCTTTTGTGCCATAAGACTTCTCGTCGAAAGAAATATTTTTTTCAAGTGTTAAAGCTGAGATATGAACTCACGATCTCTGTCGTCTAGTCAAACTACTAGACTGCGGCGACTTTACTTTTGTTTGTCAGGCTTTAATACGAAGCCCTGGTCACCACGGGTTAAACAGGACTTCTCGGTTAGGGTAAGGAAAGTATGTAAAGACTAATTGAAGAGATTACTAGAAATTTTGCCTTTTTTTGCATCTAAAATTATTCCTATTGGTACGCGGATTTAGCAGTTGGTATACTTTCTTTGCATCGATAGTACAGTTAGTTACAGAATGCATACTCCACACACATACATACATACATACACATACTCCTTCCTTCATCTTTGTTTTGATAGTAATCAACACTAGTTTGAGGCCACACACAATGAAAGCGGATGCTATTATTTATTTTGCTGTTGACATTTTTTTCTCTCTCTTGTCTTCTCTTCTTTTTCGAATCATTTCATTTCAACTCTCTTAGACTTGATTACATTGCCTGATGATGATGATATATGTATAGTATATCGTAGTACAGTACAGGGGTAGTATGACCCATTGAGCTCAAGAAATAATGATTAACTTGAGTTTTTCTTTTTTTTTCGCATTTTATTTTAATGAAATACTACTCATAGAAGAGCCTGTTTTTGTTTTATTATTTTATTTTTAATTAAATCAATGCAAAAAAGTAGATGAATAGATTTGGTAAATCAAATAAAACTTAGAAAAACATTCACATAACATAAATTATTTCGTTTTGCTTAAGAGAAGGAAGGACTATTGAAGGAGTAAAGAAATCCTAAATAATTATTTGAATTTTAAACGGGAGCAAATAGTAATTATAGGATTGAATAATAAAGAGCGGCCTCTTTACTAGGTTAGGTTAGGTTAGAGGACGTGTACTTGTGAACTGTGACAAGTACAGTAACCGGAGGACGAATTGACCCATTGTACAACGTCCTAGCTTCTCACACCACTCGTGTTGTGTGCGTTAATTTTATACATGAGTGGCGGGACCTACAGTTTAAAGTCGACTCCGAACGACAGATTTTTTAGAAGCTTTTCATGGCAATTTTTACTCTCAGAGTTTTTGCCAGAAATCTGCTGAGACGAAGTCGCCGAAGAAATATTTTCATATTTTCGTTTCAATGTCTGACCTGGGATTTGAAACTCGGGCCTTTCGTCTAATAAGCCAACACACTACCTACTAGACTACGGCGACTTCTTACTAGGTTATTAGCATTTAAAAAAACCCAAGATATGGTGTTGAATAAATAATGAGAGCCCTATTTAGTCTTTCTTCAATAGACGTGAAATTCAGGCCAACTTTCTAATTAGAACATTCGATTTTAGAACTCCGACTAAGGACTTCTGAGCTAAAGATCCAGAGGTTCCCAATTGGACTCAAGGCCGATAAGTAGCTCGAAGTCTCCGACATGTTACAATGCTTAGGTATTGTGATGATTATTTCAGTTAAATTGACAGCAAGAGGGTACGTACAATATTGCTAGACTTCTGCACGAGCTGTGGATCTAAGCAGGAAGAAAAAACGTATTTTACCTCATATATGAGTTCCCTGCTCTTGTCATGAAAAGACAGCAGTTTTTCACCTACCACTTACTGATATCCCCTTAACCGAGCTCTCTAATCTAAAGAAAGATTTATTTTGTACTCGAGCTGGTTTACTTTCAGTAATGTTTGACCTCTGGGTTGAATATAGATTATGGTATCACAATGTGCCTAAATGCTAGCCTAAGTGGGGCCGTCACTTTACCTTACCTAACCTAACCTAAGGTTAGTGTCCAGGTAGCCATTATGAGGCTAGCCATCGAATGTCTTGCTATCTTCTCCAGAGAAGAAGAATCACTACGTTATTGGATTGTTTTAGGTCCATTTCCCCCACGGTTCCATTTTTGATTCGATTTTGACCGATTGAGAAACATTGTATCTGCTTGTGAGGAGTACTAACTCTGCCTTGACTGGGTGAACAACAAATCCACATTCGTGGTATCATTTCAACAGTAATCTCAGCGCATTCTTTTTTTTTTTTTTTTCAAAATACAACTAAAGGGGAATAATATTCAGTTTTGATTGTTTTTTATTGGAGGCCTATTTTTCTGTTATAATTTATTTCGTTTTTTGCTCATTTTTTCAAATGCAAAAAGAAAAAATTGTAATGAAACAGCGAAAGTAAATCCCAATATACCCGCTATTATCCTACAAAAATATACAATTTTTCTATTATTCTGTCAAAAAAAAAAGGAAAATAAAATAAACGAAACAAAAATGTTCCATTATTTCTAACCTAAAAACATCATAATCACCACGGCATACATATAAGTATGTATGTACGTACACATTTGAGTACGAATATTATTATTATTTAACTTGCGTTTTTGTTTATTTATTACAGGGCTTCCTGGAAGATCATCCTTGTACCAATACAACGCCAGATACAATGTATGCTTTATTATGGTCAATGTGTGCTGTGTTTGGTATTGTTTTTGTGCTCTTAGGTAAGTACCCACTACACCTTAATAATACTTTTTGGAATAATAGCAGGTACATACATACATACACTCCCATACATTTATAAAATAAACCAGTAAACATTTTTACATTGTCTGTGAAAATATTTAAGATCTTCAGAATTTAGAATTAGGTTATCAGGTTAGGTTTTTTGTGGGTGCCTTCAAAGAAATTGAAAATCGAATTATAAATGCAAAAGAGCAAGTCAAAGAGAAGTGAAATGCAGATTCCTCTTTAACGTTTAACTCATTTCAAAAGCTTAATCTCTCCAGGGCAGAAGTCCTGGTAGTCTTAACCTTAAATCTCGGACTAACAAAAAACCCCTAGCTAAGCCTCTGAAGTCCAGGACAGCGGATCAAAATACGTTTGATTGTTTCAGGCTGCTTTCATGAATATGTAACCTACAGAATTCAAGAAAGTTTACGTATCAGAAGCTAGTCCTCAATGTCTTGAAAGGCATTCCTACTTAGGCTGAGAACCTATGTTGTCCTCAAACTTAACAGCCTGGGCCATAGCCCTATCTAAACTAGAATATCTTCTAATCAGAAGCTAATCAGCTCAAAGACCACTCTGAAATCCTATTACAGTTCTAAAAGCCGTTCTTCTCTAGGCTCAAGACCTATGTCATGATAGAACAATACAGCCTTGTCCATAGTAGTTTAGAGATACCATAGAGTACAATCTCTTCTATCTTTCTCCCACTGTTTGTTCCAACGGTATGTTATACGAACCCCTAAAAATTTTTATTTGCAATCTCGTTAGATGTGGATCACTGGGATTTTATTATATTTGTATTGTATATGGTCGGATATGCATCATACGTGTAACTACATAAGGGCTCCCATATGAATTTTAGCCTATAGTTCACCTACTATTTAACAACAACAACGACAATACATATAAAATAGCCTGAAGGTCGTTTCTTGATACGTTTAGCACTCATAAATACCCATGTGTACACCGAAAGAAATTAATGGTGTCATCCATACATAGTAGGACGACGTAAGAGAAAATTAGTTTTTTTTTTTTTTGGGAAATTTAATTAAGAAGCCAAAGAATTTTTTTTTTTTAAGTTAAACAAATTTTAATGAAACAAAATAATCGCTCTATCCTATACATACATACATATATGGTCCGGAGAGAATATTTAATAAATTTGTGGCTTAACATCCTTAAGGACAGATACTTTTGGTTTATTTCTCTAGAACCAATATATCGCAAAGCTCAGGACAGGACACTTCTTCGTACAGACTTTTTTCTGAAGACCGCAGTTAGTCTGTTTCCCGCCCAGGACTTTTCCCATAGCATCCAGTTCAGACCAAAGCCTGAACTGCTTACATACATATGTGAGGGCATAGAGCCCCAGGACTGTATAAAGCCCTTATGAAAACCGGATACGGAATGATAATGTCATTAAGAAAGGAGGATAATAGTTATACGAATTGGATAGAGAAACCTGCTGTTGCGAACATACTTCCCAGGAAATGAAGATGACAGCAGCAAGCAGTCAAAGTCTGAACCATGAGGGGGTTTTGCAGCCAAAAATCCAAAATCCTTTAGACCTTACGTCAATTATATTGAAGAATCTTAAAAAAGCAGCAGACGATTATAGGAGGCAAAAGATATTGCCACTGCATCCCAAGTAGCGGGCAGGTCTACTGAGACAGCTATTGTAGATTTAGTGCGAGTCAATCACGAGTCCTTGGGGATCAAGTGTATGACGATTTGGGTTTTTTCAGTCCTCACGAGCATATAAAAGGGGCAGGTCTAGTAGATTTAGTAGGAGCCATTCAGGATTTCTTTGACGTTAACAATGCGACTGCGTTTTTTTTTAATATAGACTGACATTCTGTACCCTTGTAATATCCGGATGGCAACCTTATAGGCGGAAGCAAATGCTGGGGACGAAATGATAAGGATCAGTACACCTTAAAATGATCGCACGGTGGTGTTTTTAATAAGATGATGGATGAACTCTTGACGAAATTGTCTGAGGCAGATGACATTGACTGCCAACGACATAGTAGAACGACATAGTTCTGATGGCTAAAGGTAAACTTAAAGAGGCTCTTTCCATAGCTGTGATGGCTAGAGGCAAATAGGTCTTAAGAAAGTAATTCAGTGCCGTATGTTAACGGGTTTGAGGTAGGACCATAGTAGGTACTATTTTCGAGGAGAAAACTTCATAAGTGGAAAAATATTCGACTACCAGGTTAGATATCACGGAAGCTGAAGGCACCATATCTGGGAATATTACTGGAAACTGACATGGAAGCCTTCCATTATATAGTCGCAGTACAGTACAATCTTTGGTTTAAAATCGTTAACTGATGATCCCGTTGTAAAGAACTAAGAGGTCCACATCTCGTACACAATTCTGATGGGTAAAGCTATGCTCTCTACATTTTAAGCACGTAAATGTACCATTATTTCTTTCTGTGCATATACATTACGGTAAATTCGTTATTGTTTTTTTTTTTTTTTCATACATTTAATGAAATCCTTTCTCTCTCTCCCTCTCTCTTTCTCTCTCTTCTGTGCGATGACACGTTTGAACCGAAAGGTAGAAAGAAAAAAGAGAAACTATAGATAAAAAGGGATGATGGCGTGATTAAATAAAATAATTCGTTGACTTTTAATTCATGAATTTCATGGAATTCTTGCATATTAATTAGCTGCCTAATTAGATAATAATGATTCGAATAAATATTTCCTTTTCTTTATTCTTTTAATCCCTTTTTCATAATTATTTTTTTTTTAGGTTATCGTTGTTTGAGAGCAGTGGGCTTTTTAACGGGCGCTTTTATAGGCATTAAAGCGGTTGCCTTACTTCGTCTCTATGTTACCGGCTATTTAGGTGAACCGGCAGATGCTTGCTCTTCACTGGTGGGTGGTTTAATTGGCGCTGTATTGGGTTCTACATATCCAGTAGCGACATTCTTTATAAGCGCTTTTGCTGGTGTCATTATAGCCGGAGCTGCTATGGCCGTATGTGTAGCCACTATGCCGGATAATGAATTTGGGGTAAGTGTTGAAATTAGTTTTTATTTTTAATTTTTTTTTTTCTAAATGTTTAATTGTTGTATACCTGTGTAGCAAGCTGAAATAATAGTGGCTTTGATTGGTGGCGCTATAATCTGTTCGGTCTTAACCTTGTGCAGTGCTAAATATATAACCATATTGACTACAAGTGTGGTGGGTTCGGCAATGATTATATGTTCCATAGATTTCTTTTTACACGGTCTAATGCTAACAAAATGGGTGAGTTGTAAAGAAAACAAGTGGATCTATTTGGAACTGTTTTCGAATCAGACTTAATTTCTTTTACGTTTTTTTTTTACAGATTTTTAACATGAAACCCCATCCAAATCCGCCTGCCTGTTATGGTGGCATTTTAATATTTGCCTGGCCGGTGAGCATTATTATTGGTTTAATGATACAGAGTTTTATCACAGCCTGGGGCATAGATCATCGCAAACGGGTATTTCAAAAACGTCACCAACAATTGCAGCGTATACAATCAAGGCCACGAGAGACACGCGAGGAGGCACGCCAACGTAAATTTCGTTATCTCTATCAAGTGCGTACAGCACGGGGAGATATTATATCGCAGGTTAGCATAGTTTTTCGTATTATGAATTTGAAAGGATTTCATTTATTAATTTAAGTTTAACTCTTGCTTTTACAGAATTTTGTATCAGCTTTACAGAAACGTATACAATTAAGTGGCACTGAAACGCCTTCAGAGCGTTCGCTTAAGACCAGCTCGAATGAACGTAATACATTTCGCAGTGATCGCACACATTTTACTACAATACCGCCCGATTCGGATATGTTTGATAAAATTGAAATTGTCAGAGATATAGCATAACACTCGGTTTATAATTACATGTAAAGAATGATTTTCAAATGGCATAATATATACATACATACATTTCTAAACAATATAAATATATACATATGTATGTATTTAAAACATATGTAAGTATAAACTGCTACTACTATTGTATTTACAATTACAAAAACAAAGAAAAAATATTAAAAAAAAAATCGAAAATTGAAAATCTTATGCAAGCTTAAGCTTGTCTGTTATCTAAGAAAGTTTGAAATTAAAAAAAAAACCTCCATAAGAAATCGAAAAGAAATTGAAATTAAAATAATAATAACACGGTGCGACAGTGAAAATACACCCGAGTATTTACATAGTCCACGTTGTTCAGTTAGTTGAGTAGAACTCAAAAATACCTTTTTTTTATTTCTCAAACCCTCCAAACTTGTGTTATTTGACGAAAACTGTTTTTTTTTTTACTTTACGCACAAATTTCTGGATTACTCAAACATTTCTGATCCGATTTCCAAAATTTAAATCTTGTTGGAGAGGGAAGAGATATACCTTTAATACGGTATACATATATGTATAATTCGATTTAATATGCTATGAGATTTGATGAGGTAAACTTGGAAAATTCGAATTTTTTTCATATTTTTTCAAGTTTGTCCATTCATAGTAGCAAACTTTAATAAAAAAATATAGGATAAATGATTATATTCTTAAAGTCTGTTCTCTTGTGAAGAGATTGAGTCATCATTTGATCAAATCGGACAAATTACCGTAGTAATTATTTAAATAGTCTAACAGTCGAGTGATATTTTTTATATATGTCATCTCATCAAGTGAACTTTAGTTCAAAAATTTTCAGAATTTTTGATGGATCTTGATTGTTTATCACAAAATGTGTCAATTTCACGTTTGAGCGACCACCGTCTTATATTTGTGTTTTTTGCAAATATTATTATTTCTCTTTGCGCAAACATTGGCCAACTTCTGCTGGCCGCTCAAACGTGAAATTGACACGTTTTGTGATAAACAATCAAGATCCATCAAAAATTCTGAAAATTTTTGAA
Source organism: Sarcophaga caerulescens (assembly GCA_927399465.1). Classification (NCBI taxonomy): domain Eukaryota; kingdom Metazoa; phylum Arthropoda; class Insecta; order Diptera; family Sarcophagidae; genus Sarcophaga; species Sarcophaga caerulescens. The sequence continues at coordinate 115,145,173 of OV656873.1, read as the reverse complement.
CTAAAAGTTCATTTGATGAGATGGCATATATAAAAAATATAACACGACTGTTATACTATTTATGTAATAACTACAGTAAATTTTGTTCTATTTTATCAAACTAAATGCCAATCTCTTCACAAGATAATGCACTTTTAGAATGTCATCACTTATTTCATAGTTTTTAAGTAAAGTTTGCTACTATGAAGGGACAAACTTGAAAAAATATGAAAAAAATTCGCATTTTTCAAGTTTACCTCATCAAAACTCATAGCATATTAAGTCAAATAATAGATATATGTATACCGTTTTAAGGGTCCATCTCTTACCTTTCCAACAAGATTTAAAGTGTTTGAAATCGGGTCAGAAATGTTTGAATAATTCAGAAATTTGTGCGTAATGTCATAAAAAAAACAGTTTTTGTCAAATAAAACAAGTTTGGAGGGTTCGAGAAATAATAAAAAAATATTTTTGAGATCTACTCAACAAAACTCACAACCTACACTATGTCATTAGCCGGGTGTATTTAATTTTTTTTATTTTGTCGCATAGTGTAATTAATAATTAAAAATAAATAAATAAATAATAAAAAAACCAACAGCTTTATATTGGTTTCCTTTAGAGAAACTTTAAAATATAACCAGTAACCTATGTATAATATAAAAACAAAATGATTTAAACTTAAAAAACAAAAATTATGTAATTTCAAATTTAAACCAAAAACCTACAACCAATAATTACTGAATCTCTTCAATTACATTAATATGTATTTACAATTTAAAATTAAAAAAAAAAAAAAAAAATATTTATATAATTATTATAATTATGTATAATGAGAATAATAATTTATACTAAAAGTGATTACGCTTTAAAGCGATTTATTTCTTGTTAAGTTTTGAATTAAGTTTTTTCTTTTCCTTACAATAATTACAAAAATTAGCTTTCAAGTTCTAAAACTATTATGTATTTTGTTTTAACAATTATAAGTATACTATATTAAATTCTCCTGAATGTATGTAAATCCCTTTTGTTGGCTATGTGAAAAATCTAAGAAATGTCCTACGAAATGCTTGGACAATACAATAAATTGCACCACTTTACTTTCTATTTACATATTTTGAAAGAGCCTTTGAAATCCTTGCTCACTCTAATATTTGGGGAACATTAGCATACGAGGGCATTCTTGGAAAAAAATGGTTTTTATCAACCGCTATCCACGGCGCATACTGGAAGGAAATACGCTGGCCAGAAACAGTATCTAATCACACACACATATTTTAGAAAAAGTCTTATCATAACATAGAGTAGCAAACAATAAAATGGAACCCATAAAAAAAAACAACATCCTTACCACAGAATGAATTGGATCCTTATTAAAGCATTGAGACAGATGTAACGATAATGTTTTGTTGCTCTATGATAGCCAAGGATCATTTAATTGTATGACGATCGCCTCTTTATTTAATATTTTTAAAAAGCTAAATCAGTTGGCCATATGCATATGCTCTTTAATACGGAAAGGTGTCTAATAAAGTAATAAACTTAGTTGATTGACTTCATGTGTAATATTCAAATGTCACTTTGCTATCATTTTCATTCTATAGAATGAAAATAAACTTAAGGTTTTCGTCAACTTTTTAACTGCGTTATAAATAGTGACAGGTTTAGGTTGTATTTAAATTTGTGGATTTCAGACACGTAATATTGGCTTTTGATGGCTCTAGTATCATGTGGAAACAGTTTTCTTAATTTTGAATGGCTTCCACAACTTTTGAATCTTTGGAATTTGCCTTTCTAAAAATTCTTTTGATTATTTGATACGATCAAGTTAAACAAACTAATTACTTTTAAATTGTATTTAAAACTTAGACAAATACTTGAAAATTTATAACAAAATGTAAAGAGTTTTAATCATTAAAAAATTAGAATGAGCCATGAGGCAAATCATTTTTTTTATTACATTGTCCATATTCACATAGCATAGTGTCTAGAGAAGCCTTATGACAGTCTTTTCTGCATAAAGAATACATAGCTTAAATGAAGGGAATTAGGCCTATATATACCCAATTTTAAATTAACTAATTTTGTACTAATTTCGTTTTAATTATTCCTAAATTTTATTCCTAATTTATATTTATGTTCCTATAATTTTATTTTTAAAATAAACTTAAGTTTAATTAATTATTTTTGAAATCTCTTAAGGGAAAGTCTATCATTATATTTGTTATAAAATATTGTTTTTACCATAATTTTTTAAATAACTTTTGGATAAATTAAATAAATAATATTTAAAATTCTTTTTGAAAATAACTTTAGCTAAACATTTTATTTTATCAAAAAAGAAAAAAACTGAAAGAACTTTAAAAAAAAAAAAAAACAAAACATATTATATTCCTAATTTACTAAAACAGGGATTAAATTTAATTTTTTTTAATTAAGTCTTTATTAAAAAAAGTAAAACCAAAAACAAAACGAAATTAATAATTAATAAAAATTACAAAAAAAAAAAACCAAAGAAAGTTAAAAATTAAACGTTAAAAATAAAATAAAAAAAGGAAATTTTGCAAAAGAACATATGCATTTATAAAATTTTGAAAAAAAAAATATAAAAATTAAGTTTAAATTTTATTTAAAAAAAAAAGAATGCATTTACAAATACAAAAGAATAAAAACCGTCTGGCCCTTAAGCTATTTAATTAATATGGTTTATATATAACCGAAAGAAAATTAAAATAAAAACCGTTTAAAAATATGTAAAAGAGAAAAGTTAAACATTTTTTGTTAAAAATTTCTTTTCTTTTCCTTTTTTATTACAATTGTTTTTTTATTTTTTTTTTTTTTTTCAAATAAAAACAAATTTTAAAATGAAACATATTTTTTTTTTTAAATTTAGACATTTTATTAAAAAGAAAAAGAAAAGAATTGTTGCATTTATTAATTATTTAAAAAATATAACGGCATTTATTTTTCTATACTCCCATAATTTAATAAAGATTTTAAAAACTTAATTTTTTTTTATATAATATTGTAGTATATTAAGTATAAATATAAATAATAAAAACTAAAAATATTTATTAAAAACAATAAAAAGTCCTGGTGAATTTAAATTAAAAAAAAGAAAGAAAAAATCGTGAAAAATAAACTTCCAAAATAAAATTGTGTACATAAAAATAAAAAAAATAAAATAAAAAAGAATATTAAAAATAAATCACAAAAATTTTATCTTTAGCTTAAGTTTAAACGATAATTATAAAACAAAATATTGCTCATTGAAAATATTAAAATGATTAAAAAAAAAAGAAAACAAAAGAAAATTTAAAAAGGGCTTCACGAATATCGTAACATACGAGTTACAAATTTAATTTGAAATTTTTTATTTTTAAAATGAAAAGCTCTTTCAGCCCTAAAAATATAAGATTTTTTTTCTTTAAATTTTTTTTTTATAAAAAAGTCTTCGTTTTATAAAATATTTTTATTACACAATATTTTTAAGGATCTATAGAATATTTTAGTCAACTTTGGAATAGCTACAGTGACAGAGATATTCCCACATAACAGTCACAAGAACCGAAAGAGAACTGATTAACGCCTGTCAAAAAAAAAAAAAAAAAAAAAAAACAGAAATACTTGTAGTTGGAGGTCCTTTACATAGGGTCTATACCGCTATCCAATTTATGGCGATTATCTCGGCCTGAAACATACTATAGGAGTTAAAAAGGCGGAGAGATATTCTAAGAATAAGCCTTTCCATAGTCTACCTTATTCACAAGCTCTGAGCCTTCTGTGCACACTCCCACATAATACCCAAAACAAACCCTGTCAAGAAACCAGTTATTGGAATACAAGGCCAAATTTAATTTAGAAGCAGTATAATCAATTTCTCCCAGATAGGATAGAGGAATGCACAGAGGAAAAAATTTTCCAGTGTAATAGGGCTTTATAAAGCATTGCGACAATTGGTCTTGAAGGCAGAATAGTTTGAATACTTGAATTGTCAGTCTTTCAACAATTGCCGCATATTAGTTGGGCAATTTAATCAAATTTGTCTTGAAAAGGCACAGTGGTTTGAATGTTTGAATGGTCAGCTGGCTTTAACTATTGCGTGAGTTTAGCTCTAGAAGCCATAAGATAGGAGATAGGATAGGATGAGAACATCATGGAACCGACAAATCTCGATTATCTGTTATGCTTTCTTTAACAAAAGCGATATTTTCGCTATTGCCCATATTGCGATTGTGCAAAGGCCTAAACACATCTTTAATGCTTCAGTCTTTTCAAATTTCTTTATAATCTTGCCAATTCAGGGCTTAGTAGTGATCATCATAATGCTGGATCACCTATTTATTACACAATTAACTATTTTTACGCATCCTTCGTTTGCTTTCATTAAATACATGAAAATTCAAATGAAAGATACAGCTTATTTCAAAGCCACCAAGTTTCTAACTTGATATTCTATATGTTCCTTCAAAAAAAAAAGCATGAATTATTTTTAATTTCTTATTAACTTTAATTTTATTTATTTATTAATTTTCATAACAAGGAATTGTAACGGTTTTAAACCTAAAATATCGTGTTACTTAGCTTTAATTTAAAATTTATACTCCTTTATTTAAAAGAGCCTATCATAGATTAAGTTATTCTAAAAAAGAAAAAATTTCAAATTTTCATTATGTTTTCGAATTTGAAAAACTTCCAATTCTAAAACATTTCCTTAACTATGATATGCCTCTCTATGCTTATTATATTATTTTCAAATATTATGAATGCATGTGTGAGATTATCAGTACAAAATGTTTCAAATGTTATAAAAACTTATTGTTTAATTTATTTATTTTTATATAATTTTTACCTAAAAAAAAAAATTAAAAACAAAATTATAAATAAATATCCGTGTTATAAGTCATAAGAAAGAAATTAAAAAATATTTAATTAAACAGACAGACAAAAAAAACCATATTTTTCTAAAACAAAAGAATACGAAATCATATATAAAATATAACGATTAACAATAATTAATTTTGTTTCTTTAAACTATAAACTAAAAATAGATACTTATATTTCGTTTAAAAGTATCTCCATTTTTTTCAAACTTTTTTTTTCAGTGGGTGGAATAGAAATATTGCAGATTTCTGTAGGCTATGTAAAGGAGCAGAGGAAGCATTAAATCATATTTTATGTCACTGTCCTTGTTTACAAATACTTAGACAGAGATGACTAGGTAAACGATTTGTTCATGAACAGATAGATCTAAAAGACCTCAGACTTTAGAATCTAATTGGCTTTATAAACGGGATTAATTGGCTAGTGCGATATCTTTAGAGCTGTAAGTTTTTTGTCTACGGGTGGCTTTTAAATGGATGCTTCCTTCTTTATATTTCTTTCTTTTCTATCAAATGTTGTTATTCCTTTAAATGGGGAATTAGGTTTAAAGTAAGGGAACCAACCAACAGGCCCATGCCTATGGCCATCCACCTAAGCCATCATGTAGGCTTGTTGTGTTCCTTTAAGAAGTCTGTATCTTGTACAAACTTCCTCAATTTCCTTCAGTCTTTTCCTCTGAGACGAGTCTGGTATAGTTCCATCGACCTTACCAAAGCTAGGCAATGACACAAAAAGTGTTTCAACGTTACGATGTCTTCACCGCATGCCTGGCATCCATCAGACGGAGTGTTCCGTGAGTACGTTCATTAGCGTGCTCAGGTCACCCGTATTTTGTTTTAAAAATCTTATGATTCTCTCCTCATTAGAATCGTCCCAAATTATTTTTGTAATTCTACCTACTTCCACAATGGTTGATGACTTTCTCATATTGGTCTGTAATACACTGAAAAACATTGAGCTATTCAAGCTTATAGTATGTAATACCATCGTTCTAGTGGCGAGAATATTCGCTTCCTCATTTCCAGTCACCTCATATAATGCGTACCGTTCTATGGCCGTAATCGCCTTTTTCAAACACCACGAGTACGGTTCCATATTACCGAATTGTCATTTCACTTTCTGTAAAGATGCTTCCATTAAGTATTTCAATTTCTAGCTTCAATCGATGCAGATTCTTTGGCTCGTATGTCAATTAGAATCTTGTCTGTGATGACAAATGATGCCTCATCAGAGACATTGCTATAGCCACAGCATATTCTTAGAGCGGTAAGTCTATATAGTGATCCGCGTTCTGAGTTGTCCTTTAGACAATCTGCCCAATTAGATGCTTATGATGATGTTAAGATGCTTCCATTAAGTATTTCAATTTCTAGCTTCAATTGATGCAGATTCTTTGGCTCGTATGTCAATTAGAATCTTGTCTGTGATGACAAATGATACCTCATCAGAGACATTGCTATAGCCACAGCATATTCTTAGAGCGGTAAGTCTATATAGTGATCCGCGTTCTGAGTTGTCCTTTAGGCAATCTGCCCAATTAGATGCAGCGTATTGTACTAAGTTTCCGATTGCTGCAGGAGGCATTTTTTTTTTTTTTTTGAGAACTTTTGATTTCCGTCTAGTATTAGGACTGCTTTTATAGATTACTCATTACTCATTATGCCAGAGCCTCAATGGCATTACTTATGGTTTGGTGCATAAGATAACATTTACAATTTTTGCTTTTGAATTTTATTTTATTTTTTTTTCTTTTTAAATTCCTTTCGCCCACTGTGTGACAGCCATGTATTATTATTATATGTAAACTTTTTAAATGTACTATAGAAAGAAACACTTGATAAAAGAAATTTTGTAAATTTAAGCATAACAATTAGGAATACACACACAAACATACTAAAAAAATATTGATTAAAGCAAACAAAAGCATTAAAAATAAAAAATAATTTAACGACAGAATTTTAAAGATTAAAAAGAAAAATATAAAAGAATATTGTAAATTTAAAATGAAAATGTATGCAACAAAAGCAAACAAAATTAAATTTAATATACAAAATTAAATATAATGCCAAATAAAAGAATTAATCAATAGAAGAAACAAAATTTTATTCATTTTTATTAAGAATCTGTGAGAACTATACATGAATCTGCCTCTTGAAAGGCTATTATCCCACGTAATAAACTCGAAAAGGCCTCAGTATACAGGCAGAAAGTTTTCTTTTGCCATAAGCCACAAATCTAAAACGAAGTAAGGTAGGCAGGTAGATTATAGCATGTGTATGATTACACATACACAGCCAATGTAGAGTTCCGGAAGTCAAGGAACTCATTGTGTTCATCCTAGAACAAACAATTGAAAAGGAAGAAAAGCTATGAAGGTACATTCTTCAATCAGGCTAATGTCACTCATCTTCCAACAAAGAGAGTTTTAACATTTAAAAAAATTCACCTTAAGAGTATTCAATATTTTTCATAGTAGTTTCAACATAGTAGAGATGGTCTACCGTCCCCAATTCCTTTTCATATTCAATTCGATCATTGTCATTCGAAGACTAAAGGTTACTTGCCACATAGCAATCTAACCTATTCTTCCCACATATTTGCTTCTTCGCCCTAAACCTATTCCTGATGCGTCCATAGAAGTGAAAGAATAAAGAGTTTTAACAAAAAAATATAGCACGCCAGAGCAAACGATGATCAATACTTTCTTTATGTTTATATTGTGTCATAAACGTGTTACACACAAACTCTTGTTACGAGTACTTAGTACAGATTTAAAAGCATATGAACTTAACATAATAATTCAATTATTTATTATAAATTTGATTATATCTTTAATAGTATATATAGCACATAACATTTAATATGTTTTTGAAACATAATAACAGAGATGATCATAAACATATGTTTTAAAAACTTTGGAATACATATACTTTTTAAATACATACATATACATATGTATATGACGGGGGCAAGTCATAATTTAAATGAATTGTATTCAATTTATGAATTAAAAAAAAAGCCCATTTCAATAATAAAAACTAAAATAAATTCAAATTTTAAAAACTTAAATTTACACAAACATAAAAAATATATAAGATAATGAATAATATATAAACGTAAGTGAATAAAAATTGTCATTTGTTGCTGTTGTTGTTCGGACGTGGTAAATAGAAATCTTTACGTAAACTTGTTTGTGCAGTGGATAGCATAACTTCGTTATCTTGGCCCTTTTTCTTGGAAACTTCATTACATACAGCAGTTAAAATATCCATCATATGTTTGCTTTTAAAAAGAAGTAAAGAATGAAGACCCAATACATTTTACAACAACTATTTTTGTCAACTCACCGCTCAGCATATTTTTTGGTTAAATTGCACAAAGACTGTACAAACCAACTGCCTGATAAAGTATGGCGTATAGCATCAGTACCCGGCATAGCGGATAACGCCAATAAACTATCGGCGAAAGCATCAGGCTGAAAATTCCTTATAATATTTGACAAGGACTTGCAAACAAATTAAAAGAGATCTTAATTTTCAAAACAAAAAAAAAAAAAAAATAAAGAATAAAAACTCACAGTATCGAGTGCGGAAACATTTTTTTGGCAGGCTTGTATTATAAGCAACTTTGGTTTTCCCTTCAGAGCTTCATTGGTTAAAATGTCCCTTATTTCGGCTATTGTTACCGGTATACTATTGCAGCCGTATACCACACCTACACAAAATATTAACAACCAAAAGATGCAATTGTTGTGTCCATATTGATGATTTAATTTGCATTTCAAAAATCTCACCTTCCATACCATGCGATAGTATACAGACAATAATAGAATCTTTGAGTAAACTTTTCTTAGCAGTCTCTCGTATATGATGTTTCATTTCCAGGTGTGTTAAGTTGTTAAATACCAGCGGTGTGTAACCAAATCCTGAAAACAACGCAGCTAGCTTATCGCGATCCACATCGGTACCTTCGCGTGTTGGTTTGAATTCTTTTTTGGGCAAAAATTCCTTAAACAAAAATCAGGAAATTAATGCTCTTTAGCATAAACTGTGGAGATAAGGACAGGATAGGAAAGAATAGTCAAGCAAGTGCAAAAAGTTGGGTCACACCTTCTATTCTTAATGCACTAGGCTTTCTTTAGTTTAGGAATAAATGCTTGACTACGCGGCTATATGGGTGCCTTTCTGAATAGAAAACTTTACTGAAGAAAGGGCTCAATGCATTCTAGGCAGCCAAAGGAACCACATGCAAGAGATAAGATCTTTGCCGAGGAGTGGCGAAGTGTGTCTATGATGCTGTAGTCCTATTGCTTGTTACGAATGGCTATACTATAAGATAAGCAGCTTTGGAGACCACAATTTAGAGTAAGCTGCTAGGTAATGTGCATACCAGGTACCATCAGAAGGACGGACTACTTCCAGTGGAGGTAGTGAGTGATGGAGAGCATTTTAGAAGTTATTTGAAGGACATGTCGCAATTCTCAAAGTTATCGACTTAAGCATACGAGCACGCTGAATGTAGTTTAAAACTATTGTCCAACGTATCTGTCCTTTATTGTTAATATAATGCTTTATAACTTACCTTTAATTCAGCATCTTGTTCCTCATAAAATTTACTTTGATTTATAATCAGTATATAACCAGCTCTTTCAGGCCTGATAGTATAACGTTCAGCAGCATCATACTCATCTGTTGGAGGCAATGTGGTGACCTCATGTATTTTATCTTTTCTAATACATAAACTGCTAGACATTTCGTGTGACATGGAAACACCAGAATCTTTAAAACTACCACCACTGTGGTCATTCTGATTTACTTCATCTGCTGATAGTTGAGCGTCTTTTAAATTTTGGTTTATAGTTTCTACAAGTGTATCTTTAATCGAATCCATGTCATTAAATTTAAAGAATTCTATAAGACATTGGATATTGCAGCCTTGCAGTTGATAGTCGCCCACATCGATGATACGTTGAGATATCCAATGTAATATGAAGATCTCCAAATAAGACACATCATAAAAACGTATATTTGGAGAATTATATTTTTCGTTTATATCATTGACTAGTCTTCCGGCCTGCTCTAGATTGAGACGTTCACTTATCTTATACAGAGCCTTTAGTAGCGGGTGTATATTAACACTGATTTCAGCTACATGAGGCAAATACTCGTGGTATATATTTGTCCAAAGTAAACCCAATTTCCGTAATACACTCTTGGCTCTTATAATGGCTAAAGCCTCTACAATATGAACGCGCCAATTATTTGGATTTATGCGAGTGGCATAATTCGTTAATATATCACTGGCCCTTAACGGTTCCGTAATCTTGAAACCTTTGCCTTCTGGCGGATTTTGCGAAAGTATGATTAATTTTTGCAAAATAAAATCACAATGAGTTCTTTCGGCGCCATACAATAGAAGGGCCAAAGAGACCTGTAATTTAAATAAGGGAGAGTGGAAGGAGGACACATTAGTAATCGCTTGAAAATTAAGAGTATAGGAATATGTGTTTCATTTACCTGTTGATAGAAACAGAGATCGGCTTCTATATATTGTAGGTCTTCTACTTCGATGCCATTTATAAAATCTTGGAAAGTTCTCGGACCGGAACCCATATTTATTCTGCTGAAATGCAAAATTCTAAGGAATACCGCCTTTGTTTAAGGAAAAAAACTAACTGCTAACAATTTTCGCGTCCACCGACACAACCAAGAAATAAACACAGTTGTATAAAAGTGTATTAATTTGGGAATGTTGGACAATTTAGAGAGACGAATTTAAAAAGTATTAAAAAATACCACAGAATAGAATAAATGCAATAGAAAAAGTAAATATTTGCAAAGTTGGTTCAATTCTTCAACCAATAAATCCTTTCTGTATAAAAATATTAAATTTCTTTTAAACTTCTTTTGAATTTACGACATGCCGGTGTTTAAATTAGTACCACAATTACAAAATAAAATAATAAGTTCCAACCCTGGCATTGTTACCAAGCTAATCATTTACCGTGAATACCGACTGTAAACAAAACAATGCTTTGCACAGCACAAATTATAAGCAATTCAATTTTATTTTAAGGAATTTTAAACTTTTTGTAATAGAAAAACTATGCTGCTAACCAATCCAAATTTATTAAACAGCTGTCTTGTGTGCCGCAGTCCCAATCAGGATGGCGACCATGTATGTTTGTATAAAAGTTTTAGCAAAACCGAGGACAGAAAACCTGAACTGAGTGAGGCTGGTGCTTTATATGAAAATTTATTGGATGTAAGAATTAATAATACAAAAAAAAAAATGTTTATATATTCTCATTGATTATATTATTTTAGATCTCTTTAAATATGTGGGATTATTATCCTCAGTTTTTGTGCAATAGCTGCGATTTACAAATGAAACTTTACAAGAAACTTAAAGACAAGGCGTATAAAACGTTGGAGTACTTGCAGCAACTGTATGGCGAGGAGTTCCTCCCAGATATTAAATCTATAAAAGCAAATGAACCTATAGAAGCAATGGAAGAAGTGGAGTTGAATGAATTGTTACAAGAACGGGAAATAAATGGTACAGAGGTGAATGAGCAACATTTATTAGGAGAAAGTCATTTAAGCGATACTGAAGGAGAACACGAAAGTGAAAGTCATTGCGATGAAAAAGAAGACTACACACAAAGCTTAACAAGTGAGGTGGAAGAAATAGGCAATCAATATAAAGTAGAAAACTATCTTTCTAATGGGGAAAATAAGGTAGAAATATGTGCCATAGTAAAGGAAGAGGAATTTGAACAAGTAAGCGAATTAATGACGGAGGACCGAACAACCCACCAAGAGCCTATGACAGCAACAAGTCAATATAGTGAAGAAACTTCTGAAACGGAAACTTTAATAGCAGAATTTAAAATACCTATTGAAGACAATACAAACACGCTTACTGATGATAAACTGGCGAAAATTACATTGGAATTGGACACCAACAGTGTTATCGATAATAATGATTATGTTACAGAGATTTATGTTACCGAAAATGAAAATTGTGATGAGAACAGTGAGAATCTAGAGGAGTATAATACCTATGAAGAAACCAATAACGAAACCAACTTAGTTTTTAATGATGTAGAATACGTTTTAGAAGAAACCACCGAAAATGTATTAATAGAACAGGAAGACGAAGTAGCTAAATATGCTGAATTAAAGGTTTTAAATGCACCTAAAAGAAGAAAAACGAACAATAGCAACAGAATTAAAACCACAAAAGAAAACACAACCAACACTAAGAAAAGAGAATACAAATGTGGTCCCTGCCAATTGGACTTAAAAACAATGCAAGCATTTAGAAATCATCGTATAGAGGTACATGCTGAAAAATATCCTTGCTCGGTGTGTAGCAAAGAATTAAAATCCTTGGCTGCTTTACATACCCACATGAAATTGCACAGCGATCGTAAGGCTTTTCAATGTGAAATCTGTGCGAAACGTTTTATTCAAAAGGCACACTATCAATACCATATGAATCGCCATAACAATGTGCGTAATTTTAAGTGTACAATATGTGAAAAGGGTTTCCTATCCAAGGCCGATCTAAATGTACACGTACGTTTTCATACCGGCCAAAGACCCTATGTCTGTGATATTTGCGGCAAAGACTACTTAATGATGGAACACCTAAAGGCACATGCCATAATACATAGTCAAGAATACTTTCAATGTGATATTTGTCAACATAAGTTTGCTACGCATAAGACACTGCGCACGCACATAAAAACAATACATGAAGATGAGCCGCGTTTTAAGTGTAATTTCTGTGAGAAGGCGTTTCGTCGTAAACATCATTTAGAGGTGAGTTTTATACGATTATTTTCTTAATATTTCTAAAATAATAATATTAAATTTTGATTTTGTTTTCTATGTTATTCCAGTATCACTTGCGTTTACATCAAAAAAATGTAAAATTTTTAGACAACAGTTATGAATTAATAGACGATCCAGATGATCCCACGGAGGTGGCTAGCTGTAACACAGATGATTTAATCGATCAGGAGCTGATAGACGATCCTGGTTTTATAGCGCTATAATGCAATATATATATATTTTTAAATTAGTCTTATTGTGATTTTTGCAGCGTTGTTACAATCTGTTTGTAATAAAATTGTTGTAATTTGCATGGAGTTGGACAACCGTAATAAACCTGAATATCTATGCACCCTACATACTATCACTTATAGTGAAATATTAAAAATTAACATGTAACTTACTCTTATTTATTGTCTGTAATTCATTAAAACAAAAACATGTTTCTTATTTGTTAAAGTTGAAGCTTTAAATATTTTGAAACCTTTACAATACATTTAAAAAGATTTTATAATTCGGAAATCTCGAGAAATGATGATATTTCATTTCATTTGGAATTTATAAGATATTATAATATTTACAATAAACATTATAAAATTATAATGTAGTAGCTATTTATATTAGGTCTAGTTGGTTGGATTGAGGACATATGTATACAGCCATGATGGCAAATACATTGTACTCGGAAGGTGATTTTCCTAGAGAAAAAGACAATGAAGGAAAATAAATAGAACAAGAATCTAAACTAACACAGGACGAATCAATGAAACGTGGTACATTCATTCCTTAGCCAGCTGAATCCGACAAACACTTTAAAGCATTGAAGAATACCAAAGCCAGAAGATTTATTCTTCTCCCACCAAGGGCTGGACACTTATAAAGGAGGGGCTCATTAGTCTCTAACTCCTCTCATTTCAACATTCCCCTACAATCTCACAATGTCTCTTACCTGAACTTATTAAACCTCAGCAGCAAACAGGTTCTACCATTGTCAATAAACGGCCAATGGCAACATTTCGATATATTCTTCTAGCGTATCTGTTCTCTTTCTCATCCTGTCTAGCTCAACTTCCGTTAGTTCGTGAAGTCAGCAGATGTGAAGGATTTTCTTTAGGAATCTTCGTACTCACAGGCATTAGCATTTGCAGCATGTTCTTGCAGTTCATACACTGCGCCATGAGGTCATCGTCAATGCGTTAGATTTTTTTTATTACACTTTACAATATTAAACACCATTACACAATTTTTTTTCTTTTAATTCAAAAAAGTTTTTGTTTTTAATGACTTTTGTTTCTTGTTGTTGTTGTTTCGATTTTATATATACTTTTTTATTATAGGTTTTTATGTTGCTTATTTGTATAATTTAATAATTATTAGAATCTAAATATATATATATAATTGTTATTTCTTTTATCATTACTTTCATACTTTGAAGCACTTGTATAACAGAAAATTTATAGATTTTTTTAAACAATTTTTTTTTTTTTTTTTTGGAATTTTTAATACATTTTTCATTTTACGTTTAATTTAAAAAGGAGGCATTAAAGCAATAAATGTATATAAAAAGAGATGTATGAAAAGGGGGTTACAAAATTTTAATTTTTACAAAATACAAAAAAAAAAAACAATTTTTTTTGTGGTAACGGCGATCTAAAAAGCTAAGGAAATTGATTGGAATTTATTAAGGAAATATTATTTAGGCTTTTTTCATTTATTTATAACAAAATAGAAATTAAAATTTTTAAAATAAAAATAAATAATTTAGAAATTAAAAAAATTAGAGAACAAAAAAAAAATAATTCAGAAATTAAAAATAATTAAAAAATAAGTTGGAATTTAAAAAAATACTGAGAAAAATAACTTTGAATTTAAAAAACAAATCCAATTAAAAAGTAATATATAATTAAAAAGAATACGAATAAAAAATAGATTACAAAAAAAAAAAATAATTAAGAAATTAAAAAATAGAATTCTTTGCCAAAATGATAATTTGGAAACTAAAAAAATAATTTAGAAATAAAAAATAATAATATAGAAATTAAAGATAAATGTATAATTGATTAAAAACAATTTTAAGTGAAACAAGAAACAAATTAAAATAAAAAATGAATTCTTAAAAATAGGATTTTGAAATTTCAACAAATTTCAGTTAAAAAAAAAAAACAAAAGTTTTATTTCAAATACTTATTTAATTAAAAAAAAGATTTTTAGATAAAAGAACAGATCAAAAAAAAAAAAAAAATATAAAATAAAAAAAATAAATTTAACTAAAAAATCGATTTAAACTTGAAATTTAAAACAAAAAAAAATTGAAATTCGTTAAATTAAAATCAATGTCTCGTCTATGGATAGCAACCGAATTCCAGTTGAGTAGTACGTTTGCCAAAAATGATTAAAAAAAATGGCAACCAACACTTTTGGCTTGATTATGGACTGCAACTAAACTTCAGTTGGATTGTCAGTTGCTAAACAACATTATATTTATTACAGAAGGCAACTGAGAAAGCAAATATTTTGAAATTTCTCTTCTAAAAAAGGTGTTCTTTTTCGGCAATTACAAACTTTTGGTTGCCAAGTTAAGGATGAAGTTTGCAACCAAAGTTTGGTTGCTATCCATACTAACTCACATATTTTCTTTTTATAAATAAAACATTTTGTTATAAATAAGGAGTTGGTTTGTATTTTCAAAATTTATAAAAAGAAAAAAAAAAATGATTTTATTAATACAAAGTCAGGTTTAGGACGGGTAGCGATGTTCTAAGCCTTTTATAAAAAATAAAGAATAATAGAAGAGGGGTAGGTTAATACTAAATAGGGAAAACTTTTATTTATTTTTATATATTTTATTTAAAAAAAAAAAAAATGTTTTCTAAAGTGGTGTCTTTGTTTAATTTTTGATTTATTTTTCATTTTTTTTTTTTGTGTGTGAGTGTTTATTTTGTTGGTTTTTTTTTATTATCTAAAGGGAGAGTTTGGTTATATTCATTACATTTATTATACACAACAACTGCATTTATTTTTTGTTTTGTTTTCAATTTTAGTTTACAAAATGAAGAAAAAAATAAAAGATTAGAACAGAAAATTAAATTGAGCACAATGACAATTTTTTTGTTTAGTTTTTTTTTTTAAATTTTTTTTAACATTTAAAAATTAACACAAATTAAATTTAAATTTAAGAAAAGGTAAGGCTTTTAAATTTTGTAAAAAACAGAAAATTAATTTAAATTGAATGATTTGTTGTGGTTTATTTTTATGTTTTGTTTTATTGTTTTTCATTTAATGTCTTTTGTTAATTAATAAAACTACAAGTAAAGACAGACTTGTGCCTTTTTGTTTTCTTTTTTTCTTTTTTAAATAGTTAAAGTATACATATATTCTTTTTTGTTTTTGTTGCTGCTGCTTTTTGTTGCTGTAGTTTTGCTTTTTCTTTTTTTCTCTCTCTCTTTCTCAATATTAATAATTTTATATTTATTTATTGTTTTTTTTTTTAATTATTATGAAAAAGCCTTTTTGTTGTTTTTTTTTAACATATAATGATGGACAACATATTGTATGTGGCGGGGGATTTAATTTAATTAATGATGATGATGGTGGTGGTGGTGGATAATGTATGATTTTGTTTTTATTTTTTAGTTAAATTTGTTTAGCAATTTTTATAAAAAAAACTTTTTTCAGCATGGTTTGCTCTTCTTTTTGTTTTGTTTTGTGTATAGTATTAAAATTTTTTTTTATAAAATAAGTAAAAATAATTATTTATAGTAGAGTTTGTTTAAATAGAAAAAAATTAAGAATAACACACATAGAAAAGAAATAAGTAGGTTAAACAAAAAATATATTATATTAAAAATACTATCATTTAGAGGAGGAGGAAGTGAAGTTTAAGAAAAATTCCCTCTCTATGCTTTAAAGAACATTGTTTGTTATTGTTAATAATAATGATAATAATAATAGTATAAATTTTTAATATCAAAAAATAATAATAAGAATTATTTAACACGTCTTGTGTGTCTGTACGTAAACAAAATATTCTTTTTTTTTTTTTTAATTAGTTTCACAATCTGAAATATCTGGCTTTATTATTATTAAAATTATTAATTTAGTTTGATTAAGTTTTTCCTTTCTGTTTTGTTCTTGTTCTTGTTGTTGTATTTTGTTTGTAATAACAATTCTATAGTAATTAATAATTCTTATATTTTCTTGTGTGTGTGTGTGTATTTGTTTTAAAAATAGAGTGTTTGTTTGTTGCTTTTTTTCTTTCTAATTTGTAATAATGCTGTTACGTGGTTGAATTTAAATTTTTAAAAATTTGTAAAATTTCTTTTTCTAATTACTGTTTTTAAATATATAGTTGGTTGGTTGTTTTTTTTGTTGTTGTTTGTTTGTTTGTTGTTTTAAGTGCATTTTAACTAAGCACTGGGTTTGGTTTTTTAATTTGTTTAATTTTACAGTTTCAAAATTTCAAATAAACAAATTACAGCTCTTAAGGGATTTTTCTTAATTCATCTTCATTCAGTAGTTATGTATGCTTTCAGAGAGTATTAATTGTTATCAGTAGGTTTTAATTAATTAATAATAATACGAGTTTTTTTTCTTTCTTTATTTTTGTTTTCAACAAAAGCGCTTAACGTTTGCCTGGTGGTTTAACAGTGCACGAAAGCATTTCCTCTTTAGCCATTTTTGCACGAAAATCAGCCATTAGATCTCTACACATGGTAGCCATTTCGGCCAGTTGAGTGAAGTAGGCTTCACCCTCTTTACAATACGTGTCCTGATCATAATCCACATAATTGGTTAAATTATATAAACGCATAGATTCTGGTAAAAATTGTGTTAGGAATTCATTAATGGCTCGATGTTGATCAACAACCATTTCTTCGGTTTGTTGTAGATCAGATATAGCAGCATGCTGTACTAGTAATTCGTCAGACATATCATGTTCCTGAAACACAAATAAAAGAAAACAATTAACTTTTAAAATATATTTTCCTCCTTGCATTTCAAACTTACGCTCAACGAACGCAACAGTGCCAAATCACTTTCCGACATTTGACCATTATTCTTATTATTATTGTTATTGTTATGATTAGTATGATTATTGGTATGTTTTGCTGGCCTCTGTTGCACATGCTGTATATTATTAGTCTCTTCATCTTCTTCGTACATTAATTGTTCGGCATCTTCTTCACGTAAGACATCATCTTCACGCATTATATCCTTAACCACTAGTTCTTTAACACGATCGGCATAACGCAACGTATTTAAAGTATGTTCACACGAACTTAAACCCGGTGAGATCATAGCAATCATACAGGTTTTACTTTTATCGCCTATAAAGGAATCACGTAATACTTGTGTCAGCTTAGAGACACGGAATGGCAAATGGGCCGATTGTTTGCCCAACGCTCGTATACATTCTTTTAATGCCAATAGGGATTTATTAATTTCAGCACCCTCCATGCGGGTCTGACGATTAGCTGAGGATGTATCGGCGCCACGTTCATTACCAGCCAAATCGATAAACGAGAATTTACCATGGATTTTTGTTGAGCCGGGAGGACGTAAAACAATTTGAAATACTGCATGGGAACGTGATGAATTGGAATTGGCTGAGGTCTGGCCGGAGGTGCGAGCATTGTTGCCGTGCTGTATAAGTTTAAGCACTTCTTCAACACTGTCGACTACCTTCTCGGTTAGACCAACAACTTGTACTTGCTGTTTGCCATCCTCCAGGACGCGTAGTTTTTGTTTATCCGAAAGTAAATCAAAAACCTAAAACAAAAAAACATTGTAAAATATACGAAATGAAATGTATAGCATCAAGACTTACTTTTCCACTGTAAATTTCAAAGAAACTGGCTGATACCACTAAATTCAAGTGGCGATAACGTGGTCCATTCAAATACGTAAATACATCTTTGGCGGCCATGGCATAAATGCCATTTTTACAATCCTGTATTTTGCCATTAAATTCAC
This sequence comes from Sarcophaga caerulescens, assembly GCA_927399465.1. Taxonomy (NCBI): domain Eukaryota; kingdom Metazoa; phylum Arthropoda; class Insecta; order Diptera; family Sarcophagidae; genus Sarcophaga; species Sarcophaga caerulescens. Next base: position 115,126,496 of record OV656873.1, on the reverse strand, counting down.
CACCCATTGTATGGGTCTTGCCGGAGCCGGTTTGGCCATAAGCAAAACATGTAGCCATCCCTCCCTCGAATATAGTTTGAACCAAAGGTTTTGCAGTGTATCTGTATGAGACAATATTTAAAATAAATTAATTAAAATCTACAAAAATACAACAATTGCTTTATAGTTGTTTAAAGAAAAGAAAAAAAAAACCAAAAATTAATTTGTTTTAATTTAATTTGAGTTTCAGAAAGAAAATGATATTATTTTACACACCCTTTAATAAAACAGGTGATTTTATACGAGAAACATTTTCACAAACAACTCAAATGATTATTTCAATTTGAAACACATAGTAGCCAAACCCATTATAGATATTTTTTATTGCTGTTGAAAGAATCAATAGCAACAGTTTTTAAAGCGCTTTCAATTGCAAAACTTTGTATTAAACAAAAAGAAAAAAAAAAGGAAATAATCGAAAAATAGATGAACAAATTTAAAAAAATCGATTATTTTTCAGATCGATTGACTTTTAACCCTTTGCACTCCTATGTCACACTGGAGGTGACACTACTAATTTACTCTATAACTCGTATGTCACACTGGAGGTGACAACACTAATTTACTCTACAACTCGCATATTAATTAATAAGTTTATAGGAGGTGTTGATCTAGCTGATCATTATGGATCAACCTATTGTTTTTTTTAAGACAATCTGTTAAATGGTGGCGGAAACTTTTTTCTGGGATTTAGAAACAAATGCCATTAATTCATACATTTTGTATAAAATTTCATGTAATAAGAATGGCGTGAAGCCAGTAACTTATCTACGTTTCATACGTAAGTTAGTTCTTTCCTTAGTGGGAGATTTCAGACAAAGAGCTAAAAAACGCGGGCGAGCATCAACATCAGATGTAGAGAATCGACTTGATGGAAAACTTCACATTTTAGTACCTCATCCGGAAAAAAAAAATAACGATTGTATGGTCTGTTCTAACAGAAAATCTAAGATTAAAAGATGTAAAAGATTACAAAAATTAAAAGACTTTATAATAGTAAAATTAAATACAAGTTGACAGATAACGAGCTTGAAAATTAATCGAGTGCAAAGGGTTAAAACGTATAAAACCTTTTCTCCCTTCTACTTTGAGCATCCTTTTTGACTAAAATCTTGGGAGTTAAAAATGGAATATTAGATTTTAGTTTATTTAAATAGTAAGAGACAGAAAAGATTTGCAAAGAGTGCGGCTAAACAAAGAATTTTATCTCTGATATCTTCTCGTCGCCACATGAATATGTAGAACGCCAAAGACAAAACTACCTATAAATACGAGATAGTCTGTAACAAACCACTTTATTTTATTCTTTTTAAGTGATTTTAACTTTTGTGGGAATATGGTGGGCCGGTCGAACTGAGTAGCCTTGACTATTCGCACACATCTTTAGCTATAAAAATATAATTTAAGGTCAAAGTGGTCAGATTTAACATCATTAAGAAAAGTAAGTAATACGACATAAGATAGAACAGAACCTTGGTGTACTTATGGTACACACATCCATGTTATTTGCGTTAATTTTATCTACAAGTGGTGGGATCTACAGTTAAAAAAGTCATTTTCATGACAATTTCATTTCACTGTTAGAGTTTTTGCCAGAAGACTACTGAGAAGAAGTCACCGGACAAATATTTTATCATTATTCCTTTTGTTTTTGATATCTGAGCCGCGGGTTGAACTACGGGCTCCCATCTAATAAGCCTACCTACCAGACTACGGCGATTTTTTCCCGCTTTACTCCAATAAAACTGGCCTTTCTCCGTTTAAACCCTTAATCGATTAGTCCAAACGTCATTAATACCGACGTTACAATTCTATCGATTTCAGATCGACACTTTGCCATTGTAATAGTTTAGAACTCTTGTTGAGTTAGAGCATATCGATGGCTTAATATAGAAAGGTCGTATCTTCAATTTTTAGTACTTTACAGTAGAAGGAAAAAATTTAATAAAATCTAAAAGAAAAATGTTATAAAAAAAAGTTTAAATGCAGTTTTTATTAAAAATAAATGAGGATTTCATTTAAATCAGTAACGGAGTATATACTATAGTTGAACTCTTTACTCGGTACAAAGAGTCAAAAATATTTATTCAAATTTATGTGAGTTAGAGCTTTTTCTTTTAATTACTGTAAGTCGACTATTCGTCAACATAGAAAGCTGAAATATTTAGAGGATGTGTATGGGGGTTTTGTCTACCAGAATATGTAAAAACCCCGATTTTGAAAAAAAATGAGATACGACCTTTCTATATTAAGCCATCGATATAGTAAATCAAACCAAAATATCAGATTGGTTTTGCAGTGTTTTTGAATTAGGGAATTACACAACTAGTTAGTTTCTATTATCTACTTTAAGCAGGAAAGAACAATCGTCGATTAAAGTCGATGACTTTGGTGAAAGCATTGATTTAATTACTACAGTCTGGAATGAAGGAGCTTTTAGGGGCTCCTAAATATTTAAAGGAGAAGCAGAATTAAATATTCAAAGAAGTTAATAAGGTGTATAGAAGTTCAACTTTGGCAAAGATATTTAATCTTGTCTTGTGAAATAATGAAAGTTGTGTAGGAGCTAAAATTGTCCGGTGGGAGAATAAATCTAAAGTCCTTTTTATATAATTAAACAGGTGGTGGAGTGAATCCCTTATACATAGTATTGGATTCTTCCTTTGAAATTCGCTGACTATTACCTAAAATTTCTGTATACTTTTATGCTAGTAAATGAAAAATTCTACGAGTATAAAAGTGAGTAGTTTTATTTATTAACAATATTGAGTTACTTTTCCGAAGAAATTCACAATTAAATACAATAAATTAAAAAAAGCTTTACCACAAATATGTGTCAGAATGAACAAGAAAAATATAGAAGAAATATACTTTCTAATTAATTGAAAGCAGCTGAAATATTCTCGGAAGTAGACTAAAAGCAGGCTTTTATACTTTCAGCTGACTTCTGCTGGAGGCTGAGAAGAGTGTTGTCATAAAATAATGATCAATATTTTATATGCATAAGGAAATGAATAGAGGGTAAACAAAAAAAAAAAAAAATATATTTATATTCGCAGATTTAAACCAGTTTACACCGGTAAGAGAAAAAAAAAAAATTAACAAAAATTAATACAAAGCAAGATTGAGAGGAAAGTAAACAAACAAAAAAGAAATTAATAAGAAAAATAGAGTCAACGACTACCATGGACTATGTGGTATGGAAGGCTATATGTAGATATGGGAGAATCGTTCGTTATATATTGTACTTTTCTGAAAATATTTTCAAGACAAAAGACAAAGCTGGGCTGGCTGGCTGGCGTTCCACTATTTCTGAGAGTTTTTCTTATTTTGTAAACAAAAGAAAACGATCTCTGTATAAATATGTACAAAAACAAAAATTGTATTGTATTGTATACAATACATGCATATGCATATGTAGTATGTTAAAGCAATTTTAAATGTAAAACACACTCCAAAGTCTCCCATACACATACATACATATGCATGCATGTAGTACGTAACGTACCTAAATTTAAAACCGAACTTTAAAGGCAAAAAACAAAAAAAAAAAAAAAAGAAAGACACGAATTTCATTTTAGCTGTAGCTTTTTGGTTAATTGAAGAAAAAGTAGCATTAAGCCAAAAAAAAAAAACCAAAGAAAACAACGTAGAAAATAATTCAGAGAAGCAAAGCAGCAATAAGCTAAAAGAGAAACACCAACAATTGGAGAAATATCAAATATGTACAATAAAATAAAAAATTAAAAAGAATGGTAGCTAAGCTTAGTTAGATAGCTGGATGGATGACTAATCGTGACGAAGAGCCAAAATGACTATGGCGACGACATCAAAATAATGTCTATGTGGTGTTGTCAAACCAAAAAAGAGAATTATAGCAGAAAAATTCATATGTAGTTAAGAAGTCAAGTTAAATCGAATCGCATCACATCGAATCAGACAGACACTCATTCATAAAGCCACAAGAGGCTTACACACTTCCCATATACACACCTATGCATATGTACATATGTACGTACGTACATACAATGTATTGTATATTAAACGATATTTTAGATTTTTTTTTTTGTTTTTCAAAAATTTAACGCTTAATATTGTCAATACGTTTGTATAGATAAATAAACGCATGTACATACATACATTACGATCAATCAGCTGTTGTAGACTTGTGTTTGCAAAAATTCAAAGAAAAAAAGTTGGCTTTAAAAGACAAGGCAAGACAAGAAATTTTTATAAATATTGACTTTTAAGGAATGTATGAAGTTAATGTAACACAGACTATTTAGTTAGTCAATACAATAAAAAAAAAACAAACTATACAATACTAACAAGGTTATGCTTTATTGATTTAAAAATATAAAAAAAAACACTCGTAATCATTATTTTATGCAATTTGGCAAGGTCGTTTTAGGCTACTGCATTAAGAAAAAAAAAATATCGAATTTTCCATTTAAAATCTTTAAACAAAATAGGGGGTGGAGTCAATCTACGAGTATTTATAGACAATTAGCAAGTGCAATGATTTTTATTCAATAAAATTGAAAATTGAAATTAAATTAAAATATGTAGATGCAATAGTTCGGTCCTAATTGATATCTTATTTTCCTTTAAAACTTTGCAGGAGGATGTGCAACGAGGAAAATGCCTTAACATTTCGGTTGAACTTTTATTTTTACATAAAGATTTAATCCACACTGACTCCATTCTCCTCTTGGCATCATGACCTGAAATTTTGTATTAATCAAGCTTACAATGTCCTTTAAATGAAATATGCCTGCTATCTACGCAAATAACACAGCCCTGCATGGGTTTTGGAAATTAGATGGCTCCAGTTGTTTCCGAAGGCATTTTGCGCGCTGATCACGAATCCGCCATTTTGAATTTTTTAAATCTGAATGAAGATCTGTAATCAGCGACCTCAAAAACCCCTGAGTAACAATTTTCAAGTAAATCTGATTAATTTTTAAGGACCTCCGTAATGTGTTTCTTGTTCTCTTGCACCCCTTGACATAAACCCACCCCCTACTTTAAGGGTGCATGCAAACAATTTGGCTTTGGGCTCTTTTTAAAGAGCAAAGATCAATTGTCAATTTCTGATAATAGCGATGGTTCTGGCACGTCAGTGTTTAGCTCTACAATTCTTCAAAAATGGTCAAAAACGTTATTTTTAGGGGTTTCAACACCCTTTTTCCTCGAAAACCTGGCGTGATGGAAAGATTTTGAACCCAGATTCGCAAAATGCGAGCAAAATACCTTCGGAAATACCTGGAGCCATCTTATTTGCACAAAAAAAAAATCCAAATTTGCAGGGCTGTGTAATTGATGCAAGCCGGCGAATCGCCACTTTATGAAAAGCCAGTTCGTATGCTAAAAGAATAACCCGCTTATCGGATTGTAATGCAATAGAGTGTAATCGTTTACTCATTTGAAATCAATCCGAACTAGGTATCTATGATTCGACGAACAGCATAAAAAAGGAAATTAAATTTAATGATTTCTACTCATTTATTCGCACCCATGACAAATGGATCTACGCTCGGAAACAGAACAAATATGTTTGTCGAACAAATGTTTTTAAAACTGGAACCAGCTAATCTGTTTAAAAATAGCCAAGAAAAGTAACTATGTAAGTATGTACATATTTTTTATGAAATAAATAATGCTCCCCTTTCGATCAGATAAAGGAAATTCCACTATTTTCTTGCCGTTTGAAAGCCTATTATAATATATATATGTATATATAGTCCCTATTTAAAATATAATCCCTCCTGTTCATGAATAATCTTTTCAATGATATTTGTTATTGTAAATTCTTGTAAAATATTGTCCTAAAAAGTGGAAAATTTCGAAAATAAATTGTTTCTTTTTCCTATGATTGAAAATTATAGTTATCGTTTCTACAAAGACTCAACAAAGGTACAATTTTTCTAGGGGAACTTAATCACTTCTTTTCTTAATAATTCACAGAATAACATTCTATACCTACATACATATATATGTACATACAACTATTATGAGTTTAAATATAAATCTTTGTGCATGACTTGTCACCTTTATTTTTAAACTGAGGTTAAAGTGATCTTGTAAATATTTTTAAAAAGTTATTTGTCACTGTTTAATAAAACAAAACAGTATTAGGCTTTTTGCATTTCTGCTAACGATATGAAAATAAAAATTATTTCAAATATAAAAACATATTACTCACTTGTAAACCATTGCATTGTCACAGCGATCATCGAAGGCATAATCGAAACGAAATTTATGATTTTCTAAGAATTTTGTTAAATCGACTTTATTACGCGGCTCATGTACAATTAAAGTATCTTTGCGTGGCACCGATATGACATCGATCTCTTTGCGATTAATTTCTTTGCGTGATAACGGCCGCTTACGTACACACACTGTTATCTGGTGATCTTCAATAGCTTGGCCATCGGTAAGTGGATTAAATTCTAGTGTCGATTGATATTCGCGTATCATTTGCGCAGTTTCCCAATTCGGGTTGCCAGGATCTTGATTCATAAGAGCATTTTTCTCCTCTTTTATTTCAGCTTGGCGGGCACGACGTTTTTCACGATTCTCCTTGAGACGTTCAACCTCTTTGACAACATAGGAGCGGCGAGCACCAACATTGCCAGTAGTTACGGAATTCGATGAATTGCTAACACCGCCACCACCACCGCCAACGCCGCCACCACCATACGAAGTAGTATTACCTATAGACGAAGTATTATTAACGCCGCCTGTATTAGCCGCTGAGGCCAAACGTGATGCATTATTGGTGGTGCGGGAACGTACAATACCCGTTGTGGGTGGCTGTATCTGTGGAGGTATATTCTCTACATGTTCCGCCACCGATGCTGACGATAATAGACTGGCGGCATTGATAGTGGCACGGTTTGTACGATGACCTATAGCACCTTGTGTAGCATTACGTGCAAGATTTATGGGTGCAGTGGCCACTTTTTTGGGCTCCGGCGCCGCGTGTAATGTTTCTTGCTCAGCCTGTTCAAGTATTTCTGGATTCAGTGTCAATATTGCTTCCAGTTCCACTTCCTTGCCTTTGGTCTCGCCTCTCTCGTACCATTCTACTGTTATGGACTTGCCCGACTCATTGATTTTCGAAACGACAGCGGGATGTACACGGCCGTCGGTACGTTTTATATTAACACTCTGGCCAATCGAAATGTATTCCATAGTGGGAGTTGTTTGGTTGTTTTCTTACTGTAGCTTTGCTTTTTGGCGTAGGTTCACTTGAATGGCAGCACAATACAACACAGCACAACTAGCTTTCAAAGTAACAACCAACAGCGGTATAGAGCAGTAGTAGCAATAGCAGCGTTTAGCAGCAGCCAGTCGTCAGTCACACAGATTTACACTCACCACTATTGTAAAATGGATTGCAATATATTAGAAAAAAATTGTTTGTCGTAGACTCGTTTTTGTATGACTTCAATTCTTTTATAAATTTTTCTATTTTTTTTTTATCCACCAGCGTAAGAAAAAATTCAAACGTATGTATTAAAAAAAGTGACGTTCGTTTGGTTGGTGTCACTCTAATAATAATAATAAAAAAACTAAAACTCACCGCTTTCGTTGTTGTTCTTGTTGTTGCTGCAGTTAGTTAGTAATCAAAGCAAAAATAAAAAAAATTTGATTTTTTTTTCTTCTTTTCTTGGGAAATTTTAATTGGAGTTTCGATGTACTATTTTTTGTTTCTTCTTTTATATGTAAATTTTTTTGTAACGCCTTAACGCAAATAAAAAAATTAGAATGCTATCAAAAATATTTTTCTTTCAATCTTTTTGAGTTTTTCTTTTTATTTCAATAAGAAACTTCAAATTTCTCTCGGCTTCAATCAAAAAAAAACACTTCCTTGTCGCAATTTTTTCTATATTTGACAGTTTCGTGTATTTCTCTCCTGTACTCCTCCTTTATTGTAATTGCTTTTTAGTTGTTGTTTTTTTAGTTGCTTTTGTTTCCCTGTAATGTGTGTGGGGGTATTTTAATCCAATACAATATACGGTTTTTTTGTTCTTGTTTAATTAATTTTAAGTTAAAAAGATTTTTTCCGTTAAAATGATTACTCACAAAGCTTGTTGGTTAAGTAAAAAACAAATAAATAAATAAAAAACAAAACAGCTGCAGAGCTGCGGCGGTATTAAAAAACACACAACAAATAAATTCGTGCCTTAACTAAAATAATGTTGCTGTAGTTGTGTGACACACTCACAGTAAATTCGCTCTCAATTCGAAAACTCAACTGACAATTGGACAATTGCAAACAGAAAATATAGCGGCGAATTGTAAATTTTTTCTCAAATCTCTCTTTTTTTCTTTTATATATTATTTTCTGCTGTGATGTCACCCAGGGTTGTTACAAACATTAAATAAGAATTTAGCAACGTTGCAAAATTGTGTAGTAACAGTTTAGATTTTTGTTTTAAACCGAATATGTTTAAAAATAATGATTTTTTTATACAATTTTTATTAATAACAATATTATTTGAATTTCTTTTATAAGGTTGCTTGGTAATAGAAATATATATGTTAACAATTTTCTTATTTACCTTAAACCCAGTGAAACATAATTAGTAAATTGAAAGCTTTCCCAGCAAACATTGTATACGAGGTGTGAAACCAAGTCACAACTAACTAAGTAAACCTTTGTCTGGGCAAGTACTTATTTTGAAATTATTAAATAAGAACTTTTTTTTTTTACATTTTTCACAAACATTAGCAACTCTATTTAATTGGAAAACCCTATGACCAAAAACATCTGTAAATTCTATGAATTCGCCGCAAATATTAACAACCCTGTTCTGATTCATGTTAGCATTGTTTTTGTTGTTTCGCGGTATGTTCTCATACAGGAGTGTGATGTTATTTAGCAAAATTACAAATGGGTGGGAAACTGAGAAGACTAAACACATTTAAAAACAATGCAGCAGAGAGAGACCGCAAAGATTTCAAATACAATATTTTGTGGGAAATGAAAAAGTAACGTTTTGTTGCATTTATAATTTCTCTCAAAATGTCATGTAGGAAGAGCGAGAGAGAAAGAGAACAGTCGGCAATAAAACATATGGAAGAGTAACAATAAAGTTGTTGTAAAGAAGTTTTTAGTAATTTAAGGCAAAGTTTTTTAATTTAATTTTGTAAATTTGTTTATTTTATTTGGCATGTGTTTATATAGTGTTTTGAATATGTTGTTAAGTGTGAAATATAAACTAATATTTATTTAATAAGTAACAGATGTTTAAAACAGTTTGTGTTAAAATAACCCTACAAAGTACAAGAACAAGCAGGCAACAAACTTTGGAGTTGAATAAAAACGCAATAACGGCGACAAGGCGACATTGGACTTTTTGGGAATTTAATACAAGAACTTTATTTTTAAGGTAAGTCGCGTGCCGTTATAGCTTATAATTGTGCATCAGTCATGGAAAAACATGGAACAATTTAACACTTACAACTTTTCGGTTCATAGTTTCCATGCAATGTGGAAATTAAAATAACAACTACTACATCAACTAATAATATGCAACTTCAATACAATGCCAAGAGAAAGAGATGAAAACAAAGAAAAACTTAATTTTTATAGTATAAAATCATAAAAAAAAATAATATAATATTGTAATTAAAGTCTTATGCAAGCCAACATCCACAACTGCATGCATAGCTTATGTACATATGCATACGGCCAATGTTTAAATTATACATATTTGGTTTTTCTATTTAAATTTTCTTCATTTAATATAATTTTCCATAATAAAATTGTATTTTTACAGTATTAATAACAGAAAAAATAATCACGAACCCCTTTTTAGTTACACTCTCACTATGTACTTGTTTTTCTGTGATATTTTTTTATATTTCTTTATTAAAACACTTTTTCACACTTTTGCTTTTTTTGTTGCCGTATATTCAATTCTATAATATTTTATGCTTTCAATTAAATATTTCCTAAAATGGTAATCAATTGTTGTATATTGTGGTGGTATAATGATTGGAGTGGTGTATCGGCATTAATAAATTTTTTATGCTTGTGTCACACTCTATGCTTGTCTTTTTTTTCTTTCTTGTTTGTGCCGCTGCCTTTAGAGCGGCCCCTACTTAAAAACTAAAACGGTTTTCGGTTTGCTCGCATTTTTACTACCATGCAAAAACATGGTTTTTTGTTCTCTAGTTTTTGTTTTTCTTTCTGCCTTTTCGTTTGCTTTTTTTGTGGGCCTTTGCCGTAGTTGTTGTTATTTTATTTTTTACTTTTTCTCCATTTTGTTACAACTATAACTGTCCGTCTATCACCTTAATGACAGTTTCCTCGACAACCAGTATTATGGTGTTGTTAATGTAAATAAAACAATTAAAAACTTTAATAAGAGCCGCCCTGTTTGCAGTATACATACATACAGATATAGGTAAATGTAATTCAACAAGAAAAATTTACCTTTTTTATTGCTGCTTTAATGCACATTAAAATCTTTTCTTTTTTGAATTACCGTTAATTAAAAACAGCTGATGGTTATTGTTGTTGTAATTAGGAAAAAAAAAATGTGTCTCTCTTTTTCTCTCTTATTTTTTCACAGGGTTGCCATTTAAAAAAACTAACATAAATGTCTTAAAAGTACAAAAAATATACAAAATACAGTTAAACAATGCAGTTATTTCAAGTAACTATTGAACTTTTAAAATATTTAAGACTGAAGACAAGACTTGACAAGTCAGACTTAATTTTTGTCAACCATGACTAATATAAACAAGCAACAACTTAGCAAATTCAGGCAGCGCCACCTTGTTTGTTTAAGATACAAACAAGAAAAGTTTCTCGTATTTTTCGTATAAATTCCTAATTTAAGAAAAAATATTTTATTTTCGGATTAAATCGTTTTTATATCAGTTTTAAAACTTTTCTTAATTTGATGTTAACTAGACAAATAGGAAATTTTTCTAGGTGTACCTTTTGTTGCAACTCTGTAGTTTATTTACTTCACCGACCGCTGAAATGAAAATGTAAACAAAACAATTACTCGTTATTCATAGAGAACAACAACACATATGAACACTGTTTAATCTTGTTCTTCTTTTTGTATTGCGTTTGACATTTACAGAAAAATACTTTTCTTAACACAAATAAAATTGCATTCTACCAAAACACAAGGGAATTTTGTGAAAATTAAAACCAAATATACAAAAATAATAACAAATTTTACCAAAAAAGAGAACTCGTAGTAAAATTGGAGAGTTTTAAATTTTTGTTTGTGAATAGAAAGTGAAAGAAAAGATTTTGGCATTATGGATATAATGGATATACAAGCTGTAGAATCTAAATTGAGTGACGTCACGGTGACCCCAATACCACGGTCACAGGTGCAAAACTTTTACAATTATCAACAGCAAAGAGAACAACGCGAACAACAGCCACAAATACAAATATCCGCCATACATCACACGCCAAGGGACCGCCACAGCCATAGCCACAGTCATAATGAACGGGATGACATTAGAGGTGGTCATAGTACAAGTGCTCGCGAATTGTATGCCCAATCGAAGCGAGAAAGAGACTATCATCAGCAACTAAGTCAAGTGGCGGCTGCGGTGGCTAGCGGTAATACAATACACGCTTTGCAATACACCCAGCAACTACAGGCTCAATTAGCTTTACTGCAACAGCAAGCAAATACAACTGCCTCACCTTCGATTACTTTAACACCAACAAATGCACGAGCTACGGCACTTAGTTCATCGTTAGCCTCCTCATTATCCATGACACCCATACCAAATACAAATACAAACAATAGCAGCGTTAGTATAACGGCCAATGGTGGTTCTACTTCCTCGCAACTTAAATATCCTCAATCCACGTCACCGTTAGTTTTAACCAACACCCAATCCCCCAATATCACAGCCATTACCTCTAATGCTAACATAGCGCCTGTGGGCAATAACATGGGGGGACAAAATAATGGCCTTACCAAATATGCCCAATTATTGGCGGTAATTGAAGAAATGGGCCGTGATATTAGACCGACTTATACAGGTTCGCGTAGCTCTACGGAACGCCTGAAGCGTGGCATAGTACATGCTCGTATACTGGTACGTGAATGCCTAATGGAAACAGAACGTTCAGCACGTCAATGAGATTTACTAACGCCAATAGATGCCAACAGGGACATGTCTATGGCTCTTACACTAATAAGTACTATTGAAACGTTACAAGATTAGTCTTGATTTATTTTCCTACATTATTAATATCACTTTAATATTACTTTTAATTCTAATTCTAGTTTTTAGTTTTTAAATTTAATTGCATTGGAATATTGACAATTATTAGAAGCTGACATCACAGAAGAAATCAGTTGTTTCGGTAGGAAAATACTGAAATTAAATTGATTCTTTGTGGTTGGCTTTATAATTTAGATGATGAGATCTTGGTAGTTCAAGCAATTGTAGAAAAGTAACGATTTTGTTTTTAAATCCAAATCTTTTGGCATTTTATATGAGTTGTAACACCTTTACTCTCATCATTTGAATTCTATTTTATTGTTTGTTTATTTTTTTATCATTTGCTTTAAGAATTTTAAATAATATTTTCTTCTGTAATTTCTATTGCAATGCGATGCATTAGAAAAATAGTCAAATATACTCTCAGTCTGTATTTCGTACATTCAAAGGCAATCAATGGTTTTAAATATATGTTTTTCTAATTAAATTAAAACAAAAAAAAATATACTTTTCGTGTTCGAAGTACAGAGAAGGGACGATAACTTCAGTTTCTTTTTATCATTAGTTGTTTAATTATTATTTTTTTTTTAATTCAATATTGTTTTTGTATCCAAAAATATAGATTAAAAACCATTTAAAATGAAAATTTCTTTTATTTGACTTTGGTTACCATTCCTTTTTGTTTTTTCTGTGTTTTTGTTTTCTTTGTTTTAGTTTTAAAATCAACTTCTACCGTTAAAGGCCCATGCTATTTAGCAAAATCAGTTCATCCAAGAATCCCCCTTTAGGATTTAAGAATCGTTTGGTCTTAGTAGTTTCTGCAATATGTCTACAGAATGGTTCAGAATGGTACGTATTCGCTAGATAGCCTTTTCTACAATTTCTCGAACAGCTGTCATGTCACAGAAACCTTATCTCATCCCTTATCCTGTTATTAAAGTTTCTAAACGTATCGAGGCTAAGACACATTCACAAACTATTTTCAAGGTGATTATGGTCAATGGCCAAAGGGTTTTAATGGTTTTACAAAAAACATTGCTTTGCACATATGATATGATTATCGGAACTGATTTACTAACACTGGTGTTATTAATTTCTGCTTCTATTTTATCATTTTTAATCTTAATTCCATAGGTATACACCATATCTGAGAGCACAAATCGAAGTTGATAGTCTAATAGTCTAGAAGTTTCTGGTGACTTTTCATGTCATCACTATGGTTAATCGGAGTACACGAAAAGTCTTACCAGACCCTCAAGCGTTTTTTTGATATTTCCACTTTTCAATCCAGAAATAATCCTTAACCTTAGGGTAGTAGAACAATTTCCGTTTCGCTTGTAATTCAAAATGATGGAATTCCTAAAAAGGACCACCATTGTAAGAGTCGTATGTGTTCTCTTGGCCCTCATGAAATTAACACAGATAGTTCGATGGTGCTGCCTGATCTTCCTGTGATGTTCTTTGTTGATATTATCACCCATTTGGGAGACGGATATCAGAGGACTTCATATATGGATTGTTTATAAGCAATTGAAGGGATCTCTTCAATTGATTCTCATCTGCGGCGTGGAAATATAAACCTTATGTGCATATGATCCGACGTAAATAACTTCCCTGGGCATAAGGTGATAGCCGTAGAGTTTGTACTTTCGAAAATTGGTAAAAAGCTGTCTATGCCTCTGATAAAAGTTTTTTTTTTTTAGTTTTTTACTTTTTATAGTAAAATAAAAAATAAACCTGAAACTATATAACTACATACATAATAAGTCCAATAAAACAAAAAACCTATAAAATTATAAAAAAAGAAAAACACTAGCCTAGATTAGCTCAGGTTTCTTTTCTTAATACAATAATAATGAAAAAAAAAAAAACTATAAAATTATAAATAAAGTTAGGTTATATACGAATATATACGAGTAAAGTAATGCTATTTATATGATATTGTATGTTATTATTTTTAAATTAAACAAATATTTTAGACGAAATAATAATATTATACAAACCTTTATAAAAAAAAATGAATCAAATATTATACGATTATATTTTACGATATTCGTAAATGAACAAAAGCTTATAACATAGTGTTTTTGTTCAATTTCATATGCAATAATATTGTTCTGAAATATTAAACCAAAAATATTTTTAATTTATAAAAGTTTTCTAAACAAAATTTTATAACGAAATTGTTGTAATAAAATACGTTTTTCTATAATATTTGAAATACGATATTTAAAGAAAATATGTATATAAAGCGATGAGTCTTAGAGTTTTGTAAATTATTGGTAAACTTAATTGTTAAATTAAATTTTTATTAATTTAAAGGCTTGGGTTTGTTAAGACAATAACCTTCAAAGCTAAGTAAATATCAGTGAAAAACAAAATGATTACCATAACATTAAAATGAAAAAGAAAAATAACAATCTCATATAACCAATGGTGTTCGTCGAATTCCTTGAGATCATTGCCTTCTTAAATGGTCCCATGATCAGATAAATACAATTTGAAAACACTTATACGAACATTATTTCATAATATACAGCTATGGACATTAAATTAGCACAAAATCCATTTATAGTTTGATTATGATTTTTTTCCTACAAGGATAAAGACATCTCATTCTGGAAAAAAATACTTTGGAGTGATGAAACAAAGATAAATCGTTTGGGACCGGATGGTAGAGTCTTTGTTCATCGGCCAAAATGTCAGGCATTTAATCCACGTTACACTCAAAAGACCATAAAGCATGGTGGAGGAAGCATCATGGTGTAGGGATCATTTTCATGGCACGGTGTGGGTCCAATCGTCAAAATTAATGGAAAAAAGGACCGTTACAAGTATTTGGACATTATGAAGAACAAAATGGAACCATATGCTTTTGAAAACATGCCAGTTTCATTCATATTTATGCAAGATAATGATCGCAAACACACGTCTAAGCTGGTAAAGGATTGGTTTTACAAAGAGCACATTCGCGTTTTAGACTGGCCGGCGCAAAGTCCTGACTTAAACCCGATTGAAAAAATCTGGCATGATGTGAAATGTGTAATTGCTCAACAAAAGTACAAAAATTTGAACGATTTGTGGCTTAGAATACGGAACGCTTAGTACTCGATTCCCAAAGAACGTTGCCAGAATTTGATTGAAAGGATGTCCCGTAGATGCCAAGCGGTGCTTAAAAATTAAGGCTATTCTATCAAATATTGACCAAGTAAACGAAAAACAATAATATTTTTACTATTTATTAAAATATATTATTTTTATTTCAAAAATTTTTATTTTGTACTATTTTCCTGTCCAGCTAAAATCTAGCATTTGATATGTTGCAGGCCTTAATGAGCATATGATCGGCAATTTAGTCAAAATTTTTGTTTTTGCTTTAAAGAAGAATATGCCTTTTATGTTATGTTTAAATTTTTTTTTGTAAATAGACTTAAAATACTATAAAAAATTAGATTGTTTTTATGACAAATTTTTGTGCTAATTTAATGTTCATGGCTGTATGTACCGAGTCTTTCTTTAAGCGTTTTCTGTCTGTAAATTTAAGTTAAAAGAAAAGTGTGCGTGTGAAATATCATCGAAATTTTTTATTCATTTGAAAATCCTATTAATGTGATTAATGTATGAAATACAACATCAACTGGCCGCCACGGCTTCTTTGGGTGGAGTCCATCTAAAATGTTTAATTTTACATCATTCTGGCGCATAAATCACTTTGGATTCCATCCATGGCATGAGTTATATTGGCTTTGAGGACCAGTGTGGCTTGTGGCTAATTCGTCAACATCTAAGACTTAAGAAAATCCCACAAGAAAAAGTCTAACGGATTAAAATTATTATATTCGGACGGTCAGTTTTCATCATCTAAACATTAAATAACCATGTCTTGAACTTGCTCGTAGAGCATATCCCATATAATATGTGCTATGTGGTACATAGTGTCGTCTTGTTAAAACTACATTTCTTTGGTGTGTAGATGATCCAACCCACGCTAAAAAAGTTGGTAATCAAAGGCCTATAGTTCTCGCCGTTGACAATGTTGGTCTGGCCAATATCATTCTCAAAGAAATATGGACTGATGGCAACGCCAACTCAATATCCACATGAGACAGTGACTTTTTCGGAGCACATTGGACGCTCTTGGATCTGATATGAATTTGTATCGTCTCAAATTCGACAGTTTTTGCTTATTCACGTACGCATTCATCGAGAAATGGGCCTTATAGATGAAAATGATTTTTCTAGAGCCTATTCAATGAACACATGATATATGAGCATTTACCCTCAGTCCCTAGGTCAGTTAAATATTGTAAAGGTGCAGACGAAGTCACGAAAGTCTGAGTTGTTATGAGCGAAGAGAAATCAACGGATTTTGATCATTTACTAAACCATTGGACTCGAATTAGCCACCACATAGCGAATATTCTGTTTCGTAAGAGAATTATGGCATTCGTACAATTTGAACAGAATATTCACTTTGTTAAAACAAGTTTATCATTTGCATGCAGTCTTGAATGCTATACCCGTCCATGGTAATTTGGTAGAATAGACTGAATAAATGAAAACTAAATTGACAGATGTAGCTTCAATAAAATGACCGTTATCAACTGTCAATCATTTAATAAAGTTAAGCTCTCTAATACTTATTAGATGCTGGAAAACACATTCAAATTCAAATACAAATTGTTATTGGTGTTGACACACTTTTAACACTCACAGTATGAAAAACCTTGGATGCTATTTACATTACACTTAAAACTCATTGCCTGATATGTATGTGAATATGAATATTAAACGAAAAATACAATTAATTTTATTAATTATTATTAAAAACATTAAAAACTTATTTATTAAATCGTTAAAAACAATAAAAAAATTTTTTAATTGTATACGATTTTATTATTAAATATTTGAAAACGTCATATGTATACTAGACCTACGGATATATTGAATTTTATTTTTATTTTGTAAAATCCAATTAATATTGTAATAAAATTTTATAAATTAAAAACACATAAAGAAGATTTATAAGAAGATATAATGTAACAGAAAACGATATAAAAAATTAAATAAATGTACAATGTAAAGAATATTAATAAAATACAGATGAATTTTTATTAACCCATTTCGCTCCGAGATGGAATTTTATTTTTTGTTTAAGTAGAAAAATACTTTTTTAGGGTAATTAGGATCTACTGATATCAAAAATCAGCTTAAAAAATTTTTCCGACTTTTCGTTTTCCCAGAAAACAGTGTTCGAAATTTCGAACAGAACAAGTTCCCGCATGTGCATGTAAATCATATTTTTTATATTTTATAAAACGGTTACATATCGAGCCAGAACCGCAAAAATATCTCAAGCGACATATTTTTCATATATCGTTTTTTGTAATAAATAAATTCATTGGCATCATTTGAATCATCTATAAAAATTTCAGGGTCACACTCTATACCGTTATGAATTTATAACAAAAAAAGTTTAACTTTCTAACTTAATTTGCACAAGAAATAAATAATAAAAACCTTCCCCTGTAAAATTTCGTTTTTGTCGCTTGAGATATTTTTGCGGTTATGGCTCGATATATTGGCAGTAATTCCTCATAATTATTTTTTTAATTTTATTTTGTTTATTATTTTTAAAAATTAAATCCAAAGTATCCAAAAATCCAAAAAAAGTATCCAAAAATATCGGTTGAAGAAGTTTACCCCTAGCATCGGGGGGGGGGGGAGGTGTATATTTTACGGGCGGATTTTTTTTTATTTTCCTAAAGTTGAGACTTAATACCAAAACCCAAATTTTTTTGAAATTTTACCTTTTTCATACATAAATTTTATTTTCAAAAAAGAAGATTTTTACTGTTCGAAAAATCGAACAGCGGAGCGAAATGACTTAACTTCGTACACCGCACATCGTGTCTATGTAATTATTAGATATCGGGTTATACATTTAATGGTTTCAAAATCACTGATTTTTTATCTGTGATAGATTTTCTTTCGTGAAAGATTTGCAATTCACCAATACGGATCGTTTGACAATCGAAACATAAGTAAAAATAGTTAAAACTGAACAAAGTTGGTGTTTTAAACGTGGCCATTCCTTAACATATCCTCTTAGCCAGTCCTAGTCATTCCCTTTAGATATTCCAGCTACTATCAAGTCGCTGTAATCTAGAAAACGAAATTTCTCCGGTGACTTTCTCTCAGCAGATTTCTGGCAGTAAGTAGGTAAAATTGCAATGGAAAGTTTCTCAAAAATCTGTCATTCAGAGTCGACTTTAAACTGTAGGTCCCGCCACTCATGTATAAAATTAACTCATACACAACAAAATGGTGTCAGAAACTAAGGGGTGATTTTTTTAAGAGCTATAGGAAAATTTTTCAAAAAAAAAAAACACATAAAATTCAGAAAAATGCATGAAATCTTTATTTGAATCGATAGTACGGTCCATATAATTTAATGTTTGAAGATTATTTCATGCAAATGTTGACCGCGACTGCGTCTCAAATGGTCCATCCGCTTAGTCCAATTTTGGCATACTCTTTCCAACATTTCGGCCGGTATCTCACGAATAAATGCTTCAATGTTGTCTTCCAATGCGTCAATTGAAGCGGGCTTGTCTGTATAGACATGAGCTTTAACATAGAACCACAAAAAATAGTCTAAAGGCGTTAAATCGCACGATTTAGGCGGCCAATTGACCGGTCCCGAACGTGAAATAAAATGTTCACCGAACTCGCCTCTCAATAAGTCCGAGTGCGTGCTGTGTGGCATGTGGCACCGTCTTGTTGAAACCACATGTCATGCAAGTCAAGCTCTTGCATTTTGGGCAAAAAAAAGTTGGATATCATCTCACGGTAGCGCTCACCATTCACAGTTACGTTACTATTCGCAGCATCTTTGAAGAAGTACGGTCCAATGATGTCAAATTCAATGATTTGCAAGCGTTGTTCGTTTGTAAGGCGATTCATGGTTAAATTATAGACCAAACTGAAGATGTTTGACAGTGAAACAAAACACGAAACGTGCGTGAGCTGTTTAAACCAGTGTTGCCAAAAAGATAATAGCAAAAAATCACCCTTTAGTACGTAAGGATTGTAATGACTAACTATGTATGTATGTATTATGTACTAGCAAGTCTTCCAACTGAGATCCAACTAAAATTTGACAGTTGATAAGGGCCATCTTATTACAGTTACATCTGTCATTTATTCAGTCTGTTTTGCCAAATTAGCATGGACGGATAAAGTATTCAAGAACTCGTGCAGATAATAAAATACTTATCAAAATGAGTGTTGTTCTGTTGGCCAAGAAGCCCATTTCTGGATGAACAGGATCTTGAATATACAAAATTGTCAAATTTCGGACGTTACGAAACCATTTGAAATCTAAGAGGTTTCAATACATCTCGAAAGTCACTGGTGTGAGAAGCTAGGTCGTAATCCTGACTTAGGGGTTGCAAGTACTAATTAAGTAAGTTACTTAAATTAGTCGCCGTCGATATTTTGAAAACGATGTAGGTCAGCACTATAGGTCGGTGATTACTAACACCAAAGACATGTGTTATTATTTCCAATGCCCTTGTAGCTGATGTTCTTAGAGCACGGTTGACTGCCCGGCATACCATTGTTTACAATTTAAGAACGAGCCTGAAATCATAGCCATACTTCCTGTATACTAAGAATAATGATTTAAAATGGTTCGTTCGAAATGAAAAAAAAAAAATGATTTAAATTTACATTTCTTTTTGGAAATGGTGTAAGAATGTGTGTGTGTTTTTTTTTAATTTGAAAAAGCAATCTTAAAAACTAACAAACAAACGAAATAGATTCTGTCATTTATTAGCACACAAATTAAGTTTTAAGGGGTCAGATTTTAATCTTCTAATATAGGACGTATGAGTATAAATAGCAGCTGTCTACGAGTCAACGATAATCAGTTGTTTTTCAGAACTTAAATCGGTCACAATGAAAACTTTCTTTGCCTTGTTGTGTGTAATTTTGGCTATTTTCGCCTTTGCCCAGGGTAAAGATAATATTCTTTAAGTTTTTTTGGAAGCAAAGATTATTTTTTTGAATTTAATTTTTAGCTGATGAATGTAAATTTGGCGGCCATGTTTATAAGGTCGGTGAAAAGTTCTACAAACCCGGTCAATGTATTGAATATACTTGCACTGGACAAGATTCTTTCAGTGGCAAGGGGTAAGTTTTTTTTTTTCAAATATTTTAATTAAAAATTGTGAATTAACGTGAGACTTTGTTTTCGATTTCATATTTTTAGCTGTCCTGAGGGAATCAGTTTAAAACCCTGTAAATATATACCTCAAGATAATTCAAAACCCTATCCACAATGTTGTCCCCGTTATGAATGTTAAATTAGAAAACTGATGTTATTTTTCTATGTTTAAAGAAATGTTGAAAATGAAATAAAAAAAAAAACAAAATAAATTGAAAATGAAAGCCGATGAAACATATTTTTTTTATAAGAAAAATCCATTTTAAAGCATCTTTATAGAGCTTAGAATTCGCTTTCTTCAGTAACATGTTGTAAAGGACATGCAACTTTTCACGACAGCGTGACTGACCATCATACATCGTCATCATCGTTCGTGAAAACGTGATCAAATAAACGAATACCGTGTATATGCTGGATCAGCTTCTGTGGACCAATAAGTAATTGCCGTATTTACAAGACTTTACGGCACGTACATATTATATATACGGCATCCGTCACGAAAGGGTTTATAATGTCAAAGATGTTGGAATGGGTTGGCGATTTTAGGAAGAGTAGCCACGGACGAATTTTCATATTCGCATCCGCCCAGCATATTAAGTACTTCGTAAAACTAAAATATGTACCTCCCATACAGTCTGAGGTTTACACGATTACATCAGAAACTGTTGTAGGGGTTGTTGATTTAGGCCATCAGGCAATGTTTAATAGCAACTACAGTGAAGGACTAAATCTACATGCAACCACAATTTTTTACATTTTTTTTAAAAACATTTATTAACTGGAAAAGCTAAGTATACAGTTTTATTTTATTAATTAATTTAATTTTTATTTTTTTATGAATAAACATGATTTACGAAAAAAAACTGTATCATTAATTTTTCTATTAACTAAGTGTTTTTTTTTTAGAATACCATTACATAGGGCTGCATGTAGACTTTAGTCCTTCACTGTATGTATCCTAATGTTCTTTCAAGGACCACTGATAACTTTGGTAAAAGCATCTTCGAGACTCATCTATGATTGATCCTTGACTTCCGATTCTACTATCGTGTTATCGATTTTAGTATCTAAAAGGTCCGCCAAATATCTTTTTTTTTTTTTGAAAATGCTTTAAAACAAAAACTACTAAATATTTTCTCAAATTTCTTTTTTTATTTGAAAGTACAATCCTACCGGTTAATAATGGAAAATAATTTCATTCAAATGGCTGCCTCGGCTGGCCAGGCAGCAGCCTACACGATCGGTCCAATTTTTAAGCACATTATCGATTGTGTGCAGCTGTATTTCACCAATGGCTTCACGAATATTGTCCTTTAAAGCGTCAATTGTCTCTGGCTTGTCGGCGTAACACTTATCTTTGACGGCACCCCACAAATAATAGTCCAACGGTGTCAAATCGCAGCTCCGAGGTGGCCAAACGACATCAGCTCTGCGGCTGATAATGCGATCTTCAAAAACAGGGCGCAAAAACATCGAGTGTAGCTTCGGGTGTGTGGCACGTAGCGCCGTCCTGTTGAAACCAAATGTTGCCAATATCCTCCTCTTCAATCTTTGTGAACAAAAATTCGTTCAACATGGCCCGTTAACGATCGCCATTGGCTGTAACGGCCACTCCTTGCTCATTTTCGAAGAAAAATGGCTCAATTATGCCTCTGGACCAAAATCCGCACCAAACAGTGACTCATTTTGGGTGCGTCGGCTTTTCAATGTATGCGTGCGGGTTTTCTGTGCCCCAAATGCGACAATTTTGCTTGTTTACATACCCGCCAAGATCAAATTGAGCTTCATCTGAAAAGATGATTTTTTTTGCCAAAATCAGCATCTTCTGTAAGTCGATCGCAGGCCCACTTAGCGAAGCGAAAACGCATTGGATGGAACCATATTCGTTCAGCGGAAGGATAAAACTAATTATCTGTCAAATCAGACATGAGCTAAGTGTTACCATTCACGAAATAAGCACTAGTTGAAAAAAAACGTTAGATGGCGCATCCGATAGAAAGACCACTACAACACTCTCCATTTAAAACAGATCAATAGCATTCTAGGCTATTTACGGGTCCTGTAAAAATGATTTTTCCTATAAGAAATATGTTTCACCAGCTTGAATTTTTAATTTATTTGTATTCATTTATTTTCAATAATTTTTTTTTTGCCATTGCCTAACTTAACATTTATAATGGGGACAGCATTGTGGATAGGGTTTGGAGTTATCCTCAGGAATAAGTTTGCAGGATTTTGCACTATGTTCCTCAGAGCAGCTGAAAATATAATACAGAACACAAAGCGTTACTTTAAGTCACAATTTTTAATTTAAATTATTGAAAAGAAAAACTTACCCAGTAGCAGCAAAAGCTTCAGGTCCAGTGCAAGTAAATTCTAGACATTGGCCGGGTTTGGTAAACTTTTCACCAATTTTATAAACTTTTCCATCGATTTTGCATTCATCAGCTAAAAATTCAATTAAAAATATTTTAAATTTGTTCCCTAGACAATAAATTGTTGTGCTTTACCCTGGGCATAGGCAAAAATAGCCAAAATTACACACAACAAGACGAAGAAACTTTTCATTGTGACCGATTTAAGTTCTTAGAAGCAACTGATTATTGTTGGTCCGCAGACAGCTGGTATTTATACATCCTATGGCGATGGATTCAAACCTGATTATTAGGTAGTAAATCTTAATTTGAATGGTAATAAAAGTTAGAATATCTATTGTTTATCTTAGTTTTTAACATTAAAAAAAAAGAACTTAAATTTTACACCGTTTCCAAAAGAGTGGAAAAATATTGTTTTGGTTTCTTTTGATTTTAAAAGAATCTTTTAAAATATGTAGTTGTATTGTATAAAATGTTTGTAAAGTCGACAAGCAGGTCGACTAGTTTTTAGACTAGTGCACAGTTTGCATATTGTGGAAACACTTTTAGATCTCCTAAGGTTAAGTAAAAAGTCTCTGAGTTGCCTGTCTGAAATCTCAAATGATCAACACATCTCATAGAATTGAATGTGAGTGTCCAACCTATGTGACGACACATAATCGTTATTATATGACAATCAGTGGAGAGTCTAGAAGTTGCCATAATTGCCTGAAATAGTTTAGACAGATAATTGTTATAAAAACCTGTCTGGAGATTAGTTAAAGACCGTTTGAAGTTGTCGTAAGCGAATCAATTTTTATCAGCTAGTCAATAAACGCTCCCCTATAGGCCAATTAGGGAAGAGTCTAGAAGTTGCCATAACGTCCTGGAATACCCCAAATGCCAATGATATTGAAAACAATTTGAGTTTAGAAATTTATGGAAAATATTGAATTAGTTTTTCTGATTATAAAACTTAGAATATGGGAAGCAGGATTAAGTTCAGAGATCCAGTCAAAGGTTGTACATAATGGAAACGCATAAAGACAATCTAGGCATCTGCATATAAAATAACCATAACTCAGTATAATAACTTAGTAACTGGACAGTTGTTACCTTTTCTTTCTTTCTAAACATCTACGATCCAAATTTGTGCCTCAAAGAACGATAAGTGAAAAGCTGTCTAGGACTTCAAATAATCAGATGTCAATATATCGGGTCCGCCATCTAACGATTTTGTTTTTCAACTAGTGCTTATTTCGTGACTTAGCTCATGTCTAATTTGACAGATAATTATTTTTGTCCTTCCGCTGAACGAATATGGTTCCATCCAATGCGTTTTCGCTTCGCTAAGTGGGCCTGCGATCGACTTACCGAAGATGCCGATTTTGGCAAAAAAAATCATCTTTTCAGATGAAGCTCATTTTGATCTTGGCGGGTATGTAAACAAGCAAAATTGTCGCATTTGGGGCACAGAATTGAAAAGCCGACGCACCCAAAACGAGTCACTGTTTGGTGCGGCGGATTTTTTTCCAGAGGCATAATTGGGCCATTTTCTTCCGTTACAGTCAATGGCGATCGTTATCGGGTCATGTTGAACGAATTTTTGTTCACAAAAATTGAAGAGGAGGATATTGGCAACATTTGGTTTCAACAGGACGGCGCTACGTGCCACACAGCCGAAGCTACACTCGATGTTTTGCGCCCTGTTTTTGAAGATCGATTATCAGCCGCAGAGCTGATGTCGTTTGGCCACCTCGGAGCTGCGATTTGACACCGTTGGACTATTATTTGTGGGGTGCCGTCAAAGATAAGTGTTACGCCGACAAGCCAGAGACAATTGACGCTTTAAAGGACATTATTCGTGAAGCCATTGGTGAAATACAGCTGCACACAATCGATAATGTGCTTAAAAATTGGACCGATCGTGTAGGCTACTGCATGGCCAGCCAAGGCAGCCATTTGAATGAAATTATTTTCCATTATTAACCGGAAGGATTGTACCTTCAAATAAAAAAAGAAATTTGAGAAAATATTCAGTAGTTTTTTTTAAAGCATTTTCAAAAAAATAAAAAGTTATTTAGCGGACCCTTTAGCAGCTTAGCTGTCCGATTATATCAGTATATTATCAGGGAACATTTTACCACTGTCTTTAGCAGCTTAGCTGTCCGATTATATCATTATATTATCAGGGAACATTTTACCACTGTCTAAATGTGTTCTTGATAATCAAGTCTTCAATATACACACCACCGTTTTCCGATTTATATTTTCCGAGTAACTGGGGCATCTTTACACATAAGGTAGTAAATAGTTCGCCTTCAAGACATATCGGGTCAAAACTGATTACCAAATTTCCACGTATGTCCCCTCTTTGTCCCCGTCCCGGTGTGCAAAACTGACCTCAATAAGTTATCCTCTGCACGGATTTGTGATATTGAAAGTATTAGCCACCTAACTGAGACAACACAACACTGTGTGTCTTCTTTCCTTTTCTAACCTACCTAGATTAACGGATGTTGAATTTAACTTTTGGGGTGTAAAACGTTGTTCTGTCTCCCTGATACCTTGTCGGCTCAATACCAAGGCATAATTGCCTATTTTATCACAAGGTTTACAAATATACATACATAATTGGTCATTACAACCCTTCAGTCAGGATTTCGACCTAGCTTCTCACACCACTTATGTTGTGTGCGTTACTTTTATACATGAGTGGCGTGATCTACAGTTTAAAGTCGACTCCGAAAGACAGATTTTTGAGAAGCTCTTCATGGCAATTTTATTTACTCTTAGAGTTTTTGCCAGAAATCTGCTGAGAGAGGCATTCGCCGAAGAAATATTTTTTCATATTTCGTTTTGATGCCTGACCTGGGATACGAAACCGGGCTTTACGTCTAATATGGCAACACACAACCTACTAGACTACGGCGACTACAAATTTACAAATATTCTTCTTCTGATTTCTATGCTTATTTCATTGCTGATGGTATGGTATTTCACCGATTTTCGAGAACTTGTAGTTTATTTCGTATGTTCCATGTGACAAATCAAGTTTCGCAGTCATAAAATAATACAAAAAGAGCTCTGATAGCTGAATCAGCTAGGCAGGCGAGGTGGAGTCATCCGCTGCTGATTCCTACGTCATGTGAGAAATCATGGCAGTGAACAGCCAGATAAGTTTACTAGGAGAGGAATTCCCACGTCGCTGATAGGGCCAAAACCTTTCTGGGGAGTGACAAGAAAAGTTTTGAAAGATGTTCACGGTGGAAGTAAAGAAAAATGGGTAGTCTTCTCAACTCAAATGGATTTGAGGCAATCAAAACTTTTGTTGGTTAAGACAAGAGATTAGAGTCATACGTCAGATTATACGAGAGCTGCTTGAGCTTAGGAGGCGGTTTTTTGACCAGATATTGTACGAGAAACAAAGAACACTTGTTCAGAGATTCTGTGATGGAGAGAATAAATCTCCCGAACATATATTTGAAAGGTACGGATGCGTATCAAGTATTAGACAGAGATCTAAGTTTAATGACAAACAACAAAATCTTAAAGATTGTTAGGACAACAGGATTGGCGGAGATATCCTATGTAAATGAAGGGCAGTTTAAAATTTTTATTGCGGGAGCTATACATTGAATACGATTTTAAATGAATACAAATACAAATCTATATTTTAAAAGGCATGAGTACACATAGCGGCACCGTTGTGATCAGTGGTGTTGTGCTAATTTTTTTTTACCGGAACGCGTATATATAATTATATAGACAGGGCCGATCCTGGGTAGGCGGCCGCTCTGTGCGGTCTCATGTCCCAAATTTAACGACGGGGGTGATTTTCCATGATAATCCTGGCGGCCGCGTTTTTTTTTTTCAAAACGTCAGCCAATTCTCGTTATCAGAAATCATCTTTAGTTCCGGAACGCGTTCCTGTCCAAAAAGGAAGTACCGGAACGACGTTCCGGAGCGTTCCGGCTCGACAACACCACTGGTTGTGATCCCAACTAAAGTGATGCCCCAGAGTTAACTGATAATTGTTAAACGTAGTCCACATGAGTATAAAAAAAAAAATTACAAAAAATCTTTAAATAATTTCTTTTGGAAACACTTTAAATGGCTCCTGGTTTTTTTATTTAATATTTTTCACTTTTTTTTTGTTTGGTTTTAAGACAATATTTGTTTATTAATTTTTGTATTATTATTTTTTTTTTTGCATTTCAATTCAGACAAACATTATTAAACGCTCAGAAAAAAATTATTTTATATACAATACACGTTTACTTAAGTAGCAAAAAATTCTAATATTTCTTCAGAAACTCAAAAATTTTTTTTTTTATTTATTTGTTAATAGTTGTATAACATTTAAATTAACCGGATTTTTAACAATTCATCGTTCTACGTCACTAAATGATTTTTATTATAATAATTATCCATAGGTAACTGTGCATCTCTAGTCCAAATATATTTTTTTTTTTTGAGTGGCAAATGGTCTGATTCTCTCTATACCTTTGGACAAAGGTGTGCCTCAAGGCTCTATCCTTGAACCACTTTTTTCCTCCTTATATGTCAATGATTTACCTGGATATCTTTTGAATTGCAAAATCCACTTATATGCAGATGACGTGCAACTTTGCTTTGCTTTGGGGTCGACGTGGTCTAGTAGGTAGTGTGCTGGCTTATTAGACGTAAAAGCCAGGGTTCGAGTCCCAGGCCAGACATCAAAAAATAAAAAAAAATACAAAAAGTATTTTTTCGGCGATTTCTTCTCAGTTTCTCAAAAAATCTGTCGTTCGGAGTCGACTTTAAACTGTAGGTCCCGCCAATTATGTATAAAATTAACACACACAACATAAGTGGTGTGAGAAACTGCGGGCTTCTTGGGGACGATTGCCTGTAGACTGTCTAATGGTGAAGGTATAGCACTGGCCATTTTATAGTCACCTAGCAGCAACTCGTTTCCTTGCCGTTCGCATCTTCCCCCTTTCCACCTTTCCTAAAAAACCTGCACAATGCACTGCATGAGTAGGGGCCATCCCCTGAGTGCTGGTTTCATAAAAAAAAAAAAAAATAGCCCGGTGGACGATATTTTACGTGCCGTTGATTGTTTGAATGGGGAACTTGCACGGATCATCTTATGGGCAACTGCTAATGGTCTCTGTTTGAACCCCGGGAAATCTAAGTGTATTTTATTGCATAGAAGAAGTGTTGTACCCACAATTTCTAGGGATGTTATGATGAATGGTGATAAGATTGAGATGGTTCATGCGATAAGGAATTTAGGAATAAATTTTAACTCCAATTTGACGTGGGATAATCACATAAATTCACTGATAGGGCAGACGTATATTAAGTTACGCGCTCTCTGGTCCACGCAACTTTATATACCTCTGAGGATTAGAATTTTAATTGCGAAAACTTATTTGATTCCCTGCTTACCGTATGGATGCGAGCTGTTTGGTAATTGCGATTCTAGCAGCAAACGTAAGTTGAACGTTCTATTTAATAATATTGCTAGATATGTCTATAATTTGAGAAGATATGTTCATATCTCTGTGGCAGCTAAGAGTCTTTACGGGGTGACCTTTGATAACCTTCTGAATATTCGTGTACTTTTATTTTTGCATCGAATTGTGAACAAGCGGATACCGAGTTATTTATTTGACAGGCTACGTTTTGTCCAGTCACCCTGTAGTAGGAATATAATAGTTCCTCGGCATCGATACCTGTTTTCCGAATGGCAGTTTTATTTACACATGCTATTCGTCTCTGGAACATTCTTCCACAACATCAGCAATGCAACACCAATGCTAATAGCTTCAGGAAATTTTTGTTTCAATATTTTCGTTGATTAT
The DNA here is from genome assembly GCA_927399465.1 of Sarcophaga caerulescens. Lineage (NCBI taxonomy): Eukaryota > Metazoa > Arthropoda > Insecta > Diptera > Sarcophagidae > Sarcophaga > Sarcophaga caerulescens. Next base: position 115,097,796 of record OV656873.1, on the reverse strand, counting down.
TTTTTTTTTCTCTTTATATATATTTGCAAATTTATTATTTCTTTTTTTCCTTTTTCTATTTTGTTTTTATTCCCCTTATTGCTACTTGTAATTATTCAGTTATTCATTTACTATATTAAGTTAATTATTATTTACATATTACGTTCCTGTACTTTAAATATAAGATTTTCATCTTGTTGTACAGGATTTGTGCAATGATTTCATTAACAAATAAATAAATAAATAAATTAAAATGTTTTATTCAAATACTACAATAAAATTTAATTTATTACTTTTTCTTTAACATAATTATACAACATTTAAATTAATAACAAATTAATGACTGTTTTGGTCACGCTTTAGTCTGTAAGCCCTATCCCATTGCAATTTTCTCACTCTCTTACTTATTTGGTCATTACAGCATTCTAGCCAGGATTACAATCTATCTCTTGACACTACCCAGATTGAAGATTAAATGTTAAAGAAAACGTTTACAAGACTTATTTCACAGGGTGACGTCATATCACCTTTGTTTTAAATGATTATGAGCCGAAAATGATATTAGATGTGATAGAGTATTACTTCTAATCTATAAACGGTATCCCTATAATGTCTTCCACAATTTCTCCGCAGTTCCTTGATAAATATTAGCATACTGATCATAACTCCCAGTTTAGCACTTGTAAGTACGAACGTATTTCTTTTTGAGATACATAACGTTGCTGAGCTTCCAAAATATATGTGTTTTGGTTATCCATTCTCTTCATTATAATGAAGATTACTTAATATGTATATACATTCTATAGAATTCTTTAGAATGTATATATAGAGCTTAAAGCTATTCCTAAGTGTTCATAAATATAACTCCCTGCCTAGTACCTGATAAGCACCCGGGTATTTCCTTCTAAAGCGTAGTAATGTCGCTCAACTTCTAAGTAAGTGTTTTGGTGATTCATTGTCTTCATCACAGAATGTAAACATGGGACTTGAAGGTGACTCTAATTGGTCATTGAGTCTACAGTGCCTTGGATAGTCTGAAAAATCTCTTCTCTTTGTAACTACATACTCAGTATAAGTTTGACATTAGAAACACCTAATCCTTTCTATCTTCTCTTTCTTCTCCTTCAAACTACTCTTACCACGCCATAGGCGTGCTCTTCTACTCGCTAATTCATCTGTCTGCTCAATGCCATAAATTCCTACATGGCCTGTCATACAGCAGAGGGAATTGAGTCTCGATATTTACTCTTTCAATTCCCATGCAATAAGATTGAAGTGTCTTCTCAGCTGCATTCGATATAAGAACCTATACGGGTCCCAAGTGATTTAGGCATCAATAGGCATAATACTACTAACGAGTAGTCTACTAGGCAGTAATTTCTCGGTGTGGCACTTACATAGGGGGACATAGTACATTCCATTTTCGTGGCGGCGCCGATGGACATTGAAGAAGAGAATGAAATAAAATTGCCAAGAAAAGTTTCTTAAAAATCTGCCCTTCGCAGTCAACATCACGGATAAAATTAACACACGCAACATGGGTGGTGGTGGTGGTGTGAGAAGCTAGATTGTAATCCTGACTAAAGTTTTAAAGGAGTATAAACAGTTATAAGCAGTGGTGTTGTCGAGCCGGAACGTCGTTCCGGTACTTCCTTTTTGGACAGGAACGCGTTCCGGAACTAAAGATGATTTCTGATAACGAGAATTGGCTGACGTTTTGAAAAAAAAAAAAATTAAAAAGAATTGCTGATTTTTTTCTTCTAATTTTTGACGAATTTTTATATGTATTTTTATAAACAAGGGCTTGAACCGAACCCGAACCGGAACAAAAACCGGAACGAACCGGCTTGTTTTTCCGAACGGTGAACCGGAGTCCGGAACGTTTTTTCTGCTGAACCGGAACTCGACCCGAACCGAAATAAATACGTGAACCCGAACCCGAACTAATTACTACTTAAGAATTTGAGTATTTAAAACCATTTTTTAACCCTTTCGGCCGCATTTAAATTTAACTGTTGCTACCAAGAGAATCACTTATTTTTTCTATACAAAAATGAAGAGCGGGTATTTCCGCCTTTTTATCGTTAAATCATGGTTTTTCCTTTCCTTTTTATGCTATATACAGGGCCGATCCTGGCGACGGAAGAAAATTGGGGGAAATCTCCCTCCGCCCCGTCGTCAAATTTGGGATATGAGACCTAAAAAAAGAAAAACGCCGCCGCCAGGATTATCATGGAAAATCACCCCCGTCGTTAAGTTTGGGACATGAGACCGCACAGAGCGGCTGCCTACCCAGGATCGGCCCTGTCTATATAATTATATATACGCGTTCCGGTAAAAAAAAAATTAGCACAACACCACTGTTATAAGGCACTGGTTTATTTTATTTAAACATGCAAAAACGTTATAATTTTATTGAATTTCACTTTTCCTGCTTATAATTTATGAACTACGGTGCTGTTTATCGCCACAAGTCACTAAGGGACAGCACTCAGGATAGGGTTTCGTATAATCATTGGCTGAATAATGACAACCCTGGTTGGGAGCTATTTTGTCGCAGCTAAAAGACAGAAAAAAGAATGTTTTGGTAAAATAAAATTAAAAACAAAAATAATTTTCTTTTTTTAAATCTCTACACTAATAATGGAGCCCTAAATTGAAAATTAACACACGTATTAAACGTTTTTAAAACTTAACCCCACTTATAGTGTAAGTAACCTACTGTTTGATTTCCAAAACATAATCGTCACGACAAAATACTCTAATGCAGGCCTTGTCCAGATTGGAAGGAAACGAAGTTTCATTCACTTTAATCGACAATTTGTGTTCCGTAAAATAGCAATGGTTATCCAACTCTAAATAAAAGAAAGCAAATTAAAATTAAAGAATAAAAAAAGAAATTCCATTCCATTATTGCTGCTTACCTGGATGTTTCATATTCCCCTTATACTGTAAGGTAGTGGCCTCTACATTTAGAAGCATTAAAGCCACAAAGGCTGTAAATACTAGTTGTGCTGCGTTAAACATTTTTCGAAAAACTGATCAATTTCTTCAAATAAGATTTCAATTTAAACTTTTCTTTCAAAATGTATGTAAACATTAATCATGAAACAGAATACAACCACAGCGTAAATTTTTTTCTTTAAATTACGCATCCGTGGCATGTGATCGATTGATGGATTCCATATTATTTTGTTAGTTTTTTTCTTTCTTACTCTCTTAATGTTGTACTCATAAACTCTTTCGGGGTTTACCAACGTCATATTATGTTTTGACCACATTTGCTGTTGAAGTGACGGCGTTGGCATTCTGTTCTTTCATTCTGAGTGTTTTTGTGAGATTATGTCATACAAAAATCTTATTTTTAAAGTAATTGGTTTTTTTTTTTTTTTGTAGGGGAAAGAATTATTATTAATTTTATGTTATTTTTTTTTTTTCTTATTCATTTTTTTTTGAAAGCAAAAAACATTTTAAATTTCCCCGAATTGCTTGTTTGCTTATCAAGTTCCCTAATGACCTTGACCAAATTCAGATTTCGTTCTGATCTCAATATAAACACTTATATTGGGTTTTTGTCTTTCTGAATCTGGTTGAATAAAGACAAAGAAAACACATTTAAAGCTAGGATTTCGATGAAACTTTTATTTAATTTTAATGCTTGAACCATTTGCCATTGCCATTTGAAATATAAACACAACTAGCTGTACCCTGCGCATGTTGCTGCGCCACCAACTAAAATAAATTCGAAGGAAAGACATTACACGAATGTCCAATTAATTTTGAATCATTTTATTGATTTTGTTCGGCTCATGCGCAATAACTTTGCTAAAGATCATAACATGATCAAATGCACAGTTTACGATTTAATTGATTTTAAGTAATTTTCAGTGGCGCCCCCTGCCGCAAATTAGTCATACCAACTTAGAAACCTTCCCCGGCTCATGCGCAACAACTTTGTTAAAGATCATAACATGATCAAATGCATAGTTTACGATTCTATAAGGTACATACAAACACACATTCATTTTTATATACAGGGTGGGCCAAAAGTCACGAAGGGGTTTAATCGTTCTTGGGAATCTCGTGGCTTTAGTTCTTGCACTAACAGCAGCTTGTATGGGAAAAGATGTAAATTTCCCTTTAATATTCTGCGTAAAGACCGCCGAGACATTTGCAGCTCAGCAGAGCGCCTTCGAGTTGATGTTTCAGGATTCTCCTCAACACTCTCCAGAACGCGTTGAATATTTGCTTCATTAATTACAGAATGTGGTCTTCCGCTTCGTGGAAGATCCCTTAGTGAGCCTTGTTCCTGAAAACGAATCAAGATGGTGAATTCCGCACATTAAAATGACGACGATAGGCTCGTTGAGTTTGAATTATTGATCGATGATGTTCAAAATAAAGTTCTATGATTTTGGTTCGCTGGATAACGTTGTAACCTTCCAAAATTAATCTCCCAGATTTATTTTACAAGTCCTAAAAAGAAAAATAAAAAAAAAATTAAACTAGAAAAGTTATTAATTTTTCAAATCCCTTCGTGACTTTTGGCCCACCCTGTATATAGACTATGGGAGGTAACACGCCCACTATAACCAATCCGCCTATTTTGTTCATATATACGTCAAAGTCGTTCATACAAAATTTGAGGACAGTTGCAGTTTATGAGATATGCTATGCTATATATGCATTAAATACTTATTGGGTATGTGGGCGTGGCACCTCGCCTACTTGAAATTTTAAAATAAAAAATAGCCTATAGTTCCTTCCAGACATACAGGAAGGTACTGTAAAAATCCCTCCAGCCGTTTAGCCGTCTATAGACTTTAAACAAACAAACCCACAAACAAATAAAAACACATTCATTTTTATATATATAGATGACCTTTGACCTGGATCGCCTCTGAATTGCTTATAGCAGTCCATTCCATTAGAGTTCTATTTCAAACACTTGTTTGCTTATGTCGGGCAGTATTCAGCAATAACTTGACGAATGTGGCCCTACTAGAAAGACTAATAACTTCAAATCCCATGATTTTGGTAGCCAATAGACTTTCCCAAAACGTGAAATTATTCTTTCTGGAAATATCCCAAGCAAGAATGCCGAAATCGGTTAGTGGCACCTACTACCTACTGAAACCATGTGTATTTGCAGGGCCATTTCCACTCAATCACCAATTTCACAATCACTTCTGAATTCTCTTTGCTCCTTATGCTTGTTGACGTAACCATCGAAAAAATTGTTGTTCAAAAAATCAGTATCCATAGAGTATTGCTCTAGCACTCAATCGGCATAACTACAGCGTTGTGGTTGATCAGCTGACTTAATTGTTGCATAAGTTCGACAACATAGACCCAATTGCTGAGTTCTATCATTCTTGCTACTTGCTAGACTACAACGACCACAGTTTTCATCTTCTCTGTTTGTCAATCTTACACAGGTATTACTTGTGCCCTAGACCAAGGGCGTAGGGATATTCAATATATGATCCAATTGAGATTATTTGTGTCGTGTTAAATCAATCTCAATTGGTGCGCTTTTAGGCATATGGGAAGTTGTTGGAAATTTTAAGTTTCCCTGCGGTGTAGTGGTTAAAGTGCTTGATTATGATCTCGAGAAACTTACTTACTTAATTGGCCATTAGCAACCCGATTAACGGATTTCGGCCTGCCGCAACACATCCTTCCAGGCGCCTCTGCTTTTTGCGAGCCTACGCCAGTTGATCACAACAATCACAACAACGATCAAATACCCGTCTCGCCGGAGCATGCTCCTTCATTCGAACGACATGGCCGAGCCAGCGCAGCCGCTGGATATTAATACGCTGTACAACGTCTATGTCGTTGAGGAGCTCATACAGCTCATTGTTGGTTCGGATGCGGAAATCATCGCCAACTCGCACTGGACCGAAGATCTTACGTAGGACTTTTCTCTCGAATACTCTCAAAGCTGCTGCATCAGTTCTTAATAGGGTCCATGCCTCTGCGCCATAAAGAAGCATGGGTAGGATGAGTGTCTTGTAGAGTATTAGTTTTGTTGCACGAGAGAGGTCTCTGCTACTCAATTGCCTATTGAGACCATAGTAGCACCTGTTGGCAAGAGTAATCCTGCGTTTGATCTCGAGACTGACATCATTTTTGGTGGTAACGGCAGAGCCAAGATAAATAGATTCCTTGACTGTATCAAAAGTATAGTTATCGGCCGTAATCTGAGAATCAATACGCCGCACGTCTCTACTTGTCGATAACATATACTTTGTTTTGCCCTCATTTACTGCCGGACCCATCTTATTAGACTCCCGTTCAATAGCACTAAAGGCAGCAGTAACATCTCGCTTGGTACGCCCTATGATGACGATGTCGTCAGCGTACGCAAGCAATTGGACACTTTTTTGAAAAATAGTGCCATTGCGATGCACTCCTGCCTTTCGCAGAACACTCTCCATGACGAAGTTGAAGAGATCGGATGATAAGGGGTCGCCTTGTCTGAAACCTCGCACGGTATCGAAAGGTTCGGAGAGGTCCATTCCTACCTTGACGGAGCTGCAGGAATTGCTCAACGTCATTCTGCATAGCTTTATCAGCTTCGGAGGTATATCGAGCTCAGACATTGCGGCAAAAACACGATCCCTTATGGGGCTATCGAAGGCTGCCTTATAGTTGACAAAAAGATGGTGTGTGTCGACTTGTTTTTCGTGGGCCTTTTCCAGGATTTGGCGCAGTGTGAAGATCTGGTCGATGGTGGATTTGCCAGGCCTGAAGCCGCACTGATAAAGTCCAATCAGTGTTTTGACGAGTGGCTTCAGTCGTTCACACAATACGCTATGATCTCGAGAAAACTAAGTCGAAAAAGAAGGTGATCGCATAAGAAGTCAAAGATCAGCATGAAATGACATTTCCTTGTTGGCAGTGACAAAGTGGATGATAGTCTTATCTCCCTTAATATCATTACACGACAAGACATTAACCTTTGATGAGGCCCCATCTATAGATTCTGATCAAAGCAAATGACCTCTAAGTGAGCAGAAAGGGATAGCGATATGCAGCAAATGTCCAAGATTAACATATTAATTTAGCTGGGCAAGGATATAGTATTGAAATATGTAGCTATCTTCTTAAAAGACGTTCCGTGTCTACCAATCATTATGGGATTAATATAACAATGCTTCACCCGCTAAGTATCCCTTATTGCTCGCATAGCTATTCATATAGGCAAGGGCAAAACTTTTGAATGGCTTAGCATTTCATAAAGATATGTTAGGGGTTTACTAATGGCTTGCCAGCTCATTAAGGTATTTTAGGGGTTTACTAATCGGGATATACTTACATATGATGTCTACTTATAACCCAAAGTTTACCGGGCTGGTTTACTATGTGTAAAGATCTGAATATCTTTTCCAAATACCCGGTAATACTTTAACGAGTTCTCAACACAGTAGGATACATACATTTTTGCTAAATTAGCCAACCTAAATCTATTCGCCTCATATACATAGAAACTTTCACCCGTTCTCGACTTGCACGTCAAGATTTCAATCTGAATCCTATCATCAATGACCCATTGTAGAGAGATTATTAAAGGTACATTAACAAGATGTCTTGTAAATAATTTATATTTTGTTTACATAAATATTTCTTAATTAAATATTAAAATAAATAAATTAACATTTTTTACCAAATTCTTATTTTGTTAGAGAATGAAAGAAAGAAAAAAAAATACGCTAAATTAGCATTACTTGTCAATTATGACTAAGGATACTTATTAATTATATTCTTAGATTTTAATGTTATAAACAATTTCCTTAAATAAATTAAATCTCTTGGCTTAAATAATATTATTTTTGCATTGCATTTTGGGGCAGCATAGGGGATAAGGTTTACTATAGTCAGAGGGGCTTAAATCACAATTACGATTGGACATTATTTTATCACAGCTGCAAAAAAAAAAAAAAGGAAAAAAAATAAAATAAAATTTTTTATCACTTACTTCTCCCTTTCTCACTTACTTCTTAATTTGTAAAACAAAATCTTCTGAACAATACACCTTAAAACATACATCCTCCAAATTAGTGGGGTATACGGTTGTATTAACCGGTATGGTAATATTGTACTCCTCATGAAGACAAGCATCTGTCACGTCTATAAGGAAATTAATAGATAGATAAATAGAAGACTTGATTTAAAAAGTTAGGCACTCACTAACCTGGATGTTTCATATCACCCATAAATTGTACACTAAATGAGGTCACTTGGAGTGCCAATAGGGCCATGGTAAGACCGATAATGCTTTGGATGTTAGACATATTGAAGAAGAGAAAATAGTACTCCTTCTGGAAAAAAAAAAGAATTCATTTGCATATGATTAATATGTTGTAAAAAAGTACCAAAAAGTGGTAAAAATAAACTATAAAAGTACTTTAAAGTACTAATATAGTTCTAAAAGAGGTACTAATACGTTTGGGTTAGATTTTTGACTATCATCAGCAATAAAGTAAGGTTTTGAAACCATATCAAGGCAACAGTTGATGGATTATCCAAATAAAAGGTCACTAAAAAATGTACCCAAAAGGACTTTAATTGTCTGGCTGCTAGATCTGGTACTAATACGTTTGTTTTAGATTTTTGACTATCATCAGCAATAAAGTAAGGTTTTGAAACCATATCAAGGCAACAGTTGATGGATTATCCAAATAAAAAAACACTTAAAAATGTACCCCAAAAAACCTTAATTATCTGGCTGCTAGATCTGGCATTCCCTGTCCCCTTTCTCTGCGTGCATACCAATTGTCCAATGACCCAAATACACCGTTAAGAGTTTAGAATCAGAGTGACGGATGACTTTCGGAACTATTGGCGTCGTGCCTCTACTGCTTGTTTTGTGTCCGTTCAAGGACAGAAAAAGTCCGAGCAGGAGGTGTCAAATTCAACATCCACAGAGACTCTTAGCTTGTCCATCAGTTATTATTTGCAACGAAGTGTCTGTGTTCTGAGGACCATATTAAGGAAATGGTACTTATGTAAAACCTTCTGTTTTTCACAGCAATACCTGGTCCTGCTCTTCCTTAGATCCACCAGCTCCTGAAGAAGACATACAAGATGATATCGAGTCTATCGGGTGCGACATTCGTCGATTAGAACCGCAATAGTGCTTTGGATATCCTTGCGATCCAAACAAAGAAAACGAGAGAGAACTCTTTTAACCAGGGCAGTTCAGTATAGTCTAGCCCTACTGCATGTGCTCTTCTGCTGTTAATGAAGTTGTGCGTCCTTATACATATACCTACTGTAGATCATCCAATTTGACTGGGAAAATTTGAAAACCTATTCCAAGTACATATTGATTCCTAATCTAATATATAAAATTCTCGTGTCACGGTGTTATTGGTTAAACTCCACCGAAATAGATCGACCGATTTTCATGAAATTTTGTGTGCATATCGGGTAGGTCTGAGAATCGGACAACATCTATTTTTCATATCCCTAAATGTTAAGAGAGCGTGGCAAATCGTTAAAATTGAATATTTAAGCACATATTGATCGTAGACGAATAACATTTGGTGGGTAAGTTCATAGAGTCGTTATCGACAATCCCACCAAAAATGGGCGTGACAACCCTCCCCCTTCAAGTGATACCTATAACTCTTAGGGCCATTATTACAACTTGCCGTTAAACTTGGGTTTAGTTAAAGGTACCTTTAGCTAAAGGAAACTGTAAAGTTACCTTTAACTTATTTTCGTTATTACAACTTACAGATAAAATAAATTTAACATTTTCAAAAATATGGCAGTGCCGGAGCAATGTCGATAAAACTGCTCAATTAAACAAGTTTTTTTTAACGCAGTGGCAACGAGGGGCTTCGTTTTATTTGTTGTATATGATCATTTTGTTTAAATTTGAAGTTGCCATATTGAAAATAGTATATGATATGGCAAGTTAAAACATAAAGTGACCTTTAAATTTTAAAGGTAGGGTGATCTTCCCTTTAGCTTAACGATCACTTCTATCTTATTGGGTACTCATAATAATGAAAAACAATTTATCTGCCCGTTAAAATCCTCCCTTTAGTTAACGGCAAGTTGTAATAATGGCCCTTAAACTACTGAACCGATTTTAACCATTCTTTTTTGTTCGAAAGCTTATCAGGTTTAAATGGTTTAAAAAAAAATTCGATATAGCAAAAAGTAGGCGTGGCGAACCTTTAAAATTGAATATTTAGGAACATAGTGATCGTAGACGAATGCAATTTGGTGGGTAAGTTCATAGAGTCGATATCGACAAACTCACCAAAAATGGGCGTGGCAACCCTCCCCCTTTAAGGGATACCTATAAGTCGTCTAATTCTATGGTTTATAACTACAGCGCTTTCGATTATAAGTACATCCTCACACACTTATAGTAAGTTAGTTATTTTTATATAACTGTTTTATGCAGCGTTTTACAATAAATATATAATGTGACCTCTTTTGGGCAATAAAAAAAATCAATTTTGGACGGGACGAAGTTCGCCGGGTCAGCTAGTATCTCAATATGAAATAAAGAGTCGCAATAAAATTCTTCAATTGTGTTTGCACTGCGCATCAATTGATATCTCTCATCTACAGATGCTAACAGGTCTTCGTTACCCCCTCTATGGCCTTGAGGATTAACATGATCTTCTTAGTATGCAAATTTGTGAACTTTATTTCCGCTCTAACCAGTTCATCAGCAACGCAAAGACCTACGATATCATATACCGAAATTTTTCTAAGAAACCCTCGGCATTTATGTACAAAGGCAGACGTTGAGCTGTCGTATGTAAGCAACTTGAATACAATCTGGTTGTCTGAGTAAATCTAAAGATTTTCAGGGATGATCCTGCAGATTCTATAAACATTGATCAACCAGCTTATACAAAAGTTGTCAAATGTCGTCAGTTTTCCGAATTAATTAGAAAATTTTCAGAGAAAATCGTACCACCAGACCAGCATTGTACAGCGTTCAGTATTGTTATGACTTCCGCCTATTCAATGCTGAAAAAGTTTAATATCCGTATTCTTTATATACAACACAGCATAGTGCGTTCAGAATTTTAGAGCCATCGGTATAGATAATGGCAGGCCCGGTATTAACTGTGGCAGCTTTGAGTTGACGGCGGTAAATTAAAGAACACAAGTGCAGCTAGATCCTATACAGAATCTTTGCAAGCGGCTGTAACAATAAAGTTAGGCTGCAACTAGAACACTCCTTAGATGAACAATAGGGATAGAGATGTCAGATATTGACAACACTATTCTTACTTGTACTCGTTCTTGTCACGTTAATTTCGAACGCAAATTCTAAAGCTGTAGTCTTGAGCGTGGTGTTTAATCCTTAAAATTAATTTAAAACTTTTACTTTAAACTTAAGGAGTTATTTTATAAGTTTTAAATTTATTTTTTTTAATTTACTTTTTTTTTGAAATCTTTGTTGTTTTATTTATTTAACTGTTGTTTTAAAAAGAAAACTTTCCAACTCAACGTTTACAATGTTTAACGCTTACTAAAATTATATTTTCGAATATTTCTCTATGAAAACGTTATAAAAATTCAATAAGAAAAAAGTCGAAATATCTTTTTGAAAAACAAAAGTTTCATTGTAATTTCTCCTCCAGCCATTGGCGTGAGTGAGTGCGAGTGAGTGAGTGACTCACTTTTTAAATATTAAATTTATTAAAATTTTGTTTTGTTTTCTTTTTTTATTTATTATATATTTAATATTGATAAATACGAAATTAATAACAGTGTGAAATTCTTTTTTGTTTGTTAATATTTTCATTAAATTAAGACGATGATGTTATGCTATTGAAACAAAAAAGAAATTTAAAAAAATTTATTCTATTCACTTGGGAGATACTAGAGTGTTAGTAAATCACATAAATTACAAAGTTTTATTCGAAGGTTGATCAAGAATTATGGATAAGATGAAAGCTGATTTATTTACTGATTTAACATTTTATGGCACTACAGGAAGTTAGTTAAGATAGCATTGTTTTTGTTATTGCTTAGATTTGATAGGAGCTTTCACTCAAAGGCCATTACACCCATTAATCCTCGCGATGTGTGCCGTGTATATACGGCAGTCACTTGAAGCATCACAGCAGCTGACGTCGTGTAAATACGGCGATTACTTAGTGGCCCACGACAATCATTTATTTGTTCATTTGTTTTTTTCGCAACGATGAGACACAGTATGGTCAGCCGTGGTGTCATGAAAAGTTGTAAAGTATAGCATAGGTGCGCCGCAGGTGCCTTACACTCATTATCCGCTTCTATCGGGTCCGCCATCTAACGTTTTTTTTTTAAACTAGTGCTTATTTCGTGAATGGTATCACTTAGCTCATGTCTGATTTGACAGATAATTAGTTTTATCCTTCCGCTGAACGAATATGGTATGCCTGCGATCGACTTACAGAAGATGCTGATTTTGGCAAAAAATCATCTTTTCAGATGAAGTTCATTTTGATCTTGGCGGGTATGTAAACAAGCAAAATTGTCGTACTTGGGGCACAGAAAACCCGCACGCATACATTGAAAAGCCGACGCACCCAAAACGAGTCACTGCTTGGGGCGGATTTTGGTCCAGAGGCATAATTGGGCCATTTTTCTTCGAAAATAAGCAAGGTGTGGCCGTTACAGTCAATGGCGATCGTTATCGGGCCATGTTGAACGAATTTTTGTCCACAAAAATTGAAGAGGTTGGCAATATTTGGTTTCAACAGGACGGCGCTACGTGCCACACAGCCGAAGCTACACTCGATGTTTTGCGCCCTGTTTTTGAAGATCACATTATCAGACGCAGAGCTGATGTCGTTTGGCCACCTCGGAGCTGCGATTTGACACCGTTGGATTATTATTTGTGGGGTGCCGTCAAAGATAAGTGTTACGCCGACAAGCCAGAGACAATTGATGCTTTAAAGGACAATATTCGTGAAGCCATTGGTGAAATACAGCTGCACACAATCGATTATGTGCTTACAAATTGGACCGATCGTGTAGGCTACTGCATGGCCAGCCGAGACAGCCATTTGAATGAAATTATTTTCCATTATTAACCGGAAGGATTGTACTTTCAAATAAAAAAAGAAATTTGAGAAAATATTCAGTAGTTTTTTTCTTAAAGCATTTAAAAAAAAAAGTTATTTGGCGGACCCTGTAGCACGCACAATCGCTGAGATAAATAATGATGACGAATTTCTATATTGTGTGTTGGCGTATTAGACATAAAGCCTCGATTCAAACCCTAGGCCAGACATCAAAACGAAAATATGAAAAAATATTTCTTCAGCAGATTTCTGGCAAAAACTCAAAAATTCATTGTAGTAGCTAAAGAAGAACCGCTTTCGCTAGTCGCAGGTGAGAAGTAATGAGTCGTAGTTATTCAAACTGTGATATTACACATTCATACATACATAATTGGTCATTACAACCATTCAGGATTACAAACAAGCTTCTCACACCACATATGTATGTATGTTGTAGGTGAATTTTATACATGAGCGGCGGGACCTACAGTTGAAAGTCGCCACCGAAAGACAAATTTTTGAGAAGCCTTTTCATGGCAATTCAATTTACTCTCAGAGTTTTTGCCAGAAATCTACTGAGAGGCAGTCCGCCGACCGACCATTCTTTCATATTTCGATTTTTTTTGGAGATATCTGACCGGGGGGTTTGATCCGTGACCTCACGTCTAATAACCTAGCACACTACTTACTAGAGTACGGCAACTACTATTGAAAATCAATATCGTGCAATATATAGGGTTATCCATTTCGTGGTTTCAAAAGTAAACGTAAATAAAACACATATAAAATATTTTTGTCATGATATTTCTTTTTTATTGTAAAGTTTGAACGTTGACATTATGTGTGAAACACTACATCATTTAAATGACCTCCACGCGAAGTGTTGCAAGCATTGATTCTTTTGAGGTAATTTTCGACCACTTTTTGACACATATTGGGCGGTATCTCAGCCATAACTTGACGAATGTTGGTTTTTAAGTGCTCAAGAGTTGAAGGTTTATCTGCATAAACACGGTCTTTCGCGTAGCTCCACAAAAAAAGTCTAATGGTTTAAAATTGCATGATCTTGGTGGCCAGTTTATATCGCCATGACGAGAAATTACACGGTCAGGAAATGTCTCTTGCAATAAAACCATATTCGCTCGAGTTGTGTGGCATATGGCACCGTCTTGTTGAAAACACATATTCTCCAAGTCGTATTCTTCAATAGCAGGCAAAAAAAAAGTCGGTTATCATATGACCATAACGTTCCGAATTGACGGTGACAGTCGTGCCATCGTCGTGGTTCCTTCGGACCAAAGAGCGCACCAAACAGTGACATTTTCTGGATGTAATGGCCTCTCTTCAATTACTTGAGGATTCTCAGAACCCCAAATACGACAATTTTGTTTATTAACATACCCACCGAGTGTGAAATGTGCTTCATCGCTGAAGAAAATTTTGTTCGATACGTGGCTGTGGCAGAATCACCATTTTTGTAGTAGGTTTTGATAACTTTTTATGCGTTGTGTGATAGTTAAGCGATCCATTTTCGTCAATGTCAGACTTTCAACTGAAAAGAAAAAAATTGGTTTCACAACTTAGTTTGACAGATGTCGAATTCCAGTCCCATACTTTTGAAACCACGAAATGGATAGCCCTTTATCTTCGTTATAATGAGGTATTCTCAAGTCACAGGTATACGCAAATAAGCCACTAACCACAACGGTCTTTTCAAAGTCATTATCATTTGAGTATAGGTCTCTGATCATTGTATCGGAACTTCTGTATATTTAACCTCGGCTAAGATGATAGAATGAAAAATGCCTCAATTTTGCCTAAAATATGTATGTAGGACCCATGTCCTTTGCATTTACGCAAAACATTGATAATTTTCAACCTCTATTTCTCTCTTCTCTTTTATTCGCATTTATGTGCACTGAACACAAATACCATTGTATACTTCCACGAACCACGAAAGCCTATTTACTTTTAGCATACTCATGGACAATTTCTTTTTTTTTCAAAATATCTTAGTGCCACGGTGTCTATATTAGTCGCTATGTATTACTCTTTCCGCTAACGGAAAGCAATACATAGTTTTGTATGGCAACTTTATTTCTGTATTTATGGCATCCACTGTATTAGTTCCGAAATTAACGGTTTAACATGATAATTTTCTTTTTATTTTTTTTTTCTCAATATTGAAATTTTATGGGGGATAAACATTTCATGTTTCTGTTATAATCTTATAAAACAGGTTTATTTTTTTTTTTAATTTTTTGTTTGCTTTATTTTTTATTTAATTTATTATTAAAAAATTCACAACGTGTTTTAAACACTCACTTACAAGCATACTCGTGTATAAGATGTATTCATTTAAATTCAAGAGAATCTTTTCGGGAGGGAAAATTTAAAATAAATAAACTTGATGAAATACTAGGTCAGTAATATAATTAAAAAATTAAATACTGGATTATAACTTCTTAATAAAACTGTGTTTACCGTGTTATAACTGCGTGTTAATAGGCTAAAAGGCTTAATGATAGTTTTATATATGCTAACCGCAGTAACTCAACAGCTTGCACGGGGTTATCGTCAAATGTTAATACGATCTCAAACAGGCCAGACTTCTTATCAAAATTTCATCACTCTGTGTCCTTTAGTTTGTTTAGTAGTCAGTTACAGGTATTCCCCGACTTACGACCGCAGTAACTTAACAGTATGCACGGGATTATCGGCAAATGTTAATACGATCTCAAACAGGCCAGACTTCTTATCAAAATTTTATCACTCTGTGTCCTTTAGTTTGTTTAGTAGTCAGTTACAGGTATTCCCCGACTTACGACCGTGATAGGTTCCTCTGTCATCGGTCGTAAGTCTTAAGTCGAATTTCATATAAAAAAAAAAAATTTAAGAAAAAAATTACATACTGTACTACTAACTTTGAGGGTCAGGAGAAGTGAAACTATTAAAAATTCATATAATTCTAACTTTATTTACTAGTTCCAGCCATTTTTGGGAGGATATAAAATTATTCACTTAAAAAAATTCCGACTTAGCTAATGTAATGTATTATTTGTACTGAAATATGTATGTAAATCGAATTTTTTTACTTTTTTTTGGAATTTTTCTCATATATTTTAGGGATTCCCCGCAACTACATATTTGTCTTTAAGTATTTTCTATGAAAAAAAAAATTGGAAAAAAATGGTCGTAAGGGCGAATAGTCGTAAGTCGAACGGTCGTAAGTCAGGGACTACCTAGCAGAACAGAACATGTTTTGCAATTTTGTCTGCACTTAAATATTGGATAGTAACCACCACTTCGATTTATGAACTCGGTTAGGTTATAGTTGAACTCTTCATAAATTCTATTCTATTCGTTTTCCAATATCATTCATTAGTTTGTAGGACTATAACCCGAGGTTGGTAACCGGTCTTCCACCAGGTCACTATAGACTCAGGGTACACATACCTCTAGGCTAACATTTTGATTGGAATAAATCATCACAGGGCATTGTAATTGCTGGCAGAATCCTGATAATAGTCATGGCAATATTATAAAAACATCATTAAGGTGTTGTAGTTGATTTATATGAAATTGGATTTAATTTGGGACTTTGCTACTTGCCTTGGAAGGGTGATGGACATTATAGAAAATTGAGAGGTGGGATGCGAACATCACACCATATTGACATTGTAGTCCAAAAATTATCCTTAATAGAGCCCAATTGCTGGACTTTCGAACTGCGAAACAATTTCAAGTTGCCACCACCGCCCACCCTCCAAACATAATTAAATTTACTTATTCTTGAATAGTAATGAACTAAATGAGAATTACTTTTGAATTTTATTTAGGGGCTTTGTTATTTAAACGAACGACTACTATATATTTAAGTACACAAGCGATCTCACACTTTTGTTGATCGTAATACTTAAATAGAATTCTATGTGTGCGTGTGTGTGAAAAGAAATTCGACAAAACCTGCAATGTTAATATTAACAGAGCAATGTTATGTGTTTAACAGAATACACAATATATTTATGATCATAATACTGCCATTACTTAAATATTAGATTTTCAGATTTTTCCTTTTATTTTGACACTGAATTTCTATTTGACCTCAGCTTTCTGGCAACGATTACCTAAAAGTTTAGAGGGGAATAATGACGCCTCCTTCAAAGAGAAAGACATTCACGTTTGTATGGAGGAGTTCAGGGACTCTAACATGGTTAGAGTTTGATGTGGATATTATACGACTCAACAGTGGTTATTTAGAAGGCCGTAGAACAAGTTCTATATACATATATGGGTATTGGCCATCAAGCAAGGTGGTTTTTAGGACGATAGAATTTCCTTAAGGAATACATGTTGCCTTTCTAGAACTTGCCCGTGGGGTATTTAACTTGAGCTGGACAATTCAGTAATATTCCTCCAGATTACGGAGACAACCGATTTGACAAATTACGGCACACAATTAAGGGATGTGAAGACCAACCTTTTCATTGATCATAGACGTTTGGACCACCACATTCATAAAACTTATGAGGACCAAAAGCAGAGCTTATACACAACTAAGTCATTGGGGAATATGTGGCCGTAATTCGACCACATTCTCTCAACGAGATGTTAGAGTATTACTGTTTTCAGATCACATGGGATATGGTAGCATTCCGGGAAACTGCAGAGCAAATAAATTGACCAGATATAGTATAGCCAGACGTCTGTCTGTTATGATATGGAATGATAATGTTTTCACAACAAGTAGATACTGGGCCATAGGAGCATTCCAGAGATCTACCAGATATGGACGGGTGACTTCTCTACACTGGAAATCCCATAGGGAACCTGCAAGCTCAGAATTACCGGATTCCGTTAATGCTTGATACGTCGCATACGGACAAGACAAGGCTAGATGAAGGGCGCACAGAAAGTCGACACAAACTCAAGAGAAGCACGTTTAGCGTAGTTGTTGAAGTTTTTACAGGACATTGTAATCTGAATACACATGCGAGACATGATGGTATTGGTCATATGGTCAATGACGTATACAGGAAACGCGTTGACGAGGATGTTCATTACAATGCAAACAATTTAGGAGTCTAAATAACTTCATCAGAAGCTCTGAATTATAATCTCATAAGTTCGGCAGCAGTCAACATGTTTAAACGGCTACGTACTTATTATTCGGCCTTGTATATCAGGTTCATTGCATTCAAAAAGTATTTTTTTTTTGTCTTTCGTTTTTTGACCGTTTTGCAGAAACATAAGATTTTGGGGGAAAAAAAATTTTGTTTTTCAGAAAAGAAAAAACAAAAATGGTTTTAAATTTCAATTTGATGGTTTTGTTGCTGTTTTTTTTTTTAATAACATTGTGACGTTTCACCAATATCTTTAACAATTTTAAAAGCCATAACAATAACAACAACAGCGAATAATATTTTAGTCAACAATTGGCAATAATTTGAAGTGTTATTGTCTGGTCTGTCTTGGCTCTCCTCTCATCCACTTATTGTCTTATAGAGTTTAAATGTATTTCTCAACATTTATGGTTTCTTATATTTTTTTTTTTGAGGTTATGTTAATGTTTACATAGAATTTTAACTCTCGGTTTTTAATTTTTTTTTTGTTTGTGTTGATGGGGGATCATTGTATTTAAAAAACCAAACAATTCAAGGTTATAAATTTAATATTATTGTGTATTACGCCATTACATGATATTAAAAGCAGGACAGAGTTTATTTTTAGTAACAGATTTTCAAAAATAAATACAGATTTTAATGAATTGTGCTTTTAAATAATAAAAAGATGTTTTCAAAAAGTCTTTTTTTTCTCTCTAAAACTTTAAAATATTTTCACGGAAATTGTTTTAATTTTTCGAATTGCAAAGGACATATACATACATAAGCCTATGGGTTTTAATTGTTTATAACAGCTCTATAGTCAGAACTACAACATGGAATCTCGTGCTACCCACGTAGTGTGTTATAATTTTGTCCATGAGGGGCAGGGACCTTTGTTTGAAGTCGACTCCGAACGCTAGAGTTTTAAAAAGCTCTTCCTGGCAATTTTATTTTACTTTCACAGTTTTTGCCAGAAGACTGCTGAGTGGAAGTTACAGAGAATTATTTTTCATATTTCGTCTGCGCTGGGATTTGAACAATGACCTTGGGGCTAATAAACTAACAGTGTACCCACAAGACTACGATAACTTCACTAGATATGTTAGAAAGTTATGTTAGAAAGGTTTTTTTTTGCACTGCTATTGGGTTTGTTAAATACTTAGCGAATAAATTCATCTACATTGCTAGCGCCATAGTCTATAACATGTTTTCAGGTGCTGTCAGTCAGGAGACTTTCTGGCTGCTGTTCCATTAGAAGCGTTTGTCGCATGGGATGTGTTGCGTAATTCCCTTCTTAACAAATTTCTCTTTTTTTTCTTTGGGATACGACCGAGATAGGTTCCTGGTCATCGGTCGTAAGTCGATTAATTCGTAAATCGAATCTATATATATAAAAGTGGATGTGTGTATGTATGTAACGTATGGACTCCAAAACGGCTGGGCCGATTTTGATAAAATTTTCAGGGAATCTTCAGAATATTTAGGCGGGTAACACTGTGAAGTCTGATTTTATATTTCCGGTCTGTGGGCGGAGGGGCGTGGCAAAATCCAATTTGTTTGTTTGTATGTACCTTATAGAATCGTAAACTATGCATTTGATCATGTAATGATCTTTAGCAAAGTTGTTGCGCATGAGCCTTGGAAGGTTTCTAAGTTGGTATGACTAATTTCCGGCAGGGGGCGCCACTGAAAATGACTTAAAATCAATTAAATCGTAAACTGTGCATTTGATCATGTTATGATCTTTAGCAAAGTTATTGCGCATGAGCCGAAGAAGGCTTCTAAGTTGGTATAACCAATATCCGATAGGTGGCGCCACTGAAAATTACTTAAAATGAATTATACCGTAAACTGTGCATTTGATCATGTTATGATCTTTAGCAAAGTTGTTGGGCATGAGCCGAAGAAGGTTTCTAAGTGAATATGACCAATTTCCGACTGGTGGCACCATTGAAAATTACTCAAAATGAATTAAATCGTAAACTGTGCATTTGATCATGTTATGATCTTTAGCAAAGTTGTTGCGCATGAGCCGATGAAGGTTTCTAATTTGGTATGACCAATATCCGATAGGTGGCGCCTCTGAAAATTACTCAAAATGAATTAAATTGTGCATTCTTTAACAAAGTTGTTGCGTATGAGTCGACGGAGGTTGGTGCGATTAATTTCCAATGGATGGCGTCACTGAAAATTATTCAAAATGAATGACAAGCAATTGGTCGCTCTACACCTCAAGCACGGAAGAAAAGAGCATTACGAGCCTCAGAATCAGACGAGCATTGAGACTAGAAAATCTTCTAATATATGCCGTTGAGACCCGTTCGCTTGAACCACTTGAACAACGAAAAGTGAGATTAGAAACTGATCGAATGCATACTACTCAAGCCCATTCATCTGAATCATAAGGACAACGGGAAACAAAATCAATAAAATGATTCAAAATTAATTAGACATTCGTGTAATGTCTTTCCTTCAAATTTATTTCAGTTGGTGGCGCAGCAACGCGGGCCGGGTCAGCTGGTTTCATATAAAAAAAAAATTAAGAAAAAAATTACATACTGTACTACTAACTTTGAGGGCCAGGAGAAAAATTTATATTTATATTTACTTATATACATAAAATTTATATTTTAGGAATTCCCCGCAACTACATATTTGTCTTCTTTAAGTTTTTCAATGAAAAAAATTAGAAAAAAATGGTCGTAAGTGCGAATAGTCGTAAGTCGAACGGTCGTAAATCGGGGACTACCTGTACTAACATCACTTTCATTGCCTTATCTATCGTCAGAATCTGAACGATCACGGATTTAATTTGAATTCAAATTCGATTTGAATAAAATTAACAGCCACTTCTCTTATAGGATTCAGTGTTAAGAACCCGACAGCGGTGATACTTCCACGTTTGCATTTTAGGAGACGTTTGCATAAGTATAAAAAAAGAGGCGATAATATCTCAGGGTAGTTGTATAAGCAAAAAATCACTGTAGTCTAGTAGGTAGTGTTGCCTTATTAGATGCGTACCCGTGTGTCAAATCCCAGCTTAGGAAACTCAAACAAAACGAAATATGAAAAGATATTTCATCGGCGACTTCCTCCCAGCAGTCTTCTAACAAAGACTCTAAGAGTAAAATAAATTTAACATGAAAAGTTTCTCAAAAATCTATCATTCGAAGTCGACATTAAATTGTAGGTCCCACCACTCATGTATAAAGCTGACAATTTTCCAATTTTCTTCGAACCGGATACAAATAAAGTTCTTGAGATAATAATTTGTGAGTGTACATATTTCCTAAAATTTCAATTCCTCCTCTATTGTTAGCTTGCTTAGCGATAATAATTAATTAATTATTGAAGAAGTAGAAACACTTTACAACTATTGTTTGTTAAATATTTGTATTTAATTTTATAATTTTGTTTTCTTATTGTTTTTTTTCTTAAAAAAAATAAACGTCACTGTGTTATAAACCTTTTTCCCTGAGTTTGTTTCTAACGATTTAAAATGATAAATTTTACGTTTTTGTTACTCAAAATGTTTAAAAATAAATGTACCGTTTAATTAAAAATTTTTCTTTAGAGCCAAGAGGGTGGGAGAGTGAGGGAGAGGGAGATAGAGCGGAGAGAGTGAGATGATGAAGAAAATCAAAATTATGCAACTGAGAATTACAGGAGAAATAATTCATAAGGGGGGGTAATCACAGTTTATTATTTGCAAAAGAAAATCCAGGGGGATTTCTAAGCTTTTAGAAAAAATTGCTTTCGAACTCAACTTGCCTGGGAATTCCATTTCAGAGCAATTCTTGCGACACTTTTGTCATTTTTTTTCGAAGATTTTAGGCCGATGTACGTACTTTCATTTTCGTATTGTCATTTGACGAACAAATCGATTACAATCCCGTTAGCACTAGTCAATCCCTGTAAGATCTGGTGAATAAGGGTGTCAAGGTTGTGACTTATGCCGCTGATGTGGTCAGTCTGTTGGCGGAATATTTTTCAGTTGAAACTTGCATAAACAATGGAATTTTTTTTTTTTTGGAATTCTAAACACATGCGCAGAGCAATACAGCTGGGTAATAACCAGTGGTGTTGTCGAGCCGGAACGCTCCGGAACGTCGTTCCGGTACTTCCTTTTTGGACAGGAACGCGTTTCAGAACTAAAGATGATTTCTCATAACGAGAATTGGCTGACGTTTTGAAAAAAAAAAACGCCGCCGCCAGGATTATCATGGAAAATCACCCCCGTCGTTAAATTTGGGACATGAGACCGCACAGAGGGCCGCCTACCCAGGATCAGCCCTGTCTATATAATTATATATACGCGTTCCGGTAAAAAAAAATTAGCACAACACCACTGGTAATAACCCCCAATAAAATGGAACTTATTTTGTTTTCGCGTAGGCACAAGATTAATACATTCATATTCACTCTCCCCTATACAACAATAAGCTGAAATGGAAAACTTACATCGAGGAAAGGATAAAGAGAGTCTAGTCTCTTCATTGGATTACTAAGTCAATTATTATGTATGATTTTGTTAATTGGTAGAATGCTTTGGTTTAGAGCTTTAGCGGGTAATCTCTGAATGTTAGGAACGCTGCTGACCTCAGACTGTTCTTAACACTATTCTTGATATCATGATAGGACTATTTGAAACATCGCAATGCGGTCCCCTCGATATTCTGAATATCTTTTCTTTGTGAATGAGGAAAGAATTTGTGTATAGAATGAACATGGTTCCCGAAACTGTGTTTATCTTTGGGTTAAGAATTCTCAATCCAGACAGAAGAAAGTTGATTACCGTAGGATGGAGTTTCACTGAGGATTTAAAATTTTTATGGGCATTACGCTGACTAAGGGGCGTGCGCATGTGTACTGAATGATTGACTAGCCAACCCTTTACGTCGAACATTTGTGTAAATAGCCTGGATAACCTACATCAGCCTTTCGGACACTTATTTTACGCAGAAAATAAACTACAACAATTGTTTTTACTCAAACCTATTTCTCAAACGTTTCATCCATCTTTATCTGAGACTGTCTTTTACACAAATTTCCGTCTGGGATTTAAAGGCTCATTGTCATGTAAACGTTATAAGGGGTGATTTTTTAAGAGCTATAGGAAAATTTTTCAAAAAAAAAAAAACACATAAAATTCAGAAAAATGCATGAAATCTTTATTTGAATCGATAGTACGGTCCATATAATTTAATGTTTGAAGATTATTTCATGCAAATGTTGACCGCGACTGCGCCTCAAATGGTCCATCCGCTTAGTCCAATTTTGGCATACTCTTTCCAACATTTCGGCTTCAATATTGTCTTCCAATGCCTCAATATCTGTATAGACATGAGCTTTAACATAGCCCCACAAAAAATAGTCTAAAGGCGGTAAATCGCACGATCTAGGCGACCAATTGACCGGTCCCGAACGTGAAATAAAATGTTCACCGAACTCGCCTCTCAATAAGTCCATTGTTACGCGTGCTGTATGGTATGTGGCACCGTCTTGTTGAAACCACATGTCATGCAAGTCAAGCTCTTGCATTTTGGGCATAAAAAAGTTGGATATCATATCACGGTAGCGCTCATCATTCACAGTTACGTTACGATTCGCAGCATCTTTGAAGAAGTACGCATTTTGATAATAAAATTCAATGATTTGCAAGCGTTGTTCGTTTGTAAGACGATTCATGGTTAAATTATAGACCAAACTGAAGATGTTTGACAGTGAAACAAAACACGAAACGTGTGTAAGCTGTTTAAACCAGTGTTGCCAAAAAGATAATAGCTAAAAAATCACCCTTTACCTGCTCAATTCATATTAAAAAATATTTTCTGGAAGTGCTGAGTCCTTCTTATCTCATTGTCTATATTCTAAACGGTTGCAATATATGAAATACACCTCCACACCCCCCTCCCAATTTAACACCCAATATCATCAACAGAAGTCATTACCTTTTATTTTTTCTGCAAAATAATCTGGATTACTGGCTGTGATTACCTCTACGGACATAATCATTTAAAATAAAACCGAAAAAAAAAATAAAAGAAAAAAAAAAATAAATTTAAACTGAGCCATTGTTACTGTTATTGTTGTTTTTATTATCTAGTACGTAGTTGTTGTACAATTCATATGAAAATTTTTTAATGTAGGTAGTAAAAACAACAACAACAATCACAATCACAACAAAACAAAAAAAAAAATTATAATTAATTTTATATAAAAGCAACAAAAATTAATTAAATCCACCACAGTTGCCAATTGAAAGTCTCTCACGAGCAGTCATTTAAGCGGAAAACAAAAATACCAAAAAAAAAGAAACAAAACAATAAAAAAATTAAAAAATTTTTTTATTAAAACAATATCCAAGTAAAGTTTATAAACAGATTACCGTAATAAAAAGAAAATTAATACAGTTTTTAAACAATTAAACAAACAAAAAAAAAAAAGAAATATACCGGAGAAATAAAAACATGAAATTTCTATTAAATTTACTGTTAATCTGCCTTACCATTGTTGTGGTTATGGCTGATGTACGTTATCGTGGTAATGCCATTCATGCAGGTGATTAAAAGAATGTGTTCTTTTTGAAAAAAGAGAAAAAATAATTATTGTTGTTATCGAATAATTCTAGATTATCCCAATCAGTGTTATTATGAAGAGTTACAACAGCCAATACCCATAAATCAATCGTTTACACCCTTGAATCGTGAGGGTCATTGTGAGCGTATTTATTGCCGTTCGGATTATGTTTTAGTGATGGAATTGTAAGTAATTCTTCGTTGTGAATTTTATAATGAAAATTGCGTAGGAAAAGTACTTTTAAAAGTACCATCTGCGCCTCTTTTCAATACAATAGAAACCATTACTGATTCAATAGAATTTGTATAGTCTTTGGGAGGCAATTGCAACTTTCAAACGAATGGAAACATTTTGATCAGATTAATGCGCGTGAATAATTACTTGATGGATCGATAAGTATCCATCTATATCAATTCTGTAATTTTCTATAAATAATTATTGATAACAAAATTATTTTCTATAGAAAACTGGCCTCTTATTGTAGAGAAAATTTTGTTCATAGAAAATTATCGATAACAAAACATTTGTCTGTCGGAAATAATCGATAATAGAACAATATTCTATAAAAAAAATACTATTCTTGACAAATATGTTATTCTAGAGAAATCTTTTTCATGGAAAATTATCGATAACAAAACATTTTTCTGTTGGACATAATCGATAACAAAACAATATTCTAGAGAAAATTTTGTTTATCGTATACAAAACATTTTTCTGTCGGAAATAATCGATAATAGAACAATATTCTATAAAAAAGAACTTTCCTTTACAAATATATTACTCTAGAGAAATCTTTTTCATGGAAAATTATCGATAACAAAACAATTTTCTGTTGGACATAATCGATAACAAAACAATTATCTATAAAAAAAAAACTATCCTTAACAAATATATTATTCTAAAGAAAATTTTGTTCATTGAAAATTATCGATAATAAAACAACAAAAATTTTTTAAAAGAATACGCAATTCTTTAGAAAATTATCGATAAAAACTTCTTTTAAATAATTATCGACAATAAAAAAAAATATTGTTAATTAACAATGTTTTAAAGAAAATTATCGATAGCAAAATTAATTTTCTATAGAAAATTATCGATAACAAAGTAATTTTGTAAAGAAAAACAAAAAATTATTTCCGCAGCAAATACATTTTTCTGTTGAATATTTTCGATAACAAGACAGTTTTCCATAGAAAGTTATCGATAACAAATATATTATCCTGCAGAAAATTATTGACAACAAATAAAATTTCTATTAAAATCGGCATACACCTAAGCTATCATGGCGGTTTGTTGTGCGATCACACTTTCTGCAGGAAATTTTATTATACTTGCTTACTTTGGAGTTGACTTTAAGCAGTAGATCGCGTCATTAATGGATAAAATTACCACACACAGTAGTGGTGGTGTGAAAAACTAGGTTGTAATCAAGTCGACTCCGAACGATAGACTTTTTTGAGAAACTTTATTCTCAAAGTTTTTGGCAGAAATCTGCTGAGAGGAAGTTGCCGAAGAAATATTTTTTCATATTTCGTTTTGTTCGAGCCTGAGGTATGACCTGTGGCCTTAGGTGTAATAAATCAACACGCAACCTACTAGACTAGCCGAGTTACCTTTCGAAATGTATGTAAAAGTGATTGAGAACTACCTCTAAAGCATCGATTGCCGTCAACAATCCAGAGGCTGATATTTAAATGTTATTGTATTTCGTGCACAATCGCAAATGAGTCCAGGCATTACAATGGAATAAAAACCTATAGTGGATAACCCTATATAAATTATAATATAGTAAAATATTAATTTTTTACTTTTTCTTTAGCTGCGGTCGCCATAATTTACAACCAAATGCCACTTGCAGTATTGAATCGGATATGCGTCAGCCTTATCCCTCCTGCTGTCCCCAGCTGGTGTGTCAAACTGAGAATAATTTCATCTAAAGCTAGAACAGCTTAAAAATGAAAATATTCTGCAAAAAATATTATTAATAACCAAAGATAAGGATAGAAATTGTTTTTTAGAAAAAGAAAAAGAAAAAGAGAACGAAAACGTATTTTAAAGAAGTACGAGTATTAAAACGTTTTTGAATTGTTTTGTTTGTTACAAATTGTTTGTATATTTTAAATAAAATATAATTTAAAAATTAATAAAAAAATATTTATTTTATTATCACAATAAGTTTATACAATAAAAGACTTTAGTTTTCAAGCAGCAGGAGTTCCAAATCAGGGAACTCCCAGTGGTGTTGTGCTAATTTTTTTTTTTACCAGAACGCGTATATATAATTATATAGACAGGGCCGATCCTGGGTAGGCGGCCGCTCTGTGCGGTCTCATGTCCCAAATTTAACGACGGGGGTGATTTTCCATGATAATCCTGGCGGCGGCGTTTTTTTTTTTAGGTCTCATGTCGCAAATTTGACGACGGGGGGGAAGGAGGTTGCCCCTAATTTTCGCCCGTGGCCAGGATCGGCCCTGTATATAGCATAAAAAGGAAAGGAAACGAAAATCATTTCCAATTCTCGTTATCAGAAATCATCTTTAGTTCCTGTCCAAAAAGGAAGTTCCGGCTCGACAACACCACTGGGAACTCTCTTTCATTAATTAAATCCCATGGATTTGATAGCTTGAAAGCGCTAAAGTCTAGTAGGTAGTGAGAGCCGTGGTTTAAAGCCCTAGCTTCGGCTACTTGCTTTTAGCGGTCTTCTTGCAAAAACCCTGAAGGTAAAATAAAATTGTCATGAAAAGTTTCTCAAAAATCTGTAGTTCAAAGTCGACTTTAAACTGAAGGTCCGTCCCACTACTCTTGATTAAAATTAACACACACAACTTGGGTGGTGTAAGAAGCTAGGTTACGATCCTGACTAAAGGATTGTAATGACAAAATTAACAAAATTAACTGATGTGATAACTTACAGAGTGTACGTACACCTTTTAAACCATTTCCATCACTTTTATCTCCCCTTCTAAGCTGCTGTTGCCTAATGTGTTAAATACTTTGTAAAATGTTAATTACTCTTTTCGTTTTATTTCGTTTTCATTTTGCATACAATAAATCAAATAAACAAATTAGAAAATCCGTATTCTTTTTGTTTTTGTAATTTTAGAATTAAAAAAAAGAAAAGAAAAAAAAAATCGCACATTAAGTCATCAACAATGGCAAGACAATAGTAATTAATGTGAGACACACATTCTACGTTTTGTATGAATTTCATGAATAATTGAACTGAGAAAATATAAAAAAAAAAACAACAACAACCACAACAACAAATATAATAACAAATTAAGATAGATCAGTAAGATTCTTTACGAAACAAAAGTTAAGCGATTCAAAACGAGTCTCATTTGAAACAAATTCAAATGAAGCAATTTAAAAGCATCATTTACACCGTTTCCAATTGAAAACAATTTAACAACGCACAGAGGGGCATTTGGCTGAAAACCTGGCCAAAATTAATAGAAGTGTTTTATGAGTTAATGGCTGGAATTTTTTGATAGTGTTAGTGATAATTAGGCCCAAGGATGAACCCAACTGATTTTGGTTCAAATCGGTCCGTGATTTCGCCTAGCCCCCATACAAATTCCCCTCGAAATTGCACTTATTTACACATAATTATGGTAATTATGCAACAATCATAATAAAATTTAGCATGGATCAGTTCTATGTACTAAGAAATCATGGTGTAAAGTTTGGTGAAAATCGGATCACATTTGACCCTAGTCCCCATATAAAGTCCCCTTTAGAAATTCACGTTTACGCTTATAAATGACTTAAAAACATCGGTATCGTGATGAAATTCGGCATGAACGTGTATTTTGTAAATCTAAATCATATTACCAAATTTTGTTATGGTCGGTCCATAATTGCCCCTAGGTCCAAAATAGGGCCCCTTAAGAAAATATATTTACATGTTCAAAATCAAATATACATCTCATATTGTTATAATAGTCGATATATGTAATTAAGTTGTTAAAGTTCTATGATAATTAATGTTTATTTATATTATTTATTTTACATTATTTAATACTTAACTTAAAAATACTTAAAAAGTGAAACTAAATACAATCGTTATAATCGTTATCATTTTCATCATCAATGTCAGGAAGGAGTAATTTAGTAGTATCTGATGAAAATGCTTTTCTATTCCTTCGCGATTTTTGTGTACTGCAGCTTATAAAAGGGTCACTGCTTAAAAGGAACCTATTCAGGACATCTCGATTGGTATCGCTTCTACTGAATTTCCTCCCATAATTCGGTTTTATGGTTTTATTTCTCATTCTATTGAGAAATAAGGCCATATGGCTTTATTGCCTATGGCTTTATTACACTGCGTCTAATTTTTTTTAATTTTTCAAAAAAAGTAAAATTTTCAAAAAATCGCCAAAAATAATTGCGCAAATTTGCGCAAACTCTTTTTTTTTTGTTCCTACTTTCTTTTATTCACCTTTAAAAATCCTTATCTTTTTTTAGGAAGGGTAAAAAAATGCGAAATTTTTATTATTTTTAAATTTTTAACGAATAATTTTAACATTAATATATGAGATATATATATATATAAAAAACTGAAAGTAGCAGTTGCTCATACCTTTGAAATAAAAAAAAAATTCAATATGAAACCTCTATTAGTTTAGCCACAAAAAAATATCATATAAACCTATTAAAATTTCAAAAAAACACCAAAAACTCATTTAATTTTCTTCACTTTCCTGACTTTGACATCGTCTCAAATCTACAAATCTCAACTTAAAGTCGTGAAAATTCACTATATAATGAATTTTGTTGTCTATCGAACTGCATAGTCAGTTTCTTAAATTTCTTTAAATTCATTTTTGCCTTTTTGGCCAGGTTTTCAGGCAAAATGCACCTCTGTGCAACGGCCAATTGTTGCAGCTAGTACATACATCACCTGTCAAATTAGTTGTCATTTATTCAGTCTGGCCAGATATAGCATTAAAAGATTCTGGTGTGAAGCCACTCGTCAAAACACTGATTGGTCCTTATTAGTGCGGTTTCAAACCTGTTAAGTCCACCATCAATCAAATCGTCACATTACGCCACATTATCCTGCAGAAGAGCCATAAAAAACAAGTCAACCATCAACAACTTTTTATCGACTACAAGGCAGCCTTCGATGGCCCCTTATGTCTGCCAAGCTAATAAGACTAGCTTAGGTTAGGTTAGGGGGACGTGTACTTGTCAACTGTGACAAGTACAGTACTCGGAGGTCGAATTGACTCATTGTACAACGTCCTAGCTTCTCACACCACTCGTGTTGTGTGCGTTAATTTTATACATGAGTGGCGGAACCTACAGTTTAAAGTCGACTCCGAACGACAGATTTTTTTGAGAAGCTTTTCGTGGCAATTTTATTTACTCTCAGAGTTTTTGCCAGAAATCTGCTGAGAGGAAGTCGCCTAAGAAATATTTTCATATTTTCGTTTTGATGTCTGGCCTGGGATTCGAACTCGGGCCTTTCGTCTAATAAGCCAACACACTACCTACTAGACCACGGCGACTTCAGCTAATAAGACTATGTAGTTAAGCAATGCCTGTAGCTCCATCAAGGCAGGAATGAAACTCTCCGAACCTTATGATACCGTGCATGGTTTCAGACAAAGCTATCCCTTATCATGCAACCTGTTCAACTTCGTCATGGAGAGTGTATTGCTAAAGACGGGGAGAGCATTGTAATGCCATTATTTTCCACAAAAGTGTCCAGGTGCTGCTTGCGTATGTTGATAACATTTACATCATAGGGCGAACCAAACGAGATGTTACTGCTGCCTTTAGCGCTATTGAACGGGAGTCTATTAAGATGGATCTGGCAGTTAATGATGGCAAACCGCAGTATATGTTGTCTACAAGTAAAGGCCTAGGGTGTATTAAACCCTAGATTACTACCAATGACTATACTTTCGTTGTAGTGAACCTCAGTTACCAGCAAAAATGATGTCAGTCTGGAGATCAAGCATAGGATGACTGTTCCCAACAGGTGCCACTATGGTCTGGTCTCAATAGGCAATTGAATTGCAGAGATCTCTCTCATATGACAAAACTAATACTCTACAAGTTGTTCATCCTCCCCATGCTGCTTTATGGCGCAAAAGCATGGACGCTATTAAGCACCGATGTAGCAGCCTTGAAAGTATTCAAGAGAAAAGTTCTACGTAAGACCTTAGCTCCAGTGTGAGTTGGCGATGATTTCCTCATCCGATCTACTAATGAGCTGTATGAACTCCTCAACGATATGGTTGTTGTGCAGCGCATTAATATGAAGCGACTGCACTGGCTCGGCCATGTCGTTTGGATGGAAAAGAATATTCCAGCGAGGCAGGTATTCGATTTAAGTATTAGCGAAAGTCGGCGTAGAGGACAACCTTGTCTGCGTTGGTAAAACTAAATGTAGGTGGCCCTGTCATTGATTGGTGTGAACAACTGGTGAAGGCGCAAAAGAAGCAAAGGGGCCTGGAAAGATATATTAAGGCAGGCTGAAATCAGTTAATCGAGTTGTCAGTTAATCAACATCGGCATAATGTTGGTGAATAAATTCAAGTCCGCTGGTTCAGTAAACGATCTGTCGATTCGGTTGAAAACATCGCTGATAGTCGTGAAAGTTAGCAAGAGAATCCGGCGCTGTTGATTTATAACAACTCGGCTTTTCGTGACTTGGGTTGAACACGTACAATTGAAGGTAAACGACCATAGGCTTATTAAACGCTAGCTTTTTGTTCAAACCTCAGCTCAGACATCTCGCACAAAACGAAATATGAAAAATATATTTCTTCGGAGACTTCTTTTCAGAAGTCTTCTGATAAGTGCATTATCAGATCATTATAAATTCCGTTTTAAAAAGATGTTCATTCACACATGTTTGAGTTCAATTAGCACCGCGAGTGCAAGGAGAAGGCGTTTGTTGTTTATTAATGCAACTATTTATTATTTAAAGAGATTTTAAATATGATCTAATCACCTTCAGCTAGATTACGTACAATATAATATACTCGTACAATATATTTTATAAATTTATTTATATTTTTTCTATTTAATTTTACTTCATTTATTTATACAAAATATGAGTACAAATGCATGTAAAGGGTGATTTTTTAGCTATTATCTTTTTAGCAACACCGGTTTAAACAGCTCACGAACGTTTCGTGTTTTGTTTCACTGTCAAACATCTTCAGTTTGGTCTATAATTTAACCATGAATCGTCTTACAAACGAACAACGCTTGCAAATCATTGAATTTGGCATCATTGGACCGTACTTCTTTAAAGATGCTGCGAATCGTAACGTAACTGTGAATGGTGAACGCTACCGTGAGATGATATCCAACTTTTTTTTGCCCAAAATGCAAGAGCTTGACTTGCATGACATGTGGTTTCAACAAGACGGTGCTACATGCCACACAGCACGCGTAACAATGGACTTATTAAGAGGCGAGTTCGGTGAACATTTTATTTCACGTTCGGGACCGGTCAATTGGCCGCCTAGATCGTGCGATTTAACGCCTTTAGACTCTTTTTTGTGGGGCTCATGTCTATACAGACAAGCCCGCTTCAATTGACGCATTGGAAGACAACATTGAAGCATTTATTCGTGAGATACCGGCCGAAATGTTGGAAAGAGTATGCCAAAATTGGACTAAGTGGATGGACCATTTGAGGCGCAGTTGCGGTCAACATTTGCATGAAATAATCTTCAAACATTAAATTATATGGACCGTACTATCGATTCAAATAAAGATTTCATGCATTTTTCTGAATTTTATGTGTTTTTTTTTTTTTGAAAAATTTTCCTATAGCTCTTAAAAAATCACCCCTTAGTTGGTCAGTCAATTCAGTTGTTTGTTCAAATGGTTGGTTAGTTGGCTTGCTGGCTGTTTGATTTCTTTGTTTGAACGTCGTTTTCGCTAATTTGTTTTGATAATTTTTTTTTTCCTTTTTTTGTTTTTGTTAATAATTTTCATTTTTCTTAATTAATGCCTATTAAAAGTAAAAATAAAAACAACAACAAGAACAAAAAAAAATTAATAATTTTCACTGACAAATTAGGAACAGACCCCGGCTATAATTAAATAAATAGCTGAAGCATCTTTAAAGCTTAGTTTAGTACGAATCTAGCCGGTGTTAAAACCATTATAATCTGTCTACGAAATTAAAAAAAAATGAAATTCGTTTTGATTTTATCAGTGCTACTGGCAGCTGTATTTGTTAATCAAATTTCAGGTAATTAATTAGCATAAAGAAATATTCATTTTAATCAAATCTTATAATTTATTTCGTCTAGTTTCTCTTGCCGTCTCCGAACCGGTGTGTGGTTATAAAAATTCCCAAGATGAAATGATTTTCCTGAAGTATTTGCCCTACACGAAATCCGGTCAAGAGTATGTGGATTTTGGCACCGATGGTAAATGTTTAAAGAGAGCCACCTGTACCGAAACCTTTACAACGGAAATTGATGAGTGAGTAACGGTTTTATCGATTTCATTGAATTTTCTTTTTTTGCGGTTTGCCGCCTACAAGTCTGGTTAGGAAAAGAGTTGAAAATTTTAAGAATATTTTTAAAAACCAGGAGCGTTATGTGGCTGTTTCAAACCCTATACCTCCATATGCATATTTTTCAATTGCAAGCCAATAAGAATCATGTCAACTGAGGGCTAACAAGTTAGGTTAGAGAACGTGTACTTGTCAGTTAAGACAAGTACAGTACCCGGAGGTCGAATTGACCCATTGTAGAAAATGTACAGGTTATATTTCGAAAAAGTAGGGCTTAATGACACCGCCAGTCTAAATGGCTTTCATGGCAATCACTTCTGGCTTCTACGAGCCCCATAAGACATAATTTTTTCATGTGAAAAATGGGCTCCATTGCTGTAGGCCCAATTATTCAGAACACCGTGGAGTTCGCACTTTTTCTAACAGAAACAAGATTTTTGTCAGTGAGTGCATTGACATGATGCACAGGCCTGATCACATCTGTAATGCCTCTAGTTTCTTTAAATTTCTTTATAATCCGATATACTTATCGGTTATCAAAAGCTTAGCAATGTAAATTTTAATCTGTGGACCAAATTTACCACAAGCATGTAAAAAAAATTGACCGGACTAACTGTGTAGCAACCGAATGGTCTCATGAAGTCATAGTCATTGTTTCAACTTGTGTTTTATTTTTTTTCAATTAATTTTTGTTGTTATTTTTCTTCTTCTTCTTTTCCAGATGTAACAAATACCCAGTCACCTGTAAAAATAAGAAAGATTTCAACGGCGTCTTCCCTGCCTGCTGTGTTAAATGCTAATGAACTAAATGAGAATTATTAAAATAGTGTTTGAGATTAAAAATGCATAATTTTTTAATAAATAAAACAAAACATAAATAAATAAATAAGAAATTTTTAAATTATTATTGGTGGCTACATAGCCCATGGACTTTAATTAGGAAAATTTGGGCTGGGTTAAGCGAACTATTAGACCATCTGATTCCAATTATAATTGCGTTAATCGTCATCGTTAGACTTCTTTCCCAGAGATATATTTCAGATCGCAGACCCTCTTGAAAATCGGCTCCTTAATCTCTTGCAATCATACATTCATACATTCTTGCTTTCAACGTGAATACCCCTCTAATACATATGTTATTGTAATCTTTCGATAACATTATTAATTCGATATCACTATTTTTTTTCTTCGATAACAAGAAAAAAATTGTTTTATTTTCATGTCACGAATTTTTTTTTATAATTTTTCGATAACATTAAAATTTATCGATATCATACATTTTTTTTTCGATAACAGGAAAAATTATTTTTTTGATTGCATGTAAAATGTTTGTTTTATCCATTAGGGAAAAGATTTTGTTTATTTAGTTCAACTGTTTGCTTAGTTGGTGGGCTGGTAACGTTTTCGATATACTGTTTTCAGATTTTTTTTTTTTTTGTTATTTTTATTAAAATTAAAGAAATTTCAGGTACACAATTAGCATAAATAAATATTCATTTGAATAAAAACTACACACATCCCCTCCCTTTCATACACATATAATTTTACTAAATATAATAAGCCTGTAATCGATTTCATTTGTTTGTTTATTTTTCTTTTCAGGTTCTCGTGCCTATTCGGAACCAATAAGTGGCTATAAAAATTCCCATTATAAAATGATTTTCCTCAAGTACCTGACCTATTTAAAATCTGATCAAGATTACATAGATGTTGGCAGTGATGGCTGGATGTTTGCAAAGAGCCATCTGTACAGAAACCTATAAAAGGAAGATTGCAGAGTGAGTAAAAATAAATAGAATTTCTTTACAAAATTATATTTTCTTTACAAAATTCAACTAAGGTTTTATCGATTTATCGATTTTACACAAATTCTTAAAAAATATTACTAATAAAGTCATAAAACTAAAAAATTTTGGTAAAACAGCTCGTACAGATAGGATAGTATAAACCAGAGGTCAGCAACGAGTATTCAAAACGATGAGTAGATTCGAGTCATACTTATAATTTCAGCTACTTATACGCATTCATACTTATTTTAATATCATACTCATACTACTCATATTCAAAGTTAGAAATACTCATCGTACTCATACTTAACAATACGCACGATGTTGTTGATTTCGACTCTCCATGATTCAACATATATACGAAGCACAAAATAAGTATGATTCGAGTACGAACACCACAATACTCGCTAGAAGGTTGTGTGTGTGCTTTGCTTGCTGTCTTTGTCTTTTCTTTTCTCTTCTTTTGTAAATGCAACAATAACTACTACTGTAAATTTTGATGAATGATTCGAGTGACTCGAATCATTCGTAAGTATTATAAGTATTTTTCTAAATTTATGAATCTAAATGAGTAGGCGTATGAATCAAACAATGAATCGAATGTAGTGAGTTTGATGTCAACGTTGTACTCATACTCATTGCAACCTATACTTATAAATCAATGTTGTAGCGAGTACGAATGAATCAGAGTAGTTGAATTTTAATACTCTTGACTCACTCATACTCAAAATTTCATAAGTACCTATGAGTAGCGAAAATACGATTCATTGCTGATCTCTGGTATAAACCCAACTAATTTAGAAAACTTAAATGATTTCAAAATAGCGATAAATTCTTTTCTGAATAAATCGATAACTTTATAAACAAATTTTTAAAGACAATTTGTTTTAAATTCATTATATTTAGACTGTAGTAATTGATTTATATACTAAATAAGTAAATTTAATTTAATTTCATTAAACATTTTATAACAATCGGGAAAAGTTTATTCTTTTGGAGACCGCATTTCAATTGCGCAGTTTACAAGTCTTCATCCTCATCGGGTAAGGCAGTATCTTGAGCCTCTTGTAAATCTCGTTCAATTTGTAATTGCCAGTCCTTGTCCATTTTCACTTCTGGTGGCAGTAAAGCAGGCATTGCTACAAATTCCAAATTGGGATCACCCACCAATTTACGGGCCAACCAAAGGAAAGGCTTCTCAAAGTTATAATTCGATTTGGCGGAAATATCGTAGTACTTGAAAACAAATTAAAAAAGATATACAAAAATTAATACATTCCTTCCTTCTCTTTAATTATCTTCATAATTCAACTCACTTGTAAATTCTTCTTTCTGTGGAACACAATACTCTTGGCCTTCACTTTACGATCTTTAATATCGACTTTATTGCCGCACAACACTATGGGTATATTTTCGCATACACGCACCAAATCTCTGTGCCAATTTGGTACATTCTTATACGTGACACGTGATGTTACATCAAACATAATAACAGCACACTGACCCTGAATGTAGTAGCCATCACGTAAGCCACCAAATTTCTCTTGACCAGCTGTGTCCCAGACATTAAAACGTATGGCACCACGATTAGTGTGGAAAATCAAAGGATGTACTTCGACACCCAAGGTAGCAACGTATTTCTTTTCAAATTCACCGGTCATGTGTCGCTTAACGAAGGTCGTTTTACCGGTACCGCCATCGCCCACTAAAACACATTTGAAAGTGGGCATATCTTGTCCTGAATGGGCCATTTTAATGAAAAGGTGCTGAAAAAGAAAAAATGTGAGAAGAATAATTCAGTTACCTACCATACGTCACGACATGTCACGAAATGTAAAATTAGACATGCTAAGAAGTGTTTCAAGGGAATCTATGCTAGTTTAACGTGACCATTTGTTTGAATTCACGAAGCCATAGACGTCTAGAGACAGAACAACACGATCCGTTCCCCCAACTCCTCCGCTCTTCCTCCCTGACCCATCCATCGATGAGGCCATTGAGGTGGCAGACTGGGGGTTCAGGACCAACTATTAAATCGCCCCCTGAAAGCGAACCTAACTTAGCGAGGGCATCCGCCGTCTCATTGCAGCATAGACGGATACGGTCTGGTCCGAAAGTCCTGAACGACTCTTTGAACTCGCGAACGAGCCGTGATTTGCACCAGACCGACGCAATGGCCTTAAGGGCAGCCTGACTGTCAACGAAAATCATGTAAGATTCCGAATCCGAAGATGGGCCACCAGTTATGGCCTCAATAGCCTTCAGTATTGCGAAAATCTCCGCCTGAAAAACGCTGCAGTCATCATTCAACCTGAAGTGGAGTTCAAGACCGAGTTCCCTACAGAAAACCCCAGCACCTGTACATCCACCTAACTTAGACCCATCTGTGAAAATGGGTATACCACTCTGCCCCTGGAGTACCCCACCATTCCATTGTGCCCTATCCGGTATAAGTGTCCTTAAACCAGGTAGGAACATAGCCTCGGCCACAATGTAATCAGTTGCTTTTTCCGAATGTCCATACCTTCCGTCAGGAAATACGATATTTAGAACTATGGAGTGGCCTATCGAGCGCTGTTTCCAGCAACCCGATTCCCTCAGGCGTATTGGACTACGCGCTGCACACAGACAGAGTCAGACAGAGCATAGTATCAGGAGCAGCCTGAGGGCAACTCTTCCTCACTCCAGTGGTACTCAAAGAGGCAATCCGCTGAACCTTATCCAAGATTTTCCGTTGAAAACTCTTATGGCCCTAGGCGGAAGACCCCAGTTCTTACCTATGGAGTTCCTACACTGGTAGAAAGCATTCAGTCCCTTCTTCATTCTTTCCTCGGTGTTTCGTTACCAGTTCAGCTTGCTGTCCAGGACAGCACCCAAGTACTTGACCTCAGAAGACAACGGCAGCTCCCTACCAGCTAATCTTGGCAACCTGAAGGTTTCAATTTTGTACCTACGCGAGAACAAAACGAGGTCCGTCTTATTTGGATTTATCCCTAGACCACAGTTCGTTGCCCAAGAGGATAAAATTCCAAGAGCAGACTCCATCAGTTCCCCCAGCGTCGACAAAAATTTTTCACCCACAAGAATAGCCACATCGTCGGCATATGCCACAACCCTAAAGCCCCTACTTTCTAGGAGCCTTAGACCAATATTTGCAACCAAGAGCCACAATAGAGGGGATAGGACACCCCCCTGTGGTGTACCCCTGGTCGCACGCTTGACAATAGAACATCCACCCAGATTCGATGGGATTAGTCTGTTACCCAACATGTGGGTGATAAACCGCACCAGAAAATCTGGGGCATGTATATCCCTTAATGAATACTCAATAGAAGAAGTGGTAACATTATTGAAGGCCCCCTCTATATCAAGGAAAGCCGACAGTGTGTACTCACCCCTACCCAAATTCGCCTCAACAAAATCTGTCACATCATGAAGAGCGCTCTCAACTGACTTAATATCCTCTGTACTTAATGGCCTCAAAATATAAGTTCGTCTTTCGACGCGTTTCAATGTACATATGTTGTAAGAAAGATGGCAAGAGCATATCGTTGATCTCAGGTAGAAAGGCCCTAACTCACACTTTTTTCGAAATTGATTTTTTTTTTGTGATTCCAATGCATTTAACATAAATACACCTCCTCACAAAATTTAAGGCGATTTTATCAAAATGCGAGTTAGGGCCTTTCTACATGAGACCAACGATATGTAGCTGTGAGGTCTGATGTTTCAAAATTTTAAATTGTACACCAAATAGAGACAAGATAACTACTGTATAACGGGGGTTTCCCAAGGTGTTCTCTATTTTTTAAGTGATTTTTTTTTTTTATTGTTTTTAAAACTTTTTAAAGTTTTTGTGCTTAGTTTCAAACATTTTGAACTCTTTTTTCAAATTACTTTCAAACTTACACTTCAAAACGCTTAAAACAAAATATGAACGCTTTGGAACGTTTCTAGCAGGATTTCTTTACTCCTTTCGTTTTAAGTTTCTTTATGATGTTTGAAATTTTAATTTGTACGCCAAATAGAGACAAGATAACTAGTCTCTCGTTTTATATTTAAATACGATGTTAGCAATTATCAATTTTTAATTTTACACACAAGAAAAGTATACGAAAATTTCACTAAAAATTGTTCAAAAATTCTTTTCAAATTAAATTGAAAAACAAAAAAAATTTTTTTTCCCACTAAAGATCCTTTCTTTAACAAGGATCAGCAAAAACTAATTTGAACAAAAACTTTAAAATTACAAACAACACACGAACCCTTAAGAAAAAAGACTCTCCTATTTTAAAAGCAAATTAAAAAAAAACAAGAAGAAGAAAAAGAACGCAAAAGGACCTTAGAAAAGTCAAAGTAAAAAAGAAGAATTGCAAGCGTAAAATTGTTCATGATCCTGCTGTCTTCAGTTATAAATTGTGTTCCTGCTGCTGCCTGTAGTGCGGTGTGGTGTGGTGTGGTATGCTATATTAGGGGAGGGTTGTAGACTAACAGCTGTATTATGAACCTTTAAGTTCATTACAATGGCCTTTGTTGTTGCTATTGTTGTTTTGCTTCATCACTTAACATTTGTTTTATGGTGTTTAAGGCTGCTGTTTTTAAGACTGCTTCTTTGGTAAAAGGCAGATGCTAGTTTTCTGTTGGTTTTTCTTCTCTTCTTTTGCTTTTAAGAAGTTCTGAAGAAAAAAAACCTAAAAGAGATTCCCAGAAAACCTTAAAAAGATAAAAATAAAATTCCTTAACATTGACGCAATAGCTCAATTGATTTTTGTCCAGCCTAGCTCGCACGTTGCAATAAAAGGAGAAAAAACTTGACCAAGTGACATGCATCCTCATAGGGAATCCTACCCTGATATAGCCACAAGCGAAGTGACATGGCCGCTAGGTGAAGTGAAGGGCTACAACGGACCCTTAGGCCTCTGGCTGAAGGCGTAGAGCTGTTACAGTGAAGCATTACCCTTCCAATCTAACCTAAGACCATAGGTATTCCGATTGCCCCTGATAAACTGGCTATTATTCATTAGTTTTACAGAGAATCTCAATCTCGTTAACAGCAGGACTCTATTGGACTCGTAGAGATAAGAACAGAACTTGATATGGCCGTCCATCGCACCATATCGGTTTTCACGAGCCATTACGCTTTTAGATTGCATGTCGTCGAATGACTTCCTTAGAATTTGTGGATCTGAGGAGGAGGAGACTATCTTTCACTTTATGTGTCAATGATGTATTCTTGCAATAAAGAGACAAAGGCTCCTAAGCCCTCATTTTCTGACATACTTGGCTGAGTTTTCCAATATAAAGATTCTTGCAAAGTATGATTTTCTCTCGAATCAGGTTTGCGCCCTCCTCGAATCTAATCTCTGTAAACATTACTACCTTTTTTCTTCTTCCACAATCCACTATCATCATATATTATGGAATATATGATATGAGCGGTGGTCGTGAATAAAAAAACAGTGACAAGCCTAAAGATATAACATCGACAAGAATGGAGAAATCTTATAAATCTAATCTGTATAAGCTCACAAAAATTACGGACGGTATTCATTGTGGCTTAATAACAGTAGGGATCTCTGGAGCGTTACCAAATAGAAACCATAGGAAATGGATCGGTTACACCACCATTAAAAAGAATGAAAGTTAAATACTCAAGGCTCTAAAAGCTGTGACCTACCAAGGCATACCTACAGATTTAGGATAGTGCAATCGTACATGCGCAAACGCAAAAAAATAACAGCAACTAACCGTATAAGAAAGACATTTTTTATGAAAGCAACACGCTTCCAAGAAGGGTAATGAAAAGATCAGCTTATTAGTCTTATTCGAGGAGAACTGGATTAGGTGGTGGAGGGGATATTTGAGGATAAAAACTAAATAAATTGTTTTCTTTTTTCATTAAAAATTCCATGTATTGTATTATTAATTCCTTTTTAAGCATAAAAAGAAATACAAAATAAATTACAAAGAAGAATGAAATAGAAATAGTGTATAAAAGTAGATTTTTATGTAAAAAAAATGTACGATCTACGGAAATATTATAAAGAAATTAACAGTATAAAAAGAAAATCACTTAAGAATATAAATTAAATTAAGAATAGGAAAAATGGGAAAAAGAAAACAAACTAAAACACAAATTCAAAATTAACTACGGAAAGCTAAGCATACAGTAGATTAAAAAAAAAATATAAATTTATTGGTTTTTTTTGTTTACTTTTATTGAATTTTTCAAAATAATTTGTGTTTTGTTGTAGTTATTAAGCTTTTCTATTTAATAACACAGTAAAACCATCGCTATTATAGTAATGATTCTAGATTTAATTACTGTTTTTGTTTAATTTTCTTCTTGTTTTTTTTTTCTCTTTAAATTAAGCTGTTAATTAACACTCAAATGATTTAAAATTTTTGTTTTGTTTTTTTGTGTAGGGATAACAGAAGTTATTCAAAATAGATATTTTTTTCGGCTTTACCCCGTCTTTTTCCCGGCTGTATTAACAAAAAATAATAAAGAAAATTGTTGTTTGTGTATGTATTCCAGCTGCTGTTGTTGTTGTTGGAACTGTTTTAGATATTGTTGATAGCAATTTACAAGTCTTCATCCTCGTCGGGCAAGGCTGTTTCTTGAGCTTCCTGTAAATCGCGTTCGATTTGTAATTGCCAGTCCTTGTCCATTTTGACTTCTGGTGGCAGTAAAGCAGGCATTGCTACAAATTCCAAATTGGGATCACCAACCAATTTACGGGCCAACCAAAGGAAAGGCTTCTCAAAGTTGTAATTCGATTTGGCGGAAATATCGTAGTACTTGAAAACAAATTAAAAAAGATATACAAAAATTAATACATTCCTTCCTCCTTCTCTTTAATTATCTTCATAATTCAACTCACTTGTAAATTCTTCTTTCTGTGGAACACAATACTCTTGGCCTTCACTTTACGATCCTTAATATCGACTTTATTGCCGCACAACACTATGGGTATATTTTCGCATACACGCACCAAATCTCTGTGCCAATTTGGTACATTCTTGTATGTAACACGTGATGTTACATCAAACATAATAACAGCACACTGACCCTGAATGTAGTAGCCATCACGTAAGCCGCCAAATTTCTCTTGACCAGCTGTGTCCCAGACATTGAAGCGGATGGCACCACGATTAGTGTGGAAAATCAAAG
The DNA here is from genome assembly GCA_927399465.1 of Sarcophaga caerulescens. Lineage (NCBI taxonomy): Eukaryota > Metazoa > Arthropoda > Insecta > Diptera > Sarcophagidae > Sarcophaga > Sarcophaga caerulescens. Next base: position 115,055,641 of record OV656873.1, on the reverse strand, counting down.
GATGCACTTCGACACCCAAGGTAGCAACGTATTTCTTTTCAAATTCACCGGTCATGTGTCGCTTAACGAATGTTGTTTTGCCGGTACCACCATCACCGACCAAAACGCATTTGAATGTTGGAATATCTTGTTCTGGTTGAGCCATTTTTTCTTTCGTTTAGTTTTCTATTTCAATAAGAATTCTGCAAAGAGAAATAAAGAGGAGAGTTAATAATACAAAAAAATAGTAACAAACTAGCAGGAAGAAGTGGCCATGCACTCGAAGCTGTCTGATTTGGAGTCTTATTGATTTTGCAGGATGACGCCAATTAAGACTAAATCTCAGTTGGAGTCACTTTCTTCAAGAGACTAATATTTCCCCTTTATAACTGACCTGCCAAAATGTTTGGCTGAGAACGAAATACCCGCATGTCTGTTATAAAAAAAAAGCCGCAAAAGATTACTAAAAAATTCATGTGGTTACTTTAATTATTTACGATTTTCTAAAACTAAACTTAATTGTTTATAAATATAGAAAGCCTAAAATTAATAAATTTATTAAAACAAACACGAATTAAGTTAAACTGTATGAACACACAATGTTAACTTCTTCGACTAACTTTAACGATGTTAACTTAACAGAGCTGCTGTACAGTTAACATTAAATAAATAACAAAAATTCAATGCCAAACATGACAGTTTGACTGCTAAAAGCAGAAAAAAAATGATGGACACCAGAGTACAACAATCATAACCTCAATTCTTTTGCAAATTACGCGAAGTAATCTCATATAAAGAGAAAAACTCTTAAATTTAATATAATTTACAATAAATGAATCATTTGCTTTAAATAAAACGTAATAAAATTAAATAAATGATTTTAATTTTAAATGTTTAAACATATTTCATGAACTTGCGAAAACACATGTTTTCTTTCTTTTTCTCTTTTTGCGTGTGTTTGATATTCAGCCATGCCTCTGCCAGCAGTGACGCTAGCAAGCCGAATACAAGGCCTTTCATATAAAACAGCCAGACATACAAATTTTTAGCGTCCGCGCCAACTTTAGCTTGAAGTATTTCATTAATTTCGTAGAACTATTTATTATTAAAACAATTATTTTCTTTATAACTTTTACATCCTTAAATGTTTTCCACTTAATAACTCTTACTGCATGCGTCACTTTTCGTTTTTTTTGTTGTAGAATATTCTATTTGGAATTTGGCAACCATTAAAATAAATCATGTTCGTTTTTCTTTTACAACTCGCACCACCACATTTTTTTTCATCTTTATAATTGTAATTTCTATAGCATTTCTTTTAACTTTATTTATATTTTTGCTTACACTTTTTAATTTTAATCAATTTATTATACTATTTAAGCAAAATTCCTTTATTCAATAATAGAAATTTTGCTTTTTATTCCGGGAACTGCACAAAAATAACGCCGCTTAATAGGTGTGTGTTAAAATGTAATCTATTTTTCTCAGTCTTATTAACTGCTGCTTCTTCTTCTTTGCAAATGCAGATGAAAGTGTTCGGGTAAACTGCCGTTTTCTTTTTCAAACTTCGTCTCGTTGAAAACAATGTGGTATTCAGTGTTGCCATTTTTGATTATATGTAAACAAAACTGTGTAGCTTTTTTTGGTTATTCTTTTTATTGTCAAAAATTGTAATTTTATTAATTATTTGGAAGCTAAAGAAACATAATTTCATTTTGAAAAAATTATATATAAATATTTATACATATATTTCCTATTTTAGTGATTATTTTTTTCAGAAGTTTTTCTCTCCTGGCAAGACTACTGGTTGGAAAAATTCGTTTGTTCGTTCAAAACACAAGCGTTGAAATTAATTCGCAGATTCTTTTTTCTCGTGTCCCTTTGTTTAAATGAAAATGAGATTATACGCTCCTTAAAATATTTTCTACTACTTTTTTTAATACCATTTTATTACACCCCTAAGTGCTATTTGCTGCTTAAGCCAGTGTTGAAAAATTTAGTACTTTTGTATTTTTTTTTCAGTACTTTTTCATTTCAATAATATCCCACCAAGCTTTCAGTACTTTTTTCATCAAATTTGTTTTTGTTGAATTTTTACAAAATGTGGTGAATTTATCCGGCGTGGTGAATAAAATCGAAGTATATGATGAGTTTCAAGTGTGGTGAGTCTTCCAAAATGTGGTGAATTTATCCGGTGTTGTGAATAAAATTGAAACTCACCAAAGTGCCGTTATTCGAAATGAGTACTGCTTTACCATAAATAAATGTACTGTATATCGTGATTTGGATGTTGCGTGTCTAGAATAAGTAATTTACACATCTGTTAGTGGAGGCATTCACTGTAGATCAGCAATGGGATAGAATTCCATACTTTTTGTTCTTGTTTACAAATTCTTTTTTCTACAAGTTAATGATAATATTATCAACTTATAGAAATTTTGTTTGCTGATTTCTTATTCCTTTCAAATACCACACATTTCGGTAATACAGTGTAAAACGATACCTAATTTCATCTCAACTGCCAATAATAACGGTAGTATATGATAAAACAGTTTCTTCACATTTTTTATTGATAGCCTTGATGTATTTTATTTTTAAATTGGGCAGGACTATATAAAAACCAATGTTTAAATAAACATTTTTTAATGAATTTTAAATTCTTCTCACATGATATGTTTTAAAATAAGTTTCAAAATTTAAAAGTATCCATAAAAATTATTTTAATTTTGTGTATCCTTGAGTTTCCTCTTTCTTTATAGCTTTCAATCATCTAACACTGTCTTATCGTAGTTTTCTACTACTATTTTAATACCATTTTTTTGCACCCATTAGTGTTTAGTGCTTAAGCTTTCCTACAGATAGAACTTTGGCAGCACTGTTAGTATTAAAAGTTTTCTTTCTAATAAGTGAGTGGCAAGAAGAAACAAATTTCTTTCTTTTTTTGAAATAAGTGAAGTATTTAAATAGTTATTGATTAAATGTTGAAATTCTAATTAATCGTAAAACATATTTGTTGTAGTCCTTCAAATTTAATGAAAAAGTTAAGTGCTTTTAAGAAAAATAATGTGAAAATAAAAATTGTGTGCGCCGCCATTATTAAATTGTAACAAAATGGAAGGTAGTGAGATGGAAAAAAAAAACCAGTGCAATAGCAACGAAATGGTAATGGAGTATCAAAATTAAAGACACTGCTGGTGAGTGCATTGTTTTTGTAAATAAACCGTTAAATCATTTTAGTTTTAAGAGTTGTTATTGTTTAATATATTTAGATTTATATCATTTACTTTATGATGGAAACATAAACAAACCCACTGTTTTAAAGCTGGGTATTACAGGCGCATTTATTGGCAGGCGCCAATTGGCCCTGTTTTCAAAATGTATTCCTTTATTCTATCATTACATAAGATCTTTTACTATCAGCGGCTTTTGAAATTTAGATTGCTTACATTAGTGGCCATTTGTTACAACCCGATTGGGACATACATAGATCAGCAATGGGATAGAATTCCATACTTTTTGGTCTTGTTTACATATTCTCCAATTTATTATACCAAGACCCAAATGTTCGTTTAAAACTGGGCTTTCTAGTGCAGCTTTTGACTGCCATCTTTTGTGAATTCCAACAGGTTCAATTTTAAAGCTGGGTATTACAGTCGTATTCATTGACAGGCGTCAATTGGCTATTTAAAAGCTTGTATCATGCAGCTCATGATTCTTTCAATGCCTATATTTTTCGCTGGCAAAGGTTAGACCATTAATTGAGACTCGAATCCTTGTCTCACCTCAAAAATAGTTTTATTTAATAGCGCAAGTATCCATGCTTTAGTACCATATATACAGGGTTACCCATTTCTCAAAAGTGAATTTAATTAAACGCTCATTTCAATGAAGCTCATTGAACCAGTCTTGGATTAATTGCAAACTTTATGGGGAAGCTGAAGAATATTTCTTTTTCACTTTTTCAGCAATGTTAGTGCAATAACTTGACAAATGTTGATTTTGAAGTGCTCCAACGTTAGAGGAATATTTATGTATACACGGTTTTTGGCGTAGCACTAGAGAAAAAAGTCTAACTGCATAAAATTACATGATGTCAGTGACCAGGTAACGTCGCTAAAAAATGAAAACTCTTTCTGAAAACTTCTGATGCAGTAAAGCTAAAAACTAATTGTACTGTGTAGCTTATGAAATCATATTGTTGAAACCACAATTCGGTTACCCAATTAAAGTCGGTTATTATGCTCCCACAAAGCACTGAATTGATGGTAACCGTTCTTCCAGAAACACTTTGGAAACAATACCCCCAATGGCACATTAAGGACATAATGATCATCAAATAGTTGTTTTTTTGAATTCAAAAGCTTTCACAATCATTTATTGATTCTCCGAGTTCTATATCCGATCCTATATTGCTTACTGACGTAAACACCGGGTGAGAAATAACTTTCATCGCCGAAGAAAATTTTGGTAAAACAATCTGCATTGAAGGCCTGTTACTCTGGCAGCCAATTAGCAAATCTACGGCGTTGCAAGTGCTAAGCCAGTTTTGATTATTGCGTGAGTTGGGCTTTATAAGAATGGAGGTGCAAATTCAAATAAAAAATATGCCATAATGAACCTTTAAATGGGTTTACAGTTCTGCGAATACCGTGGAATCGACATATGTATTTAGATTATCCGCCACCCTTTCTCTAACAGTAGCGATATTCTCGACTGCATGTACATTGTAGTAATACATAGGTCAGGAAACGTCTGTCTCACGCTTTCCGCACATTCAAATTTCTTTATATTCCCACCAATTTCTTCCACAGCAGGGCGATTATAAATGAAATTTTAGATGGAAAATATTTAAAAGCTGACAGCTTTTCAACATGGGCGGTTTTCGAATTCCTAAATAGATATATCGATGTATCAGTGTTTTTACGCTCCGCTCTATCACTTTTTAATACTCCCTGCTGATCTGTTATTCTTTTGAAGTACCGCACATGTCGGTAATACTGTGTAATACAATTCATAATTTCATATTAACTGCAATTAATAACGGTAGTTTCTGATAAAACAGTTCGTTTAAATTATTTATTGATAACGTGGATGTATTTTATTTCTAAATTGGGCACAATTATATAAAAAACCAATGTTTAAATCACTATTTTTTTTATTTAATTTTAAATACTTCTCACATGATTTGTTTTAAAATACGTTACAAAATTTAAAACTATCCATAAAAATCATTTTTTACATCCCCGAGCTTCATCTTTCTCTTTTTCTGTAGCTTTCACTCATCTAACACTGTCTTATCATCCTTTAGGAGAAAGAAATCATAAAGGAATATATAATTGCAGTGTATTTCATTAAATATTACGATTTATTTTGTTTACTCTAAATTATTATTTGTTGCCGTCGATACCCTTGTATTGCCACCAGCAGTGTAATTAAAGGTAGTGATAGTAGGCGGAGCTTTTATTAACACTTTAACTCTCTGGGTTATATGCTCCCTCAGCAGGCGGCCATAATGATCATAGAGACGCGTCTCTTCAGTATTGGTTTTTTCATCGGCTTTCGATGATTTGCATTCGTAATTCGAACAGCAACGTGGATAATCTAGAAATTCATTGGCAGGCGGCAAACGATAACAATTACCGTCCAATTGAGGCACTTGGCATCTGTAATGTAAGCATTAAATCGTTGTTTAAAAATTATTAGAAATTATTGTTTAATTGTAACTCTTACCTGTCTTCCCATAGTTGTAAATTGCCTAAACATTGCACGCGTATACATTGACCTGGTCGGGTGAAAAATTCTCCTATGTACAGTTCACGTCCTGTTTCATTATCTGTGCATTTGGCATTGTAACGTTCTGTAAAAATGTATAACTTTATTTTTTCCACTTTAACTTTAATTCTTTATAATTTTTTGGCTTTTCGATATTACGAACATGATAATTTTGAAAAAAAGTTGTAGTTCTCATATATAATTTTGTATTTTTTTTTTCATTTAAATTTTGTAAATTTGAAGTTTCTATCATGCTTGAAAATTCGAAGTTATGTTCGAAATTTTTTTTAAAATCCTTAACACTCATTTTTAAGCTTACAAATAGATGTACAAAAAATTTTCTTTATTTGCTTTAATATTTACCAAATTTTCCATATTGGGAAGTTCGAACTTATGTTCGGAATAACTTTTAACCGTTAAAAGGCATGTAAATTAGTTTTAATTAACAATCTTCTTAAGTTGGTTTAATATTTACCAAATTTTCGTTGAAATTGAAAAAAAACATTACATGAATTTCTTGCTAAACTTCAAAATTTTTATTTTGGATATGCAGTTTTTAAGGAAATTTATATTTATATTTTGTATTTTAATAAAAAAAAAACATAAATAAGTTGTCATGATTTCATGTTTTTTGACATGTTCGAAAATTCGAAATTAAGTTCGAAAAATTTTCTCAAATTTAAAATAAGTTTCATCAATTCAAGGATTGAAATTTCGATATTTATTTTAAATTTTTGTAAGAAATTCTGAGGTTTTTTATTTTCGAACATAGCAATTGTAGAGAAAATTATGAAAAGATTCATGTATTTCGAATGTTCAATAAGTTTCTATTCGCGTTCGTATATTTTTGTTTATAAATATTAGAAATAAATTGAGGATTTTATTTTCGAGCGTAGAATTCATGTACAAGGCGTTTAATGAACATTTTGAAATGTAATTTTTTTTTGTTTAGAATTTATTTATGGCCTTGAAATTGACCTACAAAATTTTCTTTTCGATTTTTATTATTCTCGTTTTATTTTTCATTTTTTGATTGCAACTTACCACGTAAATAAGATGGTGAGGGATGGCCTAATGTTTCCTTTATAACAGGATTTATGCACATTAAAATTAAGAAGAATTTTTTCAAAATTTCCTTATAAAAAAATGAAGAATTCATTTTATTGTTTTTGTTTTTCAATAAATTATTGATAAAAATGTTGTTCTTTTCCAAACGTTCTTTACTCTGCTTAATCTCAAGTTTAACTAAGTTCCTCTGGTCTATTTTATAGGCTTTGAACCTGTAGACGAAGCGTGATTTATTGTAAGATTTGCTTTTGCAAAATCGTTTTTATTTCGGTTTTTATATAGATTTCTTATCTCTGATGAATTGTTTTTGTTTTTTGTCAAGCTGATGATTTCAGTTTTGTTTACTTTTGATTTTAAAAAGTCTTGAACAAAAATTGATAACGAAGCAAATTTTTTTTATGATTTTATTTTATTTTACTACTTGGAATAAATCTATATAATATAGAAACTAAATTTAGTCATCATTGATGAAAAATCGTAAATATATTGTAAACAATCTCCCCGGCTAAATTGTATCATTTTCTTAATATTTTAAAATATTAAATACAAGGGCAACACTTTTTCTCTTTTTTAATTACTACCTATATGTGGTAAACATTTAACAGAGCAGAATAAACATACGTTCTGTTACTGCTTGTTATGCAGATACCGTTTTATCTACCTGTGGTTAATTTTCCTTTCGAAAGTTCAGATGTTAATAGCAGTCCTTAATTGTTTTTCTCTTTAACTTACTCGCACTGTTATGTATTGAGTTTCTGTAAATGAAATAATCGCCCTCTGTTATGGTTTTTTATGCAGTAACTGTTCTATTTGTGAAATTATGTGGATACTCATCTGTTATGTTTCTTAACAGAGCACAGCATGTTTAAATAACTCTTATCTGTTACAGCGCATGGCGGGCGACATAGTGAATTTAACTGATCAAATTTGCTATGGGTTGGTAATACTTATTTTGGAATAAAATATTCCATTTCTTAAAAATTATACTCCACACTTTCCCGAATGAAACAGCTTCTCTGGCAATTCACAAATTGTTTTGAAAATTTAAAAATCTTGACAAAAAAAAATTATTCGTTTTAACAAGTCTTGGGATAGAGACTTGCTGCAGGTATTATCCCGCAATATATCCATGGTATCAGGGATTCTAAAATAGGTTTCCTTACGGTCAGGCGTTACTTGGGACCGAAGATATAGGCGTCGACAATAATACATCTACAAATAAAAAAAAAGTCATCGCGAAAAAATGCAAGTCATCGACCCAAAAATTGTATCTCATCATCCAAAAAAATGCAAGTCTTGTAGAAAAAAATGCAAGTCATCATATAAAAATTGCAAGTCATTGACCATAAAAACGCAAGTCATCGTCCAAAAAGTGCAAGTCATCGACCATATAAATACAAGTCATTGATCAAAAATGCAAGTCATCATCTAAAAAATATATGTAAGTCATCGTCCACAAAATGCAAGTCATCGAGCAAAAAATGCAAGCCATTGACCAAAAAATGCAAGTCATCGACTAAAAAAACTCAAGTCATGGATCTAAAAAATGCTGTCATCTACCGAAACAATGCAAGTTATCCACACAAAAAAAATGCAAGACATCAACCAAAATTGGAAGTCGTCACAAAAAAAAAAATGCAAGTCATCCACCCAAAAAATGCAAGTCATCAACCAAAATTGGCAGTCGTCACAAAAAAATGCAAGTCATCCACCCAAAAAATGCAAGTCATCAACCAAAAAAATACCAGTCATCACAAAAAAAAATTCAAGTCATCCACCCAAAAAATGCCAGTCATCACAAAAAAATGCAAGTCATCCACCCAAAAAATGCAAGTCATCACAAAAAAATGCAAGTCATCCACCCAAAAATTGCAAGTCATCACCAAAAAAATGCAAGTCATCGACCAAAAAATGCAAGTCATCAACCAAAAAAATGCCAGTCATCACAAAAAATAAAATGCAAGTCATCTACCAAAGAAATGCAACTTGCGAAAAATACAACATTTTTGTTGCATTATATTATTAACTCAATGAGAATTATTAAGATTTTTAAGTTCATTCATAAAGCCCTTTTTGTTTCTCATATAAAAAAAGTTATATCTCCGGTCCCAAGTAAAGCTCGACCCTAAGGAAAACTGTTTTGGAATCCGTCATACCATGGCTATCCAGCCCATTAGGCCCACTTTCCCCACAGGTCCATTTATACAGAGCACTTTTATTTTGCCCATTTGAAGAAAACAATTAGCTTTGTCGTCTATATCTCCGGTCCTAAGTAAAGCCCGACAGTAAGGAAACCTGTCTTGGAATCCTTGATACCATGGCTATCCAGCCCACTAGCCCCAAGACTAGGTTCATTTCCCCCACAAATCCATTTATTAGCCGATTTAGCCCTATTTATACAGAGCTCCTTCTATCATTGCATGCAAGACAAGTGTGTGTTTGTTTCTTAATACGGTCTAGAGGTGTCATTGGGCTGTAATTTTTTTCCGAAAGTGAACCTGGAAGAACCGTTTCAAACCGTCGTAGTCTAGTGGGTAGTGTGTTGTTTGAAGCGTCTCCGTAGTTCAGCCCTTGGCTCAACCTTTTTAAATCAAACGAAATATTAAAAAATATTTCTTTGACGACTTACTCTCAGCAGATGTTCTGTCAAAAACTCAGAGAGTAAAATAAAATTGCCATGAAAAGTTTCTCAAAAATCTGTCGTTCAGGAGGCGATTTTACACCGTTCGTCCCGCCGCTTATGAATAAAATTAACATACACAGGATAGATATTGTGAGAAGCTAATTTCTAATCCTGTAAGTAAGTAAGAACCTTTGTCGTGAATTTAGAGCCTGTCTGCAATTGAAGATAACGTACTGGGCGCCAAGCGGTTTTAACAAAACGGTGCCACGAGCCACATAACACCATCGATTTCCGGTTTATTGAATGAAAGAGTAATTTAATTAATTTGCCACTAAGGCCATGTGATCTGCTGTCGTTAAACTTTTTTTTGGTGTTGCTACGTCTGTGTCTAAGAGTATAATTCTCTAACATTGGAGCAACGAGATACCTCCCGAAATGTTAGAAAAACTGGTGAAAAATTGATCGACTGTTGCCAGCAATCCAAAGCCATCCTCTAAATTGAACTCTTTAGAAGGGAGTTTCCCTTTTTCTAAAATTTTAAAACTTACGTGATTACATTTTGAACCTTTGATTACGTTTAATTCATTGATTAGCTTGAATTTGATAAGCCAATGACTGAATTTTGCTTACCTGTAAGCATTTTTTGTTTACTTCTGTAGTAAGAATCTTTCCACGTGCGGTTTTTTTTTTGTTTTTATATTTAAAATTATATTGTATTAATATATTTTTATTGTTTTTATAATTTATTTCCTTTTTTTTTATTATTTTTCATATGTTTTCTTAAAGAAAGTAAATCTAAATTTTTATTTTTGCTTATATTTATGGAATTTCTTTCAATATATACTCATTTATTCTCATTTGTTTTCAAAGTGGTTTCACATTGTATTTTAAATTATTTTTTATTTCATTTTTCGTTTTAATATGAGATGAATTTCGAAAGTTTGTTTGTGTTTTTCTATATGAAATATGGCATGAGATCTTATAATTATGAACTTGGTTTTTATCATTTCTTATTGTTTTTTTTTTTATTTAAATTTTCTTTTTTATAAGACTTAAAACTATTTAAAATTGAAATAAATTTCGAAATAATGTTTCTGCTGAGATTTGTTAAAGGAAATTCGATTTAAAATTAAATTCTTTAAAAAAAAGTTAAAAAAAAACTATAAAAACCACCAAAAAAAAAAACGAAAAAAATTTCATAAAAATTCTTATTTGGGGAACCCTGTTCTATTTCTTTGCGTTTTGTTTCTTAATTTTGTATTTTTTTTATTCCGTATTCAATTGAAAATTTACAAAAAAAAAACTCCCTTGTTTTAACACCTGCATTGTGTTTTAAACAAACATAAACTGGGGTTGCGTACACTTTTTGGGTAAATCCAGCGTCAATCTCAACCATTTGCCTCGACACGAAGGTGCCGCCAAAGCACTCCATCTGGTAGTGCGACCCGGTAAGCCTTCGCCTCGACAATGATATTGTATGGGTGGTGGCGGTGGATATGGTGTCGTAGTTGTTGTCGAAGTTGTTGTAGATGTTGTTGTCGTAGTTAATATTGTAGTTTTAAACGTTAGGGAGGAGGCAGTATCATAATCATCATGTTCTTCACTAGCACTACTGCTACTACTACTGCTGCTGCTATTATCGATCATATTTTCATCGCTATCATTCATATCCTCTTCGCTGGAAGTATTTACTCCGTCAGATTTGTTCATTGTCGTCGACGTGTCATTGTGGCGTTTAAATTTGTTAGCAACGGCTGTCAGATTGTTATCCGTAAAGTCTTGCACAAATGCTTCAATATCACAACGCACCACAATTCGATCACCTGTAATGTATTCAATACTTTAATATGGGTTTTCTTTGCAGGTTTGAGAAAAATGAATGGATGGGTTAGCTTACCTTCTATTAATAAATTATAGGGTGGCAATTTGTGACAGGTTTTGGAGGTTCTTAAAACTTCAAATTCCACGCAATATCTGCAAATATGTAAAGAAAATATAGAATTTAGCTTTCAATTGAAATAATTTTGTATTAAATTTTATTATTCAACACCAAACTCCACAATTATCTGGGAAGAATGTATAATACTATTGTGGTTATAGTAATTTATACCTCAACTTATTAACTATTAACTGTCAACATTAGCATTCGGTTTGTTTATACTTTATTTTGGTAACTTCGAGAATATTACTGTTTCAATATAGTTTTGTTATTGTAACTTTCTTACTGTTTGTGTTTCTAAGAAGTTTCAAAAAGTGTTGCTCAGGAGAGAATTAGAAATTCTTTATATGCAGAAATTCAATACCAACTATGGTCTAAGCAGGGGTGTGGTAATTTGAATTAGCTACTCAGTCATAGTCACGGATGTACGGTATGGTGAAAATCAAGGAGCAACAGGGATCATAAGTGCCAGTAGACGTACTACGCAGGCGGGTCTGAAAGTTATTCTTTAGGGCCTATTGAGTAATATGTAAAGAAGGTGGCATCCGGAAGCATATAATCTAAATATGAATGGGTTAGGTTTAGTGAATTACTGTAGGATTGGCACTTGGTACTACTGAAAGAACGAAACTGATGGGGTCATGTCATTTCTACTACCCGAACGATGGATTCTATGGCCACAAAAGTTTACTTCTGAGTGTGTATATATAACAAGTGTGATAATATCTGAGAATATTGAATAGGGTGGGATAAATGGAGACGGGCTTGTCATGGGATCGCAGAGTCTTCCAGCTTTTTTTGGAATTCGCAACGAGGTTGAAAATGGAGATGTCTACAGCGTGGCATTTATCTACGGGACGTTTTGTCATGATATTAATGAGACACCCCGTTTTTTTCATTTCATCTTAATTTTTTCTTGATTTTTTCCTCACTTTGCTTTCCTTCTGCTTTCTATATTCCCCCCGCTATTCCCCCCGCTATTGACGATTCTTTTCTGTTTTTATTTGGTTCCTGTTCGTTCTGGAAGGATTTGTTTATAACGGACATAGCCACTTCTAATACAGTGGTACACCACCCTTTCCTAACATAATCTAACCTAATAATCAATAAATCAATAAATAAGTATGTTAAAATCTCCAAGTTCTTATTTATATTTGCAAGATGCTCTTATGGCATCTTAAGGTTTTTTTAAGAAAATTTCCCTTTACCAGTCTCAAACTCTTTATTACACACGGGCTTCTTTATAAGTATAGAGTATGTAAACAATGAATTGATGTTTATGAATTAAACTGGTATTGTTGTTGTTTATTGTTATTAAAGATCCCCTTGTTATGACCTTCTGGTCTTTTCTCTTTATATGTATGTATGTTTGAGTAAGTGTAAGCACTACACTTATTAGTCATGTAAACATTGGAGGCATGTAAACATTCGTTGGAGTAATGAATTAGGCTGGTATTGTTTTCTTTTAATGTTATTGAAGATTAACTATGTTAAGGGCTTTTAATGTAGATTTTTCCTTGTGCGTATATTATCTCTTTTTTTACAATCTTCACTCTTTATTTGATACTGTAAGTTGGAATCAGAGTTGCCACTGAACAAATTTTAATCCTACCAAATTTTTGTAAAAACCTACCAAAATCGTTGAAAACCTACCAGTTTTTTAAATAATGTAAATATATATATTTTTTTGAGAAAAAGTATGACTTTTTTATTAAAAAAGTATTACATATAATTGTACATGTATTAATAAGCCACAAAACACAACAATATAATAAAAATAATTTATAAAACTCATTTCTAATAACATTTTTAAACTAAAAAAATAATTTTTGATCCAACCTACCAAAAATCAATTTTACCTACCATCCTACCAAATTAAAAAAATCCTACCAAATTTGGTAGGTAAAGCCCAAAACGGCAACGCTGGTTGGAATAGAACTGTTATTAGGCATGTAAGCAATGAGAAGTTGTTAATAAACCTCCACCATTATGGCTTTTTTCACTTTAGGCCAACGATTACCATTTCATAGCACAATTGTGCGGAGAGAACTCACACGCATTCTTGTGTTATTTGATTTAGTTGTCGATCAGACTGCGACAAGAACACATGTGCGGCGGATGCTTACTATTTTTTTCAGAATGACACTCAAAAAATATTGTATGTTAAAAGATGCTTTTGATAATATTCAATGCCTTATATATTTTGTCGCATAGTATAATTTTTTTAAATGCTTTGGAATGCTTGCTTTTTCTCCATTAATAAAAAATGGTTTATAATTTTTTTTATTTTCATTTATCTAAAAACATGGTCTATTTTTTAAGCCAAAGATGGATGGATACCTTTACGATCTTTTAATAAAAAATGGATTTTTTTATTTTATTTTTATTTATCTAAAATTATTAAGCCAAAGATAGATAGCTTTACATATGTAAGTTGATAAAATGAAAATCAAAATAACGTATATTACAAACACTTTTCTATGGCTGTAAATAAATCAATTCTCTCAATTTATTTTCTCTCTTACTCACTAATACATAACCAAAAAATTTTTGGTAAACCCTGCTTTAGGCATAATAAACATAATTTCCCATTTATACAATATATTTCGCTATAATAATTTATTATAATTTTGAAATTTATCTTGAAAAGTTGAAATGATTAATTTTTAATTAAAAAAAAACATTCTAAATAATTTTAAAATAAATTCGGGTAGATAATTAATGTATTTTACAAATCTTTTAAACAGATTTTGATATAAAAACAATTTTTTTTACACTTTTTCTAATGCTTTTGGGGAGTTACAAATATTTTATATTTTTCCCTAGTGTGATGCCTTTAAAAGGCAATTATTTTCTAATTTTTTGTTCGTTTTCTTAAGCAATTTGTTTTTTGCTTTTGTTTGGGTTTCTGTGTGTGTTTGCCTGTATGCTGAAAAAAGAACCCTAAAATTATGCAATTTTTTTTTATTTGTTTAGCAATTTTTCTGGCAATAAACAAAAACAATATGTTGTCTTTTTAAAATGCCCTTAAAACAAATTCGATGTACTAAAGAAAAAAAGAAAAAGAGTGAAAGAGAGAGATACACAAAATTAAATTTAACTGTTCTCCGTTCAATTTGTTTGGGCAAGTGTGCGTGCGTGTGTGAGTAAGCAAGCAATTGTTATAATGGTAGGTTAGGAAACTCTAAAAAGGTTTAAAAAAAAAAACAAACTCAAACTCAAACGGTATTAGTGTTGTATTGAATGTTTATTGAGCATATTTACATATATATTTCTGCTCAAAGTTAGTTCTCTCTCTCTCACATATTTTATTGCATTAAAATGGCAAATTCAATTGAATTTTATGCCCCAAAAACATTTTCGAATAATTTTATTGTGTTCGAACAACAAAATTTAATAAATAAGAACATTTTTGTGCTCAATAAATAGCAAATAACAATAAAAGTGAAAAAAGCAAGAGAAAGAAATATATGGCTCCTAAGAGAGACACATACGGAAAGAGAATTCAATTAAAAATACAAACGCACTGTTGCCGAAGGTTTGAAAGAATTTTGTAAGCAATTTTTTAAAGTTTTTTTTGTACAACAAAGGAGTATTGGTGTCATGAAAAGTACTGTTTTAAAGGTAAAGTTAATAAATAAAATTAAAAAAAAGATATTTAGAAAGCATAACAAATCGAAAGTATTTTCTAGAAGTTGCCAAGTCGGAAAAAGGTGAAATATAAAACAGCTAAATGGTACATTATCAGTCAGGTGTATGAATATGAATAGTTTAAAAACCGTGGAACGCATCAAAATTGTTACAACTAGACTACTAAAATGGTCATTCTAACAAGACCAGTTTTCCAGCAATACGGAGTGATTATGGCCGTCATAAACGATCTCCTAAGCAAGGAATTAAGAAAATTGTAAAGAGACTGAATGCGTTACAGAAAATAGCACCGTATATAGCTTTCAGCAAAAAAGCTTATTTTTCACAGTGTCTTGCCCCGGTTAATCCAAAACTGATTGTCGGAAAGCCGTTGCATGAGAAAAAAGTAACTGTTTAGTAAATATTTTAGTCTGGAGGTGTCATTGGGTCGCACTTTTGCGATAATATGATGAAGGAACAGACGTTACCGTCAATTCAGATTGCCATGGCTGTATAATAATCAACTTTTGGTGGACTGCAATTGAAGATTATAAGCTGAATGGTACGTAGTTTCAACAAGATGGTGGAACTAGAAGTATAAAAGGACCCATTTTGGCTTTATTGCATGAAAATATCCAGACAGATCAATTTTACGTTTTGGCGACATCAATTGGGCATCACTTCTTTAGAAAATCATCCAGGAACAGACGTTACCATAAATTCAGAGTGCTAAAGGCCGTGTAAGAAACAATTTTTTGTGGTCTGCAATTGTGGATTATGAGCTGAATGGTACCATTTTGGCTCTACTGCATGAAAATTTCCAAAAAGATCAATTTTATGTTTTGGCGACATTATTTGGGCACCAAGATGACACGCATTTGTGCTGTTAAATTGTTTTTTATGTACCTGTGAGGCACAAAGCAGCAGAAGAGTCAGTTACTGATGACAGTGGTTAGATCCATTGCTCTATATGTTGCTCCTATATGGACCGAAGCTATAATAGGGAAACATATAGGAAGGAAGTAAATGCTGCCTACAGGCGAGCAGACCTGGAAACGCTAATGCGCAATCGAATCATGGTTGTGACAATGTAGTGGTCCATGTTGATATTTGGAACTTTTATCGTGCGAACATCTCGTACATTGGAAACAATGCCTCCTTTCAACCACAATGTGATCAAGATGGTTGACTGTTGATCGATTAGGGAACCACCAAGTGGCTCTGTGGACATCGACTCTGATGCTGCATACTACCATATTCCTCGCCGCAGCGAAATCGATCAGCCTCACACCGTTGGAGGTTTGGTGGCACAGGAGTGAACCCAGAGACGTGATGGCAAAGTCTCTTACTAACCACAAAACCGCATTCAAATTTGTGCTTTTCCGTATTGCAGCTGTAATAAAGATTGCACGATGCAAGCCTCCATCTCCATCCTGTCCTAACCATCGCATTTCTTGAATGGCAGTGCTGTCAGTCCTACATTTCTTGAGGGCATCCGTAGGCGGAAGTGCCTACCCTATGGAGAGTCCGGAGTTCTTAAATCGTAGTCCTTTAAACGTTAACCGTGGTTGTCAACTTTTTAGGAGATATCGTTGTAGGCTTGTAATATTGCTTTCATTGGATATTGTTTTTACATGGTGGGTTGCAAGCCCTACGCACATACGATTTAAAGACCAGGTGGTTGGACTGCGCTGCACGCATTAGTTAATATCCAGCGGGTGCTAGAGGGACCACGAGGTGGCTGCGTATAAACTTAAATACAGCAAGAAATGGATCGTTCTGGCGGTCATCATGTTCCCATGCATCCCATCCCATTTCTCTCAGTATATTTAATTTCCTTCAATTTCGTATTGTTTTTGCTGCTTTAAATCAAATTGAAACCTTAGTTGTGCTTGAAAAGAGTAAGAAAACAACAGTAATAACAGTAATGCAATTAAAACAACAATTGTAAATAAAAATAACACGCTCTCACATATCCTTCTTATGCTAGCACAGAAGCAAAAAAAAAAACGTCGTGTTAAACACTCTCTTTGTTTTATGTAAACACCTATGAAAACCACACAACAAAACTTGTTTATTTGTTTTGCAAACACAAACACACACATATCCACTTACTTCTTTTTAGTAATTAACTTAGCAGACGTAGAGATTTAAAGAGAAAGAGAGTGAAAAATTGAAATGTAGTGGAATGAGCATAATAAACTTTACATGTTTTTTGCTTAAGAAAATTCTCTTTAAAAGGAGTGTGTGAGAGAGAGAGATAGGGAGAGAGAGCGTGAAGTGTTTTTGTGTGGGAGTGAACACAACTACTTGATGAAAATCCCTTTTTTTAACATGAAATTATATAAGGAATCTAAATTGTAAAATTAAGAAATCCAATTAAATACCGTTAATAAAAGAAAGGGAAATTCTTATTTACTTTTTCGTTTGTTTTTGTTTTTGTTCTTTGTTAGGCTAATAAGGAAATTTTGTTTAATTTCCTTACGGCTACGCAGATAAATTTAATTTGTTTGCAACAACAACAACGAATTAAATGCCGTTTTATTTGAAAAGATTTTTCTTGTGCTGTTAGCACACACACTAGGTTCTGCATGGTGTGCATAAGTGTTAGTGAAATTATGAGAGAGAGTGAATATTAAAAAACCAAATTCTTAACGTGACCAACTAAATTAATATTTAATGGCTGTGGTTTTAAGACTTTTAATGCATTTTCTTGCAAAAAGTTTTGAGATACTTACGGAAATAATAAATTAATGAGTGAAAGTGCATCTTAGAAAATAAAAGGCTTAAGGTGACCAACTAAATACCTAATTTGAAAAGTTTTTTAAGATCTTATGGAGACAAATCTTGAAACTTTTGCAGAAATCAATGACAGAGTGAAAGAGAAAAAGACAGAACCTTAGAAAACAAATGCTTAAGGCGAACAACTAAAGAAGTGCACTTTTTTTTTTAACAATTTGGAGTTTTTTAATTAGTTTTGTTAAGGATCCCCTGTTCCTTGCAGAAATAAATACTGTTGGTACTATTCACAAGGATCATTACATCTACGGAGTAGCACTCAGTCCATACAATTGCTTTAAATATTTTGGAATCAAATTTGGACAACAAACTAAGCTGAAATATGAGTGCACTATACTGCAGCACTGAGGCGGTAGCTGATGTTTATTGCTGCCAGAAAGCAGTCGGCCTTTAATGGAATAAATTAAAAAATTGCAACATGGTAATCGAGTCAAACCTATTCTACTCGGCTGTGGTTGGCGTTCGGCTCTTGAGAATCGTAGCGATTATAATAACAATGGATCTACATTTTTTACAATTACATTGCTTCACATAGAGAGGATTTCATAAGCATCGTTATGCCGTTCTCACAGCATTTTGAGGTACAGGCCTGGATTACGTAACTATGGATAGAAATCATCATATTCTTTAGAGCTTAAATCCATGACTAAAGTTTAATTTTCAATAATTTCTTCGTTTAATAACACTAAAAAGTGTGTGAATGCTAGGCGTTTAAAATAAATTCATTTTAATAAAATTATGTTGCTTAGTTTTAGGCACAGAACGCTTTCTATCTCAAAGATCCCCTTTTCTTAATTGCCTATTAATAGCTTTACATACAATCCTTGCTATTTCCATTTTTAAACAATTACATGGTCTTGTTTAACAGGAAATTTGAAGGAAAGCAGAGTTAATCTATTTTATTTGCTATTTTTTCGCCTTCCTTTTCAATTCCACTTCATAAATAATTGCCAACAGGTATTTCCTTAGTTCTCAAGCACCCAGCTAATATTTACATGGCCCCTAACCCTGCTCCTAACCTCACTTTCTAGTAATTTACGCTTAAAGGAAGTGTGTGTCTGCTTGGCGGGCAAACAGAAAAATTCATTTCAATGAAATTTAGCAGCATACTTTCAGGAAAACAGTTTTTTACACACACACACAAAGGGAGAGAGGTAGGCCGAAAAGAGAGGGAAATAGAGAAATTGACTCTTTAAGTTACAAGGGGAAACGGAAATCGAGCTACTTAAATGTTCAATTACTTTATACGTTTCATTTCCTTTCCTTTTTCGCTTTTTTCTTGTTTTCTTCCCATTTTGCCTTTTTTCCCAAATACCTTTCAATGGGTTTTTGAAGAGCTGCAGGGATGAAGGGGAGTGGAGAGAACCGGCTTAATATTGGCAAAAGGTGTTTATTGACTGTGGGGGTTGTCTGTCTGTATTGTTATTTGATAATAAATTTTATTTGCGTAAATTTTTAAGCCTATTATGTCTACTTCCGGGTTTATTTAAAGCATAATTTATTTGCCTACCTTAAGGCGCTTTAAAAACGGAATTCAATTTTAAAATTATAACTGATTTACTATGGCAAAGGCATGATGCTTATGCTTAATTGCCAAATTAAGTTGATTTATTTACTATGTTCGAAACGAACCCTAATTAGTATTAGAAAAGCACACAGGAAATATATGGGAACTTAAAGGGGCCAACTAAACTCATAAATACCATTATATTTAATATTGGATTATATACACTTACTTTCATTTGATCTCGGGCTAAATAGAGATCAAATTAAAAGAAAGAAACTACATAGAGAGGCATGAAATATATGTAGATATGAGAACAATAACAAATCAATAATAGATTCTAGAAGTTGCCAAACTGGAAATAAATTAAATATAAATACAGCTAAAGCGTGGTCAACTGTAGTAAAAAGAGTGGCACTTAGTGCTTTCAAATCATGCTTTCAATTTATTACGAAGCCATTATGACTACGGATAGTTTAACAACCAAAGAATGCATAAAAAAATAGTCAAAACTAATTATATTACGGGGTGATTCAAACCTGGTTACTTTTTCTGTAATACAGGGTGAACGTGGTCGTCATAATCGATCTCTTAAATAAGGAATGGATAATGGTAGGTAGGGACACTTAAGGAGTTTGCATGGACACACTTAGGCCACATATGGCTCATTGTAATACCACATTTTTCCATTTATCCCTTGGTTCCGGTACCAGTCTCAAACATTGCTAATATCAATGCATGACAGTTCAGATCCAGCTCTTCCATATAGTAGGCATCAAGGTGCTACTTCCTCCTTAGACATAGTGTCCGGCATGTACACAATAGGTTAAGAACACTCCTCATCTATGCAGCTTCAATAGAAATCTTTCGCGCGATGTCCAAGACCAATGCTCGAATTCTAGATTATGAGCTCGGATGGCATGTGTTTTCAACAAAACGATGGCACAAGCCATGCAATACGATCGATTTGGCTTTGTTGCGTTTACAGTTTCCAGAACGAATAATTTTACGTTCTCGTAATCTGCTAACGCTGCGGTATTTGAAAACCAACATTTGTAATGTTATAGAGGAAATACCGTCCTTTATGAGAAAAAAGGTGGTCGAAAACTATCTAAGGAGGAGTGTCTGCTGCAATCAATTCAGAGGCGTTCATTTGAATGACATTGTAATTGTGCTTCGTACACGATGATCCGACTGACCATACTGGCCATAATGTTCTCGAAAATGCAAGTGAACCAAACAAATTAATGTGACATCAGCCTCTGTGGACCAGTAAGTAACTGCCGTATTTACACGACGTTAGCCGCTGTAGTGTACCAAGTGACTGGGACGACGAAAGCACTCTACTGAAGAAAAGAGAGAACTAATTAAAAATCTTCGAAAAAAAAGGCAAAACTTACAAAGAAATTAAGGAAATTCTTAAGTTACTCCGATCAAATGATCCCAAATGCATTAAAATATAAAAAAAGCCCGAAACGCGTGGGCTCAAGGGCAAAACATCAACTGTCGATGACCGCCGAATTGTGCGAAACAGCAAACTAAATCCTTCTGCGTCTTCAAACAAATTCAAAAGGATCTGAATCTTGTCGTAAGTGGCCCTACTATTCGTAGGCGTCTGATGGACAACAATTTATTCGCAAGAAGTCCACAAAAGGTGCCATTGCTGAAAAAAAAAACAGCAACAGCACGCTTAAAGTTTGCCCAAGAACATATCAAATATCCGAAAGAAAAATGGAGAAACATACTGTGGACCGACGAAAGCAAAATTGTTTTATTTGGTGGCACTGGGTCTAGGCAGTATGTTAGACGTCTACTCAACACCAAATATAAAGCTCAGTATACACAAAAGACAGTTAAACATGGTGGTGCAAAACTAATGATATGGGGAAGCTTTTCATATATAGGCCCAATACATCTAATTAGAGACATAATGGATAGGAACGTCTATGTCGGCACTTTGAGAGAAGGGATGTTACCATATTCCACGCCTTTAAAATTGGGACACGAAACACATCAGTAAATTGGCAAATGAGTGGTTTCGGGTTAATGGGGTAAAGGTTATAGCTTGGCCAGCTCAGCCTCCTGACCTTAATCCCATAGAACATCTATTGGGATATGTTAAAAAGTATGCTGCAGAGAAACAACCTTCAAATGCAGAAGAACTATGGATCACAGTGCGCGGATGCGTGGCATCAAATTCCTTTAAACAGATGCCAAGATCTTATTGACTCAATGCCTCGTAGATGTGCTGAAGTCATTAAAAACAAAATTTATTCAACCAAATACTAAAATAGATTTACTATTTTAAGATAATATCAAACTTTTGTGCCTTTTGTTTAAAAATTATTAGGTTGTGTGCTAACACTCCTATTATTTTGAACAATTAATTTTGATAGTAAGTTTTATTTACATTTACATTTTTTGTTTTCGTAGTTTTAACTAAATAATTAAGTGTTAAAAAATTAGAAAATGATTTAGAAATAAATTTTAAGTCAAAAAAATTTGATAGTTACTTTTTTATTTTTCATAATTTTAAACTTTGCTTTCAAATGAAGGGCACTAATATTATTTTGAACACAACTGTAAGTTTTAAGCCCGTAATTCTCTTCCTAACTCTACTATAAAGTGTGTGTGTATCTGCATGCATTCGTGAGTATCCTTTACTACATACTACTACATTTACAATCAAGTTATTGCAGTGAAAAAAAAAACCAACATGGACAATAACAGAAAACAACAACATTTACAACGACGTTAACAGTAGTAGGGAGAGAAATATAACTACAAGCAACGAATATTAAAAGTGTAAATACAATAACAAACAATAACAATAATAAACTGTTATGATTTGTGTCAACTAATCAAAAACCGAAAAAGAGAGAGAGCGAGCAAGAGTATAACAAGTAAGCTCAACTTACTTGAGGCGATCAGTTGTGATACAAACGCGATACCGTTAAGATGATATAAGAAAACGAAAACAAACAACACGTAAATAAAAAACAAAACAAAACGTAAACAAATCAAGTGGTGTACTAAACAATATTAAGGCTAATGCCGACAAAAAAAACGGGAGCAATGACAACTATTTAAAGAGACTCCCTGGCACTGCGTGTAAAGTTAACCGTACGCGCTATACACTGAAAAAAAGAACCCACTTAAGTAACAAAAGAAATCTTTAATCTTTTTTCTTTTGTGATTATGAGGGAGGGTTCAGTGAATGAATATTAATTTATGAAAAGAAAAAATGAAAAAAGAAGAAATCATAATCAAAAGCATAAAAATAAATATGTTTTGCGGTTGATTTAGAGAAAAAAAAATATGAAATATAACCAAAGGGGAAGTTTTGTCTCCGACAGGCAATCATCATATCATTTATGATAATGAAGTGTAAAATTTAAAACATGTGATAAGATACTCAAAACATGTTGCATATTTAATGATAAATTAATTAATTGACGACATAATTTAACTCAAAAAAAGTTCATAAAGGAAATTGCACAAAAAAAAAAATAATTGAGGAAAAAATTATTCAAAAAATTAATTTTAAATTGATAAATTCCAAGAAAAAAGGCATTAAAATATTCTATTATAATTTGTTTTGCTTCTTAGAAAAGAGCAGTTTTTTTTAAATAAAAAAGCCAGTAATTAAATTATTTTAAAAAATTTAATTGTTTTTTTATTTTGTTTTTTCTGTTTTAAACTGATAATTGTAAAATGTAATGTAAAACATTTGATATAGTAATTTGACGTCATAAAAACAAATCACTTGCAAACTAACAAAACAAAACAAAACAAGACAAAAAAAAACTGCAACTTAACAGTGTTTAACAAAAGAAAAACAACAATTTAAAAATAAAATTTATATTTTTCTATTAAATAGGTGAAAAGTACTGTATTTTATGTAGCAAAAATATAAAATTTCTTGTTTTTGAATAAAATTAATTTTTTAAAAACGTAAAAATACCTTAAAATGAGATAGTTAGGGTGATTTTTTAAGAGCTATAGGAACATTTTTCAAAAAAAAAAAAAAAAAAAACATAAAATTCAGAAAAATGCATGAAATCTTCATTTGAATCGATAGTACGGTCCATATAATTTAATGTTTGAAGATTATTTCATGCAAATGTTGACCGCGACTGCGCCTCAAATGGTCCATCCGCTTAGTCCAATTTTGGCATACTCTTTTCAACATTTCGGCCGGTATCTCACGAATAAATGCTTCAATGTTGTCTTCCAATGCGTCAATTGAAGCGGGCTTGTCTGTATAGACATGAGCTTTAACATAGCCCCACAAAAAATAGTCTAAAGGCGTTAAATCGCACGATCTAGGCGGTCAATTGACCGGTCCCGAACGTGAAATAAAATGTTCACCGAACTCGCCTCTCAATAAGTCCATTGTTACGCGTGCTGTGTGGCATGTGGCACCGTCTTGTTGAAACCACATTTCATGCAAGTCAAGCTCTTGCATTTTGGGCAAAAAAAGTTGGATATCGTGGGTCGATTAAACTGACTATAAAATGGAAGAAGCGCGCGATGAACTTTCTTAACAGAGCACGCATTTTGATAATAAAACACGAAACGTGCGTGAGCTGTTTAAACCAGTGTTGCCAAAAAGATAATAGCTAAAAAATCACCCGTTAGTTCCAATAAATATTTTAACACCTTTTACCATGTTTTTAAAAAAGTAGTAGAAAAAGTACTTTTTTTTTTTATTACCATTAGATAAATAGTAAAAATTACTTTTACTACTCTACACAACATTTCGAAAATATTGTTCTGTAATTTATATGTATTTTATGCATAATTGAAAAAAGTAGTACTAAAATTACTTTTTTAAATCCGTTACAAAAGAAGTAAACATATATTTTTTATTTTTAAATGTTTTTAAATTAATTTTGAAATAATTTTTATATTTTTTTACTTATAATTGAAAAAGTAGTAGAAAAAGTACTTTTTTAATTTTGTTCAAAAAAAAAAAAAGCAATAAATATATATTTTGTATATTTTAAACGTATGTATACAAATTATTTTCAAATAATTTTAATATTTTTTACACTTTATTTAATTTAGTATTAAAAAACACTATAATTTAAATTCGGTTTGAAAAAAGTAGTAAAATATAATTTTTACTATTCTTCAATATTTTTAAATATTCTTACAATATTTTTAAATTTTTAATAGAATTTTATACATTATTGTAAATAGTAGTAGAAAAAGTAGTTTTTTAATTTTGTTAAAAAGACTAAAAAGATTTTATTGGTCTTTATTGAAAAGTTGCCAAACAACGTAAATTAAATTTTTAATTTTCTTACATGATTTTTACGCATAATCGAAAATAGTAGTGGAAAAAGTACATTCTTTATTCTGTTAAAAAGTGGCAGTAAAAATTATTCTTTAGTAAACGTATCTAAATTAGTCCAAAAAAATAATTTTTATGTATTTTACTAGATAATTTGAAATAGTAGTAGAAAATCTATTACTCGAACTAGTAAAAAAAAAAGTACTTTTTAAGATTTTTTTTATTAAAAATTAAAATATTTTCAATACAAATTTGATATTAAAAAAAAAAACACATAACTTGAGTTTTGTTTTTAAATTGTTGCTTTATTTTTGTTACCCACTGTTAAGTTTGCAATTATATTATAATAATTGTTATTTTAAGCCTTTAACATTGTTTTTACAAAGTTCATTTAATGCATATTTTATTAACGTTGTTGTTTTCTTTTGAAAAAAAAAAATATAATCCCCAGACCGGTTTATCACGTGCTTACGTTTTTAAAATTTAAAAAAAAAAAAAAAAATTATTGCTTGAAAAAATATAAAAGAAGAGAGAAACCAAATGAAAATCAATTAATTAAGAAAATAAATTAAAAAAAACTCTAACACAGAAAAAAACACAAGCAAAAAACAATCATAACAACGAGTGCAAGTGACGCTGACATAAATGAAAAAAAATAAATAATAGTGACAAGAGAAAAAACAAAAAATCAAAATAAATTAAACAGAAACGGCAAAAGCAACAAATTAAAACAAAATACCGTGAAATGTAAACATTGTTTCAAACAAGAACGAATAAAAACATACACAGAACATCATTATTAGAAATAAACAAAAAAAAAAAAAAACAAAAAAAAAAAACAAACGAAATTGATGGCAACACTTTTGTTGAGTTTACACAAGGATTATTATTGTTTTGACAGGTTAAAGCCTAAATTAAAGGTAACCACATAAAAATAACAAAAACATTTTTTAATTAGAGCCTTAACCAACACTAAAGCATTATAAAAACACACAAGTGAACTTGAACATAAACATACGAGCCCTAAACGAGTGAATATAGGCTCTGCTAGAGAAAATTATTTTCATGAAATCTCCATTAAAAGAAAAAAACGGGATTTAAATTTAAAACACATCAGTACTCAACAGACAAGAGTTTTTTAAAGCAGAGAAAAATTAAAAAACAACGAACTTCACTATAGACCAGCTTGATATAGGCTCTCACAGATCAAATTACATTTTCAATTTACAAAGAAATCGTATTAAACTTCTGTAAATGTAAACACACAAGCACTTGTTTTATTAAAGGCTCCTACATCTACAAGGAGAAACGACATTAAAAAAGACGAAGTATAAACACGAGCTCACATCTAAAAAAAATAGGCTCTTATCAATTATATTGTTCTCTCAAACTCAGTTCGTCCTAGTAAATGAAGGATTTAAAATAATACACATACAATAACACACAAATACTTACCATAAGATTTGCGATCTACAACAAAATGCATTTTGTTTTTGATACATAAGACCTTAGCTAAAAATAAATTCACAATCAAATATTTGTTGTTCCGAAGACTTTCGCATTTGTAAGAGGAAAACCTCGGAAGAGCATCAAAACGATGCAAATACAAACCCACAGAAACACTGGTGTTAATAGAGGCTCTTGTATTCTTAAAAGAGGGAACTGCAGCATTATTTATATTTCAGACAGAAAAAAAAACAACGAACAATAAAATATTAAGGTAAACACACAAGCCCTTGTGTACGAATATAGGATAGGCACTAATAGACAATATTGTTCTCTTGAAACTTAATAATTCTCTTTAATACAAAAAGAAACAAAACAATACACACACACATAACCATACATATACTTGTTGTAACAGCAGCTTACAGATCTACATGAAAAACGAAGCAGAGATTCTCTTTTAATTCGTTGTTTAGAGAGAACATAACGAAGTGTAATAAAGATAAACGACAATTCTCCCTAAAAAAGGGCATCCAAACCATACAAATACTTGTTGTAATATAACTTCACAGATCTACAATTAAAACATAAGAAAAAATTTCTCTCGTTGTTTAGAAAGAACATAACGAGGTTTCATGAATATAAATGTAAATACACGAATCCTTGTCTAAAACTATAGGTTCTCGTAGCGCTTAATTTTCCACAATAAATAAAAAGGGAATCGAAATATAATCATATGCATGTAAACAAACAAACAAACACCTATAAGCTCTGTGATAATAAGAACACTAGAAAAAAAAATGTCTCTTTTAAAATCGCGTATGTATTAGTAAAAAAAAAAAACGAACTTGAATATAAATTATCAAGCACGAGCCTTTAGCTTAAGATTATCGATTGTCATAGGAGCAAACACATTTTTTCTTTAATTCTCGATTAAAAACAAATAAAACAAAGGAATCAAAACGATGTAAATACTGTAACAACAACACACATACAAGGCAAAACACAAGGAAGAAGGAGTGCATTTAAAAAACAATGCAAATTCAAATATAAACACACACAAATGTTTGTTTGAATATAGACTATATTATAGACTCCCTCACTCTCATATTTACATTGTAAAGGAGAGTATAGCTAGCAGCTTGTACTGTTACAAACACTTGTTTTAACATAGATTCTCTCTCTTTCTCTCTCTCATGCATATTGTAAAGGAGAGTATAGCAGTGATTTAGAAAAAGTGCATAAAAATCTGTTGTCGTGTGAGAGTGTTTTTTTTTCTGGAAATATTAAAATAAAATATTAATAAAAATGTGCAGTACAATAAGAAGTAATAAATTTAATAAAATATTATTAAGAATATGCATAGCTGTGGTTGTTTTTGGCCTAACAATGACTGAAAATAGCACTTTAAATGTTACTACCATGGCAGAGTTTAAAGAGCAACATCAGCCTACTGCTGCTGCTGTAGTTAGTGATGATAACCTGACGATTAAACACATTCTAACGAATATAACCATGTTCAATACGGAGGATTTTAATGAGAATGATGCTTCAATGGCTTTGATAATAGAAAATGTAACACATACATGTCTACAAAGCTGCATAGAAGAGGTGAGTGCAGAGAAAGAATTCTTTTTTATTTTTTAAAAAAAATTATATTTGTTTTTGTTTGTTAAAAAATATAGAATTTAAGTTGTAATTGTTTTATTAATTTTAATTTATTTTATTTATTTACTTTTAAATATTAAGAAATAATTTTAAAATATAAAAAATTTTTTTTTATTTAATATTTTTATTGCTCTTTTCTTTTCAATTTACAATGTCAGCATATTTGTTTTTTTTTTTTTTTAAATTTTTGTTATAAATTTGTCACCATGGCGCGTACATTGTATAAAACGTTTTAATTAAATCTGACAAAGCACGTCTACACTCTCGCACACAACCGAAAACAAAAATACCAAAACAAAATAAACACACACTACAAACACAGTACACTCACTCACTATTAACGCATAATTTGAGATCATAATATGACGCGTTTTTTTTTTAACTGACCTACAGGTTTTGTTTGTGTTTTGTTTTGTTTTCCTTCGGTTTTTGTCGTGCTTTTGCTTTATTTTTCTGAGGGTATTTTAATTAAACGGTTTTTGTCTTGTTTTTTTTTTCTGTTTTGCTCTACATGCTCTTCTATTCTAGTTTTTATGCTTTAAAGAGCCATGGTGTGAGCACATAACTATGCAAGGTTAAAGAAATTAAAACAACAACAACAACAACATAAAATAATAATAATTAAGAACAGTTGCGTGTTTTCGCTTTCTTAATTAATAATTGACCATAATATACACGTATGAACTTTGAAAAATCATAATAATGAAGTTTAACTGTCAAGTTGTTGTTGTTTGTTTAATGAAGGCATATCGAATGTTTGTTTACATTTACATGTTAATGGAGTGGGAGGGGGGGGGTGTACATATCACTGTCTTAAGCATAATTTGAAAGGTTCGTCGGAACGAGGAGACTGTCATTCGATTGACAATGTAATTGTTGGTTCTGCTTCTCCAATATGTTATACATCTGGACTTATCAGTAGAATTACTAATCTAGCTGGCTAGTATAGTTAGCTATACATAGCTGGCTAACTGGCTAGTATAACAGGCCACCTATTCTAGCTATACTTACCAGCTATACCAGTCAGCTAACCAGGTATAACGAAAATGATGAGCATTAGAGAAAGCTGGAACGCAGTGAAACAATTTGTGGAGTACGTCCTACGAAGAAAAAATTCTGACTTAGATGCAGCAGAACAAGAATAGAGCGGAGCCTGGACGCAGACTGACGATGATGTAACTGGATCACATGCCAGAAAATGGGCCCACCTCGAAGTTCCGAGGTGGAATGATTCCCCGGTGAGGAGACAAGGCGGGTTTTTAGTCGGTATACCCAGTGGGAGAGTCCGATATATCATGTCTGGTGACGACCTTCAAAGCATTTTCCCTCGTTCTCGCAAAAAAAAAAAAAAAAAAAAAAGAGCAGGCTATAGGGGTTCATATGGCTGCTATAGCAGGCTAGTATACCTGGCCAGTATAGCTGCTATAGCAGGCTAGTGTAGCTGGCCAGTATAGCTGCTATAGCAGGCTAGTATAGCTGGCCAGTATAGCTGCTATAGCAGGCTATAGGGGTTCATATAGCTAGTATAGCTGCTATATCAGGCTATAGGGGTTCATATAGCTAGTATAGCTGCTATATCAGGCTATAGGGGTTCATATAGCTAGTATAGCTGCTATAGCAGGCTAGAATAGCTATAGGGGTTCATATAGGTAGTATAGTAGGGTATAGGAGTTCATATAGGTAGCATAGTAGGGTATAGGGGTTCATATAGATAGTATAGCTGCTATAGCAGCCTAGTATAGCTATAGGGGTTCACATATGTAGTATAGTAGGGTATAGGGGTTCATATACAGTGCCGGACTATATTATTGGCACAGTAAGCATTTTCAAATAAGTAGTATTTGGTTTTCGCCAAACTAGTTCTTTTCTATCAGATTGGAAAATATTGAATTTACTTTCATCAGAGAACAACACAATGTTCCAGAAGTCTTCGCCTTTTTTTTTGTGTTCCTGAGCATAGGGTAACCTTTTTTTCTGTACACTTCACTTACAAGTGGTTTTCTTTTAGCTACCCTAGCTTTATACCCAGCACGGTGTAATGTTTTGCGTACAGTCTTTGAGTGAATTTCCTTTCCAAAATCTTCTTTAATTTCCGCAGGAAGCCGAGTGGACATCAATTTTGGGTTCTTTTTAATTTTTCGAACAATTTGTGCCTCTTCTCTCTTACTAAGAGCTCGCGGACGACCAGTACGATTTTTTCTAAACAAATTTGTTGAACCAGCAAAACGTTTTATTATACTTCTTATAGTAAAACGGCTCCGACTCATCATTTCTCCGATTTCTGCATAAGTTTTTTCTTGACTATGCAGATACAAAATAATTTTTCCCTCGGCTACGGTTGTTTCTTTTTGTTTTGGGCACATTTTTAATTATTTAGTACAACTTCACAGTTTAAGACTCGGAAAATCTTCTTTAAATTTTTACAATAGTTATACTTAAAACATAACGGAATTTTCCAGCTGTCTGCATGTTTAAATGTTGCCGTATTTAATAATTTTAATACTATAGCTACATTTTCTAATTGTATACATAATACATTTTCTAATTGTGTGCCAATAATTTTGTCCGCCAAAATTCATGCCCTTCAATTAACATCAGAATTTTTCCTTTAACCGTCTAATAAAATTTCAAATTAAAAGTTACCATTGTATAAATAATACCTTTAAAGATACACTTGTGATTAAATTCCCTAAAATTATCATATTTTCTACAAGAAATTTCAAATTTTATACAAAATAACTTATTGTGCCAATAATATAGTCCGTCACTGTAGGTAGTATAGCTGCTATAGCTGGCTAGTATAGCTGCTATAGCAGGCTAGTATAGCTATAGGGGTTCATATAGGTAGTATAGCTGCTATAGCTGGCTAGTATAGCTGCTATAACTGGCTAGTATAGCTGCTATAGCTGGCCAGTATAGCTGCTATAGCAGGCTATAGGGGTTCATATAGGTAGTATAGCTGCTATAGCTGGTCAGTATAGCTGCTATAGCTGGCCAGTATAGCTGCTATAGCAGGCTATAGGGGTTCATATAGGTAGTATAGCTGCTAAATCTGGCCAGTATAGCTGCTATGGCAGGCTATAGGGGTTCATATAGCTAGTATAGCTGCTATAGCTGGCTATTACAGCTGCTATGCAGGCTATAGGGGTTCATATAGGTAGTATAGCTGCTATAGCTAGCCAGTATAGCTATAGGGGCTTCATATAGGTAGTATAGCTGCTATAGCTGGCCAGTACAGCTGCTATAGCAGGCTATAGGGGTTTATATAGGTAGTATACCTGCTATAGCAGGCTATAGGGGTTTATATAGGTAGTATACCTGCTATAGCTGGCTAGTACAGCTGCTATGCAGGCTATAGGGGTTATATAGGTAGTATAGCTGCTATAGCTGGCCAGTATAGCTATAGGGGGTTCATATAGGTAGTATAGCTGCTATAGCTGGCCAGTACAGCTGCTATAGCAGGCTATAGGGGTTTATATAGGTAGTATACCTGCTATAGCAGGCTATAGTGGTTTATATAGGTAGTATACCTGCTATAGCTGGCTAGTACAGCTGCTATGCAGGCTATAGGGGTTATATAGGTAGTATAGCTGCTATAGCTGGCCAGTATAGCTATAGGGGGTTCATATAGGTAGTATAGCTGCTATAGCTGGCCAGTACAGCTGCTATAGCAGGCTATAGGGGTTCTTATAGGTAGTATAGCTGCTATAGCTGGTCAGTATAGCTGCTATAGCTGGCCAGTATAGCTGCTATAGCAGGCTATAGGGGGTTCATATAGGTAGTATAGCTGCTATAGCTGGCCAGTACAGCTGCTATAGCAGGCTATAGGGGTTTATATAGGTAGTATACCTGCTATAGCAGGCTATAGGGGTTTATATAGGTAGTAGATATACCTGCTATAGCTGGCTAGTACAGCTGCTATGCAGGCTATAGGGGTTATATAGGTAGTATAGCTGATATAGCTGGCCAGTATAGCTATAGGGGGTTCATATAGGTAGTATAGCTGCTATAGCTGGCCAGTACAGCTGCTATAGCAGGCTATAGGGGTTCTTATAGGTAGTATAGCTGCTATAGCTAGCCAGTATAGCTATAGGGGGTTCATATAGGTAGTATACCTGCTATAGCAGGCTATAGGGGTTTATATAGGTAGTATAGCTGCTATAGCTGGCTAGTACAGCTGCTATGCAGGCTATAGGGGTTATATAGGTAGTATAGCTGCTATAGCTGGCCAGTATAGCTATAGGGGGTTCATATAGGTAGTATAGCTGCTATAGCTGGCCAGTACAGCTGCTATAGCAGGCTATAGGGGTTCTTATAGGTAGTATAGCTGCTATAGCTGGTCAGTATAGCTGCTATAGCTGGCCAGTATAGCTGCTATAGCAGGCTATAGGGGTTCTTATAGGTAGTATAGCTGCTATAGCTAGCCAGTATAGCTATAGGGGGTTCATATAGGTAGTATACCTGCTATAGCAGGCTATAGGGGTTTATATAGGTAGTATACCTGCTATAGCTGGCTAGTACAGCTGCTATGCAGGCTATAGGGGTTATATAGGTAGTATAGCTGCTATAGCTGGCCAGTATAGCTATAGGGGGTTCATATAGGTAGTATAGCTGCTATAGCTGGCCAGTACAGCTGCTATAGCAGGCTATAGGGGTTCTTATAGGTAGTATAGCTGCTATAGCTGGTCAGTATAGCTGCTATAGCTGGCCAGTATAGCTGCTATAGCAGGCTATAGGGGGTTCATATAGGTAGTATAGCTGCTATAGCTGGCCAGTACAGCTGCTATAGCAGGCTATAGGGGTTTATATAGGTAGTATACCTGCTATAGCAGGCTATAGGGGTTTATATAGGTAGTAGATATACCTGCTATAGCTGGCTAGTACAGCTGCTATGCAGGCTATAGGGGTTATATAGGTAGTATAGCTGATATAGCTGGCCAGTATAGCTATAGGGGGTTCATATAGGTAGTATAGCTGCTATAGCTGGCCAGTACAGCTGCTATAGCAGGCTATAGGGGTTCTTATAGGTAGTATAGCTGCTATAGCTAGCCAGTATAGCTATAGGGGGTTTATATAGGTAGTATACCTGCTATAGCTGGCTAGTACAGCTGCTATGCAGGCTATAGGGGTTATATAGGTAGTATAGCTGCTATAGCTGGCCAGTATAGCTATAGGGGGTTCATATAGGTAGTATAGCTGCTATAGCTGGCCAGTACAGCTGCTATAGCAGGCTATAGGGGTTTATATAGGTAGTATACCCTATAGCTGGCTAGTACAGCTGCTATGCAGGCTATAGGGGTTCATATAGGTAGTATAGCTGCTATAGCTGGCCAGTACAGCTGCTATAGCAGGCTATAGGGGTTCATATAGGTAGTATAGCTGCTATAGCTGGCCAGTACAGCTGCAATAGCAGGCTATAGGGGTTCATATAGGTAGTATAGCTGCTATAGCTGGCCAGTACAGCTGCTATGCAGGCTATAGGGGTTCATATAGGTAGTATACCTGCTATAGCTGGCTAGTACAGCTGCTATGCAGGCTATAGGCGTTCATATAGGTAGTATACCTGCTATAGCTGGCTAGTACAGCTGCTATGCAGGCTATAGGGGTTCATATAGGTAGTATAGCTGCTATAGCTGGCCAGTACAGCTGCAATAGCAGGCTATAGGGGTTCATATAGGTAGTATACCTGCTATAGGTGGCTAGTACAGCTGCTATGCAGGCTATAGGCGTTCATATAGGTAGTATACCTGCTATAGCTGGCTAGTACAGCTGCTATGCAGGCTATAGGGGTTCATATAGGTAGTATAGCTGCTATAGCTGGCCAGTACAGCTGCAATAGCAGGCTATAGGGGTTTATATAGGTAGTATACCTGCTATAGCTGGCTAGTACAGCTGCTATGCAGGCTATAGGGGTTCATATAGGTAGTATAGCTGCTATAGCTGGCTAGTACAGCTGCTATGCAGGCTATAGGCGTTCATATAGGTAGTATACCTGCTATAGCTGGCTAGTACAGCTGCTATGCAGGCTATAGGGGTTCATATAGGTAGTATAGCTGCTATAGCTGGCCAGTACAGCTGCAATAGCAGGCTATAGGGGTTCATATAGGTAGTATACCTGCTATAGCTGGCTAGTACAGCTGCTATGCAGGCTATAGGCGTTCATATAGGTAGTATACCTGCTATAGCTGGCTAGTACAGCTGCTATGCAGGCTATATGGGTTCATATAGGTAGTATAGCTGCTATAGCTGGCCAGTACAGCTGCAATAGCAGGCTATAGGGGTTTATATAGGTAGTATACCTGCTATAGCTGGCTAGTACAGCTGCTATGCAGTCTATAGGGGTTCATATAGGTAGTATAGCTGCTATAGCTGGCTAGTACAGCTGCTATGCAGGCTATAGGGGTTCATATAGGTAGTATAGCTGCTATAGCTGGCCAGTACAGCTGCAATAGCAGGCTATAGGGGTTTATATAGGTAGTATACCTGCTATAGCTGGCTAGTACAGCTGCTATGCAGGCTATAGGGGTTCATATAGGTAGTATAGCTGCTATAGCTGGCCAGTACAGCTGCTATAGCAGGCTATAGGGGTTCATATAGGTAGTATACCTGCTATAGCTGGCCAGTACAGCTGCTATAGCAGGCTATAGGGGTTCATATAGGTAGTATACCTGCTATAGCTGGCTAGTACAGCTGCTATGCAGGCTATAGGGGTTCATATAGGTAGTATAGCTGCTATAGCTGGCCAGTACAGCTGCAATAGCAGGCTATAGGGGTTCATATAGGTAGTATACCTGCTATAGCTGGCTAGTACAGCTGCTATGCAGGCTACAGGGGTTCATATAGGTAGTATAGCTGCTATAGCTGGCCAGTACAGCTGCTATAGCAAGCTATAGGGGTTCATATAGGTAGTATACCTGCTATAGCTGGCCAGTACAGCTGCTATAGCAGGCTATAGGGGTTCATATAGGTAGTATACCTGCTATAGCTGGCTAGTACAGCTGCTATGCAGGCTATAGGGGTTCATATAGGTAGTATAGCTGCTATAGCTGGCCAGTACAGCTGCAATAGCAGGCTATAGGGGTTCATATAGGTAGTATACCTGCTATAGCTGGCTAGTACAGCTGCTATGCAGGCTACAGGGGTTCATATAGGTAGTATAGCTGCTATAGCTGGCCGGTACAGCTGCTATAGCAGGCTATAGGGGTTTATATAGGTAGTATACCTGCTATAGCTGGCTAGTACAGCTGCTATGCAGGCTATAGGGGTTCATATAGGTAGTATAGCTGCTATAGCTGGCTAGTACAGCTGCTATGCAGGCTACAGGGGTTCATATAGGTAGTATAGCTGCTATAGCTGGCCAGTACAGCTGCAATAGCAGGCTATAGGGGTTTATATAGGTAGTATACCTGCTATAGCAGGCTATAGGGGTTTATATAGGTAGTAGATATACCTGCTATAGCTGGCTAGTACAGCTGCTATGCAGGCTATAGGGGTTATATAGGTAGTATAGCTGATATAGCTGGCCAGTATAGCTATAGGGGGTTCATATAGGTAGTATAGCTGCTATAGCTGGCCAGTACAGCTGCTATAGCAGGCTATAGGGGTTCTTATAGGTAGTATAGCTGCTATAGCTAGCCAGTATAGCTATAGGGGGTTCATATAGGTAGTATACCTGCTATAGCAGGCTATAGGGGTTTATATAGGTAGTATACCTGCTATAGCTGGCTAGTACAGCTGCTATGCAGGCTATAGGGGTTATATAGGTAGTATAGCTGCTATAGCTGGCCAGTATAGCTATAGGGGGTTCATATAGGTAGTATAGCTGCTATAGCTGGCCAGTACAGCTGCTATAGCAGGCTATAGGGGTTTATATAGGTAGTATACCCTATAGCTGGCTAGTACAGCTGCTATGCAGGCTATAGGGGTTCATATAGGTAGTATAGCTGCTATAGCTGGCCAGTACAGCTGTTATATAGGTAGTATACCTGCTATAGCAGGCTATAGGGGTTTATATAGGTAGTAGATATACCTGCTATAGCTGGCTAGTACAGCTGCTATGCAGGCTATAGGGGTTATATAGGTAGTATAGCTGATATAGCTGGCCAGTATAGCTATAGGGGGTTCATATAGGTAGTATAGCTGCTATAGCTGGCCAGTACAGCTGCTATAGCAGGCTATAGGGGTTCTTATAGGTAGTATAGCTGCTATAGCTAGCCAGTATAGCTATAGGGGGTTCATATAGGTAGTATACCTGCTATAGCAGGCTATAGGGGTTTATATAGGTAGTATACCTGCTATAGCTGGCTAGTACAGCTGCTATGCAGGCTATAGGGGTTATATAGGTAGTATAGCTGCTATAGCTGGCCAGTATAGCTATAGGGGGTTCATATAGGTAGTATAGCTGCTATAGCTGGCCAGTACAGCTGCTATAGCAGGCTATAGGGGTTTATATAGGTAGTATACCCTATAGCTGGCTAGTACAGCTGCTATGCAGGCTATAGGGGTTCATATAGGTAGTATAGCTGCTATAGCTGGCCAGTACAGCTGCTATAGCAGGCTATAGGGGTTCATATAGGTAGTATAGCTGCTATAGCTGGCCAGTACAGCTGCAATAGCAGGCTATAGGGGTTCATATAGGTAGTATAGCTGCTATAGCTGGCCAGTACAGCTGCTATGCAGGCTATAGGGGTTCATATAGGTAGTATACCTGCTATAGCTGGCTAGTACAGCTGCTATGCAGGCTATAGGCGTTCATATAGGTAGTATACCTGCTATAGCTGGCTAGTACAGCTGCTATGCAGGCTATAGGGGTTCATATAGGTAGTATAGCTGCTATAGCTGGCCAGTACAGCTGCAATAGCAGGCTATAGGGGTTCATATAGGTAGTATACCTGCTATAGGTGGCTAGTACAGCTGCTATGCAGGCTATAGGCGTTCATATAGGTAGTATACCTGCTATAGCTGGCTAGTACAGCTGCTATGCAGGCTATAGGGGTTCATATAGGTAGTATAGCTGCTATAGCTGGCCAGTACAGCTGCAATAGCAGGCTATAGGGGTTTATATAGGTAGTATACCTGCTATAGCTGGCTAGTACAGCTGCTATGCAGGCTATAGGGGTTCATATAGGTAGTATAGCTGCTATAGCTGGCTAGTACAGCTGCTATGCAGGCTATAGGCGTTCATATAGGTAGTATACCTGCTATAGCTGGCTAGTACAGCTGCTATGCAGGCTATAGGGGTTCATATAGGTAGTATAGCTGCTATAGCTGGCCAGTACAGCTGCAATAGCAGGCTATAGGGGTTCATATAGGTAGTATACCTGCTATAGCTGGCTAGTACAGCTGCTATGCAGGCTATAGGCGTTCATATAGGTAGTATACCTGCTATAGCTGGCTAGTACAGCTGCTATGCAGGCTATATGGGTTCATATAGGTAGTATAGCTGCTATAGCTGGCCAGTACAGCTGCAAAAGCAGGCTATAGGGGTTTATATAGGTAGTATACCTGCTATAGCTGGCTAGTACAGCTGCTATGCAGGCTATAGGGGTTCATATAGGTAGTATAGCTGCTATAGCTGGCTAGTACAGCTGCTATGCAGGCTATAGGGGTTCATATAGGTAGTATAGCTGCTATAGGTGGCCAGTACAGCTGCAATAGCAGGCTATAGGGGTTTATATAGGTAGTATACCTGCTATAGCTGGCTAGTACAGCTGCTATGCAGGCTATAGGGGTTCATATAGGTAGTATAGCTGCTATAGCTGGCCAGTACAGCTGCTATAGCAGGCTATAGGGGTTCATATAGGTAGTATACCTGCTATAGCTGGCCAGTATAGCTGCTATAGCAAGCTATAGGGGTTCATATAGGTAGTATACCTGCTATAGCTGGCCAGTACAGCTGCTATAGCAGGCTATAGGGGTTCATATAGGTAGTATACCTGCTATAGCTGGCTAGTACAGCTGCTATGCAGGCTATAGGGGTTCATATAGGTAGTATAGCTGCTATAGCTGGCCAGTACAGCTGCAATAGCAGGCTATAGGGGTTCATATAGGTAGTATACCTGCTATAGCTGGCTAGTACAGCTGCTATGCAGGCTACAGGGGTTCATATAGGTAGTATAGCTGCTATAGCTGGCCGGTACAGCTGCTATAGCAGGCTATAGGGGTTTATATAGGTAGTATACCTGCTATAGCTGGCTAGTACAGCTGCTATGCAGGCTATAGGGGTTCATATAGGTAG
The DNA here is from genome assembly GCA_927399465.1 of Sarcophaga caerulescens. Lineage (NCBI taxonomy): Eukaryota > Metazoa > Arthropoda > Insecta > Diptera > Sarcophagidae > Sarcophaga > Sarcophaga caerulescens. The sequence continues at coordinate 115,017,677 of OV656873.1, read as the reverse complement.
TATAGCTGCTATAGCTGGCTAGTACAGCTGCTATGCAGGCTACAGGGGTTCATATAGGTAGTATAGCTGCTATAGCTGGCCAGTACAGCTGCAATAGCAGGCTATAGGGGTTTATATAGGTAGTATACCTGCTATAGCTGGCTAGTACAGCTGCTATGCAGGCTATAGGGGTTCATGTAGGTAGTATAGCTGCTATAGCTGGCTAGTACAGCTGCTATGCAGGCTACAGGGGTTCATATAGGTAGTATAGCTGCTATAGCTGGCCAGTACAGCTGCTATGCAGGCTATAGGGGTTCATATAGGTAGTATACCTGCTATAGCTGGCTAGTACAGCTGCTATGCAGGCTATAGGGGTTCATATAGGTAGTATAGCTGCTATAGCTGGCTAGTACAGCTGCTATGCAGGCTACAGGGGTTCATATAGGTAGTATAGCTGCTATAGCTGGCCAGTACAGCTGCAATAGCAGGCTATAGGGGTTTATATAGGTAGTATACCTGCTATAGCTGGCCAGTATAGCTGCTATAGCAAGCTATAGGGGTTCATATAGGTAGTATACCTGCTATAGCTGGCTAGTACAGCTGCTATGCAGGTTATAGGGGTTCATATAGGTAGTATAGCTGCTATAGCTGGCCAGTACAGCTGCAATAGCAGGCTATAGGGGTTTATATAGGTAGTATACCTGCTATAGCTGGCCAGTATAGCTGCTATAGCAAGCTATAGGGGTTCATATAGGTAGTATACCTGCTATAGCTGGCTAGTACAGCTGCTATGCAGGCTATAGGGGTTCATATAGGTAGTATAGCTGCTATAGCTGGCTAGTACAGCTGCTATGCAGGCTACAGGGGTTCATATAGGTAGTATAGCTGCTATGCAGGCTACAGGGGTTCATATAGGTAGTATAGCTGCTATAGCTGGCCAGTACAGCTGCAATAGCAGGCTATAGGGGTTTATATAGGTAGTATACCTGCTATAGCTGGCCAGTATAGCTGCTATAGCAAGCTATAGGGGTTCATATAGGTAGTATACCTGCTATAGCTGGCTAGTACAGCTGCTATGCAGGCTATAGGGGTTCATATAGGTAGTATAGCTGCTATAGCTGGCCAGTACAGCTGCAATAGCAGGCTATAGGGGTTTATATAGGTAGTATACCTGCTATAGCTGGCCAGTATAGCTGCTATAGCAAGCTATAGGGGTTCATATAGGTAGTATACCTGCTATAGCTGGCTAGTACAGCTGCTATGCAGGCTATAGGGGTTCATATAGGTAGTATAGCTGCTATAGCTGGCCAGTATAGCTGCTATAGCAAGCTATAGGGGTTCATATAGGTAGTATACCTGCTATAGCTGGCTAGTACAGCTGCTATGCAGGCTATAGGGGTTCATATAGGTAGTATAGCTGCTATAGCTGGCTAGTACAGCTGCTATGCAGGCTACAGGGGTTCATATAGGTAGTATAGCTGCTATAGCTGGCTAGTACAGCTGCTATGCAGGCTACAGGGGTTCATATAGGTAGTATAGCTGCTATAGCTGGCCAGTACAGCTGCAATAGCAGGCTATAGGGGTTTATATAGGTAGTATACCTGCTATAGCTGGCCAGTATAGCTGCTATAGCAAGCTATAGGGGTTCATATAGGTAGTATACCTGCTATAGCTGGCTAGTACAGCTGCTATGCAGGCTATAGGGGTTCATATAGGTAGTATAGCTGCTATAGCTGGCCAGTACAGCTGCTATAGCAGGCTATAGGGGTTCATATAGGTAGTATAGCTGCTATAGCTGGCTAGTACAGCTGCTATGCAGGCTACAGGGGTTCATATAGGTAGTATAGCTGCTATAGCTGGCCAGTACAGCTGCACAGCTCGCTATACAGCCGAGTAGCTCGCTATACAGCCCGCTAGCTCGCTATACAGCCCGCTAGCTCGCTATACAGCCAGCTAGCCCGCTATACAGCACAGTAGCTCGCTATACAGCCCAGTAGCTCGCTATACAGCCCGCTAGCTCGCTATACAACCCGCTAGCTCGCTATACAGCCAGCTAGCCCGCTATACAGCCCGCTAGCCCGCTATACAGCCAGCTAGCCCGCTATACAGCCAGCTAGCCCGCTACACAGCCAGCTAGCTCGCTATACAGCCGAGTAGCTCACTATACAGCCCGCTAGCTCGCTATACAGCCCGCTAGCTCGCTATACAGCCATCTAGCTCGCTATACAGCCAGCTAGCTCGCTATACAGCCAGCTAGCCCGCTACACAGCCAGCTAGCTCGCTATACAGCCGAGTAGCTCGCTATACAGCACGCTAGCTCGCTATACAGCCAGCTAGCCCGCTATACAGCCAGCTAGCCCGCTACACAGCCCAGTAGCTCGCTATACAGCCAGCTAGCCCGCTATACAGCCAGCTAGGTCGCTATACAGCCAGCTAGCTCGCTATACAGCCACCTAGCTCGCTATACAGCCAGCTAGCTTGCTATACAACCCGCTAGCTCGCTATACAGCCAGCTAGCTCGCTATACAGCCCAGCAGCTCGCTATACAGCCCACTAGCTCGCTCTACAACCCGCTATACAGCCAGCTAGCTCGCTATACAGCCACCTAGCTCGCTATACAGTTAGCTAGCTCGCTATACAACCCGCTAGCTCGCTATACAACCCGCTAGCTCGCTATACAGCCAGCTAGCTCTCTATACAGCCTAGCTCGCTCTACAACCCGCTATACGGCCAGCTAGCTCACTATACAGCCCGCTAGCTCGCTATACAGCCAGCTAGCTCGCTATACAGCCACCTAGCTCGCTATACAGCCAGCTAGGTCGCTATACAGTCAGCTAGGTCGCTATACAGCCAGCTAGCTCGCTATACAGCCCAGTAGCTCGCTATACAGCCCGCTAGCTCGCTATACAGCCAGCTGTATACAGCCCAGTAGCTCGCTATACAGCCCGCTAGCTCGCTATACAGCCAGCTAGCCCGCTATACAGCCAGCTAGCCCGCTATACAGCCAGCTAGCCCGCTATACAGCCAGCTAGCTCGCTATACATGCAGCTAGCTCGCTGTACAGCCAGCTAGCTCGCTATACAGCCACCTAGCTCGCTATACAGCCAGCTAGGTCGCTATACAGCCAGCTAGGTCGCTATACAGCCAGCTAGCTCGCTATACAGCCCGCTAGCTCGCTATACAGCCAGCTAGCTCGCTATACAACCCGCTAGCTCGCTATACAGCCACCTAGCTCGCTATACAGCCACCTAGCTCGCTATACAGCCAGCTAGCTCGCTCTACAGCCCAGTAGCTCGCTCTACAATCCGCTATACAGCCAGCTAGCTCGCTATACAGCCCAGCAGTTCGCTATACAGCCCAGTAGCTCGCTCTACAACCCGCTATACAGCCAGCTAGCTCGCTATACAGCCCAGCAGCTCGCTATACAGCCCACTAGCTCGCTCTACAACCCGCTATACAGCCAGCTAGCTCGCTATACAGCCAGCTAGCTCGCTATACAGCCAGCTAGGTCGCTATACAGGCAGCTAGGTTGCTATGCGGCCAGCTAGCTCACTATACAGCCCGCTAGCTCGCTATACAGCCACCTAGCTCGCTATACAGCCAGCTAGGTCGCTATACAGTCAGCTAGGTCGCTATACAGCCAGCTAGCTCGCTATACAGCCCAGTAGCTCGCTATACAGCCCGCTAGCTCGCTATACAGCCAGCTAGGTCGCTATACAACCAGCTAGCTCGCTATACAGCCAGCTAGGTCGCTATACAGGCAGCTAGGTCGCTATACAGCCCGCTAGCTCGCTATACAGCCAGCTAGCCCGCTATACAGCCAGCTAGCCCGCTATACAGCCAGCTAGCCCGCTATACAGCCAGCTAGCCCGCTATACAGCCAGCTAGCCCGCTATACAGCCAGCTAGCCCGCTATACAGCCAGCTAGCCCGCTATACAGCCAGCTAGCCCGCTACACAGCCCAGTAGCTCGCTATACAGCCAGCTAGCCCGCTATACAGCCAGCTAGGTCGCTATACAGCCAGCTAGCTCGCTATACAGCCAGCTAGGTCGCTATACAGCCAGCTAGGTCGCTATACAGTCAGCTAGGTCGCTATACAGCCAGCTAGCTCGCTATACAGCCCAGTAGCTCGCTATACAGCCCGCTAGCTCGCTATACAGCCAGCTAGGTCGCTATACAACCAGCTAGCTCGCTATACAGCCAGCTAGGTCGCTATACAGGCAGCTAGGTCGCTATACAGCCCGCTAGCTCGCTATACAGCCAGCTAGCCCGCTATACAGCCAGCTAGCCCGCTATACAGCCAGCTAGCCCGCTATACAGCCAGCTAGCCCGCTATACAGCCAGCTAGCCCGCTATACAGCCAGCTAGCCCGCTATACAGCCAGCTAGCCCGCTATACAGCCAGCTAGCTCGCTATACAGCCAGCTAGCCCGCTATACAGCCAGCTAGCCCGCTACACAGCCCAGTAGCTCGCTATACAGCCAGCTAGCCCGCTATACAGCCAGCTAGGTCGCTATACAGCCAGCTAGCTCGCTATACAGGCAGCTAGGTCGCTATACAGGCAGCTAGGTCGCTATACAGCCAGCTAGGTCGCTATACAGCCAGCTAGGTCGCTATACAGCCAGCTAGGTCGCTATACAGCCCGCTAGCTCGCTATACAGCCCGCTAGCTCGCTATACAGCCCGCTAGCTCGCTATACAGCCCGCTAGCTCGCTATACAGCCCGCTAGCTCGCTATACAGCCAGCTAGCCCGCTATACAGCCAGCTAGCCTGCTATACAGCCAGCTAGCCCGCTATACAGCCAGCTAGCCCGCTATACAGCCAGCTAGCTCGCTATACAGCCAGCTAGCTCGCTATACAGCCCGCTAGCTCGCTATACAGCTCGCTAGCTCGCAATACAGCCAGCTAGCTCGCTATACAGCCAGCTAGCTCGCTATACAGCCCGCTAGCTCGCTATACAGCCAGCTAGCTCGCTATACAGCACGCTAGCCCGCTATACAGACAGCTAGCCCGCTATACAGCCAGCTAGCTCGCTATACAGCCCAGTAGCTCGCTATACAGCCCGCTAGCTCGCTATACAGCCAGCTAGCCCGCTATACAGCCAGCTAGCCCGCTATACAGCCAGCTAGCCCGCTATACAGTCAGCTAGCCGCTATACAGCCAGCTAGCCCGCTACACAGCCAGCTAGCTCGCTATACAGCCCAGTAGCTCGCTATACAGCCAGCTAGCCCGCTACACAGCCCAGTAGCTCGCTATACAGCCCAGTAGCTCGCTATACAGCCCAGTAGCTCGCTATACAGCCCAGTAGGTCGCTATACAGCCCGCTAGCTCGCTATACAGCCAGCTAGCTCACTATACAGCCCGCTAGCTCGCTATACAGCCAGCTAGCTCACTATACAGCCAGCTAGCTCGCTATACAGCCAGCTAGCCCGCTATACAGCCAGCTAGCCCGCTATACAGTCAGCTAGCCGCTATACAGCCAGCTAGCTCGCTCTACAGCCCAGTAGCTCGCTCTACAACCCGCTATACAGCCAGCTAGCTCGCTATACAGCCCAGGAGTTCGCTATACAGCCCAGTAGCTCGCTCTACAACCCGCTATACAGCCAGCTAGCTCGCTATACAGCCCAGCAGCTTGCTATACAGCCCACTAGCTCGCTCTACAACCCGCTATACAGCCAGCTAGCTCGCTATACAGCCAGCTAGGTCGCTATACAGGCAGCTAGGTTGCTATGCGGCCAGCTAGCTCGCTATACAGCACGCTAGCCCGCTATACAGCCAGCTAGCCCGCTATACAGCCAGCTAGCTCGCTATACAGCCCAGTAGCTCGCTATACAGCCCGCTAGCTCGCTATACAGCCAGCTAGCCCGCTATACAGCCAGCTAGCCCGCTATACAGCCAGCTAGCCCGCTATACAGCCAGCTAGCTCGCTATACATGCAGCTAGCTCGCTGTACAGCCAGCTAGCTCGCTATACAGCCACCTAGCTCGCTATACAGCCAGCTAGGTCGCTATACAGCCAGCTAGGTCGCTATACAGCCAGCTAGCTCGCTATACAGCCCGCTAGCTCGCTATACAGCCAGCTAGCCCGCTATACAGCCCGCTAGCTCGCTATACAGCCAGCTAGCTCGCTATACAACCCGCTAGCTCGCTATACAGCCACCTAGCTCGCTATACAGCCACCTAGCTCGCTATACAGCCAGCTAGCTCGCTCTACAGCCCAGTAGCTCGCTCTACAATCCGCTATACAGCCAGCTAGCTCGCTATACAGCCCAGCAGTTCGCTATACAGCCCAGTAGCTCGCTCTACAACCCGCTATACAGCCAGCTAGCTCGCTATACAGCCCAGCAGCTCGCTATACAGCCCACTAGCTCGCTCTACAACCCGCTATACAGCCAGCTAGCTCGCTATACAGCCAGCTAGCTCGCTATACAGCCAGCTAGCTCGCTATACAGCCAGCTAGGTCGCTATACAGGCAGCTAGGTTGCTATGCGGCCAGCTAGCTCACTATACAGCCCGCTAGCTCGCTATACAGCCACCTAGCTCGCTATACAGCCACCTAGCTCGCTATACAGCCAGCTAGGTCGCTATACAGCCAGCTAGGTCGCTATACAGCCAGCTAGGTCGCTATACAGTCAGCTAGGTCGCTATACAGCCAGCTAGCTCGCTATACAGCCCAGTAGCTCGCTATACAGCCCGCTAGCTCGCTATACAGCCAGCTAGGTCGCTATACAACCAGCTAGCTCGCTATACAGCCAGCTAGGTCGCTATACAGGCAGCTAGGTCGCTATACAGCCCGCTAGCTCGCTATACAGCCAGCTAGCCCGCTATACAGCCAGCTAGCCCGCTATACAGCCAGCTAGCCCGCTATACAGCCAGCTAGCCCGCTATACAGCCAGCTAGCTCGCTATACAGCCAGCTAGCCCGCTACACAGCCCAGTAGCTCGCTATACAGCCAGCTAGCCCGCTATACAGCCAGCTAGCCCGCTATACAGCCAGCTAGGTCGCTATACAGCCAGCTAGCTCGCTATACAGCCAGCTAGGTCGCTATACAGCCAGCTAGGTCGCTATACAGGCAGCTAGGTCGCTATACAGCCAGCTAGGTCGCTATACAGCCAGCTAGGTCGCTATACAGCCAGCTAGCTCGCTATACAGCCAGCTAGCTCGCTATACAGCCAGCTAGGTCGCTATACAGGCAGCTAGGTCGCTATACAGCCCGCTAGCTCGCTATACAGGCAGCTAGGTCGCTATACAGCCCGCTAGCTCGCTATACAGCCCGCTAGCTCGCTATACAGCCCGCTAGCTCGCTATACAGCCAGCTAGCCCGCTATACAGCCAGCTAGCCTGCTATACAGCCAGCTAGCCTGCTATACAGCCAGCTAGCCCGCTATACAGCCAGCTAGCCCGCTATACAGCCAGCTAGCCCGCTATACAGCCAGCTAGCTCGCTATACAGCCAGCTAGCTCGCTATACAGCCCGCTAGTTCGCTATACAGCCAGCTAGCTCGCTATACAGCCCGCTAGCTCGCTATACAGCCCGCTAGCTCGCTATACAGCCAGCTAGCTCGCTATACAGCCAGCTAGCCCGCTATACAGCCAGCTAGCCCGCTATACAGTCAGCTAGCCGCTATACAGCCAGCTAGCTCGCTCTACAGCCCAGTAGCTCGCTCTACAACCCGCTATACAGCCAGCTAGCTCGCTATACAGCCCAGGAGTTCGCTATACAGCCCAGTAGCTCGCTCTACAACCCGCTATACAGCCAGCTAGCTCGCTATACAGCCCAGCAGCTCGCTATACAGCCCACTAGCTCGCTCTACAACCCGCTATACAGCCAGCTAGCTCGCTATACAGCCAGCTAGGTCGCTATACAGGCAGCGAGGTTGCTATGCGGCCAGCTAGCTCACTATACAGCCCGCTAGCTCGCTATACAGCCACCTAGCTCGCTATACAGCCACCTAGCTCGCTATACAGCCAGCTAGGTCGCTATACAGCCAGCTAGGTCGCTATACAGTCAGCTAGGTCGCTATACAGTCAGCTAGGTCGCTATACAGCCAGCTAGCTCGCTATACAGCCAGCTAGCTCGCTATACAGCACGCTAGCCCGCTATACAGACAGCTAGCCCGCTATACAGCCAGCTAGCTCGCTATACAGCCCAGTAGCTCGCTATACAGTCAGCTAGGTCGCTATACAGCCAGCTAGCTCGCTATACAGCCAGCTAGCTCGCTATACAGCACGCTAGCCCGCTATACAGCCCAGTAGCTCGCTATACAGCCCGCTAGCTCGCTATACAGCCAGCTAGGTCGCTATACAACCAGCTAGCTCGCTATACAGCCAGCTAGGTCGCTATACAGGCAGCTAGGTCGCTATACAGCCCGCTAGCTCGCTATACAGCCAGCTAGCTCGCTATACAGCCCAGTAGCTCGCTATACAGCCAGCTAGGTCGCTATACAGGCAGCTAGGTCGCTATACAGCCCGCTAGCTCGCTATACAGCCCGCTAGCTCGCTATACAGCCCGCTAGCTCGCTATACAGCCCGCTAGCTCGCTATACAGCCAGCTAGCTCGCTATACAGCCAGCTAGCCCGCTATACAGCCAGCTAGCCCGCTATACAGCCAGCTAGCCCGCTATACAGCCAGCTAGCTCGCTATACAGCCAGCTAGCTCGCTATACAGCCAGCTAGCTCGCTATACAGCCCGCTAGCTCGCTATACAGCCCGCTAGCTCGCAATACAGCCCGCTAGCTCGCTATACAGCCAGCTAGCTCGCTATACAGCCCGCTAGCTCGCTATACAGCCAGCTAGCTCGCTATACAGCAAGCTAGCCCGCTATACAACCAGCTAGCTCGCTATACAGCCCAGTAGCTCGCTATACAGCCCGCTAGCTCGCTATACAGCCAGCTAGCCCGCTATACAGCCAGCTAGCCCGCTATACAGTCAGCTAGCCGCTATACAGCCAGCTAGCCCGCTACACAGCCAGCTAGCTCGCTATACAGCCCAGTAGCTCGCTATACAGCCAGCTAGCCCGCTACACAGCCCAGTAGCTCGCTATACAGCCCAGTAGGTCGCTATACAGCCCGCTAGCTCGCTATACAGCCAGCTAGCTCACTATACAGCCCGCTAGCTCACTATACAGCCCGCTAGCTCGCTATACAGCCAGCTAGCTCGCTCTACAGCCCAGTAGCTCGCTCTACAACCCGCTATACAGAACGCTAGCCCGCTATACAGCCAGCTAGCCCCCTATACAGCCAGCTAGCTCGCTATACAGCCAGCTAGCTCGCTATACAGCCAGCTAGCTCGCTATACAGCCAGCTAGCCCGCTATACAGCCAGCTAGCCCGCTATACAGCCAGCTAGCTCGCTCTACAGCCCAGTAGCTCGCTCTACAACCCGCTATACAGCCAGCTAGCTCGCTATACAGCCCAGCAGTTCGCTATACAGCCCAGTAGCTCGCTCTACAACCCGCTATACAGCCAGCTAGCTCGCTATACAGCCCAGCAGCTCGCTATACAGCCCAGCAGCTCGCTATACAGCCCACTAGCTCGCTCTACAACCCGCTATACAGCCAGCTAGCTCGCTATACAGCCAGCTAGCTCGCTATACAGCCAGCTAGCTCGCTATACAGCCAGCTAGGTCGCTATACAGGCAGCTAGGTTGCTATGCGGCCAGCTAGCTCACTATACAGCCCGCTAGCTCGCTATACAGCCACCTAGCTCGCTATACAGCCACCTAGCTCGCTATACAGCCAGCTAGGTCGCTATACAGCCAGCTAGGTCGCTATACAGCCAGCTAGGTCGCTATACAGTCAGCTAGGTCGCTATACAGCCAGCTAGCTCGCTATACAGCCCAGTAGCTCGCTATACAGCCCGCTAGCTCGCTATACAGCCCGCTAGCTCGCTATACAGCCAGCTAGGTCGCTATACAGGTAGCTAGGTCGCTATACAGCTAGCTAGGTCGCTATACAGCCCGCTAGCTCGCTATACAGCCAGCTAGCCCGCTATACAGCCAGCTAGCCCGCTATACAGCCAGCTAGCCCGCTATACAGCCAGCTAGCCCGCTATACAGCCAGCTAGCTCGCTATACAGCCAGCTAGCTCGCTATACAGCCCAGTAGCTCGCTATACAGCCCGCTAGCTCGCTATACAGCCCGCTAGCTCGCTATACAGCCAGCTAGCCCGCTATACAGCCAGCTAGCCCGCTATACAGCCAGCTAGCCCGCTATACAGCCAGCTAGCCCGCTATACAGCCAGCTAGCTCGCTATACAGCCAGCTAGCTCGCTATACAGCCCAGTAGCTCGCTATACAGCCCAGTAGCTCGCTATACAGCCCGCTAGCTCGCTATACAGCCCGCTAGCTCGCTATACAGCCAGCTAGCCCGCTATACAGCCAGCTAGCTCGCTATACAGCCCGCTAGCTCGCTATACAGCCCGCTAGCTCGCTATACAGCCAGCTAGCCCGCTATACAGCCAGCTAGCTCGCTATACAGCCAGCTAGCCCGCTATACAGCCAGCTAGGTCGCTATACAGCCAGCTAGGTCGCTATACAGCCAGCTAGGTCGCTATACAGCCCGCTAGCTCGCTATACAGCCCGCTAGCTCGCTATACAGCCCGCTAGCTCGCTATACAGCCCGCTAGCTCGCTATACAGCCAGCTAGCCCGCTACACAGCCAGCTAGCTCGCTATACAGCCCAGTAGCTCGCTATACAGCCAGCTAGCCCGCTATACAGCCAGCTAGCCCGCTATACAGCCAGCTAGCCCGCTATACAGCCAGCTAGCCCGCTATACAGTCAGCTAGCCGCTATACAGCCAGCTAGCCCGCTACACAGCCAGCTAGCTCGCTATACAGCCCAGTAGCTCGCTATACAGCCCGCTAGCTCGCTATACAGCCAGCTAGCCCGCTACACAGCCCAGTAGCTCGCTATACAGCCCAGTAGGTCGCTATACAGCCCGCTAGCTCGCTATACAGCCAGCTAGCTCACTATACAGCCCGCTAGCTCGCTATACAGCCGCTATACAGCCAGCTAGCTCACTATACAGCCCGCTAGCTCGCTATACAGCCAGCTAGCTCGCTATACAGCCCGCTAGCTCGCTATACAGCCAGCTAGCCCGCTATACAGCCCGCTAGCTCGCTATACAGCCCTCTAGCTCGCTATACAGCCAGCTAGCCCGCTATACAGCCAGCTAGCCCGCTATACAGCCAGCTAGCCCGCTATACAGCCAGCTAGCCCGCTATACAGCCAGCTAGCCCGCTATACAGCCAGCTAGCCCGCTATACAGCCAGCTAGCCCGCTACACAGCCAGCTAGCTCGCTATACAGCCCAGTAGCTCGCTATACAGCCAGCTAGCCCGCTATACAGCCCAGTAGCTCGCTATACAGCCCAGTAGCTCGCTATACAGCCCACTAGCTCGCTCTACAGCCAGCTAGCTCGCTATACAGCCCAGTAGCTCGCTATACAGCACGCTAGCCCGCTATACAGCCAGCTAGCTCGCTATACAGCCAGCTAGCTCGCTATACAGCCAGCTAGCTCGCTACACAGCCAGCTAGCTCGCTATACAGCCCAGTAGCTCGCTATACAGCCAGCTAGCCCGCTATACAGCCCAGTAGCTCGCTATACAGCCCAGTAGCTCGCTATACAGCCCACTAGCTCGCTCTACAGCCAGCTAGCTCGCTATACAGCCCAGTAGCTCGCTATACAGCCAGCTAGCCCGCTACACAGCCAGCCAGCTCGCTATGCAGCCAGCTAGCCCGCTATACAGCCAGCTAGCCCGCTACACAGCCAGCTAGCTCGCTATACAGCCCAGTAGCTCGCTATACAGCCCAGTAGCTCGCTATACAGCCCGCTTGCTCGCTATACAGCCAGCTAGCTCACTATACAGCCCGCTAGCTCGCTATACAGCCAGCTAGCTCGCTATACAGTCAGCTAGCCGCTATACAGCCAGCTAGCTCGCTCTACAGCCCAGTAGCTCGCTCTACAACCCGCTATACAGCCAGCTAGCTCGCTATACAGCCCAGCAGTTCGCTATACAGCCCAGTAGCTCGCTCTACAACCCGCTATACAGCCAGCTAGCTCGCTATACAGCCCAGCAGCTCGCTATACAGCCCACTAGCTCGCTCTACAACCCGCTATACAGCCAGCTAGCTCGCTATACAGCCAGCTAGCTCGCTATACAGCCAGCTAGGTCGCTATACAGGCAGCTAGGTCGCTATACAGGCAGCTAGGTTGCTATGCGGCCAGCTAGCTCACTATACAGCCCGCTAGCTCGCTATACAGCCACCTAGCTCGCTATACAGCCACCTAGCTCGCTATACAGCCAGCTAGGTCGCTATACAGCCAGCTAGGTCGCTATACAGCCAGCTAGGTCGCTATACAGTCAGCTAGGTCGCTATACAGCCAGCTAGCTCGCTATACAGCCCAGTAGCTCGCTATACAGCCCGCTAGCTCGCTATACAGCCCGCTAGCTCGCTATACAGCCAGCTAGGTCGCTATACAGGTAGCTAGGTCGCTATACAGCTAGCTAGGTCGCTATACAGCCCGCTAGCTCGCTATACAGCCAGCTAGCCCGCTATACAACCAGCTAGCCCGCTATACAGCCAGCTAGCTCGCTATACAGCCAGCTAGCTCGCTATACAGCCAGCTAGCCCGCTATACAGCCAGCTAGCCCGCTATACAGCCAGCTAGCTCGCTATACAGCCAGCTAGCCCGCTATACAGCCAGCTAGCCCGCTATACAGCCAGCTAGGTCGCTATACAGCCCGCTAGCTCGCTATACAGCCCGCTAGCTCGCTATACAGCCAGCTAGCCCGCTATACAGCCAGCTAGCCCACTATACAGCCAGCTAGCCCGCTATACAGCCAGCTAGCCCGCTATACAGCCACCTAGCTCGCTATACAGCCAGCTAGGTCGCTATACAGCCAGCTAGGTCGCTATACAGCCAGCTAGGTCGCTATACAGGCAGCTAGGTCGCTATACAGCCCGCTAGCTCGCTATACAGCCAGCTAGGTCGCTATACAGCCAGCTAGGTCGCTATACAGGCAGCTAGGTCGCTATACAGCCCGCTAGCTCGCTATACAGCCCGCTAGCTCGCTATACAGCCCGCTAGCTCGCTATACAGCCAGCTAGCCCGCTATACAGCCAGCTAGCTCGCTATACAGCCAGCTAGCCCGCTATACAGCCAGCTAGGTCGCTATACAGCCAGCTAGGTCGCTATACAGCCAGCTAGGTCGCTATACAGCCCGCTAGCTCGCTATACAGCCCGCTAGCTCGCTATACAGCCCGCTAGCTCGCTATACAGCCCGCTAGCTCGCTATACAGCCAGCTAGCCCGCTACACAGCCAGCTAGCTCGCTATACAGCCCAGTAGCTCGCTATACAGCCAGCTAGCCCGCTATACAGCCAGCTAGCCCGCTATACAGCCAGCTAGCCCGCTATACAGCCAGCTAGCCCGCTATACAGTCAGCTAGCCGCTATACAGCCAGCTAGCCCGCTACACAGCCAGCTAGCTCGCTATACAGCCCAGTAGCTCGCTATACAGCCCGCTAGCTCGCTATACAGCCAGCTAGCCCGCTACACAGCCCAGTAGCTCGCTATACAGCCCAGTAGGTCGCTATACAGCCCGCTAGCTCGCTATACAGCCAGCTAGCTCACTATACAGCCCGCTAGCTCGCTATACAGCCGCTATACAGCCAGCTAGCTCACTATACAGCCCGCTAGCTCGCTATACAGCCAGCTAGCTCGCTATACAGCCCGCTAGCTCGCTATACAGCCAGCTAGCCCGCTATACAGCCCGCTAGCTCGCTATACAGCCCTCTAGCTCGCTATACAGCCAGCTAGCCCGCTATACAGCCAGCTAGCCCGCTATACAGCCAGCTAGCCCGCTATACAGCCAGCTAGCCCGCTATACAGCCAGCTAGCCCGCTATACAGCCAGCTAGCCCGCTACACAGCCAGCTAGCTCGCTATACAGCCCAGTAGCTCGCTATACAGCCAGCTAGCCCGCTATACAGCCCAGTAGCTCGCTATACAGCCCAGTAGCTCGCTATACAGCCCACTAGCTCGCTCTACAGCCAGCTAGCTCGCTATACAGCCCAGTAGCTCGCTATACAGCACGCTAGCCCGCTATACAGCACGCTAGCCCGCTATACAGCCAGCTAGCTCGCTATACAGCCAGCTAGCTCGCTATACAGCCAGCTAGCTCGCTATACAGCCAGCTAGCTCGCTATACAGCACGCTAGCCCGCTATACAGCCAGCTAGCCCGCTATACAGCCAGCTAGCCCGCTATACAGCCAGCTAGCTCGCTATACAGCACGCTAGCCCGCTATACAGCCAGCTAGCCCGCTATACAGCCAGCTAGCTCGCTATACAGCCAGCTAGCTCGCTATACAGCCAGCTAGCTCGCTATACAGCCAGCTAGCTCGCTATACAGCACGCTAGCCCGCTATACAGCCAGCTAGCCCGCTATACAGCCAGCTAGCCCGCTACACAGCCAGCCAGCTCGCTATGCAGCCAGCTAGCCCGCTATACAGCCAGCTAGCCCGCTACACAGCCAGCTAGCTCGCTATACAGCCCAGTAGCTCGCTATACAGCCCAGTAGCTCGCTATACAGCCCGCTTGCTCGCTATACAGCCAGCTAGCTCACTATACAGCCCGCTAGCTCGCTATACAGCCAGCTAGCTCGCTATACAGTCAGCTAGCCGCTATACAGCCAGCTAGCTCGCTCTACAGCCCAGTAGCTCGCTCTACAACCCGCTATACAGCCAGCTAGCTCGCTATACAGCCCAGCAGTTCGCTATACAGCCCAGTAGCTCGCTCTACAACCCGCTATACAGCCAGCTAGCTCGCTATACAGCCCAGCAGCTCGCTATACAGCCCACTAGCTCGCTCTACAACCCGCTATACAGCCAGCTAGCTCGCTATACAGCCAGCTAGCTCGCTATACAGCCAGCTAGGTCGCTATACAGGCAGCTAGGTCGCTATACAGGCAGCTAGGTTGCTATGCGGCCAGCTAGCTCACTATACAGCCCGCTAGCTCGCTATACAGCCACCTAGCTCGCTATACAGCCACCTAGCTCGCTATACAGCCAGCTAGGTCGCTATACAGCCAGCTAGGTCGCTATACAGCCAGCTAGGTCGCTATACAGTCAGCTAGGTCGCTATACAGCCAGCTAGCTCGCTATACAGCCCAGTAGCTCGCTATACAGCCCGCTAGCCCGCTATACAGCCAGCTAGCCCGCTATACAGCCAGCTAGCCCGCTATACAGCCAGCTAGGTCGCTATACAGCCAGCTAGCCCGCTACCCAGCCAGCTAGGTCGCTATACAGCCCGCTAGCTCGCTATACAGCCAGCTAGCCCGCTATACAGCCAGCTAGCCCGCTATACAGCCAGCTAGGTCGCTATACAGCCAGCTAGCTCGCTATACAGCCAGCTAGGTCGCTGTACAGCCAGCTAGGTCGCTATACAGCCAGCTAGGTCGCTATACAGGCAGCTAGGTCGCTATACAGCCCGCTAGCTCGCTATACAGCCAGCTAGGTCGCTATACAGCCAGCTAGGTCGCTATACAGCACGCTAGCCCGCTATACAGCCAGCTAGCTCGCTATACAGCTAGCTAGCTCGCTATACAGCCCAGTAGCTCGCTATACAGCCCGCTAGCTCGCTATACAGCCAGCTAGCCCGCTACACACCCAGCTAGCTCGCTATACAGCCAGCTAGCTCGCTATACAGCCAGCTAGCTCGCTATACAGCCAGCTAGCTCGCTATACAGCCAGCTAGCTCGCTATACAGCCCGCTAGCTCGCTATACAGCCAGCTAGCCCGCTACACACCCAGCTAGCTCGCTACACAGCCAGCCAGCTCGCTATACAGCCAGCTAGCTCGCTATACAGCCAGCTAGCTCGCTATACAGCCCAGTAGCTCGCTATACAGCCCAGTAGCTCGCTATACAGTCCGCTAGCTCGCTATACAGCCCGCTAGCTCGCTATACAGCTGCCTAGCTCGCTATACAGCACGCTATACAGCCAGTTAGCTCGCTATACAGCCCTCTAGCTCACTATACAGCCCGCTATACGGCCCGGTAAACAGCCAGCTATACAGCTAGCTAGCTCGCTATACAGCCCGCTAGCTCGCTATACAGCCAGCTAGCTCGCAATACAGCCAGCTAGATCGCTATACAGCCAGCTAGGTCGCTATACAGCCAGCTAGCTCGCTATACAGCTAGCTCGCTATACAACCCGCTATACAGCCAGCTAGCTCGCTATACAACCCGCTATACAGCCAGCTAGCTCGCTATACAACCCGCTATACAGCCAGCTAGCTCGCTATACAACCCGCTATACAGCCAGCTAGCTCGCTATACAACCCGCTATATAGCCAGCTAGCTCGCTATACAGCCAGCTAGGTCGCTAAAGAGCCAGCTAGCCAGCTAGCTTGCTATACAGCACGCTATACAGCGAGCTAGCTGGCTGTATAGCGAGCTAGCTGGTTGTATAGTGCCAGCTAGCTGGTTGTATAGTACCAGCTAGCTGTCTGTATAGTGCCAGCTAGCTCTCTATACAGCTAGCTAGCCAGCTAGGCAGCTGTACTAGCCAGCTATACTAGCCAGTTATACTAGCCAGCTAGAAAGCTATACTAGCCAGCTAGAAAGTTATACTAGCCAGCTAGAAAGCTATACTAGCCAGCTAGAAAGCTATACTAGCCAGCTAGAAAGCTATACTAGCCAGCTAGAAAGCTATACTAGCCAGCTAGAAAGCTATACTAGCCAGCTAGAAAGCTATACTAGCCAGCTAGAAAGCTATACTAGCTAGCTAGATCGCTATATTTGCAAACTAGCCAATAACTATATGTCAGCTAGCTAGCTATACTAGCCAGTTAGGCAGCCATACTAGCCTGCTAGGAAGGTATACTAGCCAGCTATACTAGGCAGCAAGACAGCTATAATAGCCAGCTAGCTATACTGGCTATATATGCCACCTAGCCAGCTAGAACTTTTAACGCTTTTTTCCCTCTAAAAAGCGTTAGCCACCAACCAACAACGCACTGTAAGAAATTTTTGTTTTAAATTGAACTATTTTTCCTTTTTTTTTTTTTTTTTTTTTTTTTGCTATAAGACTAGAAACTATTTTATGACGCATTTCTTCAGTAATTGTGTGATCAGTAGGCCACTTTTATTATAAAATTTTTAGAAAATATTAACAAATCTGGACCATTTTATTTATAACGGTTTAATAAATGGACAATAGCCTATAGAATTGGAAAAAAAAAATTTGCATTTCAAATGCAGTTTAAAATCAAATAAAATTGAAAATAAAAAAAACGTTAAAAAAGATTTCAACATTGAAATAAATTTTTCTTTCTTTTTATCTTTCCTTTTTCTTTTGTATTACAAAGTCATGCTATTGATATTTAAATAAAATTTTCTTTTATAACAAGATAAGAAGAAGATAATGTTCTAAATTCCTTTTAATTCTTTGTACTAGAAAATGTGTGTTTGTTTGTGTGTGTGTGTGTAACTGAATTTCTAAATTATTTATTAAAATAAATTCACTTTAATTGTTTGGTTTATTAAATGTTGTGGTGGTTTAATCCAGTTTCAGTCTAATTGATCACACTTTCTTAAAGAAAAAATGTCACGAATGTTTATGGCTGGATTATAAGCAATAGGAACCGTCACACACACACATACTCATACGTGTATGTACGTACGATTCTATTAAGAGAGTAGGTGGGTTAGATATTTACTTAGGTTATGGTAGAGAGAGAGAGTTTGAGAGTAACAGTGCAAGAAGATACTTTGTATAACAGTATTTATGCTTGCTTTTAAGTCTTTTTGTTTTTGTAACTGTTTTCCTTTTTATTTTTAATAAGTTTTTTCAACTTTTCCTTTTGCATTTTCAATTTATTGTTTATTTGTTTTTATAATTTAATTAAATCTCTCTCTCTCCCTCCCTCTCTCTCTCTCTATGTGGTATTATTTACATGTGACTTAACATAGGTAATAATTAATGTTAATGTGTTTATAAAACTATTTGAAAACAATTATTTATACAGAGAGAGAGAGAGAGAGAGAGAGAGAGTAAAAGAAAATTATAATTCTTAACAGTTATCATTATTTGTCACACAATACATGCTTAAAATTATGTTTATAAGCATAATAATCATGATAACTATCATTTATTACACATGACTACACGGTATTTAGTAAAAAGTAAAATAGCTTAAGTGGCAAAAGTTGCAAAAAAATTTAAAAAAAAAATATTAAAAATTAAAACAAAATAATCAGAAACTATTTCTCGGTAAATTTTTTAGATTTCTTCAGTGGTTTTAAAACCACCTCGTTTGGTAATAAGACTGTCAGTTGTTGAATATCCTTGATATGAAGTGTCATTTATTTAGTAAAACGTTTGCCATTTACAAATATGGATCGTTTATCAACGGAAGAAGGCGTATAAATAGCTAAAACTGGCTATAAAAGTGAGGATTCAAAAGTGTAATCACTTTTCCAGCATTACAATGTGCTTATGGTCGCCATAAGTGATCAACTGTGGCAAGGTATTAGCAAGATTACTTTTACTACCTCTCTATACAGCCCGCTATATAGCCAGCTACCCCTTTATAGAGCCAGCTTGCCCGCTATACAACCCGCTAGCTCGCTATTCTAGACAGCTACCCAGCTATACAGCTAGCTAGCTCGCTATACAGCCAGCTAGTTCGCTATTCTAGCCAGCTAGCACACTATAGAGACAGCTAGCTCGCTATTCTAGCCAGGCAGCTCGTTATACAGCCCGCTAGCTCGCTATACAGAAATTTGAAAAAAATGTGACAACGCCTCTGCAACAGCGCAATGTACCCACAGTCGAAAGTATTGCCTCCGGTTAAGGAACTATCTGAGGGCTAATTAAGGTGGATTTTGACACCAGCCATTTAAAGGGCAACACACGCAAAAACTACCGCCGGTTGATGACCATTCACAATGTCGTAAATATGCTCATTGTGTGCTAGCTAAAGCGACAAGTTTTCAATGGTGATTTTCTCGGTAAACAATTTTCTTTAGAAGTGATGCTTATTTCTCACACGGTGGTTACGGCAACCTGCAAAATTATGGCATTAACAGTTCAGAGAACCTAGAAGTGATTGTGAAAACGCCATTACATCCAGAAAGAAGTACTCTATGGTGCACATTATGGTCTGAAGGTATTATTGTACCTTATTATTTCCTAAATTACCCCTAGAAGAACTATTATTGTCTTTTCAGAGCTGTGTGAGAGTATGATAACCGAATTTTTTTTTGCCCTGCAATTGAAGATCATGAATTGAATGGCATGATGTTCCAACAAGACAGTGTCATGAGTCATACAACGTGAACGATTTTCGCTTTATTGTTGTATTGAGAAGCTTTCAGAAGAAGTCATTTTACATTTTCGGCATCGTAAATTGACTCTAAAGATCATACAATTTGGTACTTTTAGACTTTTTAGTACGTTTGCATTAAAGACCGTGCTTACGCGTACAATTATCTCTAATGATGGCACATTTGAAAACCAATATTCGTAAAGTTATCACCGAAATATCGCCCCAAATGTAAAGAAAAGTGATTGAAAACTACCTCAAAATTATTGGCTGATGCAAGCAATTCAGAGGCGCTGTCATTTAAGTTATGTTGTATTTGTATTTCGGTCCAGGCATTATAAAACAATAAAAGTTTCATTTGGAATCTCAATTTGATGTGGATTCTAATTAATTTTGATTTTTTTTGAATTGAAAAATGTTTCAAATTATCTAAAATTTTTAATGCCAAAAGCTCTCTCTTTACAGAATAGTGTTTGTTATTTTAACACTATTTCTGTATATTTTGCTTTTAACAGAATGAAGCTTAAAATATCTGCTTTCAAACAAGCTATCATGTTAGCTGATGTCATTAATATTACCGGAGATATTAAGTTTTAAAGCCATCCCATTCATCATTTGTATACAAACATTTTCAAACACCCATTTAAATAACAGCTTCTGTTAGACACTTAACATTGCTATGTTATTAATAAAATTGCATTTGTTTACACATATGTACTCTGAAAATCATATTCAAAAAAAAAAACAGTACTTTATGCTCTTTTTGCCTTTTGATGCTCATCTGTAACAATTGCCTTCTTTTTCTGATTATAAGTCTCTTTGACACAATTATGTATATCAGATTACAAGTAATAGTTATGCACACACTCTATTACACATACATATGTACATGAGTATAACAAATAAAAAAAATAACTGTATTTAATTGTAAAATATCCACATACCGGCATAATTTGCATAATTAAAATGTCACAAAGGAATGCTGAGACAACGAAAGTAGCAGCAGCAGCAGCAGTAGCAGACTCTTTAACAGATTGTCTCCTCTCTGATTTCAAATTGAAAGTAAACAAGAGCGCGTGTGTTTAACGTGTAATTCAATGTGTGTTTGTGCTGTGTGTGTGTGTTTATTTATGAATGTTGCTTGCTTGCTTGTTTGAGTTTTTATGAATGAATAAATAAAAGCAGAAAATAAGAAAAAAAAAAAAAGAAGGAAACTTAAGAAGAATTTTCTATTTCTGATTTATTTTCTGTTTTAAAAGCAAACGAATACACTTGCACGCATACACATACAAGGAGACAGAGAAGAGATCATAACCAGTGTCGGCACCAATGTCCCCCGGGGGCAAAACATCTTCGGCTTTTTACACACATAGGACAACAGTCTTTGTTAAAAAGAGCGTAAAAATGCATTCAGTTGCCTTTCAGCCTGCGTTGCCAGATTTAAAAAAAAAAACTTTATTTCAGGAAAAAAAAAACTTTTTTTTACAAAAAAAAACTTGCTTTCTACAAAAGTACCAACATTTTTAAAGGAAATTCCGGAGCCCGGTGCCCTCTGATGGTGTTTTTTTGCGTTTTTTGTCCGGGACTAATAAAATACACAATATTTTATTTAAAAATGTAAATATTTCCTGTTTTAATGCTGAGTTTATTGAAAAAAATTTTAAATTTAATTTTGTCGAAAAAACTTGTTTTGTTAGCAAACAAATTTAATGAAAACGTTTTCGCATCTCCAAAAACTTGAAAAAAAGGGAAAAAAAGGGAAAATGGCAACGTTGCTTTCAGCTTTCAGTGAAGTAGGTTCTCGTCGCTTTTTTTTTGGAATTTTTTTGTATATCAATTATACACCCAAAGAAAAATTACAGTAGGATTCACTAATTTCTAATGAGATTCACTAATAACAATGAGAAATGATCTCCATTTTTGGAAGAATATTTGTCAAGTTAAATACGCAGTCTTTAGGGATTTGGCGCTGTATATTTTCAATTTTCCACTACATTAACATATTATTAGGTTACTCTTGAAAATATTACTAACAATTTTCCTCTGGGTTATACACATGCTTCCCCCAAATACACTCACATTTTTATCATGTTCTCTTTGTGCCGACGTCTGATCATAACTAACTCATTTAAATAAATCATAGAAAGCAAGAGACACAACAAGAGAGAGAGAGAGAGAGAAGCAAACGCATTCAAATGTAGGCTTTAAAAAAAGTGTCTTAAAGACAGTGATCATAGATGCCAGATTTGACGATTTATCGTCATTTTGACGATTTTGTGCTCCAAAAATATCATATTGACAATTTGACGATTTATGCCCTTATTTTGACGATTTTTAGAAATCAAAAATTTACGTAATTTTCTTTATTTTTGTACATTAAACTTTGAAATAAGATTGACACTCGTAGTTGAGCATAATTTACCATTTGCCGTTGCAGACCATTTGGAAAGGTTCGAATATAGATTCTTATATCACTCTAGGAAAACCAACGGCAAGTGCCATTAACGAAGAAGAACGAATTTTGTCTGAAACACATTGTGCAATGCACAAGTCAATCGACCACAAACGGAGATGCTCGCCGAGAAACACAAGTGTTATATGATTCTCGGGAACAAGTCCTTTATTTCGCTCGAGCAAAATCTATTGTAGTGCCAATAGGACAGTGAAACACGAGTCACATTACAACGATGCTCTAATAAAGCAATGAATTTGGATACCCTACCCTCTCCAGTAAGCGATCGAGAAGTCTCAAAATAGACGTTGAGGCACTGGCCCATACAAGAGAGTTGTATTCTATTCTTGGTCGGATATAAGTGGTTTAAATAGGAAGAAGATCAAATGAAGTGAAATATTTCTTCACCATCTTAAGAAGACAAGGCACAAAAAAATTTGTCGGTTCCAGCGAACATCATACAGAATTTTTTTAAAAACCTTTTAATTTATTTACTTATTTTTTCTGACGATTTTTTGACGATTTCAATAAATGTATTTGACGATTTTGACGATTTTTTTCTAATATACGACGATTTGATGCTTCATCTATCTGGCAGCTATGACAGTGATAGAGTAAAGAGATAGAGAGAGAGAGAGAGACAGGAAAACAAACTGTATAAATACGTAATTTAATGGCATTTGCTTTTGTAGCAGCATACACCTACACACCTATGCACACACACAAACACAAAAACACTTGTTTGCTTGCTGCTGTGAATAAATGTTTAATAAGAAGGAAAAAAATTTGTTTGCTTGTAATGCCTGCCTGGGTATTTTAATTTAATTACCATTTATTGAATTATTAAGATATTCTTTTACTCTTGCCCCCTCTCTCCCTCTGTGCCTATTGCATTCTTTAACTGTTTTTGTTATTTCGTTCATTAGTTAATTGAGTTACAGAAATTAAAAAAAAAAAAAAAAAAAAACGTATGACCTCTAAAGAAAATGTTTTGTTAGAAAACAGAAAGAAAGAGAGAGAGAGAGAGAGAGTGATAAATAGAGAATAAAGAATTTTAATTCGTTTGTAAACAACACAAACGAGAGTTGCCTCCCTTCTTTCTGTAAGATAAACGATTTTGGATCGCCTGAAATAGTTTGCCTTACAGATCTCTGAATATCTCTGGCAATATTAATGGCATCAGATAACGCGATAGCTTGTTTGAAAGCAGACATTTTAAGCTTCATCTTCATCTTAGAAGACATTATTAAAATCTCATTACATATTCTGTAAGGAGTTATTTAAGTTTCAAAATGTTAGAAAATTTGAAACAATTTTCGATTTCAAAAGTCAAGTTAAATAAAACCCACACAAAACTAAGTTTTCAATTAAACTTTTATTGCATTATATGCCTAGGTCCTCGCCAATATGAAAGAAACATAATTACAACATCATTTAAATGAGAGCAACTGGATTGTATTGCTGCAGCTGATAATTTTGAAGTAGATTTCGATCACTTTCTTAGATTTGGGGTGGTATTCCCTCAGTAACATGGCAAATGTTGGTTTTCAAATGTCCCAACTTTAAGATATTATCTACGTATACACGATCTATGACCTAGTTTCAAAATAATGCCTTAACAGGATCAAATTGTATTGATATTGGTAGCCAATTGGCATTGCCAATACGTTTAGCTACATTTTCTATAAACTTCTGATGCAATAAAGTTAAAGAAATTTCAACGACGTCAAATTGGATGGTATTTTCTACCAATTCACTGTGCCACAACATCAAATTTGCCTTTCTGTACATTTCTCATGCAATGAAGCCAACATTTAGTCATGTTGTGTGGTTTTTTGGCACCGCATTGTTGAAGCCCCATGTCATCTAGTTTATAATCTTCAATTGCCGTCTAAAAACGAAAGTTTTATTTACGGCCATATCGCTCTAAGTTAAGGGGGGTAAAGTTTCTTTCAGGATAATTTTTGAAAACCGCCTCTAGACCATAATGAGCACCAAACTACCAGCTTTTACGAATGCAGCGACTTTTTCACAATTAATTCTGGGTTCTGCGAACTACATAGACGATAATTTTGTTTATTAACGTACCTACAGAATGAGAAGTCAGCTCCACTAGCGAAGTATTTTTTTTTTTCGAGAAGTCAGCTTAGAAAGTCTGTTGCTGCGGCAACCATTCAGCATATCTATGATGTTGTGAATGGCCATATGGATTTAATTGTTGCGTAAATTGGTTTTTATATGGAGGTAAAATACACTAAAATAAGCCGTAATATAGGCCTAAATGCTGATGTTAACGGGAAATTGACAAATTAAGATTATTTGGCATTTGTATCAAAAATTATACATTTCAATTTTTAAGACTATATAACTTTAATTCAGAAAAAGGTAGATGGCTGATATTTTTTTAATTCGTTAGTATTGTTATTGACATTATTTTAAACCAAATAAAAATAGAAAATTGTATACAGGGGTTAAAATATTCAAAAACTTCACAATTCTGGCTTATGTATCATTTTTGATACATGCGACTTTCCTAGAGATTCTTTGGTGTTGTATATGTAATTTTTTTAAGTTTTCAAAGATTTTATGAAGTTTTATCGTAAATAATACATTATTTATGGTATTTAAGAAGGAATTGATAGTTAAGTGTTGGATGAAAGTGAAAAGGTTGAATTTTCTGTTCTGGAAATATTCTTGAGGTTAATTGAAATAGTCGTAGTCTAGTATGAAGCCTGTTACATTATTAGGCTTCAGATCAAAGTTCAAACCTCAGGTCAGACATTTCCTATTTACAACGAAGGTTGTAATGATCGATTTTGTACGTAATTTTCCTGCTACTGAAAACTATGAAAAAGAAGAAAACAGGCTCGTCCTATGAACTAATGAAAGTATTGGCAGCAATAAACATGACAATAGGATGTTTATCGCCAAAGATGGTACTACTTGGAACAGAGAACCGTAAGCCTTTAGTAGTTTGGAAAGAGAAAATATTACCAATTATCACGCAGATTGCTAGCAGCAGTTTCTTGAAATGTTGTAGAGTCTTTCTTACTGCTCTTCTCATATTTATCTCACGAGACAGACAAACAGAAAAAAAAATAATGTTTCGTTTTGTGTTTTATTTCATAGATATTACAGATGTTAATATTTCGGTCAACAACGTAATATGCTACTCGGAAATGATGATAAACTTACACCTATTACACCTTTTCGAGAAATGGGCTGAAATTATTGAAATTCGCAATAACTTTTTCGCTATAGATTAGTAACTAATTGAATTTTATGATCGTTATAAATTTCGTGGTCCACCGAAATCGAATTGGCAGTTTTAGATTCAAGTACATGCTACGTCCGTAGCAACTACTTACAGCCGTATTTGGGAAAAGCCGTGTCCGGGAAACCAGAGAAGAACCCAAGAGCGAGCATTTTTATTGACATAATCGATGTTCTATTGCAACGGGAAACTTTTTTAATCTCACATGACGTTGACAACAAATTTTTAACGAAATATAACAATGGTTAGTACAATCAGGCTTCAGCCATTACTCAATTGAGAGCGCTACTGATGCGAGTGACAATAAGCCGCCTCATCTAAACAATTGGAAATTTATAAATCGCCACAAAGCAAGGGCGCTAGATATCAAAATGTTACCAATTAGAAGAAAATAAAGCCAAGCTAACATGAAGTGTTTGATTTTTAAGTAAAAAGCCATACTGCAATGTACATCATGTCATAAATTTTGGCGCAAATTTCATAAAAGTGATCACAAAATGTAATAATATAAAATATTTCTATTAAAATGAAATAAATAATTTTGAGCGCCCTGGTAGTCTAGTGGGTAGTGTGCTAGACTATTAGCGTGAGGGTCGTGGGTTCGATTCCCACCAGAGGCTCTGGTCTATGACACTACACCGAGCACATGGTTGAAGTTACTCAGCTCGTATATAATTAGAATATAATTTGTAATTGTATTGTAATTAATAAATAAATAAATAAATAAAAATATTTAATTTTTTTTTGACAAAATCTATCAATAATTGCGAAAATTCTATGTTCCTACAAGTATGTATCAAAAGTTATACATAAGCTAGAATTATGAAGTTTTTTTAAGGCTCGATCTACTGTTAACAGAAACGATATTTTCGGCAGTATGCCTTATTCCCATAATGCATAACCCTGGATCACATCTGTAATGTTTCTAATCTTATAAAAATTTCTTTATAATCGATGTATGTAATCCAAACGGCAAAGCTCTTGTGGCTATAGGTTACATACAATATTTTACAGAAAAATCAATAAATTTGGGAAAATACGAATTTAAATGAAATTTATTATCGCAACCTCTTGATAATAATCTTAATACGCAAAAAATTATTGTAATTTATTGATTAAAATTTAATTTTTATTATCAGCAGCATTAATAAATGTTTTGTTAATGAGTTTAACTTTTATTGTTTAAGCATTTGAAGTTAAAAGACCTGATATTTTTTTCCCGTTTTTTTTTTGGAACTTACAATAATAAACATGACTCAGTTAAACGTGTTTAAAATAAATAAATTCATTAAAATATTAAATTTAAATTAATTATCGTATCAACAGATAATACAATAACAATTAAAAATTCAATAACGAATACAAATACAAAAAGAAAATTTAAATTAAAAAATATAAACAAAAACAAGTTCAATATTATAATTTGTCTTTTCGAAAAAAATCAACAACATTTTTTTATAATAAAAATTTGTAATAAAATTTATATATGTATGTACCTTTAAATGTAATATTTTCCTTAATTTTCTTGCATTAATTTTTGATTTTTTTATATTAATTTATTTTAATTACTCTTGGCATAATTTATTTTAATTTACTTTGTATCATGGCAACCTTGTAAATACTCGTATTCTAATAAAGCAGCCACTCTCTGCGTGTGTGTGTAAAAAAAGCCTATAAAAACTCTACTCATACACACAACTGTAAATGTGATGTCCTACAGTCAATTTAATAAATGAGCCTCATGCTGTTCTCCTCTATTGTTATTATACACTCCACACACACACAGACATACACACACAAAGAATCATTTATACGAACAATATCCCAGCCAGCATTTTTGAAAATTTTTAATCAAATTCGAGTCTTTTTTGATTTTTCTGCGCGATTAAAAAGCTAGAATATGCGCTCATTTTCCGATCATAAAAGACTCTGTTGTCGGGAAAAAAAAGTGACTACGAGCGACTCTTCTTAAAAAATCATTTGAGTCATTTTTTATATTAGTTTAGAGTAATTTTCGATCCTTTTCTTAGCAGTTTTATGATCATTTTCGAATCACTTTCTGATCATTTATTAGTCTTATTTACCTTCGTTTATGATTCTTTTTCGAGTCGTCTTTCAGTCATCGTTTAATCGCATATGAGTCTTATGAGCAATTTTTTTTATTTTTTTTTTGGAAACCAGCACTCAGGGGATGGCCCCTACTCATGCAGTGCATTGTGCAGTATGTTTAAGAGTCCTTTTATTGTCATTTATCAGTCATGTTTGTATTAATTTGAACTCCTTTTTAGGTCATTTATGATTAAAATTGATTTATGATTATGATTAAAATTGAGATTGAGACATTTATTAGTCGTATTTCAAAATGTATTTTACTCTCTTCAAGTGTTTTATAGACGGTTTTCTGAGTCCTACGTTTACACTGCCGTGATTTCAAAAATCACGTTCGTATGAACGTTATGTAACAAAGAAAGAATATACATATCGCTCCTTTATTGCAACATAGTCATATCTCAAAAAAACTTGAACTTGGCAAAATGCAATTTAAGTTTTCAAGACATAAGTCCTATGATCGAATTGCCTAACTTCTAATTGCTATAACTTCGGTTCAGCTTGGGATATAAAACTGATTTTTTTTTTCAACATGTACAGAAGGTCTAAAAGAGCAGTTTTGCTTAAGTAACTACAAATTTTTAATTTTTTGAAATATGACTATGTTGCAATAAAGGAGCGATATGTTTATATTCGTGATGTATGTACATACATCAGACATCAAAGTTTATTTAAAACAAATATTTTCTTTTTCGTTAAAAAAAACAAAGAAAAATTTTCTATTTAAAACAAAATTGTACTTTATATCATAGCCATCTTTTTACATAAATGAAAATTTATACAGAGAGGATATAAAAAATAGGAGTGTTTAATCATCTATCTGCGCAAAATATGATCATAAAATGCGTAATTACAATCACTTTTCAAACACCTGCATGATCTGTTTTTGATTAAGCGTTTTTCAATCTTCAGTATAAGTATAATAAATAATAATAAATAATGGAAATAATAATCACATTTTAAACGTCTGGATGATTAATTTCCGATTGCTATGCATACATACATAATTGGTCATTACAACCCTTCAGTCAGGATTACGACCTAGCTTCTCACACCACTTATGTTGTGTGCGTTAATTTTATACATAAGTGGCGGGACCTACAGTTTAAAGTCGACTCCGAACGACAGTTTTTTGAGAAGCTTTTCATGGCAATTTTATTTACTCTCAGAGTTTTTGCCAGAAATCTGCTGAGAGGAAGTCGCCGAAGAAATATTTTCATAATTTCGTTTTGATGTCTGACCTGGGATTCGAAGTCGGGCCTTCAGTCTAATAAGCCAACACACTACCTACTAGACTACGGCGACTCCTCCGATTGCTATACAATTTTTTATTGTATTTTAAATCGAACTCATTTTACTCATTGATACGAATCATTTTTGAGCACTTTTTTAATCGTGTAACTGACTAATAAGGTTTTGATTACCAAAAGTACTCTAAAAAGACTCAGCAAGGTGATTTTTTTTTAAAACAATCTTCCAAATGCTAGCTGGGATAGTAACGACAACAACAACAACACAAAAAGTAATAATAAATGAGAATAAATACATTTTTATTTAAATCTGTAATAAATAATTAACAATTGGAAAAAATTTTTTTATAGGAAAATATTACAATAAAAATAAATATTAATTTAATAACAAAATAATAGGGGTAATTAGTAAAATAATTAACATAGAAAAAATATAAAATCCCCATATAACCCAATACAAGCGGGAAATACACCGAGAAAAATTTAGTATTGAGAAGCACACAATGCAACCACAACCACCAAAATGGTTTTGGTTTTGTAAACAACAACAAACGAAACATTCTTTGTTTTGAATTTGAATTGTAAGCAAAACAAAAACAAAGTAATCTTATACTCTCGCCCTCCTTCCCACTCGTTATATTATCGAAGGTTTACTTCTTATAGAGTACGTACTTAAGTCTTAAGTACTCAAACACAGCACGATTAAAGTAAAAACAATTTCGGTGTCTTGTTGGTAAATCGGAGTCGTGGGCAAGAAGAAAACTCAAGTAAACATTCAGGTGCTTTTTAATCCAAGTGGAGTTGCTTTGGCAGGCAAATACATGCATGCATACGTGTTATTAACGGTTTTTTTTTTTCTTTAGAGTTCTAGAATACTGAATAACAAAGCACGAGTGCCAGTGTTGTTGGTAAATAAAATGGGGGGGTGGACATACAAACATTATTTTGTTTTTTATTTTTAATAGAGTTGCTGCTGAGTGTTACAGAAATAAATCAAACCAAAGGTAAAGTGAAAAAACAATTCCCCTATGTTTGTTGGTGGTGAATCTAATGCAAATAAACACACACTTGTTCCTTGAAAGATAAAGAAACGAATGTAAAGTAATATTTCACGCTATTAACGAAGGTTACTGAGATATTAACTGTGTTGGTAAATCAAGTTGGAGTTGTAAATAACAGGATAACACGGGCAAACATTATTCACTTGTTTTATGTTGTTATTAGAGTTGATTTTGTAGACAAAAATCAAGCAAAAGCAAACTAGTCGTGTGAACGCTCTCTCTCTCTCTATAGGTTGCCTTATTGATGGAGTTGCTTTGGGAGAACAAACACAAAGCAAAAGTAAAGTTTACTCTCTTGTTTACTCTCTACTATGAACAGACTAACTTGAAAAAATATGAAAAAAATTAGAATTTTCCAAGTTTACCTCATCAAATCTAATAGCATATTAAGTCGAATAATAGCCATATGTATACCGTTTTAAAGGTCCATCTCTCCCCTTTCTAACAAGATTTAAATTTTGGAAATCGGGTAAGAAATGTTTGAGTAATCCAGAAATTTGTGCGTAAAGTCTAAAAAAACTGTTTTTGTCAAATAAAAAAAGTTTGGAGGGTTCGAGAAGTATAAAAAAAAAAAATATTTTTAAGATCTACTCAACAAAACTCACAACCTACACTATGTCATTAGCCGGGTGTATTTAATTTTTTTTATTTTGTCGCATAGTGTAATTTCTTTTCGTATGTTTAAGCATTATTTATGACTTGAATTTAAGAACAGAATATTTTATTTAAATTTTATTTGATTATTTCTGATTTCTGTTATTTTATTTATTTTTCTTTTAGGAGACCCACTTTTTAAATGATTTTGGATTGAAATGTAAAGCAGGTGATAATAGGCCTGCATGCTACAGAGCCAGGGTATGTACTCAGAAGAAAAATAATAAAAATAAACCTTAAAAATTATGAAAATATTACAATAAAAGAAGAAAATAAAAATTATTTCTGACTTTTATTAATTTGTTTATATTTTTCCATACACAAGAGGGTGGGTGTCACAATTTTTTTTGTTTTTATAAATTTTATAATTTTTCAGAATTATTTTCATGTTGTAAAGTCTTAAGAGCATAGACTTTTGTCACACACTGTATGTTTAGCCTGTTCGGCTGTTTCTGTTACTTTAAACTAAACCGTTATTTTAGGTTTTGGAAACACATTTTTCACTTTTCATTTAAATTTTCTTTTTTCAATTAATTTTTATTATTTTACTGTATATTTTTTTGTTTTGTTTTCTCATTTATTAATTTTTTGTTTAATTTACAAGTTTTTTCTTTTTCTCTCGTTTATTTTCCCACAAGGTTTTCATTATTTTTGCATATCAAATTCCCTGCCCTGCTCATTGACTTTAATGTAACATTATAACACACTCTCTCTCTCTCCCTCTCACATAGTAAACAAACAAACGCCAACAAAAAAAAAAACTTCTTAACAAATATTAAGTGTCACTACTACTAAACACACAAGGACACTTTTTTTTATTTGTCTTTTGTTTGTTGTTGTTAAGTTTGTGCCTTGAAATTTGAGTTGAGTTGGGACATGTGAAAGAAAACATGTCGTCGTAGGTCTCATGATGTTTATAGTACATAAGCATTAATAAAAATTATAACAACAATACACCAGACAAGTTGACGTCAAAACACCACTAGCAGCAACATGTACACACACACACATTCATTCAAACTCTCAAATTTTCTCACATTCTTTTACAAAAGTAAACAACACAACACAATTCTTATTCAAGGATGATGGTTGATGATGGTGGTGGTGGTGGTCTTGTTATTTAATACTGTTAATGAATTTTTGTTGTTGTGCCCGTTTTTTTGTTCTTCTTCATCTTTTGTTTGTTATTTGCTTGACCACCTCTCTTCTATCTATCTATCTCTGTCTCTTGTAACACAGCCTAACCAACGGTGAGAACTTTTGTTGTTCTTTTTTTTTTTATTGTAATTTAAAGTTAAGTAGGGGGGGGGTATCATGTTGTATTCTATTGTGATTGTTGAACAAGCAACAACCACAACTTTTACACAAAGAAAAAATAAAGTGAGAAAAAAAAAACCATTTTAACTGATCTTTCATTTGTCTGTGTTTCGTTTTTTTTTGTTTTTCATCTTTTCTCTTTGCAGTGTTTTAAAGGTTGTGAACTGTGGTGGCATGCCTTAAAAGAATTTGAACCTTGCCAGGAAGCATGTGTAAGTATTCTCACTTTTACTTGGTATGTTTTGAAAAGTTAAAAAAAAATAACAAAAACAACAATAACACAGTAAAAGTATTTATGTGCCTGTGTATGTGTGAATAGTGTTGGTATTTTTTAGGTAAAATTAAAATCAAAACAATTTCTTAGAGATGCCAGATGGGATATTTTCTTTTTTAGTAAAAGATTCCTATTTTAAAAGAAAAAAATTTACAAAGTAAAGGTGATTTTTGTGCAGCCCTTGCGCTGACCAACTTTTTCTTTTCCCTGATTGTGGTGGAACCTGGTCAGTACAGGGACTGCGTTCACCCGTGGCATCACAACCGGCCACGTGCTCAAGTCAGCTTTGTGACATCAGAGCTACCACTCCGACCTAACCTAACCTAAGGGTGATTTTAGTAATAAAGTCGGGGAAAAATATAAATTTTAAATACAGTATTACAGTGTTACATTATTACAGTGCAAAAAATTGGTGTTTCTTTTTTGAAGCTCAAAGGGATACATTAAAATATTTTGTTAGAATTCGTTAGAGGTATTTGAAATTTGAATGCCGAACGAAAACTAAATCAACAGAAATGAATACGGAAGCAAAAAACATAATAGAAATTTTCCACCTACTTAAATATTCCAGATTCAAGATTTAAGGAGTGCGCACAAAAAAATCTGGACTTACACTTTTCGTTACAGAAATAAAACTAAGTGGCGGATTTTTTTCGTTTTATATTTCAATTAAAGTAAATAATATTTGAATTCTTTTGTGTATAAAATTTTTTTCTGACAAAGGTCTCTGAGCATCCAACTGAGCCACTTTTCTTCCAGACATGTTAGGGTGTTTTAGAAAAATACGTATTATTTTACTTGCTTTGTTTTGGTCGGCAAATCCTTTTTTTCTTCCACTTCCAGGCTTTCTCTCAAAACTCAAAGACTCCATATATTGTTTTATTACCTTAGAAACTGTTTTTTTGGTTAACACCTGCGAGCTTAGCAATCGTTTTTTTGTAAGCGGCGCGGGTTTTCATTGAAAATTTGAATTATTTTTTTACGACATTCTTGTTGCGTGCCCATTTTCAAAAAACTAATTTTGCTATTGCAATGACATTTAGCACGTGGATTTTGAAACAGATGACTAACAAAAACAATGTAACGGTATTCATTTTTTTCAATTACTTATGATAAAAGTTATAAGCTTAAAAGTAGGCCCATTTTTTTGTGCGCACTCCTTATAATGCACTGGAATACACAAAGTGACAGGGTATAACCAAAAAATGCAAAACAACACTAGAAAAATTATACTCAGGATCCCTTCAAGAGCTCAAGTTAAATTTAAAAAGAGATTTCATCGGATTATGGTATTATTATGTAACGCGTTCAGGACAATAAGACGTTTAAATAAGAAGAACTTATTTGTGTGTTAAATCCGTGAGGTTATGTAAAACATAATTTACAGTGCCGAGTCGTAGGTTTTCCACTTCTTTTCTGTTTGAAAGTACTACCTATGGTGTCCACAAACCTGAATCATCACCCAAAGTACACACTTAAAAACGGTTAAACATGGTAGTGGCAATGTTATGGTTTGTGAAGTATTTTCCAATTTCTGGTGTAGGTCCCACATTCACAAGATTGACGCTAAAATGGACCACAGCACATTTACAAAAACATACTAACTAACATCACACATGACACCATTCGTTGAAGACCAATATGCCTCTAATGTGGAAATTTATGCATGTTATTGGCCCTAAGAACACTGCCTATCTAGTGAAGAGTTGTTTAGAGACAAACAATGCCACAGTTCTACAGTGGCTGAGCTTCAATACTTGGATGCAATCCAATTGAGTACTAGAGTGCGATCTGTAAAGCCACCTATATCTAAAAACATAGAAAGTAATTCAGAAAGCTTTGTATAGGGTCCGCCAAATAACTTTTTTTTTTTGAAAATGCTTTATAAAAAAAAACTACTGAATATTTTCTCAAATTTCTTTTTTTATTTGAAAGTACAATCCTTCCGGTTAATAATGGAAAATAATTTCATTCAAATGGTTGCCTCGGCTGGCCATTCAGTAGCTTACACGATCGGTACAATTTTTAAGCACATTATCGATTGTGTGCAGCTGTATTTCACAAATGGCTTCACGAATATTGTCCTTTAAAGCGTCAATTGTCTCTGGCTTGTCGGCGTAACACTTATCTTTGACGGCACCCCACAAATAATAGTCCACCGGTGTCAAATCGCAGCTCCGAGGTGGCCAAACGACATCAGCTCTGCGGCTGATAATGCGATCTTCAAAAACACGGCGCATAACATCGAGTGTAGCTTCGGCTGTGTGGCACGTAGCGCCGTCCTGTTGAAACCAAATGTTGCCAATATCCTCCTCTTAAATTTTTGTGAACAAAAATTCGTTCAACATGGCCCGATAACGATCGCCATTGACTGTAACGGCCACTCCTTGCTCATTTTCGAAGAAAAATGGCCCAATTATGCATCTGGACCAAAATCCCCACCAAACAGTGACTCGTTTTGGGTGCGTATGCTTTTCAATGTATGCGTTGCGGGTTTTCTGTGCCCCAAATGCGACAATTTTGCTTGTTTACATACCCGCCAATATCAAAATGTGCTTCATCTGAAAAGATGATTTTTTTTTGCCAAAATCGGCATCTTCTGTAAGTCGATCGCAGGCACACTTAGCGAAGCGAAAACGCATTGGATGGAACCATATTCGTTCAGCGGAAGGATAAAACTAATTATCTGTCAAATCAGACATGAGCTAAGTGGTACCATTCACGAAATAAGCACTAGTTGGAAAAAAAAACGTTAGATGGCGGACCCGAAATGTTATACCAAGGGAACGACGTTGTACGGTTTTAGTTGAAAGTTTGCCAAGACGATGTGAGCTGCTGTGATCCAAAATAAAGATTGTCACCTCCAAATACTAGGATTATTTTTATGAAGCTGAGCTTTACTTTAGTGAATTAACTCGATTGGTTTAAGGTCTTAACCCAAACAATTTGATAAACCACATCGAGCTGTCAATTGAGGCCTTCAGCTTTTGTTCTAATATATCGGGTCCGCCACCTAACGTTTTTTTCAACTAGTGCTTATTTCGTGAATGGTAACACTTAGCTCATGTCTGATTTGACAGACAATTAGTTTTATACTTCCGCTGAACGAATATGGTTGTGTATACGCAACCGCTCGCTTCGCTAAGTGGGCCTGCGATCGACTTACAGAAGATGCCGATTTTGGCAAAAAAAAAATCATCTTTTCAGATGAAGCTCATTTTGATCTTGGCGGGTATGTAAACAAGCAAAATTGTCGCATTTGGGGCACAGAAAACCCGCGCGCATACGTTGAAAAGCCGACGCACCTAAAACGAGTTACTGTGTTTGGTGCGGATTTTGGTCCATTTTTCTTCGAAAATGAGCAAGGAGTGGCCGTTACAGTCAACGGCGATCGTTATCGGGCCATGTTGAACGAATTTTTGTTCACAAAAATTGAAGAGGAGGATATTGGCAACATTTGATTTCAACAGGACGGCGCTGCGTGCCACACAGCCGAAGCTACACTCGATGTTTTGCGCCCTGTTTTTGAAGATCATATTATCAGCCGCAGAGCTGATGTCGTTTGGCCACCTCGGAGCTGCGATTTGACACCGTTGGACTATTATATGTGTGGGGGCCCGTCAAAGATAAGTGTTACGCCGACAAGCCAGAGACAATTTTCGTGAAGCCATTGGTGAAATACAGCTGCACACAATCGATAATGTGCTTAAAAATTGGATCGATCGTGTAGGCTACTGCATGGCCAGCCGAGGCATGCAGAAGTTTTTTTTTAAAGCATTTTCAAAAAAAAAAAAAGTTATTTGGCGGACCCTATACTATTGGTGGCAATCAGTAATACCTTCTAAGTAAACCTGTCGAATTTGTAAAGTTGATAAACCATCACCTAGTTTATCAGATCGAAAATTCGGAAACCATTTAGCTGTTGTTTATCGAGTTACAGCACTCTGCACAGACAAAATATCGTTTAATTTACGCATTATGTTTCATTTATTTCCAAAATTTGTCTTCTAATCTGGCATCTCTTTATTTTACCTATTGTATTACGTTTTTTGCCTAAGGATGCATGTGTACACAAAACAGAAGAGCTTATGTGTTAGTGAGTGTGTTTAATTTATTGTTTTCTTTATTCTCTTTTAAACGGTTCTTCCTTTTTTTTTTTTTTTTTCTTTTTTATTGTTTTCAATTGAATTTTTTTTCTCACACTGGCTTTTTCTTATTGTCTTCTTCCCTCTTTTTTTTTGTTTGTTTTGTTTCTTTGTGACACATTTACACAGTCTTCAACGCAATTTTATCCTTATGATTTGCCCTGTATTTCCGTTTGTGAAGCCAGTCAACGGCAGTATTGGCATTTGCTGCGCTTACATGTTGAACGTTTGTTAACAGCAACGACAACGACGACAACGACAACAACACCAATCCATAGTCTACTACAACCGCAGCTGTTGCCTGATAATGAAACTTTGAACACATTGACACTTAAATGGCCCATTATAACAGCCGAAGCATCAACAACCGAAACAACGACAACATCAACGCTTTTTTCATCACTATTTCTGGCCAGCCGACCATTTAATATTCAATACCAATACGTGTTAAAAGCCTCTATACCAACATTGCCATTACCAACAACAACAACAACTGTTAATATTACCCCCCCAGAGATTAATAGAGGACAACAGCCAGAGATGGAGAGGAATGAAGAAGAGCAGCAGCAGCAGCAGCAACAGTTACAAAAAATTGAAAGTTTACAGCAGCAGCCGGACAATCGAATGATGACTCTTAAACAACAGCATGATGGTAGTAATGATAATAACGGTATTGATGATGGCCGACTAGCAGCAGAAAAACAAGATGAAGAAGAACAACAACAGCAGCAATGGTGGAATTTAGCAGACTATAATTGTAATGAGAATTTTGAGTGTGACATAATGGATGGCTTAATGCCATACACAACTTATCGGGTAAGAGAGAGAGAGAGAAAGAGATTTAAAAGAGAGAGAGAGAGAAGGAGCATAAATAAATTTTTTGTTTCTTTAATATTTCACCAGTTTCGTTTTGCTTTGCCTTTTGGCGATAATCAAGAGGATATTTTATATTCACCACCCTCAATTGATTACACCACACCAGCTATGGGTCGACCCATATCACAGCCTGTGTTACAACAATCCTTAGCTTTAGATGATACACATTTGGCGGTATTTTGGCAACCGGGGAAATTTATTAATGGCCCTCTCACATACTATAAAGTGCAGTTAAAGTCGGCTTTAGAAACTCACCCCAGACAAGAAGAGGTGATTTTTTATTTACTCTAAAAATATTTGTTTAAACTCTTAACCTTGTATTTCAGTTTTTATCACCCACCTCTTCCTATTATATATTCTCTAATCTTTCGGCCTCCACCCTTTACACTGTAAGCCTTGCTATGCTTAATAGTGAAGGTGAGGGTCCATCTTTGGTGGTGAATATAACCACAAAGGCAAGGGCGTATAGTGCCCCTTTAAAGCTGGATGACTTAAACACCTTGATTTTAGCCGGCGAGTACAGTATAATTTTGAAATCCTTGGATCCTTTGGTGGAAAGTCGAGTACTTTATAAATCTGAAGAAATTTTAATGGATTTCGATGTCAATCAGTATACTAAGCGGCTATTTGTGGTGGATAAGTCGGGACAGATTAAAAGGTTTGTAAAGGTTTTAACTTTATACTGTACGGGGAAATGGTCTTGAAAGTCTTTTTAAAATTTTCAGTTTCCAGCTGGATGATGCAGCCAATTATACGAACTTACATTTGAATATGAAAGATGGAGATTTTGTGGCATCAAAGTTATCAGTGGATTGGTTAAATCAAAAGCTTTACATAGCGGGAGTGGTGAGTATTTTTTGAAGCAATATTAAGTGACTTTTCTTAAGGTGAATCACCACAAACTTTTTCAGCTTTCAATTCAATTTACAATACTTGGGGGTTTTTCAGTTTCCCAACTTTATTGAATGTGAATCAGATAAAAATTCTTCAGTTTCCTGATGGAAAGTTCCACTAAAATACGAAATTTCAGTGATTATTCAGTTGCCACACCTTCTTAGAAGTGAATTGTATAAATTTATGAAGTTTCCTAAAGGGAAATTCAATTTGAATTTGAAATTCCATGATGTTTCTCAGTTTTCTTGTTTTTCTGAACGTGAAACTGAGGAAATTTCTTTAGTTTCCTAAAGAGAAACTTCACAGATTTTCTAAATGAATTGAATGTTCGAGTTCCTCTGGCAACAGTTCGGAACCGAGAAACAGTTTCGTGTCCACAGTTGGTTCACGTTTCGAGCTACCGCTTCCAATTGAAGTGAACGTTCGAAAATGTCTAGAAACAATTCGGTATCAAATTGGAACGACGTTTCCTTATCAGGTTCTTGTTTTGAACTACATAGTTTTTGTGATTCTTACGGAAACATTTTAGTATTCAAGAGAAACTGTTTCATTTTCCAGACCATTTTGGAAACAATTCAGTGTCAATTCCAGTTGAATTGAATTTGCTGCTACTTTCGAAAGTAATACAATCAAGGAACAGTACTGTTTTCAAAGTTAATCCCTATTTTGATTAAGAATTTCCACCGGTTTCAGTAACATCCTATGGTGTGGTTAGGGAAACGTTTTATTTCTTATGGTGAATTTTGAGTTTTTAATTGTAAATTCTTCTTCCTTTCTCTTCCAGCTTTCCACGACCAAAAGCTGGCAGTTACTGCGTTGTGACTTGGATGGCTCTACAGTTGAAACTATAGCCCGTGGCTTTAAGCCTCTCAAACACTTGCAAGTTGATCCCTTAAATGGTTGGATTTTTGCTACCGATGATGGCCATCTATTATGGAAAATGGATTTGAGTTCAGGGAAGCTGGACTACGTTAAACAAACCTTTGAAATGGAACACTTTTCCAATCAACAACAAAACTTTTTAATCACGGCCTATAATGCTAGGGACCGAGAAATCTATGAGCTAAGCTATGATGGTGGCCATAAGGAGAGATTAAATGTGGAAATTAATACAGCCTTTCAAGGCGATGTTTTGTGGTTTCTGCGTGTTGAAGACTGGCTTATTATGACGAATGGTTCGTTTTTATTAAGGCAGGATATGAAAACTATGGAGTGGGACCTTCTAAGCTTTAAGGAGATTGAATGGTGTTGGAAAGTTAAACCTTTACTAAAGGGATCTTGGAAGGATTTCTTGCAAGCAAAGCCCAAACCTTTAAAGGAACCTGAAAACCTGCAAGCTTTGATAAGTGACAACAAAGCCAAGATTATGTGGCAGAAGCCAGCTATGCTTTTAAGGTTTCAAAGTTCAAATGCCTGGCAGAATTGGGAGTATGAATTGGATATTTTGGATGTCCTAAGCAATAATGCTTTCAATATACGAAGCATTAAGACCAACTACTTCCAAGTGGAACGTTTACAGCCGGATAACTTGTATAGAATCAAAGTAAGAGCCATGTTTCCGGGCTTAACAAGGCTGGCTCTTACAACGTCTGTTAGCGAATGGTCCCAAGAGCTGTTAACGCGTACCTGGCCAGCGGGAAGTTATAACTTTTTATGGGCTACTGAACAAGGTTTAAGGGAAAGTGAAGAGCTCTTGAAACCCCCAAATAGCAAGGCTTTGGAAGGCCAAAATATTTTAATGTTGAAACAAGTCAATACGAGCCTGTTTTATATCGAGAAACATCAGAACTCAAGGCGGATGTCTTGTGTGAATCTAATGAACCCGATAATAAGATGTGGCTTCCAGCAAGAGAATGTTTTTAGCATGGATTACGATTCACGAGCGGGGAAACTGTATTGGTCAGATGTTAAAAGAGATTGTGTATTGAGATCCGATTTAAATGGCCACTCCAAAGAGCTGTTGCCTATATTTGGGGCACGTTTATTGAAGTTGGATGCAGGCAAAGGTTTTATTTACTTCAATACAGACTCACAATTGCTAAGAAAGAAATTAAATGGCGGCTTACAGGGTCAGGAACTTGAGTATTATCATGTCAAGGGCAACGGTGAGACGATACAAGGCTTTGCTTTGGATTACGCTAGAAACCACATCTATTGGTGGATTGAATTGCAAGAAGGCAGTTCCATAATCATGCGTTCAGATGTGGATTTTGTTAAAGCGGAGATTTTGGAGTCTTTTCAGCCACAGGCATTAGTTCTACCAAATTCTTTGGTTTACATAACAGAACTGGAAACGTTTTTGTGGTTGAATAAACTCAACAGAGAAGCTGTTTTGGCTGCCGGTGACCATAAGTTACAAATGACCCTTGTGGGGGAGGATTTTCCTCCACAAAAAAATAATTTTGTAGAGTTGAAACGGGATTTTGTCAGTTACCCTGACCTAATGGTTATACCAGAGGCTGTGGATCCCGATACGGTTACAATAACTGAAGGCTATTGGGATGATTTTAATATAAAATGGTCCGCCATAAATGTACCCGACAATTTCACGGTCACATATAAAGTTTTAATCACCGCTGGGGACTTTAAACCAGATTTACTTTTAACGTTTGAGGTTATGCAGCCCTTAGTGCGAATTACGGAATTCAAAATGGCCGGTTTTACCATAAATGTTACC
Source organism: Sarcophaga caerulescens (assembly GCA_927399465.1). Lineage (NCBI taxonomy): Eukaryota > Metazoa > Arthropoda > Insecta > Diptera > Sarcophagidae > Sarcophaga > Sarcophaga caerulescens. The sequence goes on along the minus strand of OV656873.1, from coordinate 114,977,393 downwards.
ATTTTGCCATGTACAGTATGGTCCCAGGGTGAGCCTACTCGTGTGCAATTGAAGACACCATCGGCGGCCCCTAAGCAACCTAAAAATTTACGCGTTTTTGTTGAACAATTTAGAGATCCATTGGACACGGACACCAATATTACGGCCTTGGTAAGATGGGATTCTCCCGATAATATTTCAGCGGAAAAGGAAGTTTTTTATAAAGTCTACTGTTGGCTTCAGGATAACTTGCATAGCGTTAAGGATATCGAGGATATGGGCATGCCTAGCCATGAGCTAAGATTTTATAATTTACTTAAGGAGAAAAGCTATAATTTCCAGGTCCAGGCATTTTCCTTGACCCGATCCAAGGGGGGAGAAAAGACCTCCCTTTTGCAACATTTTATAAATCCTGAACAACAATCTGTGCCCAAATTATTAATTGTAACACGAGACTTTATAGGCGAAATGGATTTGGACTTGAATGTTACCAAGCAGTGGGTCTTTACCCCCAGCGAAGTGGATCATTTGGCGGTGATAAACCAAGAACATAGGCTTTTATGGGTCAATGAAAATGTAGAGTTAATGGCTTATCAACCTGGTTCAGCTTCTTTAAAATTGGCACGCATGCGAGCCGAAGTTTTGGCCTTAACAGTGGACTGGATTTCAAGGAAAGTTTACTGGGCTGAAATAGCCAAAGATAAGCAACATTTGGTGGAGGTTTACAGCTTGGATTTGAATCAATATGAGGGCAAGGTAATGCTGGGCAAGGAAATATTCTCTTTGAGTCCCAACAAGCTATTGAAAGACCTAACGGTACTGCCTTATGCCCGTACTATAGTGTGGTTGGAATATGATTTGGGTTCTACGAATTGTACACTGCATGGGCGTAATTTAACCGATTTAAAGGTTTTGAAATTCAATAATTTGCCACAGCTTTCGAATATGTTCGAGGGTTCTTTATTGCCCGATATGGAGACCTTAAATCTGTTGGATTTGAAAGGCAAACTCTATACATATGAGTTGCAACGTCAGCTGTTGACGCCCATGAAGCAACAAAGTCCTCAAAGTGAAGCGTTCGATCATGTGAAATTTCAACGGGATGCCGGGTTTATATATACCCTGGCTAACCATACCATTCAAGCCTTTAATAGGCGCAAACATACACTCGAATATAGCCACCATGTACCCGAGGTTAAGCTAATCAAAGCCTTTAATTATCAAGAATATCCAACGCGACAGTGTTTGATTATGGAGTACTCTCAAGAAGCAGACCACGATCTACAACCACCCCACTTAAGGGATACATTTTTGCAGGAAATCAAGGAGAACTCGATGATTTTAAAACTGCCTAGTAGAAATCCATTTGAGAACTGTATGTTGGATATACCAGGTTTACGTTATCAGATCTTAATACAGGATTTTAATGGAGACTACGAACGCCGGTACGATTTACAGCCCGGCTTGTTAAATATCACAGACTTGAAACCCTTTACCAATTACTCTGTGGAAATAAAGACTGTGTCGTATTACCAGCAAAAGTACCAGCTAATGGATAACGTATATCCCATCTTTCAAGTACGAACTTTGGAGGGCAATCCATCTAAACCGGAAAATTTTACTGCAAAAGCTTTAAGCCCCACGGAAATCTTGGTTAGCTGGCAGCAGCCTTTGCAACTTAATGCTGCCGAAGTAAACTACCATCTCTACTGGCAATTACTCAACTCCAGTTTAACTTCCCATAAAATTGTGGACTCTTATGAAGTCCTATTAGAGAATTTGGAGCCACAAGAAACCTATCAAATATGGCTGGAGGTGTACTCTTTGCCAAGCAAATTAAATTCTTCCGATAAAATCTCAATTAAAACGTTTAATGAACCCTCCCGACTGGAACTAATCGAACAACAGGCCTATAATTTAACACTTAACTGGCCTATGGATGATTCCAATTATGAAACCGTTATATTGGAGTGTCAAGCCTTGGCTACCGATTTAGAAGATCCGGCCTTTAGTTTGGATATAACCAATCAGACGACGAATATCAGTATTGCGAATTTATTACCCAAAACCCGTTATGAATTCTATTTGAAACTGTTCTACAAAGACGTTGACAAACCGTATATCTATCCTGAACTGCCTGCCAGCCGTTATGTATTCGAGACTCTGGGCGATGCCCCTGGCCGGCCAGGACAACCGCAAATTGAGCATATAACGGGAGAAATTTTTAAAGTTTTCTGGGAGCCAGCCAAAGATAATGGTGCTGCTATTGTAGAATACAGTTTAGAAGCCTTACAAGCACGCCAGCAACAGAAACGCATAAGACGTCAGGTGTCAAATGTCTCAGCTTTAACTACCATGGCTCAATTGCCTTGGGTGGAGGAATTGCAGCCAGTGGAGGATAAATGGGTGAACTATTGCAATACCTCAGAGCTGAGCTGTATTGTGAGGGAACTGCATACCATGCGCTTTTTAATGTTTCGTGTACGAGCCCGTAATGAGCCCTACGGCTGGGGTCCCTATAGCGAGGATAGTGAACGTGTTTTGGAGCCGTTTGTATCGCCACAGAAACGGCATTCCTTGGTTATGGCCATTATTTTGCCCGCAGCCATAGTTACCACCTGTGTTATCATCTTGATTATCATACGTAAAGGTAAGGGATTTAATTTTTAATATTAAAAACCGGATAAAAACCGGTTATCAGACAAACTGGTTACTCAGTTTAATAGTAGAAGGTTTATTCTTATTAAAATTGGACAAAAAATGCATCGAATAAAAATTATTCGGATAAAAGGTATAGAAATTATTTGAATAAAATGATTTCTATTAAAATTAAATGAATAAAACTTAATCGAATAAAAATTATTCGAATAAAAGTTATAGGAATTATTCGCATAAAAGTTATGAAAATTATTCGAATAAAATTATTATTATTAAAATTAAGCGAATAAAAATTACAAGAATAAAAAATTATTTGAATAAAAGTTATGGAAATTATTGGAATAAAATTATTTTTAAAATTAAATGCATAAAACTTAATCGAATAAAAATTATTCGAATAAAAGTTATGAAAATTATTCGAATAAAATTATTCTTATTAAAATTACGCGAATAAAAATTACACGAATAAAAAATTTATCGAATAAAAAATTATTTGAATAAAAGTTATGGAAATTATTGGAATAAAATTATTTTTAAAATTAAATGCATAAAACTTAATTGAATAAAAATTTATCGAATAAAAGTTATAGAAATTATTCGAATAAAAGTTATGAAAACTATTCGAATAAAATTATTCTTATTAAAATTAAAAAAATGAAAATGAAACGAACAAAAAATTAATCGAATAAAAATTACACGAATAAAAAATTATTTGAATAAAAGTTATGGAAATTATTGGAATAAAATTATTTTTAAAATTAAATGCATAAAACTTAATCGAATAAAAATTATTCGAATAAAAGTTATAGAAATTATTCGAATAAAATTATTCTTATTAAAATTAAACGAATAAAAATGAAACGAACAAAAAAATTAATCGAATAAAAATTAATCGAATAAAAATTATACGAATAAAAGTTATGGGAATTATACAAGTAAAATTATTCGTATTAAAATTAATCGAATAAATGTTATGGAAATTATTCCAAAAATTTAATTTTTTATTCGTACAAAAATTATTCGAAATAATGATGTTATTGTCCGATAATTGGATATCTTCAGATGATAATTACTCTCTTAATCTAAATTCTGTTAAGAAAACTTACTCTCTCTCTTCTTAATAATTTAATTCTCTTTAAAAAAATCTCACTCTTGTAGTGCAAAAACGCCGCCTCAAAGCCAAACAACTTTTGGCCAAAAGTCGTCCCAGCATATGGAGTAATTTTTCCACAATCCAGCAGCAATTGGCTGAACGTAATCGGGCCTTCTCTTTAACCAGTAACTCGACGATGTATACAGGGGGTCCCTTAAGTGACGCTGACATAGCTCTGTTGCCCCATATCAGTTGGTCACAGATTACGCTGCTGAATTTCTTGGGACAAGGTGCCTTTGGTGAGGTGTACGAAGGTATGTTAAAGCATCAGGATCAAGAGGAAGAGGAAAAAGTAGCCATAAAGGTAATTAAACCGAAACTGAACTTGTAAAAATCAATCTTATTACATTGCTCTTTCTCTCTCCTGCTTTCACTCTCTCTGATTTTTAATAGAGTCTGCGTAAGGGAGCCAGTGAATTTGCCGAACTTTTGCAGGAGGCCCAATTGATGAGCAATTTCAAGCATGAGAATATTGTACGCCTGATAGGCGTTTGCTGTGATGCCGAATCGATTTCGATAATTATGGAACATATGGAGGGCGGTGATTTACTCAGCTATTTAAGGGAATCAAGGCCCAATTCAACGGTAAATGCTCTTTAGGCATTGATTTTTTGAATAATTTTGGTTTTAAATTTCTGTTATCGAAAATTAATTGCTATCGAAATTTTTTATTAAAAAACGATAACTTTTTTCTTCTTTAGAAACCTGTTGCCTCTCTACAACTTCTTGATCTGATGACCATGTGCATTGATGTGGCCACTGGCATGGCCTATTTAGAGGATATGCACTTCGTTCATCGCGACTTAGCCTGTCGCAATTGCTTGGTGTCGTCGCGTATACCCAGCAAGAGAACGGTGAAAATTGGGGACTTTGGTTTGGCTCGTGATATTTACAAAAACGATTATTATCGCAAAGAAGGTGAAGCCCTTATGCCGGTCAGATGGATGGCACCCGAAAGTCTAGTGGATGGCGTGTTTACCACCCAATCGGATGTATGGGCTTTTGGGGTACTGTGCTGGGAAATTTTAACGCTGGGTCAACAGCCTTATGCAGCACGAAATAATTTTGAAGTTTTGAATTTTGTTAAGGAAGGAGGCAGACTGGAGCAGCCTGATAATTGTCCGGATAAATTGTAAGTAAAGGCAGGATATGATTTAAGATTTTAGAAGAAGGTCTAAAGAGAAATTTTCTTGTAGATTTTCCCTAATGATGGAATGCTGGTATACAGAGCCAGAGCAAAGACCCACTTTCCGACGCTGTTTTAATACTTTGCTGGCCATTAAAACCGATGTTAGACGTGTGAATATGGGTTATAATATCGATGACAGTGACTATGCCATGTATGCCAATCAACATGGCATTGTAATGAGCTCGTTTCTGGCTTCACCAGGCCTTAAGAAAGTCAAAGAAGAGGATGAAACCCAAGAGGAGGAAGAGGAGCTGCACAAATATGAAATCAAACAAAACTCTTTAAATTGCCAAAATGAACAGGAATTAATCTCGGATAAAAACGATTTAAAAGTTAGATTCAGTAACAACATCTCCCCCCTAAAGGAGGAATTGGAAGAGAATAGTGGTGGTTCCCATACAGATGAGACCCAATTGATTGATGCCAAACTGTATAGAATACAAGAGAATCCAGATTATTATGTTAATGAAGGTGTTTCCAGATTGTGAGAGGTGAAGTAAAGCTGCGGAAGAGACCCTTTTAAGCCAAATTGTATTATAACACAACGATTTAAATAAGCTTTTTACATATTTTTTTTTTAAGGATTTTAGTTTTAGTCACGAATTTCTTTGATTTTAAGAGACTGTTTTTGTAATGAAAACTTTAAAAATTTTAGTTTTAATAAAGATTTCCATGCGAAATTTGTATTAAGAGTTAAAAAGTGTAATTTTTTCTATTAAATTCCTTAGCTGAATTCAAAAATTTGTAGCTGAATTGAGGTTTTAGAGCAGTTGTTATGATTTGAAAGCAGTTTTCTGTTACATAAGTAAATATTTCCTTAACTGAGTAGCAGACAACTCGACTGAATTGGAGAATGATTATTAAAAATCAGGAATTTCAATAATTTCTTCAATTTTCCTTAGCTGAATTGAATAATTTCCAGCTGAATATGCATTTTAGTAAAGTTCTTATAATTTTTTTCATTTTTCTGTTAAATAAATATGAATTTCCTCAGCTGAATTCATAAAACAGTAGCTAAATTGAAATATTATTACTAAAAAAAGCCTGCACATGGACAATTTTGTAAAATTTATTTATTTTTTCCTCAGCTGAATTGAATATGTATTAAGTAACTGAAAAGCAGTTTTACACGATTTCTAGTAATTTATGGCCGTTTTTCTGTAATACAGCTCAAAACTCCTTAGCTGAATTCAATATTCAGTTGCTGAATCGGAGTTTTACAAAATTTCTAGTAAATTACGAACATTTTTCTGTAAAACAGCTCAAAACTTCTTAGCTGAAATCAATATTTTATAGCTGAATAGCGATTTTATGTGGTTTTTTTTTATAAAATAAGAAGTATCTTATAATTTTTAGCTAAATTGTTAAAACTGAATAGAGGTTTTGCAAGTATTTTGTTTATTTTGAAACACTTGTTTGTAATTAAAGTGGTTACTGCTTTAGCTGAATTAAAATTAAAGCTTTGTTTCAATTATTTCTCTAAAGTTTTCAGTTACTTAGGCAAGAAAAATGTCTTAAAATTATAAAACATCACCTGAAATGCTTAATCAGCTTTAAATTATTTAATTCAGCTGAAAGATTGCACTAAAAACCTTTAGAAAACGTTAAATATCGAAACAAGTGGCCATCTTTCGGTAATAAAAGTTAAGTTCAGCGGTGTAATATGTGCAATTCACCTAACAAAAGTATAGTTTTAATACAAAAAATAATTCTTAAAATAGGAAAAAGGCAACAAAAACTTTTAAATAAAAAAAAAAAATGAAAAATCTCTTTGAAAACTTATTTTTTTTTAAAGAAAACTTTTAAGAAATGCTTTTCGTCAATTCAGCTGGAAAACAAGGTTTTAAAATGGAATAATATTTTGAAGGAAATCCTTTTTCAGCTTAAAAAAATTCTGTGTTTAAAATAAATTGTGTAAATAAGCCACGAAATTATATAAAAAAATAAATTTGTTTATAATTTTATACCTTTACAGCACTGTCTTTTAAAATAAAGAAATGATTCCAATAAACAACTGCATTTATAATAAACATCACTCACGTTTTGCATCTCTCTTTTGCCTAGTGCTTGATGAAACCATTGTTTTGTTTTTACTTCACAAAAAACGAAGCTGGTTTTGGCAAATTCCATGCATAAATGCAGTGTGTTTATGTAAATACGTTTGTGTGTGTACAACTATAAGTGTACGTGAGCGTAAGTTGTGTGAGTTGGTTTGTTTACGTTTGTTATTGTTTATGCTTATGTTTATGGGTTTCGTTTCGTATCGTTTTTTTCTTTTATTTTTACTGCTATTTTCACAGTCTGATGTTTTGTATGAAGGATTAGTATAACCTAAACTCCCTTCTCTCCTTTTTGCTCTCTCTCTCTCTCTCTCTGACTCATGTCTTTATTTTAAACTCTTTTTTCCCAAGTATCTATGTGTGAGGAATAGTATATGGATGGAGTGATAATAGCATGTGATGATATGTTTTGAATAACTAGTTTTCTTATGTTATCAAAAACTCTCTCTTATGCCTTACAATACACAAATACAAATACATACAAAGAGTTTTACACAACTGCATTATGTATGAGCAACAAATTTTGAAAACGACAACACAACTTATTGTTGTGTGCTTTGTTATGTGTGTGTCTGTGTCTTTTTTTAATTCTAAAACAAAAATAAAAACATACACAAAACAAAACAATATGTTGCATATTTACATAATAATACCAGTAAAGACAATACGGAAGCCGTTAGAATTAAAGAGAGTAAGAGCATAAGAGTGGAAGTGGAATTTACAGGGCAACACATTTAAGTATGTAAAGAGCTGAAGAGAGTTGTTTTTGTAGGTTTTTGTTAGAATCCTAATATAGTATATTATAAATCTTTCTGTAAGTCTGTTTGTTTGTTTGTTAGCCAATCACGCCTGAACGCCTGGACCGATTTTCTTGAAATTTGGGATATAGATCGAGCTTTTGTCGGTGCAGGTTATAGGCTTCAAAAATTTTGACCAAAAGGGGAGAAAAAATGCGACAAAGAGAGAAAAAAATGGGCAAAAATTAGTACTTTTATGCATAAATGCTGTATTTTATCTGTTTTAAAGGTAATTTTTTACGATTTAGCTTGGTTAAGTTTCCAAAATAGCTATTGGAGGTGTTCCGTTTCTAAAGTTGAACCAAAAGGGGTCCAAAAAGGGGGAAAGGGGCGAAAAACGGGCAAATTGAGTGCATAGCCAATCACGCCTGAACGCCTGGACCGATTTTCTTGAAATTTGTGGGTGCAGGTTATAGGCAATAAATCTTTTCAAAATTTTGACCCAAAGGGGAAAAAATGGGACAAAGGGAAAAAAATGGGAAAAAATTAGTACTTTATGCATAAATGCTGTATTTTATCTGTTTTAAAGGTTTTTTTACGATTTAGCTTGGTTAAGTTTCCCAAATAGCTATTGGAGGTGTTCCGTTTATAAAGTTGGACCAAAAGGGGTACAAAAAGGGGGAAAGGGGCGAAAAACGGGCAAATTGAGTGCATTTCTATTCAGGACTTAGAGTATTCAAAAAACTGGGTTGTTTGTTAAACCGGTTTCCGAGAAATTTGAAAAATTGCATTTTTTAAGAAACCGATTTTAAAACCGGTTTCGAAACCGATAAACCGGTTTTTTATTTATTGTTATTTTTAATGCAAAAATTACCCAATAATAAATTTTTTTTAATTTATTAAACTAATCCAAACTACATAACCCGCGCAACGCCGGGTACAATCTGCTAGTTTTTAATAAATTCTTTAGAAAATAGGGACAGAAAAACAAAAAAAAAAAAAAACAAAAATGGATATACAAAAAATTAAAAAAAAGAAAAAATATTTTAAAAGTTGAGTCATGATATCACAATTAACGCAAAAAAAAAAAATACTTTTTCTGTGAAAAAATAAAAAATTAAACAATTTAAAACACAAATATAGGAAATAACTATAACTGTACAAATTTGACATAAACTCTGAGAATAAATAAAATTGTCATTAAAAAGTTTGTCAAAAATCGGTCGTTCGGATTCGACTTTAAGTTGTAGGTCCCGGTCCCTCCAGTGGTGTGAGAAGCTAGGTCGCATTCCTGACTGAAGGGTTGTAATGGCCAATTATTTGTATGTACATATGTATGTATGTATGTCGTTTAAACCAAAACCAAAAATCTTTGTGTTCATACCATAGCAACGGTAGCGTATGCTTAATATTTATTTCTAATAAAAAAATCAACCATACGCCCTGTATAATGAGTACATATAGGTAAACGAAAAAAATGATTGAATTAAATCGAAAAAACATTCTATTCCCTACTATTCTTTGCTGAATTGTTAAGAAAATCGTTAAATTGAAAGATGGTTACAAAAATATTTAAGTTTTCAGCAACATCTTACAAATTACTAAAGTTTTCTCTTTGCTGAATACAATATATCGTAGCTGAATATGAGTTTTATAAGGATTTTTATTATTTTCTTTTAATTTTTCTATCATTCAAAATACAATTTCTAGCCTATATTGAAGGAAACTTTAGTATTAACAACGTTTTCCAAAATATTTACTATATATTCCCTTGCTGAATTGTATATATTTGCAGCTGAATACGAAATTAATATGATTTGTTTAAGTTTTTAGGGGTTCTTATGTAATTCAACACCTAAATTCTTAGCTGAATTATTGAAAACTTAGCTGAATTGAAGAATAATTGTAAGAAACCATTAATATGAACAATATTCTATGAGTTACTTATAATTTTTGTTAGCTGAATTAGATATTCAGTAGCTAAATAGGACTTTTTTCAACAGATTTTAATAAGTACTAACATTTTATGTCATTTAAGACCTAATTTCTTAGCTGAATTCTTGAAAATTTAGCTAAAATTGAAAAATAATTACCGGAAAATTTAAATATAAGCAATATTTTACAATTCTGGAAGACTTTTTCTTTGCTGAACTAAAGATTTGATAGCTGAATAATATTACTTGTACACAGATTTTTTAAAATTTTAGTGTGTTTTCTATCACTTTTAACACAATTTCTAAGATAAACTGTTAAAAACTTAGATGAATAGAAAAATAATTGTTAAAAATTATTAATATGAACCATATTCTATAAGTTACTAGTAATTTTGCCTTGCTGAATTCAATATTTTGCAGTTGAATAAGATTTTTACAAAAGTTATTGTAAATTTTATAATTTTTTTTTTTTTTTGTTATTTAAGATACAGTTTCTTAGTTCAATAGCTAAAAACTGTGCTGAACTCGAAAATAGTTATAGGAAATATGTAAGCATTTTTAACAATACTTTACAAATTTCTTAACATTTCATCAATTTGCAACTGAATATCAATTTTTCAAGTATTTTCTTAATTTTGCAACAGGTTTTATGTAAGTAAAGTGCTTATTTCCTTAGCTGAATTGAACAAAACATAGCTGAATTAAATAATAATTGCAGGAAATTGTAATTATAAGCATTATAAGCTTAATTTTATGATTTTAATAGAATTTCTTTACTGAATTCAATATTTTTCAGCTGAATACGGGTTTTAGATGGTTATTGTTAATTTTTAGAAATTTTTCATTAATTTTGTAGCTGAATTGCTAAATACTTTACAGAGTTGTAAAATAATTGAAAGGAAATCAACATATGAATATTATTTACTATTTATTTAGGTTTCCTTTGTAGCTGAAGTCAATATTTTGCTGCTGAATAAGAGTTTTAAATTGTTAGATTCAATGTTTCGCAATCATCAATTTTTAACATCAATTTTTAACATATTTTCGTAGCTGAATTGCTTAATACTTAACAGAATTGCAATAAATTAAAAATATAAGCATTACTTACTATTTATTTAGGTTTCTGTTGTAGCTGAATTCAATATTTTGCAGCTGAATAAGAGTTTTAAGAAAATTTTTGATTTTTTTTGTATGGTTTTATAGCTGAATAAAACATTTTTTAATGTTTTCTATCAATTAAGATTAAATTTCTTTAGATGATTTATGAAAATTTCAGCTGAATAGTTTAAATATGTACATTAAGTTCTCTTTTCAAATGAAATTTATTAAATAAACTCCACCTAATGCGAAAAATATTCTTTTTTTTTAAGTAACTTTTACTAGCTTCTAACAAATTACAAGAGAAAGCGGCGAGATTTTCTAAGAAATTGCCAATAAAATCTCTATGGTTTCATGACACAATGAGTTTCCTTTGTATATATGTGCATGGTAAAATCAATGTAATTTCAAAGGAAATGATTTAAATTATTACATTTTCCATATAATTAAGCACACATTAAATTTAACTGACATTAATGAAATGCTTTTCAAAACAAACTTTTTGTTGTTGTTGTTGTTTTAAAGGAAAATTGAAAATTTTATTAGACAGCAAAGCTATAAGATTGATGGTTATTTAATGGTAGTATATAATATTAATAAATTTAATTTAAACGGAGAATTACACAGGCCTGTGAAATTCTACTTTTATTTTCCTCTTCCAACATTATGTTATTTTTTGTAACTATATAGAGATGTTAAATTAAAATGCAATTTTGTTTTTTTTTTTTCTAGCACGTTGAATTTTTGTTTTTTTGATGACATGCGTTTTTTAAGATTTTTTTTTAAAGATTTTCATGAAATTACAAAAGTAAAAGGATTTAAAATAAAAGTCTTACTTGAAAAATGAACAGTATTAGTTAAAGATAATGCCAAACACGCTAGGTAAATCAAAATTATTTATGGTATTTTATTCTGTATCCTTCAAAACTCCTCTTCAATATCTTTTTATTGTGATTTCGATCCGGTTCATTTCTCTTCAACATCCAACAGTAGTCTGCCATCATGTTTGCATTCCATCTTCCTTGGTATCTGCTCTCCATAACCATAATATCTTGGTGGAAACGCTCACCTTGTTCTTCACTTACGGCACCAAGATTCTCAGGAAAGATGTCAATATGAGAATGCAGATAATGCAACTTTATACTCATATTGCAACCCAGTTTATGGAAGTTGTCGAGCATATCATTCACTATATTTTCATAATCTGGGCTTTTTCTATTTCCTCAAAAATGTTTCGCTCCCTCTTAAAATGACTTACAAGCGTTCTATTCGGTTTTATTCATGATTTTTTAAAATATTTCATCTTGTATTAACTTCCTTATTTCAGGCCCGACAAAAATGCCTTCTTTAAATCGTAATATGATTTTAATCCTGACAAATAATGACTTTTTGTGGTAGATGAATATGTAAACGTCATTAGTACTATTGGCATTATCCGTTATTAAAGAAATTTGAAATAATACGGGGTTAGGTTAGGTTAGGTTAGTGTGATAGCTTTATACTAAAAGCTCACTTGAGCACGCATAGCGGCCCGTTGTGGTGCCACAGGTGAACGCAGTCCCTGTACTGACCAAGTTCCTCCGAGCCAATGAGGGAGAAGTTGGTCAGCGCAAAGGCTGCACATTTAAAGCACGACTACCCCACGCTGGAAAACCAGCCAGAAAGTTTGATAAACGAGGCTATGTCCTTGACGTCAATGGACGATAGCTCCGTCAAGCTAACAAGGTTTGGAGAGCCAAATAACCTATATCTGCATCTCTCAAGAGATGGACATTGACATAGAAAGTGGATAACAGTCTCCTTTTCCTCAGCGGATCTGCATCCATGACAGAAATCGTTAAATGGCAGTCGCATTCTTTCCGCGTGTCTACCCATAACACAGTGACCTGTAAGCATGGCCACTGTGATCGAGATGATGTTACGACCAAGTCCAAGTAACTGGTTGGTGCGCCTTCTATCCATTGAGGGCCAAGTGAGCCTAGCGGTGGAGCAGGTCTCCTCATTGATCCAGGATAGGTAATAATAATAGGTAATACGGGGTAATACTAGGAAAAATTAAAAAGGTGATTTTCTCTGAAAATTTACGTGATGGATTTTTTTTTAGTATTTTTTTCGGAGCTTAGTACCTAATACGTATCCAAATTCCTAATTAGTTTTTAAGGGGAAAACCATCGCAGGCCTGTGTTATTAAAATAATTAAAGTTTTCAGCTTTTCCGTATTAAATTTCTATAAAATTTTTTAAATTTTTCCATTAAAAATTCACATTTTTATTTATGAATTTTTTTTATAGACACTTGTTTTTAATTTACTGATATACACCCTGTGTTAGTTTTTTTTCATTTTCCACTTTTAGTTTTGTTTTGTTTTTGTTGTTGTATTTTGAAATAAACGCCATTATTTACGTTTATTATCACATTTTCAATCGTTAAGTAATGTTAGCGAGCAAATGTTGTTTATAGCAACGGCAACAGTAACAGCGACAACATCAAAACCAACAACAGCAGTAACATCAAGCATATTCCTATTATTTAATGCTCTTTTCTATCTTTCCCACTTACGTAGGTATGTATGCATATATTCGCCGCCAACATTCCCCCTTATGCTCGACTGGCTTCGTTGAAATTATTTTGTGTTTGAAGGTGTGGGACACAGAAGACTGTGTCCTATTCGGTGTGTTATTTTGTTTTCGTATTTTCCCGATGTTTTTATTGTTGTCGTTGTTGTTAATGCTGCTGATAATACAGGATGTGTTGTTAACATGTTATTCTTGTTGTTATTGGTTATGTTTTTGTGCTGTCTGTCTGTCATTCATGTTACAACATCAATAAATGACAACAATTTACTTGTGTGTGCTGGCTGTGTGCTCGTAAATTTATTTGTTAATGCAAAATGCTACACCAAGGAATCATTATTTTAATATCATGGCACTCTCTCTTTCTCTCCCTCGCTCTTCTACTTTTCGCCACTCCATCTATAGTTTCTCAAAGAATATTTTTTTACAAGGTGGATAGAGTAGTGTAGTGTGAGAAACTTGTTTCGGTTTTTTTTTTATTTATGTCTTGTTGCTCTCTTTTTTTTTCCTTCTTGTGTTCTGCGCGTACAGCAGTAAATAATTGTAGTGTACTGTATCATAATGGCTGGCTATGTATTTTAACATCATAGTTGTCGTCCTTATGGCTTATCATCATAGCAGGAGTTCCTTCCTTATTTAATGCATAAGAAGAAGAAGAAGCTTTTTATGCGCTGACCATTATCATTATTTTCCTAAAGTATGTAAGTGTGTTTGTGTATTGTTGCTTAAGTGTTTACTTAAGTGAGTAATTGTTTTCCATATTCTCTCTCTCTCTTTTTTTATTCTCACATTTTTTGTGTTGGTTTAGAAAAATTAAAGAAATATTAAAGGTGACACATATTATAGTAACATCACTTGACCGTTATTTATGAGAAATCTCAAAATTATTTGGGGGTAATTTATTATTAAATGTAAAGGGAAATTTCTCCCTGGTGGGTATAGGAAGAAAACACAGGTAATTAGAGTGAAATTTTTGTGATTTTTTCTTGTGTTTTTTTTTTAAGCTTAAAAGCAAAGATAAATAAAATCAAGTGTAATATGTAGGGAGAGTGAAAGAGAATTAGTTTTGACAAATAAGGTCACAAGAGAAACAATTTTTAATGTACAGTAAAGGACAAAAGTTTCCTTACACCAAATGGATGCATGATTTGTTGTTTGGATTTTGTAAAGAAAATTAATAGAGTTTGTGCGATATTTTTAAAGTTCTCAATAAATAAATTTACTTTTAAATTAAAAAAAAAAAATAATTCAAAGTTTATAAAAAAAACTAGCTGACCCGGTGAACTTCGTCCCGTCCAAAATTGATTTTTTTTATTGCCCAAAAGAGCTCACATTATATATTTATTGCAATACGCTGCAGAAAACAGTTATATAAAAATAACTAAGTGAGTGGCTAAAATGTCTCTGTAAACAAAACGGTCCAATTTTGTTTGAATTTCTATAAAGGGACCAACACCACTGGCCGAAAAACAAGTTCAAATCATCACATTGCCACCCCTTAAGAACCTTTACAGAGACATTTTAGCCACTCACATGCTTAACTATGCTGAGTGGGAAATGCCACTTCGATGGGTGTTTCAACATGGCAATGACCCAAAACACTTATCGAAGTTGGTCAAGGATTGGTTATCAGCTAATGGGGTTTATGTCTTGGATTGGCCACCTCAATTGCCAGACTTGAAGCCCATAGAGAACCTCTTCGGCATTTTAAAACGGACAGTTGAACCTCGACGCTTTAAAAATAAACAGGAGTTGATGAACTGTCTAAAATCAGAGTTGGAAGCTATAACAACATCTATTCTATCAAATCTTATTGAATCTATGCCCAAAAGATGAGCTGAGGTCGTAAGAAACAAAGGATATCATACCAAATATTAAAAGTTACTTAGGTTTTGAACTGAGAATTTGTAAGTTAATTTTGTTTTTATTTTATTATAACTTCCAAAGAAATGGAATTTAATTTTTGTTGTTATTTTTAGGTTATAGCCACATTGTGTAATAGTAAATAAAATAAATATTTTCTATAAATTTATTTAAAAACAAGATATGAGTCTATTATTACTTAGTGGGAAAAAGTTGCTTAGGTTTCGAACAATACTGTAAGTGTGGGGATGTACTTATAATCGAAAGAGTTGTAGTTATAAACCATCGAATTAGCCGACTTAAAGGCATCTCTTAATGGGGGAGGGTTGCCACGCCCATTTTTGGTGAGTTTGTCGATATCGACTCTACGAACTTACAAATTTGCATTCGTCTATGATCACTATGTCCCTAAATATTAAATTTTAAATGTTTGCCACGCCTACTTTTTGCTATGTCGATTTTTTTTAAACCATCTAAACCTGATAAGCTTTCGAACAAAAAGGAATGGTTAAAATCGGTTCAGTAGTTTAAGAGTTATAGCTATCACTTGAAGGGAGAGGGGTGTCACGTCCATTTTTGGTGGGATTGTCGTTATCGATTCTACGAACTTACCTACCAAATTTTATTCGTCTACGATCAATATGTACTTAAATGTTAAATTTTAACGATTTGCCACGCCCTCTTAACATTCAGGGATATGAAAAATAGATGTTGTCCGATTCTCAGACCTACCCGATATGCACACAAAATTTCATGAAAATCGGTCGATCCATTTCGGAGGAGTTTAACCACTAACACCGTGACACGAGAATTTTATATATTAGAAGTAGTTGGCGGCAACAATTATAGTCTGAAGATAACAAAGCACTGTTGTTCTCTGTAGTAGCGAGTGCTATTTCTTTTTAAGCGCTTGATTAATAGCAGTTTTTTGAAATTTACAAGTCGTTACGTAGTATTTTTGCACCAGTTTTGCCATAAACATACCAAATATGCTCCATTGGATTAACGTTGAATGACTGGGATAGTGTATTAAGTTTTTTTTATACATTATTGATCCTTTTGATATAGTTTTCGACCAATATTCTGCAAATTTCTGGCGGTACATAGCGATAACTTGACGAATGTTGTTTTTCAAATTTCCCAACATTAAGAGATTATTCACGTGGACATGGTCCTTTAAAAAGTCCCAAAAAAACAGGGGCAAACGGCATTAAATCGCATGATATGGATGGTCAATTGATGTCGCCAATACACGGAATTACGCCTTCTGGGAACTCCTAATGTATTAAAGCTATACAAAATCCAATGGCGACAAATCACATGCCATTAGTGTGCCACTAAAATCATAATTTTGGAGAATTTTATGGCCATAAAACAACAATTAGTGATTGGATATAGCCCTGTACTTCATATTCTTCAATTGCTGATCTGAGGAATAGTGGGTTATCATACGATCATAGTGGTTGGAATTGGCAGTAACAGTTCTTACAGTGTTATTTTCAAAAAACTACAATTCTGTGCTAGCTTCATACCATAATACACAGCAAACAGAGACTTTTTGTGGATGTAATGACATTTCTACAATCTTCTTTGGAGGGTTTCTCAGTTCTATATACAACAAAACGGACGAGTAAGAAATGATCGCCCAAGCTGTAAAAACTGTTGTCTAAAAAATCTGCATCGAAAACTTGTTGCTCTAGTACTTAATCGGCATATCTAAGACTTTGTCGAAGGTCAATCAGCTTAAATTATTGCATGAGTTCGACTTTATCGGGATGAAGATGTAAATCCAAGTACTATATCCTCTTGAATAAGCCGTAAGATGGATACGTTTTGCTTAGAACGTCATGGAATCGACAAATTCAGTTTAGATTCGCTTTACTTTCTCTAGCAAAAGTGATAGTTTCGGTTGTGCATACATTGTGATGATGCACAGGCCCGTGACTCTACTTGTCGCTTCAAATTTCTGTATAATTTTGCCATTTCCATAGACCGTGGATTATGATAATCATTCCGCTACACTAACACTTTAAACCATTTTTCCGTTCCCTGGCTATTAATCGATACATTTTCGCAAACGGCGGTTAGGTTAGGTTAGCGGTTAGCTTGCCGTTCACAATGTGTTACCCAGTATCAGGTATCAGCATCCGTTAGTGGTGGGTTTGAACCACCCAGAGTTCCAGATGAAACCGGCCAGTTCTCTTAGTGGCAGGTTCACCACCATGTCCAAATTTACAAACGTTGTCACCCAAAAACCAGCGACATTTGTCCTGAAGTACACGGTACTCGCATAAAAGGTGTTGCATAGATTCTGTTTCCTCCACTTCATGGCAACTTCTGCTGTAATCCTGGTGTGGCAGACTGAGCTTGTCGGTGATCATATGGCCTATAGTGTTACCCAGTATGGGGTAAGTCCCCTTGTCATAATCTGTTAGTGGTGAGTTCGTACCACCCCGAGATCTGGATATTATTAATGTTGTTGTATTCATTTATAATGCCCTTAACTGTTCGATTATATATCACACACATTATTCTTATTGTTCTCCCCCTTCCAATTCCATTGTTTTATTGTGAACAGAAATTTCCATCAAACATACAACAAAAATTTATTGAATACTGTACTCCACACCAAAAAAAAAAAAAAAACAAGAGTGAGAGAGAGAGAGAAAAAGAAAAACGAGATGAACATGCATTACAATGCCGTTAATGGAGTTGTTGTTCGTTGTGTGTTTGCCTAAAGCTTATAACACAGTACACATGGCATGTTTAATACATATATCCTCCTTATTCCTCTCTCCATATAAATTTTTGTATTGTTTACATGTGTATTTGTGAGTGTAAGCTTTACATGAGTATTTGTTTTGTTATGATTTATTTATTTCTCTCGCACCCTGTGCACAAACAACAAATCTTTACTACTTAAGTTGTGATGTTTGATATTGACAAAGAGTTGTCTGTCGTCTCTTCTTTTTTTCTTGTTATTGATTCTCTTGTGTTGTGTCAAATACCTGATATTTTTTCTGTGTCTCTCTTACAAAAACATTGCTTTTGTTTTTTTTTATTATTTCGGTGTTAAAAACAGGATTTTTTTTTCCTTTTCTGTTGATTTTCTTGTTTTCATGATTCAATGATTTTTTTCTCTCTCACCACACATCATTTATTTTATTTTTTTTTTTAGTGCTGCTGTTGTTGTTTGTGTTTAATAGTAACGGTGTGGGGTATTATAGGCTTAAGATTTAAAATAGAAATCAATGTGAGATGAGAGGAAGAGAGAGAGAGAGAGAGAGAGGGTGGGGGGGGGTGGTGAAAAAGTTCTGTGTGTGTTGAAATATTTTTTCTGTTTATCAAGCAATATTTCTCAATCGTGTTTTTTTCTTTCGTTTCTCTCTATCTCCCTGACTTTAACCGTTTAACAGCAAAAAGTGCGTGTGTGTGTGAGAATTGTAAGCTGAGTGTGTGAGGATATTTATTTGTATGTACGTGTGGTTATTGTGAATATTCATTCCCTCACATTTGTTTGGTTTGTGATGATGACATTGACATACAATTTCGTTTTAAAATGTTATTGATGCTACTACTGCTTCTGTGTTGTTGTTGTTGTTGTTACTATCGTTATGCTTTAACGAAACCAAGGAAATTACTCTCGTTTGATATGTATTGTATGCTGCGTATGTGAGTGTATGTACGTACATACATACATATGCCATTGGCATTACAGTTCGGTATGCATTGAGCTGTTATTGTCTCTTGGGTTATTTGATGTTGTGGTTACGTTACGTATCAGGTGAGTGTTTGTGGTTGCAATTTTTCATTTCGTCTTTTGATTTGCTTTTTTGGTATTTGTCGTTGCTGTTGTTGTTGTTTTTGTTGATTTTTACCAATTGAAGTTTAATGTTTAATAAGTAACGTTAACCGGCAGTAAAAAAAAGGAAACGAATATTTCCATTACACTTACAATAATTTTCTTAAAATATTTGTCACTCTCTCTCTCTCTCTCTCTTTCTCTGTTTGTAATTCTTTTAATCTTAAGGTCAGTTGTTTGTGCTTAAAAAGAGAATGTGTATACTGTTGTATGAGAGTGTGCAATGGTACGTATGAGTGTTTTAATTAAATTTGATTGTTTATTACGTATACGCCGCCATTGATTTTTCATTTCAAGAATCTGCGAAATTGTTTAAAAATGTAGATGAATTGCCTTGTAAAGCGTAAATAAATAAAAATTGCATTGAAATTTTGATTTCTTAAGTTGAAAATTCTTTGCTGAATTAAGAAAAATGTTGCTGAATAGGCATTAAAAGACAAATATGTGCAGAATATGTAGTTGAAATTTAAAAATTGTAGCTGAATAGCCACTTAATCCAAAAGTATTAAGAAATTTCATGGCAATTTCCACTACGTAAGTTGGGATTTTTTTTTTGCTGAATTAAGCAAAATGTAACTAAATGGGCGGCCATTAAAAACCCATAAGTGTTGAATATGTGATTAAATCATAAGAAATGTAGCTGAATATCATTTAACATACATAATTGGTCATTACAACCCTTCAGTCAGAATTATTGACCTAGTCATTTAAGCCAAAGAGAATAAGAAATTTTATTGAAAATTCCATTTTCTTTGTAAAAAATTCTTGCTGAATCACAAAAAAGTAGCTGAATACACATTAAGAAACAAACTACTGACAATTTTAATCAAAAATTCAAATTTCTTCTTCTTTTGTAATTTATTTTAGTGTAGCTGCAACGTTTAAAGTAAGGTTTTCAAACGCTAAATATGGATTAAATGCAGCTAAATTCATCTTAATGAAGCTGAATAGGTCTTTACTACGATTTGTAACATTTTAGACGCCTTTTAACGTAGCTGAATAGCTTACAACTTAGCTGAATTATGGTATACGCATTAAAAGTGATTTTTTAAGTGCTGACTGTGGAGCAAATGTAGCTAAATTGATTTTAATGAAGCTGAATTGGTCTATACTACAATTTGTAATATTTTAAAAACATTTTATTATAGTTGAATTGCTTATAACTTAGCTGAATTAGGATATATGCATTTAAAGTAACATTTTAAAGCGCTGAATACGGAATAAATGAAGCTGAATTTATTTTAATGATGCTTTTTTTTAATTGAAGTACATTTTCTCTTTTCTGAATTAGGGCATATGCATTAAAAGTGATCTTTTTAAGCGCTAAATATGATTTCAATGCAGCTGAATTCATTTCAATGAAGCTAAATAGACGCTTACTACGTTTTTTGTTAAGTGAAGTAAATTCTAGCGCAGCTGAATTGCGTACAACGTTGTTGAATTAGAGAATATGAACTAAAGATAACTTTTTAAGCACTTAATTTAATTTAATGAAACTAAATAAATATTTAATACGATTTTATTTTTTAAATTTAAGTACCTTTTTGAATGGCAGAATTGCCTACAATTTAGCTGAATTAGGGTGTGTGTGATTTAAGTGCCTTCTTCACTTGCTGAATATGATTATAATGGCTTTATTGTTGATTTTTTTAAGGAAAGAAATTTAATTTATTTGAATTGCTTTCATAAAAATTTCCATAGCTTTGTTGTTAATACAATCATTTCAAATTGATTTTGATATGACAAGGCAAAAGATTTTATTCACAACATTTAAAATTGTTTTGCTATTCAATGGCATGGAATTTTAAGCATAAAAGCTAAAATTAAATTGTGAATACTTATAAATTTCCGCCATTTTCCTTCTCACCCAACTTTGCATTTTCTCCCCACACCGTAGGGTAGAGGTATGACAAGCATTTACTGTTGTTAACCAAAATGTTCTTTATTTCCACAGCATAATTGTATTATTTTCTCTTTTCTCTTTCGCACAAAAAAATGTCCTGTTTTGTTCCGTGTACTCAGGTACACTCTCTCTCTTTTTCAATTTGGTGTACAATTAAGAATTTTTTCTGGCACGTTTTTAAGAGAAATCACTGCTTGTGTTTCCTGTGATTCATGTGATTCGTTTTAAAACACCCTCTCTGCATAACACTGTTGTCCTCATCAGCCTCAGCATCATCGTTAACCGCATCATAATATTTTTCATTTTCTTTTGCCTGTCATTCTTCTGCAACCATCACCCCTCGTCGTTGTTCGTTTTTTTCTATGTCGATGTAGCCATTCATTTGCGGTTTAATTTTTTTGTATTTTTTTTTTCGCTACCATTTTGCGGTTGTGTTAATTGAAAAAAAAATTCTCGCTCTTCCCTCGTTGTCTGCCTCTGCTACCGAAGAGAGAATGTGAATATAATGCCGTGCAAAAGAATTTTCAATGGAAAATGGAAAAAAACTGCAAATGAGTCAGCCAGTCAGCCAATTGTATTGCCAAGGTAAACCGTATTATGTATTCGTACAATGTCTTATTAATTATAAAATCCCAAGTACTCGCCAATAAATAAACAAAAATTCAATTGAATTTCCTCAAATTGTACAAAAAAAAAAAAAATTGTTTTCTTTTTTTTGATTAAATGGGTATTTATAAATGAATGATTCCGCATAATGAACAGAACATCAATCCCCACTCCATTTTTTCAACAGTAAATGGTTATATAATGAAAGGAAATCTTATTATGCCATAAGAAAAATTATAGGAAATGAGTACAGTATACTATTGTGCTATTTTTATTACAAATCATTAGCTGAATAGCTTAAAAAACAAGTAGAAAAAGTAAATTTGTAAAATTTTTATAAGATTTGAAAGTATTCTTCAACTTAAGTTTAAATTTCCTTAGCTGAATTGCATAAAACTTAGCTGAATTAAGTAAAATATACAAAAACCCAAAAGTTTTCTTTCGAATATTTATTTTCTAAACAAATTTCCTTAGCTGAATTGCTTAAAACTTAGCTGAATTAAGTAAAAATATATACAAATTCAAAAGATTTCCCTAAAAATACCACTTTGTGAACAAATTTCATTGGCTGAAATGCTTAAAACTTAGCTGAATTAATTAAAACTTAAAAAATTCCTTTTCAGACCAAAATTTCGTTAGCTAAATTGCATAAATCTTAGTAAAATATACTTAGTAATATATATTAAATCTTAAGTAAAATATACAAAAACCCAAAAGTTTTCTTTCAAATATTTATTTTCTAAAAAAATTTCCTTAGCTGAATTGCTTAAAACTTAGCTGAATTAAGTAAAAATGTATAAAAATTTAAAAGATTTCCCTAAAAATACCACTTTGTGAACAAATTTAATTAGCTGAAATGCTTAAAACTTAGCTGAATTAATTAAAACTTAAAAAATTCCTTTTCAGACCAAAATTTCATTAGCTGAATTGCATAAATCTTAGCTGAATTAAATAAAACTTGCAGAAACTCCAATATAACACTTATATAAAATTAAATTACCTTAGATGAATTGTTTAAAACTTAGCTGAATTAAGGAAACAATGCAAAAACTCATACGTTTCAATGAAATTTATAGATTCCCTTAGATGAATAGCTTGAAACTTAGCTGAATTAAAAAAATACAAAGATTTCAAAGCCTTCCTTAAAAATCCTTCTTTCCAACAAAAATTTCATTAGCTGTATTCCCTTAAAGCTAGCTGAATGAGACAAGACATACAAGAATATTAATATTATCAATAAAATCTCTACTTACAGATCAAAATTTCTTAGCTGTAATACACAAAACTTAGTTGTATAAAACAAAGTAAACGAAAACTGTTCACATTTTAACAAATTTCTTATTTAAAGTCTCAATTTCTTTAGCTGAATTGCTGGAAACTTAATAAAACTTAGTTTTCAAATAAATACTCAATTTTTTTTTAACAAGTTTCCTTAGCTGAATTGCTTACAACTTAGCTGAATGATACAATAAATATAAAAACAACTTAATTTTAAATAAAATATTTTTTTTGTAATGAAATTACTTTAGCTGAATAGCTTAAAACTAAGCAATATATACAAAAACTTCAATAATTTTTTTAAAATTCGTAAATTAAACTCTAATTTCTTTAGCTGAATTACTTAAAACTTAGCTGAACTGTTAAAAAACTTAAAGTTTCATTGTTTTTGAAATTTCTATACAATTTCCTTAGCTGAATTACTATAGACCTTGCTGCATTGCTTTAAACTTAGCTGAATAGTTAAAAATGTAGGCCATTTCTGACATTTCCTTGAAATTCTCTGAGCTGGATTGCTTTAAACTGAGATGAGATATTGAAAATGCTGCTCTTTTTGATGATTGTAATATTATTTGTTAAATATCTTTAAAAATCCTTTGCTAAATTGCTAAAAACTTAGCTGAATTTTTTTGAAAATGAAATCGAAATTGAAATTTCTTTAAAATATTGCTTAAAACTCAGCTGAATTTCTTCAAATATAACAATTTTTCGCTGCAGTAATATTATTTGTAAAATTTCTTTAAAAAATCCTTTGCTGAATTGCTAAAAACTCAGCTGAATTGCTTAAAATATGACAATTTTTTGCTGTAGCAACATTAATTCTTAAATTTCTTTAAAAAATTCTTTGCTGAATTGCAAAAAAGCTTTGCCGAATTAAATTATATCGACAAGTAATCTCTTTTTAAATTGGTCTGATAGAGGATACAAGTTACAAACTTAATTATGACTTGAGGTCTATTTTAAAATGGGCTGAGGATAATAACCTTATGCTCAATCCTGGAAAATCTTACATTCTACCAATCAGTAGATGGGAATATGATTTGAGTTATTTTCCAACAATTTACTTGGGGAACACGTCTCTTGTGTACGTTAGTAAGATTAAATACTTAGGATTTTGGATCAATTCCACCTTGTCATGCACTGACCATATTAATCATGTTGTGCGTAACGTATACCTCTTGCTTCGTAATTTACGAATGTCGTCTAACTTCACACCAGTTGAAGTTAAGAGGAAACTTATAATTCAATTAATACTTCCACTGATTAATTATTTTGCAGAGGTTTACAGTAAATTGGACTCTCTGTCACTACATAAGTTGCAAGTATCTTTTAATAATGCTACGCGGTATGTGTATGGTTTAACTAGGTTTAGCAGTGTATCGTCCTGGAGGAAAATAATCTTGGGCTGTGACTTAATCGACTACCTTCAGATGCGAAATATTATATTCTTACATAATCTTCTTTATCGTAAGAAACCACCCTATCTCTTTGAGAAGCTTGTATTTGGTAGATCCACTAGATATACAACTCTAATTATACCTAGATACACTTACATCAATACTAGCAGATTGTTTTTCGTCAACGCAATTAAATTGTGGAATTCCTTACCAATGACTATTAAAAACATTTCGAGAAATAGCAGTTTTAAGAAGTCACTTTTTGACTATGTGTCCTCAAATAATTAAAAAAAAAAAAAAATTTATATTACTTTTAATTTTTTAAATTTTATTTTAGAAATTTTATGTGAAATATAATTATTGCCTTTTTGTGTATTAGTTATATACTTTATAAAAATTGCACTATAATTTAGGGAATACTAATGACCAATGTAATTTGTGTATATCCTACTGAGCTATAAAAGAACAACATTCTTAAAGCTCTTGTAAGCTAATAAATAAATAAATAAAATAAATAAATAAAAATTTAACGTACTTTTTAAGCCTTAAATTCTATTAGACTGCCTGCCAAAGTAGGCAAATAAAAATCGATTTTTTCCTTTTAAACTAATTGAATCTTATTATCACTTTTCATACACCTTCCACCCCTTCTCCTTTCACTAGAAAAAAGAAGAAAATTCTTAGAATTTTCAACATTTTAATGCATTGCAAGAGACTTGAAGGGATAATATTTTCGTAAGAACTTCTCCATACAGTAACACAATTGTTTTTTAGGCTTTTCGAATAATTTTACAACAACCAACACAATAGCAACAAAAACAATGAAAAACAAGAAGAAGAGCCTTAAAATATTATGCAAACTACATGGAAATTTCTATAAAAGAAAATCAACATATTTTTCATATTTCCTAGTTATCCTTGTTCTTCCTCTCTTTTACTCCTCTTCACCATTACACTCTCTCGCTCTCTCTATCTCTCTCTCTCTCTGAAGAACTGAAATCCTCATTTAGCTCAGAAGACTTAAGAAACTTTTTCCATCATTATCTGGTTGCTGGTTGTTGATAAGACAATGGAGCACACACATAGTCTATGGCAGCATTGTTTTTAAGCAGCCTAAGGCAGAGCGTTAGAGAGAGCAAGACAGGGAGATGGAGAGACAGAGTGCGATTTATAATAAATTAAAGTAAAGAAAATGTTGTGTTGGTTTACACAGGCATATGTTTATTGAAATAATTTTCAGAAAAATTTTTTTCTTTTCATTGTTCTTGTCCACACAATTTTCTTTGTCAGTGTGAACACACACACACACACTTCTCACTTCATAGATTACCTTGGAACAGCTGTTGATTACCTTTTTGGTTTATAATAGATTTTCACTGGGCGCCTTAATGTATGCAAATTTGGAAAGTTTTTGACTCAAACCAGCTAAGTGTATGAAAGGATGTGTATGAGGGTGTGTAAGAGGAGATAAGGCGTTGCATTTAAATAATCCATCAATTTACAGGCGGCTATTGTCACTTTCAATTTTTGAGCTCAACACTTTACATACTTAACACACACACGCAATCATTATTGAAGATAAAAATTCAACAAAAATCTTTGCTGAATTGCTTTAAATTGAAAAGAAACTCTTTTTTAATCAATTTCATTCCAAAAATTGTAATAAAGTTTCGAAGAAATGCTTGCTGAATTGTATTTAAACTTGAAATATTTATAGGCCCTTTGGCATAGAGAACAGTGTAAAGAAGCATATTTTCTTCGCTGAATTATAGAAAACCTAGCTTAATTGGTATTAGAACTCAAATAGAGAATTTGTAGAGCCATATAAAAGTTTTTAAGGGCATATTTGCTCATCTGAATTAAAGAAAACTCAGTTGAATTGGTATTAGAACTTAAATAGATTATTGGGAGGGTCATATGGCAGCGTTTGGAAGCACTTAGTCTCAGCTGAATTATAGAAAGCTTAGCTGAATTAGTATTAGAATTTAAATAGAGAATTTGTACGACTTTATACCAGTCTGGAGAAGTATATTTGCTCAGGTGAATTAAAGAAAACTTAGCTGAATTAGTATGAAAACATAAATAAAGAATTTATAGGATCATATAACAGTCTTAAGAAACATATTTGCTCGGCTGAATTAAAGAAAACTTTGCTGAATTGGTATTAGAACGCAAATAGAGTATTGAAAGGGTCACATGACAGCTCTTGAAAGCCCTTAGCCTCAGCTGAATTATAGAAAACTTAGCTGAATTAGTAATAAAACTTAACCAGATGACTGGGTATATTAAATAACACCTTTTGGAAGTATTTAGCCTCAGCTGAATTACAGAACACTTAGCTGAATTAGTATTAGAATTGAAATAGAGGATTTGTACGACTTTATACCAGTCTGGAGAAGTATATTTGCTCAGGTGAATTAAAGAAAACTTAGCTGAATTAGTATGAAAACATAAATAAAGAATTTATAGGATCATATAACAGTCTTAAGAGACATATTTGCTCGGCTGAATTAAAGAAAACTTTGCTGAATTGGTATTAGTCTCAGCTGAATTATAGAAAGCTTAGCTGAATTAGTATTAGAATTGAAATAGAGGATTTGTACGACTGTATACCAGCCTGGAGAAGTATGTTTGCTCAGATGAATTAAAGAAAACTTAGCTGAATTAGTATGAAAACATAAATAAAGAATTTATAGGATCATATAACAGTCTTAAGAAACATATTTGCTCGGCTGAATTAAAGAAAACTTTGCTGAATTGGTATTAGAACGCAAATAGAGTATTGAAAGGGTCACATGACAGCTCTTGAAAGCCCTTAGCCTAAGCTGAATCATAGGAAAATTAGCTGAATTAGTAATAAAACTTAACCAGATGACTGGGTATATTAAATAACAGCTTTTGGAAGTATTTAGCCTCAGCTGAATTACAGAACACTTATCTGAATTAGTATTAGAATTCAAATAGAGAATTTATACGAAAAATAGAGTCTTAGAAGGGCCAGATGACAAGTTTTAGAAATAGTTAGTCTCAGCTGAATTATAGAAAACTTAGCTGAATTAGTAATAAAACTTAACTAGATTACTGGGAATATTAAATAACAGCTTTTGGAAGCATTTAGTCTCAGCTGAATTATAGAAAACTTAGCTGAATTAGTATTAGAATTCAAATAGAGAATATGTACGACTATATACCAGCCTGGAGAAGTATATTTGCTCAGCTTAATTTTAGAAAACTTCGCTGAGTTGGTATTAGAACGCAAATAAAGTCTTAAAAGGGCCATATGACAAGTTTTAGAAATAGTTAGTCTCAGCTGAATTATAGAAAACTTAGCTGAATTAGTAATAAAACTTAACTAGATTACTGGGAACATTAAATTATAGCTTTTGGAAGTATTTAGCCTCAGCTGAATTATGGAAAACTTAGCTGAATTAGTACTAGAATTCAAATAGAGAATTTGTACGACAATATACCAGTCCGAAAAAGTACATTTACTCAGCTGAATTAAAGAAAACTTAGCTGAATTAGCATTATAACGTAAATATAATGTTTATAGAGTCATATAACAATCCTAAGAAGCATAGTTTCTTAGCTGAATTATAAAAACTCTGCTGAATTTGAATTTCATTTGAAGTAAAACAACTTTAGATGCAAAATGTGAGTTTAACATATGGTTCCCATTGACTGAATTGTAATTCTACTTGAGTTGATACCTTAATTTGATTCCGATTTAAAACCTAACAGCTGTGTGTTGTAAGCTAAAAGGGGACCATTATGCTTATCCTTGAAGGGTATAATAAAAAAAGGAGGAGGAGGATAACAATAAACAAACCTGTCCTGGCCATTGGACATTACACAGAAGTCCAACTATTGTTGGTAAACTTTTCATTGTTTTGTTTACATACCCCGATTGTAAACATAAGGCTGGCAAGATAGGCACTCTACTCCACACTCCACTCCACTGGTTAATTTATAGAAAAGGAACTGTAGTCAGGCCAGTAAAAAAAGAAAGTAAATATTTCTGGTGCCATCATAAAATTTCCGTTTCTTCCACCGTTTCTTGGTTTATTTAAATGCTGACAGTTTTATCTGTGCATTGTGGAGGGTGGTGGGTGGTAAGCTTTAGAGCTGGGGTTTGGAGATTTGAATGGGGATGGGAGTTGTTGGTTGACTTGTTAAAAAGAAATTGAATTTTATTTCTCTGTAACTCTGGTTGCTGTTGTTGTTCTTGTTGTTGTTGTATTTACTTGCCGCGTTAGTTAGTTAAAGGTGTGTTGTCTGCCATTGTTGGTGTTGTTGTTGTTGTAGTCTCTATTTATTTATGAGTGAAGTAGTCCTTTAACATTTTTAACGTTATTTCCCAGAAGTCATGTAAATTTCCGCATTTAAAATGTGTAAATTGAGTTGGAATATCCTCGTAATACTAAAGGAAAACAAAAGCCAGTAAAAAAAAAAGAAAAACAACAACCACTACAACAACAGTCCGGAATAAACAAATATTGTATAAATTTACTCAGAGCCTAGAGAGAGTCGAAAGAGTAGCAGTAGAAGTTTCTTTATGTTCTACTCTTTCCGTTTGTTTTTTGGTTGTGTTTTTGCAGTGACACAAAGGTATTCTCAAGATATCTTCTATTTAGTAATGCACTATGGGTAGGGAAAGGCAAAAAATTTCTTTAAATTTTCTTGGAAATTAATCGTCCTCACTTTAACGAGTAAATAATTGAAATGCGGGCGAGATATTTTCAAAACCATTGGCCATCTGCCATCACTACTACTTTGTAGGAGGTAATACAGAAGCTAAGACGGGCTTTAAGATACTCAGTTCAACAACGTTCTGACACTGGCACGAATAGTAAGGAAGATGTAGGTGGACAGGAAACTGTACCGAATTACTGGAAGGCCTTAGGCTATATAGAGCAACTGACGATGTATTGCGCTATGGAAGGCATTCAATAAATTGTGCTATAAACCCTGATTTTAAGTTGAATTTAGCCATGTTCCTTTAAAAACAAATAGAATTCCGATTGGAAGACCTTCCTTATAGATCGCTGTGCATCCGGCTCACGTAAAAAAAATACGGTCGTTTGAATAAGAATGCTTCAGCTACAAGGTCGTAAGATAGCAAATACTGGGGACAACGGAAATATCAGGTGGAAGCAAAAGTGGAAGGAAAAATCCTTAGAATATAGAGGACGTTGGTAACATGATCTGCATGAGTTACATATATCCTGACATAAATGTAGTGAAACACATAACAATACACCGACTGCGAGTGATAAGATATTGGTTGTACAAATGGTGACGTAAGATAACAAATTCTATGGGAAACAAATTTAAGCAGTGTACAGTGATTCCATGAAGGACAAATCAGTTGGAGGCTCGAAAGAAATCGGAAATCGTTTATTAGGCAGACCAAGTCTAGTATTCCTAGTTGTTTCCTTAAATCCTGGAAAATCACTCACTAGACTGACTAAGAGCGTTAGTACAGGTTGTACAGTCAGCTTAAGGATATTGATTGAATGAATGCGGATGTCGAACTACAAATGCCTTGGAAAATTTGGGCAGAGTACAGTGATTCTGCGAATGATGAATCAGGTGCAAGCCTTGAAGAAGTAAGCAAAAGACTGAAACCCTGGGAAATCACTCGCTAGGCTAACTAAAAGCGTTAGCACGAAACAGTTACCTGTACAACCTGTCGAAGGAATGCGGCATTACAAATGCCATGGAAGACTTGGACAGCGTACAGTGATTCTATGGAGAACGAACATGGTGGAAGCCTTGTAGAAGCATGCTAGGACCGAAATCCAGGGAAAGCACTCAGTAGGTTGACTAAGAGCATTTGTAGGTTATACAGTCATCTGAAACGTATTCGTTGAGCGAATCTGGATGTAAAATTACAAATGCCATGGAAAACTTGGGCAGCGTACAGCGATTTTATGAAGAACGAATCAGTTGGGAGCTCTGAAGAAGTAAGCACAAGATCGAAACCCTAGATAATTATTTATTACACAGACCAAGTTTAATATTCATCTGAGTAAGTCAGGAAAAAATTTCTTTTCTTTGCATTTTCCAATCCATTGTGCTGCTGCTAACAGACTCTTAGGCATTTTGTGGCTTTAGTCTGGCATATTTTTTCATTCGTTTCTCTTTCTCTCTCTGTTTCGTCTGTTTGCCTGTCTGCCTATCTGCCTCTGTTATTGTTTGTGTAGGTGGTATGCTTTGGAAAATATACTCAAGATTCCTGCTATTACAACCTGTGGTGAGGATTTTTCTTCTCCTGCTCCTGCTGCTGTTGCTACAATTTACAACTTCTACCGGCCCAGCTATTGTAAGCCAAAGATATAGGTAAAGAGTTTATGGAGAGGGAGTCCGAGAGACGTTGGTGTTTAATAAACTTCATATTTTTCTTTTTAAAGAAACTTTTTTTTTGTTTCTGTTTGTTTTGCAAACAGCCTGCCCTGAACGGAAGAGGGGACGGGGATGGTTTAAATGTATTTTATTGCCATTATGTAAATTAAATTGTGTGAATTTGTTGTATTTCTTTTTTGTATTGTATCTTTGCTCTTCTGTTTTCTCTTTTTCAATTCAATTCCTTCGAGTAGTTGTAGTTGTTATATGCTGCTGCTGCTGTTGCTGCTATTATAAATGCAATAAAGGTACGACGTACTGTACTGTTACAGGGTAAATCCGAAAATAATATAATTTGATAAGTTTATTTCTCTTCTTCATCTACATACTTGTTATTATTATTATTATTGCTGTTGTTGTTGTTGTTGTCTTTAAAATACTTTTATTTTAATTTCATTTTATTTAAATTAAATTTTCATTTAACTTACATATGTACGACTACTTAAGTCGTGTACTGAGTACTGTACACAGGTTGTAAGAAACAAAATTAAGTTTAAGAGTCAAAATTTTTAACAAAAAGTTTTCGTAACCAAAACAAAAAAAAAAAAAAAAAAAAAACAATAAAAGTCTGAAGGTCGGGGTCGGGATTCAGTTTGTGTTATACAACAAATAAAGTTGCCAAGAGTATTAGTTTCAAAATATACACAGGAAAAGTTCATTAAATTGATGCAGCAAAGATTGGCTGAGAGAGCAAGGTCAGCAGAATTACAAGGCGGCACTCGCTGAATCTACAATTCCCCACCCCACCCCGATATACTTGATTGTGGTCCCGGAGGGCGACTGGTTGGAAGTGTGAGGAACGAGGTTGGGTTTAGCACGCAGGCGTTCAGCAAGCTGAGAGTAAGTCTTGCTGCGAATCGTGCACCCAGGGCTACCAATGTCTTTTGAAGATTCCCAGTCTTTAGCTCAAAAAGCTATAAAAAAAACCAGGACAAACAGCAGCTATAAAAGCGGAGGAACGAAACACCTCCATGCACAAATCAGACCTCCGTAAAGTAATACTTTACGGCAGTCCCGCGGGGGGTGAGAGTGGTTGAAATATATAGGGGGTAGGCTTAGTACGTAATCATCAGCAATGGGGAATCATGCACACTTTTTGTGGAACAAAAAAAGTGCCTTTCGAAGATTCCTATCTCCTGCTGAAGACAAAAAAAGAAAACTATCGGGTCCGCCATCTAACGTTTTTTTTTTTCAAATAGTGCTTATTTCGTGAATGGTAACACTTAGCTCATGTCTGATTTGACAGATAATTAGTTTTATCCTTCCTTTGAACGAATATGGTTGATTGAATGCGTGTTCGCTTTGCTAAGTGTGCCTGCGATCGACTTACAGAAGATGCCGATTTTGGCAAAAAAAATCATCTTTTCAGATGAAGCTCATTTTGATCTTGGCGGGTATGTAAACAAGCAAAATTGTCGCATTTGGGGCACAGAAAACCCGCACGCATACATTGAAAAGCCGACGCACCCAAAACGAGTCACTGTTTGGTGCGGATTTTGGTCCAGAGGCATAATTGGGCCGTTACAGTCAACGGGCCATGTTGAACGAATTTTTGTTCACAAAAATTGAAGAGGAGGATATTGGCAACATTTGGTTTCAACAGGACGGGGCTACGTGTCACACAGCCGAAGCTACACTCGATGTTTTGTGCCCTGTTTTTGAAGATCGCATTATCAGCCGCAGAGCTGATATCGTTTGGCCACCTCGGAGCTGCGATTTGACACCGTTGGACTATTATTTTTTGTGGGGTGCCGTCAAAGATAAGTGTTACGCCGACAAGCCAGAGACAATTGACGCTTTAAAGGACAATATTTGTGAAGCCATTGGTGAAATACAGCTGCCACACAATCAATAATGTGCTTAAAAATTGGACCGACCGTGTAGGCTACTGCATGGCCAGCCGAGGCAGCCATTTGAATGAAATTATTTTCCATTATTAACCGGAAGGATTGTACTTTCAAATAAAAAAAGAAATTTGAGAAAATATTCAGTAGTTTTTTTATAAGCATTTTCAAAAAAAAAAAAGTTATTTGGCGGACCCTTTACAAAGTCTGGATTACAACCTCATAGCTTTTCACATTCAATGAGTGGCGAGACTGCGTTTAGTTTAAAGTCGTTTACGAACGATAAATTTTTTGAGAAACTTTTCATGACAATTTTATTTTATTCTGAGAGTTATAATGGACCAATTAAGTTAAGTAAGTATGTATGTGAGAGTGCCCCTAGAGAGAGAAGCATTTCTTTAACTTGCAAACTAATTTTTATTGGATTCTTCTATTATTTTCTGTGATATTTTATTGACATTATAATGACTATCATTCCCTTGTTGCATTGCATATATAGGAGTGAGTGAGGACTGTTTATCATATTTAAAGTCATAATCTTTTCATGAGATTGAGACAAAAATTGTTCTATAAAGTCATACACAGTTATAGAACAGGAGAACAGATACGCTGATTTTATGTTTAACTGTGTCTCATAAAAGTTTAAACGAAAAAATCGTAAAAATTGTTGTCTCAACAAGATATACTTATTCATGTATGAATGCATGCGCGTCAGTCAGACAGTGCGAGCCATGCATGTTCTTAGACAAGTATTTGTGATTCCTATTCCTATTTATCTGATGTATAGTGACGTTTTTTTATCCTTGCTTTCCATGGAAAAACAAGTCATAATAATCGAATAAAGAGTTCACACAGTCAGAGTCTATAAAAATGGAAGAGAAACTTTTCTTCTGTCAATCTTTTATTTTTATGGCGTTGTAAACGTAAAAAAGTTTTCACAACAAAAAAGATTGACAAGAAAGACAGACACACACAGACAGACGAAATAAAATGCTTTTAATTAGACACTAAAAAGCTGGTCATTTAATACTGAGACAACGACAAAACAAACAGAAAAATAAAGAAGAAAAAAAAAATACACACACAAACAGCACAGAAATAAACATAAAAATTTAATTAAATTAACTATGAAAAGTAATAAAAAATAATCGGCACACACACTCTCTCTCTCTCTCTGATTCAGCTTAAAACTCAAACATTTTCAAGTAAATTTTTTACTTCATTTACCAACTTCCTCCTCTGCCTTAAATAATACGCAGGTAATACCAATAAAAACCCATTTAAAATGTAAAAATTGTTATTGTTGTTGAAGAGCATTTATTGGGAGACCTTTTTTACTTTCGCTCTGAGGGTAACTGGGTGACTGGTCAATGGCTTTTATGGGGACGGCCAATAAAAATAAAAATGAAAGCACACGTTCGCACAATTAATTTAAAGGCAAATGAATATTTATTTATGAATTTCGAATCTAATGTTTTCATTTGTTTAAACAAACAAAAAAACATAATCCGTACTGCACAATATTTGCTTGTAAAGGGCCGGGTCAAAACAACAAAATTTCTTTTTAAACATCTGCACGTCATTTGTTTCTAATAAAACGTGTTACGGGCTACTCCATTCCATTAGCCCTTTCGAAATTGGTGCCGCGTATGTATGTATATACAGTAATTACTTGGTGCATCACAGCGACTTACGTCGCGTAAATACGACAGTTGCTTGTTGGTTCGCAGAGGCTTGTGCTTTATAATAAGGCTATACACTACATACTAGACTACACCGATTTCAATATTGTGGAGAATGTAAATTGATGGACTAAAAGTGACCAAGATAATGAAATTGAAAGGGAAGGAGACAGAAAAAGACTTCGAGAAAAAAGACAAACCAAAGGAGCCCCATAGATCTTGTTATTCAATTTATTAAAGTCAATAAAGAATCCCTAAATCATCAGGTGAATTCTAATTAAGTGGTGGTCCTCAAGTTTTAACACATCACTTGCACGATCAACAGAACGCCAATCATTATTAGACGAATATATGAACGCCGCCGATAATGAGGATAAAAAGAAAGACTGAAAAACGTCCACCTCCAAGCAGTTCTTTAGGAAAACCTGAAACAGGTCTAGGCTTTTAGAGGAGTTTGAATAAATAAAAGGTTGAAAGCCAGTATGAAATTCCAGGTACTTCATCCCTCTGAATCAGCATCATCCACTTTTCTTCTCTGGCTAATGAGCAGAATAGAAGGCATTACCCTCAACCAAGGATCATAGTCGTGTTGTCCTATAAGGTTGATGAATTGATGTGTAATACACTCGGATTCATAACAAATTTGAAGGTAAGCCCGGGTCTAGTATACTTACTAACATTGAACTCCATTAGAAAAGAGAAGCTGTTAGATGAAACTACATAAATGTACGATAGTAGGTCTATTGATTGAATCTAATATGGAACAGCACGGATATCAACAAACGCCATTAAAGTAAAACTCCATTAAAGTGCATGAAGCCTTTAACGAGTCACCCAATAGATCTTAGTATTGCACCCAAGATATGCTAAAAGCTGAACCATACTTTAATGTCCAAATAATTCTTTAAAACTGAAATATTTTGAAGGACAGAATGCATGCAACTGTTCACTACGAAGGCTATTGAAAACATTCTAATTGAATGTCATATCCAACAAGGATCTGTAGTCAACAAGAGCTGATGAAATGAAAACTCGAGTAGAAATCATTGAAAGAAAGTGAGAAGAGTTCACTAGAATCCCCAATTCAGTAGACGAAGAGGTAGGTAGCAGAGATCAGCAATGAATCGTATTTTCGCTACTCATAGGTACTTCTGAAATTTTGAGTATGAGTGAGTCAAGAGTATTAATATTCAACTACTCTGATTCATTCGTACTCGCTACAACATTGATTTATAAGTATAGGTTGCAATGAGTATGAGTACAACGTTGACATCAAACTCACAACATTCGATTCATTGTTTGATTCATACGCCTACTCATTCAGATTCATAAATTTAGAAAAATACTTATAATACTTACGAATGATTCGAGCCACTCGAATCATTCATCAAATTTTACAGTAGTAGTTATTGTTGCATTTACAAAAGAAGAGAAAAGAAAAGACAAAGACAGCAAGCAAAGCACACACACAACCTTCTAGCGAGTATTGTGGTGTTCGTACTCGAATCATACTTATTTTGTGCTCCGTGTATATGTTGAATCATGGAGAGTCGAAATCAACAACATCGTGCGTATTGTTAAGTATGAGTACGATGAGTATTTCTAACTTTGAATTTGAGTAGTATGAGTATGATATTAAAATAAGTATGAATGCGTATAAGTAGCTGAAATTATAAGTATGACTCGAATCTACTCATCGTTTTGAATACTCGTTGCTGATCTCTGGTAGGTAGACCCTTTAACATCCGAAGAAACCAATTTAAAAACGAAGCTGAATCAATAGGCAAACTTGTGATAAAGCGAAGCTAATATACCCTAGAATCCATTTCTAAAATTTCCTTAGCATGCCTCTTCTTCCACAATGAAAATCTCAAAATTTCGATTTAATTTTGGCCCTACCAGTCCAATTGCTAAATGCTAAAATTTTCTTCTTCTTCTTTTTCTACTTTTTTGTTGCATTAATTTGTGTTTATTGAACGCACAGCTGTAGAGATGACACCAACAAAAAACATTTTGTTTTCTGTTCTTATTGTTGTTGTTGTTTTTAATTGAACTCATAAAAGTTTGCATCACAAAAACACATGAAAATTTGAAATTGAAATGGTTTTGTGTTGACAAAATCATTAAGAGAAGCGAGAAGAAGAGAGAGAGAGAGAGAGAGAGGGAAAGCAAGCAAGGATAATAATAACTGTAAAATGTTAATGAAAATCAGTTTCATTTTCAATAATAATTGAAAGCAAAGCGACAAAAAGGTATGAAATGTGTGGTGAGAATTCGTTGAATTCGATATATCGGGTTATCCATTTAGTGATTTCAAAATCGAAGGTTTGAGAAGCCTGTTAGCTGCGTATGTTTTATCTGAAGTACCATTTATGTATTGATGAAAGTAGATCGTTTAGCACCGAAGTAATGCGCCGAATGCCGATGCAGTTGCTTGGTGCATCACAGCGGCTGACGTAGTGTAATTGCGACAGTTACTTATTAGTCGACAGAGACTGATTACACAACCCTGCATGGGATTTGCAAATAAGATGGCTCCAAGTGTTTCCGAAGGCATTTTGCACGCTGAACACGAATCTGGGTTCAAAAACTTTCCATCACGTCAGGTTTTCGAGAAAAAGGGGGTTGAAACACCTAAAAATAGCGTTTTTGGTCATTTTTGAAAAATTGTAGAGCTAAACACTGACGTGCTAGAACCATCGCTATTGTCAGAAATTGACAATTGATCTTTGCTCTTTAAAATGAGCCCAAAGCCAAATTCATTGCATGCACCATGGGTGGGTTTATGTCAAGGGGTGCAAGAGAAAAAGAAACACATTACGGAGGTCCTTAAAAATTAATCAGATTTACTTGAAAATTGTTACTCAGGGGTTTTTGGGGCCCTTCATTCAGATTTAAAAAATTCAAAATGGCGGATCCAATATGGCGGTCAAGGTAAATCTGATTAATTTTTATAAACCTCGATCTTCTTACTTTTCTTTCTTTCTTACTTTTCAAGTAAATCTGATTAATTTTTAAGGACCTCCGTAATGTGTTTCTTTTTCTCTTGCACCCCTTGACATAAACCCACCCCCTCCTTTAAGGGTGCATGCAATCAATTTGGCTTTGGGCTCATTTTAAAAAGCAAAGATCAATTGTCAATTTCTGACAATAGCGATGGTTCTAGCACGTCAGTGTTTAGCTCAACAATTTTTCAAAAAATTGCCAAAAACGCTATTTTTAAGAGTTTCAACCCCCTTTTTCCTCGAAAACCTGACGTGATGGAAAGTTTTTGAACCCAGATTCGTGTTCAGCGCGCAAAATGCCTTCGGAAACACCTGGAGCCATCTTATTTGCACAAAGTCCAAATTTGCAGGGCTGTGTTATTTTCGCGTACGATTACGACGATGTATGGACAAGTGGCAGTGTGGTACAGGTGCGCTCTCACGAAAGTGTTAACACGCATACTACAGAACTGGTAGTCGAGCATTACGAGCATTACGAAGTAATTCCAAGTCAGGCAAGTAAGCCTGGTAAGTCTATTAAGATATTTAAAGCGACTTTCCAGACGTTTTCATTACAATGTGCATCACCTGCTGAAAATTATCGCTTCTGTTGGCGGAAATGTGGCAGTTAATCCCGATTGTTCAACTCAATGTGGTGTTCTCAGACAGTGTTCTGAGACAATATTACAGGTCATTATGATTTGGTATCAGAGTATATCGTTTGCTGATATACGCATATTTACCGATAGTAAAGTGGGCATAACATCCCTAGAGAATGTATACGCCACATTCTAAGATGCCGGGTTGTCTGGAGAAGATAGCGAGACATTCAATGGTTGCCCTTAGTTGGGTTCCTGCACATGAGTATAACGAAGGCAACAATAAGGCCGACGCATATAATAAAGCATGCATCACGGAGGATACAATAGAATTTCTACATCAGATCGATGCCCCTTTGCGGAGAGGCAAACAAACAGTCACATAAAAACTCAATTTATTGACGAAGATGAGTTAATGAGCCCACTTGTAGAGACCAGACAGAACTGGCCCGATATGGATATAGTTAGGACATAATTTGCATTAAACTTAACAAGATTCCGTCTAAGGAATCTCATAGTAGTTAGTAGGGGGGTTCACGCCAGTAGACTAGGAATACCCCATAACGACATCTACAGAAGCTGAAGAACATCTTCTCTGTCATTGTCCGAAGTTACGGAACCTTAGAAGAAGAATTCTTGGACATCTAGAATTTAGTGATAAAACGTATTCAGCCGAAGGTGATTTGAGAAAAATCCACACACCTTCACAAGACTCTCGGGATGGTTAAGAGATGCCCAGCAGGAGCTATAATTACATGGTGGAAGTGGTAATATCGGTGTTACAATGGGACCGTGCAGGACCTTAGTAAGCTGTGCACGGTAAGGCCTCCGCCAGATTAACGTAACCTAACCTACGGTGCTAGACTATGAGGTTGATAAAGCGGATTTTTTTGAACAAAATTTTCTTCAGCCGTTAAGCTTATTTCTCTCTCGGTAATTACTTCAAAAACAAAATTGTCGTATATGGAGCTCGAAGAAACTAGTAGAACTGGTTGTGAAAAAGCTATTGCAACTGGAAAGTTTTTTTTTTTTTTTTTTTTTGGTGAAACCAGCACTCAGGGGATGGCCCCTACTCATGCAGTGCATTGTGCAGGTTTTAGGAAAATGGGTTATAGGAAGATGGAAGAGAGGACGTAGTGTTTGTGGACATCTCAAAATGCGAACGGCAAGGAAACGAGTTGCTGCTAAGTGACTATAAAATGGCCAGTGCTATACCTTCACCATTAGACAGTCTACAGCAATCGTCCCCTAGAAGCCCGCACCCTTCAGTCCTAGCTTCTCACACTACTCATGTTGTGTGTGTTAATTTTATACATGAGTGTAACAATGTGGTATGAACTATGCTCTATAGGTGTCATTGGGTTGTAAGTTTCTAAAAATGTCACCAAACAAGCTCAAGGGATGAGTGTCTCTTTCTTAGCCGGCAATTTAAAATTATGAACCTAAGAGTTTGATCAACAAGACGATGTCTTGATCCACTCAACACTAGCAATTGTTGGCTTTATTGGAAACTTCTCCAGAGGGAGAGAAGGAGAGAGAGAGCGAGTAATTTTAGGTTTTGATCAAGTGCTGCATCAAAGACTCCTTGTCTACGTGGATAATAATTTCTAAGATTTTAATTAAAAACGCTTAAGATTTAATTAAAAAATCTTTGCATTTCCCTCCCTTAATCCAGTTGCTTGAATTAAAGATTTTCTTATTTTACTTGTGCATGCAATTTTTTTAAATTTTCTTTTTAAGCTTAGTAAATAATTTCTAAAATCTTGTTGTGGGGGTTTTTTTCCATTCGCCACTAATTGCTTAGAATTAGAAAAAAAAAAAAACAAAAACAAAAACAAAATGTTGCTGCTCCCTTTGGAAATTAGAAATTGAAATCTTAATTAAAAAGTAAAAATTATGAAAATCTTCAAGAGGGAAAAAACAGAAAAGAAAAGACGAGAAATATTCAGCAGCAGATTATAAGCTGGCTGGATGAATGCCTGCCTGGCTGCCTGCTATTTATTAAACGGTGTCGTTGTTGTCCTTGTTGTTGTTGCTTGTTGATTCTAAATTTTTCCCCCAGGATGACCCAAATTTTTTCCAAGAAATTACAGGAAGAAAGAGCAAGAAAAAGCCTTAAGAAACCAGGAAAATATGATACAATTTACTCTTATTCTTCTAGAGAAAGAAAAACTTAAGGCGAGGCAGAAAGATGATGAAAAAAAGGAAGAAAAACAGTGTGGCTTATAAGTTTTGTGTGAGTTTTCTGAGACTTACTAAGAGGCGATACAAATTATTAGAGAGTGTAACAATAAGAGCCAGAAGCTATACATCATTATCTCATGGTAAATATAAATACAAAACACTTTAGCCAGCCACTCAACGTTTTCTGTACACATACATAGCTGTGTGGTTATCCTCTCTGTAATGCCATTATAATTTAAGTGAGGCGGGGGTGTTGTACAAAAACCCTGAAGAAATTAAACAAGAAAGGAGCAAAAAAAAAAATTGAAGGATAAAAAGAAGGAAGAATGCTTGGCTTACCTTAATAAACTTTAATTTGAAAAACAAAAGAAGGAAAACAATTTAAAATTGAAACTAAAAATAATGGGAATTCGCAATTTAGCTGGTCAGCAAACTGTTTCTTGCTTACAAAGGAGTACAGATTTCGACTGTGGTCAAGACTTTCTCTGACACAGTTTCAAACAGCTTCAATAGATCGAAATACAACATCATCAAGCAATGGGGTACCACCACACAGTGGTGTTGTCGATCCGGAACGCTCCGGAACTTGGTTCCGGTACTTCCTTTTTGAACAGGAACGCGTTCCGGAACTAAAGATGATTTCTGATAACGAGAATTGGAAACGATTTTCGTTTCCTTTCCTTTTTATGATATATACAGGGCCGATTCTGGCGACGGGCGAAAATTGGGGGAAATCTCCCTCCCCCCTTCGTCAAATTTGGGACATGAGTCGTAAAAAAAAAACGACGCCGCCAGGATTATCATATAAAATCACCCCCGTCGTTAAATTTGGGACATGAGGATCGGCCCTGTCTATATAATTATATATACGCGTTCCGGTAAAAAAAAATTAGCACAACACCACTGCCACCACATTGGGCACCTCTGTAAGGCTACTACAATGAAGTACTCTAAGAACAGGAGATGTAAACATTCCTTGGCCTGATATTAAGTTCATGATCATAAGTTCTCGGCACTTAAAAGGGATTATCACAAACCCAGGCTATTCGTAACGATGCTACATGATACAGCACACCGAAGGGTACTAAAAACTAAAGTCAACCTCTTTAAAACTGAAAAAAAAATGAATCCAAGCAAAGACAGAATACCGTGGAATAAAGCTAAAGGATCACTATTATTTAAATATATTGTTACGAAAATGGAAATGGTGTTGTTAAAATAATAAGCAAAAGCTCCAAAAAAACAACACAATGGACTTGATCACGCATAAAAACAAAAGTTCCAAAAACAAAACAATGCAGTTGTTCACGTGATCAACGAATGAGTAAGCATATAGCAACAAGATCGATGAATAAACAAAAATATAGCAACAACGTCCGTGTATAAAAAAATATAGCAGAAAGACAAACAAACAAAACAACAACAACTCTGCCTGGACGAAAGCAAATAAGATACACGAACAACAAAAATGGAAACAAGTTGTTTACATTTTTGGATTGTTCCCGAAGGTCGTCATCATCCTTCAAGGGCATTCATCACACTGTTGATCCAGTGATATAAAAGGCAAGATAAAGCGAGCAACGATGATTCAGTTAGAATTCAGTCAGTCGTGTATGAAGACACGTGATTCTCGGAGTTCGAGTTAAGTTAGTCGTGTGACGACGTCGCGTTGAATTGAGTGAGAATTCAAACAGTGGTGTGCGAAGATACGAGATCGAATTATATTTCAGACAGACTTGTGTGCAGACAAGTTGCGTGAAGAAAACAGTTGTTAGTGTGGTGCTTACAAAAAAGGTTGTGAGCAAAGAAGAATAACTAACAAGTGTTGTTGTTGCTTATAAAAACGTTATAAGCAGAGAAATATCACGAACAAGCACATATTGTGGAAGTTATCATTGTATGCGTAGAATAAGTTCGAACAGTGGCACAAGAGTTGTGCAGAAAATAAAGAATTGATTGAAAAATAAACACAGATTTATTTTTATTTTATTTGCAATCTACGAACTCATATTTTTAACGTTTTTAAAAGGTAAAAACGTAACAATATCAATAGAAGTGTGAGTTGACTTACTTACTCATTCAGACATTATAATTATTTACGCAGGATTACAACCTCTAGCTTCTGACACCATACATGTTTGTATGTGTTAATTTTACTCACGATTGGCGGCACATCTGCGGTTTAGAACCGATTCTGAACGACAGATTTTCGAGAAACTTTTCATGACAATTTTATTTCCTCTCAGTGGTTTTTGCCAAATGACTGCTGAGAGGAAATTGCCGAAGAAATGTTTTTTTTTAATAATGTCTGGGCTAGAGTTTTAACCTCATGACTAATAAGCCAAGTGTGAGTTGACACCGGTAGGCAATTAGCAGGGCGTATACAATCCACATTAACCTGCTGGGAGGATGACATGTTCGCACAAATAATGCGATCAAACAGAATGGTAACAATACCGCTTCTATCAAAACACAAAAAGCACTTTGTGCCACTACTACGATCCAGTGTTTACAGTCTACTTTGAATTCCGTATACGACTTGGGCATAAAGTTGATGCATTGCAAGGAAAGAAATCTCAACTGGAACTCTAACACTTTCAAAAATACTGTACACTCTGCCGAACCTTAAGGAGTCGAAAGCTTGAAGCTATTGCAACAAAAAAAAAAAAAAAAAAAAAAAAAAAAAAAAGACATGCCAAGGAGTTAGACGCAGACACCCATAATAAGGAAGAGTCCATTTCGATATTGCTAGAAGGAGGGAATGATGGTTAGAGTGCCGAAAAAGGAAGACTGTAGGCTACATGACAATTGAAGCAATATAATGCTTTAGAATGTAGTCAATAAGCCCCAATCTAAAACAGTGTTGAGGAAACGTCCCCTCAAAGATCAGATTGGATTCAGGCCGGGAATGTCCGAATTATTATCCAGCATTCCGCTGAATACCACAGAAGCTCCCATCTCTTCGTTGTCGATTTTGAACGTGCTTTCGATACCATATTCCAAACGGTTCAATGGGTGGGTTAATGCATAAAAACAAAAAATTTAATTCCGTAAACTTTATGCAGAAGGTGCGAAATGCAGAGGAGAGGAATGTGTGCTCTTTGAGATCAGCTGATCTTAATAACTGCGAGGAAGCCGCCTAAGAAGATTCGAAAACTTTATCAACAAGTGTTTGATGAAAATTCTTCACATTTTCTACGCGAATTGAAATACGAATGAGAAATCACTTTCGATAAATGAACAAGGATTCAAATGTTAGAGAAGGAATGCTCATCTCAGCTCATAATGACCTGGACAAGGTAAAGGTTTTAGCAAATGAACGGTAGACAGAGAGAAGAGGGAGAGACAGAGAGAGTGAGAGTTGACAAACTTAGTTCAGAGCATGAACACTAAAATTTAAATTTTTTTAAATTCTAATTCGAATTTCTATAAGAAATCTTAAATAAGTGGCCATAAACTTTTCTATTTAACGATTGAAAATATGAAAATTATTGCCATCAACATATTAATTTCCAAAAATTCCTGTTTTCTCAAGGATATTTTTCAATTTTCCTTGTTATTCAACTGGAGCAAAATGATATTTCCATTTTTATTAAAGACATTAAATTAACATTTGTTTTCCTAAATTTATCTTGTGTTCTCACTGATACGCGAGGCCTATATTTTAGGCCTTCTTTCTATACAGAGAAAAAAAAAGCTGATTTTACGCCAATTAATTTTCAATTTGTTTTTTGTGTCCCTTTTTTGTGTTTAGGTTATATTGTAAGTGTGTGTGTCCTTAGAGACCGTATGGCTTAAATGATGTCCTTGTTAAACATTGTGACAAATGTTGGGAGACACTTTAAGGGGTCATTAAGGAAATATAAAACGAAGCCATGCAAAAACAGCAAAAAGAAAAGAAATAAAAAGCTATGAAAAAAAATGGTTATTGGACACCATTTTTTTTGCCGCTCTCACACCCTCTCTCTTTTGTTAAAGCAAAAAAAAAAATGTTGGAGCTACACAATTTGTTTTCATTTTTTCGTTTTTTTTTAAAGAATTTCGTACGCAATTACAGTCTCAACTATTTTCCGGTAAATTTCCATTGATGGGCTGGCTATCTTGCATCTTCGTTCATTCATTTCTTTGTTGGCAGGCTAGGGATGTCAGGCTAGGGAAGTCATCTCATTTGCTTTCCTTTTGGGATAAAATAAGAAAAATGAATAAAAAATTTTTCTTCTTCCCTTCCCCTTCCTCCTTCCTTGTCTGTCGCTTCACATTTTTCATGAGTTTTTCTTTTATTAAGGCAAAAAAAGAAAAGAAAGTTTTTCTTTTGCTTGCACCAACATGTTGCATCATGTCGTCCCAATGCTTTGTTATTGCTGGAACGTCCTTTTGGTTGTTTAATGCAGAAGTTTTTAATCTCAACTGCTAAAAACAATGCAAAAATTTCTCTTTATGCTGTTGCTGGTTAGAGAGAGAGAGAGAGAGAGAGTCCATACCATATGACATTATATGACAGTTTTAGTTTCCTTTTCATATCCTTTTCTTTCATTTTTAATGCTGTGGAGATAACGTTCTCGAAGAATCAGCAGACAGACGTTGGTTGGTCATTTCATTGAAATTGTAAAACTTATACAAGGACAGTGGTTTGAAAGCGAAAGCTTGTGGTAGCCAAACTCACTTTATTCTGGGCAGATTCCCATGCTCACCACACCGTCTGAGGTGACTGAGACCTAAGTGCCACCTGGTAGCTGGCTGTTTGATTGTCTTACTTGGCTGCCCATTACTATCACGAGCATCAAATGTGGTTGGTTGGTTGTTTTACGTGGGTTGGTTGTCTTATGTGGCCGCCAGTCGCTACCACGAGCGTCAATTGTGGCTGGCCGTCCGTAT
The DNA here is from genome assembly GCA_927399465.1 of Sarcophaga caerulescens. Lineage (NCBI taxonomy): Eukaryota > Metazoa > Arthropoda > Insecta > Diptera > Sarcophagidae > Sarcophaga > Sarcophaga caerulescens. The sequence continues at coordinate 114,932,530 of OV656873.1, read as the reverse complement.
AGACTGCGAGCAGCAAATGTGGTCGTTTGATAGCTAGTGAAAGTATTAGGAGCCAACATGCACAACATCACTCGTACTGCACAAATTCGCGTTCAAACTTGAATCCTTAGCTATAGTAATTTGTCAAATCGGTTTTCTCCGTAATCTGAAGGAATATTAATTCGAGGTATATAGATTCAAGTACAGCCACTAGAGGAGTCTTAAACCTCAAAAACTGTATGCATCGATTGAAATAGTTAAAAAGGTCCTCTCTAGATCCTTACTTGATATACCAGAAAAGTTGTATGAGGACCTTTCGCCGAAGATTCTGCGGTGGTGGTGTTTTTAGGAGTTGAATAATCGCAAGCAAAGGGGCAATCGGTCTCTCTTCCATTACCGGAACCACAATACAGAAATCATTCAACTGCAATCGAAGGCTGTCAAAGCATATACAGGCTGCCAAAGTAATTTCGATTTGGAATTTTCGGATTCCGATTATGAGGTTATCGTACTAATCTGTCGGAGAAGGTATTTTATCTGGAAGTTAGCGGAGAATCCTAGCATGGCTATATGCCTTAGTATTCCATACTGTAGAGGACAAAAATTTCACTATAAAACAAGTTGCTGGAGTTAATAGATGGAGATGTGCGCATCACACCTTTGTGACCACAATATTGGCCAGCAATCTCCATTCTTCTAAGCATTCTGATTATGAGGCTCTATTACTAATCTGTCGAAGATGTTAGCTGAGTATCCTTGCATGTCTAGCATGCCTCGTTTAGTAGGTGGCCAACACATAGCCTACTAGACTATACGCATCCGACTACCCGTATAGAGATATTCACTGTGTTTGTTAGAACGACAAAGGATTTCTGATCGAAAACGTGGTGATAATCTGGAAATCTTCTTGAAATATTCGGTCCAAGCTACCTCTTGAGAATTTTTTCGCCATTTCCATAATGCTGCGGTTCGTTGTCAGGTACTTTAAGCACTGCATTTAGTAGTTCTGGGCCTTGTTTACCTTTCTAAAGGACTTCAGCTGCCATTTTTCACCACTGTTTTGTTGCATTTGAAATGCAGACTTTTTTATAATTTTTTTTATTTTTTTTTTATTGTTTATGTATTGTTCTATGATAGTTTAGCTTATAAAATTGAAAGACAAAAAAAAAAGGAAAAAAGGACCTCCGCTTGCATTTGTATCTGTGCTCCAGATTATTTCTTTTACAACTTTATTGCTTTGCAATAACTATGCCATGGCATTCTGTTTTCTTTTTGTTCTACTTTATTTAGAGCATCTAAAGAGGAGATGCTTAGGGACGGGAGAGAGAGAGAGAGAACGGGAGAGAGACGAAGAGAGATTGCTTTTTTCCTGTGCTTTTTTATATTAGAAATCAATGCAGTTAAAGGTTTGGAAACTATTGAAGCTGAAAGCATTTAGCAGAGAGGCAGCAAAAAGGAAAAACTTTTATTCCTATTGACACTTACTGCAGTTGCTTTGAAAGGAACAGAAGAAAAGAAAAAAAAAAAAACGAAATGGAAAAGGATAACGACAAATATTTGTTGAAAAGAGATTGTGATTATGGGAAATAGTTTTCCCCCCTTTTTCTTTCTTTTTTTGTTGAGAAATAATTTCTTTTAAATTTTCATCGAGCATTTATATGTTAAAGGATAATACAGGATATTACAACAAATTGCATTGGATTTCTATTGTTTTTTTGCTATTGTTTCTTAGAATTTAATTGCCTTAACATACAATAACTGTACTTACTCTTGTTCTCTATTGTGCTGATAGGTGTCACGATAGTGGGCCCTTAAATTGCGTCGTACTTTGCTGTCATTCAAATGATAGTGATGAGTCAATGAGGCAGGTAGCAATAAAGCGGTTTCTGTAATGAAAATAAAAACAAACAAAAAAATTACATAGAGAAAGTGGCACAAAATTTTCACTTCATTTAATTTAAATGCGCTGCTCATCAAATACACACACATGCTGCTGCAAAAAAAAAAAAAAGAATTCCTCCTTTTTATTGTCCTACTAAAACCATCATCACCAGAGAGAGAGAGAGAGCATTTGCCACAAACCTAACCAGTCATCTTCATTGTCATCATCATCATAACAACAGAGAATATGCATATTAATGTTGATATCCTTGCATATCAAAATACAAAATATTTATAGAAATTTGCATAAAAATAAACACCATTTGATTACGCGCATTTCCCACCTTCCAAGCCACTCACTTGCTCTCACTCGCTCGCACTCTCTTTTATTCTCGTATTCATATTCTAATTTTGTCAATGGCATTCAATTTAAATGTCATAAAATACAGCGAGAGACATTGAGAGACATGTTGTCATGACATAAACACGCAAAAACACACACACCCCGCTTAGCTCAAAATAGAATTTCATTTAAAACAACACAACGATAAGCTTTTGAAAGTAATTTTGAACAGGAAAATGCGGACAAAAAAGTGATTTAAAATCTAATACACTTTAGCCAGCTGTATATGAAATTAAATGTTGGCAAATTAATTCAAAAGCTTTAAAATTTAATTCAAATGCTTTTAAATTCATATTCAGATCGGTGAATATGAAATTAATTGCCTTCAGAAAATAAAACTATTCAATTTAGTTAGCTGAATAGCAAAATAACTACCTAACAAAACTTCAAATTCAGTTAGCTGAATAGACAAATAAAAGTCTCTAACTTGAATTCAGCAAGCTGAATAATGCACTCATTGTCTGTAGAATATTTTAATAAGAAAAAATTCAATTCAGCTAACAAAAATTTACATTCAGCTAGCTGAATATATACATGAAAGCTTCAAAATTAAATTCAGCAATCTGAAGAGCAAAATAACTACCTCTACAGTAATTCAAAAGCCAAAAAAAATTAATTCAGCTAAAACAAATCATATTCAGCTATTCGAATACACAACAAACGGCCTCAAAATTAAATTCAGCAAGCTGAATAGGGTACTGAATGTCTGCAGACTATCTTTGGTAAGAAAAAATTTAATTCAGCTATTAAAAATCCATATTCTGTTAGCGAATATTTTATACATATATTATATAAAGGCCTTAAAATGAACTTCAGTAAGATGAACAGGAATTTAACTGTATTTAAATTAATTTAAAAGTCAAACAAATTAATTCAGCTAACTAAAATCCATATTCAGTTAGCTGAATATATATGAACAAAGGCATTAAAATTAAATTCAGCAAGCTGAATAGCAAAATAACTACCTCTATATCAATTTAATAGACAAAAAAATTAATTCAGCAAACAAAAATCCATATTCAGCTAGCTGAATATGTATGCACAAACACATTAAAATTAAATTCAGCAAACTGAATAGCATACTTAATATGTGGAAACTATTTTTGATAACAAAATTTAATTTACACAATTTGGTTTTATTTAAAATAGTTTTGAAAAAGTTTAAAGGACATTTTTCTAAAATTAAGATTAATTATTTTTGTTATTTCATTTGGTTATTTGCTGTTATTTGCCAGTTAAAAAAACAGGGATAAAAAACGTTTTTTTTTTTAAATTACCATAACAAAAGGATATATGGGGAACTTGTTTATTTATTAACGTATGAAATTAATTTTTTGTAGGCTTATTTATAGCACTAAAAGGCATCCTTTTTCATAATTTTTTGGAATTGAATGTTTAAAAACAAATTATAAGAATAAATTAATGGAAAATAGAAAATTTTTAAAAAGAATTTGTGTTGTTTTCTAAATTTTTTAGTTCATAAAACATATGCATATGCAAAGCAAAAATTAATTTTTTATTATGTTAAAAAAGGATATATGGGGAACTTGTTTATTTATCAACGTATGAAATTAATTTTTGGTAGGCACATTTATAACACTAAAAGACAACCTTTCTCATAATTTGTTTTTTAATTAAATGTTTGCAAACAAATTTTAAAAGTAATTTTTAGAAAATAAAAACTTCCAAAAACATTTTGTTTGCTGTTTTCCACTTTCTAGTTGTTAAGAAAAAAAATAAACATAAAAAATTAATTTTTTATTATGTCAAATAAAGGACATATGGTGAACTTTTTTGTTTATTATTTCATGAAATTAAAATTTTTGTAGCCTTTTTCATAACACCTTTAAGCATTCTTTTAAATAATTTAACATTAACAATTTAAATTTCTAAAAATTATAAAATTCTTGACTGATGACGTATAAAAATTAATTTTTTCAAAGTTTTGCGAATGTGCTTACCAAATTTCTTATGTATTTTTAAAACATATGAAAATTTTTTTTTTTTTTATTGAGTTGGAAAAAAGGATATATGGTGGGCTTTTTTACGTTTAAAGCTACCAAGTTAATTTTACATATACAGATTTATAACATAATTAGGCTTCCTTTGTCAAAATTTCATGGCTTTTTAATAAGTAATAAAGATTTTGATACAATATGTTTTACAAAAATCCGATTTTTTTTTTTGGATTTAACTTTTAAGAGCGCTTAACGCCACATCTTTTAAATGCTTTTAATTACTCACACTTACACTTTAATTTTGTGATATGCAAAAGCAGTAAAAATTTCTTTTTCTTTTTCTTTGTTTAGTTGAATATGTCGTCTCTGCCACAAGGGAAATATGTCATTTCATTTTGTTAACATTATAGTCAAGTCTTAATGGATGTGTGCGTGTGTGTGTGTGTGTATATGTTTATGAAAACCAATTACTTTAACTGATTGTTATGCGTGGGTGTGCGTGTGTGTTTGGACACATACTGTTCTAGAGTAAGAAAATATGGCAGAGAGCGTAGAAGAATTTGTAAATATTTGTTTGCCTATAATAATCCTGCTGACATTAAATAAACGTGCGTGCGTGCATGTTTTGGTTTTTAGTACGTGTTGGGGGGATCTTTATGTTGATTTAACAATTATTTTTACGACGTTAATGAGTACGTTCTCTCAGCCACATTTTTCTTCTCTGTGACCCTGTTCTATGCTGTTTGGTTTGGTTTGTCTTGTTTCCTTTCGTTTGCTTAAAATATAAAAGTTAAGCAAATGCTTTTAGTTGAGTTTTCAAACGTTAATTATAAATACATACACACCACACAACGTATGTTACACACACATACACTGTGTACAAACTTCCTTGTGTTAAGCCATTTAATTGTTTATTTATGCTTGTGTGCCAGGCCAGGACTAGCAACTTATGAGTGTAAGAATGATTTTAAGCAACCATAATCTAAACACATAAAATTAACGTTTATTATAATACGTTAGCATATATTTTCTTCGTCCTTTTTATTTCCTAGTAGTTGGCCTACTATTTTGTTTGTTCCATCTATGTATGTATGCCTAGCAAAAGATTGAAAGATGCTGGCTTGTCAGCAATTAAGCTACAATGAAAAGATTGCCTACTTTATATGGCAAACTTGTCTACAAATTTCTATTACCTTAAGCAAGTTTAAGACAAATAATTATCACTCTAAGGACAAAGTTTATCAAGTACTTCTCTATTATTAATTTTAAAATTAGATTTTTTTAAGGATAAGGTAGTAAAAAAATGTGTAATTTTTCCCCGTATCTAAATTAATGGAAAAATAAAAAAAAAAAACAAATTCTTTCTATAGAAAACATTTCGAAATTTTTCATATAAGTGCAAATTCAATCAAATTACTAAAAAGGAAGCCTTTAAAAATTACAAATGTATGTGCAAAAAATTAATTTCATAATATAATAAACAGAAAAGTTCATCATATATCCTTTTTTTCAAATGTTAGAAAAAATAAATTTATTCTCTTAACATTATATATTTATAAAGGCTTAAAAATGGGAAAGCAATTTTAATTGTTTTTCGAAATTTTTAATATCTAAAGAAATTGTTTTTAAAATATGTTTAAAAACGCTTAATTAAAAAAATAATAAAGGAAAAGGTCGTTGTTTTGAGTAATAAATGTGAACACGAAAAATCAATTTCATACAATAGTAAACAAAAAAGTTCACCATATATCCTTTTTTCACGTATTAAAAGATTTCTCTTTTTTAGACTGCCAAACAATTACAGAGGATCTGGAATTCATAAAACCTATGATATAAATTGAAAATAAATATCATTTTATAAAAAAATATCCTTTAAACTTTTGAAAAAACAGTTTATATGAAACCAAAATATGTAAAAGAAAGCCTTTTGAAATGTTAAATGACATGCACGTGAAATAAAACGAAATTTATTTATACATATGTATTTGGAAGAATATGTCCTTTCAAATTTGTGTTATAAACATTTTAGATGAAATTAAATCAAGCAAAAGGTAGCCTTTTAGTGTTATAAATGTACCTCCAAAAAATCAATTTTGTGTGTTTAGAAACAAAAAAGTCCTCAATATATCCTGTTTTTTATATTCAAATTTTCCAAATATTTTGAATTTTTAAAAACCTGTTCTTTAAAATTCTGTACAAACATTTTTAAAAATAAAATGTTTCATAGAAAATTAAAATTTTATAAAGATGTAAAAAAGGACATTCTTGGCTGTTTTAAACTACTTATTGTTTTGAACTGAAATTCTGTAGATGTATTTCTGTTATTAAAAGACATTCATTTTGAAAATATGGCTGCATTTTGATAAATATTTCACGGTGTAAAAGCAAGTTTTATTAAATCTTCTTTTATTATTTCTAACCTACTTAAAGGTTTTTGGTGTGTTTTATTATTTTCAACATGCAAAGCTTCCATAATTACTTATGGCATAAGGGAACGTAAAATGACTTCCTTGTTTAAGGCTTTACCTTTTTTTTCTAGATTTCTATACAGGATTTCTAAGGCTTTTGTTAAAAAAAAAATTACCTTTGGCTTTAAGGAAATTATGCTAATTTTATATGTTGACATACATATTGTAAAGTTGAAAGGAGCGAGCAAGTATTTGCTTTACTAATGCTAATTGCCTTAAATAAAAGCCTAATAATAGGCTATGAAAAGAGAAAAATGGAAATAAAAACCATAGTGAACTTAAGGAAGTTAGTTTTCTGCGGTAAGAATATTGAAAAGAAATGGCGTACGTTTAAAGCTTATGAAACGTGGAAATATGATTTAAATTACTTGTAAAGAGTATGGTTTTAAATCTTTAATTTTGAAGCATATTTATAGGTTTTAAACAGAGGTTTTTTCAGATGCCCTTTCCCATTTTCCTGCTTTCCAATTTCCGTTTCTTTTTGTTTTGTAACAATTAAATTAAAAATCAAATTCCCTTTATGATTCTGCCATAAAATATTAATTTTTTTGTTTATAAGAAATCATAAAAATCATGGCATACTTTTAGGAGCCAAGAATTTATTACTGCCCCCATCCTACTCTCTTAATTTATGACTTTCAAGTTTCTAGGCTGTTTATTTACCATATCATTTCGTTTATTTATTTCTTATTTAACCTATAAAGCCTATAAATCCAACAAGAAACGAAATTTATTTGCTTTCCCTTGTAGACATTTATGGCTCGTCAAGAATCAGCATAAACACCCTTAAGTCATCACGTTTATTTGCCGAACGACGAAAAAAATATGAAAAACAATCTACACATGCTGGTGTTTATATTTAAATCTCTTTCCAGATACATGGAAATCGAAACAAAACAAACATAAAACATCAGAGTTATGTTATGATTTTCGAATTATCCAGAAGAGAAATACAAAATAAACACCTAATTTATAGGCTCCTAAAAATTTATCATCAAATTTACCTTTAAAATCCAATTTCAAAACGATTTGCAGTAAATAAACTAAATCATTTCATTTCCATAAAGGCTGTAGATAAGCGTTTAACATTACCATAAAATAAAGGTAAAGAACAGTGTTTCCAAAATGAAAACAAAAAAAAAAAAAATCATTTCAAACCTCCCTAACACTTGCAAAAATTGTGCAAATACTTTCAAACTCTCCAAATGAATGTGTTAAAGGGTTGTTTATAAAATAATGAAAATTTGAAAAAATCCTTTTAGTAATACAAGAGTGGTCCATATATCCTTTTTTCCCACCACGCTACAGAAGTTTTATAATTTTTTGAATTTAATTAAAAACACAAGAAAGAAAAGAATAAACTATTTTTAATTTTAAAAGTGCGCTAACAATCACGGAAACTCTTTAAATGTGACGAAGCTATCAAAAAGAATGCCGTATTTGTTAATACTCTAACATAAATTTCCTTTTTTCTTAGTTAGTACAAATATTGACAAATTTTGTTGAATTTAACTTCAAATTGTATAATTTTTAAAAATTAGGAAAAAAAAACTCTTCTGCTGTACCAGGTATATGTACATATGTTAGGTTAAGTTGAGGCTAAGAAGAGCTATTAAGGATCTCAATTAAGATAACAGTGCATTACAAATGTACTATTTTGAAAAATAAGCTCTAAAAAACATAATTTATTAAATTTTTAATTCTATGGCCTAAAACTTTGCAGTTTTTTGATGAAATTCCATAAATTTCGCAGAAAGGATGTAATGAACTGTCATGTACAAGTATGTCGATTTTTGTAAATATTGTTCTAAAAACATGGTAGTTTCACATATATCCTTTTTTCAAGCATTTGAATAAAAAATGTCCATACTTTAGGAAAGTACTTGATAAATATAATACATTTGATAATATTGTGTGAAATCTAAATTTTTTTATTTTTGAAAATTTTTAACCCAATAATTCAGTGATTCTTAGTTGAATTTTTGTGAAACTATGAATATGAACGTAAAAGAGTGTTGTTTATAACTATACCAAATTTTATTGAAGTTGTATGGAAAATAACAGAGGTCTCCATATATCCTTTTTTTGTGATTTTTTTGAAAATTTTTAAATTAGAGAAATTGTTTCATTTTATTATAATTTAAATTATTTTAAAGCTTTTATCGCACAAAAAACCTGTTTTCATTTTAATTTATTGGAATATTTAACGATTATGACTGATGGTTTTTGTTATGAAATTATTTTTGTATTTTATTTTCTGTTATATTTTTATATCAAATTGATTTGTTAATTATTTCCGATATTTTTCATTTCATAAGCTATTTACCATAACCGCATTATTACATTGCTTTTAGAAAAAATATGAAAAAAAATACAAATACTTTTATACAGTCAGTGAAAGTAAATAAATTGTGAAAAATATTTATAAAAATTGGTTTTATGTACATATTTAACATATAAATAGTCTTATTGTTTACATTATTTACATATGTATTGTTATTATTTATTTACGTTAGTGGTTTATGAACATAATAAAGTAGAAATTTTCTATACAATAAAACACAAATACGCAAATACACTGAGGCACACAGACAACATACTCATCCAGCAAATACAATAACAAAAAACAAATAAAATTTGTTACCAAATAAAACTGTATGACAAATACAGTGAAGCGCTTGAATAATAGAGCACAAGAAAGAGATAAAACAGCTAAGAGTGGAAACTTATGCAGAGAGAAAGAGTATAAGAGTGCAAGAGTGTTTACTGTTATTTGTTGGATTCGTGTACACGTGAACTAAACTCACTGACTCAATTGTAAATATTTGGCAAATATACCAAAATTATGGCGGACATAGCGAAAGGGAAAGTAAGGCACAGAGAGATAGAGGGAGTGAGTAAGTAATATTCATAGCACAACAACAGAAAAAACTGAAAATAAATGTTATTTTTACATGCAAATAATTCGTATACAAACAAATAAACCAAACATCATACCTATTACTTCAACACTAATAATATAAAGAGTATTTAAGTGAGTGTATGTGTTTGTTTGACATCAAGAATAGTCAAGAAAACATTTTTGTAGACACATTTTTCTACCCTTACTCTCTCTCCCCCACTTATATTCTCTCTCTCTCTACCCTCTCTTTATAATAAAAACGTTATGTTTGAGTATGAAACAAACATGCTTAACATTTATTTATTTCATTCAGGCTACACACACACGTTTGTAGTTGCTCCTCTCTTAAATGATATAAAAGTATGGAGATTTTTTTTTTTTTTTTTTTGAAATCCTAAGAAAGTACTTTTGCTATAAAATGTATGATTCAGGCCACTACATATGCACGATTGTAAACCAATTTATGTTGTTTAAAAACCTATTTTTGTAGTTGTTGTGATGAATTTTGTTTGAATAATAAACAGCAAAAATATGCTTATTGTGCTGGTATATAGATAGCTCAATAACTTTAGGCATTTTATGTTATTGGTATTCAGGTTTTAAACACAGTGATTCAATAATAGAAAATAAACAGAAACTTCTCAGGAATCCAAAAATACTTGACTAGAAGAGGAAAGCAAGAAAAAATATAAAAAAATTAGAAATAATCTTGAAATATGTCTATAGCAAGAAAAAAGGATATATGATGAGCTTTATTGGTTTCTACTGAATTTAAATGAAATTTGACAGGATTATCAACAACACCAAGCTACATTCTTTTTTACAATTACAAAGCAATTCAATTAAAATTATAGAAGTTACAAGCAATCAATATTTAGTTTTTTAATTTTTGAAAGGAAAAAAGGCTTAATATTAAATGAAACGATTTTATTGTTGAAATAATTAAAATAAGATTATCTTACAGATAAAGGCTACAGGGGAACATATTCATTTTCATAGTTTAAGGGCTATTCGGCAACAATTTTAATACATTATTTAAATTTGGAAAAGAAAAATTTCCGTAATTTATATATATTTTAGGCTTTTGAAGCATAGAATTTAAATGTGTATAGATATTTAAAATTGAAACGGGCATAATATCTTAAAATTTTGTTGTTTGAAAAAAAAGGATATATGAGAAACTTTTTTCCTAGGAAAACAATTAACACATATTTTTGTACATGTATACAGGTCAGTATGACATGTTCATTTCCATAGTTTGAAAGCAATCGGTTTATTATTTTTAGAAATATGTATTTGCAAATAAAAAATTTTCTAATTCCAATGAATTTGTAATAACTTGGGTAGGATTTACTTTGTTTATAAACAATTTAAATGGAATAGGATTCAATTTAATAAAATTTAGATTTTTGCATAAAAGGATATATGGCAAACTTTTTTATTATAGAAGCAATTAATGCCAAATTTTGTCTGCATATATAGCCTCGTAAGACACGTTCATTTTCATAGTTTGAAAGTAATTGGTTCAGTATTTTTAGTAATACTTGAATATGAATACATTTTTTATTTCGATAATTTTCTTGTATTTGAGGATATACGTATTTCATGAATTTATAAATAATTTAAATAGAATTATGCTCAATTTAAAAAAATATGAATTTTGGAAACTCAGATACATATATGGCAAGCTTTTTTTTACTATTGAAGCAATTAAAACAAATTTTTGTATATTTGTAGATCTAAGTAAGACACGTTCCTTTTGCTAGTTTGTAGACATTTGTGATAACGCAAAGAAACTTTTCTAAATATTTTTCTTCTTTTCATTATTTATTTACCATATAAAAAGTATTATAAAAGATCTCTTTTATTAGTTTTATTTATTTTTCACTTCAAGTGTCCATTATTTTAAAGTGTTTGCTATTTGAACACATAAAAGCAGAGAGTATGGCCACCACACTGCAATTACGTAAACATTAACTTTGTAATTGTTTTCAAATGTTAAAGCATGCAAGCTAGCTAAAGTGGCAGTAAATATTAGCGAAAGGGAAGAGAAACACTGCTGCTGCTGCTGTATGGCCATTGAAAACAATGACCTTTAAAGGACAACTGCATGATGAATGCAGTGGCTTACAATGAGGGGTGCCGTTTTGCTTTAATATCCTGCGCTCTAATTTGTCTTCGAGAACATGACAGCAGCATTATTAATGTCTTGAGGGAATATGAAAAAGTGAAACAAAAACAACAACAGCAACAACGAAAACAAAATATTTTTATGAAAAATGCCAACACAAAGTTAGCAAAAAAAGAAAACACAGCTTAAGAGTGGTGAAAAATTGAGGGAGCAGCAGTAATCCAATCAAGCAAATATTATCAATAAAAGAAAAACAATATTTATGGCTTAACAGAGAGACCTTAAAGTATTAGTTAAAGAAGGAACCAGCAGAGGGTGGAAAATTTCTTTCACAATCAAATGCAAGGCAGGGGTTTAAAAGGTTCATTGGAATAAGAATTCTAAAGTAATTTTCCCTTAAAGCCCAAGGAGAAACCTGTTAAGGGTTTACCCTGTACTCGAGCAATTATAGAAACTTTTAATATTGATAATGGCTTCAAGCAAAATTAATAAAAACACACACACACATATGATGGCATACCTTCCTGCACAGGGCAACATTTGTTTCTCTGTTTTGCTTTCACAATGCTTTGCTTAGTTAAAGAGCTTTTGTATGTGTTTCTATGACCGTATAAACATTTATTCGTCGGTGTTGGTTAAACCAATTGAAACCCTTCTTCTTCTTTCTCTTTTAAAAAAATATTTTCTTTTCATTCTCCTTTTCTCACTCTCTCTTCACATACATCTGGTCCCCCCTAGCCCACTCAAGAAATATAAACAAAAATATCAAATCCTTTATTTCTTGTTCATGTTAACTTTTATTTAAGCCATCCATCCATCCATCTTTCACTCTCTTTCATACGATAGACTGTGTTTGTTTTACAAACCGTACGTTCGTCCGTCCTTGTGCCAGTAAATGATTCGTTCATTCATTTGTTCATTTAAGTCTACTTGTTCATTCATTTACTGTTACTACTACTACTACTACTACTGCCAACAGTTAAAGACTGTGTTACTGTTACTTTGTTTTTACTTTTTTAATGGCTTCATAACTGCAGGCATTAAATAGTCTTTGGCAAACTCTCTATTTCTATTGCGAAATGAAAACTAAACGTAAAACACAACTGCTTTATTGCTCAATTGTTAAAAGAACAGTGCATCAAAGGTATTAAATTGTAAAAAAAAACATTAAATTTTGAAAAATTTATTTTCTTTAAAATAAAGGATAATTGAGCAGCTTTCTTGTTCTTGAAGCAGTTTCCATAAAACTTAGAGTATGTCTTAAGGACACTTGGAGACATTCTTTCTGTGAATTTCAGGTCAAACGCTGTATGCAATATGATTCAAATAAACACACAAATTTGAAATATCTAAAATAAAAATTTTGACCTTAGAAATCGTTAAATTAGAAACAAATTTTTTGAAGCAAAAGTATATACTATGAGCAATTCTTTCATCCTTTATGGAATTTCAATAAAAATTAGTAAAATTCTTTTGGACTCATCCATTCTCTGTATTTCAGATCAATTGCAATAATATTCTTCGAGTAACGATACAATTGTTGATCATATTTATGTTTAAATATGTTTTATATTTGTAAATTTACCACTTCTCCTTAGAACTACTGAAAATTATAGAATTTTGAAGTTCAAAATTTTTTTTAAATCAGTAATAACTGAAAAAAAGGATACATGTGCAACTCTAACGTTTTTGAGACAATTTAGTTAAATTTTTAGTTACATGATTGGGACATTATGTTACGTTCGTTTTAAAAATTTGAAGTGATTAGAATACCTTTATGAATTTTAAAGAAACATTTTGATTGAAAAGTAATAATTTTGCATGATTAACGGGCACTCGAATGGCTTGTAGAAAAATATGTGCAAAATATTTCAGTTTGTCTTAAAGACTTTATTAAATTTTTAATCATTAGGAAAAAGGATATATGACAAACTTTTATACCATTGAAACAATTCAGCTAATATTTCATTCGTGTAATAAAAACATAATTTTACATCCATTTTCCAAGTTTGAATGCATTTCACACATTTCTATGAATTTCGAAAATAAACTGTAAAATAATACTTTTCCATGAACTTCTGACACTTGAACATTCTTGGGAGAAAATTGTTTAATATATGTATTTCTCTTCGTTTAAAGAAATTTCTTTAATTTGTATTAGTGCTGTAACATTCTACTACTTTTCACTACTCGATACTACTCAATACTTTTCATTTGGGTACTCAATACTACTCGATACTTTTAACGGCTTTTTAAATTTAAAAACGTAGTATTTTTCTGTTTATTTGCTTTTTATTATAAAAAATAAATAAATTGGAAAAGTTAACTTTTATTTCAACGTTAACGAATTAAAAAAATTAAATTAATTAAAAAATTTGTACTTTGAGTGTGTGCCAAACGGTAGCAATTTACTCCAAAAAGTAAATTTTTGACATTTATAAGTTAATACAATTTCACCAGCTCATTGGGCGACATACATTTTTGACAAATGAAATGAAAATTTTGAAAACTAAAAAATAAAATATTTTACAAATTAAGTTACAAATTCAAAATTTGTTTTAGAATTATATTTAAAAAATCAATATAGCGTACACAAAGGTAAAATGAGACCAGACATCGGTCCTCTTTTGCGACATTTTAATTTTATAATATTGTATAAAGTCGCCGTGGTCGCCGTGTTCTAATAGGTAGTGTGTTGGCTTATTAGACTGAAGGCCCGAGTTTGAATCCTAGGTCAGACATCAAAACGAAAATATGAAAATATTTCTTCGGCGACTTCCTCTCAACAGATTTCTGGCAAAAACTCTGAGAGTAAATAAAATTGCCATGAAAAGCTTCTCAAAAAACTGTCGTTCGGAGTCGACTTTAAACTGTAGGTCCCGCCACTCATGTATAAAATTAACGCACACAACATAAGTGGTGTGAGAAGCTAGGTCGTAATCCTGACTGAAGGGTTGTAATGACCAATTATGTAATATTGTATAAATTGTTTTTATTTTTTAAGTTTTTTCAAGTTCCTTCATGAATTTTTATTTTGATTTGACACTTGTTTTGCTAAGAGTTGCATTTTTAATCTTCAGCTTAGTTGTATATTTAGCAAAGTTGCATTTTTTATACTATAGCCGTTAAATTTAAACAAATTATGTTGTGCTTATTTAACCCAAAAGTATTGAGTACTTACTTTTTAGTATTGAGTATCCAAAAAATTTGGTAAATACTCGATACTCGATACCCACTACTCAATACTTTAACAGCACTAATTTGTATGAAATTTTTGTACATTGGAAAAAAGGATATGCATATAGGCAGATATTACGTCCTGGAAGCAATTTAGCAAATTTTTTGTATTTACTTAATAAAGAAATTTTTTACGTTCCTTTTCCACGTTTGAAGAAATTTGAGGCGCTTCTACGAATTTTGAAAAACAAATTATATAGAAAATTTATGATTTTGAACGGTTTTCCAACACTGCTTAAACTTTGGGAGGAAAATCATAGAAGTATTTTAGCTTTTTATTGAGAATTTTTTTAAAATTTCTTAAAATTCAATTTTCCAGAAAAAAGGATAAATGGAAACTTTATTGTCTCTGATTTAAAGTTGACAAATTTTTATTTACCTATCCAGGCCAGTATGATACGTTCATTTTCTAAGTTTGAAGATATTAGAACTAAATTTGTCGAGTGTTAATAACTTTAAAGCTCCAAATAACAAATTTTTTAATATTTCGAAAGCAATCCTTTTTATTCTAAAATTATAGAATTTAAACTTTCTTTGCTTTTCAAAAAAAAAAGAAAAGGATATAAGGGAAACTTTTTCTGTGCTTTAAGAAAATTGTGATAATTTGTTTGTTTGTATAATTGTAACAGTAAAGAGCGTTTTTCCTTCATATTTATTAAGTTAAAGTACCTTGAAAAGTACGTTATTTTCATTGAGCAAATTTCTGTTAAATTAAACGAAATCAGTTTAAAGTTTACACTCCTTTAGCTATCAATAACTGTCTTCAATTACACAGAAATCTTAAGTGGCAGCTAAAGTGGTTATGTGTGATAATTTTTGTGATACTTTCCGTCTTGGCAACAGTAGCAGCTTCAACTCAAAAGTAAAAATTGTGCTGCTGTGTTACATATACTTTTATATTGTTTACAAAGGATATGAGCAGCTATAAAATTATAAAGTCACACACATAGACAAACACCAGCACAATACATTCTCCGGAGCTGTCATAACAATTGCAACAAAAACAATTTGCACTTCTTATTGAAGACCTTCAACCTTTCGCTACAAACACACTCGCCTTTCATTCCTGGCATGGCAGTTGTTTAGAAAGTAACGTTGGGTTTTTGTTCTCTGCAAAACCATCTTATTTTAATTCATTCCTGTTTATGGATTAAAACACACTCAAGCATAAAAGCTTCAACGAACAATAATGTTGACTTTGTATGCCACGCTAAAAGGTAGCATGGAAGCAAGGGCATAAGCCAGTTAATATTGATGATCGTAATGATGATGATTTTGTATTACAGTTTAACTACAGGGGCGGTAAATGGTTCTGTTGAAGAATAATAAAAACTAAAGGTTTTTAAGAGAGAGGGAGAGAGAGAGAGAGCAATAAAACGAGAATTTCAATTTAAATTTTAATGATTGCAAGCATTGTAGATGATAAACGACCAGAACGAAAGTGCTAACGTATAAAAACGAGAAAATCGATAATGCATGGCATTCCATGAAGTAAAAATTAAACCAAAAAAAAAATCTGAAAGTAGCACGAAATGCCTTTAAACTTACACAAAGGAAGCATTTGTATGTCCTTATTGCATATACCAAAAATTACTTAATTTTGTTAAAGGACAAAAAAGTTGTCCATGCATCCTTTTTTTAACAAATCAAATTAATAAAAAATTATTTGACTTTAATAGAGTAAAGAGAAATTTTATTAAATTCAATATGTATACACAACGAAAAACTTTTTTGGTCTTAAAAAATATCACTAGCTCTATAGATGCTAAGGAATTTCCTTCAAACTTTGAGAAAGGACGTTAATTGAAGCTGCTAATGCACGAACAAAATTTTGTTAAAATAGCTTTATTAACTTGGAAGTTTGCCATATATCCTTTATTCCAGAATGTGAAAATTTTGTTTAAATTTAAGGTAAATATAAATTTAATTTAAAAGTTATCTTACAGTTAATATTTTATTTCAGTGAAAAATAGAAACAAAATTTTTTAACCGTAAAAATTAAGCGAATGTGTTCCAAATGCGAAAAAGGACGTTGATTAGGGCCAATAAGAACTATGCCAAATTTAATTGGGATTGCTTTAATACTACCGAAGAGTGCCATATGTCCTTTTTCTAAAAATCGAATATTTTATAGCCATTCGAACATTTTTTAAATATTTTAAGCGAATTTTAAAGTAAAAACCAATTTACATGGTAAGGGGAGAACTATTCTTGCATAAAATTTACAAAAACTTCTGTTTTGTCCTGCATCTGAGAAAAAGAACGACATATGTATGTACATATAAGGTCAACAATTTTTCAAATAGCTTAAATATTAAAGGAACAGGCCATATATCACCTTTTTATGGACATTACTGACCGAAATCAGTTAAAAATTAATAATACAGAAGGTGAGTTTCGTTAAATTTTAATAAAGGGTTCAAGGAGGCATCCAAATCCTTTTAATTAACCCTTTAACACCCAGATTTCTTCAAGGAAAGTCATGAAACTTTGAACACGAATGTATTATGGTGTCATCTACATGTAAGCCAAATATCATTTAAATTGTTTCAAAAACAACAAAGTACACCGTATATCCTTTTTAAAGGTTAAAGAAAATTACGCTTTAAATACGTTGCATTTCATAATTTGTTTCTGAAAGCACATTTTCGAAGATAATTAATTTTCCAAGTATTTCCATTTATTAATTCTTTAGTTTTTCACTGGAATTTCATGAAGTTTCCAAATTGGATGTAATACGAGGCTGTTTATGTCTGCAACAAATTTCGTTGAATTTAAAAACATAACACACAAAAGTTTACCGTACATCCCTTTGCGTTAATGTGTGAAAAATTGCATTATGATTGTGCTATCCTTGGAAAAAATTATTTTTTGCATCAAATCTTATCATAGTGAATGTTCATTTAATTCTATTTCGACTTTAGTAGTCTATTAGTTTGAAAATTTTCATTCAATCGTTATAAAGCTTACACAAAGAAAGAGGTATGTTGTAGTTTACGTGTTTACAAAATTTTATTGAATTGGTATTAAAGACAACAGAGCTGGCCATATATCCTTTTTTTCGGAATTTATACTTAACGCAAAAAAAATGAATTTTTGCTAATTTAGGCCTAAAAAGCGAACTTTATGGTTTATATAACACGCATATTTGCCTTGTAAATTAGAAAGAAACTGATAATTCAACTGATATACGCAAATGTTGGTCTAAATAGCCAATATATTCATGACCTTTACAGTATGTAGTACCGATGTATAAATTAAAAGGCCAGTATTGTTTAAGACTGTTTTAAATGATGCATTAATTCCTATTAAACACTTTTGGTAAGATTTGGTTGATTTTTTTTTAAGTTTCACAATTTTTTGTCTCCTGTAAAAGCTATAACTCTGCAAGTTTTCGATGAATCTTCCTGAAACTTACCAAATGAATGTGGTATACTGTGGTTCATGTATGAAATAAGTTGCATTGATTTTGTGGCAGAAATAACAAAGCCTGCAATATATCCTTTTTTTATAATATGTTGTAAACGTTAATAAAGTAGAGTTTATTTTATATAGGCTGATAGAATTAGCCTTGAAGACTAACATAGCAGGTATACTAATTCTATTATACAAGTTTTATGAGGCTTATTTAAAATTTTTGTTATTTTTTTATTCTGAGGCTATAACTTTGTAAATATTCATTTAATCTGTATCAAACTTATAAAATGAATGTAGTGCGGAGTTGTTAACATTTATACAAAGATTCATAGCTCTTGTGCGAGATATAACAAAGCTCGCCATATGTCCTTTTTGCGGAATATGTTATAAACTTCATAAAAATTAAGTTTAACAGCATTAGGCTTAAAGACTAAATTTTAACGATTAATAATTGGCCACAATTTAAGGTATTTTAAATATATTTTTAGTTTAATTTTTGTTTTAAAAGCTATAACTTTGCAGACTTTCATTTAATATGTGTGAAACTAACAAAATTAATGCAGTTTAGTGTTGTTAATGAATGTAAAAAGTTTCATTGATTTCGTGCTAGAAATAACAAAGCCCGCCATATATCCTTTTTTGCAATATGGTGTAAATGTAATAAAAGCGAAGTTTAGCTTAAAAAATAGGCTTATATAATGATTATATAAGCTAATAGGATTAGTTAAAAACTATATATAGAAATGCTATTTAAAAATATCTACCGCTTTTGTTTAACCAGTAGGTATATACGATGTAAAAAATTATTGTCAACACGGTTACACTTACTTTACTGTCCTTTTCGTTATTATGAAACGCTTATTAATATTTAATATCCGTTTTCGTGTGACAGATTAATAATAAAACCTCACTTCCTTATATCTGGTGCCTGACTGTGCTGTGCTGTGTGTTATAAATAAATTCCTGTTGAAGCACAATTTTCAACACAGATTTAATTAAAAAGCCATTTATTAAATGACACCCACCTGTGGTGTTGTAAAAATGACAGGCGGTATTCGTGTCGTTCGTTCTGTATGGCTGGCTATCTTATCTGTTGTGTTGCTATTAAATAGGCCTCCTCTTTGGTGTAGCAAAAAAGAAAATTTCAAATTATGTTTTTTGTAGTAATGAGAAGCGTTATACATAATCATTTAAGTGGCATTTATGACACTTAAACTGAATGAACATGAGCTGAACATAATGATAGTGATGATGATGGCATTGCCGATAATAACTAGTGATAGTGATGATGATGATGATGTTGACAGTGGCCACAAATCATAGCCTATCTCTGTACTCTGGGGCTATCATTTTAAATAATTGTATGGGAATTTTTATTGAAGAGCCATTAATGTCAAACTGAGCAAATTGTGTTGTGCTTTTCGTTATTTATTCTGTTCTTTTTCCGTCTTTTTTTGTTCAAATTTTTATCCCAAAACAGTCAACAAATAGTTGGTGTTACACACACACATACTTACCACGTAATATTTTCTTATCGTGATGGCCATGACATCGAAAACCTTGACAGCCACGTTTTTGTAATAAAACTGGACAATGTTTGCCACCATTTTGGGCCGGCTGTTTAACTTGGCGTGTGCGAGTCATGGTGCCTGAACCGCAGGCTGTGCTACAATCACTCCACTGACCCCAATCGCTGACTTGGCAGTCAAGTACTAGAAAAAAGAGAAAGAAAAGAAAGGAAAAAAATGCGTTATTGTTGTTGTTGGTTAGTATAATAAGGCTTATGAATTTTTATGATTTTTTTTTTTGTATTTAAGAATACATTCAAACGAGAATAATTAATATCAAGTGGATGAAGTAGATGTAGTACGTCTAAGTGGTTTAGGGATTTTATGTTGCAAAGTTTTTTGTTTAGAAAAATTTCTTTTCGTTTAGAGACTGTGCCTGTGTTTGTTGCCAGGCGTATGTATGGCTATTAATCCGGTATTTGCCATAAAATGGTTTTGCTTTGTTTCATGCAAAGGATATGAGGAAATATGTTGAGAGCATAAAAATTTTATTAAAACAATGTCTGTACTAGACCAGGCACTAAAACTTTATACAGACGTAAAGGCCTTACGCTTTGCCCTAAGGTTACCACCCACCCTCTGTCTGTATACTTAGCATAGATTGTCCATAAAATTTTTCCATTGAACACGACTCGTGATATACACATAGGTTCACTAAGAAAAAACTGAAGACAGCTTCAGCAATTCAAATCGAGAGTACTATTCGAACGGACAGCAACAAATATAACATGAACCCGTTTTTCAAAGAGATTCAACTTCGGTGGCAGCAGGAGGATACGCGCAATATTGCTAAGCTCTACTGGACTGATAAGATAAGTTTAGGACTGCATGTCTTCTTTCGTTAGATCACATAGCAATCGATTGCACAATTGAGGCTCTCACAGACTTCTGAACTTTCCATTCCCTCAAACACATGATTCTACAAGAGCTGTGATCTAAATAGAAAACATTCCATCTGTCTTTGCCGACGTCTATGCCGACTTCCGCAAATCTGCACCAATTATTATATCGGGAGACATGCCGATTTACCTCAACATACGATTCTGCAAGATCTGTTGATCCAAGGAGAACACATTAAAACTATCATTGCCGTCCTCTCTGCCGACTCTTGCAAATTCCCGCACCAAAAACTCTATTGGGAGGCATGCCAGTGAACTCCAACACATGATTCTGCCAGAGTTGTGGATTTGAGGAGAACACAGCTCATCTGTCGTCGCCCTCCTGTACCCCAACTTCCGCAAAATCCCGCACTAGATACCCTATTGGGAGGCATGCCAATGAACCCGAACATCGCTGAAATATTCTCTTCCATCCGAAAGACTTGACCGAGCCGGCGCAGACCGCTGTATATTAATGCAAAGTCCATGTCGTTAGAAAGCTCATACAGCTCATTATTGGGTCGGATATGAAAAACATTGCCAACTCGCATTAGACCGATGGTCTAGGGGTAGAATTTTGTTGTCGAATACTCACAAGGCTGCTACATTATTGGGTAAGAGCGTTCAACCTTCTGCGCTACAGAGAAGCGAGAATGAGCGGCTTGTAGAGCATCAGTTTCGTCGCACAAGAGCGGTCTCTGCTACTCAATTACCTAATGAGACCTGATCACAAGTGTGATCCTACTCTCCAGACTGACATCATTCGTGTCTTATTCGTTTTTCTATCTCTCTGTAGTCCTCGGCAATCGCTTTCACATCGGTTGACTGTAACGATTTCTTGTATTCCTACGTGAGAAATTCCTCTGCAAGGAGGTAAACAAATGATTCCACATAAAAATTTAATGAAAGGAGGCCAATTCAGGATGCTCATAGGCATACGGACCTAGAGACTTGGAATAAACCACAATGACTTTTCAGAAGCTGTAGCGACAATGAAATTGAAGACACCAAAGAATATCTTCTCTAATATTTTACAGCACTTAAGAACCAAAAACTTAAGCTTCTTGGGCACCTACTACTTATTGACAGAACCAGTTTGTTGGCAAAGGTGGCTTGATGAAATCAATGGGATGGTTTAGAAATGCCAGTATGGAGTTATAGTTGCATGATGGAATAGGTTACAGTGGGTATGGGGCGGTTACTTTGTGTTACTATTGCTGTTAATTTTTTTTTTTTTTGAAAAACTTCTATAATTGTTTGCTGGGTTATTTCGGTTTTTAATAATTTATCATTTTGTTTTCACAAAATTTCATTAAATTTATGAATCACAACAGCAACAACAAACATTCTATCTTTTTTAACGCGCTGTCTGTAATATTAATTGTTGCTGTGTGTTGTTGTTGTTGTTTTAATGTAATTATTTATTCAAAAAATTATTTCAACATTTGACAGTAATGAAGTGTAGTAGACAAACACATGCACACAGAGATACCAACACAACTACACAAAATTTACACACATATTGTAAATAAACAAACAACCTGATTAAATACACAAAAATGTACAAAACAACGTTGCAATAACCTTCTGCTTGCCACCAGCAGAGTTTGTAAATATAAATTTCTTCAAAAACACGTCGAGGGGGGTTTCTACACAGGTGGTGCAGCAAAACAACACTTTTTTGGCTGCCATACAACAGTGGAGAACAATATTTTGTGTTAAGGGGGCTGATATTAAGCGGATGGCATTGCTGATACTCGTAGCTTGTCGCTTGCATGCTCTCTGAGTGTCTGTAAAAGACGCCACTGTGTTTACGTTTAGTTTAGCTTTTAAACGATGTATGCGTTTGTGTGCGTATGTGTGTTTATGTATATGTATGTCTGTGTAATTATTATTTGTGTTGCATAAAATTTATTTTAATTTCAATACATCTCTCTCTCTCTCTTTGAATGTTAGCAGCTCTTAGAAGGGGGGAGTACGAGTACGTGTGTATTTTCCCTATGCATTTGCTTTTCATAATTAATTTATGCATGCTTTTCTCTTTGTTGTTGTTGTCTAAAAACAAATTTTTATTTTGGAAAATATCTGTGCTGCTGCCGCTGATGAGTTTTCATTTAAAATTCATGTTTAACAGGTTTTTAATAGGATTTGACTGTTCAAAGCTCTCTTCCTCTCTCTCTCGCTCACTCTCTCTCTCTGGTGAGTGCATTTAGCGGTAAAAGTTTATGTCACTTGTTATTAATTTTAAAACTGTTATGTTTACAGTTATTTGGTGTGTAAAATTTATTTTTTAAACTAATTTTGTGTAGAAGTGATTGCGATTTAAATCAATTCCACCGATTCATTGCTCTTTTTTACCATTTCATATTGACAGTGGCAGTTATATTAAATGTTTGTGTGGTGGTGGTGGCAGTGATGACAGCATAATTGTGCATCAGTAGTTGAACTCATAAAGTAATTGCATTTGTATTATGGATTTCAGAAAAAAATACAAATTTGAAACGAAATTTTCAAACTAAACGATCATGAAAATTGAAATTTAAAATTCGAATTAAAAATAATATTTTCAGGTATTTGATATTCGCTGCAGTCTCGGTAGATAATGCGTTTGCTCATTTTGTTTCCGCAAAACACTCTCTAGGACGGAATTGTAGAGATGTGAAACCCTACTCAATATTAAAATTCCTCTCCTACCTACTAAACTGAGACGATTCCTTATTAGAACATTGCCAAAAAAGGTGAGAATCCGTTTAGTTTTTATCATCACGTGCTGTGGATGACTTAGTGGGTTCGAAACCACACTAAAAGAGCACAATTCTTAGCGCATTGCTTCAGACGTTCCTACAACATGTTCTCAAGAACCTTATATGTGATAGGAAGCAGTCTAATACCAGTTTAGTTGGCGCATAGCACAATGACTCCATTTTTAAGGAACTTGTTGTGAAAGCAATGATGTTGTCTAAGAAAAACTGGAATGCGCTCTAGAAATTAAAGTACAGCTACCGGCAGATTAATTCGTAATTCCATTACAAATAAGGAGTCCTTGGGAGGAAGAGTGCGTAAAGTAGACAACCAGCTGAAGTATCAATTTCAAGTGTGGCTATTGAACGATGGTGTCTCATTGCCTTGTTCACATTTTGGGTCTATGTTAGGCTGATAGTATGCTTCAATATCTTGTCATATCAGCCTGATAGTAAGCCTCATTATCTTGTTTATGCCAACCTGATAGCATGCTTCAATATCTTGTCTATGTCATCCTGATATTATGCTTTAATTTATTTGCTTTTCTTAATAACTCCTTAAATTTCTTTTTTTTTTTATTTCGTGTTTTGTTTTTATTACACATCCTTTCCACACATTATTTTCAATCGTTTTCAAACGTTACCCTACAGCTGATTACCTTGTTGTTGTTTATTGTTGTCTTTAAAAAAAAAAAAAAAGACGCGTTTTTAGGCTGAACCTCCATTAGCCCTGTTACTGAGTCTCTTTGATAAAAAAACACAACAATTTTAGGTGATATTTATACCTCTTTTGTTGTAATTTTGTTGTAAAATGTGACACTAACACAGACACTCTAACAAATGCTTGTTTAATGTTTGTAACCTAAAAGTATGCTTCACAATATTTGAACACACACACTGAAATGTTTTAATGGCTGTCTGTCTTTCTGCCTTTATATTGTATTGAATGCTTAGAATGTTTTTGCTGTTGCAGCCTCTTCCCAATGATGATGATGGGTATGTTGGGGATCCTGATGATGCTGATGGTGTTGCCTGCTTGTCATGTCAAGGACATAAATGTTGCTGCGTGTGCAACCAAAACATTTGTTCTGAATCAGTGATGTGTTAAATGCACAATAACAATACAATAAGAACAACAAAACATGTATGTATGTATTTTCTATTTTGGATACGCCTAGGCTCTTTTGTCTACGTCTATAACTTAAGCTTTTCAAGCTTTTTAGTTTCAAAAAACAACAATAAAAAAGAAGCAAAAACAGAAGGAGATTGAAACTAAATGAACACCACGAAACATTAGTGAAACAAGCAAGACATCATTGGCAAGCGGATGTAGAAGTAAGGAAGGCAGCTTAACTTTTTCGTTGTTCAACTTTATAATGCCTGGGTGGTGCTGGTGTTATGAACAGGGTGGCCGTGTCATGTTGCACATGTGGTGCTCATTTAAAAAAAAAAAAATACTTTTTTTGTTGTTGCTGTTGCTGCTTCTGCTGCCACTTTAAATTACCCTGATTTTTATACAAATTTTTGTTATTGTTTTTGTGTCAGCATTGTTTCATTTTCCGCTTACAAAACTTGTGCTTGCCAAAGTAAACATGACTGCCTCTCCCTTCTTCTCTGCATTATGTCAGAGATACGTACATTTAGAGAGCGGTGGTGGAGGAGTTTAAATGTTTTTGTGTTCAAAACATGTTTACGATGAAAATTACAAATACAAAGACAATAACAATAACAACAAAACTATGACAATAATAACATAAACAAACTAAAAACCAACATTGTATTGTATTTAGAGCGTGAAGAGTTTATTTTTATTTTTTTTTTATTTTGATTACAAGTTCACTTGCGTTTTAATCATAAACTTGTGTATTGACATGCCACTGCTACCCCACACAGGCTTATAAAAATGTGTCGTTTTGTCGTTTAATTTTTAGAGATCATAAGGATTGACAGTAAAAAAAAGGAAGCAGCAGCAAAAATAACAACGAGAAATTTGATTAAAAAAATTTTCTAAATTCCACCAAGTAGTGGCAGGCAGAGAGAGAAAATATTTCTCATACGCACGGTTGAACCTGGCAGTCTATTTTGTTTTAGAGTCGATAATAAAGGCTTACAAAGTAATGTTAAACAGCATTTGGCAGCAAAAAAAAAAAAAAGAGTTATTAACGGATGATGAAAGAAAAAACCAAAAAGAGGAAAGAAATTTTAAATTTTAAGCGAATATTTGCTAAACGTACTGGCAACTGAATTTAATTTTGATGAAGGAAGTTGCATTGAATTAAAAAACAAAATTATTTTGCCTTCTCTAAACTTAGTGAGATTTTCTCACCAGCTACACAATGATCTGCTTTCGTATAAGAAAAGGCGTTTTGGACTGAGCTCAACAACGTTTTTTTTTTTTTGGCATTCCAACTGGAAACTTTTTTCTTAATCAGAACACTGATGCCGTGGCAAAGATTTTTAATAAAATAATATGCCTTGGGATTATAGCTTTTACATCTCTGTGATTAAATCCGAAAATAGAAATCTTGATTTACCCAGAAGACTTTAAACTTGCAGTCCGATGGATGCTGCAGCAGCTATGCGCAAACAGAATTGCTTCGTGAAGAACTTCATCAGCCGATTGCTAGAACCCTCTTTACTAGCAGCACCCTTGTATTTTCCTCTTTTCCAAGGGAAAGTAGTGCATTAAAAGGTCAGTGAACAATCGATTCCTACTCTTACAATGAACTGCTATGCATTTGCTATCTCTAACCCCTGGCTGCTAAGCTTTAGGCTTCAACATTCGCGATCGATTGGTGTCAACCAACTAGAAAAGGTCTTTGTCTCAATTATCTTTATTCCTTTGAGCTTGTGCGTTTAAATATTAACATGTTTTCGGTTTGGATGGCACGCCAGTACTGGTCATGAAGAAGTGTTCTCCGCGCCAGATCGTTTTTTTTTGTATAATTTCAACGTCTCAGCAATCTTCTGGCAAAAACTCTGAGTGTACAATAAAATTGTCATGAAAAGCTTCTCAAATCTTTCGTTTCGAGTAGACGTTAAATTGTATGACTCGCCATTCATGGCTGAAATGGGTGGTGTGCGCAGCTAGGTTGTAAACCTGACTAAATGGTTGTAATATGCAATTAATAAGTAAGTTCAGTACCTCATATGTTTTTTTTTTTTTTTTGGAGATGATAGTAGAATTTGGAATTTGTAACTCAAATTCTTTTGACCATAAACGAAGCCCTTTGGAAGTCAAAAGGGCTTAACGTGAATCACTCACTCGCATCCGATCAATAGGCAATCTCCGCATGACATCAGATTGAAGTTCTGCGAAGAAAAATCCAGTGCGATATTCCCTGACACCTGCTAGGTTTTATAAGGCCACAGGAAGCCTTAAAAAAACATTTGGTTTCTTAAGACACTGTGAACAATACTTCATTTCAACTGATTTCCTTACAATTTACACCACTTATATCTCTCCGAAAATGTAAGTCTTATGCCGATGCCTCAACCCTACTGCGTACTGGAAAGGTCAAATGTGCTCAACTCAATTGAAATATACTTGTTCTTTCGGTGGAAAAAGTTGTCCTTATACGTGCTCTACGCGACTTATATTTACGTAGTATTACTCTGTCTGACAGACCACATAGGCTCGCAGTCGATTGGCCAGTGATGTGCACAATTTAAGCGTTAAAACTGAATTTTTTAAATCCAAATTTATTGATCATTTAAGTTTTCTTTCCAGCATTTAAACCTCTCAACCCCTCATGGGTACTGTTTTTTTTATTATCACCCACTCGCTCCCCTTTTATTTCACACTTTAATAACTTAGCTGGCCTGCAATATATTGTGCAACAACAATTTGTAGCTAAAAAACAATTTTAATACAATATTTCCTTTCCTTTCAGTTTTTTGTGTATTTTTTTTCTTTTTTTGGTGTCTGTTTCCGGTAGTGAAACAGAGAGTAGATGAGAGACTATTTGTTTGCCGGCTTTCAAAAGTTTCAATTGTGCCCCATCCACTAGACTTTTAGGTGGCGAGCAAGTGATTTGCATGCCAGCGTTTTTAGGGGCAATTTATAAATTGACTCTTTTGTACAGAGCTCAGCCAATGGCCAAGGGGTGGGATGTTAAAAAAAAGGTTTTTGACGATGAATCACAGGCCTTTGAAGCACTCTTTTTTTTGCCCCTTTTTCAAACTTTTTTTTCTTTTGTTAAGAACCATGAAACAATCAATGCTTCTGTGGCACAAAATGTTATTTTGTAGTTTTATTTTTTTCGAAGAGGCAAGTAGTGAGAGGGTGTTGATGAAAAAACAGAAAGGATAACAAGGCTAGCTGGTTTGGTAAGCTGAGTATTATTGCAATACTTTTACAATTAATTGAATTTTCAAGCGGTTGATAAGTGAGTGATGAGTTTAAAACTATAAATAAAGCCAAGCATTGTATGGCATTTTCATAGCCAATGAATTGGTGAAATTGTTAAATAAAAATTTTAAATTTAAACGGGTATTAAATTCCTGGAATTTTAATAAAACTTTTTCGATGAAAAGTTATTCTTTTCAAAAGGTAGTAGATCTATTACTATTTTTTAACAGGGTATAAAATTGATATTTTTGTGTGAAATAAACAAAAATGTAAGCAATAAAGAATTTCATTCAAAATTTATTGAATTTGATATTTGTTAAAAGGTAGTAGATTTACTACTATTTTTTAAGCTAGATTTTAAGTGAAATTTTTCTTATAAAAGAACAGATAAACAATAGTTTAAAAGAATTTTGATCAGCAATTTCTATAGAATTTAGTTTTCAAAAAGGTAGTAGATTAACTACTATTTTTAAATATCATTTAAAATTTTTGTTATACAAAAAAGAAAGCAATACGTAAATCCGTTCAAAAATTCTAATCTAATAAAATTTAGGTTTTTTAAAAACGTAGTAGATTTACTACTATTTTGAAACAAGGTCCAGAACAGATTATTCCATAAAAATTTAAGGTAAATAATAAATTAAAGTAAGCCAGTAAGCATGAAAATCCATATTAAAATTTTTTTTTTAGGATTTCAAAAAAAGGTATTATTTCTACTACTATTTTTAATCTTGTTCAAAATCAATTTGTGTGTTCTACAATTAGTGTTATATTTACTATTACAGTTATTTGACATATACATAAAACAATTTTTTAAATATGTTTATGTGTATCAAAAAAAAGGTATTAGATTTACTACCTTTTTGCGTATTGTCCAAAATCAACTTTTAATATTGCTAATATTTTAATATTGGTAATAATTGGTGTTAAGATTATTATCACAATTATTATACCCAGAAGTCGCCGTAGTCTAGTAGGTAGTGTGTTGGCTTATTAGACGAAAGGCCCGAGTCCAAATCCCAGGTCAGACATTAAAACGAAAAATATGAAAATATTTCTTCGGCAACTTCCGCTCAGCAGATTTCTGGCAAAAAACTCTGACAGTAAAAATTGCCATGAAAAGCTTTTCAAAAATCTGTCGTTCGGAGTCGACTTTAAACTGTAGGTCCCGCCACTCATGTATAAAATTAACACACACAACAAGAGTGGTGTGAGAAGCTAGGACGTTAAACCATGGGTCAATTCGACCTCCGGGTGCTGTACTTGTCACAGTTGACAAGTACACGTCCTCTAACATAACCTAACCTATTATACCTATTAATCCATATTTTAAATATGTTTTTGCGTATTAAAAAAAGGTAGTATATTTACTACTATTTGCAATATAGTGCAACATCAACTTTTTATAGTATAATTGATTTAAATAAATCATTAGACATATAAATCCATATTTAAAATGAGTTTTCTTGACAATGCGAAAAAGGTAGTAGATTTACTACTATTTTGAAATTTGTTAAAATTTATTATTTATTGAGATTAACTTGCTATTTGTTTTTAAAAAGACCTAAATAACACAAGTATCCCGCTTTCTTGTGACTTTTAATGCCAAATATTTTAAATTTCTAATTGAAATCATAAAAATTATTCCGTTTGCAAAGCATTCTTGCAAGCCCTTTAAACCTTATTAAATAATGTAATAAGAATGCCTTTTAGTATGTACCTACTCTACTCCTTTGCAGCATACCAATTTGCAACATTTTCTCATGCTCCTCCACAAACTTAGGAATTCAAGAAATTTTTTTGTATCTTCTCCTCTGTGATATGACTTAAGTACGTTGCACTTTTGCACTTGACATCTAAAGTAGTAGGAAAACATACTTCTTTACTGCCACAGAAGTTAAACAGACAGACAGACATACATAATAATGTTAAGAAAAAAAAAAAAAAGGTTGTGGGGGGGATGGTTGGTGAATAAAAATCAACTACAATTGTAAGACTAATAATACATTTTATGACTTCCTTCGTCTTGTTGCTGTCGTAATAGGAGAGAAAAAAAAACAACAAAAAATGTTCTCTTATAACAATGACACTAAAAATGCATTTGCCCTGCCAAAATACATGTCATTCTGATAATATACGATATAATATACGTGATATGGACTCACGTTTTTACCCCCCTCTTTAACCACCACATGAATTCCCTTATAAAATTCCCCAACAAGACTTTGTTGTTGAATGACAAGTAGTGAAAAACTACTGTTTACAGCAAAG
Source organism: Sarcophaga caerulescens (assembly GCA_927399465.1). Classification (NCBI taxonomy): domain Eukaryota; kingdom Metazoa; phylum Arthropoda; class Insecta; order Diptera; family Sarcophagidae; genus Sarcophaga; species Sarcophaga caerulescens. Next base: position 114,902,345 of record OV656873.1, on the reverse strand, counting down.
GTTTGTTTGGTGGGTTGACATTTCCAACGGAAATGTTGCATTTGTATGTGAATATCCGTTGTTTGTATTACAACATAGAGTGTATATAAGGAGAGAGAGAGAGAAAAAAAACCATATTTTTTTTAAATAATAAATTTTAATTCAATTTTTATAAGCGACAACTGCAGCTAATGCTTGTTTACTCAAGAAGGTTGAGTTTAAAAAAAAGTAGTATTTTTTGTACTATTTAAACTTAAAAGTATTATATTATCAAATCAAAACAATATCATAAATTCAATTAAAAAAATCAAGTTAATAAAAAGGTAGTATTTTTACTACTATTTTTATTATCGCCCAAAATCGAAAATTTTGCCATGTAATACACAAAAAAAAAGTTATTTTGAATATGAAGTAAAAGAAATACCTTTTTCTAAAAAGTAGTATTTCTACTACTATTTTTTAAACATGTTCTAAATAAAGTTATTATGAACTACAAGTGTACAAAATAATGTAAATTGACATTTCATGTGAAATTTGAAATTAATTGCAAAAGTAGTATTTCTACTACTATTTCAAAAACGATGAAAAGTTATTTCTTTTTGAAAAATTACTAGTAAATATAAAACATTGCATGTAAATAAAAAAACTTATTAGTAGTAAACAGAAATTTTGTGTACAACTTTCAATTATTTAAAAAAGTAGTATTTCTACTACTACTTTTTAAACATGTTCTAAATCAAGTTATTGTAAACTACAAGTGGATATGTACAAGTAGATGTTATAAATATGATATTTTATGCTATTTTATGTGGAATTCAAAAAGTAGTATTTCTACTACTATTTAAGAAACGGTTAAACGTTAGTTTTCTTTAAAATTACAAGTAAATATGAAACATTATAAATAATAAATGGACTTTTTAGATACAAAACTATTTAAAAAGTAGTATTTCTACTACTATTTTAAAACTGTTTTTTTTTAAATTTTTTTTTTATTTCTTTTTTATTAATGTTTATTTAATAAATATTTAGAATATAATAGAAAACTCCAAATAAACAAAAAGTGCAGTGATTTGTTTTTTTATATATACAAAGTCCCATTTTAACGAGCTCTCAATATTAAAAAACTGTTTGAAATTTATATTCTTATTAGTTGCAAGGAAATTCATTGTAGTTAAAGCTGTAAACTGATATTAAATATGCAGTTTTCAACCATTTAAAAGAGTAGTATTTCTACTACTATTTTCAAATATTTCAAAATATTAAAGTTTTCTACATGGCAAATAAATATAAATTTTTAAACATTGTAAAGCTTATTAAAACCAAGATATTTTAAACAACATTTGTTAAAGAGCAACATTTTTGCAACCATTCCATTTCCTCAGGATTTTGATTTTCCAAACTCTTAGGTTTTGCAATTTTTAACGTCCTTTTCTTTAATTCTGATGGTAGTTCTTAGTAACCAGCTCTGGCTCTGGCCATAAAACACTCAATCACCCCATTTGTAGTGCTTGTGATGACAGAAAACTCCAACTACTTGGCAAACACAGATGCTATTTTACCAACAAGTCAACACAAGTCACAAAAAGAAACGTACAATTCCCCGTTCATTATACATACATAAACAAAAAGATATTCAATGATGATCTACGATATTTTTGTAGTCGAAAAAGGGATGACAAAAAGGAATACAGTAGTAACTGGCCATAAAAGCAGAAGCTATATGTCCAATTAGTATGGCACTTGCTTATCAGGCTTGACTGTTTTTTTAGTTGGCGTTTCTTTGCATGCTAATGGCAACCCATACATATATCATTATATCTTGTGCCACACTCTGTTACTTTTTCCAACTGCATATGCATATACAGCCACCACTGTCAGTCATCATGTATTCTAGGGTTTCGTTTTCTGTTCTTTATGCTGTCTTTTGTAGTCTACTTTTAGGGTGCGCTTGTCGTTCATATTTAAACATGAATATGCATGAAAATGAGTGTGTTTATGTGACTGACTGACTGACAATGACATGTTAAGTTACGTGCATCATGCACATTTATTTAATTTTATGTATCCCAACATTTTTTCTTTTCTTTCTGTTTTCTTTTATAAACCAAGTGAAAAAAAGGGAATAAATAACAAGGAGTTGCATCAGTACTAGTCGTACTAACTCTTTTAATGCTTAAGAGTAGTAGAGTTTAAATCAATATAACATCAAATAATCCTATTTTCTTAAAGTTTTAAAAAGAAATCTATGAAAAAAAATTTAAAAGCTTTGAATTTTGGTACTATTTGTAAAAAGTAGTATTTTTGCTACCATTTTTTTGAGACTATAAACAGAAAAACTTATTTATGCATACCTATCTATTCATACAAGTAATAATTTTTAACAATTATTGAACAGATGTAAGTAAAAAATAAATCTTTTTAAAAAAGTAGTATTTCTACTACTATTTTAAAACTGCGTAAAAACTGAAAAATTCTATTTCTGTTACTAACTACAAAAGTTTTGCTTTTGTAAAAATATCATTTAAAGTAATATAATAAATTTTTTGAAAAAGTAGTATTTCTACTACTATTTTCAAATTCATAGGAAATTAAAATTTCTAGAAAATTAGTACAAGGATTTGTGAATTTTATATACAAATTATTATTTTTTTTATAAATTTCTTACTTAGAAAAATAGTATTAATTCTACTACTATTTAAACATTTTTGGTAATGCAATTGTGGTTATAATTTTATAATTTCGGAAAAAGTACTGTTAATAAAAATAAACTTTGCTTATTGTAAACATTTTCAAAGAGTAGTATTTCTAATACTATTTTCTAAATTGATAAAATTTGAATTAAATTTGTTAAATAATGATATTTTTGCTTCTAATAAAATTTTTGCTTATTAATAAAAGCAAAGTTTGTACATCTTAAAACACGCATTTTAAAAACGTAGTATTTCTACTACTATTTGCAATACTAATAAAATTTTATTTATTTTTGTTTAATAAGTAAATTTTTACTTAAAAAGATGAGTATTTGTAATAAAAGAAAATCTTTGCATATCTTAAAACACCCCAACAGAGAAAATCATGACTCTGGGGTTTTATAATTATTTTCTCTGTATTGATTATTATTCATAATGATGGCAATGCAAAATGCAAAGTTTTTGCCAAATTCATAGCAATAGTGGTGCAGTCATTTTCATTGTAATAAAACTTTCCCTTGAGCAACACTTTTTGGAAATATTAAAAGTTTGCATCTCTCCCCCCTTTATGCTTTGCAATTATAACGATTATATTTTGCAAGTATTTTTTGGGGGGCTTAAATGCAAATAATCACCCTCAAGATAATTGTCATTACAAAGTTGTTGTGCTACAAAAAGAGATTTCAAATTTTCTTACAGATTTTATTCTTCTTTTTTATTTTTGAAAATTAAAACTTTTTTCTGTTAAAATCCAAATTTACTTAAGGCTGCTGGTGTATGTACAAAAATTTTCTTTTCATGTCTTTTATTTCTGAATATTCTTTTTCTCTCTCTCTTAGATTTTATTTGTTTTCTTAACAATGACTTGGCAAATTAACAAGAAAAAATCTCAAAAAAGAGAAAAACTGTGTATGCAATAATTTTTTTTGCTTACACACACAAACATCTACAAAAGGAAACAAAAGTAGTCAAAATGTGGTAAAATGACATTAAAAAGCTTGTTAATTTCGTATGTTTTTTTCTCTTGTTTTTCTGTTCTGTTCTGTTCTAGCAACAAAGAAAAAAAGGCATTATAATTGCTTAAAAATACAAAAACCATGTACATTAAAATATGTACGAGCATGATGTTATTTTCTATGCATTATGCTTGAAAACTTGTAGAAAAAAAAGCAATTAAAATATTCTGCCAAAATGTTTAAATAGAAAAACCCCAACTCAAGTGTCTTAAGAATGTAAAGAAATAATGTGTTAAATACTGTAATTTAAGAAAACAAAATTAATAAAATGAAATGAAATGAGCCAAAATATTTAAAAAATTATAAATTTCAAACAATTTTTCAAATAGTAGTAGAAATACTACCTTTTTAAAAATTCACATTATGTGTTGAAATAATAAAACTTGTAGACAACCATAGCCAGCCATATATTAAATATGTTAAAATTTAAATTTTGACGTAATTCTAAAAACAGTAGTAGAAATACTACTTTTATAAATAGTGTCATTATATGAAAAAATGGAAGAATTAATGTTTATGTAAGGAGATAATAAAACTTGCAAACAACTATAGCCAAACATGTATAAAATATATAAAAATTTGTAATTTGATCCAATTTTAAAAATGGTAGTAGAAATTCAAACAATATTGAAATAGTAGTAGAAATACTTCGTTTTTAAAAAATACCAAAATTGAACTTTTTTATTTTTTTCCAAATCTGTAGACAATACTTAATTTCTACAAATATTAAAAAACCGAAAAATTATAAAAATTAAAAATAGTAGTAGAATACTACTTTTTAAAAATTCTGTAGAAAACTTAAATTTTTGTTTATTTCCAAAGCACTCACGTGTTAATACTTTGTATTTAATAAAAAATATCAAAAAAATAACAATAAAGAAAAAATAAAAAATAAAATAGTAATAAAAATACTCCCTTTTAAAAATGTTGTATAAAATTTAAATTTTTATTTATTTCTAAACCACTCGACATAGGTAATACGATTTTCTACTCAAAATATCAAGAAAAACTTAAATACGAACATATAAAAAATTGTAGTAGAAATACTACCTTTTATGGATTTTATTAATTGTAAAGTTTTTATGAAATTTAATACCAAATTTTCTTCAATTACTGCAGACAAAAGTTACTTGAATTGTTTTTAAAATGATTAAATGGCAGATTACAAAACGTGTATTTTTACTACTATTTTTAAAAATTAAAAAAATTATGTTTTTCTTCCTAAATCTATTCCTATTATTTCTCCGTGTTTATTTTAGAATTTTATTTATTTATTGCTTTTCAAAATAGTAGTATTTTTAGTAGTATTTGATGGTATGTACATATGTACTTTAAAAACATTTTTTCTTTAAAATTCGAATTAGAAAAACATCACGTTTATTTTTCATTCTTTCTTTTCTTTCTTATGCTGTATTTTTAATAATTAATACGATTTTTATGGCGAAATAAAAAGACAAGCATTTACTTATAAATTGTCTATTTTCCTTAGATGTACGAAAATAAAGCCAATATATCCTCTTGAAATTTTCATCACAATAGATAGCCCGAGTGGCAAGTGGCATGTGGCAGTCAAAAAGTCTGGTAAAACTCAATGTAATCAACCGCAAAAATCATGTGAAATAACACGTCTTATAAATAAAACATTACAAATCTCTTTCTCTCTAGCTCCCTTCACCTCTCTCTTTTGCTCATCCTTGTGAACATATTGAAAATAGTAGCTTTCTTGAGAGCAATGAAGCCACTAATGCATGGAACAGTTGCGGCAGCAGTAGTAGTTGGTTTTATTGTTTTATAGTTCTGGTGATAGAGCACGAACACGAATACGGCATATAGGCAGACAAGCTATAATGGCAATAAGGAGCTGGAAAAATAAAATCACGAAAGAAAAACAAAAAACTCTGGAAAATTACGTTGAAATCCATGTTTTTCGTTTGTACTCGTATGCTTCAGAAGCTTTTAAAAAGATTTTGTTTTTTCGTTTTTACATCATCTCTTGTCTTAAGACTTTTAGTCTCTAGAAAAAATAAAAGAAATAAACAGAACAGAACAGCGCAGAAAAACTTCAAAATTAAAGGCAGCGAAAAGTACGAAAACGTACGTGCCACAAACACTAGTAGATAAAAAAAGTTCGGCTTATTAGCCAACATGAAATGGAATTTCAACGTTTTTTAACGAGTATTTTGTAAGGATTATGGAATTAAATCTAGAATTTTAAGTTTTCTTCGAAATATTTTTAGGTCAGCTTACAGTGTCATTAGGCTTAAAAGATTGTATTTAATAACTTTTTAAAAAGGTAGTATTTTTAGTACTATTTGTAAAAAAGTTGAAATACAGGATTTTCAAATTATTATTTGTATTCTGATAAATGTTTTAGAAATAAACAAAAATTTTGACTTTCTGTGGGGTTTTTCCTTTAACTTTTTGATTTTCTTAATATTTATATTAAATTTATATTATTTACGGTGAATACTTCTGAAATAAATAAAAATTAAAGTTTTTAAAGCACTTTTAAAAGCACTTTACTACTATTTTTTATTTCCTACGTATTTAAGATTTTCTTGATATTTTTAGTAAAAATTCATAATAATTACAGTGAATGCTTTATAAATAAATAAAATTTAAATTTTTTTGCAGCATTTTTAAAAGGTAGTATTTCTACTACTATTTTTATTTCTTTCGTATTTAAGATTTTCTTGATATTTTTAGTAGAAATTCGTATTGCTTACGTTGAATTCCTTATATATACATCAAATTCAAAATTTTTTACACCATTTTTAAAAGGTAGTATTTCTACTACTATTTTTTTTAATACTTTCGTAAATGTTATTTTCTTGATATTTTTATTACATACAAAATAATTATGGTGACTGTTTTCGAAATAAACACAAATTAAAGTTTTCTGTAGAATTTTTAAAAGGTAGTATTTCTACTACTATTTTTAATTTTTTATATTTTAATTTTTGTATATTCATATATTTAATATTTGTAGGAATTGTCTGTTATTCACTGCTTTGGAAAAAATAAAAAATTTAATTTTCCATGGCTTTTTTAAAAGGTAATATTTCTACTACTATTTTATATTTACTTCGATTTTCTTTTTTATTTTTGACTTTCTTAATATTTCTAGTAAATCTGTTTTATTTGCGTTGCGTGCTTTAGAAGTAAAAAAAAAATTGTTCATTTTCAATAACATTTTAAAATGGTAGTATTTCTACTACTACTTTTCATTTCGTTTAAAATTAAATTTTTTCGGTTATAAAATTGGCTGACAATATTTTAATAACTATTTGCTTTCAAACGGAACTTTTCAATTTTTTTTGAAAATATTTTGTGTCCTCTTCAAAGCTTAATTTCGCATTTTTTCCTCGGAATAATGAATCAAAAATTCATGAATAAAAAACATAGAAATTATTTGCGTCACAAAAAGGCAACAAGTCAGTCCTAAATGAACTTGACTTCCGTTTTTTTCCTGGCCAACTATATAATCACGAGAAAGAACTAAAAAAAACATAAAAAATAAAAACAGAAATTGACCGGAAGTGTAATTTAATGTGCCAAAAAATGTTGAAAAGAGAGAACAAAAAAAGAAAAAATAAAAAATGTTCAAAATATTTAAAACGAGAGATTTCAGATACATTTTAGGGAGTTTATTTCTAAGAGATGAGCTCAATTTGGCTACGAAAGAAGGGACACGATACAGATTATAGGTGTGTTACGCATTTCCTCTACAAAGCCTCAGCCTGGAATTCTCTAGGATAGCTTTGTATCCCTATTCTGAAACAAAATCTCTGCGCTGATGCCAGCTTCAGTTTTTGAGCTATCTGAGTAGATCAAATGACTGAGAATCAAGACATACCAGTAAATAAACTAGGCACTCGAGGACTCGAAACCCTCGAAATCTTGGCATATTCGAACCACGTAAGGTTAATCACTGAATGTCTTTTAAGGTGGAATTTCTAGAGAACGCGCGCATAAATTCGAGGCAATTACAACAGTAGCTTTGATAACACTACCTCCGTTTAGTTTCCTTAGTCACATCATTACAGTGTCTCTCAGGTGAGATATTGGTTATTAAGGAATTTTGTTAACTCATATCGGTGCGCGTGAGCTAGCCAGTTATTCTTGCCCTTCGATCACAAATAACCATCTCTTGGTTGGTAAGAGAGTAAAAAGAATGAATAGAGTGCCCTCAGTCTCCTTTCGTGAACGACACTTAAGTCATATTAAGAGACATAGCTATACTGACCGGTCACTGGCCGATTGGCGACCGTAAACGACTAAGTGATGTTGTGGAAAAAGAGGTAAGAAATGTTCATTTACTTTGCGGGGTTTTTTAGCCTTTAGAAACCACTACTTTAAGATCTTTGACGACATATCCGGGATGTCTTGTATTGATACTGAAGTCCTTTTTAGGTACCTCAAAATCTAACGAAATGAATTTGAGTTGCACACAGTTTTATTCAAATGGTGTGGGAAACTTTCACAACGGTGTTCATTACACTAATCGGCGGTTTATGGACAGTCGCCTAAACATACCACCCTTAAGCAATATGACCACGATACAGAATTTGTTTTGCGGCTGTCTATAAAGCCATTATTTCTGTCTGAATGATGCGCTGCTATCGTCGATTAGTTATAGCGAAACCTGTCGAAAACAGCGGGGGAGGCGTAAAACTGAGAGATTTATTTTCTTAAAGCTAAAAGTCTTGGCTTTCAAAGGATATTAAACTTAGTTTCTTATCACACGGGTTTACAAAGTTATGCCTACTTTTTTGAAAAGATATGCCAATTAATATTAATCATACGCCGTGTTGTAAGAAAAAAAAATTTTAAAATTTAATTTTTTCATGATTTTCCTTGAACAACAGCCAATTAAAACGGCGTTTTTTGTCTGTTAAGATTTATTCTCTTCTTTTCTGTTTTAAAGCATACGTTAAGGCCATCTTAAGCTCTCTTTTGAGAGGGGTCTTTAGCAATTTTAATAGTATTTCGTTACCATAAGAATTCAATTTCAATTTTTTATTTGTTGATTACTTTTTTCTTTTTTTAAGCTGCTGTGTGTTCATAAATAAATTTCTTCTTCGACTTCTCTTATCGTTTTTAAAATTTTTTTTTGTCTGGCATGCCTTTCGAAGAAGAGGGCGTTTTTTTCTTGCTTAAAAAGGATGAGAAAAAAACGAATTGAATTGAAATAGCAGAACATCTTAAACTGCTTAAGTGGCAATACAATGTATATAATCTTTATTATCATTGTTGTCCTTGTCATCTGCTATCCGAGCTCTACAACATTCTGATGTGGTGAAGAAAGGGACACTCTCCGCCACTCTATAGTTTAAATGCGGCTGCTGGTGGTGGTAGTGATGCTATGGCTGTGTGTATATTTTAATGATGATCAGTGTGCAGAGTTAAGGGATAATAAGACTGTGTGGTGGTTAAGATGGTGATGGTAAATGAAACTGGTGATGAGCATGATGACGATGACGGTCGGTCTGCTTATATTTTTAACTTTAATGCACAAATGTTGTCATCCTTTACAACCACCAAAATAAAGGACGGTAAAGCGAAGCAAAAAAGGAATAAAACCTTAAAAATCTGTTTAAAGGATAATAATAAAGCAAAAAGCGAAAGACTTTCTTACTTACTGGGTTATAAACAGAAAATTCCTTAACAACATCTGCTTGGCAAGCTTATAACCTTCTTGGAAATGCAACAAGCAGCAGCAGCAGCAGGATACGAGATAGCCACCGCAGCTGGCTGCATTATTACTAGGGTTTATATTTAATTTGTTTTATTACTAAACCCCTCCTGGCAAGTATCCCTGGACGTTAGCACACAATCATTTAACTTAAAACCATCATGGCCACCACCACCACTACAAATTCATATTCCTGTCTTAATGGTTAAGTTTCTTGGTTATAATCTATTTAGTAGCAGCCATTTATACAATGTCATTCACCACTTCTTTTTTATCCTGAGCTCTCTATAGGAACTATTGTTCACTGCTGCTGCTCTTAATTCCAAGCAGCTAAATTATTAAACAGTTAAAAAGCTGTTGGTTGATGTTAGCATTTATAAAATTAAGTAGAGTTATTCACCAAAATGAATTAAAAAAAGATAAAAGCTTTAATAAATTCACTTAGGAAATCAGTTTTACACAAAAGACACTAAATTACTCCAAGAAAGGAAGATAGAAAACTAAGGGAAATGTCAACGTTTTATTGAATAAAATTTTTTATGAAATGGTCGTAAAGACACAAAATTGTAAAAATCACATTAAAATCCTGAATAAGTGAATACAATCTTATACACCACCGTAGAGCTCTTTTCTGAGCTTTAAAATCATGTAAAAACTATTTTCATACGGTATCTCAAACTAAAGATATGGCCCTATAAGTGAAGCTGCTTTGGAATTAATATTAACCATACGCCATGGTAATGAAAAAAATTCAAATTCAAAATTTTTACTGTTTACAGCAATTTTACACGACATGCATAATTGATCATTATAAGCAGGATTACGACCTAGCTTCTTCGACCATTTATGCTGTGTGCGTAATTTGTATACATGAGCGGCGGGACATACAGTTTAAAGTCGTCTTCGAATGACAGATTGAGCACCATTTCATGGCAATTTAATGTAGTGTAAGTGCGATTCAATTGATTCGATTAAACTAGATACCCTGCAGTAGTTGTATACCAAAGCTTAATTCCTCTGGAGTCCAAGTGTGGGATCACTCTTGCCAACATCTGCAGTTATAGTCTCAATAGGCAGTTGCGTAGTAGAGACCACTCTCGTACGACAACACTGATACTCTACTCTACAATTTGCTCATGGCGCAGAAGCATGGACGTTAATTAACCACCGATGTAGCAGCCTTGATAGTGTTCGAGAGAAAAAGTTGATCGTAAGATTTTAGGTCCAGTTGTGAGAGTGCATCTTTATGGCGCAGAAGCATGGACGCTATTAAGCACCGATGTTTCGTTCCAGTGCGAGTTGGCAATGATTCCACATTCTATCAAACAATGAGCTGTATAAGCTCCTCAGTGACATGTAATTTGTGCAGCCCAACAACATCCAGCGGAATCGCTGGTTCGGCCATGTTGTACGCTTACAAGAGGATGCTGCTGGGAGATGGATATATGATGCGGAGATTAACGGAAATCGGCGTAGAAGATGACCTTGTTCGAGTTGAAAGAACCAAATCGAGAAATCCCTCTCATCGATTGGTCTGACCAACTGGCAAATGTGCGTAAGAAGTAGAGAAGCATGGAAAGATGTGTTAAGACAGGCAAAAATCCGTTAATTAGGTTGTTAATGGCCAATTAAGTAAATAACTAAGGGCTTATGCACTGCATTATTGACTTATTTTAGGGCTCAGACGGTTTTCTATTAAGAATGTTTTACAGCCAAGTTATGGAGTCACTATGGACTTCAACTCTGGCTTAAATGGGACTACATCTTCCTAAGGGTAGCACTTAACGTAGTAACGCCAAATGTATTACTCATGGGTCTCTTTTATTTAAAATTGTACTTGAAAAACGTTCTTAAAAAGGTTTTTCAATTCAAAAAAACACTTTAAAATGATATTTCAATTTTAAAATATTTTCCTTTTGTAGATTTCAGTTCATTTTGATGGAAATTTTTTTCTGGTGTTTTTCCAAATAAAATTTCTAAAAACATTTGTTCTCTGCAAATCTAAATGTATGAGTGTGTGATCATAAAACAATCATTTTGTAGTACGCTCATCGTACAACAGAATCATCGTCATCTGAATACAACACCAGTCTGGGCCCAATTGAGGTTTTCATACATAAATTAGTAGCGAAACAAACTAAATACGGACAGAATGGAACAGTAATGATGACTAAGGGCTGGTTAATATACATATACACTATAATAGAGGAGAGGAAGAGGGGAAAGGGGTTTCATTATTTGAGTTTGATTATGTTTAACTGCGTCATTATAAAAAAAGTAGAGGCAAACGTCAGTTTGAATTCTTGCTCGAGGTTTGGGTGGTTGTCAGAGAGAGAGAAAGATAGGAGAAGCCACGTTAGTTTTTTTTTTTCTCTCGTGTTGGGTTTGGTAGAGGATATGCAGTAGAATTTTATGGTTTATAACACTTTGGTATTTGGTTATTACGATGGGATTTAAAAACGACTGAGACCCAATGAAAATATATGAAAACTTTGGCGACAAATTTTTTTTTATTTTTTTTTGAAATCATAATGAAATGCATATTCTCCGCTCTGTTCTACTCTACTCTACTGTCACTGCTTTCTACTAAAGTAAGCTGTGCTTGGCTTTGAAATCTTCTGTGTTTAAGGGGTTTGGTTTAAACTGACACTGTACACTGGAGTACCCTACTATAGGCTGACTGTTATTAAAAAATATTTCACATTTACTTGCCTCCCCAAGGATTTGCAGTTTTTAATGGCGAGCGAGTGTGTGTTACAAACATTTGTTGAGAATTTAATGTGCCAGAGTGTGTTGCTTTACAGTACTTGTGTGGTGTCACTGCAAGGACATCACAATATATACTCTTTACATACAACAACTGCTTCGTTTGTAATGCTATCTATGAACATGAAAATATATGTTGAGCCACTGCGGTATGTGTTGCAAAAAAAAAATTTTTTTTCTCTGTTTTTTGTTTAAATTTTTCATTTTTAATCAGCAAAACATTGCATTCCGCTGTGAGGTTTCGCAACGATTATAAAAATATTTTCTTTTGTTTAATAAAAATATAAACCGAGACTGAATGGCTTTTTCATTGTATTGTTTATTTTTTTTTTTTGTAAAAAAATTTAATTTCCACCACAGAAAAAGCCAATAACCATGAAACTTTACCTGTTGATTAAAAACACTCAGAGACAAAAAAAAAATCTGGTAAAAATAGTGGTCCGAATGTCTCGTTATAACTACACCTAAAAAGAAGAAGACAACGCCGTTAATTATGTGTTCAAAATAAGGTCGATTAAACCATCGTACACACTAATGGTAGGTAGTCTAGTCTGAGGAGGTTTATTAACTCTTACTTAAGGTTTAAAACACCTTGTTTCGATAGTATAATTCCCACTGAATTGCAAAAGATCCACTGAAGGCCTTGCCTTGGCTTCTGTGTATTTGCAAGGCCTATTTGAAACTAGCCTTCATACTTAGAGACAAGAATCCATAGGCAAAATCTGACACACAATTTCTGAAGACTTCAGACCTCAAAACTCTTATCTATCTTGCACAAGTACTAGGTTCATCGAATTAGCTTTTATATCTCGGGTAAACTTGATAGAAAAAGTCAACACAAACATGGCAATATGCATGGACGAGGATTAGTAACTCTTATGTAAGGTTTAGATCACGTGGTCCTGGTGGTATAATTTACTCCTGACTTGCATATCTCTCCGGTAAACTTTATAGAAAAAGTCACCATAAACGATGACGATCTCGTGTAAGGATCTTCACAGACAATGAGGGTACTTTTACTAATAATAAACCCCTTTCTTCAGCTGGAAGAAAAGTTAACGTCTGTAGCATTCAGTTTGTTGGAGATCTGCTCAATACGAAATTCGTATCACCATCTATGTGAGCAATGGCTATATGAACAGGAAGGTACACATTGAAACTCCCAAGGAGCTGTTATAGAGCACGGTCATGTACAATATACTTCGAAGCGCGTGAAAAATGGCTTCATACGTTGATGATTTATTGTGTATTCCGAAACTCTCTGGTAGTAGTTCATCACCTTCTCTTAGGGAAGCGTAAAAACAATTTGCAAGTAAATTCACAGAACACTGTACATGGAAATATAGAGCCATGAGATTCAATCTTCTCTCTACGAGGCAATTTCCGCTTCATCTGGATAATACTGCACTGGTCTGGCGGCCTATAAGAAATTTTGATGTCCGCACATAGTCTGTCACGCGCTTGGTAGCCATCGATATAAACCTCAAGGGTGTTATCGGGAATCTGTAAGTTAGGGTGGACGATAAACATTCCTGATAAGAATGCGGGTGGGATTGGACAAATTACAGAGAAAGGCTTGCGTTGGTATAACCGTGGCAATGAGAGCTTGTCCTTCAATGACTTTGCTAGTTCTGTTGTCTAGAAGACTCTGGTAAGGTTAGTTGGGAGACAAGTCTAACGACATATTAATCTTTCCTTAACTGTCCTCTTAGACAGTACGGGATAATATGAGTGAATGGAATAATTTGTCAGCTCCATACTCTTTCAACAGAGAGGGAGAGAGAGAGACCATTCAGTGGTGACTTAGAGTACATGAGAAAACTTACAAACTTACACTCCAAGCGCAAGTTTACAGAGATGTGCTCAATTCAAGTTGGACAGATTATAGGGCATTGCAATGCAATCTCCCAGTCAGAGTAACGAGTCCCCTGTCACGAAAGAATTTGCGACAATGAGCACACAGATCAGCATAAGATCAGGGTAGCTTCCACGCCGCTAAGGAGCAGTAGGTATAGGGATTTGAAGGGGTATGCTAGTCGAAAGGGAAGATGAAAGCAGGCAGACACACTCTTCTCTACTCGAATAGATTTGAGACAATCCTAACTTTTATTGGGCAATTATTGGGAAAAGTTGAGACTATTGCGAAGTAGCCTAAGAATTGCAAGCGACATTTTACCAGGCATAGTAGATTCCAAGAATATTTGTTTAACTATGGGGATTGATTCAAACCCAATATGCAAACTCCGTGATGAGAAGAATGCATCAGTAGAACACATACTTCAGGAACTACTGCGACTTGAATGCATCTCAGACAGGAAACACCGGGGCGTTTATCAAGCAATAGACAGGGAGAGTTATTATCACTGACAACGAACAGCGTCTGGAAGAGGATGCATCAGACATTTACGTTAAGGGCAGTACAACAAAACTGATCAAATCGCGTTGCTGTTTTGAGAGAAATGTGTTGTACAGCGAAGCAAATAAATGCAATTAAAATATTGACTGACGAAAAACGTGTGTGTACTCCCTTTTATCTTAATAGCAGTGAGGCATGCTATGCTAATGATCTTTAATTATTACGTTACTTTGTTGCGAAATGTTTATTTTCAGACTTCTTGACTGCTTTTTGGTGGCTAAGGTCAGTGTTGCTTTGCGTTATTGTTGTGTTGTTTTTTTTTTCAGAGTTTATTTAATTTGTTGTTGCTGTGTTGTTGTTTTTGTTGTTGCTAATTTGTGTATATGATTTATAAACAATAAATTTATTTATAAAACACTTTTGCAAAATTAATGAATAAACGTGACTAACAAATCATAAGTACAAGCACAGCTTAAGCCACAAAAGCCAGCAACCAAAAAGCAAAAGCAAGCAATTGACGACAACGTAAAGCGGACTAAAGTAGTGGATTTTTTCTTCTTCTTCTTCTACATACAAACAGACGGACGCAAATAGACAGACATAATGATTGGGAATGATGATTGATTGTTGAACAGCAACAGCAGCAACTGATTTATAAGAAATTATTAAGAAATTGTTAAGAAAACAAAAACAAAAATAAAAACAATAAATATTTAAAAACAATAAAAACAACAATAAAGGTATGATTATTAAGCACATATTGATGGAAACACAAAGCAAAAGTAAATTTACTTTTCTAAAGTGTTGTTTTCAAGGAATGAATGCACTTCTATAAAAACAACAACTGAAACTGAAACAATAATAAAAACTAAATATAAATTATTAAAAATTATTAACTTTTTAAACAAATTATTAAGAAATAAAAACGTATTGCAAGTGCCATTAAACCAGTCAGACAGACTGCTTGCTCTTTGCTTGATTGTTTTTTTGCTACGATTACCCTTTTTAATTTCATTTAAAATTTTTTAATTTTTCAAAAATTCAAATTCAGTTGTTAAGAGATCAGTGTGAACAGCAGAAGAAAAGCAGCATGAATATAAAAGTGTGTTGAAAAAAATTTAAATAAAACGATAATTTATTGCATCAAATAAAATTTAATTAAATTAACAAAATGTTTCCAGTTATCACAGAATGTGTTATAAAAATATGAGAATTTTTAAAACAAATCAAATATTTTTTACAACTAAAAGCTTCTGAAACATATTTAAATCATACATACAGTGAGCATCAAAAGAAACTGCACGCTATGGATAAAATTCTAACAATTAATAAAATTCTGAAAAATTTGACAATATTTCGAAATTTTTTGTAATTTTTTTGTTTCAACTTTAAAAACTGGCAATGAATCGCCTTTGAAAAAAAATAACGGCAATTTATTAATGTATATTTTTTATGTACAGTTTTATTGACGCTCACTATACATATGACAGTTGATTTTGGTCATTGAAAAGTGAAAAAATAAAATCAGAAAGTTTGAAAAAGTGAATAAAAACTTATTTAAAGGGATAAACGTATGCCTGGCATGTACTTTCTAAAGACTATTCCAAATAACAATTGCCCGCAGCGACGCAGTAGCAGGTCCAATTGTGAGCTCCATTTTTAGCATACTACTTCCAACATATCAGGCGGCCTCTCACCACTATTAGCTGTAATTTTGCCCTCCGGCACTGGCTAGCTTATCCCCGTACATCAAAAACTTCAAGCGTACCCCACAAAAAAAAATAGCGTATCGATGTAAAATCGCATAGTCCAGGCGGCACTACAGATTAATTGATACTCAAACCTGTCTCTCAATAGGCTTAGGGCAGCGTGTGTCGTGTGATATGTTTCAACGATAGGGCCCTATAAGACCCATTGTGCTACCCCAGCTATCCATTTCCCCTAGTTCCGGAAGCATTCGCAACTTCTGATGAAAATACTGGGGCTGCTGGAGCTTCTTGGACATAGCTTTGGTTACGTACCTAATGGATAACAATTTCTTCTTTTCTGCGCCTCTACAACTGCTGCAGGGGTCATTTGTTATGTGTCCAAAGCAAGTACGAGCCATTAAGTCCAGAAAGCAATGTGCGGTAGTGATTCCAACAATCATACTAGTCGTGCCCCTTTGAAGTTTTGGCCAGATTTGCTATTCTATTCTGCCTGTATCCAAAGTCGTTTACCCGACATTGACGACGTTTGTAAATTATAAGCTTCAAAATCTTCAAAGGCGATCTCTTCTGAAGTGTACTCATCGGAGAATTTTGCTACAGCAGGCTAGTGGTTCATTCCAAAGTTAACTGTAATATCACTATGTTCCTGTACTCACATGATATGTGTATTGTACTGTTCCGCTACCTCATTTTCCTGGAGAAGTCATCGTGAGGTATCATGTAGTCAATACACTTGATAGTGTGGCAAATTCCTTCAGAATATTCAATTCGTGATGCTGTATCTGATTCATATACTGCCGAGGGATTGGTGTTTAATTGTGGTCGGGAAACTAGTATGGACACTGCATAACCTTAATTTTAAAGGCACAAAACCATTCCTTAGATTTTAGTCTTGCATGTTGTACAATTAGTTGTCCTAGTGTAAGAACCCCTTCAGAATGTCGACATCATAGATATGTACTATATGGTAGGGGCACAACACTATAATATGAACATATCTGGGGTTTTCTGAATAAAACAAAAATCTGGATAAGAAAAATCAACGCAGTATCAATATAGATTGGCCAACGTTTCTCAAAGTTTTTTTTTATTGTTTTAAACAATCCAGATTTTGCATCCAAATTGACATTAGTTTTGTGAGCTGATTTCCTAGAAATATTTCTTAGGGATTAGAAACAACGAATGTTCATTTGCGGGTAAAGGCAAAAGAGTATGATAATGAAACAATTCGTAGCCTAATTCATTATTTGCAACCATAGTTTGCTGTGAAAGTACTCTTTTCCTAAGCCCAATACAAACTTTTAATTTTCACACCCTCATTAAGTCAATGCAATAAAAATCGATCAAAAATTTGTATGAACAGCTCAAACATTTATAATCGCTTATCGAATGCAATAAATTCTCAATATAATGAATATTTTCTAAACATTTTTGCTTATCTTTACAGATTTTCCTAATATTCCTTATAAATTGCTATCAAATCCATGCCCAAGAGGAGAAAATTAATTTAAACTTGCCTGTGCTGGAAACAGAAAATTATAAACTACAACGTTTAGGTAATCAACGTTATCAATTGAGGTAAGCTTCTAAACTTTCTTATCCATTTCAATACAGAAAATATGAAACAAATACTTTCCCTTTAGCCTTACCATTCCCAACAGCGAGTTGACGGAATTCATCTCTTTGGATCCCCAGGAATCTCATTTAATAATCGAGGGATCTCTCAACACCTTTTATCCTGATACGGGAGCAAATTTAATTGTTAATTATGTGGCCGATAGCAAGGGCTATCGAGCGTCATTTAAATTTAGTTCCTTGCCACCAGAAGCAAGATTTGCACCTAAATTTGAAACGCGCTTATCCGGCAACGATTTAAAATCCTTGGCTGGTTGATCACTCGCTGTATTGATCGTGGCTTTTGTTTTAAAATTTTAAATTAAAGTTTTTAAGAAATAATTTATAAAATCAGTATTTATTTTAAGTTTTTTTTGTATTTAAAAATAAAAAATGTTTTAAGAAATTTCGAAAACTTGTTTCATTTTATTGCGTTCTTTTTAGCAACCAGCTGCGCGTTGCTGTGGTTCATTCATTAACCAAACACTGGCATTTAATGCTACTGAATGTGTTGTTAGTCTAGTTTTTAATTTATTTCGTAGTGTTCCGATGACGTCATAAATCGAGAAGCAGTTATTGTTAGTATATCTAGGGGAGGCAACAGTAACATAAAAAATTAAATTAAAACACAATAAAAATAACAAGAAAATTAACATGCTGACAATGCAGGCAATAACTCTATTGGAGAGCTCTCTCTCTCCCCCCTTCTTCTTCAGGCCACTTCTTTAAAGTTTCGAACTAAAATTCTACCTTTTCAAGCTGCTTTATCAAGAGCGATTCCAAATTAGTGGCATATTCTCAATGCTATCAGCCGCTATACTACATTTAGCATAACCGCAGTATGACATAAGTTTCATTGAGTTATCTGATATGGATACAGAATATATAAGGTTTTCCCAGAGCATTACATCAGCCTTTCTATGATTTACACTTAAACTTGTACCAGATACCCACTCATTAACTTTAATTAAAGCAAGTTGCGAAGTTTCTTCAGAATAGTTCGCTGTACATGAGAATCAACGGCCGTAAAAGTGATATTTTGTATCCTCTGGTGAGAAATATCACCATCGGCTCTCCAGGATAAAAGCTTACAGAAGAATCAATGGCCATGAATATGATATTTTATATCCTTGAATGAAAAATATCACCACCGACTTTACGGGATTAAAGCTTAAGCTTCCATTAGATGAACATTGTCAGACTTTCTATCACTCATAAGATTTACAAATCTGCTTGAAATTGTAAGAACGTAGGTAGTTACCAAACTGTCGATCTGTTAAAACGTAAGAAGCAACTCGTTCCATACGGTTCGACTCCAAAGAGGGGAAGGGAGACTAACCGCTTTTGAGGTTCCCCATCCTACGTTGTTCTTTTTTGAAGCAATTTTACTGTCCTGACCCAATCTCCAACATTAAAGGCAATCTTTATACTCATGAAGGTAGCCATCAGGGTACATTTCCCTTACTCCAATCTCCATAGTGCGTGTTAGAATGTGTAAAGCAATCTTTGTTATGAGCATGTTTGCCCCTTGGATGGGGGATCATCATCCACGTTCTGTTGCGGATTGGTGTCTATGAATCTCTCCATAGTGTTCCTTAGGAAAGTGTAGGGATTTATTGGCCTGTAAAAGCCTTCTTGATCTCCACTTTACCAAGGCAAATTTCTGGTGAAGGGCAATTGACTTCTCAAGATTGTTAAGGCAGACATGAACTGAATTCTTACTAGATCCCTCTTAAACCATATTAAAAGGAACATATGTATTTAGGATCACTGTTCATTATGACTCGATATTAGTCATGTGGTGACCAAGCTCGTCGAATGAAAATATAACATAATAATTATAAGTGTAGCTTTGGTGATGCGGAAGAGGAGAATACAGTTAAGTGTAGTGTAATTGTCCAACCATCTTTAGATCGCTGGTTTATGCAAAATATTGCAGAATTACGTACAGGACAAAACAGTAGAGTATAGTGATGTTGTCAAGGCTCACTTAGCCGATGTCAAAGTGTCCGCAGTAGCTATTTAAGCCAGGATATCATCAGGGTAATACGCCTAGATCAGAATACCACTCTCATATACCACAATCTAATGAATTGCCATAGTGTCCTCAGTAGCCGTTTTAGCTATGGGGGCTTCATGGGCTTAACACACCTAAATCTAACGAACTGCGTATGAAGAACATGTGCAATGACATGAAACCTCATGTTACAGGTGATGTGGCTAATCTCTTTGAAATCCTCGTAGGCTAGTAGATAGTGTCTTGGTTTATTAGACGCGAGTCCGCAGTTCAAATCCCAGCTAGGATGTCTCTCACAAAACGATGAAAAATATTTCTTAAGGCGACTTCCTTTCTCAGCAAGCTTTTGACAAAAACTCAAAGAGTAACATAAAATTTTTTTTTGAACCGCCGTAGTCTAGTAGTCTAGTCTAGAAAGGCCCGAGTTCAAATCCCAGGTCAGACATCAAAACGAAAATATGAAAATATTTTTTCGGGGACTTCCTCTCAGCAGATTTCTGGCAAAAACTCTGAGATTAAAAATTGCCAGATTGCTTCTCAAAAATCTGTCGTTCGGCGTCGACTTTAAACTGTAGGTCCCGCCACTCATGTATAAAATTAACACACACAACACGAGTGGTGTGAGAAGCTAGGACGTTGTACAATGGGTCAATTCGACCTCCGGGTACTGTACTTGTCACAGTTGACAAGTACACGTCCCCTAACCTAACCTAACCGAACATAAAATTTACCATATAAAGCTTCTTAAATCTGGGAGTAAATAAAAATTTCCATGAAAACCATGAACATGAACAATGTAATGACCAATTGAGGAAGTATGTCTTTGGACACAACTTGACACTCTTGCAACGAGGTCAAGTGATTCATTCAACTAAGTTTTGGTTGCAGAGAAAAAAACTTTACATTCACTTTTTAAAATCAAATAGTGTTTCATTCATGCTTGTTCATGCTTTCGATCAACATTCATTGTTCATGCAATAAATAAATAATTAATTAATAATTCTTTCCAATTTAAAGACAACATCCGCCTTGTCTTGTAGATGATAATCGTTAGAGTTTTATTGTGTTTTAATTTTCCACTTCAGTTCCGTATTCCGTATACAGAAAACATTTCCTAAAACATTCCTAAATCCCTTGTCTTAATCTCAAAGCAATTAATTTCCATTAGAATTGTAAAAACAAACAAAAAAAAAAAATACAAATCGTTTTAGTTTCTATTTTAATTTTTATAAAATCATAATAATAACAACTAAACAGACAGACAGTCATCCGGACAGACGGACAGTTGTACAATAAAATTCTTAAAATTATTTCTATAGACGGGCGGGCTGGTAAATTATTTTCTCTTTTTTTCTTGCCAATCTTGCATTGGCATGACTAATGCCATAAAAACGTAAGTATTTACGTACGAACATACGTACAGTGTAGAGTAGTGTAGTGTGCAGAGTAAAGTAAATATTCTATGAATTATCCATCGAATAATTGGTAATAATTTGTAAATTGTTGGGGAAATTTTATTTTCTATGCCATGGAGGCTAGGCGAGGCTATAATTTAACAATTTAAACATGATTTACTGCTACACTGTGTGTGTAGGCCATCATAAATTATTTTCCCTGGGAATATAAATTTCATTTGAAAAGGATTAGACTAGACATACAGACAGACAGTAAAAGGATTTCTTATGGGCCTACCTTTCATCAATCATTTGCATGTTTTTTGTTTTTTTGTGTCTAAAAACAATAAAATTACGATTTAAATTAATTTCTGTGTAAATGACTAACATGGACTGATGAATTCAGCATTGCATTGTTCCAACTAAGACTAATAGACTTGAGTTGAAACATAATCCCTTTCTGCTCCTCCTCTGACCCACCAAGCTTCTGCAGAAGATATTTGAAGGAATCACAAGTCCCAATGGGTTGTGAGTAATGCAATAATGCGATGGATAGCCATGGGATTTAAGGACGGTTCTCTTCCCACTATCCGTATATGTCCGGTAGGGTTTTGCAATATTGTAGGTATTTTCTTGCTGCCAACGAAGTTGAGCTTCGCTGAAAAATGAACGAAAAATGGAACAAAAATCTAAAAACTAACTACGCTCTGTAACGTATAACACTGGGTAGGGAGTACTCCTCCCAAATTTTTTTTTTCAATTTTTTGATTTATTTTCTCTAGTTGGTGAAGAATAGAGATGGTTAGGTTGGATGTCCTTCGTATGCAGCAGTTGATTAAATTGTGGAATCTAAGAATGTCCGTTAGATCTAGGCATTATACCCCTACGATGACCTGGCTACAACAGAGTAGGTAGGGCAACTACTCTCTACTCTACAGTATCATCCGCTTCCACATAACAACTATCTAACATTCTAAGTAAGACAGCTACATTAAGACACTTGGTGTTTGGGTTGATTAAATGGACGCTCAGAGTTTGCGCCACAACACTGCTGAGAGAAAGTGGCCGCTTTATTTAGTTATTTTTTTTTTTTAATCAAAGTTTCTCATCTAACCTACTAGATTACGATGTCTTTAGTGCATTACTAAATAATAAAGACGATGGTTTAGCCAGGTTTAACATCAAGAAAGGAAATGCCGTGTGCAAACGAATTGTTCATTGAGAGCTCGTCAAACGATTGTTTCCGATCTCTACTAGAGATAATCAACGAGATTTATGAAAGCAATTCAATTAAAAAGAAAGTAAAAAAATGTTGGGTCCATTATTATCAATCTTGAATGCCTGGCAAATGATTTCTTTAGCAGCTGTAGAGAAGAGAAAGAGGAGGAGACTGTTTTTAACCTACTGAATACATGCCCCGCTCTATGCTGTAGTTGGAAAATGCATCTTGTTGTACACCACATAGACGATCTGAACGAATTTGCAGTCATACACATTGCCAGTGTAAGTTGCTGCATTAGCAGCTCCGAATGGCTACGGGTATAGGAGAAAATTAAAAACTGTAGTATGGCAATGGGTCTCATGTTGCCTATCCAATTTTTTTTTTTTGGTAGACAGGCACCTCCTCTTCCTACCTACCTACTTAAAGTGCAACTTCGATGTTAGCCAGAATTTGCATTAAGAACTGCTCATTGTGGGTTTTTACAACCTGGTCAGACGATTGCTTTTGATTAAGATTGAAGCGATTAGTTATTCAATTAAAACGATCGCCGTAGTCTAGTAGGCAGTGTGCTGGCTTATTAGACGTGAGGCCATGGTTCAAACACCAGGCCAGACATCTCCTATAAGATGAAATATGAAAAAAAATATTTTTTTCGGCGACTTCCTCTCAGAAGATTTCGGGAAAAAGCTCTGAGAGTAAATAAAAATTGCTATGAAAAGTTTCTCAAAGAAATCTGTCGTTCTTAGTCGACTTTAAACTGAAGATTTCATCACTCATGTATAAAATCAACGCATACAACATAAGTGGAGTGTGAAGGTAGGGTCGTAATCCTGACTAAAGTGTTGTAATGACCAACTATATATGTCTGTTTGTATTTGTTATATCGGTATTCACAATAAAGGGGTGCTGAGTTCCATTAGGACAATGCGAGATACCATGCAAAAATGTGTGACCCGGTAGTAACTGAGAGAGAAATTGGTAAGGAAGTTTTGATGCACGAACCTGGCACCTCCAGATTATTATTTGCATGAATCTCTACTTTAATTCTTTCAATGGGGAGAATTTAAATTAAGTAGAGACCTGTGTAACGCAATTGCATCAATTTTTTGCTAAGAAAACTTAGACGTTCAGTGTTTATGGAATAAAGCCTGCTTTACCCCCCCAAAAAAAAAAAATGGCAAAATTATATCGTCTAAAAGGGCCCTTACCTAGCTTAATAAAGCTCGTTTCAAATGTAAGAAAAATCATTTATGTACAAATTTGTAACCAAACCTTCTAAAGAACCCAATAATTGTTTTTTATAAATTCAAATTTATTTTGTAGAAAAAGTGTTTCATTTTACATCAAATCCGACCAGCTTCTAACAATATTTGAACATATTTTTTCATACGAATTTTATTTTATTTAATTCGACTTTTTTTTGTTGTTTTTATGGATATTTTGTTTTGTTTTAAATTAAATTGAATGAAGTCAAGTGTACAATGGCAGTGTTTTTATCCAGCTATTGCTGTGTTGTTTTTAAAAAAATTTTGTAATCGAATACAAAACAATTCTTTACTCTTTTTTCTGTTGCCTTTGAAGCTTTTACAAAAAAAAAAAAAATCTACTATGAGGTTGATATGTTAAAAACATTGAATGAAAATGAAAAAATGAATCTGTAACCCAGTATAAATATTAAAAAAAATTTTTTTCTAAAAGGGATTCCTGCTCTTCTATTTTAGGATTGTACTTGACAGTGTGAATAAAAGAGTTTAGAAAGAAAAAAAAAATTCAACCCATTTTCTGTTGTTGTTAACAAATAAACAACAGTAACAGCTATAAAGTCAACAAAAACAAGAACAACAACGACAACAACTAAAATAACAACAATATAAAACATGTTAACACATGTACATATGTACAACAAAAACAAAAAAAAAAATAATAATTTACATGTGTAACGAAAATTCATATGGAAAAAAATACTTACGGTAACGGGGTGACGGATATAAAAGGGTACAATACAAGGGGCATAATAAAAATTGTTGAACTGCAGGAACTATCGGGAACTAGTCTTCAGGTCCTATAGATAGCAAAGACCAAAGTGATATTTATTTGTAAAGAATAGGCAAATTTTGCACATAACCGCTAAGTATTTTAGACCCCATTGTCTAACTGTTTTTCTACTCCAGACGCTGGAGCAGTTAGGACAACCATATCGGATCCAATGTATTTAGGAAACCTGACTTTTATATATCAGTCATTGGCTCTTTGTTCCCTGTTCAGCTTCATAAATGGCCTTGCATGGCGACTTAGTTTAGTCTAGTAGTAGTGTTTGCTTATTAGACCCAAGTCCGTGGTTTAGGCCCCAGCTCAGACATCTCAAATGAAACGAAATTAGAAAAAATATTTCTTTCGACTCCTTCCACTCTTCTGGTAAAAACTCTGATTGTAAATAAGCAATTGCCATGAAAAAGTTTCTCATAAATTTGTGGTTCGGAGTCGACATTGAAATTTAGGTCACAACGTTCATGGATAAAACTAACACGTACAACATGGGCGATGTGCGAAACTAAGTTGTAATCCTTACTAAAGTGTTGTAATGACTAGTAGTTAAGTAAGTGCTCAACATGCTTACACTAGAGATAGGTCCATTGAATCGACTGTAAGCTCTATGGTAAGCTTTATTGAGAAGGCCCTCAACAAACAAACAGTTTTGCATGGCGATTTTCGTTAATATTAAAGACGTTTTTAATGACATCATATCACTTGCTGTTGCTAGCTAGACCCTCTCTTGGCGAAAAGTTAACGACTGTGTCCTCCAGTTAGTTTGCAATCCTCAATACGAAATTCATATCATCATCCATGGGAAACAACAAGATTCAGAACACAAGACCGACCACTACTTACATTGCTGGTCAGGGTAAAACTGCATATGAAACGCGTGGAAAATGGTTTAAAAGTGGTAGATTCAGCTAATATTTCGCAAGCATGCTTTCGGAGCGATTCAGCGCTTAAAATTCTCTCTTAGTGGTGCGGGACATAAAAGACTAAACTAATGCTTCTCACATGGAAATACAGGATGCCGTGATCTAAATCATTCAGAATGGGAGAAATTGAACTCAGCTTCTCTTTTGCAGTGAAATGTCTCGGGATTATGCTTGAATATATGTTCTTGTGGAAGTATAAGTAAGGGACCGAAAGTGTAATATTGCTGTCTGTACCTGTAAACAGGTCATTAGTGAAACATGGAAACTGAAAGTCTTCACCACGTTCTGACAATACGGATCACCCATCTGATGGATAGTGGCTGCTAAACAAAGAATTACACCAACCAGGAGATTGCAAATTGGAATTGGCTTTCTATCGAGCAACTCTTATGACAATCATTTTGTAATTGACAAGGTGCTGACCATAGTTGGTCCATACCATGCACGAGTAGTAGACAACTCTCCTGACTTGTCTATATAGTATCTCTTTCCACGTGGGATACTGCTTAATAGGCGGGCTTACGTACACAGGGTATTTATGCAGAAGTAGGGTCTCAGATGAAGAGGGAGAGGCATAATGGATAGCCCAGCAGAAGTATGAGGCATATCGGGTAATCGGTAGGAATGTACAAGCTTATTAGCTAAACAACTATTCGGTATGTTTCCGTGAATTGGAACCCACATGAAATTACACGAAGGTTACAATCGAAAGAGATGTGATTTCCGCTTTACTATCAGAGAATATAGGAAAGGGAAAACCTTTTCTTAGGATAATCTCTGCAGCGCGATTTATTGAGTTCGAAGCATTTTCAGAACCTAAAAGAAAGGCGTTATGATTAAAGCTGCTTCGAATGTTGTTCGTATATCTTGAGGGTGATTAGATGGAAAGGGATTCAATATTCTTGCAGGTGTGATAGTGAAACTTTTTCTTACAGAGGCAATACAATCGAATAGAGAACTGACCTAATCTACTGATTTAAGGCCTTATTTCTAGTCCATGGCCTTTCTGAACGCTGACTAACAACTGTGGTATATGTTTGCCACTTTCTTAAGGGGGTACTTTTATTTCATTTAAGAACAGTTTCTCTTAAATTCCTTTTCACCCTGTTCTGTCACCACTTTTGTTCTTTTGAACATACTGGAGTCTATTTATTGAATAATTTTTTTAATTCTACTGATACTACCTGATACTTCTGATACATTTAACAAAATAATTGAAATTTATGGACAACATAAAAAAATATTCTCTTCACTAGTTTTTGTTTTGAAAATTACATATATTGAAAAATAATCCTCCATTTTTTTCAGTATTTTAAAGAGAAAATTCAACAGGAAATGAATGCAGCACGACAAAGTATGTCAAACAAGTCAAAAAAAAAACAAATTTTTCCAAATCAATTTAAAAATCCATTTCGGACACAGTTTCCTATGAAATTTATAAAACTTGGTCCAGGGATTTTATTTGATTGTGCCTAAAATGGTAAGAAGTTGAAAGTGGATGTCGGTGTTCAGGCACCATTAGGAACAGAATATATGGAAAGGGTTTTAAATTGTTTAAAAATCCTATGAAAAAGATAAATAAAACAGAAGCTGTATGATTTGATGACCATGTCTGAGTATGATGACCATGCATGAGTATGCTGACGATGTATGAGCATGTATGGGTATTATAATCATGCTTGAATATGACGTCATGTATGACGACTTTGCATGACTAAGAGGATGGTGTGTGATACTCCTGTATAAGTACGAGATGATGTATAACTGAGCGTTGTTTGCCGTGGTTTAAGATTGTTGTCTAGAGTAGGAAACAAACCATGTTTAGGGTCAAAATGTCGGACGTTGAACAACCTGCTGGATATGATAAAAAAGTTATAATACTTTCGTAGCCCAACCGGAAAAAGAGAATTTTCAGCATTCTTGAAGAAGATCGATTAACCGCCAAAACAGTAATATAATCAAACAATTTTCTGAGACCATATGCCCCTTATGAGATGGATAGTTTATTTTCCAATTGTTGTTTAATTAGTGCTTCTAGAACTATTTTCATTAGTGTACCAAAACAAAATTCGTTTATCGCGTTTTTAGCTTTGATTTTGATAAGAATTTCGTGTTAAAATTAATTTTCTTGTACTGCAGACATGAACTGCGTGAATTAAGAGAATTTATAAAAAGAAAAGCTGACACAAAAGAAAAACAAAAACGCTCTGTAAGCCAGCCAAACCTATTTTAAAACGAAAAGCCAAATTTGATTTAAGGAATTAAAATTTCGTGTTTTTCTTTCCAGCGCGTTTACAAAAACTGTTCAAAAGAATTATAATTTCTTTCATAAAGAAATTGAATTTTTTTTTATCTTTAATTTGAAGACTTTTTCTTTCACTTTTTTTTTTGTGGTTTTGCTGGTTTGGGGAGGCTTGGTATTAAAAGAAAGCAACCACAAAAGCATTATTTTATTAGCATTATGGGATTTTGTTTGTAACAGCTTAAAAATATGCAGTCAAATTTACAATAGAGTCGGTAAACAAATTACATTTCTTTGTGGCATACTTTAAGGCAGAGACTTTCTTTGTAGAAAGAATTAAAAACAACAAAAGAGATATTTTTTTGAAATAAAACTCTGTACGAATAAAATTTTCAAAAGCCCTAAAGTATGCTATAAACATAGCTTGCAAACAAGCCTTAAGGTAGACTACAAAATTATTTTTAAGTTCTTAAAAAGAATACAAAATCTATACAAAACGTAAAGACTTGGTGTTAATTTAAAATTTTATTTGTAAAGCTTATGTTTTCTGACATTTTTTCGTAGAAAAAAAAGTACACCCAGGATATTATTATTTTAATATCATCAGCCTCATCATCCTCATCATTATCGTACAACTGGGACTCTTGCGGCATCATAACAAAAGAAAAACTTTTGAAACCAAACAAAAAATAAAAAAAAAAAACTTTTTGTTCAACAAAATATGTCTTAAAATATTTAAAAAAGTTTTAAAAGTAAATTTAATTCCAAAAGTAAAAAAAAAAAAAAAAATTTAAAAAAAAATGAAATAAAACTGTGGAAAACTGAAAAGCAATTGACAATTCTGGCCACACGAATTGTAATTGTGGTTATCAAATGAGACTTTTTAAACGCAATTTTTCTTTCGTTTTCCTTTTTTTTTTTTCTTTATAGCTTCTAAAGAATTTAAATTTTAATAAGTCATATTAAAAAGTTGATGTCTAAAAATATGCAAAGGATTTTATTTATTCTTTTTAAAGTAAGGCCCATCATTCAGTGCGGGAGTCTGTGTGATTTTTAATTTTGAATTTAAAAGTTCTTTCACAGCCAAGAGAAGAAAATTAATTTGAAATTAAAATTTTCCTCAATAATATTTTAATAATAAGCCTAAAAGTATGTAATAATTTTTTTTATAATGCCATTTAAATAACCGCCCTTGGACTAATTGTAGCATACGATCTTTTTGAGTTAGTTTTTGATCACGTTTTTATTTATATCGGGCGGTACCTTACCGTCCAGCTATTGGTTTCAAAGTGCTGCAATCCTAGAGACAGAGTCTGTCTTTAATGTAGCTACACAAAAAAGAAAATCTAACATCGCAAATCACATAATTTTGTTGCCCAACGTGAACGTGAATTTACCTCGAATCTCCTCGTGCAATGAAGGAAACACAAGGCCTTGATGTGTGGCCTGTAGCATCTGCTTGCTGCCGTCTCTAATTGCATGCCACAAAAAAGTCGGTTATCATTGTGCCATGGCGGTCTTAATCACCTGTAATAAATAGTTCTTCCAGGGCAAGTTTTGAATAAATACGGTCATAAGACACTTTGTTTTCTCTGGAAGCAATAGCTTTATCACAATCACCTCTGCATTCACCCAACGTCATACGCAACACTTTTGCTTATTCAAGTAACTAAACGGGTGAGAAACTTGGCCGTATTTATTGGCATTTGCAATAACCGTGTTTAAAATTTCTACCCAGGTTCTCGCTTTAATATACCGTCACAATTAATATTTCTCTTCTACCACTTGCCACAAGCCAGCCGCTTGTCTGCCTATCGAGGTGGCAGGCATATCGACATCGATATCCAAAATATGGCATGTATTCCCCTATGGGAACGTGTACGCTTGAGTCATAATTTAACCGCAAAGGAGCAGAAAAACTGTATATACTTCTGAGAGACTTGAGTCTTGAGAAAATGTTCATTTATAAACCATGTTTGTTGCTTTAATAGAGTATAGGTGGAGGGTAAGTAGAGAAATGTGTGCGTGGGTGGAAGGATATCATAAATACAATATAAAATACAATAACAAGACATGTTTATGTTTTAAACATTTAAGTTGGAACATAAATACCCTGAATAGAACACAAACACATACCCGTACGCACACACAGACTCATTTTGTAGAACAAAATAAATTATTTATAGACACACAGATAACGTATAAGACGTGCTCTGTAGAGTTTAAAAATAAAAAAGAAAAGAAAAACAAAAATTCATTGAAGAAAGATACCGAAAATACGTGAGCAAATGAAAAATTAAGAAAATTCAATAAATTCTTTAGATGATAAGACAAGGACAACTTGGTTGAGGACAATAGCGACTAGGAAGAGCTGTAAATCAGTGTGAGGAACAATAAGTTATTAAATGTTAACTAATATATGGTACTATTGGCAGTAGAAGAGCAATTGGTATATAGTCCTTCTTTATGGAGTATCCTTTTGGTCGACTGCACCCTCAGTGACTGTTAAACGCCTTAATAACGCAAGTGGATCAGTTGTGATGCAGATAACAGAGACATTACCCGATATTCTCACAAAACCCGCTTTCTTAATGCTTAACAAGCTTCCATTCAAATAAATTGACAGCCTCACGGGCATTTTTTCTTCGGCCCTTGGACTCATATTGATTGAACACAAGCTGCATAGCGAATTTTACAATTAGAATTCCAAATAGGAATGTCTATTGGTTGTAAGACGTATTCATTCCCAGACGCTCTGTAATAGTCAAACTAGACGATTCCTAGGTAGGTGGTAGATATGTTGAGGGCATGGTCCAGCATAACAGAGGGTATACTGGGTTTACCCCCTTAAGGAACCCAATCCAGTCTTGCGTTGGGCTTATTGAGTTCCAGTAGCGAGTCATGTCATCCAACGATGAACGATATTCCGAGATGTTTCGAGCCACATAAAACTCTGATACATACGTCCATCACCTGTGACCTTTTACCTGAATACATTTCCTAATGAGTCGACAGGAGTGGCAAATTGGAGAATCAGGGCCCAATAGTTACTTCAATCTAGCGAGGGCATTAGCTTCTCGTTTTCAAGAATATAAGTATAATGTGGCCCATAAGCCCAGAACCTTGCAAAATCTTTATAAATCCTTAAAATCGATTCTTACGCCACATCGAATCTAACATCTTTAAGACGTCAAATTCTCAAGAGTGGATTCCATAAGCTCTTCAAGTGTAGATAGAAATTTACACCTCAGAATGACCACCTTGTAGGCCTTAGCCACCAATTTTATTCTTCAGGCGTTCCAGAACGATATTTACAACCAGGAACTATACGAAAGGTTTCCGCGTGAGGTATGTCCCCAGCAGAATGATATTTACAACCAGGAACTAAAGGAAAAGTCTCGCCATGAGGTATGTGCCTAACAGTGCGATATTTACAACCAGGAACTAAATGAGGGGTCGCCCCTTGAGGAATGTCCCTAACTGAACTCCTCCATATAATAAGTCAACACGCTACCTATTAGCCTACGCCGACTATACAGCGCAACCTACTTATATTTGGCTCCGCTTTCTTGATGGTTTAAGTATCGTCTTGTGACTCCAAATTGATCATTGAAATTCTGGTTATTAGTCGTGCTTGAAGGCAAACCTTCATTGCTGAATGAAGATGTTGATCAAGCTGTGCTATGAAGCATGGTCTCATGCCCTATCACAACAGATTGCTATGTATGCTCAAGCAAGTTTCAATAAAGCTTCCACTCCCTCCTAACCTATAACAATGTCCTTAAGCAAAAGAGCCATACAATGCTACCAAAACTTAACACAACTTAAGACAACTGTAGGGTATTTTGACCACTTTAAAGTCTATATTTATATGGTCGATAGCTTCGATAACACAACTACCACAACTACTTCTACTTACAGTTTAAAGTTAACCACACACACACACATGTCATACATGCATAAATACAAGGATATTGTATATAGATATGGGCGGCCTTAAATAGACTACAATAATAATAACAATAATAACAAGGATACTAAACAACCACAATATGTTTATAAAAGGACATGTGAGTGTAGTACGTCTAAGTATACGTGTGTGGGTATATCTGTATGTATGAAGTAAAGACTTTTGTTGTTATCGTTAGTAAAGAAGAGAGAAATTTGTTGTTGAATATAAATGAAGTTGAACATAGGAAACACAGGAATGAAAACCAGACAAAAAAAAAAAAGAAAGAAAAGAAGTAGAAAATCTTTCAATCTAAATATTTATTGAAAAGATTTTTATTAATATTTTAATCTACTTGCGTTAGTATAAAAACAACAATAATAGCAACAACAATATTATTTATAATAAAAATTCTTGGAAACGTTGATAAAAAAATTAAAATTTTTTCTTTTCATTTTAAGAAATCAAAGTTTTTTAAGAAATTCCTTAAGAAGTGGAGAGAATGTCCCAAAAAATATCAAGAATTCTAATAAAAATTCTATAACATGGTATAAAAGAATAAGCTTAAAAATACATAAAAATATGAGGCATATTTTTAGGCTTAGAAAAAAAAAATAATAAATTGAATAAAATTCTGTACATGTTATTACAATTAGAAATTATTTTTGCTAAAAAATGGGGAAAAGAAATTCTATTAAAATAACCGCGCATAATTTCCAGGGACTCTTAGAATTGTAAGAAAAATAAACTGAAATATTTATAAAAATTAAAAAAAAAAAAACGAAAGCATACTTTAAGGAGTTTTATAAATATTAAAAATTGTTGAAATTGAAAATTTAAATTAAAAAAAATTAAATGGGTTATATGGGGCTTGGACAAAAACGTTGAAGAAAAGGTCTTCCAATATTCACTGGTGTCCAATAATAAGTATTTCATTGTGCGACCCATATGAGGCATAAAGACAGAGGCAAGAAAAATTCTACACAACATCAAACATGTCCAAGCTAATGCAGTATTCATAGCATCAGTTGAAGCAATAAAAATCTGCTATAATATCCAAGTGGCAAACTTCCCAAATATTATTATCGGGAATGGGCTGAAAGGCGCAGAAAGACGCGACTCGTAATCAAATGATCTAATGACGTTAAAGACATAGGACTTTTTAATAGCATGGGTGCAAGTTAATCATGCTATATTAGTGTCAATCACACTCAAACTCATGTAAATTCAAATGAATCCATAGGAATCCCTAGAATCTCAGTAATCCTTGGCGACAGCTCAAGCCTGTTTAATAATTGAAAGGCTACATCACTCCTAACGTTTTTAAGCCCATAAATATAGCCTGGCTACGGTCTTAAATGTAGAGAGACTTTTCAAATATGTGAAGTTAGTGGATGTTTTAACTAAATTTGTTGTACAGAACTCATTTCTTAAATGTATAGAAAATCTGCCCCAGAGAAGTACAGTGTAAAAGTTGCTAGGGAGTTCGTTCAGTCATTGCTAGATGTTGTATACTCGTACCAAGTATTTGGGACTAGGTCACCTAATGATTGACTTCTGCAAGAGATACAAAGTGGCGGAGGAGAAGAAAGCGATTCGAGTGAGTGCAAGGAAATTTTACCCAAAAAGGACAAACACACTGAATGTCGTTTTTGAAGTAATCTGGATATTGTGTGCTGAGAATTCATACCAGATGCATGGAACTTGGTCATCTCTAAACTCATACTTGGTTATACAGAAACGATAGTTACAATAACTTGGAGTCGTAGATTATTATTTAAGGCGTCGAAAACCGGTGCAGCCCTAACTCGCATAATACTAAATATAAGAGATCCCAAATAGAGTAAAAGAGAGACGATCGGTGGAGTGGTCACGACGACTCTAATTTATGCAGCATGAAGGTAGAGCTGCTCTTACCGAACACTTTCTGAAGATGCTGTGAAAATTAAGCGTGGAAATTATGTGAAAGGTGCCAAATGCATTATGTTGAGAAAGACTCCCAACCTATTTAAATGGAATTCGTTAAGAGAGAAGGAATATGATAGGATGGCAAAAACATTAGAAAGTTGGAAGGGACAATAGACGTTCATTTAAAAGGAATCATGGATTATTAGCTGCCATGAGGGATATAGGAGCTACCTCTACAAATACCGACATGACAACTAACCTAATTATCCAACCTGCTCCGATATATTCGGGGATACTAAACATGTTATGTTTTCATGCCCCAGAGGTTTGAAGGAAACAAGCTGCGGCTAAAGACAATTATACGAGATGAAATTAAGCGACACAAATTAAATAAGAAATTAAGTGGATAGAATGCTTAAAACCAAGAAAAAGTGGCAGAATGTAGCCAGATACGATAGAGAACGATGGATTGAAGAAGCAACTAAGGAAGGTAGTAAGTGATCAGGTTACAGAAACTGGTACTGACATCGGGGACATATTGAAGGATTCCGTTCCCTCCACAAAAAAAGACTTGGTTACCAACTAAAGACTGTAAAAGTTGCAGAGAGAATGTGAAGGAAATGATTTTTCACCATATGCTGACTGTTATATTGCAGAGAAGAAAGTTAACACGTCGCGTTTCTATTCTTTTTCTTTAAGACGAAAATTCTACACAATGATTTCATTATTTTAAATAACTGCGTTTCTCTTTATCTTTACTGGTCATTGTCAATAGAATTAATTACAGCTTGAGGTGTCATATTAATTATTGCAAATATTTCTACGAATTATTGAAAAACATTTCATCAATATTTTACGATTAAAGACACTTAAAATTACATGTTAAACTCTAAATTCCTCTCTTATGCATTCATGGAAAACCATGGTGAAGATAAAATTAAATGAGAATTTCAAGAATTTATTTGTAAATCTCTGTAAGAGCATTATTGTGACACCTGAGAGTTACCTGCAGAGCCATGGTAGTAAATTAGTAAAGGACCATAGGTATTTTGCCAGCAACAAAATTTTGTGATGAGACAACAAAAATTCTTACCTGAAATGAAAGAGACAAGACAAGACAATGGCATTAGATGTGTGTGTGTGTTGAATTGAAAATTATTGAAATTTAATTGACAAAAATTAAATGCTTAAACAATTATTAAATATACGTATTAATTATAATTAAATAATATTGTAAATAAATATCATTTAAAGTAAATTATAATTATTAAAAATTAGAAATTCAAATAATTTTAAATACAAAATGACATTTTCCATCAGAGTTACCTAGGTTTTAAAGGAAATAAAATAAATCTAAAGAAACTCCAATGGAAATAAATAATGCAGAATGGTGTGGTTCGAATAGAAGATGAGCATCAAAACTCCCACACCATACTTAAGAACAATTAACCACTAGTTTCTCCACTGAAGACCACGGAAGGATTCACTGATAGTAGTCTACTTCAGATCACGAATGATAATCTCTTATCCAGTGTGTAGGACAGAGAGGTCGCTAGCACAAAACGAGTACGCATTGGCAGTCATCTTGAAAATAAAGCAGGCGTTTAGTATTGAGGAATTGGATGCCAAATCTGTTGTACTGAGAGACTGGGTGTATAAGACATTGTAGTGGCTTGTATATCGAAATTACTTTCCGGAAAAATAGTCTACTAGCGTCTTGTAGGAGTTTGCTCATCACTATGATATAGATTTCGGGTAGATTTCTAAGGACAGAATTGGCAGTCGCATAAGATGGTACGTAATGTTTTGATTTCTTAGGCGTGAAGCCGTGATTCAAACCCCAGTCAGACATTTCGAATATTTCTTCGCCGACTACCTCTTAGAGTTTTTGCCAGAAAACTGCTGAGTACAAAAATATTGTCATGAAAAGTTTCATAAAAATCTGTCATTCGAAGTCGACTTTTAACTGTAGATCTCCCGTCCCTCATGCATAAATTTAACACACTCAACATGGGTGGCGTGAAAAGTTAGGTTCTAATCATGACTGAAGAGTTGTAATGACCAATTAAGTGAGTAAGAAAGAATAAGTTACCAGATGCTAGAGAGTTCGCTTAGGAAAATAAGTCGGTGGGGTACTCTACGGCCGCCTATGGAATCTTGTATTACCCAAGCCGCTAATAAATTTGCAATAGGCCTGTTATAAAGCATTTGCGTTAGCGCATAGGCATCCCCAAACGGTTACCTAGAAAATGTAGTTCGTGGGTTTTATCAGAAGTTATAAACCACCATCTTATTGAGGGTTCATAGCGTGAATTTTGAACTCGAGGATGAGGTTCATTTCCTGCGCTTTATTAATGAAAAACGTCGCCATAGCCTTCTATGTTTGCAATAAAGTATTGGTGAGGAAACAATTTCTCGGGCCTAGAACGACTAGTTAAACCAATTTTTATCTCAGGATGATTGTTGGCCTGTATTATTTTTAAATGAGCGCTGCGTATCACACTTACATCTGCGATGGAGATAAGTTTACATCTTTTGCAGCATGACCTTTACTGTAAATGTTAATCATGTAATACCAACGTCTATAGGCGACTAGGTCACTCAAGAATTATCATTCCTTTGGATTTTGAGAACGTTTTCCGTGTGTCCTTTATCAAGCCTTGGGCAGATTTACTATGAAATCTTGTCTATATCCGAATCTATTACTGTATTATTAAGTCTGAGTTTGCAGGTTCTCAATGGAATTTCCAATGTAAAGGAAAGTTAGTTGATTTTACCATATCTGGGCAATTTATCTGCACTGCAGTTTCTGGAATGCCACTATGAGTACCGGTCTTGTATGATATGGAAATTGTTTTGTATTCATTAAGTCTGTGGAAACAACAGTTTCAAGACACCTTGAAAATATTGTAGAAACTTACTTATCTTTTCTTCTGGCGGGGATACTGTTCCTCCATGTCCTCCCTGGGCTTGATTTAAGCGTGTTATAATAAAATAAATTCAAGCTTGAAAATCTTACATCTTTCGTTTCGTATTGAAAATACTTTCTTACATGGCCTTCATCACAGTCAGCACCAGTCAACCATTCCAATAAAATCCCGTGAAAATCCAAATTAAAATGCAAAACGAAAAATGCAAAAAAAAAAAAATTGAAGAAAGAAAAGTGCAAAGAGAAAAACTTGTCATAAATCATACATCATTTACACTCGGCAAGTTATTATTAAAGTTTCTTCGTTTTCATTTTCTTTTTGCAGCAGCAGCAGCAGTAGCGTGGTCGTTTCATTCATAAATTTCAATATTTATTGTGTCGGATTGGGTTGGGGTTGAGATGGCTGGCAATGTGTAGAAAGAATAACCGAAACAAATTACTTTTCTTTTTGGTGAAAAGTTTCTTTCCACGAGAAATAAAAAATAGAACGAAAAACGAAAAGAAATCTTATTATAGAGGCGTTAGAAAAAAGTGTCACCAAAACTGTAAACGAAGAAAGAAAATAAATTCAAAATAAAGAAGAAGAAAAAAAAACGGATCTCAAGAAAAATGAAAGTTTCCTTGTTAAAGCTTTTCATTTCGGATTATTTATGGTGGCAGGTTTTAATTTGTTCTCGTTTTTTTTTTTTGTAAAATTTCTTGAAAACAATACAGAGAAAACGTTTTAAAAGCTGTGACAGTTAATAAATGAAAGAAAAAAAAAATAGAATTAAAATTCTCGAATATTTTTTGAAGGTAATAGAACTACTCGCCCTTTAGTTTCAACACTAAATGACCAAAAACTTTTAATAACTTTTAATGAAATTATGCGAGCATAATACCCTGCCCAAGCATCTTAACTAAAGTTTGAAAAGGTGGAAGACACTGAATTGTGAAGCAATGATCATGATTAAGCAAATACTTGACGATGCCTTAGTTTTCCTTAAGAAACCAATACCGAATTTTTCCGCAGTTTGGCTAATTTATTTAAAGCAGTTTTTTGTATAAATACTGTCAGTAGTCTGCTTTTCAAAGACAAAATGTTGGCCTGATATTAAACTCAGATTTTGATAATTTTTTGTTAACTTTATGAAAATAATTTCAAGCAATTTTTAATCTTAATACTGTCAGTATTTTTATTTTAGTATTTTTTTCTGGTGGGACAAAATCTTTAAAATTCTGCATGGATTGCATAAAAATTACATTTCAATAATTTATTCTTAATTTTTTTAAAAATAAATGTAAGCAGTTTTTAGTACAAATACTGTCAGTTTTCTTTTGTGGTGGGACAAAATCTGGTAAATTGTATCTGGTTTGCATAAAATTCTTATTTAGGCATTTTTAATCATTTAATCTTAATTTTTTTTAAATAAATTAAAGCAGTTTTTAGTACATATACTGTCAGTGTTTTTTTTAACCAAAAAAAATTAATGAAATTTTTTAAGTTGCATTTGGTTTCCATAAAACTCACATTTTAATCATTTATTCTTAATTTTTTAAAACTTAATCAAAGCAGTTTTTAGTACAAATATTATCAGTGTAACTTTAAAGCTTTAATTTTTATATAAAAATCCTCTTTAAAACCCTTTTAAGCTGATATTAAGCTCATTTCTATTTGTTGATTTAGCTGTTAAATGGCTTTGGTAAAGTAAAACACCATAGGGGGAGAGGAAAGCAAAATTACGACAATGTAATCAGTTTTTTTGTTTTGTTTTGAGACGTACACAACCAGTCTAGATGTTATAAAACAAACAGAAATAAAATCCAAAAATAAAACAAACAAAAAAAAAACTTTAACAACAACAGAACTCAACTTATAATACAAACTATGCAGACATAAAACTCATTCCCTTTCTCCGCTCTCTCTCCCTGTGTTACATTTCCTTGCCGAAAAATACACTGTATGTTTGGAGGTCCTCTCCCCCTTCCCTTTTTGAAACACATACATTCTTATGCTTAATAAACCATAAGCCTTTTAAGTGCTGTCAGTGTCTGGGTGTAATAAAAACAAAAACAATCTCCTTAACAACAACAATAATAACAAAAATATGTGTATTTTATATAAACAACAACAAAAAAAACTACACACAATAGCACTTTCAAATCATTTATGACCAAAAAAATAAAGCAAAAAAAAACCAGTGTATATAACCAGGCGTTTTGGCCATTTTTTTGTCTGCAGTTTTTCTTGCATAACTTTTAACGTTTTTACTACAACAGAGTATCGAAAAAGAAAGGCAGCAGCAGCTGTATATTTGCCTTTAAGCAGACAGCATTTTAATGCGAGGGACTTTCCCATATTTATTTCTCATTTATTTATTTTTTGTTGCATGCATTAAGGGGCTATAAAAAAATCAAACAAAAAAGCAAGACAGTAAAGACTTTATTGTAATGGATTTAATATGTGCAGAGAGGGAGAGAGAGAGGGATAGAGTCATTTGTATGAAAACAAATTATGTCATGTTACCCCGCGTTATCCCCCCTCTGGTCCTTAATGAAAATATGACTTTGTGACACACGAGATTTAAAGGATTAAAAAAGGGTGAGAAATAAAACACAATAATTTGACAAATAAACTGGCCAAGGGTTACATTGCTGGATAGAATTAAAGCCTTAGAGGTTAGAAATTAGATTAAAACATCACACTAAGGTTGCTGACAGTGTGCTTAACAAAGACCGACAGTATGAATTTAAACATTTTTTAAGCACTGTGCTGGGCTTCATGTCCTCCATGTCCTGGGCTCCATGTATGGACTTATCGAAAGGTGGCTCAGGAAGAGAAAGGAGAAGCGTCGGGAGGTTTAATCAAGATGATGTGTGTCACAAATCCTTTGGTCTTCTATCGATAACGATAGATGTTGGTTTAGATATTTCCTCTCTTTGGTCTTTATTTGATACATTCTATTCTGTTTATCTTCATCACTTTCTCTTTACCATTTCTTTTTCTGCTTTCCTTTGTTTCTGTTTCGAGTTCTGTTGCTAAGCAAGTCTTAGGTTCCTAAAAACTTAAATTAAGTATGGATTTTAACACCTCCATTAATTGCTGGCTTTTCTTTATATTTGTTTGCATACTTTAGGGTATTTTTTGTTTATTTAGTGTTGTGTTGTGCGCTGTAATATTATAAGCCATAATGCCTACAAATATTTACATTGGTGTACGCGAAGGTGTTAAAATTAAACAAACTTTGTATAAAATGTAGCACACTTTTAGGCTGTTTGAGTTGGAGAAAAAAAATTCAACAGAAATTTGAGGTGTTGTTATACAAAGTCTTAGGGCCTAAAGCGATTATTGTGTATTGTATGTAAAATTAATTGATTTTCTATGCCATCGAGTTTGTTAATAATAAGGAGTGAGATAAAGAATGGAAAGTTTACATTTTCATAAATTTTAATAGTTATTAATTAAATTAATTGATAACTTTATTTATTTTAGCTTACATTGGATGTAAAATTAATACTTTTTTATTACAATGCGTTCAGAATTTTAAATTGTAAACTTTGGTTTTTAGAAATAAAATTTTTAGCATATTTTTAGGTATTTTAAAGTATTTTTTAAGATATTTAGTTTACGGTTTTGACGAGCTCCCTTTACTTTAATGATGATGTGTTGCATTACAATGTATTTTAAGTTATGTTTTCAATATATTTTTATAGCATACTTATTTTTGAATTTATGGGAAAAAATCTTAACACACTTTTAGGTATTCAAATATTTAAAAAGAACTATTCCTTTGATATGACAGCTAATATTGTTTAATGTTTTTGTGCTAAGATTTACTTCCTTTCATGTGTCCGGAAACTTTGTGGCATACTTTAAGGGTTTTTAGATCAGGGGTGTTCCCTTCCTTTTTTTAATATATTTTTTAAATTAATTTCTAGAGATTATAAATTATTTCTTTTAATTTTATATTATTTATTGCTTTTAACATACCTTAGCACGCTTTAAGGCGTTTGAAAATTATGGAGGTTATTAAGTTAATTTTTTAAAATTTATTATCGCCTTAAATACATTCACTTGCGGTCGAATTTTATTGTATTTTACGTTCTCGATTCAATATTTTTATTTTTATTAGATTTCTTACAGCATACTTATAAGTGTTTGAATTTATTAAGAGAGAAAAACCTTAGCAAACTTTTAGGCATTTAAGAGAAATTATTTATGGCTGCAAAATAAACACAATGGAATTTAAATACAGATTTCAATAGAACGTGACCATAAATACTAAATGCCAGGGAATAAAAAGCAAAAAAAGAAAGGTTGAGAGAAACTCCTTGAGAATGTAAATCTCACCCAGCTTCCCCCAAAACACGAAGGGCTTTAAAGCACTAAGAGGAAGAAAGATTTATAATAAGATTTATATTTAATAATAAAAACAAGAAAAGTAAAATGGTTTCAGGTTGTTGGTATTGGTCTCAACACAGTCAGCCAAAGGAAAATGAGTTTTAATTTACAGTCTATAGAGCTGTGTTTTGTGTCCTGCAAATAAAAC
Source organism: Sarcophaga caerulescens (assembly GCA_927399465.1). Taxonomy (NCBI): domain Eukaryota; kingdom Metazoa; phylum Arthropoda; class Insecta; order Diptera; family Sarcophagidae; genus Sarcophaga; species Sarcophaga caerulescens. Next base: position 114,861,361 of record OV656873.1, on the reverse strand, counting down.
GTTTTGTTTGTATCCGTGGTCAAGTCTCAGGCAACTTAATTCTATTCTTTTAGTGTGTGTTTCACTTTTAAAAGCTTTGGTTAGAGATATAAAGTGTGATTTTTGTGGTTTACAACCATAACTCTTAAGCAAGTTGTCTGTCTGTCTTTCTGGCTGTACAAAACAAATGACTGGAGGGTAGTTTATTTGCTGGAACGTGCCTTGAAAATAAAGATTAAAAAAAAGCGGAAAATAAAAGAAAATTCGAAGAAATTCTGTCCCTAAGTAAGGAAAAGGAGAACCATAATGGAATCTTTTAGCAACTCCCCTAAAATATGCAACATTTTTTCTTCAACTACAATTTCGTGGGTTTGCTATGTCTATAACGCTAATTGTTATTTGCTTTTCTATCTGCGTCAATTTTTTTGTCAGCCTGTTATTGTTGCTTGTGGCTTAGCAATTAGTTGAGAGGAGCTAGCCTTACAGTCTAAAAAAGAAGGAAGGAAGGAAAGAAGAATGGAAGACAGACTAATTATATATTCTAAACTAATGAATTTATTTGACTCTCTTTGCTTTCCATTTCTCTTTTGTTTGGTGTTTTCTCAATAATCTGGTCATTGTTGTTAATTGAATTGAAATGCGTTAGTTATCCTTGGCTATGTCCCTTTTACAGTTTTTCGTCATCACATGCGTTAATTGCCTCCGAATGATTTACAAAAAATTCAACAAGAATTGAACAGGATACTTTAGCGTGTACAGAAGCGGTATATTTTTAGGCAGTCTTAAGTAACAAGCACGTTCTACGGTGCCACAAAATGAAATGTCATAAAAACGTAGGGAAACCAATAACAAAAGAAAAAAATTCCTAAAAAGATGTGAAAAAGTTCTTCAACTTGTACAAGAATTTTACGTGCATCTCTGTAAGACCATAGAAGAGTTGTGGCGAAAGTTTAGCCTCGCACAGAAACTTTATGATTATTTGGAACACATGACCATACCCTTAAACCTTAAATTAGAAAGATTTTCATAATACTACAGCTGTGGACCTGTTCCGTCACTCTTACTCAATTGCTCATTACGACCCATTAGCTAAGGCTACAACCTAGTTTCTCACATTACATTGCCCGTAAGTATTACGACAGTCAAGCTGAGTCCTATGTCACTCATATCGCAAAAAACTGTAACTCGAATACACTCCGTTAGATCTTGGCATCTAAGGAGGTTCTCTGACTTGATAAATACACTGCGAATTGTTTTGAATCAGGTCGCTACCACATTTTCTATACGAATGTAAAGCTTTTAGGTAACTTGCTGGTGGTAGCTTTTAGAAACGAGACTTCCTCTGTGTCACTAACAAATGGGAAAGAAATTCTCACGCCTACTGTTTAAGTTCTCAAGGCAACGACGTGGGACATACATAAGAATGGACTAGGATTTTTAGGGGATTACAAATGGGCGTGGGGCAATTCATACAATGACGTACCATTTCATCCTTCCTTCACTCAATGAGATTAAAACGGTTTCAGTAAAGGTTTGTACGTTTAATGATAGAAGACCAGGGGAAAAAGCCTTTTAGAGCACTTTACATTATCCTTAAGTGTTTTTAAATGTCTTTACTTTTTCCCACAACTCCTAAAAGTATGTCTGAATCTTAACTGAATGAGATTTAAATGTTTTCAGACGTGCCGTCTAAATTTTCTTCATTTTATAATAGAAAACCAGAAGACATTCTGAAGGGAACAGAATCCTTAAGATTTCTTATGAATTTTTTTTTTTTTTTTTTGCTTTTTCCAACCACCCCTAAAAGTATGCATACATTCACTGAATTAGTTGTAAAAAGTCTCAGAGGTGTTCTAAACCTTTTGCACTTTTAATGATAGTAGACAGGAAGACTCTTCCAGAGGGCTTTGAATAATCCTTAAGATTTCTGATAAATTTCTCTACTTTTTTATACACTCCTAAAAGCATGCTTATTTTTACTGAATGGAATTTAAATGGTCTTAGACGTGATATAAAGCTTAGATGGAAGACCAGGAGATTCAATACTCCAGAAGACATTAAGATATCCTTCAAAATGACTTTTTAATTTCTTAAGTTTTTCAACCACTCCTAAAACTATGCCACAATATTTTTCGTTTATGTGTTGGGTTACCCTGCTCATTAGTATTTCATAGACAATTTGCAAGTATTTCTTGTGCTTATTTGTGTTTGTATAAGTAAATGATAACATAATATTGGTTTGACTCTTTGCTTTTGTGTGTAAGTATTTGTATATTTAAGTTGTGTGGGTGTGTATACACGAGTCCATTCATATCCTTTCCTTGTTATCCTTATATATTTATGGTTTATTAAGGCTGAATCATGTATTGAAAATTAATCATGTTTAATGATGTGGTAGTGGCAGTGGTAATTGTATTGTAGTTATATTGGTGGTTAGGTAAATGTAAAGGAGTCAACAAGGTGGCTTCATTTCTGTATTTGCAATTGTAAATGTATTTGTGTGTGTGGTCAAAATGTGGTTAAAATTCAAAACGGGTTCGTCATTTACTTAGAATAAAAAAAAAAGATGAAATAATTTTTGAATGATTGGGAAACCAAGAAAATTAATGAGACGTTATTACATTTCATAGAGAAAAAAGGAAAATCATAGGAAAAAGTAAATGAAAACCCTTAAATTTGTTGTTAATCTTTCATTTTTTTTCTCTTCAAATCTTCATCAAAATATAGGAAGCCAGGAGGGCATTACTTTTTTTGAAAGTTTTCCCATGTTTAACATTGTTACCTGAAGGCTATTTGTTAAACAGTAAAATTCGAAAACTTTTTCCATTTCAATTCGTTTCGTTTTTTTTCTGTTCTCCTTTTTATGACCATTGTCATGTCCAACATCATGTCCATGTGGTTGCCACCCTTTTTTTCTTGGGTTCTTTCCTTTTTATTTTCAAAGTAGAAAAAAAAAAAATTTTTGTTGTAATTACTAAAATATCTATCGAATTGGTGTCCATTTTGGTTGAGTGCTGTGGCTAATGGCATTTAATGGCATTTTCGTATTTTTTGTCATTGTGTCTCGAAAAAAGAGGACGAAATTAAATATAATTAATTTGGAAATATAGGTGGATACACTTGGAAATTGATAGCCATTTGAGCTTAAATGACGAATTGCTAGTGTTTTGTTTACCATCAATTGTGGATTCATGGTTTATTTTCCTTAATTATCCCTTAAAGTAGACATTAATTCTTGAACAAAAATGTAATATTTTAGTTGTAAAAAATTAAGGAATCCGTTATGCTTTTGGATGGAGCACTTCGGGGATGAGACATAAGTAATCTTAGATGAATGAACTGGACGGAGTTAGGTAATACCTAGTAAGGTAGTACCCTGATGGTGAGTGCACAATAAGCCTACATGATGGCGTAGGTGTATGCCAACTAGCATGAGACCATTGGTTGATCTCCTCTCCTTCCACCCACCTATCTACCATCTCTTGCTAATTTTCTACGATGTCGTTTTTCGTCTCGCTGCTTCTTTATGATGCGGAAGTATGGTAACTGCTTTAAGTGTATCCTAGATAATCCGTTTATGACAAAACAACAATGAGCTACTCACTGGGAGCTTTACCGTACTATATAAAACTTCATTTATTTTCGTTTTGGCAACTTCTAGAACTAATTTTTTGAATCGTTATTGTAATTCTGTTCTATCTTTCGTGGCATTAACTTTACTGAAGTCTAAATCGTAATGCAATGTTGCCAGTAGGTTGTAATAGAAAACATGGAATATTTTTACCTTCCTTTTAAGGTGATAGGCTCTCTACTCTACTTCCATTGTAATATTTCTGTTTTGTTTTTAGTTTTTCTTGATTTAATCTGAAATCTTTTAAGTGCCAATATTTTATTTTCCACGAAATATTCGTTTGTAAGCAAAATTCCTGGGTTTCAATTTTACAACGTAAATCAGTCATAACAAATCCAGCTACGTGAAAAAAGAGCATAAGACCAAAGACAAAATAAAACAAAGAAAGAAAAGAAAACAAAAATTAAAAAAATATAAATGAAATCATGCAGAGAGCAAAACAACAACAGATGAAAACGGGACATAAACGGAAAAAAAATTTTACGGAGTTGTATACTAACAGTCTTCACTGTATTGGCTTGCTTGTATTGAAATTCAGTGTTGGAAATTGTTAATAGAAAATTATTTTTAAACTGCTTGTGTACATGTGAGAAGAGGAGAGGTAGAGCAAGAACGTTTAAACTGTATAGACAGCCATATTCGTAGAAATGCTGTTCCTGCTGGTAATGATGAATTATTTCTGATTAGAAACCATAGCGTCATGTTTTTACACGATAACAGCGGACGGATATGAAAGTTGCTGTCAGTGTTTCTGTCCGCTGCGTGTAATTCAAAAGTCTTACTAAAACAAACCTTCTGCTGCCTTTTTTCTTGACAATTTCATTTTGTATCGTTTTCTTTTCTGCGTTTTATTTGACGGAAGTTTTTTTAATGATATGCGGATTAGAATTTCACTCATTTCGCCCGCACTCTTCTGAAACCTTAAGAAAGAGAAAACTTTCTTTCACAACTTTTTAATGGTTTTTGGTTAACAAAAATTTCGTTTACGTATTGGGAAACAGGTGGTTTAGATTTCAATGAAATGAAATGAAGGTGATAAACAGAAAATTGCTTACGAAAAAAAAATTCAAGGAATTTTTAAAACAGCGCCTAAAAATAGATAACATATTCGTTTTTTTTTTTTTTTTGTTAAATAGATGAACATTTATATTCCATAAGTGTTAGTATTTCTTTTCCCTTTTTGTCAAACTCAAGCTCTATAACTGATGAATCACTCTAAGTAAAGAACAAAACAATGTTGCATACTTTTAGGAAAATTTATCGTTTAGAAATATAGTGGGAGCTAAAGTTTCTGACTTTGGTCACTCAGACTCAGCCGCCTCTCGTGGCTGACAGACAAGTCTCGATTGTTTGGTAACTAATGTATGTACTACAGTCCGATTCCTTGAATTTTGAATTTAAGTTACGCTTAGCATTTGGAACGAACGAATGAAATTTTGCATCCTATACCGCTACCAGCTACTTGATGAGATTTGTGTACTTCTTCCACTTACTTTGGCGACCCTGTGTTCAATTGATATTCGATATTGAAACCACCAAATTAAGGCCGTTTTTTGAAAAGCCTACAAAGAGCTCTTTGGCTTACTTAATTAATAAATTTTTATCGCAAGCTCTCTGTCTCTCTTTCTCTATTTCGCTCTTGTCTTTAATGACACAAAATTTCAATTATTCACACAATTTTGATTTTAACTTTCTAAGAGGATTTGTTTCGGAGGGTGCAAATCAAAAACTCACAAAACACCTCAGTTGACCTACTTTTACCAGCATAAATTCGAAATAGATTTTTCTGCTTTTTTGTTTTTCTGCATACGATAAACCAAACCACATGAACATAAATATTCTCTCTTTTGATAAATAAAAAATTGTATTCAAAATAACGGGTATATTTGAATATATTTGGGTGGAGGTGTAGCACATGTATATTCTATACAAACAAATACTCACTCTCTCACTCTCACACTCTCTCTCGGGAGATGATGATTTGATAAATCGCATTAAAATTTTGGTGTATAAGCTAAGGCTGTTCAAAGTGCTGTTTATTATGGTTCAGTGCTTATAAATGTTTATTGAGCTCTTTAGAGCGTGTAAAGAGTGTTGAAATATTAAATTGAAGTTAAAGTGTATTTAAGTGGTTTTAATACGTACACCCACATGTACATTAATACATACACACGTACAATTATGCAAATACACAAACACACATACACTTCAATTTCAATATTTAACACCTACTCACTCACTTCATTACATGTAGTGTAATAAGGTGTTGTTAACCTACACTCTTCTTTGCTACCTGTTCAGGTAATCAAATACCTTTTAACCCTTAATGAGCTGAGAAAACCTTCTCTAATCAATAAGCCATCCAATCGCCTACATCGCTACCATCACCATCACCACAGCGCTTTAATGCATAAATTAAATGCAAACGATGAGTATATTTTGCTGATACTCAAATACTTATTGGCTGTCTTGTGCTGAATAACAATATATCAGTTGAAATTGATAAGATATCTAAAAGAAATTACCACAACTAAAAACCAATTTCCTTGGAATACAACAAGGAACAAGGCAAACCATGTTAGACAAAAACCTATGCCAACTAAGATAACAAAAAAAAAACCTAAGAAAACTAATGGTATAGGACTTAACAATAAATATTAGGGAGGTTAATGATCACATATCATAATGCTTTCATAATATGTTATGAAACAATAACTAAAGTCTACTTTAAGGAGTTTTCATAGAAACAAAAGAATATACTTTGCAGCATTTCACATTCATCTTACAGAGAATGTCTACCTCTTAAAGCTTTTAAATGGTCATAATAACTTGAGTATACCTTAAGGTGGTTTATTTTAATCCAAAAACCTAAAGTTTTGGAAAAACACTGCCTACTTACAGGCAATTTTGAGTCTCAATGTAGAAGCTGATTAATTGAAAGCTTGTCACACTCTGGATTTTAGAGAAAAATAGGTTAGATTAGATTGGGAAGGTAGGTGTTACATCATCAATAGAAGACCATAAATGGCCACAATATGGATCAAACCAAACTCAAACACAGTTACCATGAAAAATGGATGAAACAGAAACAGAGGATAGAAAGAAGGAAGGAAGACATGCATGAAAACAGAGCCAGCTAATAGCAGAGAAATCATAGCAGAGACTACCGCAACAAAGGTCACTAAAGAAATTCCAATTAAGACTATACTCCAATACACACAAACAGAATATATTCAACAGGTTCTATATCACCTTCATTACTACAAAACCCGCAGCCTACATTGCCCTCAAGGCGCAATGCCCCGTAAAAAAAAAACCTACGCAGATCCTAATAGTCTACCTAACCAATTTAAGTAAACAATCATAGGGCCATATAAGCCAATATATTCTACAATCTTCATTTCATCACCTGATAGATCAGCACGAAAAAACTGTCCAAGGGAGTCGTCTAACCGACCAATTATCATGTTCCTGTCCTTCACACATAGCGTACTGTATACGCTGGTACAATTCATTCCCGTACCGCTGCCCAGGTAATCGCAAACACCTCAACCTGTAGAAAGGCTTAATGTCATTCAAAAACAAACCATTGAATCAGTGTCAGCCTCCTTCTAGTTTACCTACATCCTTAAGAAATGCTGTCTACTTTTCGGCTTTTATGAAAATATTTGAGTATTTAAAAGGCACTGAATTTTTATTGAAAAACAATTTTTTTTAAATTGCCTTCTAAAAATAAAATCACGCTTTAGGTTTGTGAAAAAGTTTTTCTCCCTTAGTTTTTGAACGCTCCTTATATTTTCTTGCCCATACAGGGCTTCTTAATGTAATAATAGTAGAGGCACATAGATAGAGAATTTCAATGTTTTATCGCAACAACTTATTTGTAACGTAAGAGTGTTAGACAACATAGTTAATCTTTATGGAGATAAAACGCCTAAATCTATGCTACAAATTTCTAACAAATTTCAATCTAACAAGGTGATGCATATATTAGGGGTTTTTGGAAACAAATTAAACAATTATTAGGGCATACACAACAGGAATTTGTTATGAAGGAGTTTGACGAGACTAACTTTTAAGAAAAATTAAATTTTTAAGAGAATATAATGGGGAGCTGGATAGATAGACTAGAACCTATGGAATGATAATCTAAACTAGGTTTTCTGAAATCGGAAACTAGAGAAATACAACCACTCCCCAACCACTCTTCCAACTAAACAAGAACTGGAAATGACAGTAAATCACATTCACTGTCTCTGTAGGCTGACTAGAAATCTAGCATAATAATCTATTAGAACTTGTGGCTGATTTATGCCCATTTAAACCTAGTCACTACCAATTGGAATATTTTCCAATTCCCCCATGAAAAGCTATTCAAACACCTCTTTAATGTACTTTTTGAATGCAATTTCTTCTGTAATCTTTAATACATGATTACGCACCCACCGGTAAAATAACAGGGCGGTATTAGTAATGTTTGTAGTATGATTACTAAGCCCTTATAACCAGAAACTAAAAATAGAAGAAAACCCAATTACTCCCAGTGTAAGCTGAGAAATCCTTTAAGATTTTAGTTTTTGTTTGTTTCTTCCATAGGAAATACTATAGCGAGACAGACAACCCACTAGGTTGCCATATAAATTAATACAAATATAATAACAGCAGCAACAACAATAATATTATCAACTACAACAAGAAGAATAATAATGAGAAAACGAGATACAACAATAACAATAACTACAACAAGGACTATAGGAGAGAAACTATAACTAACGAAGCTATAAACTATACAATCAAGACTTGAAATAGGAAAATACTGCAGCAATAGATTGTTAAACACTAACGAGGGTCATTAGAAAGTAATTTCTTATGCAGAAACTTATGAAATTAGTGCAAATCAAGTGGAAGAAAATTTTAACAACATTATGTTTGGCAACATGTTTAGCAACATTTTTTTTTAAATTATTTATTTGAAAAACTTTTCATCGGCATTTTATTCGTATTCAGAAGTTTTGTCGGAAGAATGCTGACAGGATGTTGCCGTTTTGTTCAAGATATCCGAGCGGGGCTTTGTCCAATGGGCTCTCATTGAATAAAAGTCTCCTGCCCACATAGTTCTCACGTTTGGCACCCCCTGTATAGACTTTAATCGAGTCCATGGAGATGAGCGATATCCGATACTCAAAGACTAGTCATTCCTACTTCGAATTGTAGTCAATTTCTTTTATAGATTGGAGGAGTAAGCAGACGTAATGTTATATCTGCCAAGTACTTTAGATGGAAGCCAGTTAAGCATAGAAAAGAGGGGAGTAATATGTATTGCAGCAAATATCTCGATTAAAGCGGCAGTACTTTGTTAAGGACCGTCTTATTGGTACTTCTAGCAGTTGACCAAAAGATCATTCCCTACGCCAGATTAGGTTTGTTAACCATTTAATATATCCAGCGAATGTTTAAATTCTTCAGGAAATTTTAAAAATATATTAAGAATGTTTAGAAACATTTCATCAACATCTTGGGCAATATTTTTTATAAAACATTTTCAAAAAAAAGCTAAACAACTATACACGGCTACTGTTTTTCTTCAAAGTTTTCCCAGCCTACCCTCGTTATGATTGCGGTTAACGCGTTATTTATTTGCCTGTTTAAATTATATGTGTTATCGACAAGCAATTTCTCTTCGAACACAGTAATTGTTTACAACAAATGGTCTCCTCTCCTTGAAAGCATAACGGGGTGTGGAGAGAGAAACATTAAGCTCCCTCTATAGATAAAACTTATAGACAAAATAGACAGTTTATAAGCAGTAACCCTCATCATAACAACAAAAACACCCGTATTATCTTTCTTTTCCAATTACCTTTACTTGCAGGGCGAATTTGTGTATTTACCCGCCCACTTTCTTGATGCTTACTTTGTTGTACTTCCAGAACAAGTATAATTTGCATAAATTATCTGTTATAGAGATCTTTATGCCAGAGCTAGTAGAGATTTCTGTTAACAGAGACAGACAGACAGACAGGCAGCTAGCTACCCTCATACTTAAGAGTTTAAGTAATAGCAGCAGCTATTGAACCATAAGACATTAAAAGTTTAAGGTAATGGGGTTTAAGGTGATGGGGAGGGGGATTTTTTTCCTATTCGTTGTTATTATTATTGGGAAACAAAGTTGCAAGTTTGAAGAAATTGTCTCTCCATGAATTTTATATTAACAGCGTTAATTTTTTTGGAAAAACTTTGAAAACTATAATGGAGAGTAATTAGAAAATCTTTAAATTGCATTATCCAAAAAGTATTCCTTTGTAAATTTCAAAATATTTCAAAACAAATTACGTGCAACATGTTGATAAACTGTCCTTAGAAGACATATGTATGTATAAAAATTTAAAAAAAAATTGAAAAAGCAATTTAGCTGGAACTGAATTATGTTGCGGAAACATGTCTAGCAAATTTTCATCAACATATTACGGAAAGATGGTTATCAAGATTTGCTGATTAGAAGTAAAACACAATTGTAAAGAACTTAACGTTTTTGTTTTCAAAAGGCAACAATTTGAACAAAATTCTATAACAACCTGTTGATAAAACATGTTTAGCAACATTATTGCCACACATTACCAGCATATGAATAAACCGTCGACCTGATCTGTAACGCACAAACCAGTGAAAGATGGGTTAGGTTAAGTAAGGTTAGGTAAGATGGCGGGCACCTTTTAAAAGAAGTGGTTCCACTTAGGCTCATTGCGATACCACAACCAATATTCAAACTAGGGGATCAAACATTCCCCAGAGAAAAACAACCCGAGTCCAAAATAAAGCTTGCAGCAATCTTAATTTCGGTCATGTAAGTTAGAAAGTGAGGAGTTAAAAATCTCCGGGCACTGACATATGAGGTAAAACACAGTCCCTTCTTCCATCTCCTCATACCCACAGCTCCTACCGAAGTTATTCGGCAGAATGCCAAATCATGCGGTATGCCTACTAAAAGTTCAGTGACCCGTAAGAATCGTATTTGGCAGACAATGTGCGTCTTAATGCCGCGGCACGCTGGTACATTACTATTCTTTCCTATCTTAGGATACATATATTCTGAGGGAATAAATATATTCGATTGGAATATAAAGGAGATAAGATAGAAGATTTCACTCCAGAATTCCAAGAAGGTCCTTTGACATCTTGTCTACACGGACGTTTCTAAATTTGAGAATAAGGCTGAGTATGAAATTTTCATTCTAAAGGAATCTGTCCGCCTACTTGTAGTGTGTTTCAAGTTAAGCTAATGAGCATAAATCACGTTGCAAATTTGACCCTGGGTAGTGGACCTTAAATTACTAGCATTGCTATTCTGTCTGACACAGAAGTCGGCAATCAACATCTCTTTTGAATACAACCTGGTTGGCATATTTGGTACATGGCGACTTCGTTGATCAATTTTCTTTAAGAAATTTTGGGTTAGTCTTGTATGGGTTTTAATGATCATTGAGATAGCCCGGGTAATCATTTAGCTGATGGGCTTGCTATTTCTCAATTTTGTGAATATAATCTCCACATAAAAATATTTCTTTAAAAACATTTTTATTTGACTTGTTAAAAATAACTCCTACATTTTTGTGCTATACTGTAAATACAAATATTTCTAATTTAATCACATTTTAAATTAAAAAAAATAAATTCTAAATTTCAAGCTCACTAACAAAGCTAACCAACTTTACCAGCCACTGCCTGTACAACAACAGCAACAACTACACATAATTAGTAAATTTTTAATAAAATTGAGGTTAAATATTAAAAAAGTAAATAAACCTTTGCCCTTGGGGTAAAATAAAAAGCCAACGAAGAAAACCAACCAACATCACAATACTAATGAATAAACATTTTTTTTTATTATTTTTAGTTCTTGTTTTTTATACGACAAAGTAATGAAAACTTGGCCAACATATGTACAGACATACATACATACATACATATGTATTTGCTAGTAAAACATAGTTAAAGTCACTTGTACACTTTATATTGCCATAGAAATATTTTTAATATGAGTTAGGCATTTAATTAGTCTAAAATGAAGCATATTTTTAGGTGACAAATTAAACAAGTTTTTGAAAATATTTTTCAATATGAAATATTTAAAAAGTTAATAACTTTTATTTCAAGTACAGTATATATTAAATTATAAATAAATAAATAAAAAGAAATTAAATAAATTTAAGTCATCAACAATTGTTGAGTTTTGAATTTGGAGTGCCATACAATATTTTTTAAAGCATATCGCTAGGGAGCAAAATATAAAATTTAATTATTTCCATAAAATTTAATTACGTCCAGATTGGTAGGTTTGGCTTATTAGAAAAGAGAGCCTTGAAATATGAAAAAAAAAATATTTCTTTCGGCGTCTTCCGCTCAGCAGTTTTTCTCTCACTCATGTATGAAATTAACACACCCAACAAGGGTGACGTGACTAGCTGCTCACGTTGCACTGACTAAGGATTTGTAATCACCATCTATCTAAGTAAGTCAGAAAAGTTCAAAAAGTTCGAAAATAGTTTCTTGATTTTTTGAAATTCAAAATGAATAGGAAACTCGAGACTATGCCATCGAAAAGTGTGATTAATTTAACTTGGATAGGAAATACAAAAGACACTATCCGAAAGTCAAGCTGATACTCGAGCACACGGCTCTTATGAGATTAAATCGAATATAGTATAAGACTATTTGAATCTTAGTATAGTAAACAGAATAAAGTTATCCTTTGCTGGGTCTCAGGTCATGTGGGAATCCTGAGCAATAAACAAGCAGACGATCATGCGAAAATGGAAGTTTATACATCGATGATGGGGCCAGAACCCTCTTGTAGAATGGAAGCGGAAGTTTGGAAAGGTATGATCAACGAAAGGGAAGATGAAGAGAACCAAAGACGCTTCTCAACCCAAGTGAGTTTGAGACAATCAGAATTATTGTTGGGAAGTTACAATAAGAGGATACTATCAAGAAATAAACTGTGTCAGGACACTGTAGACTCAGGGTACATTTATTCAGAATGGTGATTGTCTCGAGAGCCAAAATGTAGATTCTGTGACGATGAAAAGAAATAATCGGGAACACATAAATGGAACCCGTGGGGTATTAATGCATCCCAGGGAGAAATATAATATATATATAAAGAGCATCGTAAAGTTTGTTAGGGCAATAGGCAATTGGAGGGGACATGATTGGGACACCCCAAAAGGAATAGAAATTAGAATCAGAAACAAAGAAGAAATTTTACAACAAATTAAACTTAATTTTTAATGGGTTTGTTACTATTTAAAGCACATGTTTGAAAGCATTTTGTTCTGTAACAAGCAAACTTACAACCAAAACCCCTCCCCACCAAAAACTCCCTTAGTCTAGCACACTAGTTTCTTTAGCACTTGCAATGGAACGGAAATTTTAAAACAGGCCGCAACATCTACAAGCAACAAATACCACCAACCGCCTAGAAGCAAAGCAAAAAGGAAGAAAAAACAAAGTGTTAAAAGCAACAGCCACCACAGCACCAAATGCAGCTGAAACAGTACTAACGGCACCGGCACTCCACCAGAGGCAACAATCCAACAACCATAACCACAATATCTTGGCCTAAACAAGAAAAGTAATTAAATCTAGTGTAAGTGAGTGTAAAAACGGAAAGAAATAAAATCACACCGCAAAAAAAAAAAAGAATGAAAAAATATCCCAGAAACCTATGGAGCCGTTTTAAATTGCAAACAGCAACCGCTAGTCAGCAACAAAATAAAATACAATCCAACCAACATGCCATGAAATGGAGAGAAATTCGTAAAGGAAAGTAGGAAAAAGAAGTGTGAACATGGCATAAAATAAAATAATTTAATAAGGAAATCTTAAATTATCAAACATAACACGCTAACAAATAAGTCAGCAACATGTTACTGGCAACATTGTATTGGCAACATGTTGTTTTAACATTTCAAAGGCACGAATTTAATAAATTTCGTAAAAAAATGTGAAAAATATGGAATAAAAATAATATGGAGTGCATAGCAACATGTCACTGGCAACATGTTGGTTTTATATTCCAAAATCATTAATAAATTTCATAAAAAAGTCTCATGGAAGAACTCGTCCATGACTGTTTATCAACATGTTTATGGCAACATTTCATCTCCCATAGAATCTTTACTTAACCGCTTACTATTTTCAAAATTAAACAAAGTGTGTGTGAGATATCAGCAAAACTTTCATCCTGTTGAAAGCACATGCCGTTGGGCATCTAGATCACCAAGTACAGGACAAAAGAAGTTGGTAATCATCGACTTGTAGTGCTCAGTCTGGTAAAGCAACTTAAATAATAATTGTTTAAAAGCACATTGCTGGCAACATTATGCACACAACACGTTGCTTTTATCTTCTCAATTTTTAAGAAACTTTTCATGTCTTTCAGAGTCTTTACCAGAAATCTGCTGAGAGGAAGAGGTTCGCCGAGGAATATTTTTTTTTCATTTTGCAATTAGTTGGAGATATTTGACGTTTTCGCCAAACGTTCATCAATAACCAAGCTCTATTCCATTAGTGGTGAAATAACCCCATATTGTATAGGCAACCTTTGCTTGTGGTTACTCTTATCATTTCGTTTCCTGCATTTGTTTCTGCAGATCGTGTGTATTGAATCTCTATCAAACTGGTCTTAGACAATACAATACCGTGCAATACCGTATTTGCACGGTTTGGGACGAGGAGATATAAGGGGAACATTAAGAGGACTAAGAGAGCTTCATGGAGGAACTTTTGCAAATCCATACATTCTGTCAACGAACTTTAGATCGATGTTGCTTAAGGGCTATAGAGTTCTTTGATTATATATCGGAATATAACAGCGTGTATACACCTTCCAGCTGCTGGTTAAATTATTTGATTTGTTAAAAATAAAATTTTTAATTTCAATTTATTATTCACTTAAGAATTTTTCATTTTTTTTTTTATTTAAAAAATTGCAATTAAAATCTCTTTTAAGAATTATTGAGCAAACATAATTCTGCTTAGAAGGCTTTATTGTTTTAATCTCTCTAATATTCTTAGAAAGAGAGAAAAAAATTATTAAAAAAAATAAATTTTATACATAATCGAGAAAAAATCCTTTTAATAAAATTTATAAGAAAAAGTTTTTTCTTTTTGTTGTTTAAATACTTGGAAGAAATAAATTTTAATTGAAAGAAATTTTAGAAAATTTTCTACAATTTACGGAAACAGTAAAACCCAGTAAGTACTACCAGACAATTGGAAGAAAGGAAATGAAATTTAAATTTTCTTCTGTAAAGAAAGTTTATTTTGAATTTTAAATTAAAATTTTAATTTAAATTTAAAAGAAATTCTATTTAATCATCAAATTTCTACAAACACTTTAGAGACCATTTTCCAAAAATTTGTTTTTTATTATTGGCAGTCCATAGACTTATTTAATGATTTCAATTTTATTTTTTCACTCTCTCTCTCTCTCTCGCTCTCTCCGTCTGTCTGCACTTCAACAAAAATTTTCTTCTATGTTTTATCCAATTTTTTTATTTGACTTTTATTGAAACAAATTGCTTTCATTTCGTTTCTTTTTTCTCTCTCTCTTTTTTTTTTTTTTTTTTTTTATAAGAGAAGTGCCAAATTGTTGCTACTAAGTGTGCCGTAAATATTTTCCAGCAGTGTATACATGTCTTAGAAAAGGAAAACTGTAAACATATCATCAAGAAAATCAACAGAAAACATTCTCAAGTCGAAAATAAAAAACGTAAACATTTTTGTTTTTGGAAAATTTATTTTCTTTTCTTGAGTTTATTTGTAAGCCAAAGAAAATATTTTCCTTAGTTTTCAAGGATACTTGTTGTTAAATCTTTGAGAATTTCTTAGAAATCTAAAGAAATATTTCCTAGGTTTTATACAATTACCACACAAACCCATCAAAACACACACAAACTCTTTAACTGTAAAATTTAAAAATTGCTTTTAAGAATGTACCGTTAAAATACAGTCAAACAGCTCTGTTATGCCATCCTAAGTCACTATTTGTTAGAAGACTGACATCATAGCTGCCGCAGCTTTCTAAAATAAGAACGACTGTCAAGAAATTCAAGAATAGAGAGTCTATTGGAACCAGTGGTATTTGTGGTCTAACTGCTTAATGTGGGACCACAAATAAATAGATATCTTGCTCCCCTTGATTACCCAAGTGTGGAAAAAAAAAGCAAAACATTAGTTGAATTCGTGGAAAAACTTCTGTGAATATCCATAGATTTTGTTAGCGAACAGATGAGATTTTACCCAAGGGCCACAGGGTTCTTATTAATATACAGCGAACAGATGTCTTCTCCTAGACGGAATGTAGTTTTTTTTTTTTGATGGCGCAGTATACCATATAGTATATAGGACTTTGACTGCAGTGTTACAGAAAGTCATCAGAGAACCTCTGTTCCGGTTTGTGGATGTCTAGAGTTCGTGGTTGTTGTTCTTGATATTGGAGTTACAATTGCGGAGAGTGGGACTTTGCGTTGTCATGCGACTTTTATTGCAGTGTTACAGAAGGTCATCAGAGAACCTCTGCTACGATTAGTAGATGCATTGACTTAGTGGTTGTTGTTGTTGTAGGGGTTACAATTGCGGAGCGTGGAATTACGCGAAGTCATGCGAAATCGGCACGTGTTCCAGAGGAGAGTTCCACAAAGCTTCCAAGATTTCTGCACACAACATAAATTTTGATTGCCTAAGATCGCTAAAGCAACATGAGGCTACTTAGGGGTGCCTAAGATCAATGATTGGAAAAATTTAAGCATGGGTAATTCAACTGATCAAACCTACTATGAAAACAGCAAGTTTTATACCTGAACGTGCCATATGCCACTTAAATCTGTACAGAGTTAAGGGTGCCTTTAAAGTTGTTTGTTTGAAGAGGAATAAAACACTCCTTTTCACTTTTAATTTTAACCGCAAACCTTAACAAGCAACTGAAGCCCTATGCAAACATAAAACCTTAAAATTTTAAGCCATTTTGATAAGAGAATTTGCGAAATTCAGCTGATAAAACTTTCTCTGACTTCACGTAAAAAACAAAATTTTGTTTCTTAAGAAAAGCTGACCTTATTTTCATATTTCAATGCTTTTTTCTAACTTCATTTCTAAACACCGAAAAGAAGAAAAAAAAAAAAAGAAAGCGATTCACAGGACTCTTTAACTATTGAATACATTTGAAGTGTATTTAGAGAAATTATTTACAACCCTTTTCTCTTCTATTTCCTTTTGTTGTTGCCTTTGTAAGAGTTCTTCACTTTCACATTATTTAAGCAGTTTGGAGAACTTTATTTAAGCAGCTCCTAAAAGTCAACTACATATACTCCATTTTTTCTCTCCTACGTTCCTTTTTCTTCTCATATTTTTTTATCTAATTTTTGTTTTCCTGTTCAAGGGAAGAAAAGTCCTTTTCTTCTTAATACAAACAAGCAAAACTTGATTACCATTACCCAACAAAGTTTTAAAACTTTAACCAACAGAGTTGGACTTCCAAAATAAGAGCAGAAATGAAGGGTAACAACACAAATAGAATTTGCAGAAACCACAGACAAAAAACCAAAGTTATGAGGTCATCAAAACGAGAGAGAGAGAGAGAAAAGAAAAAAGATAAGAAAGTGAAAAAGGATTTATTGAAGTTACTTTGGGCAGCAAAATTTATTGACAATAAATAACTGGGGGAGTGGGTGAGTGCTCAACTGTAAAAGGTGTGAGGGGTTCAAGCATTAAGTTTTACAATATCCAGCTAATAGGCTAAAAACAGGCTTCATTTACAGTAATGGAAGAAGTAAAAGAAAACCTTTAAAATTACATGATTTAACTGAAATGATTCAAGGATTTCATAAGTCTTCTAAGTTAGAAAAATTAACGCGACATTGTAAGGAATAAGGGATAAAATAAGTACTTTATCATTGCCGAAAATTAGGCTAGGTTAGATTGCCCTTGAAGCCACCGTAGTCTAGAAGGTCGTGAGTTGTCTTATTAGACAAAAATCGAGGGTATTGAACCAACCCGGCTTAATCATCTCGAACAAAAAATAGAGAATAAAATATAACTTTCGGCAATTTGCTCTCAACAAACTTCTGGAAAAACTCTGAGAGTAAATCAAATTGCCAAGAAAAGTTACCAAAAAATCTGTTCCTCGGAGCCACTCATGGATTAAATTAACTACATGGGTGGTGTGAAAAGCTAGGTGGTAATCCTGACTCAAGGGTTGTATTAATAAACTAAGAGAGAAAGTAAGGACCACAACCTCATTTGCAGTTGAGATCATTTCCCACAACCTACTTTGCACTATAAATCGGTATATTAGAGGTAGTGGCTCTGCCCCTGATCAAGTTTTCCGACCAGTTTGTTATTACCTGTTTAAAATACCAGTTGCACAGAGAATTCGCCATCGAGGAGGAATGTGAGGAATGGTTTGTGTCTTTGCTAACTTTAATGACATGTTGGAAAATAAACATTAGTTCTCTCTGTTAGTCATTAAAAGAAAATGAATATGTTTTTGGCTTCGCAGAAGGGAAATTTTACTTTCCACATTCATTTGGCAACCAAATATCTTAACTGGTACCACATTTTTTTCAGGGTACATTGCTGTAATTCATTTTATTCAATCTAGAAGTTGCCAAAATTTTAAATTAAAATGTTATTCGCTTACAATTTCAGTACAATTTAATTTTAAAATAGGTCTTGTCACTCTCACACTTAAATTTAAACAGAAAAAAAGTATTGAAAGTGAAAGGAGTAGAAAGAATATTTCAAAAATAATTTTTATTTTTGCCCTGCTCATATATTTTATTAATGTTCTCTGGCTTTGTTTTTTTTTTCTCTCTCTATTTTTTGCTGACTTTTATTGGTCATAATATGCAAATGAAGTCGTCTTCTCTCTGGTTTTTTTGCTCTTTCTTCGTTGTAATAAAGATCCTTAAATTCAAGAATATTTTATTGTTGATGTGTGAAAAGCTCTGCAAAAATAAATAAATAAACAGACGTAATGCTTTGTGTATGAAAAAAAAAAAGCGAGGAAAATGGAATTACAAGTGAAATAAACAAGTTTATTTAGGAAAGGAAAGGCACAACACATGGTGAAATCAACAAAGTAGTAGAGAAAATATTTAAAGAAAGGTTATAAAGAAAGAAATTTTTTTTAGATATTGAAAATCTAAATTTAAATTCAAGATATCTAAAGTTAGTTTTAAAATGTTTTAAATTAAAAGAAAAGTGACTATTAGCGTTCCACTCTAAGCCAATCTTTTAATACCAATTAAATCATCGAAACTTGTTTGTAATAGACTAGAGTATTCTAGAGAAAGAAGAAAATATTAGAATCAGAATGACAGAGACACTAGTCATTCCTGTAAATCAGACTCATATATAACTATTGTGTAGAGCGGCTATTGTACTGCTGTCGCAGCATAATGTCTCTTCAGTATTGTTCGAAGTTCGAGTTGATATAACGCTCTGCCTAGTGATTGACAAGCGCCCAGATGTTTCCCTATGATTAACGTCGTATAGCTTCCAAGTACATACTATGTGTTCGGGTAATTCGTTATTCTCGAGGCAATCCCGTACAAGCCTAGTGCTTGGTTGGTAGCCTTATTTTTAGTTAGTATTGCCTGCAGAACCGGGATTGAGCACTTCTTTCGAGTTTCAGCGTGAGTTCTGTTGTCCTGCATGCTATGCGCGTGAAGAAAGATGTAAAAGCTCTGAAGTCAAACTGCCCCAAAGATTAAAATACTACATGAGAAAAGTTTCTTGAAGGATTTTTATGTGGAAGCTATCAGCTCAGTGGCCATCAGCGATATTGTGTTGAATCAGCTGTACCTAGTTATTCGGCCATCTGAGGCAGTGAAATAGCTGTCAAGTATTTTACTAAGTAGTTAGTCTAGTCTAGCGTATGGGAACAAACATCCCCAATTCAATTATGCTGTCGAACTGAGTGGCATCATATTATCACATGAATCCTCTTAAGAATCCTCAGGCCTGTAGCATTGAGACATGCTACGTCTCTCCGCAGTTCCAGCAGCAATGATGCCCTTTTTCCAGTTTAAGAGAAAGTTATGATGATAACCAACTCGTCTGGAGCGTGATTATACTTAAACAATTATATAGGGGCAAGTTAATGACCTAAATTTTTATGATTCATTCAAAATATTTAAAATTTTAACACAATTAACGTTAAACAATTAAAATTAAAAATTTTTCCCATACGATGCGTATGAGTAATATTGATTGTGAGGTAGTTTTCTCAAAACGCTTGTAAAATCTGACTGGTTAGAGATATTTACAAAATAATGATGGCGTTTTATTCAGACCCTTTTAAGCTATAAAGGGTTATAAAATTTGTTGTATAAAACTCCTTATTTTTGAAAAAAATAGGCTCGAAATAAGAAAATTTCACAATTTTTTAAACTAATTTATTTTATTTTTTGTAATTTCCAGTCTATTGGCTTCCTGTTTCCAAATGTTAACAATTTATTTTCTAATTGGAATTGGAATTGTCCAATTGAACCCTTTTTCCTTTGTTTCCCTTTTTCAAGCCTTTAGGAAATGTTATGCTTTCATACAATATTTATGGTCGAAATCTAAATCTCAATTCCGTAAATCCTCGTTTTAAGTTTATATTTTTGCAATTTCTCGCCCAGAATATTTCCTGCCTGCCATTGTTTGCATATTTCTTGTTTGGTTGTTTTACGTTTTCCATAAATCCTGTACCAGATTTTTATGTAAATTTCATTTCACACTTGATTGCCTATGGAAAACAAAATATTATTGACCGACCATTTTTATTTGGTAATAATAATCATCATCAGGATACTGATGATGATAATGATGATGAGAATGTAAGAGCAGTTATCTCTGGCTTTTGCCAAAAAATATTAACAAACATAAACCCCCTTCTTTAAATGTTAAAGTGTCTTGCCAAGAAAACAAAAAAAATAGAAAAAAAAAGATATGAAAACCAGACAATTGGTAGTTCAGTTCAAGTGGTTGGTAAAGGTTTCTAGGCAAGCAGGGTATAATGTGTGGTCATTGACAAAAACAAAACAAAAGTAGAGAAGAAGAAAAAGAAACAAGATGTTCAAATCTAAATTGACCGTAAGAATATTATGGAAATTTTTCTTGTTCTATGCTGTTCCGTACATGATTTCAGACAGGGTACAAAAATATTTTGGGTTTTCTGGGACAAAACAGTGGTTGGATTACACAAAAAATTGTTTAAACTTTTGAAAGATTCACGGATTAGAAGTTGCTTTCAAATCTTTGCCCTTAGTACTGTTTGGACTACTATTTCTTAGAAAACTATGACGTGGACTACTACTACTTGGATTTCTACTACTTGGCTTGGGCCACTTGTTGAACTACTACTGGTACTTCATGCTATAGATATTCTCCGAAAATGTTGCTTCCAGAAAAAGATTGATGGCAACCTTATTCATCCTAGAATCTGTTACAATCTGTTGAAATGGAAGAAAGTGGGACTAATACTAAACACTTACAAGAGGATACAACTTACCACCCATTCCGACATTGTCAACGAACAGTAAAAGATTCCTGTATAAGGACTCTCTCGTAGCGTGACTGAACTGACTCCTATGGATTACGCTAGGCTTTTTAGGTTAATGAACTGAGTGTTCATTCCTATTATTAGTTTGGCCTAATCAGTTGTCAAGGACAACAGTGAGTCCTTTAAGTTCACTGGAATTTGAATAGGCGAATAACGCTATTAAATTATAATTAAACGATTGACTAATCTAATATCGTTGATTAAAGTATACCTTGAAAGTCCGAATGATGTTAGAATGACCTGCAATCCATATTCTGTAAGCTGAACTGATGTTGAAAAAATACATCGCAAAAGTGTGAAAATTTAAAAAAGTTGTACATTACGTATGAATAATATTAATTCGTGGGTTATAAGGAAAATGTAGCATAACTTGT
Source organism: Sarcophaga caerulescens (assembly GCA_927399465.1). Lineage (NCBI taxonomy): Eukaryota > Metazoa > Arthropoda > Insecta > Diptera > Sarcophagidae > Sarcophaga > Sarcophaga caerulescens. Next base: position 114,839,766 of record OV656873.1, on the reverse strand, counting down.
GGTGTGTATAACATACAGAAAAAACTTGAATACGTTTGAAAAGTAGACAAACACAGCTTTCATTCGATATATACCATAGATTTTAAAGCCCAATTTAAAAGCATGTGGACTTTGGCAAAAACAATTTTTTTCTTTGAAAAATAAAATCCTTTCAAATCACTGTTTTCATAATTACAAAGAGAGAGAGAGAGAGATAGAAAGTGAGGGGGAGAGAAAAATCGAGAGAGAGAGAGAAGGGAAATGGAATAAGTATAAGATTATGCCAAACATTTTGTTTTTATCTGTTCTCAAATGCCAATAACTTATTGATTTTTTTTTTAAACAATTTAAAATGGAATAAAAACAAGAAAATTAAATTTCTTTTAGAAACAGCTGTAAACGTTTCAGAATGCTTAAATGATTTTAAAGAAAAGCAAGGGATTTTATTATAATAGCAAATAAAATCGAGAGACATTGTTTCAAGAACAGAAAGTTGTGTAAAGATTATGGCCTCAGGAAAGTTTCTGAAAAATTAAAATTTTTATCTGCAGATTTTGTTTCTTTTTATTTTAATTTTAAAAAGACTTTAAGCTGTAAGATAAATAAATGTTTTAAATACTAAACTAATCCTGTTTGGCCTGTAATAAATTATTTAGAAAAGTTAAATGAACTTAAACCATTTAAAGAGAATAAATTCTAAAGAAAGTTAGAAGGATGTAAAGTTAAGAGAATTTAAGATTTGAAGAAATTCTAAAGAGAGTACAAAAAATTCTGTTTAACATAGAAAACTTTTATTAATTTTAAAAAATAATAATAAAGGTTAAGTTTAAGTTACCATTCAAAATAAATATTTAAAAAAAAAATCAAAAACTCCATAAAATTTTAAATTTTGTAAAAATTGTCATACCGTAGCGTATGCGTAATATGAATTACGAGGTTAAGTTAGAAAATTGCTTACAATTTTTTTGTTACAAAGGCTACCAATATAATTTAAATTGCATGTGAAAGCGAACAATACTTTATTGTAAAGTGACTGATTCTTACTGTAGTCATACCCTAAACTGCAGATCATTAAAATTGAAATTTGAAAAAAATTATTTGAAAAATTGTACTTCAACAGTGTTATTTCTCTTTTTCTTAATGAAATTTTAATTCTATTCGCAATAACTTTATAAAATTGTATCCAATCTGTGTGAATTTAATATCAGTTTAACCAAATTTAACCCTATCTGGTGGTCCATCGAAAGCAGAATCTTTATAGAAGCCAACAAAGAAAAGATAGAACATAAGTAATGCCCGAGCGGTGTACATATTCCAACTCTCGAAGTTTATAGGGGAAGCAATTTGATCATAAAGCACTAATCATGGAGATTAGGAAACGATATTGGCTATGAATTACCCATAGTTTAAGATGCTATCAAAATAAATGCCACGGAATGGCATCCTTAAGGCAATCTACTAAGTGAACGGCAGCTACATATTCGGAAAAAGCAACTTAATGAGAAACAGTGGTCAAATTTTAGAGACAGGTAAGAACTAAAATTCAGGAAAGGATAATATCCAGGCGATGTATTAAGTTCGGGTCTGCCAACAGGGCCTTTCAAACTTTGACTGTTGATAACGGCCATCTTGTTGAAGCTTCATCTGCCAATCAACCAATAATTACTTAACATAACGGTTTTTAAGTTTAAATATTCAAATTTTTTTCCCCTTTTTTTGACTTTTTTAGCCCTTTAATGAACTTCTGTGTTTAATATTTTCCTTCAAAGAAAGTAAAGAAAACTTTTACTTTTCTTTCCCTCCTTTTTCGTTTGGTTTCTTTATTTACTTTAGCTGAAGACAAGAAATACTTTTGAATTATTTCTTACAAAAACAAAGACACCAAAAGACAAAAAAACTTGTGTTGAAATCTTTTAAGTTTTGCTTTCCTGCTCATTTATCTCTAGACTAAGTACTGGCAACGAACGATGATAACAAAAAAAAGAAAAATTCTTTTCGAAAAGGAAAAGAATTCTCATTCAGCAGTGGCAGCAACAAGACAAATTTAATTATTCATAACGACAGCGCATTAAGAGAAAGAAAACAAACCAGTCCACTACACTAGTGCTTGTAATGCTGCTAACGTTACAAAAACTTTAAATGACAAACTACTCGAGAAAATGGACTCAAGAATTGCTTGGAGGAGTGAGTCCAAATACAAAACAAAAAGGGCATTAAAATAATTACTCGAGTCATGTGCATGGTTGGAGATGGAAATGTAAGAGAAACAAAGAGAGATGGTGATAAAAAAATTTTACATAAAAAATAAAATCGCTTTACATTTTCAAAAGCTGTTTAGAATTTTAAGTGGAGGTCATTACTAAGACCTTCAGGCAGGTTAAAAAGAGATTTAAAATTAAAACTTAGTTTCTTCAAAAAAGCTTTTAGCATTTGAAATTACTTTGTAAAGCAAAATATTAAAATTTTTTGAATTTTTTTTCCTTACGTAGGCGTATAATTAATATTAATTTCTGGGTATTTTTAGAAAACTTTAAAGAACTTTTTTATCTTTAAGGTTAGAAAAATAAATCAAAAAGATTATGAAAGCTAACAAATTAAGTTTGGAAGTCTGTTAAATGCTAAACCTTAGTTTATGTAAACTAAAGGCATCATTCCTGATGAAATCCAAAAAACATTTGATACGTTGATTCCTTGAGTAATGAAAATTAGTTGCAAGTACTCTCATGTTCCTGCAAAAACTCTGAGAGTTAATAAGATTGCCATTAAAACATTTGCAAGTAGGCACCAGAGTTCGAACCCGAGTTTGGATATCGATTAGTAGTAATAAAATGACCCTAACCTCTCACCGCTACTTAACCTAACTTAACCTTAAATAAACTGATGTTTTAGGGCTTAAAATGTTTCTTCTTTCTTTTCTCTCTCGCTCTTTTATTAGCATTTCATTTCATGTTTGATGTTTTTTCTTTTTTTTTTTTTCAAATTGTCAGAATTCAAAGTCAGAATGCTTTGTCTGTCATTCCATCAATCATCAGCTCACTTAAAACTGACTGTGGATGTCATTATAATCATGTCGAATACGATGTAACAATTTTAGTTGACATTTATTTCAAATGGCTTTGAGTGTTTTTCTTTCTATCTGTCCCTCCCACTCCCCTCCTTTGTCTACTTTACATTCATCATTGGCATATAAAAGCTGACAATAAATGTCTGGCATAGCAAGAGGGATGCAAGAGAGAGAAAAAAATCAATAGAAATAAATAAAACAAGCCTACTTTTAGGCATTTTAAAAAATGTTTACTTTTTTTGCATAACAATAGGAGGGAGAGAGTGGTGTAACATTTAAAATTTATTTTAAATTGCAAAGAATTTAAATTTTATTTTTATTTTTTTTTTCTCACTTTAACACTGAATTAGAAGAAAAATATAAGTCCCAAAAGTAAACCTTCGATATCATTAGATGTCGGAGAAAAGAACAACTTTCATCAAGATATCTCAAGTTTGGAAACATGGCACGGAGTGCATTGAGGAAAGAACTACAAGAATAACAAGCTTCTATAAACCGTTGTTTCAGAAGACACATATGCGTAGTTTGACTGCTAATGAAAACCTATAGACAACATTAAGGCAAGAGCCTATAGAGCAGGACATCTGACGTCATAAATGGAATTGGATTAGCCATACCTTCAGAAATGGATGGAAAAGGATGACATCGTCCATACAGAGACAGATGAAGACGGCTAGTGTATAGAGAAGTTGCAGAGATAGATTATTCATGCAAGTTCTGTGCAGTGACGGTTGAAATTCATTTCGCCTCGCCGAAATTAACGGGTCCATTAACCCAACTTATGAAGATCTTAGAATGGACATTCGAAGAGACATTTGCAAGGGGCTTTATTGCAACTTGGCTGTCCGAGTATGTCAGTATGTTCTGAGAAAATATTCTTCTACCGAGCAGCCCTAAGGATAGCTATGACTAGCTGAGAGACATTGTAGTTAATTCCCAGATATTTGATCGCAAAGTAGAAGCTGAGTTCAACTGTAAACTGATAATTAATTGGAGGCTTAAAAGCTTTTTAAATTTAAATTTAAAATATTTTATGGCAATTTTTGTTGTTGCTGTCCTTATTATTACAAATATCCTGTCATAAACACTAGAATTTTTTACTCAATTTTCTGTTCCTTTTCGTTTTTTTTTTTTCTTCTCAGAAAACTTTTTTTGTGAAACCAGCTTTTGCGAGAGTTGTATTACTTTTTTTGAGAATTTTTTTCTCCGCCAACAGCATTTGTCTAACGCCTAAAAAACTAACCATTTATTAGCAAAATTGCTGGCAGTCGAGTGCAAAAAATAAAAAAATGTGAAGGCAGTGTTAAACTAATAATATTCTTAACAATTTAGAAGCCCTTCCACTAGCCTGTACTATCGAGACACTTTAAATTCATTTCAAGGCTTTGAAAAAATCAAAATTAATTACGCCCCAAATCACTACACAATCAGTCAATTTAATCCGGTAATATTTTAAATCAACAGCAATACGATAAAATTGTTGCAATAAATTGTTGCATTATCTGCTGCCATTATTATCAGTTGATGTCAGCAATTAGTTGCAATACCTGCCACACAAATAAATGCAAATTAGTTTCGCTGAATTATTTAATCTTTTTCCAATTTGTTGACCAGGTTATAATAATAATGACACACACACATACAATTGATGAGGATATAATCCCAAAGATTAGAAATAAATTAATAGAAACACTATTAAACAAGATTTATTTTTTTCTAAAGAATTTAAATAAAAAAAAAGTTTTTTTAAAGCACCTCCCCCTCTAGGCGTATGATTAATAATAAATGAAGGTATTGCCACAAAAACTTGCATAACTTTTTTGTCTTTAAAGTTAAAACCAAAACTCAAATGACATTTTATAGGCAACAAATAAGGCAACAAATAAGGCAACAAAACTACATTAAAAGATTTTTAAAAATTCAAAATTTATATTAAAAAATTCATAAAATCTGTATACTGTCCCCCTTAAGCGAAGGTATAGTCACAAAAACTTAAATAACTTTTTTGTCTCTAAAGATAAAACCAAAATTCAAATAGCATTCTATAATCAACAAATAGGGCTGCGAAACTAGATTAAAAGATTTTTAAAAGTTCATAAATTTCTATTAAAAAATTGAAAAAAAAAAATCTGTACACTGCCCCCCGTAGCGTATGATTAATAATAATTGAATAACTTTATTGTTATTAAATATAAAATGACAGCTCAAAGGGCATTTTATAAGCTACAAATAAGGCTACAGAACTATATGAACAAAATTTAAAAATTCCAAAATTTATACTGTCCTCCTTAGCATATGATTAATAATAATTGAAGGTGTTCTCACAAAAACCTGAATAACTTTTATCCTAGAGAAGCTAAAACAACACTTCCAATTGGTTTTCGTAGCTAATAAATAAGGCTATAAACTGTGTGATTAACTAACATAACCTAAACTCTCTCTTCCTTATGTCTTAAAATTGTAAGAAAAATCTAATTTTTTTATTTGCGTTTCTCGCAATTCTAAATTTCCTGCTAAAATGCTTCGTAATCCCTGGCGTAATTTCTAAACGTTTTCATTTCGAAACTCCGTTTTTTTAGTTGCACGACTTTTTTGCTGGAAAAGTTTCTCTTGATTTCTTTGTTTCATGTGGTGTTTGCTAAAGACACTTTATTTGCTGGTAGAGCCAATTTTAAGGCTGCAATTGATGTTGCAACAACAGCAGTCTGACTTAAGTAAACAACACATACGTGCCACTAACTAACGCTATAACATATACATACATACATACGCTATAACATATACAAAAGACAGTTTTTTTTATAAATGCAACAGAGTGAACATTAGAGAGAGTGCAAGTTTTGGGAAAAATAATTGCCATAAATTTGTAAAATTCCTAACACGATATTCCCACAATTAAAAGCGAAATGCAGTAAAATATTTCACCTACTTTCTGTGGAAAAACTTCAAAGAACTAAGTTAGTTGATATATCTAGGATATAGGAAGAATATCAGGCCCTTACAACGTTCAACGAGAAGCCTTCTTCTGTGCCAAGCCAATGAAATACATAACACAAGGAATTTTATGCGTCTTGCCGCTATACATTGAGGGTCACAGTTGGACCAACTACAGCATAACCACAGGATATCAGAAACTCAGTGGTCCTTCAAACGTAAATTGATTGATCGACAATTTTTCTAAGAGTTTGGCCATCAACTGGCGCCGAATTTCTTATTCTTTGAACCTTCAAAGCGGAAGGTAAATGGCTGAAGAATGCAATGCATAAGCCTTGTAATCTTCATGATCTTCTCAGTGCATGATCTTTTCTTTTTATGGTCTCCTTCTTGCATGCAAAGAGAACACTTTCTTGCATGGGCCGGCTGTCGTTAACATCCTCATCAGTTCCACGCTTTGAAGTAACTCCACCAGCAAACATCCTGCCAAAGAATTTAAAAGAGAACCCCTTTGAAGAAGACACACTTTTGTGGAGTTACCCTTTCTTTGAAACTGTTCATGTATGTGTTTTTGGCCTTATGACTGTGTATGGATTTTGGTTTTATACGTACATGTGTTGGTGTATGTACGTATGTATGTGTTGGTGTGTTCCAAAAAAAGTGGTTTATCCAGTGGCTTTGAATTTGTATTTACGCTTGAGTAGTTTTACCAGTGGCTGTAACGCAGCCAGACAGACAGACTGACGTACAAAGCAGAAAGCAGAGAGTACCATCAACCCTGCAACACCGACAGGCATTTGAAACTTTTCGTTTTTTTGGGCGCTGTTTTTGTTTTTTTTTTTATCCCTTTGGAGTGCCATTTTTTTCGTATTTTTGTCGTTTTTTATCTGAAACATACGCTTTGTTTCACACCTCCCCCTGGCTTTACGTCCCTAACAAAAGTTTTAAAACGATTTCTAAAAAAAAACACGGAAAACAAGGAAAACTGGGTGTGGAAAGAAAAGAGGATATTAAGCCGTGTAACAACAAGGAGTGTCGTGGCAAAACTGAGTGTCGTTAGAAGTAGAAGAAGAAACAGTAAAAAGGAGTTTCATTTCGTTTGTAAAAGTTTTTCCTTTTCTGTTAGCAAAGGAAAGCACTGTTGCAACACGTCAAAGGCTAAAGTGACGTAAAAAAAGCGTGAGTGTGTGAGTATTGTTCTCAATATTCTGGTTGTCGTCTTTGCTTAATTAAAAGCGTTAAAAGTTCTTAAATCAGACAAGACAAGATAATAAAAATTAAAAGGATTTTTAAAAAACGGAAAACCAAAGTTTCCGTAAGTAATAGACACTTGTGAATAATAAAGAATTTTAACTACTCATGAGACTAAGCATTTCCTATTGTCGTTGTATTCTTCGTCTTTTTGGTGGAAAGTCATCGAGGTTTGTGTTCTTTAAGCCACAAACAATGTGGTTTAACTTTAACAAACTTTATGCCACAAAACTACTTTTTATGATTGTTTCTAATGATGATGAAATACTTGTGCAATCCTTAAATCCTTACGTAAAGGATATGATGATAAACAAAATATAATAGAGCTTGTGGTTATGCTTAGAATTTTATGTTGAAAATAATTTAGATTATCTTGCCATAAAAACCAGACACCATTTTAGGTGAGTCGTTTGGTAAGACAAGAGGACAAGAATTTGTTTTGCAAAGAAATTTCAAAGAAAACATTTTTTTTTAAATTTTGTTTTTCAGGAGGACTTTTTCCTTAAGGATGTGTGAGCTTGTGCAATAATTTTATTAAATTAAGAATCTATGACTTCTTAGCTTTGAAACTGTATTTAAATTATTTCTCTAAGACAAAAACTTAGAAAGTTATTGAAGATTTTCCTTCAAAAACTACGGTATTAATATTAATCATACGCCACGGGAAAGAAAAAAATTTAAAAATTTAATTTTAAGCCATTTTCAAAAGATTTCTTTTTAGTTTTTTAAGGATAAGGTATTATCCTGTTCCCACAACAAGTGGTCTTGAATTTCTTGCCACAAGGACCGTGAAAAAAGCCCTTATAAATTGGAAATCGTTAACGGACAGTGACATAACGTTTAACACAGGCGCACGTTATATTTCTTGCATTTAATGTTAAGCCCCAATAGACGTTTCCGATCCTGAAAGTAGGACATGGTAATATTAAGAGCAACCGAGATGATGCAATAAATGTAATTGAAGATTTCAATGCAGAAAGTGGCTCTGGCAATATCAACTTCAAGTTAATTAAAGGCACCCATGGTAAGTGATCACAATATAACAGAAAATAACGATCTGATAGACCCTATTAGGTTAAGTGAAAAACCTCCATAGGCCCATTGTGATACCACAATCAATATTTAGCCCAATGATCAAGAAATTTCTCAGAGGAAACTAACTATTGCACCAATCTTTGTATTAAAGAGATCGGTCGCTCAAGGATATCAGAAAGTGAGAAGTAAAAAACTTTCGTCTTTTTGTGACAACAGCCGGACACTGACACATGAGGTGAAGGATAGTCTCCTGCTCCACTGCAGACCCACAAATCTTTGCGGAAATACAAATACCATGGGCATGCCTATCAAAAGGAAACTAACTCGTAGTGTGCCATACGATTTAAGGATAGAAGTGAGTCGGTCCTCTTCTTATCCCTACGTGTCTAGGAGAGCCGAGAATTATTGCTTGTACTCTCTTGCAGCCAATGAGATTAAGTGGCCCTGTAAAAGGAATAATACTCCGTTTAACTAATGCAATTGGAATACCTATGGCCTGGGCTCAGAGCAGCTCATCAGCAATGGAATTTTCAACGATATTCCTTTGTCCCGGAAACCATATAAGAGTTGATTCTGAAAGATCCGAAATTTCTGTGAGAAATTCTTGGCGTTCATGGACTAGAACGGACACGTTGAAACGGCATTCGCTAGAGACTTACTCGCAGTCTGGCCTTTGGAGTAAATCAAACTTTTTTAATTTGTGTTGCCTTTTCCCTACATTTTATACAATACAGGGGGAGAACAATTTAAATTGATTACAGAGTTTTTATGTTGCAAAAGGAAGCACTTTAAACTTTAAAAACTAAACAATTTTTTTGTTTGTTTTCTTGCCATTTTATCGTCCATAAGTTTCAATATAAAATATTGTGCAGCAAATTTGTTGCAACACGAACACGAGGTTTAAATGCATAGAGAAATAAAGCAAAAATAAAAAATAAACAAAAAGAAAAGAAGAGAAGAAGGTAAAAAGCAATAAAAAGTTAACAAATATTTTCCATGATTATTTTTTTAATAAAACTTTTGCTGTTTTCCTCTCCATCAGCTTTACTATTTACCATAAACGCTGTTCCCTTTTCTCTCTTTTTTTTTCTCTCTCTGTGCACAATTGTAATCACACTTTTGAAAATATTTACAATTTACTCGAGCCATGTCCAAAACAACAAAAAAACTGCTGCAGAGCAACATAATGTTGCACATAACTTGGGCAATAAATGAAGGACACAATCGAAATGGGAGAGAGAAAAATAAAGAGAAAAAATTCCGAGTATTTTTGCTTCAAGTTTAAATAAAAAGAATACCATCGTTCCACCTTCCAAATAATGTTGCAAACATTGGCCAACATTGCTAACCACCACTGGGCACTTTTTACTACTCGTCTAACAATGCAACTGTAGCTGTTGCTGTTGGGACAAATATTTTGTAAATAATGTCCACTACCTTCTTTGTTGTCTCAATAGCAAAACCAAGCCAGGGTACAGGTATATTAAATGGAAAACATGTAGAGCAACAACTAAACGCCCGACAGCAGCAATACAGCAACAGCAACGTTTGAAAAAATTATTAAAAGTTGTTGACTTCAATGGCAATTGCACAACACATAACGACAGACATACTACGCAATACAAACACCAATATTAGGATGACTAAATATTTCTCTCAATATTCTTTACAAAATGCCCCCAAAATAATGTAGTTAAACTGTTTTCATATTTTCCTTGGGATTTTCAAATCAAAGAGTAAAAAGAGAAAGAGTGTCCCCGGGACAACCAAACGGGTTTGAAAACAATAAATTGGACTCAATTGAGATTCGTGTGAAATGCAAGAAGAACTCACATTATAATGACTCAAGCAACCAGGATTCCTTCAAAAGCAAGGAAATTGGATGCCCTATGAACTGAAGCAAACAGCAATTAATTCGTTTGAAGCATGTATTGGCCCGAAAACCCTTTGAATATGCGAACAGACACGTAATCTTCGTATGTAATCTTCCATCGCTCAACTATATGGAAGTCATTCCCTGTATAGTCCAGACCTTGAGTCTTCTGGAAACCATTTGTTTCGATGGATGCAGAATATCACATACTGGCTCTATTGATCTGTAGTAGAACCAAACATTCTTTATGGTGTTTACGTTCAGCGGACGATGTGAAAACACTAAAGCCACTGCCGAGTGATAGACAGAGTATGCAGGTAGAGAGCTGCCCTGACCACCAGTGCAAACTGGATTATGGACAAGCTGTTATTCTGGGAAAACATTCAGCTCGTTTATATCGGTCGTTATGATTTTCTGAATAGAAAATTCGATTTTAGACCATCAACTAGAGCCGTCTAGTCCAGAGGCTTCCTTCCATTGGATATACATAAAATGATAACATCAAACTGATAGACAGCGTTGTGACTGTGGTATACTTAGTGTTCTGGTACAAAACTTTCTTACGGGCTGCCTTATCATTGCAGTGTTTTCCCAGCACAATTCATGTCTTATTTAAAAGCGATGTATTTTTTTCGAGGTGGCAGTATTATTTTCCCTGAAAATCTTATGATTTACGCGGATAGGTAGGCATTAAGTACTTAACGAACGTTTTTTCCACGTCCGTCCCTGTTTTTATATGCCGAGGATTTTTTAGAGAAATTTCGGAACATTCAGAGGTAACTCTTACATGGGTTCCGGAACGCAAGGACATCGTTGGAAAATGCATTGCTGCTGAACTGGCCAGGCCGTTTCAGTTAATTTGGATATTGTCCACTAGTTTTAAGAGGAGCTTAATCTCGTAGGCAGCTGAAAGGTACGTGCAATATTGCGAGACCCTGATAAACGCGTATGGACAAGAAGAGGACTGACTCACTGCTGTCCTTAAAACGTATGGCGATCTATCGAACAATGGCGCTCTTTACGGGCCTTTGTCGTTTTGGTAGGCAGGATGGGAAATGGTTGACCTGCGGGTAATACTTATTATTGTATCACAGTGGGCCTAAATGCTGGCCTAAATGAGATCTCTTCCTTCGAGGGGATTCGCCACCTAACCTAACCTTCACCTCAAATGTCACTGCTCTACTCTGAATATCTGACTGCCTTGACCGAGCTCTCGAATATAAAATTTGCTGTAATAGCAAGATCTATTTTTCCAAATTGGAAACAGCAGCAGAGAATTCAACAAACAGTAGGTGGTCCACCAAACCTGGTTACCGAATTTCAAAACTATTGTGTCCAGCAGGAAAACCAAGGAACTACTTGAGTTCGACAAGGGAAAGTGTCGCACTCTAACAGGAATTCTAATGGGACACTGCGCTATTGGCAATTTCGCTGACAAGCTCAATCTGCCCCACCAGGATTACTGCAGAAACTGACGTTATGTGGAGGAAACGGAATAGGTGCAACACCTTCTAAGCGAGTGCACTGCTCTTCAGAACAGAAGTCATTTTTATTTTTATTTACAATTTAATTTCATTCATATTCTCTCAGCATTTTTCTTCATCATTGTTAGAGAAGATACCTTAAACAACTAAAGTGAAAAAAGAAGAGAGAGAAAAGAGAGAGTAGCGGGAGAAGAAGTACATATATTTGAAAAGTGTGAAGCAAATATCAGCTCTTAGAGATGAACTTCGTAATGGTTCTTGATCCATCAAGCGTTAAAGGATAAGCAGAGAAGAGTTTCGACAGTAATCAACAGCAACAAGGATGTCAATATTTGTTCCTCAAGTTTAACACAAAGTTTTAAATTTTCTTCTTTTTTTGTTGTGATTTTTCCATCGAAGATAAACATATTTATGATTTTATTTCAAACAATACTGTTATCGAAATTTACTTTTTTTTTTTTATCGAAAATTACTTTTGTTATCGAAAATTTTGTAAACTTTTTCATTTCTTTGCTATTTATTTTACAGAAATTTGCATTTTTTTTAATAAAAATGTTTACTGGGTTACTTAAGCCTCTTCCTTATCTTTATTGTAATTGTCTATTAGCAATCGAAAGTAATCGAATCGTATAGGTTGTGTTTAATTCCCGTACAATAAAACTTACAACTTTACTCCCATCTCTCTGTTTCAGTTTCCTTCCTTCTTTATTTCCCCTTCAAGATTTTCGAATAAAAATTCAAATGTTTCCATCATTCCTCCTCTCTCTCTCAATCTAATCTCTATCATTTCATAGCATTTCAACAACAAAAACTATCAATTGTTTTGAAATCAACAACCAGTTAATAGAGAGACCTACAGACAGGGAGTGAGAGAGAGAGAGAGTGAGTGAGTGAATCAGAGAGTAAGAGTTAATGGAAATGTCAAAACAGACTTTTCTGTTCAAGACAGTAACGGGAAATGAAAAATGGGAAAAATGGAAACCAACAACAACAACAATAGCAACAATAACAACTAAACAGAAAAATAATAGTCTTGCAAGGGGGAAAGGAGGCATATTTTTTTATTTTCTTAATTAAAGTCAGGCAGAGTAGTGAAAAAAATCCCACTAAAATTTAAAGGCTTTCTAAGGAAATTTAAAAAAAAAGTACCAAAAAGTCGAGTCTTGTAAAAATCCGAGAAATAGGCCTCAATGAAGCTTAGTATGCACTTGTAGAGAACGCACAGTCCTTTTGATTAGGCTTCAAAACAGCACTTCAGTTCTATATGCACTAAGATACCAAAAAAGTACCAAATATTAGTACTTTTTTAAACTCTCTTACAAAATATTTAAAAAGAAAACAAGTTGTGTCCCATTTAGGAATGTTTAAATTTAAGCTAATTACACGCCTTTGTCTTGTCTTTTAGACTTAAGAGCTTTGGTACTTTTTTCAGTCTTTTAAATGTTAACTTTTGTGACACTTTTTTAGTATAAGTAAAGTTTTTGTGAAAACATTAATTTCTCTTTCCTGTCCTCCTACTCAAAAATGGGAGCCAAATGGGTGTAGGAAAGAAAAAAAGTACTTTTTTTAATTAACCTGTTAAAAGTAAAAACTTTCTTTCAATAGAAGAAACTCCAGCTGCATGATGCTTATGATTTTCGTCACTTGAATAAAACAAATTTTCTTTTTTAAATGCTTTTACATACAGGCACAAGAAAGTACTTTTTTTTAACAACTTTTTAAGTAACTGGCAAATGGAAGTTGTTGAGAAGAAAAGATAGAAAAACTATCTATTCTGCCTGCCTTGCCTGTCTGCCTACGTACATACATATGTATGTACATGCTCTTAGAAAAATCAAGTGTTAAGGCAATACAAAATTGCTGTTGCTGTTGCTGTTGCTAGTGCTAAAGTGGTTGCTTGGTTGGTGTTGGCTGATAATTATGGCTCCTTTAGAGGGAGAGAGAGCAAAGAAATAAATGAGGACACTTTCATTTCTATAGCCACGCTGGCACCCTCCTTTTTTGTATGTTTATTCTCCTATTCACATGCAATTAATGCAAACATTTATGCCGAGTGTTGTAGTTGTTGTTGTTAGGTTACCACCACATACTTATAAAGCTTTAGTGGTTCCTCTCCTCATTAACTCATTTACACGCCTGACCCATTTAGTACGTTTTTTTATCGCTTTTTTGTAACGGCCGTAGAAAAAAATCTCAAAACGCTTTCAAAAACTTGAACATCTCTTGGCTGAGGAAAGGGAACTGTTTTGTAATGCTTTATGCCTGCATAAAGGCGCACTTTTTGGAGGTTTTATCATGAATAAAAAATTAAAAAAAAAATTGTACGAATTTTTGGATAAAAATACAATAAAAAGTACCATTTGTAGCATGAATTTAAAGAAAAAATTTAAAAGGAAAATTAAATTTTTTGGTAAGAATTATGCGTAAAAAGTTCTCCAACTTTATGAGATCCACGAGTTTTTTTTTTAGAAAACTTACCACAATAGTACTTTCAAAAAAGGTACTTATTTAATACTTGTTCAAGTAAAGGCTTCACAAGAAACCTTATTATCCAATTTGGATGGATAATAATTTTATCCTGTCACTCATGGATAAAATTAACACACACAACGGAGGTGGTGTAAGAAGCTAGGTATTAGCCAATAAGGAAACTTGAGTTAGTTATTTAACTCATCAAAAAATTATTTTTAGGCCTCTGCTTTTCAGTTGATCACACCGTTCGCGAAATAGAGCTCTTCAACTTGCTGCTACCTAATCAGATAAGGCCAACGTTTACACAGATGTATTAAATAGTCGTTTCGCTGGGCATTCATTTTCGATACGAACGACATAACTGAGCCAGCCTAGTAGCTGAATGGGAAAGGCAAAACAATTAAGGATTTTCTACAGAATTCAACTTTAATGCGTACAGGAGGTTTGAAAATTTAGATTAAAGCAGCATAGAGGCGTGCTTATGCTCTATTGTACATATCAGTTTTGCCGCGCAAATGGGGCCTTGAGTTACTAAATTGCCTACTAAGCTTTTCGCGCCGGGTGATGTGTATATACAGCAGTCACTTGGTGTATTTCAACGGTTGACGTCGTGTAAATAAGGCAGTTTCTTATTGGCCCATAAAAGCTTAGGCAGTATGGCAGTCATTTATTTCTTTACTTACATTTTCGTGAAAGATCACGATATATGTACGGTCTTGCTATCTTGAAAAGTTCCTGAGTGTGGTGCAGGCGTGCCCTCGCGAATTGTTTAATGCCCTAGGAGTATCCGTTGGCAACAGACAAGGTCACATCATTTTCATTGTTAATGATGGATTCAAGCAGTATTATGACAATATGTTGGTTTCAGCCATTAACAACTCCAAACGACAGATTTTTGATAAACTTTTTGTTAGAAGACTGTTAAGAGTAAGTCGACGTAGGAAATCTTTTCTCCTCATATTTCGTTTTGTTCAAGAGCTGCACATGGACTCTCATCTAATAAGCCAACAAACTGCCTATTAAATTACAGCGACTTTTTTCTTATTGTACTCCCCTAAAACTTTAGAGGGTGTATCCCTACAATGTCCTCTCCAAGCCTATAGCACTGACTGCGACTTAAGCAAGTATTTTAAATAATGAAACCCTATTGCACTTCCTTAGTAAAAAGTACCAAAAATGGTAAAATATTTCTCCCTGACTTTCGAAACTCGTAAACAAAATAATGAAATCAAAAGAATTTTATACAAATGCGTACTATTATTACAATTTAAAACAATACGAATTGCTTTTTGTATAAAAAAAAAAGTACAAAATTGTATAATTTTTCTCCACTTAATTAATTCATTTTTAAAAAGTACCCAACTAAAGTACTTTTACTATATTTTTTACAAATTTTTTTAGTTTTATTTTTCTTAAAATTTGATTATCATTATAATAACAAATTTTTTGGAGCCTTAAAGTATGCTTTAATTTGTAAAAATAGGCTAAATGCCTAAAAATATGCTATAAAGTCAATATTCACTTACGTTTACTTTTAAGTATTTTTCATTTAAAGAAATGGCATCTTACCTGTAAAAGAAAAATGTTTTTTATTAGAAATTTTGATGAAGAAAAAAGTATTTTCTTAATTTTTTTAAAATTTTAAAAAGTACTTTTTACGATTTAATTTTTTAATATTTATAAATAAATTTTAAATTTAAAATGTAAATTTTTCTATTCATTTTGATATCTCTTTCTTCCTGTGATTAATCTTTATGGATATTGAAAATTTTCCAACCTCTTCCTTCATTTTTCCAATTAAATATTCATGATTATTACAACCCTTAATAATAATATTTCCTGGCATCTTCCTTCTTATGCCAGCCATCTGAATGACTTTGCCAATGTTTTTTGCTTAAATTCGTTTAGAAATTTTTCCTTTAAACTTAGTGTTAACGTATGAAACAATTTAATTATTCAGCGAAAAATATTACGATAGTTCCCTATGGACTCGTTTGTATACAGTAAATGCAAATACGTACTCGCCCCTTTTATGATGTACGTTAAGTAATGGTGGTTTTAGTGTGTGTTGGCGGTAGAGAACAAGCCTTAAATGAAAGTTAATAAACTGAAAATGTGACCCAAAGGATTTTAGAATTTTTATATTTCTTAATTTAAAAGCAAGTAAAAAGAGAAATACTTTGCAACATGAAAGATAAAAAATAAAAATAAAAATAAAAACATTAAAAAAATAATGATGCCTACATTTAGGCGCATTTGAGTTTGCATTTTAGTATTACAAAATTTACTATTTCTAGTGTTTAATAAATTTAAAAATACAAGATTTAAAACTGAAATTTTTTTTTTTAATTAAAGCATAATTTTTAGCATGTTTTTAAAATATTTTCTTGCCTACTTTCAGGCATTTTATATAAAAAATAGTACTTCGAATTATTAAATCATTTAGCCTTGAACCAGTAAATAAAGTTTTCAAATAACGATTCTAAAGACTTGGTTTGGTTTTACATTAAAATTTGACTTCTAATTGCATTTGACTAAACTTTCGAAGTAGCTCAAACAACCATTATGACGCATGGCAACGTATCACCGGAACACATAAAGCAAGGTCGTGGTGTTTACCGAGCACTAGGCAGGTAGTTATTCTTACAGACAGATTAGCACTTTCATATAATAATAATAATCATATCATTACAATATCGCCCCTGTCCTCAGATGGCACCGCTATATTTTTAATTTTGAAGATTAATCCTGTGTAAGAGTTTAGGCGTAATTCAGCTTTAAAATATTGTCTACTTTTAGCCTTTTTTGTAAATACATAGCTTAAAATACCAATTCTTCAACTACTTCCTGTTGTTGAGCTGTCCTTTTTTCCGTTGAAAATAAGTTTGAAAATATTTTCTGTTTTCTGTCTAATTTCTCCCTCTCTCCCTTACTTTTATCCTTGTCAAATGCCTTGATAAGTTTTATTTCTTTTTTTAAATTAAAATTAAAATACTTTTTGCAACAAATTGACATTTGTTTTGCAAATGCAACGTGTAAATGCCACCGAATGCAAGTCAAGTTGTATGAAAATAAAAAACGCAAAAGAAAGAAAGAATGTTGAGGCTAAAATAAAATAAAAATTTTCTCTCTGGTAAGCGAGAAAAATCACGTGAATAACAATTGAAAGCCTTACAGAAAAAGAACAACAAAAAAGATTTTTTAATTAAAAGAAAAGTTTTTAAAAAAGTTTTACAAATAAAATTAACATTTATTGACATTAACCCGGGGAATATTTTCTGCAAACAATGCACAAAAAAAAGTTAAGAGCCTTAGAGGGAAAAAATAAAAGGAAAAGGAAATGCATGGTAAACTTTTAAGTTCAAGAGAATGTTTAAAATATGTAAATTAAAGCAAAGAGAAATATTTAATAAACATTTTAGGATTTTCTCAGCTGTGCAATAAGGAAATCATTAGAGAAATTTACAGCTTCAAAAATGTAGCATGTTTTAGGCGCTCCATTTTCAAATTACGTTAAAAGTTCGGAAGTAACCGTTGGAAGGCCTAATATTTAAGGATTTCAAAATCGCAGCCACTTCTAAAGCATTTTGAAGTGATTATGGTTGCAATAATTGACTTACTCTGGTAGTAATTGACGAGATCATAAAGAAATTTGAAGAAACTGGAAGCAACAGAATTATGGTCAGATTTGCACATCATCGCTGTGTACGCATAGACACTATAGTTAGAGAAAGTATGGCGCATAATCCTAATTTGTCGATTCCATACCATTCTCAATTGCAATCACAATTGTCCTTATCTTATGGTCTATTATAGTGTCGCCACCCATATAAAGTTCAACTCACGATACAATTAAATCCGGCTGACCATTCATAATGCCATAGATAGGTTGACTACGTGCTAGAACAACAAGCTTTCAAAGTTGATTTTTCGTACCAAAATTTTCTTCAGTAGTGGCACTCTTTTCTTATTCAATGGTTACATCAAGAAGCAGAATCGCAGCCTGAGGTTCGGAGAATACAGTAGTGATTGCAGAAAAACTATTGCATTCGGAAAAAGTGCACATTATGGTTTGGTGAAGTCGTTGTAACGTACCGCTGCAATACCAAATTATGAACTGGACGTGCCCATAGTGGTTTAACACTAACGAGTTTGTCTTAATTGCATAAGAAGTCTCACGAAAGAGAAATTTCAATTTTTCCGACGTCAATTGGCCTACAAGATTTTGGTATTTGACGTCGTTAGACTTTTCCTTTATGGGGATACGTCGAAGACTATACTACGTAGATTATTACCTAACGTTGGAGCATTTAAAAACCAACTTTTGTTGAGTTATTGGTAAAACTTACTTTATTGGTCATTACAATACTTTAGCAAACATTACAACCTGGCTTTTCGCACCACCCATGATGGGTGTGTTAAGTTAAAACATGAGTGGCGGGAACTACAGTCGACTCTGAAAGACAGACTTGTGAAAATTTTAATGGGAATTTTTATTTAATTTTCAGAGGTTTAGACAGAAGACTGCTGACAGAAAGTAGCCGTTGGAAATATTTTCTCTATCTTTTTATTTGAGATGGCTGAGCTGGGATTTGAACCGCGGGCTCTCACCTAATATGTCAGCACCCTACCTACAAGACCATGGCTACTTTACAATTATGAGTTAATGATTGAATATTTAAATTTAAAAACAAATTTTTAAGTGATAAAACCTTGAATTCTCTTCCTTAAACGCCAGATAAATTCAGTCTTTTGAGAGTCAAAAAATATTGTGGTTTTAATTACAGAAATTTCCTTATTTATGCTTAAAACGAGTCAAAGGTTTTCTCTTTAAAGGGGTTACAATTTGTGGTATTTGTGGTGTATGCTTACAGGCGCTTAGAGAGATACAGAGAGAAAACGAAATTAAGTTTAACACGTAATTCAAAATAATAATAAAAACAATAACAACAACAACAAGAAGAAAACATTTTTAAGTAGAAAATATAATACAGTTTAAGAAAAACAAAAAAAATCTGTTACAGTAACTGTTCTAAAGGAAACGGAAGTGAAATAAAAAAAGCCAGAGAGAGTGAGAGACAGTGTAGAGTACATAGCAACTGTAACTAAATTTAAAATTATAACCCAGTCACGTCTCTTGCAAATATTGTTTAAATGTTCGAATGGAAAAAATAAATTTTTTTTTCCAAGTAATTGTTGTTGTTGTTGTCGTTTTTGTTTTTTCCTACTTGCAACAGATGTAATGCTTTTGCTTGCAACTTTTTGTAACAAATTTTGACTTCAGAGAAATACAAAAAAAAAAAGAAACTTAAAAAAAAACGTATCGATAACATCATGGTTGTAAAATTCTTGGAATTTTGAGAGAACCTGCTGTCATTCGAAAGCATTTCAAAACACAACAAAGTTGAGTTGAAGTACGTGAATTTTGTCTACCATAAAAAGAAAATTAAAAACAAAAAACAAAAAGAGAAAAGATTTTATTTCTCCAAACACGATCTCTACTTCAAATTGAGAATGGCAGTAAATTTTAAAGCAATTAAATCATTAGAAAATGATTTCAAGGGAGAGACAGCCAGCATGTGATTTGAAACACTAAATGCCAGGGGGATGGACATATAAAAACAAAAATTGGAAATGCTTAGTGACATCATGCACTTATGTCAGGTCAGTGGATTCTTTACTTAGAGACACATTAGGATGTGCTCATAATCTTTTTTCTTAAGATAATTTTGAATAAGAAAATGGACGTCGAAAAAGGGAGCAGAAAAAATACTTTTTGTAAATAAACACAAACAATTTTAAGATTTTATTTTAAGAAATAGCCGAAAATGGTTTGCTTCCTTGCCTTGACATTTGGAAATTTTTGTAATAATTTTTTTAATACTTTTTTACACTACTTTTTACTACTATTTTTCTATTTGTACAATTCATAGATTTTTAATACAACTTTTTATTTGTGATACTAACTGTTTTGATTTGTTACTATACTTTTTAAGTATTTTTATTACTACTTTTTCTACTACTATTTTATATTTGCTACCTTTTTAGATTTTTTAATTTAAGGTTTCATTTGGTTCAACTTTACTAACTTTGCTACTAATTTTACTTCTCTTTTTTACCACTTTTTTCTACTACCTTTTTTACTACCATTTTTAATTTCTACAATTTATTTTGTTTTTAAAACCAAAATCCTTGAAAACACTAATTTTTCTATTTTTAATTATTTGTAGAACTCTTTTTTGCAACTTTCGTTACTACTTTCTCTACTACTTTTTCTACTACTATTTTTTATTTGATAAATTTTTTGATGTTTCAAATTTAAACTTTATTTGTGGCGCTAATTATACTATTTGTAACTATTTTTATTACTTTTACTTACTATTTTTTCTACTACTATTTTAAATTTGCTATGATTTCGGTTTTTTCTTTTCAGATTTTGTTAGTGATACCAACTCTACTGTTTGGAAATGTATTTATAACTCTTTCTTACTATTTTATCTACTGCATTTTCTACTACTATTTTCAATTGGTTAAATTTTTAGATTTTTTATATTTTCACCTCATTTACAATATAACAACGTTAAACAGAAAATTTATTTTGAAAACTTATTAAAAAAAAAAAGTACTTTTTTTTCCTAACTAAAGCAACTTTTTAGGTACTTTTTATTATTTTCTGTGTTTTAAAGCTCTCCAATAGGTTTATTATGTACTTTTTTTGGGTTTTAATACAGGCTTATAATAAACTTAGTGCATAAATAATTTTTATTTCAAACAAAGTAGTACTAATACAACCTAAGCTAGGGTGGGGGTTGGTGAATCGGTTCTCTAGGAAATAAAATTTATTTTATATTTCCCTATCCTTTTTTGAATTTTTTTTCTTTTTTTTTTGCTATTGTTGTATTGGCCACAATAAAGACCACAATAATTTCTATGACTGGTCAACATTTTTTTAGTTTTAAAAATAACAATAATAATAACAACAACGACAAGAGCAACAACAATAAAATTTTATCACAACTTAACAGTCAACAACACAAAACAAAGAGAGAACGGGAGAGAGAGAGAGAAAAAAAACGAACAATTTATAGCCACAATAATGAAATCACCCAGTCCTGTACTTTGCAAAGCTTACTACGTCCCCACAGTTGGTTTTTAAATGCTCAACGCCAGTCATTTACAGCCCAGAGAACCCGCAGCCTTTTTACAAAATTAAAATGTTTATGGCGGGCTTAGACTTACACATGATAAAAGGGGGGAGGCAAACTATTCTTCTCTGCTTTTTGTTTAAAATTTTTTTCCTTTTTCCACATGATTTATATTTTATTTCGTTTCGGGGTTATTTTCCCCATAAATTTTTTGAAAAACACCATCCGCTTTAGTTTATTGATAAGAAATCTTTATTAATTTCAACAAAACAGAAAATTTTATAATTTTTCTCTGTTTCGGTTACTCTGGCAAATGATAATTGAAAACAATCAATTAAAGTGCCAAGTTTTTTTTCTCCCTTTTCCCTTCTGCCCGTTCTTATTTTTAATTTTTCTCCAACAATAGATTGGAAAAAAATGAAAGAAAAAGACTGGATTTGGTTTTTTTTTTTTTTTTGAGATTGAATTTGAAACTTTCGTATCAATTACCACAAAATAAATACCAAACCAGTATGAAATTAAAGTTTTGTTGCCTGCTATTGATGTTTGACTTTGACTCGAAAGTTTAGCAAATGATTGGATTGTATTGGATTGCTGCAACAGAAAAAAAAAGAAGGAAAAAATTCCCCAAAAACTTTTTCCTTTAAAAAAGAGTAGCAGCAGCAGCTCATTGAGTATGAAAAGCAAATAACAAAAGGATAAATAGGGAAGAAAAATTCAAAATTAAGCGAGTGTTTAAATCAAATTAAATGGATTAAAAATTTAATAATCCCAGAGCTACACAAAGTAAAAAATAGTAGTAAAAAAAATAGTAAAATTTACTAATTTTTATAACAAACTAAATTCATCAAAACGCGAATAATTTTAATAGAAACACATTAAAAAAAATCTAAAATATTGAATCGAACAATAATAAAAAATAGTAGTAGAAAAGGTAGTAGAATTTTTCTAACTTTTTTAACAAGAATAAAATATAAAACAAACATTTTTCGGGAGAAATATGTAAAAAATTCAAAACATTTCATAAATGCTCATATTGGAAATTGTAGCAGATAAAGTAGTAGAAATTTACTACTTTTTTTTAAAAAAATCTGTAACAAAAACATAAATTTTAAATAAAAATATGCATCAAAATATAAAAAAACTCCATAAATAATTATATTTAAGATAGTAGTAGAAATGACAAAAATTTACTATTTCTTATAAAAAAAAAAAATTCATCAAAATTCGAATATTTTAAATAGAAATTCATTGGAAATATCAAATTACGGAAACGAACTCAAATAAAAAATTGTAGTAGAAAAGGTAGTAAAAATTTAATGATATTTTTAACAAACAAAATTATCATGAACAAAGGTTTTAAATAGGAATCGAATTAAATACCACACAAAAAAAAAAACAATTCTAAAATAAAAAAATTTTAGTGGAAATTTAATACTCCTTACCAACAATAAATTTAGCAAAAAAAAAAAATTAATAAATACAAATTTTTGTGTAGGAACAGAACTAAACAGAATGGAAGTGGATCGGATAGGTGGAAGTAAAAGCTCACTTGAGTGCAAATAACGGCCCATTGTGATACCACCCATATAAAACGATGCCCCATAGCTAACATAGGTTCTAACAGTCAATTTGAACTACTAATTTAAAGCATGATTGCCTTAGAATCAAGCGAATTAACCAGCCTGAAATTTTAATGAATTTAGCGGGCAATTCAATGTGGGGTGGGTAACACTCTATCAACTGTGCAGAAGTAATTTTAAAGTGAAGTGAAGTCTTTAGCATGCCTAACCATTATATAAAGGCCTGTGAGTTTCAATTTTCACGGAGAGATGTTGGTCCCATGGAAAAGACGCAAAATTCTGCTTCAGACCAGGATTTTTAGCGATCCATAAACACGCTTTCCTAATAGGCAGCCTAATAGAGGCAAAGTCTATATCTATGTTTATAAGTGAATTGGTGTTCGATAACAGAGTGCTAGCACCAGGTAACCTCATCGGCTACACAATTATCCGGGATGACACAATGAGACAAGGGTCGATCAGTTTATACCCACCAAAAAAAAATCTGAATGTTGATTGCCTTGGTTGATCCAGAACATATCTCCTATACCCCAGTGCTATACAGACCCCTTTTAAGTTATTTGTCGAAATGCCAAGTTTTCGGCTTGGCATTCAGCCTGCAAATGCAGTCGAAAGTGTTATAAAGGTGTTCAGTTTCACAGTAACTGGGAAACATTTAAAAAGACGAGGCCATGAGTGCCACTTCAATATATACGTAGAGTTTCGCTTGAAGAATTGTGGAGTTCTTGCTTAGGAAGTGCTTAATCTTGCTCCGGCCCCACTATTTTTGTATCTTCTTCAATAAGAATTTAGACTCCATTCCTACACTACTTTTGTGAGTAATTGTGTGGACATTTTTAATACGCGCTTGCGATAAGATTACTTTGTGCTTTGCATGTAGAATATGACTCGAATTCCACCCAAAATAGTGAGATGACGTATAAAGTTTTCTTAAAACTTAAATCTTTCCTTCCTATGAATTTAGATGGCCAGTACAGCAACTTGTCTTGTCATATTGTTTCGTCATCTTGTCTTGTTTCGTCATATTACGTGTTATTAGATTCAAAAGAGACACCATTTGCGTCGGTTATTGCTCTGTAATGCCTATGGTCCTAAGAGAAATCTGTAAATTTCTGGTTTTTCCTATGTTTTCTACGAATTTTGTATGCAAACTTTTGTTGCCGACTGTGTGATTAAAGAGTAAATTATTTCACATTCTTTTCGTTGTACACCCTCTGCTCTACAATAATATATTGAGTTCAGAGAGTAGCGGTTATTTATTTGTCTGTTTTCATTTCCCTACTTTTTTTTTTTTTTGCTTGTTTACGTTTGTTTTTCGGTTAGTGTATGTGTGTGGTTGTTAGTTGTTATTTCATTGACTCCACACACCCCCCCCTCCCCCCCAATACACACAAGAAGAACTTCATTTAATTTGCGGTTAAAGAGTTGATCATTAATTAGGCAAACTGCTGCACAAATACAAGAGAAAAAAAGAACATTAATTATGCGCCCATTTAAAGAGTAATTGATGTTGCTTTTGTATTAATTTTTGCAAAACAAGAGTTAAGAGAGCAGCAAAAATAAAGAGAAGATCAAACATACTGCGTTTAACAGAGGGAAAAACCTCGTTTTAGTTGTTTTAAAACGCTAAGGAAGGCATAATACTTCAAGAGAAAAAAAATTATGATTCAAACGGTGTTTTTATAAAGAAAATATTGAGTTTTTTTTAAATTAATTGCAGGAAACACAATTTAATTAGAAGGGGATATAAGAGGATAAATGTTTAAAGAAACTACCTTACAAAGGCTTTATTCCACGAAGTTAAAGGGGGCAAGTTTAAATTGTCTCTGCAATAGGAATCTTTTTAGGAGAAAAGTACAGCAAAAGTACAATCATAGTAAAACTAAATTTATTGTGTCAAAAAGAAAGTGGAAAAAGTATAAATATTAAAAAGAAACAATTTCTGTGGTGAAATTTGCTACAAACACTTAAGAGAGGCACCAAATGCTATTCACCAACCTATTGAGAACAGAATAAATGCGACAACGCGCCAACAAAGGCTGCTGCTCCTGAACCGATGCTGCTGCGCTAGGGCAATTTCTATTATTCCTCGCCGTAATGAATGCTTATTTTTTGTTTGCTTTGTTGCTTCCGTCCTTAAAATAATTAACACGCATGTTTCTTGGCTAAGGCACCAATTGTGTAATTGGCTCTCAGCATTCGTAGCCTCTTATTTGTTTGTGGTATAAATTGTACGTTCATTTTTGTCGCTGAGTGTATTTCGAAGAGAGAAAAAATGTAAACAAATGCTGGAGGGCATGCATCAGTGTTGAAAAATTCAGCACTTTAGTACTTTCTTCAGTACTTTTTCATTCCAAAAATACCGTAGTACCCCAGCGATGCTTTCAGTACTTTTTTATTATTACATATTTTATGTCTTGCGCTTTTCTACTACAAATGCATTACCAACATGTTCAACGCAATGCTAAAGGTAGAATTAAACTTAAGCGCCGGCTAGCCAAACGTCCACGGAACCTACGTTCGTTTTTAGAATACGAAAAGCAATGAAAACGCTTGCCGAACCGTAATGTAATTTTGGTAAGCATTTGCATTGCTCTCCATATGCTAAAAACGAACGTATGTATAGCACATTACGTTCCATTGACTCATGCAGTGCATTGTGCAGGTTTTTAGGAAAATGGGTTATAGGAAGGTGGAAGAGAGGGAGTAGTGTTTGTGGACATCTCAAGATGCGAACGGCAAGGAAACGAGTTGCTGCTGGGTGACCATAAAATGGCCAGTGCTATACCTTCACCATTAGACAGTCTACAGCAATCGTCCCCAAGAAGCCTGCAAACTTCAGCCCTAGCTTCTCACACTACTCATGTTGTGTGTGTTAATTTTTATACATAAGTGGCGGGACCTACAGTTTAAAGTCGACTCCGAACGACAAATTTCATTGAAAAGCTTTCATGACAATTTTATTTACTCTCAGAGTTTTTGCCAGAAATCTGCTGAGAGGAAGTCGCCGGGACTCGAACTCGGGCCTTCAGTCTAATAAGCCAACACACTACCTACTAGACCACGGCGACTTCAAAATGTCTATTAGATATAAATAAATAAATAGTCTAGTAGGTAGTTTGCTGGCTTACTAGACATGAGCCCACGATTCAAACCCCATGACGGACATCTCCAACAAAACGAAATGTGAAAAAATATTTCTCCGGTAACTTCCTTCTGGCAAAAACTCTGAGAGTAAATAAAATTGCCACGCTAAGGTTTCTCAAAAATCTGTCGTTCAGAGTCGTCTTTAAACAGTAGGTCCCGCCACTCATGTATAAGAGAAAAAAAATGAGAAAAATTAGGTCATAATCCTGATTGAAGGGTTATAATGACCAATTATGTATGTACGTATGTATCTTTTACAAAAGTACCATTTGATGCAAAAAAGTACTTTTTCAGTACTATTTCAAAATTTCAATTTTGCAACACTGGCATGCATAATGGCCATTGAACCCTTATTGATCATAAAAACAGAAATAAAGGAAGAGAGAGAGATAGAGAGAGGAAGAGAGAGAGATAGAGAGAGGAAGAGAGAGAGATAGAGAGAGGAAGAGAGAGAGATAGAGAGAGGAAGAGAGAGAGATAGAGAGAGCAAGAGAGGCATGTGAAAATATGGCACTTTAATATGAACAAAGTTTTGTTTGTGTTTTGAGCAAGTCTTTGTTTATTATTTTGTTTTATTTTTAGTGGAGAGCAGCGTTGCCACTGAACAAATTTTAATCCTACCAAATTTTTGTCAAAACCTACCAAAATCGTTGAAAACCTACCAGTTTTTTAAATAATGTAAATATATATATTTTTTTTGCGAAAAAGTATGACTTTTTTATTAAAAAAGTATTACATATAATTGTACATGTATTAATAAGCAACAAAGCACAACAATATAACAAAAATAATTCATTTCTAATAACATTTTTAAACTAAAAAAATACTTTTTGATCCAACCTACCAAAAATCAATTTTACCTACCATCCTACCAAATTAAAAAAATCCTACCAAATTTGGTAGGAAAAGCCCAAAACGGCAACGCTGGTGGAGAGTGCAATAAAAAGTGAGAGAGTAGAGTGTACAGAGGGTTTTGTTTGTGTTTGTTTTAAATATTTAGCAAATGTTTGTTGACCAATTATTTTGGTTTATTTTTAGATGCAAAAAGGAGAGCTTCAGAAGGACATACACAATGTTTATTACACAAACCAAATGATCAGAGTTAGAAATAAAAGAGAGAGGCAGTGAGATGACGCGTATATTTGTAAATTTAATAGCAAGAGTTTGTATCGTTTGCAAAAGTTTAAACAAGTTGTTGGCGAATACATTTGTTTGGTATTGTGTTTTATTTTGAAAGCGTAGATAAATAGGAATAGAAAGAGTGAGAGAGCAAGTATTTAGCAAATATGTATTTGCCGGCTATTTATGGTATTTTATTTTAAACAGCATAGAGGAAAGAGAGAGAGAGAGAGAGAGTATGTTCAAGTATTAATAAAAATTTATGTTTTTATATGCATTAGTGTGCGTGTGTCATTGTTTATGCATAAACTGTATGTGTGTGTATAAATTTTTAGATATGCACAGAGCACAAGTTTAGAGAGCCAATAAATTTTGCAACAGTGTTTTAAAGACTTTTAAATGTTTAGGAGAGTATTTATGCATGTGTATAAGTGAATGTAGGTGTTATTTATAGCGGATTTAATTTCGAATTTGTATTTCAGAATTTAAATTTAGAGAGCTATATTAATACAGGAAAGAAGCATTTAATAAGGCACGTAAAATACTTCATTTTTTCTTAAAAAAACAGGTTTTAATTTAAAAAAAAAATATTTTTTAATTAAAAAATCCGCCAAAAAAAATCGTTAATAAATTTATTTAAAAATTTACCAATTTTCTTTATAAAATGTGAAAGTTTTTAAAGGTTTTCCAACAAATTTGTGGTGATTTCTGGTGTTAAAAAGTAGCCATATTTCGATTTTTTTCTGTCTCTTTATTCCTTAAATTAAATTTTATCCGCATGTGATTTTATCTCCACTCCTTTTTATTCCATTTGTTCTTTATTGGTACTCCATTTTAACCAAAATGTAATTTCCAACAGGATGTGTTGAAAACTAGTAGCTAAAAATTTCTATGAATAAATTTTCTAAAATCTAATATCCGTTCTATTAGCCAAAAAGACTAGAGAAGAAAGACTCAAAATTGTGGTTTACAAATTTATGAATATTAAAACCACCAAAACATATTTGTTTTAAAAAAGTTTTCTTTTTTATTCTCTAAAATCCTTTGTGAATTTTACCATTTTTATTCTCTTTTGTTTCTTTATTTTACCAAAAAAAAAATAAAAAAACAGAACTCAACTCTTCATAATTATAAATTATTTGCTTATAAAGGGGTTCTCCTTGTATAGCCTTTTGTAATAACTTTAAACAGTTAATAAACTTACGAAATCCAAACTCAACATCATTGTAAAGTTTAGTTTAGTTTTTACTTTAGCAATTATACTGCATTATCTACTTTCTCTCTCTGCTATTATGCAGTAACGTTTATTGTTTAAAATATGAGCACTAAAGTATGTATGTTGAAATAAAATTTTTTTATTCGAAAACAACTCATTATTAACCCCAAGGCTTTTATAGTGAAAGAAAATTTTAAATAAAAAAATTCATTTTAATTCGTAACATGTGTCATGTCAAAATATACAATTATGTCCAAAAGCATTGGAATTTTATTAAAAGAATAACAAAAAATGTAAAAAAATGTCATAAAATTGAGTATATCTTAAAATTTTTTTAATTTAAAATTGTGTTTCGCAGCATGTGTCAAAACTTAATTTGAAAAAATTTTAAAACTGTTTTAAATTTATTAAAATAATACCAAAAAAAATTAAAACAAATCATTTGAATGCTACAAATCTCGGAGTATTATACTTCATACTTGTGTTTCGGAACATGTGTGAAGCCTAAAGGTAACAATACGTTCACAAATTTTGTTAATTTATCAAACAAAGTATAATTGAAATTGAAAAATCAAGAAGTTTTCTTTGAATTTTTAATTGAAAATTTGTGGCTCGTGACATGTGTCATTTTTAAAATTGTTTGAAGAAGTTTTAGACGCAGAAAAGTCTACTAATTGAAGAACTTTATTACAAATACTATAAGATCTACTAAATTTCAATTAATTTGTGTCCTAGAATATGCGATTCGTGCCATGTGTCTTACAAATTATCAGTTTAAACAGATTTAGAGCTACAGAAACACCAAGACATATTAATTTTCTATTATAATCTGTTAAAATATTTAAAATTTCAAAGCTTCCCTTGAATATAGGACCAGAAATTTTGTTATTCGTGACATACATACATACATATGTAATGCAGAAAAATCATTTTATTCAATGAAGGTTGAAGATATGCTAAAAAAAATTCAAATATTTTTCTGAAATTTAAGATTTTAGTTTAGTGATTCGCGGCTTGTTGTGTATTAAAAATAATACAGAGAACTTTGGTAAAGCAAAGCAAGCTTTGAAATAGTGAAATTTTATCGGATACTGGGTATTTCATAAAAAATTATGTTTTAGAATTTGTTCTACGTGACATGTGTCGTATTAAAATTCATGAAAAAGAGCTCCGTATAAATGGTGATGCCAATATAGGGTTAATACAATTTCTGTGTTTGATTTTGTTTAACTTTAGTGTTAATTTTTTTAACATTTTTATGAGGAAAAACTTTTCTTAAAAAGTTTTTGTTTTATTTTTGTTGGTAAAAAAAAAATTATATTTTCTCGTAAAAATTGTGTGATATTTAGCCAGTTTTATAGAGGCACTGTTCAAGCAATTGCATTCAAAGTAAAAGGAAAATAAATCGAAGCGAAGGTTTTGAAGAAGATTTTTTTTTGAACAGGAAGTGTCGGCAGCAGTAATATCAAGTAGGAAGTTGTACAAGGAAACAACATATTTGAAGGATGAAATATGGATAAATTAATTGTGTGTATAACTTAAAAGTGGGGCATTTAAATCCTGTTATACCCACGAGAGAAATATTTTTTTTTTTTAATAAAAAAAAATAAAATTTCCCCACTTAATTCATTTTTATCATCAGATTTCCTTTGTTATGTAAAAAATTACTTTAAAAACATGGTATTTAAGAAAGAGAGAGACAGAAAAAAGTAACAGTAAAAACATTTTCACTGTTATTGTCATATGTAACGGTTTTCTGCTTTTATTTACAACAATTATGCTTTCACACACGTTTGACTCGGCTCTTTACAAACACAGTCTCTCCTATAAAAAATATAAAAAAAACAAAAAGAAATAAAATAAAATCATCTCTTATAAACATGTTTTCATACCTATGCACATACACACACACATGCATACCACGAAATACACTCTCAATCTCACCTACACTCTCACATATGTATAACAGAGCAGCCTTAAATTACAAATTACTCGGTTGACCTAGTTCACACAGCTAAAAGACTTTGTTTATGTTTTAATTTCTTACTTGTTCAACTGCTCTGGTACTCTCTCTCACTCTCTCTCGTACGATAACTGTTCAGCAACATACTCTTCCTTTCATTTATTTATAACATTCAGTTGTTATTGTAAATGTATGTATTATGGCTACCAGCATTGATGCTTTTTCTTCTTAACTACATACACAGACAAGTTATAATAAAAAATCGTTTGACAGCGAGAGAGGGAAGCAAGGGAACAACTACAGAAGAGAAATCAATGATTTATAAAAAAGAAATTAAAAAAAAAAATAATGACCGCTGCCTATACACTAACACAGTATAGTATGGGTGTCACACAGGGATGGGTACTGTAATGTTAACTGGAATCATAATTTTTCCAAGCGGTTTATGGCTTTAGTAAGCCATAGCTCACGTTGTACGAAAACTATTGCAATAGTTTTGATGGCATTGGAAAGCTAAGATTTTCGGCTAAAAAATCATCCTGAACACTTTTGTTATTACTGGCCTCAGTATTCTTTGAAACTTCATCAAAAATGAGCAAATAAAAGGAAAAGAAATTCAAAATTTTCTTGAAAATAAATTTCAAACATGAAAACATTACACAGGAGCGTGAAAGTTTGAAAAATATTTAGAATTGTTATAGCAAAACATACAACCCTAAGCATCGGTATAGCGTTTCCAAATGACTCCATTTGCTATACGGAGTTCAGCCATCTTTTAAATCCTTATTCTCTAGCTTAGAAACTAACCTTTACCCATAATATCGTTTGCAAGCCTCCTGAACAAATTTTAATATGTAAAGAAAACCAATAAGCAGTTTCTATACAAGAAAATGCAACAGGAAACCGCTTAATCTCACATTTCTGACAAGGTTGATGAAGTGTAATGAAAATAGGACACCTAAAATAACTAGTAAAATCTACTACGTTTTCAAAATATTTATTTATTGTTTGTTTTCTTTTTTCAATTTAGTTTATAATACAAATTTCAACGTTTAAAAATAAAAATTCCATAAATTTCAAATTTTCTAAAAAAGGTAGTAAAATCTACTACTATTTTTAAAACTTGTTTGAATGGTAATTTCTTATGGAATCTGAATATAAACTAATCGAAATATTGAAAATGAATTAAATTTCAATTTAAAAAAAAATAGAAAAACCTACTACTATTATTGAAAGCCCCTTTTATCATTTTAATTGCAACAAAAAGAATTCATTTACAGGGTAGAGCGCATCCCAGACTGAACCAGTTGAGTCGAATTATTCAACTGCATTGCGAATAATCCTCTTGATTATAGCGATCGTAAAATAGGAGAACCGCTAAGTACGCTTCCCGAACACAACAACACCCATTTTGATGAAACAATTTTATTATTTTCATATGCTGTTTAATATTATGTCTGCCTATAGTGATTTTGTAAAATATACCGTGAAGTAGCTTTAACAAAATGGCCATAATCAACTGTCAAAGTTCGGAAGGCCTGTTGTTTGTAATTTTTAAAATAGTAGTAGATTTGGGTACATTTTTCCGATGCTTAAAGAAAAGTTGTTGCATTATTGAAAACAGTTATTAATAAGATTGCAAAACCTGTTTTAAATTTTTACAATTTAATTAAAGAAAAAAAGGTAGCAAATCTACTACTTTTTTCAAAAGTCTCTTTTGTAGACTTTTGTAGCCTTGAATTTTAAAAAATTTAATAAAGAATGAAAAATCTTTATTAAAAATTAAAAATTAATCAAAAATTCTAATTAAAATCCAGAGAAATAATGGGGAGTAATTTTGCCTAAAATACTTCCTTCTCTGGCTTTTAATAAAATACCCGCACAGCATATCATTACATTCCTTAAGGAGACTGTGTTTCTTATTTATATTTCAACACTTTCAACATTACTTTTATGCATTTTGTTTACCTTCATTTACTTACACTCTCTTAAATCTTAATTAAAAACAAACCGGTTTTGCAACACACTCTCTCTCTCTCCCTATGTCTCTCTGAATCAGTGCTTAAAATGACGATAAGTGAGAAGACATCTTAATAATAAATGTATGGCCCCCTCACCCCTAAAATACCTTCATAAGAGAGTGGAAGAGAGGATATATAAGCGCTTGCTAGTATGTGTGCAAGTGTATGTGTATGAGTGTTGTGTTTACAAAAAAACCATGTAATATAATGATGTCAACTCTTTACTTAATGCTTAGTACAGCAGCTCTCTTCTTTCTCACATTTTCTCTTCACAACTCACTTGTATGTAATGTTTCATTAAAAACACTCTATGCAAAGTTGTATTTGTTAAAGCATAAATGATTTACATACATACACAAAAATAAATATTGTTACGAAAATGGAAATGGTGTTGTTAAAATAATAAACAAAAGCTCCAAAAACAACACAATGGACTTGATCACGCATAAAAACAAAATCTCCAAAATCAAAACAATGCAGTTGTTCACGTGATCAACGAATGACTAAGCATATAGCAACAAAAACAACAGGGTTTGTTTATAAGATCGATGAATAAACAAAAATATAGCAGAAAGACAAACAAACAAAACAACAACAATTCTGCCTGGACAAAAGTAAATAAGATACACGAACAACAAAAATGGAATCAAGTTGTTTACATTTTTGGATTGTTCCCGAAGGTCGTCATCATCCTTCAAGGGCATTCATCACACTAATGATCCAGCGATATAAAAAGGCAAGACAAAGCGAGCAATGGTTGAGTTTGAATTTAATCGTGTAAGACGACGTCACGTCGGTGTGAGTTAAATCTATCGAGCTTTAATTCGGTCAGACTTGTGTGCAGACAAGTTGCGTTTGGGAAAACAGTTGTTAGTGTGGTGCAGCGTTGTCAACTTTGAAATTTTAAAACGCACCAAAATGTAGAAAAAAACGCGACATTTAAAGAAAAAAGCACCAAATTTAGAAGTTTTTTTTTAATATTTATTGAATCAATTTAAAATTAAAAATATAACAATAAGACACTCACAGCTCAAGGTTTAAAAAAATAATAATAAAACTTAACAAAAATAAAATAAATTCATTTGCACAAGATAATATACATTTTGTATATTTTAATTTTATGAATTCTGTTTTTATAAAGAGATTAACAATTATTAATAATTATGGTATTTATTCCAAGTCATTAAAGCTTATATTATCATCATTAAAGCTTATATTTTCATCACTATTATTATTATCTGGCCATAAAACAGATTTCATTTCAAATTCTGATGGTTTATAATCTTCATTACAATTAATGTGGCAATCAGCGTTGCCGTTTTGGGCTTTTCCTACCAAATATGGTAGGATTTTTTTAATTTGGTAGGATGGTAGGTAAATTTGATTTTTGGTAGCTTGGATCAAAAAGTATTTTTTTAGTTTAAAAATGTTATTAGAAATGAATTTTATAAATTATTTTTGTTATATTGTTGTATTTTGTTGCTTATTAATACATGTACAATTATATGTAATACTTTTTTATTAAAATAGTCATACTTTTTCTCAAAAAAATATATATATTTACATTATTTAAAAAACTGGTAGGTTTGCAACGATTTTGGTAGGTTTTGACAAAAATTTAGTAGGATTAAAATTTGTTCAGTGGCAACGCTGGTGGCAATTAACACTGTCAGGAAGTTGGTAAGTTTTACAACAAGAATTCTCCCGTTTTAACCCATTTATAATGTGAAGCGTTGTATTTTTTTGTACAAATGTTTTTTGCCACACTGAAACAAAAAGTTGTGTCGAATTTACTTTGGTGCCACCAAAAATTAAAAAACGCACCAAAATTTAAAGAAAAAACGCACCACGCGCCAACTAAGGAATTTTTCGCACCAAAATTTTAAAAAAGCACCCAAAATGTCGCGAAACGCGCCAAGTTGACAACGCTGGTGTGGTGCTTACAAAAAAAGGTTGTGAGCAAAGAAGAATAACTAACAAGTGTTGTTGCTTATAAAAAAGGTTATAAGCAGAGAAATATAACGAAAAGGAGCACATATTGTAAAAGATATCGTTGTATAAGTGAAAGAAGTTCGAACAGTGGCACAAGAGTTGTGCAGAAAATAAAGAATTAATTAAAAAAACAAACAGATTTATTTTTATTTTATTTGCAATCTACGAGCTCATATTTTTAACGTTTTTAAAAGGTAAAAACGTAACAATTGGTGTCAGAAGTGGGATTGCAAAATTTAAAAGTAGAAATAAATCAAGATGAAGCTCTCAGAACTAAGAGTGGAAAGGCTCAAACAAGAATTGAATAAATTAGCGCTACCAACTATGGGCACGAAGAATGAACTCCAGAGGCGGTTAAGGGAAGAACTTCGGAATCGTGGCATTGATGTAGATACTTACGACTTCGAAGACGAAGAGGAACGAGAACTACAAGCCCCTACAACCCCAAGTGGTCTTGACATGAATTCGTTGCTAACAGCTATACGGGAAGAAAACCAAAAGATATTCGAAGCTTGTAGAGCCGATAACCAGAAAGCGCAAGAAGAGAACAAAAAGCTATTCGAAGATTCTAGAGCCGAAAACCAGAAGCTATTTTCAAAACTTGAGAAGAAACTGGAAGCGGACGCGGCGAAGCTACAAGAAATGTATAGGTCGGTCAGCAAAAGGGTTACTAGTGTCGAGGAAAAGGTGACAAGCCTAGAGAAGACCGTTGACACGAAAGTAATTGATTTGGAGAAGTCCGTTGAGGGAAAACTAGTTAAAATGGAGGAAAAGATCAACAACCTCCAGAGTCAGCGACCAGAACCAGTGCGAATTACATCGGAAGGAACCAGCAGGATTAGAACTCCTTGCTTTGATGGTAGCACACCCCTGTCCGTATTCAAATTCCAATTCGAGACAGTAGCCAGCAGAAACGGATGGGACGATGAAGAAAAAGCTTTGGAACTAATCCTGGCGTTAAAAGGTCCTGCAGCCGAGGTTCTAGAGGTTATGCCGGTCAGCCGTAGAAACAACTACAATGATTTAATGGTGGCGTTACAGCGCAAATTCGGCGACGAGCATAAACGAGAACTGTACCGCATGGAGTTAAGGTGCCGAGTGCAAAAGGCTAATGAATCACTCCAAGCCTTTGCAATGGAGGTCGAAAGATTGGTGCAGCTAACATACCCCGGTGAAAACCACCCGTTGATAGATAACTTCAAGACCGAGGCGTTTGTTAACGGAATACGCGACGCAGACATCAAATTGGCGGTATGTTCTGCACAAAAGACAACCTTTGCAGAGACCGTGGCCTTTGCATTAGCTCAGGAGACCGCTCGAACGATTTCTAGACCATCAGTAGGCAAGGTTCGAAAGATGGAAGTCGTGGATGAAGACGAAAGCCTTTTAAATAAATTCAAAGAAATGATTAAACAAGTTTTGGCAGAAACTGGACAAAAGGCTAAGATTAAATGTTTCAACTGCGGAAGGGGCGGCCATTTCCAACGGAACTGCAAAGAGCCACGAAAAAGGTCAAGGTCCGTCTCGCCAGCAAGGAATGATAAACGGGCGAACCACCAACAATCTACACAAGAGTCCCCGTTAAACTAAAACGAGCTAGCACTGAGGGGCAAGTGCTGGCTCCCACAAGCAAGGGCCCCATAATCTCCATATCAGTGATGCAGCAAGACAACAACAACCTTACGGCGTGCGGATACATAAACGGCAGAAAATACACCTTCACTATAGACACCGGAGCGACGCAGTCTATCATCAGACCAGATGTAGTGAAGGGAAAGTGTGAGGCACTTAGTAACGTAAGACTACGGACAGCTACTGGAGAGTCTGCCACCGTCCACGGAAAAACAGAGGCGAAGGTGACGATAGCCAACCTCAGCGTCAGCCATGTTTTTATTGTTGCCGATATTGTGGACGAGGTAATCATTGGTGCCGATTTCATGATAGCCCATGGCATCAATTTGAATATGGGGCAACAGATAATGAGTTGGCGGAATGTAGAGATACCTCTTGACGTGGGGTACAAGCATCAAGTGCACGTCAGAAGGTTAGTTGCTGTCGAACCACAAAAATTACCACCACAGAGTGAAACGCTGATATGGGCACGCATGGAGGGAGATTGTGAGGAAAACTGCTTGTGGGTTGTGGAACCAGCGGAAATTCAGACGGATTTGTTATCCGGAAAAGCCCTCGTCAAATCTACCGAACAGAAAATAGTCCCGGTGAGGGTACTAAATCTATCAGGCCAAGAAAGAGTTATCTCTAAAAACTCCGAGGTGGGTCAATGTGCTCCAGTAGAGGCGGTAATAAACAGTGAACCATCGCTGAAACCTGCCGAGATGTCAGCCAATGACCAACAGGAATTTGGTAAAAATGTGGAGAAATGGGTGGCAGGTCTAGCAGCTTCAGAAAGAAATAAAGCCAAGAAGCTGCTAAAGAGGTACGCTTGCGCTTTCGCCACGAACAATAAAAGTCAAGGTAGGACAGCCATGGTCAAACATGAGATTGATACTGGCGAAGCAAGACCAATAAAACAAGCACCCAGAAGTATACCGCTAGCGAAGCGTAATGAGGTCAAAGAGCTAGTCGACGAAATGAAGAGGAGCGGTGTAATCGAACCATCATCTGGTCCATGGAGCTCACCTGTAGTCTTAGTTAAAAAGAAGGATGGCAGTACTAGATTCTGCGTAGACTACAGGAAGCTGAATGACGTCACTAAAAAGGACAGTTACCCGCTACCGAGAATCGACGACACGCTTGACACGCTAGCCGGAACAAAGTGGTTCTCCACATTGGACCTACAAAGCGGATATTGGCAGGTGGAGATTGCAGACAAGGACAAGGAAAAAACTGCATTCAGTGCGAATGGCGGCTTATGGCAGTTTAAAGTCATGCCATTTGGGCTCTGTAATGCTCCGGCTACGTTCGAGCGGCTTATGGAACGTGTACTAAAGGGACTGCATTGGAAGACTTGTCTGGTGTATCTCGATGACATAATAGTGATGGGCAGAACTTTCAACGAACACCTCGAGAACCTGGCAGAAGTTCTGCGACGAATATCAATGGCTGGCCTAAAGTTGAGCGTTAAGAAATGTACATTCTTCCAAAAACAAGTGAAGTATTTGGGGCATCTCGTTACAGCAGATGGCATATCCACGGATGAAGATAAAATACGAGCAGTAAAGGACTGGCCTCGTCCTCAGAGTCTTCATGAATT
Source organism: Sarcophaga caerulescens (assembly GCA_927399465.1). Taxonomy (NCBI): domain Eukaryota; kingdom Metazoa; phylum Arthropoda; class Insecta; order Diptera; family Sarcophagidae; genus Sarcophaga; species Sarcophaga caerulescens. Next base: position 114,802,274 of record OV656873.1, on the reverse strand, counting down.
ACGCAGTTTTTTGGGACTATGCACATATTATAGACGCTTTGTGCCTAATTTTGCCAGTGTGGCGGCAAGCCTGCATGAGCTCACCAAGAAGTCAAAGGTGTATCAATGGGGTGAGTCACAGGAGAAGGCATTCCAGACATTAAAGGACTTATTATGTGCCGCACCAGTTTTGGCGTATCCAGTCCCAGGGGAAAAATTTATTTTAGACAGTGACGCTAGCGGATACGGTATTGGTGGTGTACTGTCCCAAGTGGTCAATGGGACTGAGAAAGTCGTAGGGTATTATAGTCGCACACTGTCAAAGCCTGAACGGAACTACTGCGTGACCCGACGTGAGCTACTTGCAGTGCTGGAATGCATAAAACATTATCATAAGTACTTGTATGGTCAACATTTTCTACTAAGGACCGACCATTCCGCACTGCGATGGCTACTACAATTCAAGAACCCTGAAGGACAGTTAGCACGTTGGATTGAGCGCCTCCAGACTTATGACTTCAGCATTGAACATCGAAGAGGTACGAAACATGGAAATGCTGATGCTCTCTCACGCCGACCATGCAATTTAGAGTGTAAACACTGCGCGAAGGCTGAGAAGAAGGAATCCATCATCGACATCCGGCTAACGCAAATCGATGCCGAAGAAGACTGGTCTGAAGCCCAAAGGAGTGACCCAGTATTGGCAAAAATTATAGCAGCTAAAGAACAGGACAAACGGCCTACCCGAAATGAAATAGCAGCAGAAGGTCCTCTTACAAAAGCATATTGGGCACAATGGGACAGCTTAGAAGTAATAGACGGGTGCTTATATCGACTTTGGGAAAGCGCTGATGGCAAGACCTCATCCAACCTAATAGTGGTGCCTTCCTCCAAAACGAAAGAAGTCTTAAATGAGTTCCATAATGGAGCCAGTGGAGGGCACCTTGGCGTAACAAAGACCCTGGAAAAACTAAAACAGCGTTTCTATTGGGTTGGATGTCAGCAAGCTGTGGCTGATTGGATTGCAAACTGCACCCAGTGTATGGCAGCTAAAGGTCCCGTAAGGAGAAGTAGAGGTCGACTCCAACAATATAACTCGGGCGCACCTTTCGAGCGGATAGCGATGGACGTAGCAGGCCCGTTTCCCGTCAGCAACTCCGGAAACCGCTATGTACTCGTCGTGATGGATTACTTCAGTAAATGGCCGGAAGTGTATGCCATACCCAACCAAGAGGCGAACACCGTAGTAAATGTTTTTGTGAACAACTGGGTATGTCGCTATGGGGTTCCGATAGAACTACATTCCGATCAAGGCCGAAATTTCGAGTCAGCTGTATTCAAGGAAATGTGTGAAGTATACGGCATTAGAAAGACTCGAACGACGCCACTTCACCCTCAGTCCGACGGAATGGTAGAACGATTTAATCGAACCCTGGAGGAATACTTACGAAAAGTAGTGAGCGAGCAACAGAGAGATTGGGATGAACATATTCCGAGGTTCCTACTGGCGTACCGATCCGCGGTCCATGATTCCATATCTAGATCACCCGCCAAGGTTATTTTTGGGACTGAGTTAAAACTGCCCGGTGACTTGGAGTTTGGTTGTAAGCCCGCCACAGAGAGGGATGACGCACATACTGCAAAACAAGAAAGTTTAAGTGAACTTCATGAATTTGTGCGCACCCGTATTAAAATGGTAAGCGATAGCATGAAAGCCAGATATGATCGTGCAGCAAATACCAAGGGCTTCCATGAGGGACAGCTGGTTCTATTTTACAACCCAAATCGGAAGAAAGGGTTGTCTCCCAAGCTACAAACCAGCTGGGAGGGACCTTATAAAATAATTAAAAGGTTAAATGACGTCGTATACAGGATACAAAAAGCCAACAGCCCCCGAGCCAAAATGAAGGTCGTGCACATAGAGCGACTGGCGAAATATGGCAGGGGAGATAATGAGCCTATTCGGGACGAACAGGCTTAAGTGGGCGGCAGTGTTACGAAAATGGAAATGGTGTTGTTAAAATAATAAACAAAAGCTCCAAAAACAACACAATGGACTTGATCACGCATAAAAACAAAATCTCCAAAATCAAAACAATGCAGTTGTTCACGTGATCAACGAATGACTAAGCATATAGCAACAAAAACAACAGGGTTTGTTTATAAGATCGATGAATAAACAAAAATATAGCAGAAAGACAAACAAACAAAACAACAACAATTCTGCCTGGACAAAAGTAAATAAGATACACGAACAACAAAAATGGAATCAAGTTGTTTACATTTTTGGATTGTTCCCGAAGGTCGTCATCATCCTTCAAGGGCATTCATCACACTAATGATCCAGCGATATAAAAAGGCAAGACAAAGCGAGCAATGGTTGAGTTTGAATTTAATCGTGTAAGACGACGTCACGTCGGTGTGAGTTAAATCTATCGAGCTTTAATTCGGTCAGACTTGTGTGCAGACAAGTTGCGTTTGGGAAAACAGTTGTTAGTGTGGTGCTTACAAAAAAAGGTTGTGAGCAAAGAAGAATAACTAACAAGTGTTGTTGCTTATAAAAAAGGTTATAAGCAGAGAAATATAACGAAAAGGAGCACATATTGTAAAAGATATCGTTGTATAAGTGAAAGAAGTTCGAACAGTGGCACAAGAGTTGTGCCGATAATAAAGAATTAATTAAAAAATAAACACAGATTTATTTTTATTTTATTTGCAATCTACGAGCTCATATTTTTAACGTTTTTAAAAGGTAAAAACGTAACAATATAAACATGTATAGATGTAGGTAGGTGGGAGAGTGTTTTTTATTTGTTCTTTGGTTTTCATGCATTTTTAATAGAGTGAGTGTGAGAGAGTGTGCGTGTGTGTGAATATGAAAGTGGTTTTAGTTGAGTATATTAACTTAAGGTATCTATGTATCTCTTGCTCTCTAACTGTAAACGAATATTATTTTAATTAAAAGAGTAGGTGAGAAAAGATTATTATATGAGGTCGGCATATAACACTTTTGCTCTTTACCCAATGCTTGCATACATGCATACACACACAACAGTAGTATGTATGCACATTTACTAGACAGTATATTTTTTATATGCTTATGCTGCTTAAAAAATAAACTCATTTTTGTTATTGTTTTTCTCTCTAGAAAGAGAATTTTTTTTTGTTTCGTTTTAATTATTTCTATAAAAAATACATCTTCTTCTCTATATTTTTATAGAATAATATTGTTGTTGTTGTTGTTTTTATATACAGAAATAAGAATTTTTAAAAGGTATTGAATTAATACATATGCATGCATACATGCTCTTGTGTCTTGTTTATTGCAAGAGAAGTGTATTTAGGCGCCTATTTGTATGCATTTTAAAATTATTTCTTTTGTGGTTCTTTAATGTGGTTTTTAAATTGCATTTGCATTTGCAATTCTATTAAATTTTTTTGCGTTATTATCCAACATATCATATTTAATATTAAATTTTCTTTCGTATTTTTAAAAGCCACAATAAAATATAAATTGCTTGAAAAATGACACGAATTAAAATAAAATTTTAATTATACATACTAATATGGCACCCATATTGTTATTAAAAATTTCTTAAAACTTCAGCTTTGAGGACTTTTGTTAAAACAGTGGTATTTTTTACTACCTTTTCAAAAGTGTTTAATTAAAAATTTTCTCTTTGCATACGCTCATGTAATGTATTTCAAGCAAGCAGTACATAAAAATATCTTTATTATTTTTTTTTTTTTGATTGTAGCTATTCGATAACTGCTTAAAAATAATTTTTTTCTTCTTTTTAGACTTTGCTTTTAATTAAAAAAAAATAAGAAAATAGTAGTATCTTCTACTACCTTTTTAAAAATGTTAATTTATTTTATTAATTTATATTTTCATCTATCCTAACAATTTTTTAACAACTCCTCCGTATATTTGGGGTCCAAAAAATATTATAAAAATATTAGTAGATTTTACTACCTTTTTAAAAATTTTAAATATTTTATTGTTTTATATTTTCATACACCCTGACATATTTTTTAATCTCTCCCCAGTATAGTTGAGATAGGAATTCATTCCAAAAAATTCATTATAAAAATAGTAGTAGATTTTATTACCTTTTTAAAAATGTTGAATTCTTATTATTGTATTTTATTATACAGTCTTACCAGTTTTTCAAAAGCTGTTATTCATAGTTCTTTAATACAATTTAAGTTAGTTATTTAACACAATTTAAAAATAGTAGTAGATTTTACTACTATTTTAAAAATGTTAAATTTTTATTATTTTATATTTTTTAGACATCCCTAAACATTCTCCGAAAGAAACTTCGTTTCAAAAAATCTATACAAATTAGTAGTAGGTTTTACTACCTTTTTAAAATTGTGAAATTTTTACAATTTTCTTTTAATTTCTTTAAAGCTGCCCTAAATAGTTTCTAGTTTGAAAAATCATTGAAAAATCATAAATAAATAGTGGTAGATTTGTAGTACCAAATCTCGTTTCCAACGAATTATTTGTATTAACTACAGGAACTTTGTGAGTGATTGGCTTGATGTGATCAGCTCTTCACTGATGACACTTTTCTGAACCGTGTCTAACACAGAGCTTCAACCAAGCATAAAGCAAAGTAAGTCTTAATTTGCCCGTTTGGCCAGACTTCAAGTAGAATTTCTTGCTATTCGAGGAGTAGTAGAAATATAGCTGCTTCTTAAAGCTGCAAGTGTCAGTTCTATAGTTCAATCGTTCAGAATACATTCCATACAAATAAAAAACCAAAATAAGGATCTTTGCTACCATTTCAATTCGCCATGGTGATGGATAACACCATGTGCGAAACTTTGCACAGAGAAGAAATGAATTGTAGGGAGTGTCTCACAGCAACACAAGGATTGTGCCTACTTTAGGCATAGATAATACACCCAACAATTGAAGATCCTACATTTTTTAAATTTATACACCCAACATTAAGAAAATCTACGAGAAAATTTAAAAAAAAATTTTATTTTTAAAATACCTATTTTCTCCTTTAAAAAAAATTTTCAATTTTTTTTATTTTTTATTTTCTTATCTGTTGTACTGTGTAAAATGCTTTTCATTTAACATTACTTAATTTCTTTTGTTGTTTTATCGCATTTATTATGCTTAAAACACTACCAAACACTTACACAGACGTTCTTATTTCCAATCTCTCTCTCTCACTTTCAATTTAGTGTGCTTTTCTCTCACACTCTCTCCATACAATACCGTTATTTCTTATCTAACACTTTAATAGACTCATACTGCTGCTGCTTTGATGCACCAATATGCCTGTTAAACAATAACAAAGAATTCATAGCGCTCCTTGCTTTATTTTTTACATTCTCTTTAATTTTTTTCCTGGATTTTTTTCAACTGCACATGTAGGGAAATACCCCCATAGTGTATGTACGTGTACATTCACACTCAGACATGTGTGATGCTAATGGTATGTACATACATATGTATGCGTTTGTAATGTTTGCATTCAGATGCAGTTTTCAGTTCCTTTTTTTGTTTCAAAGAGAAAGACAACAAGGAAAAATGAGAGAGAAAGAGAGAGAGAGAGGGAGTATAAGAGTGTCATTATTTATGGCTTTTTAAAAATGTGCGAATTTTTTTCTATGGCTTAAAATTCCGTTAGTTTTTTACATGTTATTTTTTTACTCTCTCTTTCTCTCTCTTTCTATTGTTTTTTTTATGTTAAGTCCTTTGCAGTGTGTGTGTTTTTCTTTACTTGATTTTTTTTTCATTGTGTAAGCTTATGTGTTCATTTCTTTACGTAGGATGATACGGTTTAAGAAAAAACTGGATTTCCATGTTATTTAACGGGAATCGTTTATTAAGTTGTTATTGTAATGCCTTCTTCTCTCTCTCTTTGTTTTTATAGAAGAATAGTTTTAAACAGCTTAAAAGAATGTTTTTTTCGTTCTATGTTTCCAAACTATTAAAAATAATGAAATTGGTAGTAAAAAATCTACTACTTTTTTATAAAACGGCCTTAAATTCTTTATTTAGTGCATAATAAGTAATTAATTTTCTTACAAAAATTTTCTTAACAAATTTAAGGTTTAGAAAAAAGTAGTAGATTTTACTACTTTTTTCAAAACCTTAAAAATTAAAAAAGTCATGCAGAATATAAAATTCTTGCTTGACTAAAGTATTAATTTTAAGAAAAATTCTTTTCAAATCGTTGTTTTGAAATTCAAAAAGGAAATAGATTTTACTACTTTTTTCAAAACCCTAAAAACTAAAAAAAGTCATACAGAATATAATTCATCCTTGACTAAAGTTTTGATTTTAAGTAAAATTCTTGTAAAATTCGTTATTTTAAATTTTCAAAAAGGTAGTAGAATTTAGTACTTTTTCCAAAACCATAAAAATTAAAAAAAAAACATGCAGAATATAATTCTATAATTGACTAAAGTATTAATTTTAAGAAAAATTCTTTTAAATTTCGTGGTTTTGAAATTCTAAAAAGGTAGTAGAATTTACTACTCTTTTTAAAACCCTAAAAATTAAAAAAAAGTCATACAGAATATAATTCTTCCTTGACTAAATTATTGATTTAAAAAAAAATTCTTTTTAACGTCGTTGTTTGGAAATTCCAAAACGGTAGTAGAATTTACTACCTTTTTAAATTTGTATAAATTTTTTTCAATTTTTTCCATTTCAACAAACTTCTGTTGTTATTTGTCTGTGCAAAGCCATGGAAATTTTTTTTATCAAACACACTCCCACAGTACCTTCTGTACGCATGAATTATGAATGATACAAATAGACTTGCAAATGACTGCCAGGCAAGCATGTATTGATATTCATATACATAGTGTGGAGCAAGAAGAAGAAGATGAAGCGAAAAAAGATAAATGACATGTTCTTTGTCTTCAATTTCCTTTTGGTATTATTTGCGCCACGCTATGAATACGTTTAAAAAGGGATTTTCGTCTTAAATGGTTGTCATAAAAGCAAGAAGAAAAACAAGACAATTTTCCCAAAAGCAAAAACTACATTGAAGGGTGACAGAAATATAGGTTTTCTGCTTATTTGTAATACCAATCACAACAACAACAATAAAAAGAATTTATTTTAAAAGTATTTTGACTTTTGGGAACAATAAAGAGGGATTTTTAAGGCATTTTTAAGGAAAAACTGTGAAAAAGTATGTTTTCCTGTAGTTCTTTTAAATTTCGAAATAATTTCACCAAAATTGCATTTAATTTGTAAAAAATTTCTCCCTTTTCATATAAGTTTTCCAAGCATTTATAATATCCTGTGTGTGCTATCCTGTGATGAAAGTAGAGGGTGTAGAAGGTGAATAAATAATTTTGTTTCACTAAAAATATCCCTGTGTAGCCAAAAATAAATTGGTTTGTTCGCTGACCAAAATAATTACCAAAAAAAAAAAAGAAGAAAATGAAAAATTTTTATCAAAAACGTAGCAGTAGAGGAAGGAGAAAGGGGATTTCGGTCAAACAAATTAAAAAATAAAATAAAAGATCTCAGAAACACCCCATGTTTATGGCAAAATTACGATAAATAAAGGAAGAGTGCAAGAGAGAGAATGGGAGAGGGAGAGAGAGCGTGTGTGTGTGTGTGTGTGTAAATAAAGCAGGCAATTTATCTTAAACAAAGTGAGTGAATATTACAGTAAAGAACAAATTTTGCTGTTGAAAATTCCAAGATTCTAGCAAAATTGCAGCGACAATTCTTTTCTCCACAGTCCCTTCAGTTCTATAAAAACTTTGCATAAAAACCTATGACTTGAAGAGTTCAGTCAAACTTACTTTCCTAATTGATCATTACGACCCTGTAGTGAGTATTACAACCCCTAGCTTCTCATATTAATGGCACGAAACACGTGAGGTAAATGGCAGTTTACTGCTCCTACTCCCCTAAAGCCACAGCTCCTCCAGAAATCAATTGAGCGAACACCAAGTCAATCGGCATAGTTTCTAATACGGTAGCGGACCTATGACAATGGATTCTAGTGTAATGGATGATCAGATCTGATCAATATTGCACGTGCTCTCATGCCGTCAACGAAGATGAACTTCTCTGTATGAAAGCAGGTGATTAGCTAAAGCAATACGGAAAATTATTTGAAATGATAAAGTGCCTTAGTTCTGTAGTCTATTGGTCCGATAATTCATTCTCATTGTTACAGAATCTACGTGTTGGGCTCAAGACAACCCCTGTAAACACCTGTCAAAAGACTGGCTATCAATCTCTGGTTATTCCTGAAATAGTATGACGCGTGACTCAGATCTCCCCATTTTTATAGTTTCCAAATTAAAATGTCTATTGCCTTAAATCTACTGGGTTTAAGAAGAGGGCTTTAGGACACGTCAGTGAAAAAAGCTTAGCCATCGAGGTGTTTATTTGAACCTATCTAGAATTCCTACCAAACCAATGTCACATGCTGTGTATTGTGAAAAGAAAAGTGAACTTTTACGTGGCACTGAAATTCATTCTTCTGTCGATCGAAATAATTTGACGCCGTTACGTCAGTTCCTTCAGCAGAAACTCACTAGACTAGGCAAGTAGGTAGGTAGTTTAGAGTGATAGCTTTGCCAAAAGCCCACTTGAGCCCACGCTTACCGGTGGTGCGCCTTCTATATATCCAACGAGGGCTAGGTGAATCTACCGCTGGAGCAGTACTCCTAATTGATCCAGGATAGGTTGGCGTCCGGAAAGAATTTCCGCGTAATAGCCAACTTAATCGAGGTAAGTGTGGTATTCAAGTCAATTGGCGAAGTTTCCGGAAGGAGTGCATCAGGCTCTGGCGAGCTCATCGGCTCTGCAATTTCCCGGAATATAACTGTGCCCAGGGAGTCTAAAGAGACTTTTAGATGCGTAGTAAACATGAGGTTTTCCCCTTAAAAGGTATTTTTTAATATGAATTCAAACAAAGAATTTTCCATTTGAAACACGCTGTACATCAGGAGTGTTACATTTTTATACACACACTTAAGCATGTAAACTCACTCACTCTCTTTCTCTTTTTCATACTTTCGTTGTGACTGTTGTTTAAAGCATGAGAACATAAAATAAATGATTACTGAGCTATCATCACACACAGTTATTTATAAATACAATACAAGCATGGATGTGTGTATGCGTGTATGAGTACGAGAGTAAGTAAAAAACGTATAAGCATTCCTGTGATTATTCATACAAGTGCTTGCATGTACATATGTGTACGAGTGATCTGTGTATCCATTTATACTGCGTAAGTAGTAGTAGATATCCTTGTTTTCTTTTTTATTTTGTGTAAGAATGTGTGTGTGTGCTATGTATGTATGCATGTATGAAACAATTTTTATTCATTGAATTTTTATTGACCAGATTACTTTTCTTTGTATAATAAAAAACAGTTATATTAACAACAACAACAAAAACAATTCGAATAATATTTTATGGATTATGCAGTAAACAGCCAAACACACATTCATATATCCAACATACATCAACATACTTTCATACACAGGCACACGTATATATATACGCATCCATACACACATTAATAATATTCATAAATTCATTTGTTGTTGTTGTTTTAGTTTTATTGTTGTAACCTTTTGAAGAGATTCATTTATTCATTCATACAGTCAATCTACACCTTTGGGTTACACAAACTTTATTACAGTTGCTCTCTCTCTCTTTCACTCCCTTTCTCTCTTTCTTTGTACTGAAAAGCCTTTAAACTGCCGTTATAGGATGAGAGAGAGAGAGAGTGAGAGCGAAGAAGAAGAAATGATTTCTTTGATTAAAGTTTAATTGGTTTTACTGTTATACAGTTATACTGTTATACAGTGTGTAGTCGACCTTTATATGCCTGGCTTGGCAGTTATTTACGAAGAAAAAGAGAAAAAAACGAAATTGAGAGGCAGCTTCATCAGTATTTATTGAGTTCTCGTTTTGGGGACAAAGGAAAATTAAAATTTTTATTACAATTTCGGTTCTTTTTTAACTGGCACTGTTTAATATTTATTGAAAGAAAAACCTCCTCTATTTTATGATACCTATTAAAGCCTGAAAACCTTTAAAAACAAGTCAAATGAAAAAGCAAACGCAAAGAGGGATAAAGGAAACGCTGTAATAAGTGTTCATACAGAGATTTAGCTGAGTTTAGGTGATATACATAAAAGGCTACCACTGCTCCTTTCTTCGAGCGATATGGCGACAATAACTTGATGAATATCGGTTCCCAAATACTGGAAAATTAAGGGATTATCTGTGAAGATGTGGGGTCATTTACATAGGCCCAGAAGAAAAAGTTTAATGGCACCAAATTACATCTGGGTGGCCACTACTAATAGTATGTAGCCACTACTAATAGTATGTATTTGCGACCATTTAAGAAATAGTACACCATACAGACTATATGCAAATGGTAGTCCAGAGCGTGCTCTTTCCAACCGTGGTAGTGGGATAGCTGAACTAATTTTGTGAGTCGAGCCAAAACGTTTCGAATAACAGCGAAAAATGGAAAAACAATATTTCTTACGACTACTCTGAGAGTTAAATAAAATTGCCATCGAAAGTTTGCCTAAAATCTGTCGTTCGAAGTCCACATTAAACTGTACTCACTCGTAGATAAAATAAACACACACAACATGGGTGGTGTGAGAAGCTCGGATGTAATCCTGACTAAAGGTTGTAATGACTAATTAAGTAAGTAATTAATTAAACCCTTGGTATTTGTGGATAAAAAAATAGGTCATTGTAACATTCATAAAGTACTTGCTTGCAGTCTGGCTGTTTGCAATACTGCTCTGGTTGGCCATGCAATTCGAGGAAAGCGGACATTTAATCGAGTTATTAATAATATCTACGCCTTGAGTGTGATTTACCTTCCTAGGACTGTAACACGTTCATAAAGCAGATTTGCCAGCCTTACTGTCACCAATTCAACTCTTTGCATCAATAGAAGATCAGAGGGAGGATGCCATTGAAGTGCATCAAATAAGGAATTAGTTGGAGTGGAAAAAAGGACTTTTTTCTGGAGAGAATTTAAAAAATTTTTCTTAGAATTTTTAAAGAACTTTTTTCATTTCGTTTTTTCCTTTATTATCTGTTTCTTCGTTTTGGCAATTTGTGTTTTATTCACCCGCTTTGTCAGTTCATGCTGGTCTTAAGCTATTTGCTTGCTTCAGTTCTTTTTTTCTTGTGAATTTTCATTTTATTGTACGCTTAACTTTTCAACTGGACTTCCTGTCTATCATTAAATATTTGAGTTGCTGTCTGTTGATGGTAGTTTTTTTTTAAGAAGACTGTGAAAGCTATAGAAAACTGCAGTATTTTTTTCAATTTTGAAAGTATTTTTAGTAAAACAGGTTGTGTTGCGTTCCCAAGGCTTTAACTAAATTATTCGAAATTTCTCTCGAACTCCCAAATCCTTTTAGTGAGTAACCACTGTATTATCAACCTCTTTGGTATCTTTTGTTGCTTGATACATATCAATATTTTCGTCTTCTGTTTTTTGTTTTTTGTCAGAATAAAAAAAGTGAGATAGGAAATGAAAATTTCGTTTCATGTCTTCAACGGCAAATTGTTGCAGTCACACAGGTTCACAGGGTGTTAAATTTTCGTTGAACCATCCATTAATTTTGATTTAAAACGAATGCAACAGCGAATACAAAAAGAGAGAAACAAAATCACACGATAAATTGTGATTAAAAGTGAATTAAAATCAATCACAATTAAAGAAACTTGATTAATAAAAAAAAAACAGTAGAAGAAGAAGCAGAGACATTAAGTTAATTATGGAAAATATTACAATTTAATAACAAAACGATATAAAAGCACTTAAAAAGGGACGCAAAGCCCCCGTTTTTTTTTTTTTTTTGTAAATTGTAATTTATAATGTGTGAATAAGGATCAATAATAAAGTGAGACATGATTTCAAACAGAATCCTGTGGAAAACACTGAAAAAAGCTTGTAAAAATCTGCATAAAAAGTTGTTAATTTCTACCACAAACATAAAAAAACAATTAAAAACAACTCTCATTAATCCAATACTATTAAAATGTTTTACAACAAACACAACAACAACAACACCAACTTTGTTATTAAAAACATTATAACAACGACGTATTATTAAAAACAGCAAAAACATGTACATACTACCGACATAAAGGCATTAATTATATTCATTACACGACTGGATATCATAGATTCTTTTAAATTCTAACATAAAACATTATAGATTTACAAAGAAAATCACTTAAAACAACTTTTTGCAAAAAGTACTTTTTTTGGTACTTTTTAAAAATATAAAAAATAGCCGTATTTCGCTTATAAATGCTTTAAATAGCTAAATTAATATATATTTTCCAAATTTTTACCTAAAGGTTCTTAATTTTTATAAAAGTACTTTTATGGTGCTTTTAAAAAATAGTACATTTTATATTACACATTCAGTAAACGTATCTAATAGCTAAAATAACATTTTTAACACATTTTTTTAAAAAATATACTTGTTTTGGATATTTTTATAGAAAAAGTATTTTTTTGTTAGACACTCTAAAGACATAAAATAAGATATTTTCCATATTTGTATTAAAGGGTACTTTAATTTGGAAAAGTACTTTTTTTTGTTGCTATTTTTTGAAAATTAAAATATGTGTGATATATCATTAAAATGTTTTATTCATTTGAAAAGCTCATAGTTCCCGTTATCTGTGCAATATAACATCGTTCATCCCTGGGTGGAAAGCATTCGAAGCGTCCAGTTTTCAATGACTCCTACTTACTAATAAATTAGTCTGAATTTGACCGATGGCATGGGTTATGTCGGCTTTGAAAGCCCTTGTGGCTTATTCGCATAAACGTATGACTTAAGAAGATCACACAATAAAAAGTCTAACTGGGTTAAATTGAATCCCGCTGATTAGGTGGAAGTGATACCACGTAAGATGACCATGCCCTCAAATCAATAGTGCAGGATATTAAATGTGGGATGTGCTGTATGGCACGTAGTACAATCCTGGTGAAACCGCATGTCGTTGGTCACCAGATTATTCAACTAAGGCCAAAAAAAAGTTGGTAATTAACGGCCTACAGTGCACGCAGTTAACAGTGATGACTAGCCTCATACTCAAAGATATATGGGCCGATGGCGCCCACATCAAATGGATGGGATCCACACCTACACAGTGACTTTTTCGGGATCTCACGTGCATTGGCATTGTCCCAAATTTGACAATTTTGTTTGTTCATGCAGAGATGGGCTTCGTCACTGAATATGAGTTTTCGATGAAAATTGCGGCCAATTGGCAACTGTTCGGAGAACACAGATACATAGTTTCTTATTGTCCATAGTGATTAACACAGCCCTGCATGGGTTTTGCAAATAAGATGGCTACAGGTGTTTCCGAAGGCATTTTGCGTGCCGAACACGAATCTGGATTCAAAAACTTTCCATCACGTCAGGTTTTCGAGAGAAAGGGTGCTGAAACCCTAAAAATAGCGTTTTTGGCCATATTTGAAAAATTGTAGAGCTAAACACTGACGTGCTAGAACCATCGCTATTGTCAGAAATTGACAATAGATCTTTGCTCTTTAAAATGAGCCCAAAGCCAAATTGATTGCATGCACCCTTAAAGTAGGGGGTGGGTTTATGTCAAGAGGTGGAAGAGAAAAAGAAACACATTACGGAGGTTCTTAAAAATTAATCAGATTTACTTGAAAATTGTTACTCAGGGGTTTTTGGGGTCGCTGATTACAGATCTTCATTCAGATTTAAAAAATTCATAATGGCGGTCAAGTAAATCTGATTAATTTTTATAAACCTCGACCGCCATATTGGATCCGTTTTGGAAAGTTTTTGAACCCAGATTCGTGTTCAGCGCGCAAAATGCCTTCGGAAACACCTGGAGCCATCAAATTTGCAGGGCTGTGTAATTGACAATTAATTTGGTAGATATAGCTTCAACAAGATGGATATTATTAACTGTAAAAATCCCTGTTGGACACCCCAATATAAAAATCTATATCCTGATATCACTGTACAACAAATATTGAAGTATTGAAAATTTGAAGCAATCTCTTTAAGAAAAATTGTTTTAAAATTAAACTTTAAAATAAATCTGCTCAAAACATGAATTAAAGATTTAAATTTTTAACTTGTTTTTCTTCTATTATTTTAATTAATTTTTTAAATATTTTTTTTATTGGGGTTTCATTTAATAGACACAATCTGTTTTAACAATTGTGCAAAAATAATACGATTTAAGCCAACTTTTGTGTTGAAATTCCTTTTTCGAAATGCATTTGTAAAGTTCAAAGCGTTTTAATTAAAAATGGATTTAACAACTTTGGCGATATTAAATGGAGAGTTTTTTTTCTGTTTTTAAACCTGATTATTATTATCATTAAAATATAAAAAAAATTACACAGAAAAAAGTATAAAAATTTATAACTCAGTGGACAGCGGCCATTGCGTCAGCGGCAAAATTATTGTATTTATTAAAAACATCAGTCTTCTCGGATTTTTTATTTTTATTTTATTAATATCATGTATTTCAGAACGTATTAATAATTAAACAAACATATACACATTAAAAGAATATTGTTATTATTTCATGTGATAATCTCCATCACATGCAGGAAATGGTCAATAAAATAAGGACAACTTTAGAAATAAGAAAATTTTTAAATCGCTTTAACAATTGAATACAAAATAAAAGACCTATAAGATCAAACATATATTTCAAATACAATTTTTAAAACAACCATTAAAAGCCATCAGTTTTTTCACCACTACCCCTGTCTTTATTACAAATACATGCTGCATTAAAAATTTTAATTCAAAAATTAAAAAAAAAACCAATTATTATTAAAGCAAACAACAAATAACTAAAATAAATAAATAAAAATAAAAAAATATGTTCCACCAAAAAAAATAAAATAAAAATGAAGCATATTTTTAGCCGTTTTAAAAAAAATAATTAAAATTATATTTTCTAAAGCCTAGCAAATTAATTGAAGTCAAAATAAATCCCGAATGCTTACCTTTAAAATTCAATAGAATTAAAGCCTAATGTTAGACATTTAAATTAAAAAAAAAAAAATACAGTAGACTTTTAGACTTTTAAAATGTAAAAAAATTCAAAACAACTAATTTCGATTTGAAAAGAAAATTCGCTAAGAGCCTTAAAATGAAGGAATGTAAAGCTAAACAGAACACACTTGAAACCATGATTTCGATGAAATTTTTCTTTCACTGGAATGCTTGGATCTTGGCCCTGAATGTTGTTTAAATTTCCTCCTTTGGACTGGTTGTAGCAGTCGAATTTTTTTTAATAGCTTTCAACCCATATTTTTGGAGGTTTTTGGCAGCATTTGGAAGTCGCTGTAATCTAGTAAGTAGTGCGTGGTGTTGGCTTATTAGACAACAACCAGTGGTTCAAAGCCCAGCTCAGACAAGACAATCAAAACTAAATAGGAAAAAATATTTTCTTCGGCGACTTCCTCTCAGAAGTCTTCTGCTAAAAACTCTGAGAGTAAATAAAATCTCAAGTCTGTGGTTTGGAGTCGATTACAATGCTGTAAGATCCTACACTCAAGGTGGATAATGTGAGAAACTAGCTTGTAATCCTCACTAAAATGTTGTAAAGACCAATTAAGAAAGTTAAGTAAGCCGACAGTTTTAACAGATTGCTGGTTTTGATGCCATTAAATGAAGAAATTTCAAATAAATTTATAGAAAGATTTTTTAAAAACCTTTAAAATACTTTTAAAGGGATTCTGAAGTTCTAAGCTTTAAAGACAGATTTTCCCCGTTTTTCTGTTTCGCTATTGCTGTTAAATAATGATGTCTCCATATAATATCGTATAACAGTAACTGGCTTTAGGTTTCAT
The DNA here is from genome assembly GCA_927399465.1 of Sarcophaga caerulescens. NCBI lineage: Eukaryota > Metazoa > Arthropoda > Insecta > Diptera > Sarcophagidae > Sarcophaga > Sarcophaga caerulescens. The sequence continues at coordinate 114,786,414 of OV656873.1, read as the reverse complement.
AGCCTTTTACAACGATGATTGACTTTTTTTGTTGCTGTTCGTTTTCAAACCATTTGTAATCCAATTTGTAGATATTGTTCCTGCAACTAATACTACACAATTGCTACTGCTGCTGCTGTTGTTGCTACCATGGCTGGCTTATATTGCATACACTCGGCAACCAACGTATACAGCAACTGTTGGGTATACAACTGCTGGGTATTGTGTGGCATTTATTTTGCAATTTATATCACTCGGGTTTTAATATGGGGTTACTATATACACATTTTTTTAAACTCTTTTTTATATTTTTCTTTTTCGTTGTTGTTTTTGTTTTTGTATGTCCTTTTTGCATTTATTCAACTGTCAAATTTACACATGTTCTGTAAAAATGTAATAAAATGTTGAAGTGGATAAAAGAGAGCACCAGAAACAACAACAAAAAAAGAGAGAAAAGCAGGCAATAAATGCCGTGCCCCTAAAAGCATGCTGTGAACTTTAAAATAAATTGTGTATGTGGAAAAACGAATGAGAGATTTTCAATGAATTTAAAATTAAAAAAAATGTATTAAAAAGAAACGAAAAAAGATAGAATAAAAATCTGCATTTAAATCCACATCAAATAATACAGGGAAATCTTGTTGACACTCTTGGCAAAGCAATGCAAAGCGAGCAAAACAGAGAGAGAGAGAGCGAAAGCTAGAGGAAAACAAATCCTCTTTTTATTTTCTTTAATGAAAATCTATAGCTTCTCACACTTACACAAAGGCTAAAAACACCAGCAACTAAGGCACCTAGAACTTAGACAATCAAACATACGACCCAGCTTGTCCTAGTCCTACAAAGCTTAAGAGAAAAGAGTTATGCAGAGAGCAATAGCTTGTATGGACGACAGAGAGCTTAAAACCACACCAAGATTCACAATATTCACACAATATTGTTTACAAAACTCTCGGCTGTGCCATATCATCAAAGCTAGTCGGGGTTGTTGTATACACATTCTGATTGTATTGAAATTGCACTGCAATTGTGCATTGAAAGGGTTTTTTTATTAAAGCTTTACAAGCAGCTTATCTAGGAAAGAAGAAAGACAGAGGTGAGACGGTAAGAGAGAGAATTTTGTTTTTATCACCAGCAATTATTCATGGGAATATAAGAGCAATAGTACACAGGGTGTTGCAATTACCAGCAAGTAAGTTAATCATCTCCATGTCTTGAAGGCTTAGACCGCTCGTAAGAGAACTGGATAGTGCCAGCAAACGCAGATTACGCGGAGATCGTTGAGGCAGCTGTACGATTTGCCTTTGAAAACTTTCCCTTTATTTTCACCTCATTTCCTTACACCGTGTATGCACATATTTTAAAGACACAGACAGTAATTTTTGAAAAAAAGGACGACCACTTATAAAAGGATAATGACCACTAAAAACATTTGCGGTTGAGTATTTTATACGGTTGATTACGATACTATAGAGACCAATGCGATTGAGACAAGGAGAAAAAAACGAAACGAAACAAAACGAAAAAGTAATGGAAAAGTCTAGCATACGCTGCTAAACAAACAGGCATTAAAATCACGAAACGTTTGAAATAATGAGATAAACATTGAATTGGACAGAGCAAAAGAGAGAGAGATAGAGATAGAGAAAAAAAAGAATAAAAGTAAAACACAGTAAATTGCCTTGGAAACTTAAAAAAAAGATTGCAAATAATTGGTTGCCATAAAAAAACAAAAGCGTTTCATTAGAAAAATTAAATTCAAACAAAGAAAAAAAAGGTAATTTCTCTAAAGGTTTTCAATGGTAAAAAATAAATAAAAAATTAAAGCCTACTTTTAGGTGTTTGCCATATTGCAGTGTTCACGATTCAACAATATTTGCTTTAAAATTCTGCAGATAAATAACTTTAAAATCTATTAACGTAAGCATAACAAGGCCTACTTTTAGGGGTTCTAAACTTACGTACAACTAAAGCGTACTTTTAGGCTGCACATATTTTAAAGACAAATTATGATTAGAAGCAACAGCCTATTTCGTCCATGTTCATGAATGGTGAGGATTTCTCAAGGGAAATTTCAAATCATCCAAAGGTTACTCTTAAATAGCTTACGGGTCTTCTTTGGAAATTGCTCACGGAGCAATGTTGCAGGCCTTAGGTATTCGGATTGGTTCGATTAATTTGTATATTTTCCACTAGTTTTACAGAGAATTTCAATCTCGTTAACAGGAAAAAAGTACGTGCAATATTGCTAGTCCCTGCTGGACATGTATGGATAAGAAGAGGACCGACTCACTTCTGTCCCTAACTCGCATGGCGGTCATCTACAGCGATTCCTACGAACCTAAAACCAAAGTCGTACCATTTATTAGAAGAAGGAAATTTTCTAAACACAACAAAATAAACGATTCTTTGATGAGGTAATACAACACTGCATCAAAATATCTGGGAATAATACCCTGGACAGTAATCTGATAAGGAAATATCAAGTGGCGCGAAACATGTCTCATAACGACAGCAAAATCTGGCCACTATAACCTAGAATTATGTATTGGATGTATACCATGATTGTCCGGAGAGATATGCCAGATACAAGGCCATTGTCTGTTCTGGCAGGACAAAATTAGTAAAAGTTAAGGAGACTCGCATGCGTTGCTTTGCCCGTGGCAATGAGAGCATGTCTTACTGCGCAGATGGAGGCAACTTTCCTACAGGATTCAAGCCAATGTATATATTACGGCGCTATCTTCGGTCCCAAATAAAGCTCGACCATAAGGAAAACTGTTTTGGAATCCTTGATACCATGGCTTAATAGAAAGTACAGAGGACAAAACATACATAGCAACACTATCTGACAGTCAAACCGTCATATGAGCACACAACCCAAGTGACATTAAGGCCAGCTTTGGAAGGGATTGCCTATGCAGCTTTTACGTGATGAATATGAGCTGAGGATTGCCTGGAGAGAAGTCAAATGAGAAGGGCAGAAGCTTGCGAGGAGAGCAGTTTCCATTCTGTGGACTGGGAACGGATGTTTATAAAGGTATATTCAACGAGTGCAAATAAAATTGCTAGCAGAAGTTTCTCAAAAATCTGTAGTTCAGAGTCGACTTTAAACTCTAGGTCGCGCTGTCGCTCATGAATAATATCAACTCACGTACAGCAAGGTTGATGTGAAAAGCTAGGTTGTAATCCTTCCTAAAAGGGTTGCAATGACCAATTAACTAAATAAGTAAGTAAAGCATACTTTAGGGACCTCTAATTGTAATAATCTACTCAGGTTTATTTCTAGGAATGCTTACAATAGAAAGTGATGGTTTAATTGAAATATTTAAACAAAATTTAAATCTTTTCAAATTATAGTTCTCAATATAAAAAATTTTGAATAAAAAAATACAAATATGTTGCATACTTAAGGGCAAAAGTCAAAGTGTATTTTTATTTTCATTTAATATTCATTTAAAAATTTAATTCCATTTAAATAAAATGTTGAGTATTAATGTTAAAATTTTAATCTCTTTAGTTTTAAAAATAAATTTAAAATCCTTTAAATAATATTTAAAATATTATATTTTTAAAATATTAAATCGTAGGATAAAAAAAAATTTCGTTTTTATTATTCCTTAAGGCTTTTTATTAAAACATTTCGAAAAGATTTTCTTTCTGTTTTATTTAAAGATTTCATTTTCAAAAGCATTACTCATAAACAATTAAATAAAATCCTTTTTTTCCAACTGTTTCCCTCTCCCTCTCTTTCCGCGTCTATCTGTCTGTTTTATTTTTTAAATCAAATGAAATGACATAGCAATTTAAGAGAGAGGGAGAGAGAATAAAAATAAAATTTTTATTTAAAAATCATGCTGCTGCCTGAAAAACATTTAAGGCCAGAGCGTGTGGAAGGGGAAGAAAACACACACAGGATGAAAGCATTTTTGTATGTTTTTTGAGGGCAAAGGGGAGAAAATAATTTTTCTTGCTTTTTTTTTTTGTAGTATTACAGACAATAATATTATAAGCACAGATGGTTTAAGGCAAAAAGGTGCCTTAAATATTAGTATAAAACTTAACCTAACCTAACTTTTTCGAACTTAACCTAAAAATAACCTACAAATAGTGATTGGAAAGGGTATCGGAACACCACTTAAATCGCACTTATAAGGGACTTTTGCGCCTTGATCTATTTAGTATAGCGTCTGTGGACGATTAGTACATCCAGCTATACTCCACTTAAATTTGGCTATAGTCTACTAAGTGTTTGGGGAAGGGGAAATTCGGTACAAATTTATTTAAGAAATTTTTTCAATTTTGCCATTTAGGCCCTTTTTCCTTTAGAGGATATGTTTTTTCTTTATCAATTTTTTTTTTCTTCAAATAATATTTTTATATGTCGCCGTCATCAGCTTTCAACGTTGAGCCATTTTCATTGATAGGGGGTTCAGATTTCATTAAATGCGTTCGCATATGTAATCCAGACGCATATGTCAGAAGTTTTTATGCTTTTTTATATTCCCCGGAAAAAATTATGGATTTTTTTTTTAAACAATAAACGCAGAGTATAAAAATTAAACATTTGTGTGGTGGTACAACAGTTTTAAAGACCAAAAAAAAAAATTGTAGCAAGAATTTGAAAAAATAAAATTCATTGCAAATAATTACGTTCATAGGATGCGCGATAAAAAAAAATGTATTCAACTGTATACCATTAATGAAAAGCTCGATTCAGTCATGAAATCATAAACACCGTGAGGTGCAACAGAAACTATATTATGATCGAAGGGAAGAAAAAAAGGGGTGGCTACATTGGAGTGCAGGTGGACAGGCAAAATAGGCAGAAGTCATCAGTAAAATCATGTGCACAATAAAAGCCAGAATGTTTTCTTTCCTTGTGACATAACGAAGGACATGTACAAACGAGGGGAAGAACAGTTTCTTTTTATTTCTCTGCTCTACAACTCCTGCAGAAGTCATTGGTCATATGCCCAATGCATATTGCATGAGTACCCAGAATGCAATGAAGCCAACAACTACTCTTAGAGTTTTCCTTTCGAGTTTTAGCAGGCTTTCAATGCGCCCTACATCTTCTTAGCCAGATTTACTCGATTACGGATACAGGTAGCCATTGTGGACGACATATGGGATGCGAACTGTTAGCGTTGTTAATTTAGTGAATAAGAATTAGGCGGCTTGATCCACAAACCATAAATACTATTCAAGAAGGAATTTGAAAAGCTCTGTTCAGTACATCTCGATGGAAAGTACACCACGATAGAAATATAAATCCATGGTGCTAGAAACAGTATCGAAAGCCTTTGTCTAGAACTAATGAGGAAATAGGAGAAGGGAAAAGTAAAGGCGAGAGCATGAGGTAGTCGAGTTCTGCAAATGTAGGATTAATGCTTGAAAATGTTACCAAAGGGTAGAGCGCTTGCCCGAAGGTTTCAACCCCATAGCATCTTCCTGCATGAATGAAAAGGCAAACTTGATGATGATGACGGCAGCAATTTCGATGATGTACCGAACTCAATCGATTATGACAGCGTGGAGGTTCGGCTGCCCAACCAATAAGAAGAAGCTGATGCATACTGTATGCTTAGCTCTTTACCTTCAACCTTAAAGGTAGATCCTGATGATTTGCCCGCTGATTACCTTAAGGATATGGGGCTTTAGTAGTAGCTCTAGTAGCCCACCATTGACCAGTTATTCACACGACGTCAAATCCTGGAGGAGGCTGAAAACCAAGTAGACACACATCATCTTTTTGTCGACTATAAGTCAGCCTATGGCAGAAGTCGCCGTAGTCTAGTAGGTAGTGTGTTGGCTTATTAGACGTGAGGCCACGGTTAAAAACCCAGGTCGGACATCTCGTACAAAACGAAATATAAAAAATATTTCGTCGGCGACTTTCTCTCAGCAGATTTCTGATAAAACCTCTCAGGGTGAAATAAAATTGCCATTAAACGTTTCTCAAAAAGACCCCACTACTCAAATTAACATACACAACATGAGTGAGAAGCTAGGTCGTAATCCAGACTGAAGGGCTGTATTGACAAGTCTTCGGTAGCTCAAAATACAGGTTGTGAAACTGCAAGAGATTAAATCGTTTTACTTTCTTGGCAACACTCTGGCGCTTTTTGGTACTAATAGTGATTGATGTAGGGCGCGTATTTAAAGGACAAACCAGTCTCTTAGTTTCTTCTACAGAAATGCCCTACTATGCCAATGCATGAAAAGAGTTCTTCTGTACGTCTGGAATAGGATATCACATGAGATAAATGCCATCGAAGAACTGCGGAATACGAACAATTCCCAAACTAATCAATGAGCCTATATTCCTATCAAAATATTTATAAGGAAAGGGCTCTAGACTGGTCACCTGCTGTACAGGCTCTGGTAGGTGACGATACTTTGAAGGTCTTTAGAATAGGAGAATATTATTAGCGGATAGCAATAGGAATAAAAAAAAAATATTTCCCAAAAAAACATCTTAATGGCTAGTAATTAAGCAAATTAGTTACAGTTATCGATTAGATTAATTATCTCGTTAGCCATTTTACAAGAAGACAAGTTTTCTTCATTACTTAGCGTCTTTGAAGTTCAAACAAATGGCCACTAATTACTGCGTAAATTTATAAGTAAATTACTATGTAATAATATGATTTATAACTGTAGTAGTCCTCCTCCTCCTCTCTGGAGAGTATTATACTGATGTTTTATTTATTTTTATGTCATATTTTTATACGGCTTTTTAAACACAAAACAAAACTGAACTTATCATTCATTTAATCATCATTCAGCATTTAATTACTTCGAATATTTTCTACACACAATCATTTATTAATTAATTGTGACATTTACCCTCTTTCTCTGTCTCTCTCTTCCACTCCTTCTTTCCCTTCTCTTTACTATTTTCTAATATTGGACGAAAGAAAAAAAGTTATTCTTTTGGAAACTCTATAGCCAATTGCCATTAAAAAAATATATTCACCAGCATAAATTATTGCCTAGAAAAATATCATAATTTTTCCTTTTGACAACTTTTGCTTACACGAGTAAGCATTTGAAGGCTTTATTTCGTATTTGGATATTGGTTCTAGAACGGGCAGGGGGTGATGGGGAATAAAAGTAGAGTCATGTTTATTTTATGAACAGCTGTCACAAAAATTTTCTCTTTTAGATTCATAACTTTATGTAGCATATAACATGGGATTCCTGTCAATATTTGCTGGCATATTTTTAGGCTGCTTGCCGAAAGAAAGAAATTAATTTGAAATCATTGCTAGTATTTCACAGGGATTAGGCAGAGGTAGAGAGCAGTAAATTATGTTAAGCTTAATAATTAATATCGTTTAAGGCATGAGATTCATAGCTGAATTTTGTTACCAAAAGTTTGGCCATTCTTTTAAGCAATTTTTAGCTAAATATGCATGTGATTGATTAATTGTTGTTGCTTTAGAAAAGGGATCAAAAAGAATAAATATCAAAAAAAAAAACTGAAACATCCTAAACGCTTTAAATCCTTAAAAACGATAGCAACAACGAAAATTACCGGCACAGCCAGGATACTTTTTGGACAGAATATGACTTCATTATAAAAAATTTTCAATTTTTATTGCAAGATCAAGCCGTTTCGATATCTCGCTGCTGCTCTTACTTAAGTCAACTTATCGTTTTCACCTCTTTTTGGCCCCTGCAACTGCTGTAAAAGTCCTAGTAATAGACAGTGTCCAATAATGACTCCAACTGAGTATGCAGAGTATGCTCTTTTGTAATTTAGGTTCCTCAGTATCCCTATTGCCACAATGTCGACAAATATAACCTAAATGGGTTTCGCAATATAAAAATGTTGGTGGTTCGCGGGCTAGTCAGCTTAAAACAATCTTCTAAGACATCAGGTGAGACTAAAACGGTTGTAAGTCATGATTACAATTTAGCTTGTCAGACCGCCCGTGTTGTGTTACAACACGACGGGGACCTACAGTTTAAAGTAGACAGAGATTTTGAGAAACCTTTTCATGTCAATTTTATTTTACTCCCAGGGTGTTTGCCGGAAGGCCTTCGAGACGAAGACGCCGAGTGTAAAACTTCATTTATATTTCGTTTTGTTCTAGATGCCTGAGACGGAGGTCGAACCATGGGTTGCCGTCAAATAATCCAACCCACTTCCAACGTCTCTCGGCTTCTGTTTAGGTGGCAACTAATTTTTGCTGCTTTTCTATGAATCCAGTGCTTTAAAACACTTTAAAATGACTACTTGAGTTATGCCTAATGATTGGGTCAACTCTTCTTACTTCAGATACGAATCTTCATTGACAAATGCTTCCAAATTAAGTCACTCAAACCATTTTAGCGTCCAGGACAAAAGCTCTTTGTTTTTAAAAATCAAAATCACCATTTTTGAAATACGCAAACCACTCAATACTCGTATACTGTGTTTTTGGTATAATTTCCCCACTATTTCAACGAATTACAGACTTCTGAAGGGCTGTAGTGCCTCATAATTAAATAGAAAATTTGCAAAAGTTCTCTAAAACATTCGAAATCCTTTAAGAATTACAAATTTCTGAATCTATATTTTAAGCTCCTAAAAATATGCAATTAAATTGCAATTTATTTGCAAACTCTTCGTATGCTGTGTGTTTGTATGATGGTTTTTCAATTTGTCAGGAACTTCATGTTCTTGAAAATGCCGACAAATTAAAATATTTTAATAATGTTCAGCAGCTCTATTCTATTCCATTCCATTCACTTCCTATTCTATTGTATTCCTTGAAACTGTAACTGTAACTCTGTTTGAAAGTGAAATTTATCAAGAAGAACATTTAATACAGACAGACAATAATGTACAGGAGAGAAGAGAGAGAGAGAGAGAGAGAAGAGAGTGGGAGATTTTGAAAATTTTCCATCAAGATAAACTAAAACATTCCTCAAGTGCATACAAATTGTAACAGAGTTACCAGGAGAATAAATTTCCAACACACAAAGAGAGAGAGAGAGAGAGAGACAGGGAGAAAGTATGACAGTGTGAGAGTAACAGAGAGTATATTAAGGACATAAAGCAGTCCATTTACTTCATTTATTTCCTTGTAAAACAATTGAATTCGGGCCCAAAAATGTTGCTCATGACAATGAAATTGAAAACTTTATAAACTGCTGCTGTTGCTGCTACTGCTGCTGCTGCTGTTATATTTCATAAGCATTTCAAGTGAAAGCCAAAATGGAGTATGGAGGGTGTCTAGCAAATGTTAAAATCTAACAAAATTTGTGTGTCCTTAAGAAACCTATTTTTTGTTTGATAGAATGAGTGACAGTGTAATTATAAAAACAAGAAATTTATTCAAAATCTTGTTCATTTTAAATTCTGAAATAAATTTCTGGGAAAATTTTAAAAATAAATTTTAAAACTTTCATTTCATCTTTCTGCAGACGACCTTAATATAATAATGAAGCTATGCTCGATTATCAGAGAAACTTATGACTTTGAAACTGACATTTAATGTCTGTTTTCATAATTGATTTGACAAGGGTTTTACAAAAAAAAAAATCGAAATTGAAAGAACTTTTTCCCTGCTTTAAAATTTAAATTAAAGTTTATAACACAGAGATTTAGAATACAAAAGAGAAAAATAAAATAAAAAACGAAGAGAAAATTTTCACAAACAGCTATATCTTGGTCAAAGCCATGACATTAAATGTACCTGATGCCTTACAATTACAGTCTATTACAGATACAAAATGTTGCCCTCAATGAGAGCAACATTTTTTATTATTTTACACTAAAGGCTTTGGCATTCTCATAATATTTCATGTGAAGCAATTCTAACGTCCTGTTAATGTTACATGGATTCTAAAACGATCAGAGTTAAGAGGAAAAATGCAACAAAATCTATTAAAGCCACAAGATGTTGCACTCAATGATAGCAACATTCGAATAATAAATACACTTCTCCATAAGCTAAACGGCCTGTGCATGAACATTCAAAAGCTAATGATCTTGTAGGACTGGCAGAGGAGTTCAAAACCACTCTAGCCCCATTGGAAAATTAATGCAGCAACGATTTAATTTTTCGAAGAAATACAATATCTGGGTGACCCGCTAGAAAAACTTTGCCCACTTGGAACACACATCTTCATAAGATTATCACGAAGGCGAAAAAAGTATTCTTGTTTGACTGCTCTTCGAGTCAAAGAACTCTGTCGACATATAGAAACAAACTAGCTAAAGCATTGCCAAGTTGATAAGGATCTCTCTAAGGGCCTTGGTTAGAGTATACGTAATTTTCATCATCATTTTAGAATACTATGGGTTTTAAAATGACATGCCGACACGATAATACATTATCTTTCATAGGGCATTAAACTTCCCATAATTGAGGGTAATTAAGTTACTAATGGGGTAGCAAAGACTGGCATCGGATTGCCTACTAACAATACTGATAACATAATCATCGATGCTCACATATTTTTGCTAAAAGACAAGGTAGCTTGAGGGCAGATGCCCCACAGAAACTGGTTTTTCTGTAATAATATGGATAAGTTTGATGATAGGACAGATTAGGGTGCCATTATAAGCACTAGAGGTTTTCTGTTTTGACCAGTATTCAGAAAACCCAATGCTAATAGGGGCTTGTTTACCGTATACTGCCTTTGGCAGAATGATAAATGATCAGCAATGATTAGGACAAAAATAAAAAAAAGACTCATAAACAGTCGTCGGCACAAATACAACATATGAACATATAAAGCCGAAGAAAATCTTCCCCTGAGGGACATTGGTGCCGACGTCTGCTCATAAACTCATCACAGTCTCTAAACGGTTTGAGCGTAATTGGCCAATCCAAGGAAGTAATTAGAGAGCACCTCAAAACAAAACACTCAAATTTGTTTGTGTTTCCCATATAAACAGACAAGCAAGTAAAATAGCCTGTCTTACAGAAACATCAAAACACAACATGGAAAACACAAACAAAAACATCACATAACTTTTTTCTGGATTTATTAAGTGCCTGTTATTGTAAGGTGAGCCATACGTTTGATTGACTGGGTAACACCAAAAAAAACACTCACCTTTGTTTGTGGTTTCCATATAAACAGACGAAAGTGTGAATTTGTTCGTCTTACAAAAAAAAAAAAACCGCTATAAACTTTCGTATTACAACTCTATACTAATGTGATGTTTTTGTAACACAGGCTATTTCACTTGCCTGCCTGTTTGCATGGAAAACACAAACAAAGACACTCAATTTTGTTTGTGTTTCCCATATAAACAGGCAGGCAAGTAAAATAGCCTGTGTTACAAAAACATCACATAATTTTTCTTGGATCAGACAAATGCATCACAGTTTATTAAAATTCCTGTAATCAAACAATTTCTGTCGAACACATATTTGTATGGAAAACACAAACAAAAACACCAAACTTTGAGACGAAAACTCAAACAAAAACACACAATTTTGAGTGGAAAATTCAAAAAAAAAAAACACTCAATTTTGTTTGTGTTTTTTAATGCAACAGATGAATGTGTGAAACCCCCCTTCGCCTTATTAAAACAGGCCATTAACTTCTTTTTCTTTCGCATTCCTTTTTTTTACCGCAGGCCGAAAAATATACGTAACTTTGGTGTACGTTTGTTAACTACACACAATGCACACACTAGAAATTGGATGATGCAATAGAATAATGCAATAAGAACAACAAGAAAAAAGGAACCATTTTTTATTTTTTTCTACTTTTCTTTGAAGGCGTCTATAGAGATCTTTTCTTTTAGAAAACAAATGCAAATTAAGTACAAATGCTATTATTTTAAATAAAAAGTAATTTAAATAAATGAAAATAAAGGGAGGAGGTTTTTATTTAAAGAAAATACTTTTCACTTACCTTATAAAGAAAATATTTTACCGAATAGAACTTCCTCCACTTGCTACATAATATTTGAAAGCCAAATATTTAGGCTTTTAAACACTTTTTAATTATTTTCAATAGCTTTTCCCGTTATAATATTACACAAAACACAATGAATTAAAAAAAAACAACACCATATTCACACCACTAGTAAAAAAAAACTTCAATTAATTACAAAACGTACACGCACTTGTAGATCAGATTTCATACTAAACAGAAAGGAATTTTTATTAACATTAAAAACCCTTTGTATGCTTTGTTTTTGTTTCTGTTTGTAATCTTAAAGAGAAACTCTTTATCACATAACACCCGCAAAACAACAAAACAAGACTCTCCTTCTGTTGTCGCAAATAAATCCACCAACAATAACAATTCTAATTGAAACCAGTGTGTCTTCGCTATTAGGTATTTGCTTAAACACTTACTCAATAACACCACAGAGTAAAACAACAGCACAATATAAACTCCAATCTACTTGCTATACTGAACAGGGTATTAAAGAATTCTATTTACTCTGATTGTTTCTACGCTAAAAAAAATTAGTGAGAGTAAGAAATACTGTGTTGAAATTTGTATTAAAACATTATTACTATGAACACATATAATTACTAAGTTGTTGTTGTTGCTTTTTATCAAATGACAATCATATTCATGTAGTCAAAAACAACAACAACAATAATAAATCTTATTAACTTCATTATTATATTACAAAAGATTATATTGAAAGAAGATAATGGTGATATTCCATACAAATAAATTAAATTCAAAGTGGGTATTGCTATCATTATGATCTTCTTTCAATAGTTGAATAGGGAACATAAGCAAGAGCATAAGCAGAACAGAGAGCGAGAGTGAGAGAAATCATATTGTTTACATTTGGAAAATTGAAAAAAAAAATCCTAAATCTTCTTAATGAAGAACAAATACGAGTGGTTTGATTCGGGGTGACGATTGTTTTGGTATAGTTGTGGGTTTTGTCTTGGATGAGTTGTAGAAAAAAAAACACAATTTGTTTTTGGTTCAAGGGTTGAAGCAAAGAGAGGAAGTATGTAAATCAGAAGTATTTCTGGTGTTTTTTTTTAGTGGTGGTAAGCAAACGAAGAACAAGCATGAGTGGTATAGCAAAGGCACATGGAGGTTGGTTGGTAGGTAATTATTATGGGTGGTATAGCAAACACTCCTAAAAATAAAAACAAAAACAAATTGCATTATTTTTCTTCGCTAAGGCTCATCGAAGACAAAACCCAATATTAAAACAATACACACCACGAATCAAACCAAACCTATCGTATTTGTTCTTCATTAAGAAGATTTAACATTTCTTTACAATTTACCAAATCTAAACAATATGATTTCTCGCACTCTCACTCTCTGTTCTGCTTATGCTCTTGCTTATGTTCCCTATTTAACTATTGAAAGGAGATCATAATGATAGCAATACTCACCTTGAATTTAATTTATTTGTAAGGAATATCTCTTCCACATCTTCTTTCAACATAATCTTTTGTAATAAAATAATAAAGTTTTATTTTATTGTTGTTGTTATTGACTACATGAATACAATTGTCATTTGATAAAAAGCAGCAGCAGCAATTTGGTAATTATCTGTGTTGATAGTAATAATGTCTTGATACGAATTTCAACACAGTATTCCTTTGATGGTTTCTGCTTTCCTTCTTTGCGTCTGTCTCTCTCTCATTTTTTAGCGTAGAAACAAACAGAGTAAATAGAATTTTTTATTACTCTGTTCAGTAGAGCAATTAGATTGGAGTCTATGTTGTGTTATTGTTTTACTCTGTGGTGTTATTGAGTAAGTGTTTAAGCAAATACCTAATAGCGAAGACACACTGGTTTCAATTAAAATTGTTATTGTTGGTAGATTTATTTGCGACAACAGAAGGAGAGTCTTATTTTGTTGTTTTGCGGGTGTTATGTGATAAAGAGTTTCTCTTTAAGACTACAAACAGAAATAAAAAACAAAGCATACAAAGGGTTTTTAAGGTGAATAAAAATTTCCTTTCGTTTAGTATGAAATCTGATTTACAAGTGCGTGTACGTTTTTTAATTAATTGAAGTTTTTTTTACTAGTGGTGTGAATACGGTGTTTTTTTTTTTAATTAATTGTGTTTTGTGTAATTTTATAACGGGAAAAGCTATTGAAAATAATTAAAAAGTGTTTAAAAGCCTAAATATTTGGTTTTCAAACTAAATATGGCAAGTGGATGAAGTTCTATTCGGTAAAATATTTTCTTTATAAGGTAAGTGAAAAGTACCTATTTTCTTTAAATAAAAACCTTCTCCCTTTATTTCCATTTATTTAAATTACTTTTTATTTAAAATAATAGCATTTGTACTTAATTTGCATTTGTTTTCTAAAAGAAAAGATCTCTATAGACGCCTTCAAAGAAAAGTAGAAAAAAATAAAAAATGGTTCCTTTTTTCTTGTTGTTCTTATTGCATTATTCTATTGCATCATCCAATTTCTAGTGTGTGCCATTGTGTGTAGGTAACAAACGCACACCAAAGTTACGTATGTTATCTTTTGACCGGCGGTAAACAAAAGAATGCTAAACAAAATTTGGTAAATGCTTGTTTCAATAAGACGAAGGGGGGTTTCACACATTCATCTGTTGCATTTTGTTGTTAGGCAAAATGTAAAGAAATGTTAAAGCTGTGTAACGAAGAACAAATACGAGTGGTGTAGGGAAGACATGGTAGACATGTATTGTTTTGGCTTTTGTTCCCTTTGCGAGTGGTGAAGCAAAAACAATTTCTTTACTTTATGATTGAATGTTTTGGTAAAGGGAAGAAGTATGTAATGTAAAAGCATTTTTATGTTTTTTTTTTACTTTGTCGGCAAGCAACATGTAAAGAAATGTGAAATCTCCTTAACGTACAACATATACGAGCAGCAAAGACACTTAGCAAAGACATTTAGTGGATGGTAGAATGAATTGTCTTCGCTTTTATTTTCTGATGAGTGGTGTAGCAAAAACAATTTTTTTTTTTGTTTGTTTGTAAATGTTAAAGCAAGCAACTGCAGTGTGTAATGCAAAAGCATTTTTGTATGCAGAATATAAAGAAATGTTAACGAAAAAGAAATGCGAGTGTTATTGCAAAGCCAAGCCCCAGTTCGATGCTGGTGGGCATGTTTAGTTTCGCTGTTAATTTCCATGTGAGTGGTAAAACAAAAACAATTTGTTTTTAGTGAGTTTTAAAAGAAAGAGAAGCAAACACATTTTCTTTTTGCACATGTAATGCAAACAATCATTTTTTTCTGCCTCTGGTTGAGGGTTGTTGGCAAAAGTAAATTACTGTGGTGTGTTGTGATCTTGTGTGTTTGCTTTACACTACCTCACCTTTTTGTGATTGGTAAAGTAAGAAGAGTTTTTGCTGATGTGATAGTGTAGTTAAGATTTTTTGGTGAGTGTTGTAAGGGCGATAGCAAGGCAAATTCATAGAAGGTAGCCACAACTCTACAACAAATACAACAATGCAAAAACATCAAGCATTTTGTTTTTGTTAAAGTGCACGCAGAATGTCAAAAAAATTAACCCTCAAACATTAATAGGAAATTAATAAAAGCAATTAAAAACACTAAATAAATTTTATATGTACATAGGTACATATATTGAAATTTCTTTTGATTTTTATGTCATGCTTAATTACGCAATAGTGGGGCACCTATAAATTAAAAAAAAAATATTCCATGCAGTCAATAACATTTCCACTTTATGTAAAGAACATGTTTTTATATGGCCATCGAGAAAAATGGCTGTTCCCGTTTTCTATTTGCAAGTTTTAAAGTAAAGAAGTAAAGTGCATTACTAAAGCAATATTTTGTTTTTCTATTTGGTTTTTATGAGTTTCTTATTGGAAAAATAATTCATTTTCCTTTTGTTTTCGTTTCCAATTGAAAAAAGTGCTTAAGAGCCCAACATATACCTATTTATTGGGAATTTGTATGCGTTTGTGTGTTGTTGTGTTTTCTTTATACAGCGATTGTGTTGTCTAATTTTTTATTTTTTAAACGTGTTTATTTAATTATTATTATTTTTTTTTATATGGTTAAGTATTAAACAAATAAAACACATTATCATTTCATTTACAGTTATTTACATTGTGATTATCACACTTTGTCTTCAGCTTTTAGAGAAATTAAAAACAACTTTCATTTCCATGTAAATTTATTTTAATTTCTGTTTTTTGTGTTCGTGTTGTTTTGGGGTTTCATTTCAATTTATAATTCCATCAAAAAATATTTATTCAATTAACTCAGCCATTAATAATTTATTTAAATAATAATAACAACAACAACAGTATTTAAATATTTGGTTTTTACTTAACCAGGCCTATCACAATTAATTTTACTTTTCTATGGCATCACATAACATCACACATTATGAAACGGCTTTAGAAATATTTATTCAAACGTACAGATGAGCGTATGTATATATGTATGTTTGTATTGAAATTAAATTAAAATAATAACTTTCTTTATTGTTTTGTAAATAATTATTTAAATTTTATATCGAGAACAGAACAAAAAACAATTATAAATTTAATAAACAGCGAAGGAAAAACAACCACAGGCATGTTATTCTGCAAATAATCAGGAGAGTATAAGACGCTTTAACAGGCATATTAAGCACTGAAATAAGTTTGATTTTATAGCAGATACTTTAACTTGTATTACTATTCTTTCGACACTATTCTCATTATGCTACACTTTTTTTAATATTCATTTTCTATTATTATGCTATTCCTTTACTATTCTTATGCTACTATTTTGCTATTCCTATTCTACTATAATGACATTCTTTTACTATTTTATGCTACTCTTTTATGATATTATTCTGCTACTATATTTGTCTTTACAATTCCCATGCTACTTTTGTGCTACTATTCTTATGCTACTAATATACTACTCTTTCACTCATCTTATGCTACTATTATGCTACACTTTTACTATTCTTATGCAACTATTATGTTATTCTTTAAATATTCTTATGCTATTATTATGCTACTCTTTAACTATTCTTATGCTACTCTTTTAAAATTCTTCGGCTGCTCTTTTATTCTTCTTATGGTACTATTATGCTACAATTTTACTAATCTTATGCTACTATTATACTACTTTTTTTCTATTGTTATGCTAATCTTTTACTATTCTAATGCTATTATTATGCTACAATTTTACTACTCCTATGCTATTATTCTACTCTTTTACTATTCTTATGCTACTACTGTGCTACAATTTTACTACTCTTATGCTATTATTCTACTCTTTTACTATTCTTATGCTACTAATATGCTCCAATTTTACTATCCTTATGTTATTTATGCTACTCTTTTAATATTCGTATGCTCCTCTTTTACTATTCTTATGCTACAATATTACTACTAGTATGCTATTATTGTTATACTCTTTTACTATTCTTATATTACTATTATTATATTACCACATGCCCCTCCATATCAGTGTAGCTATATCTCTAACCCACAACTATTCCCAAAAATTTATTTTTATTTCGTTTTTCCTGCATCTGCTTTATGACCAGCCAGACACTTAATATTTATTAGTCCGTGTTAAATCTGTGTGTAGAGCCACACATGTTGCTGCCTGCCTTGCCTAATTAACATTTAAACATAAATTTCAATTACATTATTGGCAAATAGCAACAATAAAAATAATAAAAATCAAAAAAAAATATTTTAAATTATGTTTCGGATAACCATAGTAAACCAGGACAAAATCACAAAAAAATTAAGAAAAAAAAACAAAAATTTTTAATAAAAATTTATGGGTTTTTATAGGAACTGCAGCCACTACAACCACTACAGCCACTAATAATAAAATGTGGTTAAATGAAGCAAAAAATAATTTCACGTAATTGATAATAAAGTGAAGTTTAAAATTTTCTGCTTATCTAAAGGGTGAGGCAGAGAGAGGGGTGTAATTGAAGAAAAAATAAGGACAAACATTTTTAGGTTCATCCACGGTGATGTTCTGATAAAACTTATGAAAACTCTTCTGTTCTAGTAGAGCGTATTTCATATTCCAGTCCATTGTCCTCTTTGTGACTTAAGTGTAGACCTGTAATAATCCCACTTTTATGTGCGTGTACTGGTTTGAAATTTCCGCGAAGGTATTAAAATCAATATCTTGAGTTAATCGGGGTTTCTATAACAGGAAAGGAAGTAGTTTCGGCAATTTGCAGGGCTATCTACTGGCTAACGGGCTAGCAGTAGTTCTTATTGTGCCCAACCAACTACAACGATGTGTACCCCTCACTTCGGCTAGTGTATCCCCTGATACAATTTGCGGAAGTTGCGAGTTGGAGTAGGTGCAGGACATCAGCAATCCCCCTATGGAGTGTAGGGTATCCCCTGACACAATTTTTGCAGGAGTTGTGAGTTAGAGGAGTTGCAGGTTCCATTCTATTTAGGCAAGATTTTCTGCGCCGTTCTGGCCGTGTTCGAAGCCGCCCATATGTTGTTGATGGAATTAATGACAACATTGTCAGAGGAGTAGAGAATATATTGGAGAGTTCAATGGTTGTGCCATAATTGACCAGTTCATCTGCTCTACAGTTACCCTGGAATGCCCTTCTGATATGGACATCATACCATTCCGCTACCTCATTGATCCAATGTCATTGGACGTGAGTGTGGACTGGAGATTCTCTTTACACCTGTAGTACTCCACTTAACCAAAGATTTTCAGAAAACAGGAAACCAGAATCAGTGTTTAGGGAATACATAGTATGTTTTCGCTTTTCTTAACCTCAGTAGCTAATCTAATGCTAGAGCAGATGGATTTTTGGAATGCCCTACACCACTATACTACTCTGTCTCTCTTTCTTCACATTCATAATTATATTACAGGGGATTTGTTTTTCTATTTATGGTGGAATAAAATTAAATTGAGTATGTAGGGGCGCATGGGTATGTGTGACTCTATTTTTAATTTAATTTTTTTATTTTTGTTTCTTTAACGCATAAATATTATGTTTTACTGTGAGAGTGTGTGCATATGTTTTTAACACTACATGTAAACATATGTATGTACGTACGTGTGTGTTGGTTAGTCCTGTTTTTGTTTTGTTATTCCTCTTAATTGGCACAAAAAGGACAGAAGCTGGTGTGGAATACATGCTGCTTTTTTTCTCTCCTTTCTCCCATACTTTTTTTGTTTTATTTTTTATTTTTTTCTTAACACTGATTACCATTTGTTTTCTTTGCTTTATTTGTTTGTGTTGCGTTTGCTTGTGCTTGGTTTATTTATTCCCTTTAATATGACAGTCTTTGTCATGCCGTTTTGTATTGCCTACTTTAAGGAGGCAAAAATGTAATTTTTTTTTGGAAAAAAGCTGGTTTTTGTTAAAACAAAACAGGGATTTAGTGTTCTTTTTTTCTTTTCTTAAAAATAATAGAATTTCTTATTCTTTTTAACCTCTTTCTTATATTTTCAGAGTTTTTAAGACCTTATTATGCTTATTGGCCTTCAGAAACTGGTTTAAGAGTGGGTTTTACTCCTTATGTTATGCTATAAAAATTTATTTTTATAAAGAAAAGTATTAGTTTAACAAGTATTGCTTTAATTAAGATAATTTCTACTATTTTTTTGCTTGTTTTTAGAGGCCAATTGCTAATTGCTTCACGTAATTAAAATTCTCAAGAAATAAAAAAAATTTTCTCTTGCCTTTGGAACTAATCAGAAGATGCGAAAGGCTCTTTTTCTGTGCTTGAAAGTGAAAGATGAGTCTTAAAAGATAATCTCTACTTGAAGGTTAAAGAAATGCTGCCGTTAGACAGCAAGTTATCACAGAAAGATTGGCAGAGAAGGAAACACTTTAGAAGGACTACAATTTCAAGAAAGAATTTATTAACTGCAAACCTTTTCATTGATGTTAAACAAATTGTGCTTTGAGATCATATTTCATGAAATAAATTCCATGAATTTTAATTGTTTTTACAACAACTGGAAACCATTTTTAAAAAACATTTCAAAGACTTACACGCAGTGAACCTTATTGAAGGTGAATAGTTGAGGCTCTTTTTAATTGTTATGGACGTAAGCAACACATTATTCCAAAAGAGACAGACGCTCTCTCACAACTTCTATAAAAATCATGTCAGAGGTCATCTACCCAGAAGGTCTGTCTTCCTGTTAGACAATGATCCGTAAGAACAAATAGTATAGGGTTGTGACAAAACTTCTCTGTCTTCTTATTTGGGTTTTTTCTAGTTTTATTGATCAAGTTTTTCCAGCAACTGTAACAGAATAAAAAGATGGGTGCAAGGGTTGTCACCATTCATTTTTTAGAAACAGTGACCTTCGTGAAAATATATTTGGCTGTTGTAATGGGTTAATTGATCAATATTTTCCAAAAAAACAAGATGATAAATCTACTCTAGCAAGTTCTGGAATGACAGGGTTGTCATCTTTTCTTTTCTAAAATCAACGAACTCTATGAAAATATATTGCGTTGTGTGCTGTACTGTATTAGGTTTATCTATTAAGTTTTTCCAGGAAAGCAGATAATTCATCTACCGTATCAAGTTCACCGATAACAGGGTTGTCATCTCTCGTTTTCTAAAATCAAATATACTGAAAAAGTGGTGAGGTACTTTAGTCATAGTAGTCGTACTCTTTCCCGAAATACTCAGTTTCTGTAGCTTTCCATGATAAGCGTTGTTGCTTATATTTTCGTTGAGATGTCAGAAGGGCTTATTTGGAGAGAGCATTTTTAAACCAATAGTAAAAGCATGATGAACAATTGTATGCCGTCTAGTCAAGCAATTAATAAAGGAGGCATAAAGTAGGCGATATATTCGGACAATTTAGCCTCGAGTATTGAATTTAAAGGAAACTTTGAAAACTGCATGCATTTCTAATCAATAATCAATGGATGGACTTAATAGTCTAGGTGCAGGAAGGTGAACTAATCCATAGTGAACTATCTTGCTTTGAAATAAACAATGAGAGAAAGAAGGAGAATATTTCGAAGAGTTCTGTAATCGAAATGAAGAAAGACAACAAGATTTGCTTGTGCTTTGAAAGGTATACTCGTACTTGGCCCACAGTGACGAACAGAGTCCAAACAGTGCTAGTCTTCCAAATGCTGATATCTTTACTTTAAAATGTCTTAAAATTTAAAATTTTTTTAGACAATCTTCCAAATTTTTTTTAAAATTCCTTGTTTCTTATTTTTTAATTTTTTTAAATTAGTTTCCTGTCCTTAAAATTCTTTCTTTTAAAACCTTTCAAATCCTTTTGACAAATTGCTTATCCTGTTTAAATTAAAAATGTTTCCTGTTGTTTTTCGTTAAGAAAAAAAAAGAAAAGTTTTAATTCTTCTCTCTTAAATAATTTCCTTTAAAAAGAATTAATCAACGAAGTCAGTCCCTTTTCATAAGGATTTAAAAATTCTTTTGTTTCCTTTCATTCCATTTTTAACAAGTTTATTTAGGCTGCCGGTGCCAGTTTAAATAATTCTCAAGTGTTAATCCTTGTTTCTTTTTTCACTCTCTCTCTTTAGAGGAGATTTAATCCTTAAAATAAATACTCAAGAACAAATATGAAGAGAAGAAAGGAAATCAATCGATAAAAACAAACTTGTAAAGATATTAAGAAGAAAAGAATTAAACAATGAAAGAGAACGAGAACCATTGAAAGCCTTTTAAATAGTAGGGCTTTTGTTTTTATTGTCATAACTTGATAAATGGAACTGAAAATGTCACATCAAGGACATTAGAAAAATATGCTGACATGAAATATAAAAGAACAAAATCTAGCTCAATGAAGTCAAAGTATAGAAGGAGTAGAAGAGTGGTTTAAGAATGGCATGAGAGTAGTATAATAGTAGTATAAGAGCAATATATGAGTAGTATCAGAGTGGTATAAGAGTAATATAGGTGTGGTATAAGAATAGTATAACAATGCTATAATAGGAACATAAAATCGTAAAACAGTAGGTTAAAATGGTATAAGAGTAGTATTAGAGTGATGTGAAAGTAGCGAGTGGTATATGTGTTGTATAAGAGGCGTATAATAGTAGTATAAGAGTAGTATGGAAGTGGTATAAGTGTAGTATAAGAGTGATGTGAGAGTAGCAGAAGAGTGGTATATGTGTTATATAAGAAGGATATAATAGTAGTATAAGAGTGGTGTAAGAGTTGTATAGAAGTGGTATAAGTGTAGTATAAGATTGATGTGAGAGTAGCAGAAGAGTGGTATATGTGTTATATAAGAAGGATATAATAGTAGTATAAGAGTGGTGTAAGAGTTGTATAGAAGTGTGGTAAGAGTAGTGTAAAAATATCGTATGCGAAACTCTGACAACAGCCTATTGGTTATGGAGAACCCCGACATTGATTAAAAGTGTTTAATCAAGGCTTTAAAGAGCTTTCGAAATTATGTCCTTTGCTTGATTTTGGAAAGAGTTATCGATTATTTTTTAGGAGTAGTTTAAAAATAAAATTTATTTCGAAATTTTTTTTGAACAGCTTGTTCATGAGATTTTTCAAGGAAATATAACCTTTGTATCAGGGAAGTTAATACTCTTGTATATACATTGAAAACTTAAAATCTAGGCTTTTAATAGGTTCTTAAATTATGTTTTTAGTTTGGTTTAAGGTGAAGTTATCAATCATTTTCTAAGACTACTTTTAACAATTTTAATTTTATTTTGTGTGTTTAGGCAAACAAACTAGATAATGGAGGCTATCTTTCAATATAGGATATTGCTTTATTTTCTTACGTAAAAAACATGATGGGTTAGCTTTAATTTAAAATTTAAATGAGATCCATAGTTTTGTTGCAACAAAAGTTATGACAAGTTTTGTGCTACTACCTCAGTTCAAAATAATAATTAATATTACTCATACGCCGTGCTTAAGAAAATCTTTTTATTTAAAAATTCCCTGGTATTTAAAGAAAATTTAAAACTTTTATCTTTTGCATTAATAAAATTTAAAATATTATGGACCACTTACCTCCACAATGATCCTTAAAATCAGTGCAACAATCGCCCAATTTGAGGCAGGCATGATCACAATAACATGGTTTATCGCTTAAATCCTCAATGATGGCATTAATCGGTGCTTTTTGTACGACACACGATGAATCACGGCCATTGCAGCATAATTGTGCCTCACGGCATGAGCCGGCCATTATGCAGTTTGGTTGATGCAACAGCAGTATTATGGAAATAACAACTTGCCACATGATACCATAAGGCATATGCTGCAATAGTGATGATGACGAAGGCGATGATGTTAATGATACCGAGGATGGTATTGATAATGAAGTTGCAGTTGCTGATACTGTTGTTGTTTTTTCTTTTAAATATTGTTGCAAATTTGTTTTTGTTGTTGTTGCAGTTGTTGTTGCTTTGTTGTTGCTATTTTTTGTTGTCATATCAACAAACAAGTTCAATGGTGTCGATGTCATTTTGTGTATATTTTTCATTTTCTGGCAATTTTTAATCAATATTTTATTAAAGATTTTTACTCTTTCTCTCTCTCACTATAAGTTTTTTGTTATTGTTATTCTTTCTCTCTGGTTTTTGTTTTTTCAAATTAAAACATTAATTTTGCTTGTTTATTAATTAATTGCATCATCATCAACATCCTCTGATCCTCTGAAAAGTATGCTACAAAATAAATATTTTCTGAAATTATTTAAATAATATATAAAGTCTACTTTTAAGTGTTTATAAAATATGTAGAATATTATTATTTGGAATGTTTAATTTAAATAGAATGCCTTTTATTTTATATCAGCATATTATTGTTAATAATAAATGTTTTAATAGCCTAAAATTATGCAAATAAAAGGCCATTATTTTAATTTGTATTGTGTAGGCAATCAAATATTTCAATTGAATTTTATTTTCAATGCAAATTCCATTTTCAATAAATTCCATTTTATTTAAATAAAAAGGACGGAAAGTGTTAAATTATAAACAAATTTATTAAGTGAAGCCTACAAATAGGCAACAAAGTTAATTACAGTGCACAACAATGAAAATGCTAGGGGCATGTGACATACCACAGCTAAATTTAGAAATCAGGAAGAAAAATAGGAAATAAATTCGTGTTCCTAAAATTTTAAAATTTAAGTAAAACACGAGGATAAGATGGAGATTCCACATGCTGCAGAAGTTGTCACCTGATGATCTGTTGATTAATGAAAATCTTTGGTTAAGATTTTGAATAAGATCTTCTGCTCTTCTACAGGAACATTTTGAAGTCTTCCACCAAAAATTCCCTTCATATATAATTGCGTAGCACTTTATCCGTTCGATGTTCCGTGGATTTTAATCCTCTACAATCATGTAAAAGATGATGAAACTGTAACCCAATTCATTGGCCATTGTCATGATTTGTGCAGCAATAAAGAGAGATTTCTATGTAGAAGCTTTTATGTAGAATCTCTCTTATGGACATCCTTTCATGCTTCGCTAATAATTATAATACTTTGTGGGTTCTAATGAAGCTGATAGGAGAGGTTTTAGTGATTAAGTGACTAAGAAGAAAAATTTAGCTCCTGATTGTCGGAGCTAAAAATTTTCTTTCTATCCTCATCTAATACGCTTGAGAAACAAAACGATGTCTCTTCCAGCTAGTCTCAGAACTTTAAGAGTAGTCTTAGCACCTTAAGACTAGACTTAGCACCTTAAGATGTGCTGTCATTTTTATAAAAATGGCTATTAAATGGTAGAATTTAAGTAAAACAATATACACTTTCTTAAGAATTAAACAATTCTTGCATTCGAAATTAATGAATAAAAATATTGCATACTTTTAGGCTTTTAAACCCCTCAAATTCAAAATATTAACTTCATTTAATCATTGAGAACGAAATATTCCTGAATAAAGGAATATGCTTTTAACTGAATTGACTTTCTTACTTAAATTGATGTCACAAACCCCTAAATAGGCTTTGAAAAAGTGTTTAAATTTTATAAATTTTAAAATACTAAATTAAGTTAATGTTACAAACAAAATTTTCTTAAAATAAACGAAATATGTTTTTTTAATTGCATAATTTTAGGCTAATTACAATTAAATTTAAACTACTTTAGACATAAAAAGTTTCTTTAATTCAATTATTCTCATTTTTTAGCGTGAATTAAAATTTCTTTTTGAAATTACGCTTCTTAATTGAATTTCAGTTTTAAAACCCTTAAGGTATACTTTGTTTATTTATTTTAACGCACTACAAAAATTGTTTACTTAAGCCATGGTTATTGAATTGCCTCAGTAACTTAATTAATTAATTTTAAAAAACATTTAAAATATTAAAAAACATTGTGGCATGCTTTTAGGCATTTTATTTAGAATTTTGTTTTTGAATAATATGGAAAAGAAAATAGTTTTTTTTAATGTATATATAATAGCCTTCGCAAAATTTCATTTTCAATATAATTTGTAATCAATATGCCTTAAGGTATGCTTTAATTTTTTATGGCAAGCCTATGTTTATTATTGTCAACAAAAACCTGTTGATCCATAATTAATTTACAAATAATTTTTTAATTTCATTCAAGTTATCTAGTCTATTACAGCTCAAAGTACTTGTTTTTTGTGTTTTATAGTAGACTTTTAGGCATAAAATTTTAACCCAACAATATCAAATTATTATTTAATTTAAAGTATGACATGTTATGAAGTGGAATTATAAATGAATTTCAAAAGAAATTTATACAATATTTTTTATTACATTAAGAACTTTTTAAAACATGCTTTTTGAAACATGCTTTTCATTCTATAAAAAAAGTTCTGTTTAATAAAGTTTTTAAGAATAAAATGAATAAATACATTATTTAATGCAATTCCTTTTTAAGCGCCTTAAGTTATGCATTAGATTATACAATTTCTTTTTTGATTGCTTTTATGAAAGGCTAAGAAAATCTAATTCAATTATTAAAATTGTTTTAAAATGTTTGGCGTGTTTTTGTGCATGTTCTAAGCCGTTTAAGCAATATTATAAAAAAAAATTTTTTTTCAAATTAAGTTCCAAACACTATTTTTTAATAAAAAAAATTAAACTGGTTATTTTTATGAAACAGGTAAGGAGGGAGCTATTGGCTACATGACTAGACTACAAACCTCGTGTTAGACTTGCGCTCCGTTTTCCTAACCATAGCCCCTAATGCTATGGTCTTTACTACAATATGTATCTTACTTAAGTCAAACAAAGTCTCCAGGACCGCTGTAGAACTAGTTTGAGGGCCACTATCATATCAACATACCGTAGTCTCAGCATCTTGTTCAACTCAATTTTAGACGTTTTAACATTTGTTTTATCTGCCCCAGACAATTGCCCCATAGGTCACTATTGTTCTGACCATAATGGCATAATCCTTGGTTTACATTCCCAGAATTTTGTTAAAAAAAACCTGTCAATTAAAGCTTTAAACTGTGGTAGAAATTTTGATTCGTCCCTGTATGGATGTCTTTGTATATTTTAAGAATGAGAATGTCTCCCTAAAAGTATGTTTTACGTGGGGGTGTTTGTTTGTATAAGTGTGTCTGAGAATAAGACTCAATTGTCTTAAAGTATCATTAATCATTGTCTGTTGGCTTTGGGAGACAGAGAGAGGGAGGAAGAAAGTATCTCTTTTTGTTTACTTTAGTATTCTAAGAAAGTTAACGGTATCACCATGTGTTTTGATGTTGCTTTCCTTCTTACTCTAACTGTTTTGGTGGCTGTTTATTTTAACTGGTATTTCCTGTTATCGTCTCTCCCACTTCCCTTTGATTTTTTAATCCTTTTTTCTTCTTCTTGTTGTTGTTGTTTCCTTATAATAAAATAAATCGCTTTGGATTGAACATGAATCAAGAAAAATGAATGATTTTTTATTATTATCGTTGTATACACTCGTTTACTGTTATTGTTGCTGTCAATGGTGTTGGAGTTTTTTTTTTTCTAATGCTCTCACACACTCTCTCTCTCTCTCTCTCTGTCTCTCCTGTCATTTTACGCTGTCAGCATAGCTGGAAAAAAGGTGCATGCTTGTGTGTGTTTAGAGGAAGTGGGCCAAATGGTTGGAAAAAAGAGCTGGGACTTCATATATCAATTTAACAATTTAACAAATAAATATACGAACGAACGAGCGATATTTAATGGTTGCAACTTAATTTGCTATAAAAACAGCGAAAGTAGCAAAGAACCTTAATAAAAAAAATACAATAAAAAGGAAAACAAAAGAATGAAAGAATGGGAAACAAGTTAATTTATGGCAGTAAAAAAAGAAGAACAAATAAAGCAAATAAATGTTTAAGTTAACGTTAAGTGGAGGTCATTAGAAAATAAAAAAAAAAGAATTAAAAATATTTACAATTTATTTCCCCTCTTATATGATAGGAGGGGTAGGAGAAAATAATGCTAAAACTATGGACTTTCCTTTTCCATTAACTGTCAAGCCAGACTTGTTGACAGATTGTGAGGAGTATAAACCCAATATAAATGTAGATTGCAGGACAAAGAGATACCGTTAGAATTTGCTAATGAATGCTAATGAAATGGCCTGAGTTGAAACAGAGCTTACAACTTCCGATGCTTCATATAACCTATGTATTCTCCGTTTAGTTCAGTGGAAGGCTTAACTTCGTTGGCAACAGGAACTGCTCGACTTGTTTGCATAAAAAGAGGACTGGATGTCTTCTCTCCTTACAATTACAATTTTCAAGGGCCACAGTCCAATTGGAAGGCATATCTGAACTCTGCAGAACGCAGATTACAGATGTTTCGATCACTTTAGTTAACCATGACCTTAAATGTCGTGACCATCCCTCGTACGATTACAATTCTCAAGAACCACAGACCTATTGAAAGGCATGCCAATAGAATGGGCGTTTCTTCAATTAAATACAGGCACAAATTATCTTTCTTCCCATGTGTCAGTGCCGTGCCCGTGTCATGAAGAGATGGCAGAGGTCCTTAACCTCTCATTTTCTGTCATTTTTGACTGAACTGTGCAGAATAAAAATCTCCGCAAGAGGGAGATATATTCTCAAGCGGAGACGGTTTCATATGGTGACAGTTTGATGCCGATGTTGCATATTGATTTGTGGTTTTACACTGGGCCATAAGAAAAGTCCTACAGACCTACTCTAAGCTAACCCCAATATCAGCTTTGAAGGAAATGCTCATACGGATGCAAACACAATCATCCGCCCGCCTAACCACCATATTGTATTAATAAAACCAAAACGACAACAAATAAATGAATGAACAAATGGATTAAAACCTTTGGCATAAAACCTGATATATGAATTGAAGCACAGAATATGTGAACAGTTAGCAAGTCCGATCGACTAAGTCCAGGAAATGGGTTAAAACTTCTCTTTTCTAAAAAAAAAAAAAAAATTCGAATATTGTTAGGCGCCACTAGAATGTATCGTGCCATCACCATGACATAAAAAGAGACAAGCTAAACTGAGATATTCTTTACTAGCAATATTCATTAACGTAAAAGACACTTTTAACAATGTTTAGTTGTGGGCTAGGGTGCAATGTCAGTGACTTAGTTGCGCAACTTTTGGTAGAATTCTCTCCCCCTAGTTGTGATATATTGTTGTAAAGAAATTACTGGAGGAAGTGCAATGATTTGGTTTAATTATGCGAATAATCTGGTCATTGTAGAATCAGGCCTTTCCTTTGATTTAGAATCCCGCCTTAAAATTTAGAACAAAGGGTGCACCATATTGCTATATGGGTCTAACCTCTAGTCTAAATGAAACCCTACATTTCAATGAGTCACCTAACCTAATATAATCATATTTTTTTCTACTGCTTTATTTAAATACTTTTTATGCTTTTCGCTATATATAAAGCGAACTTGAGTTCGTTAATTTCCAAAAATAGAAATATTTTACCTCTTAAATTAACCTATATTTTTTGTTTCTTAAATTATTTTATTTTTTTAATATATTTTCTAATTTTATTAATTTTTATAAATTAAATTAAGTCTTACTCTCATTGAATTTAAGTTATTTTAAAATAATTTTACACCTTAAGTTTCTTTTTTATTATTTTTATTTTCATTATTATTTAATTTGTTTTTTTTTTAATTTTTAAATATAATTTCTATTCATTTTCAATCTTTATTACTTTCTGTAATGAGGATATTTTTTAACTCCGATTTTTTGTTTTTAATTTTTAATATTTATAAAATATGTTTTTTATTTTTTTACACAGTTTAAATTATAATATTGTCTAGTCATAGATATCAAATAATTTTTTTTATTAATTACCTGCGCTTAACTTTTTTTTTAAATTTAATTTGAATTAAATTTTTTTTTACTCAATTAAATTTTTAAATATCTTTGGAGTCAAGCATACATGTATTAAATATTTTATATCAAGTTATATTAAGATTAGTTACTTTACTAGATTTCTAATTTCTAACTTTTAATTTTATTATTTTTTTTATATTTTTAAATTTTTTTATATTTTTTTTTTTAATTTTTATTTATTTTTCTTTTTAATTTTTTTTTTCTTTAACTATGTGGATAACACTATTATTTTATGTACTATTTTATTATTATTATGTATTTTTTGTTTTGTTTTTCTTGTTTTCTAATTTTTAATTTTATAAGTTTTAAATTTTTAATTCTTTTTAATATTTTTTATTATTTTTTTATATCTTTTTTCCTTTTTTTTATTTTTTTAACTCTTATAACATTTATCTTTTTATTATTCTTTCCATTTTGTTTCTATTTTTTTTTTCTAAATTTATATGTGTTCAGCCGTTTTTTATAATTTATTTTGATACACTCACGGAAATTAGTCAGTTATTTCCCATAGAACTTGATTTCCACGAAAAACTAATTTTAAAATCATTTAAATTTTTATTTTATTTATTTTTTTGTTTACAAAGATTTTTAATGATGAATTTATTTCTCTTCAAATTGTTTCATAACAATATTTTATAATTTTATTATTAAAATATTATATTTATTAAATTTTTTTATATTGAACACTTATTAAAAATTGTGATATATAAATTATTTTTTTTTTTTAGTTTTCCCCTTTTTAAATTCAATTCCTTTTAAATTATCCTTTAAAATATTTTAGAAACACTTTTTTAAAAATTTAAAAATTGTTTTCTTCACTTGTTTCTCAAAATAAATTTTTAAAATTATTTCCACACACGTGTGCAGTAATTTTCTTTTAATTTCCACGTCTTTAAATCGTGTTTTCTTTTAAATCCCAAAAGCTATAAATTATTTCACTTCAAAGCATTCATTTTCAGATAAAAACCGCTTCCTTTCGACCGTTTGACGAACAAAAGAATCCTTACGCTTTAAGGACAATTGTTTAACTGTTGTCATCACAGCCAAAAGAGGTGAATATATACCACGTTTTAATACTCTTTCTATGGCAGTTTAACTCAAAAAGTGAATAAATTTGAGTGAATATCTAATGCGTCGGCGTTTATTTTGAGTGTAAAACCGGCATTTTTGGCACCAAAATGTTTAAGTTTAGAAAAAGAAAAATTTTTAAAATCATTCTTTTGTCGAAATTATAGCCAATTGGGTGTAAATAGTGATCTCAATTCGAAAAAACATAACTTATCTACAAAAATATCGATGAGATATTTTCAAAACCTAAAAGTTTTTTAACTGAACTTAGGTATTTAAATTGGCCACTAAGATTATATGATTTAGACTTTTTATGGAGCTACGTCAAAGACCGTGTCTATATCCTAACGTTGCAGCTTTGGAACACCAGCTTTCTTCAAATTATTACTGATGAACGTCCCAAAATGTAGAACAAGTTGACTAAATATGCCTCAAAAGATTCGACTGTAGCAACAAATCTAGTGAAGGTTACTTAAATGACAGTGGACTTGTATTGGGCAAGGTCCAAGCATTATAATTAAATAAAATTTTAATCAAAATCATAGCTTTATGTATAGATTATCCTTTAATACGTTAATTTGACCCTTGATCTTTAGTTAAATGTTACCATTTTATCTTCATGTTTAATGCAATTACCCTTGAGATTTATGAAATAATCATAATCGTTGGATTTTAAACATTACATCCCACTCAATGCAAAGTTCTTCTGCAATTATATGAACTATGACCATTCATAACAAAT
This sequence comes from Sarcophaga caerulescens, assembly GCA_927399465.1. Taxonomy (NCBI): domain Eukaryota; kingdom Metazoa; phylum Arthropoda; class Insecta; order Diptera; family Sarcophagidae; genus Sarcophaga; species Sarcophaga caerulescens. The sequence goes on along the minus strand of OV656873.1, from coordinate 114,755,417 downwards.
TCATTTTATTTCAATTTTCTTTTTATTTAAAACTTCGATTCTTTTAAAGTATTTATAGAGTTTAACTGAATCTGATTTGTTATTCATAAATAGCGGAGGAAAATGTCTATCACCGTTTTAAATAACATGAACTTTGACCTTTCCTTAAAAATATAGCTTATTTGCTAAAATATTTCACAGAATTTATTTATTTATTTTAAGAGAGTTTTTAAGAGCATTTTCAACTCAAAACACTCTTAAGTTACAGCGGTACTTTACCTTAAGCGCAGACTCCCCTCAAACAGCTTTCTTTGTTAGATTAAAATGAAATTCAAATAATGAAATTAATTTCAAACAAAATACAAGGAATTCTAATCTCATTAGAATACAACAGGAAATCCTTAACACGTTGACTGCCACGGCAATTTTCAGAAAACTCCCCAAAAATTACCATTTGATTTAGTTTAGGTTTAGTGAGTACGAGATAAGTCATAGTTGGCACCCTAGAAGGGAACGCAATCTACGAGTTATCTCGTAGTTGGCAGTCAATGTGTTAATAACACAAGAATTTAAGGAAATATTTTAAGAACAAAAATTCGAAATCATATTCGAAAATTCAGTTTTTTTTACAAAAATTTATTAAATTTACTGAAAAGGTACATATTCTCTATGAAATAATGAAAATGGTGCAATTTTGGGTAAATTTTATATTTCGAAGTTAAATTCGAAAATACAAATTTCGAAATTTTATTTGTTCGTATGAAATGTAGTTTCTGGGTAAGTCCCTAACCTAGAAATGCAAATAACACTGATCATCGAAATGGTTTAAAGATTTTTAGAATGTCAATTTGAAGAGATTTGAAGTACTTTTTATATTATCTTGCATTTGGTTATGATATTTGTTCAATTTTGAGCTTTTTTCTAAAGTTCGAAAATTCAAATTTAAGTTCGAAAATTTTTAAACATTTTTAAGATGTTAATTTAAAGACATTTTAACTTTGTGTTTATTTATTTTGTATACTGATGCGTGATTTGTTCAATTTTAAGCTTTTTTCTAAAATTCGAACTCAAGTTCGAAAATTTAAAAATTTTTTTAAATTGTTGTTAAACCTAAGCTTTATTAGAAAATGTATTTAAATTCATAATTTTTGATTTCAATTTAAGATTTTTACATGTTCGTAATTTTTTTTTTCGCTTTTATCATATGCAAAAATGTCATTGTTATTACGAAAGCGTATTACATAGACTTTATAGATGGAAAGTAATATAATAATAATAGAAGGAAAATACATATGCTTTCTTTTACACCCCGGGAATGTCACTTGTATTGTTTGGTTATTATTTTCGTCGAATGCATGAATGAATGAATGAATGTCGGTTTTCTCATCACTGTGTTTCTACCTGGGTTTGCTAGTCTGGGAACATGGAAATCGAGAGGTGAAGAAAAAGGAAAAAAGCAAAATATTTTCTAAAAATAATAATGTTTTGCAAACAAATGTACAACCACTCTTCTGCTTTATATGATTACAGAACAAAACTAACGAATAATATAGTTTCCGTTCTAGATAATAAACAACAACAAAAAATCCAGATTGTTGCAAAAAAAATATCAAAAAGAAGAAAAAAAAGGACAGAAATTTTTGTGTGTTTCCACTTGACTTCAAAGCCCATATTTTTGTAAGCGTGTCACTTTGTTATTATTGCTGGCAGGATTTTCTGCTGCTATATGTTACGGTTTTATTGTCATTGTTGTTGTTGTTGATGTTTTCTTAAAAAATTTATGTTTGTTGTTGTTGTAGCAACTACTACTACTACTGTTACCCATTATCTGGTTCCATCGTTGTAATAGGAAGTAGGAACATACGAATGGAAACATGGTTTTCTTTCTCTCTGCCTTTTTTTCTGTTTTGTTTTGTTGGATTACAAAAGTTCTTCTTTGTCTTCTATATTTAATAGTTGGGTTTATATTCTTCATTCTTTATTCTCTTCTAACATATTTGTTTAGTTGTTGTAATTGTTGTAGTATTCGTTGTTGTTTTAAGCATATTCTACACGTTAACTTCCTTTTTAGCTACGGGGCTTAATGCATACTATTATCACAGAAAAGCACATAAGACTATACAGAGCGATATCTGTTCATATGTACTTAGCAGAGTATGTAGAATAATAATGTGTAGCTTAACTTAAGATGTATTAAAGAAAATAATAATTTCAACACAAACAAAATATTTTCTTTTTCATTTATGTTTCTAATTTCATTTAGAAATGTTAAATTTTGTATCAAAATTTTTATATTCGAAAAATACAAATTCCAGGTGATTGCATCAAGCATTGACAGGACTTTTCCAAAGATAATCGTTCACCACCATATTTCATTCTCCAGATGAATGTGGTACGCATTCGTACAGGAAATAGCCAATTTTTCTCGCCTTAAAATCTGCTCAGTCCTCCAGCGAAGTCATAATGGAACCACTTGAAAATTGTGACTTAGGACAGTACTATGCTTAGACAACTGAGATCGCTAAAAGTACTTACTTACTTTTTCGTTCCTTCGGACGATTCCCTTTAACTCCGTGAGCTTAGATTTGTAGTTTGCACACTTATTACGCCTTTTTGGTTGCATTTAAGCTCTCCCTGCGCTATTTCTGGAGCCTGCCAATGGTTCTGACTTACCCGCCTAACAATACCAGCTGGTTACACCAATTGATAATAGGGCTTCCTCAATTTAACGCTTCCAACGCAGACGAAATCATCCTCTACACAATACATCCGAAGTTCTCAACCATATTTCGTTGTCCAGATAAGTGTGGTACACATTCATACACGAAATTGCTGAAAAGTACTCATCATAATCATTCAAAATTCTTTCCTCCTTTGGATCTGCTCAGTACCCTTGAGGAGTCATAATGGAACCACTTGAGAATGATGCCTTTGGACAGTATTATCCATAGACGGCTGAGATCTCTATTCACTTCTTTGTAGAAAAGGTGCCACGGTGTTCGTTTGGTCTCGCAAGCGATTTCCTTTAACTCCAGATTAGTAGTTCGCGCAGTTATTACTCTTTTTGGTTAAATTGAAGCTACTGCTGCACTATTTCCGAAGCTGAATACTAAACTGACTATTTCAGTTGATTACACTAACCTATGACTAGGCTTCATTCTGTACGCAAAACATCCGCTTGATACTCGCATTCGTGTCACCAGAACATCCTCATCATTCCGAAAGATATGACCAAGACGACATAACATTCCTTTGTTAAATTTGTCCCTTTAGACTAGATTATCTAGCCTAGAACGTAGCTTCTCACACCACCCATATTGTGTGTGTTAATTGCACCCATGACTAGAGGGATCTATAGTTTAATGTCGACTCCGAACGACAGATTTAAGAAACTTTTCAAGGCAATTTTATTTCATTCCCATGGTTTTCGCCAGAAGTCAGCAGAGAGGAAGTCGCCGACAGAAATACTCTTTCATATTTCATTATGTTCGGGGTATCTGACCTGGGCTGTGAACTACGGACCCTCGTCTAATAAGCCCGCACACTATCTATTATAATACGGCGACTTTAAACCAGCATAACCGCTAGATGTTAATGCTCTGAACGACGTCCATATTGTTAAAGAGCTCATACTGCTCGTTGTTGGCACTGCGTGACCCAATCATCGAATTTTCCATTGAGCCAATCGCATTGGTAACCTCTGTGATGACAAATAAGCTCATTATTGATATCGATTTTCTTAACGACGTGTAAGCGTTTTCAAATAGGAACAGAATGTGCAACAGATCTGGACAAAGCTGAATAAAGTTCGTACCGAAAGTCTGCTTATATTCAAAAGAACTTGGGTTTTACTATGCGGATGATCTCACTGATCTGTTAAGAATGGTTAAGCATTAACTGGAAGAGCTAAAAGGATGCTTTACGGAGTAAATAAATAAACAAAATACTACACATAATTTTTTTACAAATATTTATTAATTTTTAAATTAATTTCATCAATAAAAAATATTTTTCGGCAATTTATTTTTAAGTAGCCCCCATTGCCTTCAAAGCTTCCTCAGCAGCTTGGCCCATTTGATATTCCGATGAACCTTCAGGCTCCATTTTCAGTATCAAAGCACTTTCCTTTAACAGCTGCACCACTTCTTTGATCTTTTGATTGAATTGCTTACGATTTATCACATTGTGCATCAGCGAATACTGGGCGAGCATCATTATGGGTGCGTGTAGTTCATACATGATAAGACCTGGAATGGAAATTAAAACTTTTACTTACAATAGAAGTAAATTTGATTAAGTAAAATGAAATTTGTCGCCAGCAATGTTTCTTGATTTAATTCCAATTCAATTCCAAATTATTTTAAAAAAATGTTGAGAAAGGGGGTAGAGGTTCCATACTTTCTTGAAGATCGCCCTCAGACCAGATATATTGCAATCTCCAAAGAAGTACGGAGACTGCAAACCAACATTGTTTCCTCTCCCTGGAAGTAAATCAGCTCGAAACTACGTCAAGCTGGTCCTCTCCAGCGTTCCAGCGTGTTGAACTGGACTAAAGAGTTAGTCCCGCCAGTACCAAATTGACTCAATAAATTGTCATATACTCCTCAACTAACTGATAGGTCTTCGGGAGTTATTGCTATTATCACCCTATACGTAAACCCTAACTTTCCTGGTCATGATAACTACTGCGATATCATCTGGTCAGAATTCCTTTGTAGCTGACATTCCACTGATTGGAAGATGGATCTTTGAGCGATTCCCGATGTTACGTGCTTCGTTCTCAGTTCCGATAGTAGCGAAGTAGATAAGCTGCTTGTCACTTAAATAACTGCATACAAGTATAGGGATGTAGTTTGGTAGTAGCAAGTAGTGGCTTCAAAAGCCTATGAAAAGTTTTCCCGCCGTATCGAGAATACAAAATAATCTGTATGAGAGTAGAAGTTTATTGTCGCCCTTTCTCTTTTTTATTACTACCAACTGTTGTCTCTTTCCCACTACAGAGTGCTCCTTAGCACTTTTCCAATAAGAATCAAAATCTGAACACTTTCAGCCCCTGCTGAACGCTTTCAAGTCCTGAACCTGGTGCCTCCTTGTGTCTTATCCATCTAGAGATACACTCGGCTCTTGCTTGGTGGTTATGTCAAAACAGGTAAAATTATCACATAAGGAGCTTTGGAGTCGCCTAGAAATAGTTGTTGGAAAGCCGTTGCATTCAGTAAAAGCAACTGTTTTTATTTTTTTTATAAAATGATCCTGGAGAACCGTTTGCATCAATTCAGAACGCTTTAGCCGCATGATAATCGATATTTTATACCTCCTTTTGAAGATTAGAAACTGGACTTAGAATTTTGACTGTACTCATAAGGACGTCAACAATATTATATCATCTCTGGCTTAGGCTGGTATAAATTTGGAGGAATCCGTAGCTCTTCGTGAGTTTTGAGTGTGTTCACCGGAACAAGCGTATGTTTCAACAATCAAAAGAAACTTTCTCAATATGGTGCAAGAGACAATTAATAACCATACAATTTACACCATAAAACCTATTCCCTTTACACTCTTTCCCTTAATATTCTTTTATAGATTCAACACAATGCCCTAAATGAATAGGGACCATCCCCTGAGAATTGGTAGTAAGAAAAAAGGAAAAAAGTCTGTGTTAATTCGTTCATAATTATGAATACTCACCCCTTAACCTAGTTAAACCCGGTTCCAATATATTAATAACCGCCAAAAATTCTCGACAATATTTCTCCTTTCTTTGCAAGTCTTCCAAAGACATTTCGGGCAATAAATACTTTTCAATTTTACCATACAGTTGACACAGAGAGTACTTGGCTGAAAGCAAAAGATAATGTTTTGGACCCAAGATATCAGAGTACCTGTAGTAGATTTTATATTTAAAAGGAGACTTTTTTGAAAGGAAATTAAAATTTCCAACCTTTTCAAAAAGTTTTCTAAGCCGGGCACATCATGTACATCTTTGGATTCCAAATCATTGTTAATGCGATCCAATAGTTTGACCACCTGAGAGGCTAGTAATGTTTGTGGGCAATCAAAGCATCTGTTATGAAACAAGATGTAGAATTTGAAGGGCCTTATCTTTGTCATATACTCACTTCCATTCCGCTTCCTGGTCCAAAGGATTCGAGGGCCTTATTAAACCCTTTTTACATTTCATGCACTTTAAAGCGCTACAATCAGTGCCCAGTTCAAAGGGATCTGAACATCGCTGGCAGCAACACCAAAATAATTTCCCGGCCTGCATAAAGTCACGGCGTTTCAAAGTGCCCTTTTAAACAATTTCAGAAAAAGATTGAGAAATTATTGCGTTCCCTTTGGGCGTCCTAATGGCCACTACTCACCTGTAACGTATAAGCATAACTCAACGTTATAGCCTCTCCCTTCTTCACGTCCCTCGATGTTCTCAATATGATATCATATGTCTTGGGATCATCGGTATGCGACGTGTTCGGACAACAATCATGAGCCAATAGGAAAGCACTAGGATATAAAGTACGAGCTTTGGCAAAATTTTGTCCAATTTCAAAACAATTTACATCCAAAATACCACAGATCGTATGGATTTCTTCTGATGTAAATTGTGACGCCATATGCCAAGTATCACGTAAATATGTCACTACGTTACTTTCATAATGACTCCATAGTTCGGGATTCTTTTTACGCTCCTCCATATGCGACTCCATCAACATAATGCGCTTATAAAGCTCGGGAGAGTGTTGTTTCATTAGTAGAATGCGTACTATCAGCACGAGTTCATACAGATTTTTCACTTGTGTAGGTGAAGCCAAGTCCGTCAAAGGTTTGGCAGTATTTTCATCACGAAAGAGCTCACATTCTAGTTTCGAATGGCCCTCAAGTTGATGAAAACCACGGCAAGCGGGACCACACATAGGCCAGTGGCAAGTAGGGCAGCTGGAAAAGTGAAGAATTTATAGGTAATATATGACTAAATTTGTAGTAATTCTGACAAGAAAGTACTTTTTTCATTAAAATTGCAATAAAAAGTACTTTTTCATTCCGGTTCTTTACAGTTTCAAAATTGGTACTTAACATTATAATTTTTATTACCTTTGGTCATAACATTTTAATAAAAAAAAAGTACATTTTGCCAAATATTTGATCCTCTAATTACTTTTTTACGGTACTATACTATTGGTACTTTTAAACTTTGATATCTTTCTTTCTTGATAGTTCTAAATAACTCACCAATATTGAGAGGAAAACTGTATTATGCAAAAAGGACCAAATTTTTGTACCAATTTGGGTACTATTTTATTATGAAAAAAGTACCAAATATTTGGTACCAAAAATTTGGGTACTTTTTTACTTTTCACTTCTAAATAACTTCACTCTTGCAAAAACTCAAATGGAAGTTAATGAAAGTAGCAAATTTTTAGTACCAAAATTTGGGTAACAAAATTTGGGTACTTTTTTATTTTATCATTATGAAAAAAATATCAATTTTTTAGTACAAAATTTTTAGTACTTATTTATTTTACACTTCCAAATAACTTCACTTTTGCAAAAACTCATCAATATTGAGATGAAAACTTTATTATGGAAAAAAGTACCAAATATTTGGTACCAAATTTTTGGTATATTTTACTTTACACTTCTAAGTGCCTTGACTTTTGTAAAAACTCACCGATATTGCGTTAACTTCAAACTAACCGGCATATAACAGCCCAAACATACTGGATCCGCTGAGACACAGGGTCCGACAGCCAAAGGTCTTTCGGTAATTAAAATTTCTCCCGGCTTCAGATCACGATTGGCTACCAAATAACGGCCATACACATCACTAACCGCTATACAGTAGGGTAGGGAGTGTTTCTCTGCCACATTTAATTGTAAATCTTTTAGTTGATCAGCCAACTCCAAATCATTTTCGGTGGAAGGTGATGAAGACGATGAACAAGGCGAAGAAGTCTGTTGATGATGATTGTTGGCTGTATGGTGTTGTTGTTGATGCTGATGTTTTTTCTTATTTTTCTGAAAATAAAATTTTATTGTTTTGAATAAATCAATAAATTTTCTGCTAATTGTAGCGCCACTTTAATTACATTTTCATATTATGGCCTAAAACACGCACAGTTTTATAACGCTACACCACCACCCCTTCTCTCCCCCTCTTGGGGGCTTTAATTAATTGATTTTTTATTGTAATTTCTTAAGGAAAATTTTCTTCCCCCTTTAACTAATAGGTCTTAAAAGCGTGGGAAGGGGGGTGTTGGTTGAAGGCAGCAAAATGAAAACAAATTGTATGGAAAACAATTAAAAAATCATTTTCATTTAATACTTTCACACCAAATAGCTTATCCCCCACCCTTTTCCCGCCAATCCACAATCTCCTCGCAACATAATTTAGTGAAATTGTTGAGGGTTGTTGTTGTTGCTCTAAAGGTTATTATCAACAGGTGGATTATATCGCGTCGCAGCGCTCACACCATTATGTATGGCTGCCTCTGCGGCTGTGGCTGTGTCTCTACGTCTAAGTATCTGTTGATATTCTTTGGTTACAGTCTCTGTCAGTCACCCCCTCTGTCAGTCACCCCCTCTGTCTATGCTATGACAAAGTAAACCTTCACCAAACACATGTTTTTTGCTTTTTTTTTCTTTTTCTTTTCGTTTTTCTGTTATACGCTGTGCGATGATAAATCTTTTGTTAACATTTTGTCTTAAAATGTGTTTTTGGTCTCCCCTACAACAAAAAAAGTTCTCCTTTATTTCGTTTTTTGTTTCATACCCACTAATTATTTCACAAATTGTGGCTGTTAGACACGCATAAAAGCTTTGTGAATGTGTGAGTGTGTGTACACATGTGAGTATTTGTAAATATTTGGCACGCGTCTGCGGAATAAATTTGTTTGCCAGCATTAAACCCTTGAGAGCTGAAAGTAAAATAATTTTGTCGGACAGACATTTTATTTCGTTATAAAACGAAAACTTTTGAGATTTTCATACATTCGATAACAAACTTAAACGTTTCCAATAAATAAGTTTCGTTATGTATCAAAATTTTTGTTTGTTTTGATACGGGAACAAATTTTTAGTGCCAATCAACTTTTATTGCTGCTTTCTATATGAATCTATCATTAGGTTTGAAATATGCTTTAAAAAATTGTCTGGCCGACATTTTTTTTTTTTAATTTAATAAGAAATTTTAATACCATACAATTTGTATAGAAATTGTCTATACAACTCTATATGGACTCCTTTGTGTCTTTGTAAAAAATTGTTTGACCAACATTTTTTTCTAAAATTTTGTAATATTTCTCAAGAGGTTGTATTTCCTTATATAAACACGATAGATTCTTAAGCCTTTTTTGTCATAATCATACAAAATTTTATAGTATGAATAGTTCATTATGACACCTAAAGCATGGAAAGAAGTTTTCCAATATGAAAAGTGAAAGAAAGTATGCCTAACGTCCCTTAATGGTTTAATCACTTTATAAACAATGTTGTTTAGTGTCGCTGGCTATGTTTTAATGTTTTCTAGGCATGAATAGAAAGAAGATCTATTGCTTTATGCTTTCATTTCTTTTTCAATTTTTTCTTTATTTTTTCTGAATACTACGCAGCCACCACAATAAAAAAATCTCTTCCCAAGCCAAAACATTCCTGCTTGTTTTTCTATTTTTCTCTCTCTCTCTGCAACAATTTGCCAAACTATCTACAAGAAAAAATGAGAACATTAGAGGCCAAAAAACTGTGCCTATAATAGATTTAAACTGACAAATAATTTTAATAAAAAATTTTCTTTTTGCGAAAACATTTATTTTCTATTTTTATCTCTTTTTTATTTTCGTTTTCAATTAAAATTTCTTTTCATTTCGATTTCGTTTTCGTATTTTTTGTGAAAGAATTTTTGCCAGCCTTTTGCGAAAATGCCTGTTGAAATGTATTGACAATTTGTGACACTTGGGAAATTGAAAACAATTTGCGCTGTTCGCCAACGATGTGTGATTGTGTGTATTGATTTGAATGCCTTCAAGTGTCATGTTGGAAATTTGGTTTTTTGAAGATTTTTATTAAAAAAAAAAAAAAGAAATTCAAGGCAATTAGTAAATAAAAAATAATTTTGTGTAGAAATTATTACCCGGCAATAAAACGAAATTAAAAGAAAATCTTTTAATTGACGAATATTTTTTATTTTTTTTTTTTTTAATTTCAAAAGTTTTTTTTATATTTAATTTTCGAACATTTTAAAATTCTGTCAATTAAACACCTGAATTACTTATATTTATTATTTTTATTATTTTCTTTTTATTATTCATTATTGCCTTTAATTGTTTTATAAAGATGTAATATAAATCCCTTTTAATGTTACCCGTAAAGTATGTAAATTCCTTTGAAAATACTCGCGTTTTTATTTACATTTTGGCAATAACCCAGTAAACATTTTTAGTAACACTTACTTGATAGGTATACGTAAACAATGTATACGTATGCAAACATCTACAAAATAAATATCAAAAAATCTTACCAAACGAGTGATTTTTTATTTTTAAATTTTAAAAAATGTCCACAGTCTTTTAGGTTTTCAAAAAAAATAATCGAATAATCTAAACAAATCGATAACTCTGAATTGACTTGAATCTGAAGTATTTTCACATTCTTCCCGGCAAATAAGCAAACTGGCCAATGTTAGCAATCGAACCAATTTCTATATCATATGATGCTTACTCTGACCTGTGGTGGAATCTATAAGATTAGAATACCATGTGGAGAGAAGTTTGGACTAAGGAATCAGTTCATTTTTATAGATGATTCAAAAGTAGAATAGCGGAAATATCGGGTATTTAATATAAAGAAGATGATATTTAGTTTGCCGCATGACTGCACTGTTTTCCGTACTAAAATTTACGGCATTGACCCCTATAGACCCATTGACTCTGGGTGAATTGAGAAATTAAATTTCGAAATTTTCATAATCAGTAATCGATTAGGTGCTCTCACGAAGGTATAAAGGCTTTTACTGAAAAGACTGGCTATACTAACGGAAAGCAGTTCGCTCTTTGGCATGATAAAAAAAAAAACAAACTGAGAATTGTCCCAGGATTAAGGTGTTATGCGAACCGTGCTGATTATCAGCCTCCAAATAACCTAGTCGTAAATGGGGCCCCCTCAAAAATCAGTCCAAATTAAAAAGAAATTAAGCCAAGCCATGCACACGGGCTCTGCCATGGTCAAGATCCAAACCCGAATTAGAAAAAAATTGTAATGGAAATTAAAAGTAAGGACTTTGATTGCTACTAAACTCGTGGACCGAAAGAAGCATGACCTTTGTGATGAAAATCCAAAATGCACAGCTTCTAACAGCATAGTCGACTTAGAAGTTTGGCTGATAGGGGTCACTAAATTGTATTTATCACAGGCTTAGCACCATTATTTGATCATGTACTCACGCTTTCTAACAATTTTAATTCCAAAACCAAGTTTACATGCTCAAGCTCCATCTCTTGTTGATACGAACGTGAAAAAATTTCAAAATCTTGTCTTGTCTATTGTTCAGTTTAAGTCGGTGATCAGCCTATCCCTAGTGATTTTTACGTTATTGCATTCAATTGTATTTCCTCCAAATTTTTAAAGTCATTTTATAACTACTCCAGCAGCGAAATTATCAACTCAAACCGTTGATGAGAAGACTACTGCCGCTGAAGGTGCAGCTAAAGTAAGGGGAGGGCAGCATTATGCCCTATATTAACCCATGGCGTACGTAAGCTACAATACCCTGGTCAACCTGAAGCAATTGCTGATCCACTGCATAAAGATGACAGTGGAACAGGCTGCAGATGATACCTTAGATACCTGGAGGAGGGTCTAAGACGCCACGAAGAAGGCCAAACCGAAGCGGTCAAAAGAGGTGACAAAAATATCACACCACCATAAAAATCACATACATACATAATTGGACATTGCAACCCTTCAGTCAGGATTATTGACCTAGTTTCTCACACCACTTATGTTGTGTGTGTTAATTTTATAAATAAGTGGCGGGACCTACAGTTTAAAGTCGACTCCGAACGACATAAAAATCACAGGATACCGAAAAATTTACTCAAAAATTCAAATTTTTGTGTTTTGCTTTTTATAATTTAAGGAAATTTTCCACCATTTTAAAATATTAGACTTAAAAAAATTAATTTTAATAATTAAAAATTTTTTTTTTTCATAATTTCCTTCAATTTACATTTTTCTTTTGCGGCATATTTATTTTTGGTTGAATTCGTTCAAAAATTTTTTACACTTTTTTCGTTGCTTTAAATATTTGTTTCTTCTTTAAACGATTTAATATTTAAATTATAAAATTTTTATTTTTAGACCACTTGCATTAAAAAAAAAAAAAAAACAAGAAACAAAATAAATAAAAAAAAAACACAATCACTCGCACTCACGCCCTCCACAGTATACTTTTTCCCGTCGTCGCGTTTTCTTTCATAAACACTGTGTTCATATGCACGGAGTGAACTTTTAATGGGGCTGGTTCATCTAAAACTGAGACAATTTTTTTTCGTACATTTTCCGTTTTAGTTTAAACAATAAATAAAAATAAAATTTTTTCGGTACGTTTGTTTTTTCGTTTTTTTTGTAAAATATTTTCAATAGAAATTTAATGGTTCTCTTGGCTCTCTGTTTAGCTCCCGCATCAATATTTGAAATGCAATACCCGCGTGTTAAAAACCATAAAAGAAAAAATCTCTGTCTGTAATAAACAAATAAAAAAATATTTTAAAATTTATGAGCAGCGACATCTAGTTGTTTATAATAAAAGGGGGACTGTTTATAGGGTAACAGAGAATTAATGAAACAAGAAAATAAAAAATTAAATGAAGAATTAAAAAATTTAAGAATATCGATCAAAGAGGTCGATTTATTTACTTACATACCTAACAGTCCTTTAGTAAGGATTACAACCTAGCTTGTCACATCACCCATGTTATGTGGTGTTAATTGTGTGTCCATGAGAAGCAAAAACTACTGCGTAGTGTCGATTCCGACAGAAAACTTTTGAGAAACTTTTCATAAAATTTTTCGTCTATTCTCAGATCTTTTGCCAGAAAACTGCTAAGAGGAACTCGCCTCAGGAAATATTTTTTTTATTTAGTTTGAGACGTCTGAACTAGGGTTTGAATCGCAGGCTCTCCTCTTATAAACCAACATATTACCTACAATCAAATACGTCTATTGGCAATTTTGACCGTCCGGTACACTTAATGTTAGTATCGAATTCCGAAACCATATTTCACTGGCAATGTGATAATCGTACCATTGAGATTGAGAAAACTAAAATTCCCTGATGAATCGGTGATCTTACTTAGTTAATTGGACTTAAAAACCCGTTTGTTGGATTTCGGCCTGCCTTAGCACTTCTTTACGCCCGCCCTGTCGATGACTTGGATTCCTCAACTTGTCTCATCCCAACGAAACAACGTTATTCCCTTCCATTCGACGTTCGCGAGCCAATGTAGCTGCTGGTTGTTAATGCACTGAACAATGTTCTCGCTGTTGAGGTGCTAATTCAACTCATTGTTAGTTCTAAAATCATCAGCAACTCGCAGCGGACCGAAATATTCGAGAAGGCAGTAGCACCGAAATGTAACAGTGCCTATGCTTCTGTGCCATAGAAGTCTGTAGCTGTAAAAGACCCGGCTGAGTCATAGACCATGTGAAAATTCTCCATAATGAACAAGCAAATGAGCTTGCGAAGGGGAAGCTTCCATGCCTTTGATGGAACCAGAAAGGGAAGATAGAGAGTGGCAAAGACCCTCTTTTCAAATCAAGACGCTTTGAGGTAATCAAAACTTTTATTGGGACACTACAATAGAAGGAGATCTGAAGTCATACATCGGACGATAAGAATGAATGTTTAGACTACATTTTTGGAACCTAAGGGACACTAATACAGTCCAGAAGGAAACATATGTGTGCATATCAAGTACTCGGCAGGAATTATCGATGTTGGCACCGTGTAGCTCTCTGAAGTATATCAGGGCAATAGGCTTAGAGGAGACATTGTAGGGATACCCTATAAAGTTTGAGTGGGGATCACAATAGATCGTATGGTCGCAGTATTATGGGGCGCCTCTTCATGGCAATATTCACCATAAAAAGGTGCATCAAATGGGATATTAATGGCGTCTCGACGGCATCTTTCTGTTCTCACATGCTTTCTCTGATAGGGCAGCAAAACCGCAGAAAATACATCAGCTTTACGTGGAAAACGGGCCTGCGATATCAAAGTCGAGAAAACTAAGTATCGACGCTATACTTTTGCGAGTGGATCGAGATAAGTTATTGCTAACCATGTAGAAAAAAATCTCAACGGGCTTATGGAGCATTACAGAAGCCCCCTTTCTTCATGAGGCGTCCGTTCGACGGAACTTATGTCAATTTTTAAGCACTGCAGATAGTTTTTAACCGATCACTGCGGAAGATATTGAATGAAATTTTTAAGACAGTAGGGCTTTCTTTGTGTGCTGTCAGCGTTTGTTTTTTTAAGTGCTTTGTATTGCAACATATTGTTTCTGCTTGTTTAAAAGAAAATCTTTCTTTATTCTTTAAGAATTTCCGTTTAAGAAAACCCGGCAGTTTTTGCTACAAATACTGTCAGCGTTGCCTTTAAGTATTCAAATATATTTATTTTAGCTTAGAAATCTTTAAAATTGAATATTATCTTGTTTGTAACACTTAATGCACCTCGAAATTGTGTCATTGTGGTATGCAACACCTGTTTAATGGCCTTAAATGTGTTCATTTTATAGTCCGTCAGCTGTATGCTTCACGTTATTGCTGCTGACAGTTTGTTTTCTGTTCTTTCTACGCTTTTATGACTCAAGCTTAATGGCATTAAAATCTTCCGTTTTTTATATGTTGTTTCCACCGGAGGAATGAAAGAAAAGAATTCATTTTCCTTACCTTTGCCTTCACCACCTGCACCTTTATGAGACTTTAAAACTAATTGAGTGTGATACTGACTTCTTGAATGGTGGGGTTTAAAAGGGTCACAAGTACGCTTTATTAAAAGTAAAATGGTGGTCTTAAATAAATTATAAAAAAGTAACACTGTGGGGTGTTAAATTAATTGTTTAGGAAGTCTTAAAAGCATTTTCATTTTTTTGTCTGCTTTTTCTGGATGATTTAATGGCTAAAATATGACCGTGTTACTCTAGGACAACGGAGTAAAGCATCTGGACTGTTACCAGTGTTTTAATAACAGGTGTAACGATTAATTTTATTTGAGTTGATTAAAATTTATTTAAAAGGTGTTGCCATGTTTAACATAATGGCTTTCAAATTGTCAGTCATTATTCAAACCTTAGAGAGAGTTTTTTTTCTTTTTGGCTCGGAAAATAGACGAAATTTGTTGCCAACAGATGTGTTTCAAGGATATATTTTATAGAGCAGCAGCAGCAGTATGTACAAAACGAAATTCCGTACAATTTATCAGTTCCCTGTTAAGCATCTGCTTTAAAAAATGGTTTCAAATAAATAAAAACGCATTGGAAACTTAACCATGGCCAAATTGTTATGGGAGTCCATTGTCTATTTAAACGTCAGTTGAAAATAAAATCTCAAGGAAAAAAAATTTAATAATTTTTTCAATTTAATAAAAATTTCCCAGAGAAACCAAGCAAACACTTTTAAAATAAGTCAACTCTTTTCCTAAGGAAATAAAATAAAGAAAAATAAATTGCAAATTTAAGCGCCTAAAACTAGGCAATAATTTCTATTAGATTTTAATAATTTACCGTAATATTTTTTTCGTTAAAATTGCTATTAAATTCACTAAAATTTTATAGAAATTGGATCAAATATATGAAATTAAACTTTATGAGCGCCTAAAAATAGGCAACCAATTTTTAATTTAATCAATTTAATGTTTGATATATTGAGTTTTATTATATTATGTTATGTCATATGCTAAAGTCGCCGTAATCTAGTAGGTAATGTGTTGGCTTATAAGAATAAAGGCGGCGTTTCAAAACATAGCTCAGATATCATCAAAGTGAAAAAAAAATGTTCCTTCGGAGACTTCCTCTCAGTAGACTTCTGGCAAAAACCCTGCGAGTAAATGAAATTGCCATGAAAAGTTTCTCATAAATCTGTCGTTCGGAAAACTTACTCACACATTATGAGTGATATGAGGATTTAGGTCACAATCTTGGCTAATGGGTTGTAATGACCAAATTAGTAAGTAAATGAGTAATGTTTTGTGCTTTGAAAAATTGAAACAATTTAGTAAAATGTTTAAAATAAAACTTTTTCAGAACCTAAAAGTAGGTAACAATTTTTATAATATTTTTAAAATTTGATACGAATTTTATGTTTTAGATTTTAAAAGTATGTTATTAATGCCTCTAAAAAGTTTATAAAAAATTATTTGCCATATTTATTTTACATATTATTTAAAGAAGCCCAAAAATATGTTGCAAATACTTGCAGAAATTTTTTACCAATTCATTTCAATAACCAAATCTTTACCAATAATAGAAAATATAGAAGAATATATTGTAAATAGAAAAGTAATTAAAAAAAATAAATTTTCAAATGAATGTAGAATACAAATGTTTTAAATAACATTTTTTGATGTGCCTGAAAGTAGGCAACATATGTTTTATGCTTTATAAACAGGAAAATAAATAATAATAATAAAAATGCATATAAAATATTTGAATAAAAAAGTTTGAATGCCTTAAAGTAGGCGACAGTTTTTATTTAAATTTAACATTTTTGCTATTTATGTATGTGTTTTATGCAATAAAACTGTGTTGAAGAAAGAAGAAATAAAAAACTTTTTCGAAAATATTTGAAAAACCTGAAAATATGCTACAAAGTATTTTAAATTTTTTAACAAAATATTTCATATTTCAATAAGCGTATAAGAGTTTGTATATTCCATGTATAAGAACAAATATCTAAAAATTTATCCGGTGAGATGAGCATTATGCCTTTGATGCCTTCAATAGGTCGCAAAAACTGTATAAGAGTTTTGTATTTAAATATCCGTGTAAAAAAAGCTTGTATAAGAGTTATTGATTTGTTTTTTCTTTAATAACATTTTGTTAGTGTTGCAACAAAAAACTTGTCTGGCGAGACGAAGTATTTAAAAAACTAAACTGAACTGAACTGAATACGAACAGAGTTTCTTTGCCAACTTCCTTATTGAGTTTCGAAAAGTAACTTTCGTGACTATCACAAATTAGTTTTCTTGGGACTTATTTTGTTTGCCAAAAATCTGTTTTCTTATACAAACTACTCGTGTCACATTTTTTTTCATTTGTTATTTTCGTTTTGGCTCTGAGGTATTATTAACCGTATGGAGGAGTGTTATCAATATTTGTGGAGTTTATTTGATTGTATTTTATTTAAATTGTTTCGTCTTCGCTTTGGTTTGGTTTGGTTTCATTTCACAGTTTATTTATCAACGAAGGCAAAAAGTTTCTTGCAAGGGAACAGAAGCAAAGGAAAGAGATTTATTTTATTTTTGTTAAAGTTTTTTGGTAGTGTTTTCTTTTTTAAACATTTTTAGTTATTTCTGCAGGTAACACAGTTATGAAAAAAACATATCTTTTAAGGAAACATGGTTTAAAAATATGTGAAAGAAATACAATATGAATTTGAGCACGAAAATTGGTTGCAAGATTAAAAAGGAAGTTATAAAAGTCCATGAAAAAGAGAGTAAAAAAGAAAACTCTTATACCAACTCTTATATCAGCAATTAATTGCCTCCAATTCATTATAATATGAATTATTTCCTTTATAATAGAAGTATTTGAAGCTAAAATATTCATTAAAATATATAGGAAAACTCTTATATTCTCTAAGAACATCATTTTTTATTAGTGGAAGCTATATAATCTTTCGTATAGAAAAAAGTTCTTAAGTTTTATATTAACTTACAGAAATAAGTCTTATATAAACTCTTATACGAATTGTTGCTAATTAAATATAATGATATTACGTGATACGAATATTCAATTGTAATATGTAGTGCGTTACATAGATTTGTCTGCGAGTGGTTCCCGGACTAGGGGAAAATGTGAGACTGTGGTATCACAATTGGCCCTGTGTGTGGGCTAAGAGTATCCGCTCATAACTCCATCGAGGGTACAGCCATTTCTACCTACCTACCTACATAGATTTTTACTGTAGTGAAATAGCTTATATCCTTGAGAAACACTTATACAAAGTTTAATAAATCCAGCTTTCGAGGAATTTATTAATTTTTATTTATATAGAGAAAGAAATGTTGAAATACTTACTCAAAGTAAATTAAAAAATTTTTTAGTCAAAAGTAGAAACTCTTATACACACATACATAGTTTGTAGGGAAATAGCCACTTAAGGACATATGTATATTGCAACATATCAGCAATTTTATGTTATTTTGGTGTTATTTAAAATAAATTTTGCTTATTGGTCAAAAATAGAAACTCTTATACATATTTTGTTTGCAAGGAAATAGCCACTTAAAGCTATGTATTGGAACAAAACTGAAATTTTATATTAATTCAGCTTCACTTAAAGCAAATTTTGCTTATTGGTCAAAAACTCTTAAAAGCACTTAGTTTTTAAGGAAGTAGCCATTTAAAGACATACATTGCAATAAAACAGGAAAAGCAAACCTTGCTTCTAATAAATACTTTTTCTATACATTTCTTATACATTTTTACAAGAACTATTTTTACAAGAAAAAAATTCACGTTTATTTAAATTAAAATATTTATTTACAAATATAAAATTGTACTTTATTTATTTTTTTTTAGACATCAACAGTAATGCTTAATTTAAAACCAACAAGAAAAATTGAGGATATAGAGGTAAGCGGGAGAGAAATACTTTTTGTTTTATTTTATAAAAATAAATAATAATTATTTAATTAAATTAAAATTTTAAGAAAATTTTTGCATATTTTATGTGAAATAATTTAGTAAAGTACACTTCACTGTTGTACAATCTGGCAGTGATGTAAATAAGTAACACGATAATTTATAATCATAAATGAATTCACATGTGGGAAAACTGCAATTAAAAATTTCATTAATTGAAGGCATTTTTTTTTTAATTCAGAGCCTTTAATACTTACGTTATTGTAAAAAACCAGGTGCACTTAAAATTACATAAAATACCATAAGGCTTTTTAAGTTGTTCCTTTTTATTTACTACCGTATTTTGTAAATTATAGCCATCATAGCGGCGCCAACAGTGATTTAAATCTCCTAGAAAAAGTATTTAAAAAAATGTTAATATAAGTTATGAATATAAGAGTTTTTCTAGTCTCATATTGCATTAAATACCTAGCAAAAACATATTATTTTAAACTCTTATACTTTTATTGCTCTTAAAAACAGAACCAAAGAATTCTGAAACTCAAAATATAAACATTACTCAAAGTTTACACGGCCCAAAAACTCTTATACCAACTCCTGAAAATTTTATATTAAAATCTAAACCCATGAGAATCATCTTTATCTTCTTTTAAAAGGTTTTTACAAGATCTTCGGTCAATAAACTCTTATACTGAGGGGATCAATCTAACATATATCGTCTGTAATTACTTAAGAAACCCTTGTTAAATCTTATATTTACACATATATACATAATTGGTCATTACAACCCTTCAGTCAGGATTTCGACCTAGCTTCTCAAACCACTTATGTTCTGTGCGTTAATTTTATACATGAGTGGCGGGACCTACAGTTTAAAGTCGACTACGAACGACATATTTTTGAGAAGCTCTTCATGGCAATTTTATTTACTCTCAGAGTTTTTGCCAGAAATCTTCATCATCATATTTCGTTTTGATGCCTGACCTGGGATACGAACCCGGGATTTCCGTCTAATAAGCCAACACACTACCTACTAGACTACGGCGACTATACAAATCTTATATTTATTTGCAATAATTCTCAGTATTTGGGGGTTATTTTGAGGCGCAGTCTCTCCTGATGGGATAAAGTAGTGGAGTGTGTGGAGAAAGCGCTCATGGCACTCTACGACTCTAAGACAGCTGAGGCCAAGATTTGAGAATTTTGGACTTGTTTTAAGGTGCTCACGTTTGGTGATTCCTGTGTAAATACTAGTATCACTGTAGACAGATACTTGGAGTGTAAACGCAGTCAGCTGACGACGTAGTCACCATTGTCACTGTTTTTTATATAAACTATGCTCAATTGAGTCCCCTCTGACCTTCTCTATTGAAACAGAAGGGTGAGTAAAACTAAATGCATTTAATTCCTGGCAAAATCTGGACTCTCAACAGGCTGCATTTTCATAGAAATGTCGGGATATTCATTATTCCTCTTGATTTAAGAATTTTAACTGGGGACTTTTGGATCCTTGTGTCTTATACCGATGACTCAAAAATTCTGAACAGACCAACCAACATCAGACAAAATTTTAATAAAATCCGATTTAATCCGAACATTTTCTCAATACTTACTTTTAATATGACCAGCTCTCTCCATATGATGGTAGTCACGACCTTCCAATGGATTGCCGTGACCATTTGTAGCTGCTACGCCTATAATACCGCCGCCACCACCACCACTTCCACCCGTATCGCCGCCACTGCCGAATAACAGGAAGTACCACAAGATAAAGGAGAAAACTATGAAAATATAGGTCAGCAGTTTGGCCATCTTAACATACGTATTTCCAACGAGTTTCTTTACTAAAACTACACGAAATTTTTTCTTCAAAATTTCTACTGAAGAAATTTTTTATTTTTTTAGAAAATTTTTTGTGGTAAATTTTCTTAGAGAAAAAAATTTTTTCAAACAAAAAATATTTCACGTAACGTTAAAATGTTTAAGCACCACCGATGATGTCCCCGTACTGAATACATTATTCAATAAAATATGAAAAAAAATTATTTTTTTTTTATTCTGTTCGTTTCGAATCACTAGAATACAAAATGGAAATTGAAATCGAGCGAAAACGACTGACTAAACAAACGATAATAAAATACAAAAAAAAAAATATTCTTCTGTGCAAAAGCTAAACGATAACTGGTATTATCAGCGTTATAGCAACGATGATCATCATCATCAACACAACCAACAAAGAGTGATGATGAAAATTTGTTTTAAAAAAAAAATTTTTAATTTTTTTTTTATTCAGTTTAACACCTTCCTTTTTAGTTTCATTTATTCATTCATTCATTCATTCATTCATACATTGACTCTCTCCTCAACAATACAACGATCATGAACATGATGATCGTCTTCAAATAAGTGAATTTATTGTGTTTATTTTTTTATTGTTGTTCTTGTTTTTGTTTTCATTATTATTACTATTATTAGGTATATTGTGCGAATGTCAGTTATTGGTTTGATTAAGTTTAATTAAATCCAAAAAAAAAAAAAATTCTTTTTTGTTTATATTTTTATTGCATCGTCATCAGCACCATCACATCACACACTAGAGTATCACAGAGTATTTGGGTGAGGGTCACACTGTGTATAAAATGTTATAAAAAAATCATGAAATTTGGTTACTTTGTCATCAGCACACTGTCAGTGAAAAGAAAAGTAATCGTTTCAACCACATTTAAAGTCTATTTTTAGGCTATTTACACACTTACCATTACAGAAATATTTCGTTTTTGATGAGAGTGAAAGAAAAATGCATCACAACTCTACATTTACAAAAACAAATACAAACATCTTCTCGAAGTCACAAAGAAATAATCATTTTCCTCAAGAGCACTATTTTTAATCAGGGGGATCGGGATGTCCAACCAGTTGAAATACTTGGGTGTTATTCCGTATAAGAATATGAATTCGAATAGAACAGCAAAAAGCCAAAAATAATGGCTAATATGTAGGAGAGCCATGATTTCAAAATGCCACTTCATTTCTGGAATGACTCACTGGCTCTACAGAGGCGTAATTATCCCCACACTAACATATGCTTAGTGTGGTGGGCATCCTAGCTAGCGGTGTTCACATCCATGCCACATTAGAATAGCTCTAAAGGGTTCAAAGAATGTGTTGTTTTGGCAACAAGTGACGTGATGGCAACATCACCTACAAGGGCAATACTCTTCATCCAACCGATAGAAATGCTAGTTCAATACGAGACGTCTCTTATTATTGTCGTTAAGTGGTAAGCAAGTATTACGAATTTACGGTGTATTGTACTTCTTTCAAACTTTATAATGTAACCCTATACTGTCCTCTTCAATCCTATTCCCTAACAAATTTCAGGCTGCTACTCGGTGTCAACAGCGACAATTCCTTGCATCATCTTCTAGAGATGCATTAATACCCTACAGATTGCAAAAATGTATTCCTATGTTCTTCGTCGGGGTCGAATCTACAATGTTTTTTTCATCAACCTCAGGTTTATTTTTGGATAGAGTGACGCATGGCGTTACGTCTCCTCCAATCTATTGCAGTGGGATTTAGGCGACATTGTGTTTGATTTTCGTCTATTATGGCAGGGTAGAAGCATTCTAATGAAATAACGATTTTATCAGAATAAGTACTTTTTGCAAAAAGTACTTGGTACTTTTCATATAATTCCGAAGCCGTTACATTTTAATGCGACAATTCCATTTTACGCTGTCAATTTTCAATTAAACGACAAGTTATTGACTCCGTAATTTAAATTTAAATTCCGTTTTTAAATATTTTAAATGACATGCCATGTTGCTTACTCTTCGCAAAAAAGTGGCCACAAAATGAAAACGAAAAGTGTGAGTAAAAAAGGGCAAAAAAACATTTGAAAAGAACAAAAGACTGAAACACTTTTGCTTTTAAAAGCATCACACAATCGAAATTCAAATCCCCTCTATTTCTTTTTTGGTATATTGCGACAGACGGAATTAGTTGAACGGCTTCGGTAGTAGTTTATGGCAGTTGTATTTGCAAAAAAAGTCAGTGATGAGAGATGAAGCAGAAAAACGGAACGAGAAAAAAAGTTTGAACAATTTAAAATCAAGCGATGACATTGATCAGTGAAGGCCATTTGTGTTTAAAGCACAAATAAAAACAGAAAATTAAATGGTTTTTTTTGCAAAAAAAATAGAAGAAAAAAATTCTTTTAAGCAGATTGAAAAAAAGGAATTCAGGTCATTAGCTTTTTTGAATGCGAAAGCTTTAGTTTATACGTTAAGCCGATGACTGTGAAATGTGTACCTTTTTTGTTATTCTATTTTGTTGTTGTTTTTCTGAATGCAATTTAATGCTTCATTTAAAATTCTGCTCCTTCACACATACACTCTATACATGCATTTCTTTCTTCATTCATACGCTGGATGAACGAACGTATAACAACAGAATTAAGATGCAAATACTCTGCTGATGCTGAAACTGATGCTTGATGTGTTCTCTCTCTCTCTGTTGCTCAAAATTCATTCTTGTGTCGCATTTTCCATACGCAGTGATTTGTAATTAAATTTTATTTCATGTTTATTTGTTTATTTAATTAATTTAAAACTAAAAAAAATTATACTTATTTATTGATCATACGACAATACGGTTACGTTTGCGTTTACGTGTTTTATTTATACCGCTTCCAAATACACACGCATCTCCTGCCATCACTTGGGATCATTGAAAAACGTAAATGTCTCATTGCAGTGTATTTCGTAGCAATCTGGTAACGTGGTGAAATGACGTGACATTCTTAAATCGAAAATGAATTCGCAATAGGGAAATCTAAAACAAAAAAGAAATTTAAAATAACATCAACACATTTTTTAAAGAAATTAACGATTAGTCGTTGAAGCGTTTAAAAAAGTAACATCCCCGATATCCATAATGGCTTTACTAAACAGATTTTTAATGAAAATCTTTAAATTAAACTTTCCTCAAAAAATTTTGGCAATTAATCGCAAAACCGGTTAACCGAATAATCGTTAACTAAATTATTACTTGCCCTCAAGGCATAACCTTCGATTAAAAAGCCAATCAGGATTCTATTTCATGCTATAACGACCATTCCTGGACCGCAATAAACTGTAGATTCTACAATGTCTCCTATACAACGAAGAAGTATTAACTTCCAACGGCCCTCGCCGTTCTATCTCCTATCAGCTCATTTGCACCCAGCATCTTCAACGTTTCTAGAGCATTAAAAGGGCGTCATACTGTACAGACTCTGCATTGAAAGCAACCTGACTATTCACAAAGATGTCTACCCGGACGAGCTTCACTGCCTTGGTAGTAACAAACACCTAAGTCCTGAATACATTACCACACCTCAAAAAATCGGGGAAACATCTTTCATACCAAGCCTTACGTCATCAGTGCCGTATCAATTTTCGAGTCGTCTGGCTGCCTACCTAACTACTGCCTACACCAACCGTTGCTGCCTGTTCGGAAATACCACCGAGAACAACTTGTCGAGAATACGTACCCTGACTATACAATCTGTAAAACCCGGACCCAGGACCGTATACCCAAATCGATAGCCTTCAAAATCCATGTTTGACAGAAGGGAGCCCAAATTATCCCAAATAGGTTTCTTGCCACCAGCCCTTTAACTACCACATCCACTGGAAGTGGCCCTAAAATCATCTTCAACGAAAGGGAGTACTTCTAAAGGCACCCGATATAACCAAAGAAACACATCTTTGCTCCTTGCATGCCGCCCAGGCCACCCATCATACTATGCAGCCATACGTGGGAACCGGACAGTCTATGGAGTCATAAATCCACTTAACAGCTTCAGGTAAAGATCTTATCACCTATTTATAGTGCTCCTGACTGAATAGTAGATATTGAAATCATTTGCTTTTCAAGACTGTACTGTTTCCTATTCAGGAATACACTGAGGGTATCTATAGTCAGCAGAGAGGTTAGGGTTGATTCCGTTAAACATGAGCAGTATAAAATTTCCCCAGGAGAATCAGAGCCGTCCATGATAATCTTCTAAAAGTGAACATAATCAAAAAAAAATCTCGAAAAATAACTAGTACATAACCGGTTATGCGTGTAATAGAAATTTGAATGTAAGAAATTTAAATAAATTATAGAAAATTGTAAATTAGAGCTCATGAGTTGAAATGGTCAAGTGATTGATATTTTAAAAGCTTTATTTTTAATTAAAAATTGAATTTTATTTGCCAAAAACAATAGATATTGGTTACAAAATTTTTGAAAATCCTTTTACTCATGTAATGGCATCGGATTATCAATCAATAGCTGAAGTCGTGTAAAAAATATTTTTTATTGATTTGGATTTTTTCTTGTTTTAATAAAAAATTCACGGCACGTTTGATCATGAATTGAATGCACTAAATTTTCTTTGTTAAGCGATTTACATTTTTTTTCCTTTTTTATGCTTTTTTCTTGCACTATTTCCAAAAGCAAACAAAACTCGATTTACAAAAC
This sequence comes from Sarcophaga caerulescens, assembly GCA_927399465.1. NCBI lineage: Eukaryota > Metazoa > Arthropoda > Insecta > Diptera > Sarcophagidae > Sarcophaga > Sarcophaga caerulescens. The sequence goes on along the minus strand of OV656873.1, from coordinate 114,730,065 downwards.
TATCCAAAAAAAACCCGAATAAAAATATTTTTTTCCAGTTTTTCCGTCTCTTACATTTTTTATTTTTTTATTATTTTCTGTTCTCTGTGAAACAACACATAATTGAAATGTTAGCAATGAATAGCAGTTAAGCCAACAAAATAAAACAACACACACAACAATGGCAACACAAACAAACAATCAAACAAAACTAAGACAAACTATACACACATAGACGTTAGAAAACTACGTACAACTGAAATAATACGTAAATTTTTAATACACAAATGAACAAACGAATGCATAGAGAAAGTATAATACTCAGAAACTACACAAATAAAAAACATAAAAAAATTTGTAAACCGAATAAAAATATTGAATAAAAACCGGTTCATAACCGGTTATGCGAATAATCGAAAAAATATGAACATATTCCAATTTGAATATGATATTTCAAAAGAATAACAATATTTAAACTGCATACAAGTATACGATAAATACCGCTCATAACCGGTTATGCGAATAATCGAACAGAATTTGAAGAGATTTCAGTCTGAATATAATATAACCGAAAATTTGAACAGTAATCATAAAATATATCAATAATCGAGTAATGAAGTAAATGGTTATACGATTATTCGGTTGAATTTTATATCCTTTCAGAAATTTAAATTTGCGTTCTAAAAAATTTAAATGCTGAGACGTAAATTTATAAGCAACCAAATAATCGAATAAACGGTTATTCGCTTATTGAGTTATTTCACCGAGTTGAGTTATCTGCTGGGATTCGAATTTTTTAGAGATTGCATTTTCTTTTAAATACAGAATTTTGATTTAGATGCGAATAGTAAGTAATACATATAAACAAGCGAATAATGGCTTCATAAATTATTCGAATAATCGGTTATTCAATTATACGATTAATCAAAAATTTTAGTTCTCTTCTCAAAAGTTTATTCTAATTTGAAAAATAGTATTTGAAGGCCTAAGTTTATTCGATTAATCGATTACAAATTACTCGGTTATTCGATTATTCGGTTAACCAATTAGCTGTTTTTTAACTTTTTCCTATTCAACATTTTTTATAGAATGAATAGCAAAATAAAGAAAGAATCAAAACTAAATACTTACACTGGCTGAAACCACAGAAAACACTGGTACGTACATAGAATACCAAATGGGCGTCGAAATTCACCATCAGGCGTTTGTATTGAACCGGAATTATGTTTTTTCCAACATTGTGAACTCCAGCCTTATATTTTGTTGTTGTTGCAATTGGTGTTATTGTTGTTGCAGTAGTATTCGATTTAGTGTTCAGGAGTTCATGAGTTATTTTTTTGATGTTCATTTTTATACGAAGTGTGTGATGAAAATGGTTATTGACGTATTGCGGCGGTAATAGTAGCGAGCAAGCAAGCAAGCATCACCAGCATGGCAGGAGTAATTGTAGTGGCATAAAATAAAAAAATATAAAGCCAGCAATAGTGTTCGAAGTTATTGTTGTTATTTTTTGTAGTTGTAGTTGTAGTCGTAGTTGTAGTTATAATGCCAAAAGCCAAAAATTGATACCAATTGTGTTGTTAGAGTATCACCATAAAGCAATTGCAGGCAGGCAGCAAATGCATATAAATTGTTCAATATTAATAATGGCACGTTTTGTGTGTAAAAATGAATGAAATTATGCCCCCTCCCCCGCCACCGCCGCATCACAAGGATATCGCAATAAAAAGCGAAAAAAACCGGAGAAAAAGAAGAAAAAAAGCATAAAAAAGAGAGAAATGTTATCGAGTGTGAGTGCAAAAAAGGTTAAATAGATTTCAAATTAATTTTTGATGGATTGTAAAACGTAAATGGTGTAACATAACCTAAAAGAGGGTCATGCCTTTCAAAGGTTTTGATTAAGAAAAATGATGGAATTTTTAATATAAAAAGAAAAACTGTTTAAATAATCGATTTTAATAGCAAATAATTGACGATTATATTTAAAAAACAATTGCGTTTTGCTTTGTAAGGCTTTGCACACTTAAGAAAATAAACGTTTTTACGGTTGTGAAACGATTAATCGAAAAACCGGTTATTGTCTATTTACGAATAATCTTTCAAATTTTTTTTTTTAATTAAAACACAATAATTTCAAATAAATTTTCTGTGTTATTGTAAATAATCAGTAGACCGTTTACGAATTATTCACTATTAAACCGAAGAGTCAAAATATTTATATTAGAAAAAAATTTCATATTTATCAAAACAAAAATAGAGAGTTATTCTAGTAACATTTCCATCCGAAACAGGATTTTTAACCTAATAAAATTAATCGAATAAATTTAATCGAATAAAGTTAATCGAAAAAAGTTAATCGAATAAAATTGATCGAATTAAATTGAAGCATACAGTTAAGTATTTTCATTGAAAGATGAGTTATGTCAGGTAGAGTGTCTATCCCAAAATTTTGCTATTGCAAGCTTACGAAAGCTGAGCAAGTGTTGTATCATTTCGATGTCTTCACCAATACCGTGCAGGAATTCATGCAAGGGGGAGTGTCCCTTATTCAGTTATAAGACATCTATGGTTAATATGGTATTATAATATGGTCAAAATTCCACAATAGTCAATGCGATATTTCTGCCCACTTTCCCAAATTGGTTTTTAATGCACTGATAGGCATTGGATTATGCAAGCTCAGGACATGTAATACTCTGGATCTATTAGTCAGAATAATCGCTCCATCACTTCCGATTACTCCGATAACCATATAACGCGTTCTGTGCCATGTTTGAAGTAATTGTTAATCGAATTTTTATATTCCAGAACTGTCCTTGATCTCGTATCGCTGATGCCCTAATAGAAAAGATATTTATAACCCTATACGACCACTTTACCAATTAATCACTGGCGTTTTTAAAAATTCCTATGTACACGAAACCCCGCTTGAAATATCGTATTATCGTTCGGTAGCATCCAGATGCGAAGCTTTGGTTTCTTGCTCTACCATATGTTTTTTTAAAGTTTCCTTATTGAACTATCCTAATAAACAAGAGTAGAGTATCTGAAGTTTATTTTGGATATCCAACACCCGTGAAAGAAAGGTATAATGCAGAAAGTAAACAGACCGACCATAGCGTTTTACACCTCTAGGAGGGATGAATTAGCAGTTTAGCTCTGCCATCACATACTGGCTCTATCGGGTCTTTGTGCTTTAAGGCGCTAATTTTTGTTGGACGGTAAGCAAATACCAGTGCAGACCTTATGTAACAGGGATGCTAGTTGGCCTGGTCACCTCTGTCCTCCCCTCCATCCCAAATAAGTCATTATTTGCCATGCTTAATTGGCTGCCGTTTTACCCTCCTATTAAAGTAAAAGGCAGAGCTGAAAGCAGTAAGGCACAATGCGGTTGAATCCAACTTGGACTATGAATATGCTGCAATCCTGGGGAATAATAGATACATTCGAATCAACTAGCTGATCCCTTACAATTTTCTCGATAAGAGATTTTATCTTGAGATATCAAGTTGAGACTTCCGACCGGCGGTGTACAGATTCCGGGTAGACCAAATGACTCCAAGATGCTGGATAGAGTAGGGTGTGGGATATATGTTGTGGGTTTTGATGTTCAACTCTTGTAAAGGCTGTATTGCTTTTCGCACAGAGGTCATGACTAATTGAAATCGAATAATCGCTAATCAGGTTATGAACCTTATTATTATAATTTTTTTTTAAGTTTTTAAATTTTTCATTAATTTTTTTACAGTCTGTTATTTAAAGCTGGTAATGGTTAAGTTGTTCGTGAACCGGTTACACTAATATTCGATTAATTTTTTTATATTAATTATTATAATTTTTAAAGTTTATAATTTTTTTCTGACTTGTTTATTAAAACAAACCGGTTTTGCGAATAATCGATTATTTTTTTAATTTTTTTTTTTAATTTTTGTAGAATTCCTAGTGATGAGTGTCACACATCAAATAAAAATTTTACAAAATTTTAATTTTCTGATTTACTATACGTACCACCTTCTGTTAACTGACTATAGAATACGAATAAAATAATTAAAAATTTTAATATATTGCCAAATGATTTCTGCCACAATTTAAACATTTTCGCTTTTTCATAGCCTTTTAAACGTACATACGAATGCGTATAATTTTCATTATTTTAAATATTTTTTAATGATATTTACTGTTTTTATTTAAAAATAATTTTGACAAACAGGCGTTTGAGCTACCGTTGCTTTAAAGACGCTGCGTAAGACTAAGGAAACTTATGTTTTGAAAAAAGACTTACAATCATAGAAAGTGTTTTAAAGTGAATAGTCAGTCATCAAGCTTACGCTCTTTAATAATTTAAAACGTCTAAGTGTTAAACAGTAAGTTAAGTTTTTTATGCTCATACATCGTTATCTTAACCCATCTTTTCAGTTTTCTTTCTGTGTGTCTGTATGTGAGTGTTTTTATCATTTCTTTCGAATTTTTTCCTCAATCTGTTTGAAACGAATCTGCAAATTGTCTTCAATTGATAATAATTGCACTCAAATTTAGCTTTAATGCGATTACAATGTTTTTATCGCATTTTTTTCCGATTATTTTGTGTTGGGCAAAAAAAAAAACACACACTTCTTCTCTATTGTGTGCACCGCTCAGAATTCTCTTTTACAATTTCCATATTCCCCACAGTAGAAAAAAATGATAAAATCTTGACACCTTAAAAAAGAAATTTGAAAGCGATTGTTTGTTCAAAAAGTCAAGCCATGTTACCCTACGAAAGTGGAGGTAGTTGTAGCAACTATTTGCTTTAAAAATGATTTAAATTTCAAGGAAAATTTCTTTTTACAATAACTGAACCTAAAAGCAGGCAATAGCTATTTGATTAAAATCACTTAAAAGTAGACTTTTAAATATCAATGCAAAAACACAAATTTAAAATTCATATTCAAGCGACCTTAAAAATAAACTCAAAAATTAATGTGGAAACCTAAATAAATCAAATTTTTATTCAACCATCCTAAAAGTATGCAAAAAAAAATTCGGCCTGTGTCAATCTATCTAAAAGTGTACTTCATAATCTGAAATAAAGCAAAATTAAAATATTGTATTCAGAAGTATCTAAAAGAAGTAACATTTTTGATTTTAAAGGTAAAGTTAATTCGAAATGCAAACACGAAGTTAATTCAATCGCCGTCTCTCAATTATTTGTAACTGTCGATGCTCCTGTGATAGTTTTCCAACACTTCTTCGCATATTTCATACTGTATCTTGATGAATTTTCGTATTCAAATGCTCTAACCTTAGGAGATTCAACGCGTACGCACTGTTTTTGACGTACTCCCACATAAAACAATCCAGCAACTTCAAAACGCATGACCTTGATGACCAAATGACGATGCCAAAATGTAAAATTATTCTTTCTGGAAAGCGTCCTGTTGAAAATACATGGTGCCCAGTTCATAATCTTCAATTGCGCGCACTAAAAATTCGATCGCCCATAGCGTTCTGAATCGATGGAACGGTTCTGCTGTCAGAGTTTTTGCCAGAAGAGAGGATGTCGTCGAAGAAATATTTTTTCATATTACGTTCTGTTGGAGATGTCTCACCTGATGTTTGAACCATAGACCCACATCTAATATGGCAACATACTACCTACTAGACTTAAAGTATGCTTTAAAACATTTAGAAAAATTGTTGCAAAATCTGTGTAGTTTTCTTAAGACTTTAACGCTTTAACATTTGATGTTTTTGTTAAATTTTACTCCCTTAAGCTATGCTGCGTTTTTATAAATTAAGAAAGTAATCTCCCCTAAAAATATACACCATTTTTAAAACAAAAATAAATTATTTTATTCCCTTTTAAGAATGCTTTCAAATATTTGAAGAAATTACTTCCTGTTTAACAAAACTATGTAGGGTTCTATGAAATTCGGCTTTTAATCACCCCCACTTAATATTTTATTTTCTATTGAATTACCCCGTAATATTCATTTGTTTTTGTTGTTATCGTCTATCCTTTTATTTGGTTTTTGTTCTTTTAATTTTCTTTTTCTGTCTTGCCATTGTATTGAAATCAATTTAACGTTTCAAGTAGCAGACGTTTGTTCGCCTTTGATAGTTTATTTTTAAAAATATTTTCAATCAAATTAAATACCATGAATAACGTTAAATTAATTGCGTTTTAAAAGTATATTTATTGCAGATGTAATTTAATATTTGCCTTAAAAAATATTTATATAATCCCCAAAATGTCCATAATTTTCAAAGTTTGCTTTAAAAAATAAATCGAAATTCTAAAATAACTGTCTTACAATGCTGTGAACTAATAGAGCCTGAAGAAAATCTAGGTGAAATTAGGAGACATCATCTAAGATGTATACCATGCTACACATTTTATTTAATTAAAGAGGCAAAAGGTTGAGCCGCTTTCAATAGCATTTTGAAAGCGTATCCTACCACCTTGAAGCCGTTTTCCAGGAGCTTCCTCTGTAGATTTCTTCAGATCAGATACCCTTGCAACATAGAATAATCTTTTCTAAGGACAAAAACTTCTTCAGAAATTTAAGAGACTGTCCTTAATTCCCAAAATTTTTTGGGAAAATCCTATTAAGTTCTTAAATTAATTTAAAAACCCCAGCAAAACTTTATGTCTTAAATTTGTATACAGTCGTTATGGTTTCTTCTTTTAATTCCGAGGTTTGCTTCCTTGATATTCCTTTTAAAATTCTAAACCTAAAATCATTTTTAAATTCCTAAAATATTTTTGTAAAGTTCCTATACAAACCTCTTTTACAGATTTTGGTTTTCTTTTTGATAATTTGTACGGAAAATTTATTTGTTGTTTATTTATTTTCTAAAAATTTTCCACTTTAGGTAAGTTGTGAATTCCCAAAAACTTTTGAAAAATCCCCAAAAATCCCAAAAGTTAAATTCTTTGTTAAATGATGACAATTTAATTAAAAGTCATTATTTAAAGCATACTTCTCTACTTTTTATATATTTTTTATTGAAACAAAATAATTTTAAACGCCTAAGAATTCCATATTACTGATGTTTATTGCTCAATAATTATCCAAATTTTTAAACGGCCTTCATTTCAGATTTTTCCTCCTTAAGAAGGCTAAAATAAAAAAAAAAAAAAATTAAAAGATGATTTTTTAAAATATTAAAAAATATGTTGCAAATTTTAAGGCGGAAATTATTGTTTAAAAGTTTTAAAAATTTATGTTAAATTATTGAATAAACTTTTTATAACAAAAATCGCTATGAAATAGCTTTAAATCCTTTTAAAGTATAATTAAGAAATATGACCTACTTTTAGGCTATTTTTTATAATCCTATAAGTAGATTTTATTTGTTAAATAAGCGTTTACAAAAAATTCTTCATGATTTTTTCGGCAAATTAAAAATATTCTTAAAACTTTTCTTAATGCAAAAAAAAAAATAAAAATAAAAAAAGTACTTGCCTTATATTAACTTATAGCTTGAATGCTTCCATTTGTACTTACAGTACTTTTCACACATTGTAAATCACTGCACATGGCATACTTATGAGCTTCTCCATTAGCATCATCACAACACCGTATTCTAAAAGCATACGAATAAAGAAATCCAGAAATATGTATGTAGATTTAGAAGGACATTCTTTTTAAACTTACATTTTTACATCCCCCTGTCTATTGCACTCATATACGCATAACTGAGACCAAAAGACTAACCAGGACTTCACACAGATTTGAGAAGAGACTGTGGTATTAAAAAAAAATTTCAAAATAATTACAGTTTTTATTTATTTTAAACTATAGCTAAAGTGGGCATGGCATTAAAATATTTTTGCCCTGCCCTGAAACTTACTACTTTGTTGCACCTTATCGCAGAACGTTGAGTGGACTTCATATTGTACTTCATATGGCTCAGATGGCACATTTGTCTCAGTTGACCCTAAAAAATTAAAATTTCAATTTATTTTTTTTTTTGCTATTTGAAGCGCTCGCTCATTGCGGCTCAACATGGCTCAATAGAGCCACAACCAAATATGCTTAAAAAAAATTTAAAATTTTAACGAAAACAGAAATGGCGATAACTTGAGGGTAAAACATATAATTGTCGCAAACAAAATTCTTAATTCGCGCAACTAAACTCCTGTGGTGGAAAACTGCACCATTAAACAGCATTTCTATAAATAGTTTCCCTTTATAGACAGTCTAAGAAGCATAACTATATTTGTAAGTAGATTGGAGTGTGCCTGCATTAGCAAATGCATAAGCTACCCGGTATATCGCTGTGACCTCTTAATCATATTAAACTGACACAAAACTGCCAACCGGCTTAGACTCAAAAGTGGCATTCGAAAGCGATCTGATTGTCTCCTGGCTTTTAGAGAATTTAGAAAACTGTTATCCCTTACTCATGAGCAGTTCTGCAGCATGATTTATGACCATTATCTCGGTCTAAAACAGACTATACGGAGAGATATTCTAAGCTTAAGCTTTTCTCGAAAAGCTGCCACAACCTGCCGTATTTTGGAGTTTAGAATCATCCGCTTACCGACTTCCACAGAAGCTACGAAATAAAAAAATAAATAAAATTGCAGTCACTTACATTCGTCGTCGTATTGAGCTTTATTGACCATGAAACAGGCTGCCAATATACCACACACCAGAATTAGCTTCATTACTTCACAATGCTGCTTGAACTTCTAATTTTTAAACTGTGAAATTCTATACAAATTGTTGGCTTAAATAATAAGAAATATGGTCATAAATTTTGAAATTTATTGCCAAAATAGTAAAGAACAATTAAAATTAATTGAAATATTTGCTGGAAATAGAAAAAGAAAAATTTCCGCATTCATGAGCTGATAAGAAAGCAGTGTTAGTCAGTGAAAACACCAAAACTGAGGGAACAGTAGGCTATAACGGGTTATATATTTATCGGTTTCAAAAGTAAAGTTCAATATGATTTCAGTGAAACTTTTCTTTCATTCTACGTTAGGGAAGTAATGTTTTCACACCGCGGATCAGGCCAGAATCTTTCTGTGGAGTAGAAAGAGGATGAAAAGTCGCCGTAGTCTAGTAGGCGTTGCCTAATTAGACGTGAGCCCACGGTTCAATCCCTAGGTCAGACATCTCCAACAAAACGAAACACGATCAAATATTTCTTCGTTGACTTCCTCTCAGCAGATTTCTGGCAAAAAATCTGAGAATAAATAAAATTGCTATGAAAAGTGTCTCAAAAATGTGTCGTTCGGAGTCGACTTTAAACTGTAAGTCCCGCCACTTACGTATGAAATTAACACATAAAACATAAGTGGTGTGAGAAGCTAGGTCTCAATCCTGACTGAAGGGATGCAATGACTAATTATGTATGTATGTATATGTATCAGACTATCCAGAAATAGCTTGAGTATAGTTAAAAGTCTGACCAGATATTGTAGGCTCTAAGAACACTTGTTCAGACTAGGGTTCGCTTCAAGCCCAATTTGTAGATACTATGAGGAGGAGAACTAATTGCCGGAATACGTATTTGAAACCTTTACACTGTTAAGGCATTTCAGATGAGGCAAACATTGCGATAATAATGAATAGACGAGGAGCAGCAATTCTTAATGACTACGGACAGCATATAAAAGTTTGTCTGAAGCAAACATTACAGAAATAACCTATTGAGGATATTGATCGGTTCCCAGCAGTTGAGTATTAGCATAACACCACATGTTGCAAAATCAATTAAAAACTATTTAGAAAACAGTAGCTGGGAATTTGTGCTTCACACGCGTTACAATCCAAATCTGGAACCGTCCACAGACCATATGAGGCGATCGACTCAAAACACTCTCTCTAGCAAAGTCTCTTCACTAGAGAAAACCTGAAATTAACTCTTTACATTGCTCGCCTTAACAAGAGAGCAGTTGTTTTGTCGCCTAAAATATGCCAATATTAAAGAGCTAAGACATTTCAAGTGTCAGTGCAAACCTACTATTTTCTAGCATGCCCTGGTATTTAACACATCAATTTATCTAATAATTGTTGACATCTCTCCTCTAATCAACAATGCTTTGTGTAACAAATTGTAACACTAATTGCTGTATTAGACAGGCACTCTTGAAATTTTGTGCGTTTCGATTTCAAGAAAGGGGGGAGTACAGTATAAAATAGAAAATAAAATTCATAAGAAAATTCTGCGAATTAATACAAACATCGTTTAATTTATTCAATAAAATGGTCAAAATCATAAAAGAAAATGTCAATGAACTCTAGAAAGAGAAAAACAATTTTTTTTTGGTTGTTAAAAATTTTGCTGGACTATCCGATGCACTTTGTATTCTTGTATTGCCTTTAATCATTACAAAATAATGAAAATGATTTTCCTACGATTAAGATCAGCTTCTTTATGAACAAAGATAATAATTTTCTATTGGCCATAAAAAAAAATCGCAGAGTATTTATTAACCCCCTAAGCAGCTGAAAGCTAGACTGGGTACTTCACTAAGCTCTACAGGAGTACACATAGAAAAAAAGATAGAAAATAAAATAAAATTATGGCTCATATATGTATGTATGTATAAAGGGCAAGTCCAAAATAATAAATTATTTTTCCTAGAATAACAACAAAAAAAAAACAACAACAACAGCATTAACATTCATTTTGTAAATGATCGAGAGCGGCAAAGCAAAACAAAAACGTATTCATGGCATGACCTTAAGAGTGACAAAAATAAAAATAAAAAACAAACTCTCTGTATCATATTATTTATTATTATTATTTATTGTATTTATATGTCAATTGTTGTTGTTGTTACTGTTGTTATTCTTTATAATCAAATTTAACACCCAAACGTTTCATTGTGTATCCACCTCTTATCGCATTCAAGTGAAAATTTTCCTGATACGTAAAATGGCTTCAAAATAAAATTCCAAAAAAAAAATGTGAATAAATCAAGTGATAAATTTCTAAGCGATTTGCAAAAAAACCACACAACAATGAAAAGGAAAATTAACATAAATAACAACTGAAAATTACGAGAGTAGCTAGGGAAATAATTTTAAGCTTTTAATTCTAAAAAATCTAAAAGACGAAAGTTGTAATAGAAATACTACATAATTTTTTTACATAATTGGTCATTGCAACCCTTCAGTCAGGATTATTGACCTAGTTTCTCACACCACTTATGTTGTGTGTGTTAATTTTATACATAAGTGGCGGGACCTACAGTTTAAAGTCGACTCCGAACGACAGATTTGAGAAACTTTTCATGGCAATTTTATTTACTCTCAGAGTTTTTGCCAGAAATCTGCTGAGAGGAAATCGCCGTAGAAATACTTTTTGTATTTTGTTTTGATGTCTGGCCTAGGGCTCGAACCCTGGCTTTACGTCTAATAAGCCAACACACTACCTACTAGACTACGGCGACTTCTTCTAGAAATACTACCTTTTTTAAAATTATAAAATTTCTTTAAATCATTCCTTTTTACGAAAAATACTACTAAATAAGACTTTTAAAAAAGGTAGTAGATTTACTACCTTTTTCAAATGGAATATTTTTTTAAAACCTGTTTTATAAGCCTAAAAATATTTAAATTATTTATTTCCACAGAAAAAATTTTGACTTATAAAAAAGGGAGTAGATCTGCTACTTTTTTACAAAGTTTTCTAATTCAACAAAATTTTAGCTGAAAGCTTAAATAACATGATTTTTAATGAAATGTTACAAAAAATTGAATTTAAAAAAGGAGTATAAAAAGTAGTGAAACTACTACCATTTTTATTGAAAAATTTTTTTGTTTTAAATTAAAAGATTGCACGGATAAGAGCAACTTTGATTTAAAAATCTTATTTTATACGAATTTTTGCTTCCAAACCCTTTTAAATGACCCTCGTTTAACGACTTTAAAGCTTTTAATAAGTGTAAGTGAAGCTTTGCTATTCAAATTTGTTTGAATTTTTTTGCTTGTAATTTACCTTAATCAATGGTGAGAACAAAACAATAATACACTGATTATACAAACATTTTCCACAAAAAAAAACACATTTTTTGCAAAGCATACACCCGAGGAAAAATGTTGGTACAATGGGAGACAGATTTGCAGAGCCTACAGTAAACCGTAAAAACAATTCCTCACTTGTTATTATTAGATGTGGAGGTTAATATTGATTGTAATTTCATTTCTACTACTATTTTTCCTTGGCTGTAAGAGGAGGTATGCTTTGTTTGTGACATTCAGCAAAATTGTTTAAACAAATCGGTGGTTTGCAGTAGTTTCGTTGAAACACTTTTTAAAAGCATTAAACCGCGCATAAGCTAAGCCAGGAATTCTGAGAATAATTTGCAAAAAACAAAGAAAAAAATATTTACGTAAAAAATGTTGAAATTTTTCATCATATTGACCTTGTGCCTGCACTGCTGTTGGGGTTTTGGAGAATTCCATATGAAGAAATATACGCCACGCATCGATTCCAGCGAAGAGGATAATAGTGTTTTAAGTGCGTAAGAATTTAAAGCATAGTTATAGGAGTTCAATAAAAGTTTTACTCACTCCTTTAGGAACCTATAGACGTTGCCTGTGGGAACAATCGAAATCATTGCCCAGACGTTTAGTGTTGCTGAGTTTGTGCCAGAATTTGTTTTGTGAAAATAATCAAATTATACCACGCTCCAGGTCTATTTTTGTAGTGGAAAAAATGGCTAGACACAATGAGTACTTAGTGAATCATTGACACGTTTTTTTATAGAAATTTCCGTAAAACTTGCACTAAATTATTGAAATTTTATTTTTTTTATTTTTCAAATTTTCCCTTTTAAATCACACCACATCTACCAGCTGCTTGGATATCTTACCGGATCAGTGTAAACAGGGTGAGGAGGAGGAATTGATGTATAAACCATTTCCGGATTGTTGTCCCGTCTATTGTAATCTAAAGCGTCGCATGAATCGCTTGAAAACCATGCATTATCGCCATAGAATGCTGCTTAATATGTCACGTCAACAGGCTGCAGGGGCCACGAATATGTTGCTTAATGAATATGGCTTGGAAAGCCTTTAAAAGCAATTCTAAAAGGGAAGCATAACTAACAAGAATTAGTCATTAATAAAAATGTTTAAAAAACAAAATTTTAAATAATAAACAAATATGTTTTCAAATGTAAAAAAACTAAAATTCTAAAAGGCAGTATTAATTACAAAAAAGTAGTATCTTACTACTATTTTTCAATAGAAAATTTTTTCTACCACGCAAATAAATTTTAAAATGCTTAATTCAATTGATTTAATTAAAAACTTTCGAATATGGCAATATTAAAAAAGTAGTAAATCTACTACCTTTTCAAAACGTATTTATTTTTATAAACATATTTATAAAAATTGTTAAATAAGGAAGGGTTTTGTTAAAAAATTAAAATTTAACAAATTAAACAAATTACTTTTTAAAAAATAAAGCTACTAGATTACAACAAATTACATATATTCCAAAAAAGCATGCAAATGGGTTAAATTAATGAAGTTTTATGTTAAAAAAAATTGAAATATAACAAAATTTTAAAAAGTAGTAAATTTTACTACTATTTCTTATTTTTAATATTACCTGCTTTAAGCCTTGGACCTTTGTTAAGACATATAATATTATGATTCTAGTGGATAATATATAAAGATTTCTACTACTATTTTCAAAAATACTACTATTTTTTATTTAATTTATTTATCCTAAGAATCATAAAAATGAACGGAATTTACACTTTTCTTAACAAAAAAAATCCAAAAAAACGAAAAGAAATCATTATTTAAAAAGGTGTATTTTAATACTATATTTTTAGTTGTGATTATTCACTACTGTAAACATTAGACCTTATATAGGGCATATAGTATTATGATTTTAGTGATTAATGTGTTAGCAGTTTGACCATTATTCCTTATTTACTACCATTTCCAAAAATACTACTATTTTTAATTCCATTTTTATAGCTCAAAATTTAAAGAAACACAAATTTTTTTCAGTTTTATTAACAAAAATAGACAAAAACTTAAATAAAATTCGTAATTTTAAAAGGTAGTATATTTACTACTATTTTTTATTGCTGAATATTAATTACTTCTTATATTAGATTTTATTTGGGGCATACAAATGTATGATTTCAGAGCAATAAATATTGATATTTTTGTTATTATTCTGAATTTACTACTATTTTCCAAAATACTACTATTTTTAAAATACTACTATTTTTATTTCATTGAAATTTTTTAAATCTGTACAAAAATCTTCTTAGCTCTCTAAAAGCAAATAATTGCAAAGAAACTGTATATTTATATGTATAAAAAAGTAGTAATCTGCTACTATTTACAAAATTATAAAATTTTAAAAATAATTCTGCAACATTAAATTCCTTAGCTTCAGTCGTTGTTTTAAAACGCTCTTAAAGAATATACAAATAATTTGATTGTGTTTTTAAATGGCTTGGAATACGTATTCCTATTGCCTTGTTATCGCTTTAAATATGACTCATTGGTTGTGATTTATTGGATTTTCAAATTGGTTCTGTTGGTTTGTGTGTTTAAATTCACACACAAAATTATTTTATTTATAAACGAAATTCAAATTTTACGACAGCCTTTTTGAACCCACAAGAAAATAGAGACACCCATCCGCTCATTTAGACAATTACAGATAGAAATTCACACAATCAAACACACACAAACTTACACACATACATAGTCGTATATGTATATTTTATTGAGTATAATAAATAATTGAAAATGTGTGTAATTAGTAGTTTCTAGAACAATTTCATTGATGCGTCGTTGTTGTTTGTATTATTCTTTTTCAAATAAATTGAATGAAAACGATGAATAAACAAATAAAACTGAACTAAATTGATACAAATTAATAGAGAGTTTAATTAAGAGTCTCAAATCAAAAGATGGTATGAATTGATAACCCATAAAAAGCAACTTATGAGTTGCACATGAGGCATGAAGCAAAACATTAAGAAGATCTTATGAGAGAGACAAGAAACACTCAAGAAAAACTACATATAGTACATAGCTGGGGTGCTAAGCATAGGGCACGTAGAAAAAAAAATTAAAAACTTGTTTATTTTTTTAAATAGTAGTAGAAACACTACCTTTTTATTTTAAAGAGAATTTTATAAATATTCATTAGAAATTATATTTTAGTAAATATTTAAATAAATTTCGTTAATATTGTTGTCTTGAAAAAATAGTAGTAGAAATATTTCGTTAAAATTGTTGTTTTTAAAAAATTGTAGTGAAAACACTACTTTTTTGAAAATTAAGAAAATTTCCAGAATTTTTCGGTAGGAATGCTAAGACGTGCCAAGAGGGATTCGTGGTGGAGCCTCTGTGGTAAAACTCCACACTAAGGAGGATTCACGCAACGACATCTTGTGTGGCAAATGTAGTGCAGGGAATAGATTGGTCATGGACCAAATCTGAAAGGTTAACTCTGAAACTTCCTGTGAATGCTCACACCAGAAAGCGGATTTGCTGGAGACTTTACCCAAATTATAACTGTGAAGGCAATTAATAGCCGATAGATGAATTCAAAAAGTTAAGGTCTGCGGGACCAGACGGAATATATCTCTCTTACAGCGTCTTAAATCGCAGTAACCCGAGCTACTTCGATTGCCAGTATGAGAAGAAACCACATATAAACGGAATGGTGTAGTCTTCATTGCGGAGGGCAAAAAGGAGCTCTCATACCACAAATAAAGACTTCAGATCTATTTCTCCTTCTTCTTGCTAAAGACCGTGGAAAGACTCATTGATGTTAATTAAGGCCAGAGCTTGGATAGAAATAATCTATCCAAGGGTCAGTACACATATGGTATAATAAGGGAAGATCTGTTAAGACTGCCCTGCATAGCCTAATGTGTACAAAGCCTGGAGTCTTCAACGAAGTGGAACTAAACGCTATGTTCTGCGCTGAACTGGACATCTAAATCACTCTGTGGGAGAACGATCAACCTGTCGCTAGGTAGCTTATACGTTACCAGAGAAATAAAAGGCGAATTTCTTATATTCCTTGTAACAGCAGAGCAGATGAACTGGCCAGAAGTGGCACACACATTGTACTTTCCATTGAATTCTTTACTTTGGGAACCTCTTTAAAGAACCGCTGATTCATAATTGAAAATTTGGATTTCGTTAAAGCCACATGGTCGTCCTCGGATATGAGCAGAACGGTGTAGAAAATACGGCCAATGCTAGAGGGAAAGTTATGCTTGGTGTCGTTTTTTGGGCAATTACTGGACATTGCGTTATGAGTACTCATACAAGGTGCATCGGTCTTGAACACCTGTTAAACAACTTGTGTATTTGCAGCAGAGATGAGGAAAGAAGGAACTATTCTTCACCTATTGGGTACATCTCCCGCACTTTGTTAAAGGAGAAAGGACTTTAGTGTATACTGACTGCATGCACAATTTAAATAAACTGTCATTGATGAGCATTAGTATTGTAAGCCACTTCATCAGAAGCTTTGAATGGTTCAGAAATAAAGGGATATATTAAACTGCAATAACACTGGGCCTTGCGTGTTATAAAAACCCACCACTATCTACCTACCGACCTGTAGGTTTTTATCAAAAAAAAATGTTTGGAATTTGGTTTGGACTTCTCGGCTGCAAGAATTTACTCCCATTTATTATGGTGTCTGGGAAATTTATCTCTTATTCTCTTGTGCTTATGTTTTGTTTTCTTTATTTCTCTATTTTAATTTAATTTAATCTGTAATAAATACTCCCCTTTTTTCTGAAATCCAAAACAAAAGAATTATTTTTTCTTTCTAAGGCTCAGTGTACATACTTAACATTGAACTTCATTAACCACCAGCGGGAGAGAGAGTGAGATCAACAAGCAGAAAACAAAAAAACAACATTTAAATCAATTAATTTACATAATTTATTTACATATTTATTTACAAAATTAACAACAACAAGAACAAAAAGAAAAAAACTTTATTAAGCAGCACAAAAATAGCAGTAGGATAGAAAAAAAAACTTCCTTATCAGTATAGACTACTTGCTCTCAGCACTGCAGGTCATCACTGATACAAATCGTGCTCAACAAGTATTTATTTAAAGCCATGGTCTCTCTCTTTCTCTTCTTACTCTCTTTCCTATACGCTCTTCGTATAATTTGTACCAAGAATGGAGGGCCTGCTACTCTAATGAATTTAGTCTGGAAACGCAGCTTAAACTTCAAACAGTGTTTACTATTTCGCTTTTTTTTATAGAAATTGTGGAAATAAAAAATAAAAATAAAATTCTTTTAAAAAAATGCCTCTTCGTTGGAATATTGTCGTTTTGGTTTTAATTTTGTTAAATTTTTTTAATATTTTTCAATTAAATACGGAGGCTTATCAGGCTATACTACCGCCAGGTTGTTTTCTATAAAAAAATTTATAAAAAAAAACTTGACGTGTAAAAACTGAGACAAAAAATTGCTTTATTTTGTAGGGGAAGATGGCAATTGCACTTATCGTGGTGATAAATTAGACGTGGGTACACATGTTGGTCCAGCACCCTGTCAAAGTTTAACATGTAAAAGCGATGGTACCCTACTAGTGGAGGGGTAAGTTGGAAAAATTTTATAAAAATTAAGGCCAAGAGGTATGGATAAGACACAACATTAAACGCAGATAGTAGAGAGTAAGGAGAGGGTAAGAATGTGACGTGCGATGAGGTGATACTTTCCACCAAAAGGTACCAACTGTCTGTTTTCAGTGTTCTCTATTCTTCCAGTACTCTTTCAGTAAATAAGTCCTATAAAATAATGTGACTCATTGGATGTACTCAGCACTGGTCAGACCTATCATGACTAACGAATACTGATAAAAAGGATACATAAATCTGTCCACATCAGCTCTGGATGCTATTCTATATCTCCTTCCGTTGTTCCCTTTTAAGAGACTTACTAGCTAATAGAAGTCGACGTCTCTGGGAGACTGGGTAAAGGCACAAATCTGTTATTTATTCCTCGAATATTCTCAAAAAGTTTGGAATTTGGGGAAGCTTGTCTACGTAACTGCGCAAGCATATTCAAAATAACTCTGCCGAACATACAATAGACGCACGGCTTCAATGACACTGAAAAGATCTATATTGATGACTCGAAATCAAAGTGTATATACTTCAACCGTTAACACGTATGACAGAGTCTTTCGTGTAGAAGTATCGGTCGTAAAATTCGCTGAGATGATAATTGAGAGCAGCAATTTTTTCTAAAAAGATATTAGCATTCAAGATCTTTGTTCTTACACAATAGTCTCAAAATCTTCATTTTATAATGATACAGGGATGGGGTAATATCCTCGAAAATGCGAACCTATAACCTATAATCTTATAGATTCCCTCTCTTGCCAGCTCATCTGGGTCTCACGGCCTCATATACCACAATGCTCCGGAATTCTATACAGTATCAATGTTTATCTCGCTTAGAGTTTCGTGAATTTATCGCTGCAAACTGATACCTATTTCATGCTAATATAATGCCCAAACAGTTTCTACGAGTACAAGGTAGTTTGACGATCTATGTATGTAGATAACCACCATATACCGAATCAGCTCCTCTAACGCTTGGTAAGTGCTTCCTGCGACATTCGCGATGCCCAAGGAGACTCATCTTTACACTTTACCCAGGAACTTTCGCTGACTTGCAATCTCTAATGCAATCAATCGTGAGAATTGACAGGATCACACAGTGATAGACTTACTGCAACATTCTTCTACCTATAGCATCCATGACTGCAAAGCATGCATTGAGCACCTTCTTAATACTCTCTTTCGAAAGTGTTTCCTTTTTTCATTCTTCAAAAAGAAACCGTTAAGATGCTCTATCTCGACCCCCCCCCCTCAATCGAGATATTAATAAGTATTAAACTTTTAAGAAAACCAAAAAAATTTGGACAACATGAACCACCCTAATTATTTATTACAGCCTTAATTCATTAAGCCCTTAAAGCAAAACGTTGAGATAAGTTTTAATACTAAAAAAGCATTACAAAGTAAACCATTTGAAATATTTCTATGACCAGTTTAATGTGAACCACCTTAATACTTTAAAAAAGCATTTATTTTGAAAATTAAACTCATAACTGAAGATCACCTTGAACCTTTCAAAGTAATACGATTTAAAATAAAAACAAAACAAATATTCGCCCTAATCATACGATATTTCAACTCGAACACTAGGAGTTTAAACCGATAATCAGACCGATAATCGAATCGATTAATTTGTAAAATCTAAAGAAAAAACTATTGCTTGCATATTAGTTTTCCGTTTAATTAGCACACATGAATTATTGAAATGTTTATAAACAAATTGAAAAAAGTTTTCTTTTTAATTTTTACAAACAAAACGAATTCAAAAAAAAGTTCATTCCTTATCAGTGTTTTTTTCATATACAAACTACGCTTTACTTATATAAACTACACTAAGCAACAGAGAAAAAAAATGTAAAAAACTATTGCACTTCTTTGTCTTATTCCAGCTGTGGCAAGCTATGGCTACAAAATTGTAATCGTGGCGAACGCAAAAATCCCGGTAAACCCTATCCCGAGTGCTGTAAATTGGTTTACAAATGTAAAAACCCCGATGGTTCCTCGTATTACGTTGAAAAAGATGCCTCTGTTCTAGAGCTGAAAACAGAAAATTCCACGTAGTTTTGAAGAAACTCAAAAAAAGGCTTGGTTTTATGTTTAAAAATTAGTTTTAATTTTTTTTTTTATGATTAGATTGTAGTCCTACTGTTTTTTTTTTTTTTCTTTTTTGTAAAATGTTATCGTACACTGTACACAATATTTTTAATTTATTTTTATTTTCAGTAAAAACAAACACATTAAACTACTTAAAAGAAAATTGTTAATTTGTTTTTCTTCAACAGGAAACAAAATTTCTCATAAAATATTAAAAAAGCCACTTTGGCAATTTTGGGAATTTTTATAAAGTATTTGGGAATTGAAAAAAGTTTTCGAATTCCATAGTAGGACAATCATTTAACAATCAAAGCACAAACAAATATTTAAATGAAACGATTTATATGTATAAAATAATAATGTTTTGGGTCCTTCCGGATATATTTTTGTTCCTAATGATCTCTACCTCAGTCTATTTTGTCGACACGTCCATCAGGAAGACGCTGCTGTGATCCGGTAGCTTTATGGATTGAGCTGTACCTAGCGATTCCGAAAAATCTACATACATTTTTTTTTTTTTTTTTTCTAATTCATTTATTTATTTATTTATCATTAATATAATACATAATACATAAGAAATTTAATATAACCCGCTAAGCCATTGGCTTGTCAGCAGGAAAGGAGGATTAAGGTTTTCTAATACATTATATTTATAAGTTATTAATTCATTAATTCATTCATTGCGAACTTAAGAAATATTTTTTTAAAAGTTTTTTCCTTCGAAATTCATTATTCTCATTTATTATATGTGTTGGTATCTTATTATAGATTGTTGGTAACATGACGCTTAGCTCGTTTCTGCCATATTCATTAAAAAATTGCTTTACTTTATATCTTCCTTGAGCTCGACGTCTTGTATTATACCGGTGATCGATGACATCGAGGAACCTATCGTCTTTATGAAATTCATTAAGTAATGTGAGATAATATATACTTTTAATGTTTAAAACGATGAGTTTAGTCGCAAGATTTTTTGGATTGCTTGTTGCTGTGTTTGTAGTTGTGTTTGTTGTTGTTGTGTTTGTTGTTGTGTTTGTTGCTATGTTGGTTGTTGTATCTGTTGTTCTTGCTGTTGTATTGTTGGTTGTTGGCGATGTGGTGTTTGTTTGCAAATTCCAAGTTACTGATGAGTTGTTATTAGAAGACGAGTTGTTGACTGTATTGACGGAAATATTGTGTTGTATTGCATTTGGTCGTATGTTGTTGGGTATGTTAAGTGTAGTATTGTAGTAAATTGTTGTGTTACTTTGGATGTTGTTGCTGCCATAATTTAGTGGGTGATTGTTGTTATATGTATTGTTGAAGGAATGGTTGTTTTTTTCAAGAATTTTTAATAAATTTGTTCATCACAACATTATAAATGGAGAGGAGGGACAGCACACTATTCTGTGCAGTTCCCCTTCCAATGTCTCTATCCTCCCTAGCGTCGGATATATCGTTCTTCCATGAAGTAAACGAGATATCCAGTTAACCATACTGTATTACACAGTATGTCAGAACGCCGAATATAGCGTACAGGTACCGCTAAAAAGTAAGTATCTCCATGGATTTGGTGAGTTTCTCTTCCAGTGCTGGTCCATGAGCGCAATTGACGCAAAGAATGCGACTGCCAAATTTCTCCTTGGCCTAGTAATTCCAGTTAAATAGATTCCAGGTTGCCACAAAAACATCTAAGTATTATACTTTTAATCATCTAGGGAATCTTTGTAATTATCCTAAAGTTTCAGACTTTCTTGCCAAGTTAAAGGACCTGGCCCTTGGTCCCCCAATAAAGAGGTATGCTCACACTCCTCCTGATCTGCATTGTATTTATATGTTATGGGCGATAAAGATCCCTATTTAACGATTGAACAAAAATTTTTAAGAAAAACATTTAAAATCCAAATTGTAAATCGGCATCAGAAATTTTAAATTTTGGGTATTTTTAGAAAAATTTTGGGAATTTATATTTCTATGTTAAAACAACTTTTTTCCTTTTTTTATTTTTAGTAATGGGCTAAAACTAATATGATTATTTAAGCCAATTTCGAAAAGTTGGACATTATGGGAATTTTAAAGACAATTTTATGAATTTATAATTTGTTGTTAAAAAAAAATTTTTTCTCTTTCTTTTTGTTTCTTAGTAATGTTTCAAGTAATCTAATACTTACTTGGGCCAATTTAAAAAATTAGGACGTTATGTGGATTTTAAAGACAATTTTGGGAATATGTAAACAACTATTTTCCTTTTTTTTTTGTTTTTTAATAATGGGCTAAAACGAATATGATTATTTAAGCCAATTTCGAAAATTTGGACATTATAGGAATTTAAAAAACAATTTTGGGAATTTTTAAATTTCTTTATTTAAATAAAAATATAAAATGTTTATTAAATAATATTATAAATTTAAACAAATTATTTCTAAAAAATAATTTCCATCCAATGTTTCTACAATCATAAGCTAAGCGATTGCTTACTTAGCTCTTGTTTCTAAGAATTAATGCTCTTGAGTAGCTTATACTCTTTGTAAACAACAAGTTTTAACCGTTTGACCCATATTTTCTTAAGTTTTTTTGAGAGAAAAGAGAAAGCCTTTCTCTTAAGTCTATGATTGGCTAACAGCTAGTGCTGCTTTAAACCAGACTTCATGTTTTTATGTTTGATGTTGAACAAGAACAGTTTAGTTTACCAATAACCTTATGAAAGTCAAGTTAAACGTTGCGGTTAAAAGTGGAGATTTTTTTTGTTGAAATAAAACTTAAAAAATATTTTTTTTTATTAATAAAAGAAAACAAAGGTGATTGTCTTTTATTGTTTATTTAAAATTATAAATTCTGTCAACGTTTCTCCTGCATAAAAACAAAGTGAAATTTAAAATTTTTTTTTTATTTACAAATCATATGGAAAAAATTGGTTTAAAATTATGGAAAATAGACGGATTTTTAGAAAAAAATAAATAAATTTGGTTTTAAATTAAAAAATTTTCCAAGATTAATTTACAAATAGAATTTCTAAAACATGTATTATGCCCACAACAACAACAGTAACAGCAATAACGACAAAAACATTTTCTGTGACATGAAAACTTGTTCCAAAAGGTGTTAATTATGGCTTGAAGCATATCCAACGAATGCTGTTTAACTTTTAACAATTCATTTCATATTTGGCCCAGTTATGACAACAATTACAATTACAACAACAGCAATAACATGAATACATAAGAGCGGTAAAAAGAACATTAAAAGTCTTCGTTGAAAAAGAAAAAATTCTCGAAGCTTGTGACAAAAAAAATATTTAAATTTCAAAAAAAATATTTATTTGGTTAATAATACGAAATAAAATTAATTTAATTTAATTAAACAATTAATTAAAAAACATTCGTTAGCCTGGTTTCGTATGCAACAAACTTTACGTTCAATTTAAAAATTCTTAATTTGGTCGCCGCGGATTTCTAATATTAGAATATCTTCCAGAGAAAACTAAGCTGTCGAATCTGTCCCTCAGGACGAAGTGGTTGAAATCTTTACTGATGGCTCGTAGAAGGTACTGGATCTAGTACTTGATCTTTTAGTCTCTCTCAGATTTCTAGCTGAGTTCAGTAATTTCCAGGACCTAGTCTTGATAGGGTTCAGAGGTGTGTTCAAGTATTAAATGCCAGAACTTCGGTTATCGACATCTACGCGAACCGAATAGTATCGATTAATGCTCTCAACTCCAACACAATAAGGACGAACTGTTTTCTCAGCTGCATTTGCTTACTGGATCGATTTTTTCAAGGTTACTAGTTAACCCTTGGTCTAGGGTATTAGCAGAATATCCACAATGCTCTGGCCTACTGTGATGAGGGAAAGTACCAAAGATTTATTGGCATATGGCAAGTATTCAAACATACTCCTTTAGGACGTAACTATAGAACGCTGTTCGAATAAGAGTATGTCGGAACGTATGGGCTATCCCCATTACAACTATTTTAAGAATGATGTTTGAATGAAGAAGAAGAACGATCCGGACTTTTTGGAAGGAAGTACTTTTTCTAGTTCAAAAAAGTTTTTCAACTACAATCTGTTAACATCGTTCATTTGTTGAAACATTTTTTATTTAAAAATTCAAATTTTGTTTTGTGTGTTCTTCTTCGAGTTGTTTTTTTTTTACTTTTAGCCTTTTTGATCCCATTCAATACCTTTCTTTTCCCCTTATTTGCATACTCTCTCTTCACTATTGTTTTCTTCTTTATTTACTTTTTTTTTTCTATTTTTTTTAATATTTCAATTTATTGGTTTTCATTGTTTGTGATGGTAAAAGATGTGTTAACAGCTCTCTTTGTATGTCATTGAATTGATTTGTCACTTTTTTTATTATCGTCGTTTAATGCTGTTGGCTGAAATGTCAAATAAACACAGTTTGATTTTCTGCTTTTTGTCATTGAAAAAAGTCAATAAAATCGGGGAAAAAAGAAAATAATAAAGAAAAAGAAATTGTTTTTCAACAAAACAGAAATAAAGAAAAATAAAAATATCGGTATGAAATACTATAAATAAACAGAAACAGTAGGAAAAGAATATTATAACGGATATAAAAGAGTGCAAAAGAAAGCAGGGCTAGCGAATATGGAATGTTTTTGACAATTTTTTTTTAAATTTACTTAAAAAATCAATATCATATAACTAGAATTGATAATAATTATCGATAACTAGGATCACTAACAATGAACAGAAAATAAAATATATTGTTTCTTAGTAAATAATAATCGGTAATAATAATCGATAATAATAAACGATAACAATTATTGGTAAACGAAATCACTAACAATTGCCAAAAATACATATTTTTATTATTAAATATAATAATCGATAACAGTTATCGATAACAATGAGAGAGTACTAAAAATATATTTCTTGTTATTTGGAAATAAATATGATATACATATTACGATATGACAACAATAATTTTTTTTGCAAAAAATTGAAACAATTATCGAAATTTTTCGACAACTGCTTTGATAGCAATGACTTAAAATTTTTTTTGTGCTCTTTAACAAATAAATTTTAAAATAAATTTTTTAACAATCGATAACAGTTAACAATATTAACTATCAGTAACTAAAATCGATATCAACGGCAAGAAAATTACACTTTCTTTAGCAAAAGACACAAACAAAATTTTTTCAAATTTAAAACCAATGGCAATAATTGATAACTATTAAAAAGAAAAATTGTCGATAACAATGACAAGAAAACAAAAACTAATTGTTCTTTTTTAGCAAAAAAAAATTTTGCGGCACTTTAATTTATTCAAACTTGATAGCAATAATCGATAACATTTAACGATAACAATTTCTGATAATTAGAATCAACTATAATCGTAATTATATTAACATCGATAACAATAATCAATAACGATGGCAATTATTGGTAACTAGAATCAATAACAATGATGGGAAAACCAAAATTGCATGTTATTTTAAAATAATTTACCATATTTATGTATTAATTATTTTAAAATCTATAGCAATTAATAATTATTATCGATAACTTGGCAATTCATCTTTTTCTAGAATACTTTAATAGTGAAATAATAGTGAAAAATAATTGTTTTCTTTTTTGAAAAATTTTCAGAGCTATCCATTTTTCGAAAATATTTGAAAACTAATCGATTTTTATTTGTTTAGTTTTGTTTTTAATTTCCTTAGTTTTGTTATAGATAGATTTAACCCTTTAACATGTTTTATTGTTTGCTTACCCTGTTTTTGTTTACGTCTTAATTCTTGAGCTCATCCGTTAAAATTGGTACTGCAATCACTATCGATAAAGATTTTCCTAACGGAAGACAATCAGCAACGGCAGCAGCAAACTACAGTTTCGACATTATGAAAGATGTTGCTGAGATGTAATATTTCACAACAGCTGCATTGAGGCATCAAATAAAAGAACACTTTTAAGCTTCTAACCCAATAGACCAAAATCGAAGCAAATGCCGTAAACCAATACACCATTTCAGTAAATTTAAAAAAATATTATTTTTTCCTTTCAAAACTTACTTATATTTTTTTAATATTTTGTTTTGAAATTAAAAAATGAAATCAATTTCATACCGAGTGAGTAAATCATGCAAAAGAAAATTTTAACAGTTGACGTAGAAAAGTTTTGGAAAAGTTTTCTAAAAGAGAGAGAGAAAAACTTTTTTTTTAAATAAACCTCAATAGCTAAAGTTTCTTTTTTTCTTTTTCCTTTCTTTTTACTCTTACTTTTCTAGCATATTTAATGGTTTAGAAGCTGAAACAAATCCTTCCAAAAAATGTGTTTAAAATTGTTGCTGCTACAGCTGTCAGTCGTGGCCTTAGCACTGATGATGCCTTTAGCTGGCGTATCATCGTACAAACGCAATTATGAGGCGAAATATACCAAAGCAAATATACCGCTGTGGAAGCAAAGGGTAAAAAACAAAACCCAAAAACCATATACCATCTCTCACACACACAACATGCTCAAGCACACACACAACTCACTATATTTGGCATTAAAACCACATCATCCATCCATAGATCCATCCATCTATCCCGGCAGCCAGCTAGCCCATCCATCATACAAACATGAAAGTTTTCTTTTACTTTTCTCTTAACTTTGTCATCCTTTAGATGTTGCTTAAAACTTCTACACGCTTTCTCACTCTTACCCACTCTCTTACACTCTTGTTTTGTGTCTTTCTCTATTAGGCTTGCGAGAAGGCCCAAAAGTATAAAGCCAATTCACATTATATATGCGATGATAAGGGTGACGTTAAATGTTTGCCAGGTTGGCAGGGAGATTTATGTCAAGTGCCCATGTGTCGTAAAGGTTGTGATCCCATGAATGGTAAGTAATGGACCAGAGTATAATACTACATGCTTACTAATACACACGCACTCACACTCACATTATAAGAAGCTAAACAGCATTTGAAAATCTTAACGGTAAGGAGAGGCTCAATTAAATGGTCATTGTAATTTAGATGGAAAATCATTAATAACACAGACATCTAAAGGAAGGAAAACATAACAAATATTATAACAAATCCATAATTAAAATATTTTTTTAAAAAGTTAAAGAAATCATTATTTGTCGATAATATTAAAATTTTGTTATCGATAACTTACATTTTTATCGAATATATACTATAAAATTATTCTCATAAATTTATCAATAAAAATTTCCTCATCGATAATTAATTTTTTTTTTATTATCGATAACTTTATTTATTAATAATTCAATACCAAAGAATATGTTAAGGATTAGCTGCCTTATCGAATATTGAACTTACTTAACGAATATTAAATACTTTGTTATCGATAACCTTACCTTTTTAAAATTTCATAACCATAAAAATAAAATTTTGTTTCTATAAAAAATTTCACAATAAACGCTAATATTAAGATATCTAAAATAAAGTATTTTTTATTGATAACTTCTTTCTTTTATAAATGTGACAAATATTAAATTAACTCAATAACTGTAATTCGTTCAATATTTACTTATCGATTACTTATTTTTTTACTTGATAACTTTTTTATTTCGATAAAAATCACTGCCAATTTTGGCTATAAAAGTTTTTAGGATATATTGTAAATATGTGAATATTTTAATCTTTACTTATCGTTTGTTCAAAGTTTTTTCATCGAAAACATGCATTTTTTGAAGTTCAATTACTTAAAATAATATTACTAACTCTCAAAATTATTTACTTATTGAATACCTTTTTATCGATAACATATTTTTCTATTGATAACATATTTTCTATAAATTTAGTAACAACAAATATTAATTAGTCCATACGTACCATCTCAATTCTATAAATATTTCAATATTTACTTATCGATTATATAATTTTTATCGATAATTTAAATTCAATTACAACAATAACAAAAAATTGACAAGCAGAAAAATTGAGAAGGAAAAATTTTTTACATATCGATAATTAATAAATTTGCTTATCGATAACTTTAATTTATTATCGATAACTTTTTTAAATAACTTTTTTTAATTCGATAACAATAAACATCAATCTTAGCTATAGTAATTTTCTTCTTTCAAAAATTATCGATAACAACAAAAGCTTTTGATATAAAATTTTATAAAATTTTTCATACTTTAACATTTCGCTCCTTTAATGCGTTGACCTCTTCTTATTATCAATGTGTCACACGTTAGTGATGGCATTTTTAACACATACTTAAGACCAGAATTATACAACAGATGCTTATGCGTAAGTTTAAGTATTTCGGACAAAGTGCGTATATTTATTGGCATGTGGATATTTTCGGCATATGTGACTCTCTCTATATATGCTTTTGTATTAATGTTTGTGTATGTTTCTCAGGGTATTGTCAACGTCCTGGTGAATGTCGTTGTCGCATCGGTTACACTGGAGAGTTGTGTGACAAATGCATTCCCCTGCCCGGATGTCAGCATGGTGACTGCACAAAGCCATTTGAATGTATTTGTCGTCCCGGCTGGGATGGTCTTTTCTGTACTGAACGTAGGTTTACAAAAAAAAAAAAAAAACAAAAATAAGAAACTTCTAAAAAAAAATTTTAATTTTAAATAAAATTTACAGCCACTTGTCGCCAGGGTTGCCACAACACACGCGGTTACTGCGAGGCTCCCGGCGAGTGTCGCTGTCGCATCGGTTGGGCTGGACGTAATTGTAGTGATTGTTCCGTATTGCCTGGTTGCCAACACGGCACCTGTTCGAAACCATTGGAATGCAATTGTTTGTCCGGCTACACTGGTCTTTTGTGCCAGACACGTAAGTTAATTGGAAAATGAAATGCCATCGAAAAATTGCGGAAAATATGCGTTCAGACGGTTTTAATTAATATTCCTTTTTTTCTTTCTGTTTCTCTTCGAAAAAAACGAAAATCCTTCAGCCATTTGCAATGCAGACTGTCACAAACAACATGGCTATTGCAAGAGGCCAGGAGAGTGTCGGTTAGTTTGAAATTTAAAAACAAAATAGAAGAGATTCGTTAACAACAAACACTTGCACACATACTTAATAACTCTTCTCCATTCTTTTACAGCTGCAAAGTTGGTTGGACTGGTCCAAATTGTGACAAGTGTTTCCCCTATCCCGGCTGTATTAATGGAGATTGTGAAAAGCCCTGGGAGTGTAATTGCAAACCTGGCTGGGGTGGCATTCTATGTGATGAAGGTGAGTAGAAAAAATTTCACAGAAATTAATAAAAAAAAAGAAATAATGAACAGATGAATCCTTTTTAAACAAATAGTTGGCAAATTTTATCGATAACAAAAATTTATCGATACAAATTTTTTACTACATTCTTTAGATAACAAAACGTAGTTATTTTCTAAAGGAAATTGCAGTAGTCGATAAATTTTCTGTAGAGAATTATAGTCGATAAATTTTCTATAGAGAATTATAGTAATCGATAAATTTTCTATAGAGCATTATAGTAATCGATAAAATTTTTATAGACAATTGTAGTAATCGATAAATTTTCTATAGAAAATTGTAGTAATCGATAAAATTTCTATAGGTAAATTTAGTAATCGATAAACTTTTTATTGACAAGTTTAGTAATCGATAAATTTTTTATAGATAAATTGTAGTAATCGAAAAAATTTCTAATAAATAAATTTTCTAAAAAAATTGTAGTTATCGATAAATTTTCTATAAAAAATTGTAGTTATCAATAAATTTTCTATAGAAAATTGTAATAATCGAAAAATTTTCTATAAAGAATTGTAGTAATCGAAAAATTGTTTATAGAAAAATGTAGTAATCGATAAATTTTCTATAGAAAATTGTAGTAATCGATAAATTTTCTATTGAAAACTAAAATTTTCTATTAATAAGTTTTCGATAAAATAAATTATATCGAACAATATTTTAAAAAACATACAAACATATAATTTTTTAACGTTTACCTCTTTCGATAACAGAATTTATTTGAATAATTTTCGATAACAAAAATTTTTTTTTATAATTTTTTCGATAACAAAAAATTGTTTTCTTTTACAGAACTCACTTACTGCAAAAACAATCCAAATATTTGCGAGAACAAAGGCAAATGCATTTCGTTGACCAAAGAAGATGGCAGTTATCGTTGCCACTGTAGACATGGCTATTTGGGCAAAAATTGCGAAATTATTGATGAATTCCTTTTAACCTCAACAGCAGCGCCACGTATAACTCCTCCGCCTTTACTAGGCTGGGATGAAGATGATGATGAGGATAAGATTTTAAACAGCGATAATGAAATACAGGCGAGCAATTTAAAGGAAGTGGTAACACAGTTATCGAAAAATGACACCATAAAGGAAAGTAAAGGAAATCAAACGGAGTTGTTAATAAAATTGAAAACAGAAGAAGTTAATATTACAAAAACCAACAATACTATAGCGAATACAACTACAATTATTAAAGAAAATTCAACAGAAACAACAGAAAAGCCTGTTACTAGCAGTTCCATTAAGACAAACGATAATAGCACCGTGGAGTTCGTAACCTTGCCTACTTTGAGCGACATTGTAGGCACAGCTACCATGCAGATGAATACAACAAAAATTCCGAGCGTTAAAAAATCTCCTAAAAATCCTAGTAAAATAAATAAAGTCAAGACTTCAACTACTCCAACTGGGACAACAAAACCCTCTTTGACTAGCTCTTCACCAAATAATGCTTCTACAACAACCATGTCACCTTTAAATAAATTGGATGATGATAAAAATCTTCATGATATGCCTTTAAAATCGCCCAGTGATAGTAAAAAACCTGCAACAGAGAGTGGAGATGATGAGGATGATGATGATGAAGAGTGTACCGAAGATGATAATGATGATGAATGTGAGTATGTGGATGATGATCAGTAGAATGATAAAGGAATTCGATAGTCATGAATTTTGGTAGCTATTATAGACTTTATTTAAATAATTATTGTATTTATTGTATTTAATTTTAATAAATTTTAAGATTTTATTTTAAAAAATTATAAATTCAAAGGTATGCAACTTAGCTAAGCACCTTACAACTTCTGGAAGCATGGTTTATAACTGAACTATGCATATTATTTAAGATAATCGGTCCGTTGCGCTTCAAGCATATAAACCTCTTTGCTCTAGGGGTGATATTTCTCTATTTACAACCTGACCATTGGCCAAAGTGCACAAGAAATTCATTTTACAACAGTCGGGATAGGGTTTATGCAGATTAATAGGATCTATTATGCGACAATCGCGCCTTTCATAGTGACCACAACTGTAAATTAGTTTAAAATATTGTTTTAATAGATTTTTCAATAAAACTCTTTCACTTACCCTTGCACCAATATGGAACCGTCATCATTGCATCGCATATTTTGACAGGCAGAAGGCATATTATTATCGCCACGCTGCAACATCATGCCATTAAACATGCATACGCCCGGCATTCCCATTTCTGTAATGAAGAATGTATTAAAAATTTACCGTTTAAAATAATTTTTCAGTTTACTTGGTGGTATTAAAAAACTATAGGCCTGTATTGAACAAAATAAGCCAAGTAATATGCCAAGCCACACTAAAGTCTTCATCGTTAATCTCTTAATCTTTTCAAGAATTTTAAACAACTGCACAGATTCTTAAAAATGCTGAAGAATTTATAACAATTTTGTCAAATTTATTAAAAACAATGATTCATCTCATCTCAATATGGCTTATCAAGGTTGGAAAAATTTTAAATAAAAATTAAAAACAATAAATGATAATAATAAACAAATTTATTAAAGAAATCAATGAACTGCAATCGATTTAAATAAAAACAAACACTCTAGGAAATTATATAATGATCAGATTATATATTATTTAATCGATTAATAGCATGTGACACATATTTTTCAATAAATTTTCCTATCAATTCATTTTTTAATGATTAAGATAATAAAACACCAATAACAAATTATTTTGGTTAACGATTTCATTCAAAATTGTATTTAACAATTTAAAAATTGCGATATTTATGAATTATAGCGCCACTATAACCACTCTGTTATCATATTTTTAATCACTTCAACTATTTTAGAAATACCCTGTAAATGTAAACAACATAAAAAATGCATTTGAATTTAGCAAAGAAAACAACACGCAATAATGGTTGTAAATTATTAAAAATTTATATATAAAAAAAATATGATCGTTTCCCTCCAATTTTACCTCAATTGCTTAGAAAAACAATTTTTAATGTTTATTTCATTTAAAACTTAAAAAAACGACAATGATCCCTTTTTCATATATAACTTGTATTAAGTTATAAGAAACACTCTGTTATTACACACGTAAAAACGTAAACAATACATTTCATTGAAATTTAGCAGAGACATTTTATCATACAACAGCACTGCCAGCTTAAGGCAATAAATTAATACAACCACAATTCCTTAAGCAACAATTTATAATTAAAAATAATGAAAAACAATCAAGTTTTTTTTAAAAACTAATAAACGTGATGGCGTAATAATAAAAAGATAATATAATATGAAATAATATTACTCTGGCGATGCGAAATTATCTAAGTAAAAAAGATTTTTTAATATGACTAAACAACCTTTACATAAGTCACCCCGTTATCACCGATTGCTTGAATGTGCAGTAAACATCCCTGTTTTAGCAGTTCTTGACAAACAGCTGCGACCATAACATTTTGACAATTCAGTGAAGTTCACTTTTTGTCGTCGAAATTAAAAGCATTTCGTTTTAAAGAAAAGTGAGTGTAAAATTGAACAAATTTTAATAAAAAGGCATTAATAAACAAATATATATATTAAAAATGCAGTATTTACTAAAACGTTGAACTAAATCAATGGAATTATAGTATAAATTCCAATAAGCCACTCGTTAAACTTCTTAAAGGAAAGACAAAATATTGAAACCGTGTGTGATGTAACACCTCTGTAGAGGAGATATTCTATTTGCAACAATTGAAGACGCTTTTTAACTGAAATATTATAACTTTATAGAATCCTTTAAATCGAATCGTATAATTTCAGATGACTGCCGTTTTCAGAGTAGGCCTAATGCGCCTTTGCTCACGCAACGCCCCAGCTGTGCCAACGGCCATGGCTCAGCAGCGCAATATTTCGGGCAAAACAATGCGCGGCGGTCCACGTCTCGTTACCCACAAACCCTACCCTTATAAAGAGAAGCAATATGGCGTATTTGCATCTCTGTTCGACAAGACGACAAAACGTTTAAATGAAAATTCCAAAATCATTTGCGTTGAGGGACCCATAGCGGCCGGCAAATCAAAATTTGCCAAAGAATTGGCTGAAGAATTGGAAATGCTGTATGTACCCGAAGCCAATATGGATATGTTTTACATCAATTCCTATGGCTATGATATGCGTCAATTGGATCCAGAATTGCCTGAAAACTGCCGCTCTTATGACGTAAAGAATTTCCTCAAGGATCCTAATCATCCTTTGGCTGCTTGCTACCAAATACGCATGTATATGTTACGTTATGAACAATATATTGATGCTTTGGCTCATTTATTGTCCACCGGTCAGGGAGTTGTCTTGGATCGCAGTTGCTATTCCGATTTTGTGTTCTTGGAAGCCATGCACAGACAGGGTTATATTTCGAAGGGTGCCCGTTCCGTGTACCATGAACTCAGACAAAATACCATCAATGAATTGTTGAAACCACATTTGGTCGTGTATTTGGATCTGCCCGTGGATGCTGTTAAGGTAAGTTGAATTACATTTTTAAGTATTTTTTATTGTATAAAGACATTTCGTTAGGGAGTCTCGACATTTTTGCATGAAACTGCAGGCTTCCTTTAGTGTACTTATAAGGATACAGTACCGCGCAGACATGCATAATTTATTTACATTTTGTGGGTAATTTCAGTCTGTCTTTCCAATATAGCCCTCATCCTTGCTAAGGAAAAATTGTGTCAGTCAGTATTCTTAGGCTTCTGTTAAGAAGACTTTCTGAAACAAAATTACCCTTTTGTGACTGATTACTGCCTACAGACAAACCGAAATCCAATTGTGACAGTATAGTTCTGGAACAAGGGCTTAGCCAATAGGAAGCAAATCACAAACGATACGACACTTATTTACCTTAGCTCACGTACAAACACCCTAAGTTGTGACACAGTATATGTCCGATTTTATAGTTTAGTCATTGCCACTGGTGAAGCTTAGTATCCACACAAGACGGCTAGTTCAAGACCGATTACTTTTTTTTTAGACCAATTGGCCAAGAGACCAGCTTAAAGACTGCTCGGTATTCATTTAAGAGCAGTCACGACCGTCTGTTAGCGAAAACTGACCTCTAATTTGTAATTACTTGCTATAGTCAGCCTAAGTATTGACAATCAAGGCTAAAACGTTAAGGCGTCAAGAATCAGCTTTTGTGCGGTTTGGACATGTTTTACATCGACTCAATTTCCCTTATTTGTCGAAACTCACAACTTATCAGCTTTTGCTTTGTTTAGGCAGTCAATTTGTTGGCCGAGTTGGTTCGAAGCAAGCAGTCGGAGTAGCAGGGTCAAAAAAAGCCGTACAGGGGAGACTTACAGACAGCTTCATCACATTTTACGCCCTTTCGCTACCTTCAATTGACTAATACTGGCCGCTTGTGAACAATTTTTTTTTCTGGTTCGTCTCAGACAGATTGACAGATATTTTGCAAACGCTTACGCGCATTTATTGACCAAAGCCCATATCCAAGCCATTATCCGCTTCAATATCTTTTTATAGCCAGCCATCTGCAAGTGTTTCTTAACGAGTTTTTGTTTGATCCTTAGCCTCAAATGATTATGTTTTATTCACAATCTTTAACAGAACGCTTGACTAAGTGTTCTATTTCTAGGACCGTAAAGTGTAGAGAAACGTATTCTCTCTTTGCTCACACATCTTTAAACAACACAGAGTCTGATTTGCTTCAAAAAGTTCTGTTTTACTTTATTTTATATTCAATTTCACTTCTTTCTAAATTTCTTTTCTCTTCTATACTCTTATTTTAGCAACGCATTAAGGCCCGCAATCTTGACTACGAAGTCAATTCGAAAGTTCTCTCCGATG
This sequence comes from Sarcophaga caerulescens, assembly GCA_927399465.1. Taxonomy (NCBI): domain Eukaryota; kingdom Metazoa; phylum Arthropoda; class Insecta; order Diptera; family Sarcophagidae; genus Sarcophaga; species Sarcophaga caerulescens. The sequence continues at coordinate 114,695,355 of OV656873.1, read as the reverse complement.
CCTACTTGCGTGACATTGAAAACATTTACAAGCAACAATACTTGAAAGATATTGCCACTCATGCTGAGCTCTTGATCTACGATTGGACTGCCGGTGGTGAGACTGAAGTTGTTGTTGAAGATATCGAACGTATAGATTTCGAAAGATTCGATGAAGATCCCATGGAAAAGAAAATGAAAGATTGGCGTTTCCCCAATGAGGGTGAATGGTGCGAGGCTCGCATTAAATACTGCACTGAAAAGCCCGACATGATGAATTATTTCAATGTGCCACGTTACGATGTGCCCGAGCTGTTGCGTGATGCTGACAGCGGTAAAAAATGGCGTGATGTTTGGTTCAATGTAAGTCAAGTCAAATCATGCTTTTGTGTGACATAAAATGTGAATTTTTTATTGTATTTGTTTTTCTATAGGCTCCTGGCATGAAATACCGTCCTGGCTATAATGCGGACATGGGTGACGGTAATTTGCTGACCAAAACCAAAATCAACTTTAATGATAACAAAATTTAAATCCAAAATGAATAATTGTATTGTAGTTAATTTTTAAAATAGGCATGCAAAACCTTAAAACCATTAAAAGATACATTGGAAGTCTATCTGGGAAAAAACATTGTAAGAAAGTGAAATAAAACAATAAAAGGTCAATAAAGACTATTTAAACTTGATTTTTGTGTTTATTTTTATTTATTTAATTTATTTTATTTAATTTTTTTACGAAATAAGGGAAAATTTCAAATTAAATTATTTTCTGACACCTACCCAGCAACGCACAATGTTTTTTTTTTCTCCTGTGGCTCGCGTTTAGTTTAAAATCTGCACAAAATACCAGGCGAACAGAAATTTCAGCAGGTCGCTATAAAAATATAAAAATTCAGAAATATTGGAGTCACCCTGTTAAATAAGGTTTTAGGTCTACTTTTAGGGTGAACAATATAACCCACATACACACGCACTCCTTAATAACCGGGTAGTCTATTTAATTTTCCGATATACCCAAAAGTATACTCGAAAAAATGTTGACTGAGAAATATCGGGGACAATTAGGGTCACCCAGTTCATTGTTCATCCTAAAAGTAGGCCTAAATTTTTAAAACCGTGTATATAACAGGGTGAATCCAATATTTTTTTTTATTTTTAATTTTTATAGCGACCTGCTGAAATTTCTGTTCGCCTGGTATTTTGCCAAAAATTTGAAACCAAAAATTTCAATGAAAAACCATCGCACGCACACACACACATACGAAACTGATTTTATGCAAACATCAGCATGCGGCAAAGTACATAAGAAAAAAGCGCAATAAAACTTTAGAATTTTAAGTATATTTATTGTTTAGAACAAATAAAAAACTTTTTAATTAATAAATATATTAACAATTAGCAATAGCTGGCTACATTGGTAGCTGGTTAAAGAGGATCCTGGCTAGTATAGCTGGTTAAATGGGTTGCTGGCTAGCTGCGTAGCTGGTTTACCTGAAAGCTGGCTAGCTGTGTAGCTGGTTAACCAGGAAGCTGGCTAGTATAGATGGGAGCTGGCTAGCTGACTAGTATAGTTGGTTACCTGGGAAGCTGGCTATCTGGTTAAGCAGGAAGCTGGCTAGTATAGATGGGAGGGAGCTGGCTAGCTGACTAGTATAGTTGGTTACCTGGGTAGCTGGGAAGCTGGCTAGTATAGCTGGCTACCTGGGTAGCTGGGAAGCTTGTTAGCTGTGTAGCTAGTTAAGCAGGAAGCTGGGTAGTATAGCTGGGAACTGACTAGTATAGATGGGAGCTGGGTAGTATAGCTGGGAACTGACTAGTATAGATGGGAGCTGGCTAATATAGCTGGGAGTTGGCTAATATAGTTGGGAATCTGGCTAGCAGGGTAGCTGGCTATATGGGTAGCTGGATAGTATACAGTTCTTATATTTGCACAGGAATCATTCCACATGTCTTCACTGCGACCACTAGACAGCAGCATTTTACGTAAATCCACGACGCAAAGCGCCTGCAAAACCAGACCAACTGCAGACTTTGGAATTTTTCATACGCACCGTATGCCAAAGTGATGTGTCCTTAGCAGCCTGATTCCATAATTTACAAACAGCAGCAGGACAAGGAAGTACCTTTTTTAACAAAACAAATAAATTCAACACGGTTTTAATACAATTTCGTTGATTGCGAATACTTACATGAAATTTTAAATACTTTAAAATACACAACAACGAATCATAGGCAAAGAAATTTGTGGCAAATAACTTATTCGAATGATCCACCGTTTGAGAATTGTTTGAATTGTGTGCCGGATATGAGCCATCCAATGAATTATTTGACTGTTTCCGATTTTTGCATATACTCTCGTTAATCTGTTTCAAATCATTCTCAATATCATTGACGTGTCTGGAAAAATACAATAAAATTCAAAATTAGAACCAGACAGATAAAAATAGTATGGAATTATATTATAATTAAGCTCGCTCTCTTAATAAAATGATATGTAGCTCTAGTCATTGCATTTTGATCAGTAATTTTCAAAACTCACCCGTTGGGCAGTGCTAGAGGTTTGGCCACCATTACGTATTTCTTTCCTTTCACCAGCGCAATGGTTTGAGGGAAGTTATTTTCTGGCCTCCTGTTGTCGCCTAAATGTAGTGCGGATTTTCTTAAGATTCATAATGATGTTGATGACATGTTAAAAACTGATGCAGACTTTTGTAGCGATTTTGGTACACAAGCCTTAAAATAAAATTAAAGAGAAAAAAGTTTTTAATTTAAAAATTGTATGCTTTTCGAAATTTTCTTCTAAACACCTCGCATATATACTGCTTCCCTCGACTATTGCTTACTGTGCGATATTCTGAGCTGAACTGATTAAGTCACACACATTCATGGTGGGGAAGACATAAACACTTGGAGCACTGTAACTGAGGTACTTGGCCCTGGGTTTTTAAACAGGATATAGTGCAAGGATCTTTTGTATCATGATTTATCGGAATTATTTGAATAGCTGCCGCACCATCAGATTTAGCCCCAGAAGATCTACAAACGAAAAAATAATATGTGACAAACAAAAGTGACAACAATTTGTGCTGGACAAACAAATTTAAAGAGAGCGAGCTACGATTTTAAAGCTTAAAAATCTAAATGGACTACTAATTAACCTACATTTTAATACAACCAAAGAAATATACAAGTAATTGCAACGTTTTAAACTTACTTTTTCATTTTCGAATTCTTGGCGGAATGAGTAGTGTTGGCATGGAGATTATCGTCTTTCTGACTACTTGGCGGTGTACTAGGCCTGATGGTGATGACCGCTGCCAATTCTACCAGCTGCACCTGTACTGCTAAGTAAAGCGACATTATTGACTTTTAAAGCCTTGCTTGGAGTCCACCCTTTGGGCGGAGGACTAGCACCTTTAAGACCCTTGGGTTTTGAAACTCGTTTGCCAATATTGGGAGGATTAGGTACGGCAGCTAATGACGCACCTGTAACCGAAGCTCTAGACGAAGGCTTTGCACTTCTCACTGTCTCTAGCTCTGGACCCTCTCCCAACGGCTCACGGGTAAAACAAAAATGCTCAATGGTTAAATCACCCTCCAGCAAAGTTCCGCGCTCTTAACTTTTTTCCGGCCGGCGATATAAAATAGACTTCAGCCTTGTCTTTAATCTGTTCCAAATTAGCGCGCCATACCAGTTCACGCCCACAACCATATTTAGAGGGTTTCTTGTAAAAGTCATCCTTTGGAGATATAGGTTTCTTAGCTGGTGCTTGTAAAGATTGAACGTTTGACTTTATTGAAGACACTATATGTGGTTTAAGAGGGGACTTTAGAGCAGATTTTGAAAGCGGATTACTTTCCAAAGGAGGCGTCCTAGGTTTAAAGGCTTTCGGTGATTTTGAAGCGGATCTCTAACAGCTTGTAAAGCAGGTGATGTAATTTTGTGTTGTCGGAGGAAACTAAAATAGGTGAGAATTTTTGGAAAAGTTATTTGAATCAATATTTGTTTTTGAAATACTACCTTCTTCGATATTTTTGGAGAACTAAGAGGATTTTCGGAGAACTTTTTAGTCTCTTCTAGACTTTTAGAAGGCTCTCCTACATCTTCAATAGCTTCGTCTGCTACAGCAATATGTTGATCTGTAGAATCGTTAGCCACGTCAGCCTTTACCAATTCTGCTTCGCTGCTCAACTCATCAGATCCTAATAAGCACTCTTCGGAATCAGAGCGACGTCCCTCATAACGTTTTCTTTTTATTGCCACCTCCTCAATTTCTCCCAGACTATCTTTTGCCGCTGTATCTTCTTCTAAAGGCGTCGATAACAACTTACGTAATGCTAAACCATCACCTTCATCCTCCTCCTCCTTTTCGTCTTCGGAGGCCGACACCTCCAGTTTGAAAGGTGTCGCCGTCAACACTGAATCAATATTCTGCGTATCTGAAACGCCGGGAGGCTTCTCTTTATCGAGTTTAATTTTCAATTGATTTGGAGCACTTTATCGTCTACGCCATGACCTCTTCCTCAGCTGGCTCTGTCATAGCTATTGCATCGTCTACTTCCATTCTAATGTGCGAAAAATTTATAAGTTAATGACCAAATTAAAGAGCTGCGCGTATCCGTCTTTTTACTTTTAATGGATTAACACCTCCTCAACAAAATGTTTTCACTTAAAACACTTTTTTTCTTTTGTAAACTTTACTTTTTCTGCGTTCAACACGTGTGTCGGTATACTGTTTGTCGATTTGGCAAAAAGTGTGGTTAGTTTTCTCTTACAGTTATTGTTGTTCTTGTTAGGCCAGTTGTTTTTCTTTGCTCGTTTCTTTTCTATTTATTGTTCACTTACGTGCTCCCGACGTCGCTGCTGCCGTTGACAATACAGTTGTTTGTAATTATTATTGCCTTTTATGTTTTGTTTCAAAGACTTATTATTAATTAGTTTCACTTTTCGATTTGATTTTAAACTAAACTAAATCAATGTGCAGGAAAATTAAACTGACTGCCCGGTTATTAAGAATGCGTGTGTATGCGGGTTATATTGTTCATTCTAAAAGTAGGACTAAATTTTCATAACCGTATATAACAGGGTGAATCCAATATTTCATAATTTTTATATTTTTATATTGGCCTCCTGAAATTTCTGTTCGCCTAGTAATTTGTACACATTTGAAACTGAAATTTCTTTCTGTTCGCCTTCTTTAGTTGAAGAAGAAACAAACACTCAATAAATAAATAAATGAATAAAAAAACCAAACCTTACTTATTTATCTTTTGTAAATAATAAATAAAATAAATGTTTTTTTCCCAGAAATAAAAAAAAAGTTTAAAAAAAAAAGAACAACTCAAATGTTTTTTTTTTTAAATGAAGACATATTTTTAGGATGAATAGTATAACCGACATACACACGCACTCCTTAATAACCGGGTCATCAGTCAGTCAGTTTAATTTTTTCTAAATTGCTCATGAAGGTTTAAAAAATTTGATAGAACGTATTTTTAGGCTTAAACCAAATTTACATGCAGCAAAATTTTATGCTGCATGTAGTAAAAATGTTGCATTCATTTTTAACGCTGCATTATTGCAGCATATAAAAAATTTGCAATTTTTCAAAAAAAAATTTTTTTTTTAAATTTTACAGTTGCGAAATAAGGAAAGAAAAATAAAAATTACGATAAAATTTTTTTTCCTTTTGCAGTTTTTTATTTTTTATTTGGGGCCCTACTTAGAAGGGCTTTGTATTTGAAAGCACACACGATTGGCCTGGGGGGGGGAAGGGAATAAAGGGGATAAAAAATCTGTACAGTAAAATGGAGATTGAAAAATCTTCTAATTGGAAAAAATTATATGTATATGTACTTAAGTTGTTTTGCAAAAATTATCGATCGTTTAAAAACAGAAATGGGAGGAAAATTGGTGCATATTGGCCCAAAGCACACACACACACATACGAAACGATTATGACGTCATCACCAGCATACCACAATCACAAAGTACATAAGAAAACTTTAGAATTTTTTTGTTGCTGGTTTTTGTTTCAAATTTATTTATTTATTTATTTATTGCTTTAACATTATTTTTTATAATACAATATTTTTTGTTGTGTTATTAATAACATAATAATTATAATAATAATATCCTTAATATAAAAAAATAAATCAAAACAATTTTATTAAAAATAAGAAAAAAGAAAATTAAATAATAATTTATACTTATTAATAACAATAAAAAATAAAATAATAAAAATAATAATTAATTAACAAATGTTTGAATATGCTTTACAAGTTTCGTTATAAAATAAAATTAAAATAAAATAAAGACCAGTTACCTTGGAGGGGTTAAGAGTAAAACAATTTAATTTTAAACGTAAAATTATAAAAAAAAAAACAAATAATAATAAAAGAAATTTTAAATTTTAAAACTATATTTTAATAGTAATAATAATGAAAAAATAAAGAAATTAAACAAATAATAATTAATTTACAAAATAAAATATTATGAAATATACATTAAATTAAATTAGTTTGTGACCTTAAAATAAAATTAAAGAAATTAAACAATTTTGTTTTATTAAATATTAAATAAATTAAAAACATAATTAATAAATAGTTTAGAACCCTATTATTCACTAGAGTGATTAGAGCGAGCGATTTTGAAAATTATTAATTAAACAATAATGTTTTATAATAAAAGCAAATACAAATTCAATTGATTATTAAATTCTTACAACGTGGTTATATGTTTTAAATACAATATTTTAAAATATCATTATAAAGGTTTTGCTAAGAATTTATAATCCTTGTAATAAAAAGCAGTACAGGTAAGTGAAGCCACCTCCTTCTTTCATTTTCTTCGTTTTTGTAATGTTAACAATTTTTATAAAAGATTCTTAATAAGGGAATCCGTGTAAATACACAAAAACTATAAACAAAAATACTTAAAAAGTATATTTAACTTAAGAAATTTAAATAATTTTCAAAAGGGTTATTTTTTATTTTATTTTTTAATTTTCAATTTCTTTTTGCAAAGCATTAAGCAAGCATCCCTAGGCCATGTTTATTCTCGACCAAAAATTTTTTTGTAATAATTTTCTTGAAGACCTAAAGCAATTTAACAACCTAGAGGCCATTTGGGTTTTGTTTGTTTAAATTTATTTTAAAAAATTTGTTTTTTAAATTTTTTTCCTGCAACATTTTAAGAGAGAATTAAATTCCTGTTTGCAAAAACTAAAAATGTCAAACTTATTATTTATTAGTTGCCATATTTGTAAATATCATAACGGGATATTACACATTTTGCAGACCTTTGTGCATTAGTACGTACAGTTAGTAAGAAAGCTGACAAATCGATATACAAGTTTGCAAAGGCCACTGGAAATACTGAATGGTAAACTAATAATATCCACAAAATATCTACTTGAAGTATGGACACAGTTCTATCTATAGTGGGTTGCTCACATCATCCGAATGTGATTTCATAGCATTGGATGAAAATAGTATGGGTTCGAATTAAAAGTTTAGTAGTTGGAAAGCAGTTTAAAGGAGGTTTGACTTTAGTGTTCAAACAAAACAGCCTAAATACAGCCGTTTGCGACTGATAACTTTCTTTAGACAGTCGTTTGTGAATGCATAGGATCAAGTAAATTAGTAAAGGCGCAGGTAAACGTAAACCATAAGACATCTTATTTAAAAATTTGTCCAAATTTAATTTACTGTCGTATTGGTAGAAGAATCTAACCAACGGTTACACAACCATTGCGAAGACTGAACGAACGGTGAGGTAGTAGTATTCACATTGAAAAATTTAAAGTATGTTCAGATTTTTATAGTGACTTATTAGCGTTAGGATAATACATCCTCAAGTTTCAGAATTCTAATCGTACAGATCATCTATTGACTATGTAAATAGATAACAGCCAATGGCCATAGACTATATAATCAACATACTATATCAAGTAATACTCACCAAATTGTTTGACTTGTCCTGTTACAGCCAAGGATAGTAGTGAACACGTTATGTTTTCATGTTTCAATTTTAAAGTAGACCAGCTGTGCCTGGAGGCAAGAAATCGGGCCCTACAACATAGTGCAAATAATGCTTAACGCCGAGTAAATCTGGTTGGATGTTGTCAGTTAGGTTATTGAGCCTTGTTTTGTAAGCTGAGCAAGGAAGAGTAACTAAGGTGTAATGCAAGTCAAACTTTGGAGACAGTCTCAATAAGTCACTTGCCCTTAACGACGTTATAAACATGTGTAACAAAATCTCATAGCGGTTAGCTAAGCAATAGAAGGTGGTTTAAGTAGATTTTGAATCCGGTATATCCAGTGACATCTGAAGCTTATTGAAAATTTCCACCTTCCTCTTAAAAAAAAACAAAATGGGTCGCTTACGTAAGCGTCAAATTTACAAAATTGACGATGACATCGAAGTAATGAGGGTAAAGAGTTTTGGACAACCAACAAGAAAAAGATATGTTGGTCGGGTCAGGTCTTTCTCAACAGCAAATGTTTCTTTTGGAATATTTTTATAACTCTACGCAGATCGACATTTAATTCTCTCTTAAAATAAAGTGCGTTTCAGATAATTTAATGACCCTTAAATTTAAGCTTAAATTAAAAAAAAAACTAAAGCTTGTTATCTATCATGTGCTTGCATTTCAAACCCTATAGCATAGTAGCTGACAAAGGTTTGCCTAGGACTACACAGTTTTTAAGCCTTTTTCAAGCCCTGCTTATTAAAATTTCGTATTGCATCCAATAATTGATCACGTGGATCCCCACCACCACTACTACTACCACTAGGTGTTGTGGGTGTAGAGCGTGCAGCTGTAGAGACAGGCTTCAATTGTATTGTTGTGATCATGGCTGATGCAGATGGTGGTGGTGGGGGTGGGGGTGTAGGTGTTATTGTTGTTGTTGCTGTTGTTGTATTTGAAAATATATTGTGTTTATTGCTTAATACCGATGCTGTCTGGGGACTTAAGTGTTTAGGTTTTAAAGCTGGTGGTGGTGGTGGATTTAGCTGGCTGCTGCTGGTAAAACTAGCAGACCCAGTATTACTACCTTCATTAAGGCTTATGCTGTTAATGTGTGTGGTTGTTGTTGTTGTAGTAGTTGTTGTAAATGGTGTAGTTTTCTTTAAATTTAAATGTAATTTGGCACTTGTTATGGTATTGCGTTGTTGTTGTTGTTGGTATCTTAAATCGCCATTGGCGGTTATGGGCGGTTTTTGGTTTTGATTTGTTACCGTAGCTGTGTTTACTTTCATAGGTTCTTCTTCTTTGGCCAAGATTTTCTCTTTAAGACCCGTGCGTCTTAGAGTATTTTGTCCAAATGGTGCCAAAGTAGGCTCTGCAGATGCTGTTGAGGGTTTTATGGGCTGATGCTGATGCTGCTGCTGCTGTTCTTTTATAGAAGTTGAGCGTAATAGCTGTGGACCTGGTGGTAATGAATTGTGTTGGTTGTTGCTATGGTTGCTGTTGTTGTTTTGGGGCATTGAAAATCTTTTCTGACTATTTGTTCTAGGCAAAGTTGAGGCCGAAGTGTTTACAATAATTTGGGTTTGTGGCCTTAACACTGACTCCACTGTTGGCCGTTGTGAGGCGGGCCTAAGTATACTCCGATCGGCTGTAAAGCTTACAACCGTTTCCTTATTAGTGGCCTTGGGCATTTGTACGATTTTGGTTTGTTGTTGTTGTGCTTGCATTTCTTTTGCCATTTGCGGCTTAACTTTATCCACAACCACATCTTGTATAGGCTTTACGGTTATGGGTACTTTGTATTCCTTTTCGGGTATACCCATGCGTTGTATGGCTGCGGGTTTGGCAGCCACTGGTGGCGGTAAAGGTGGCGTGAAAGCATTCATTGAAGCTGGCATGGTCGTTCTATTTGGATTGCCACCACCGAATATATAATCGCCCTCATTTTTTATGGCCACCTGTTGTTTGGGTCGTTCATTCCAAGTGGAGAAATTAATGCTGGGCGGTCCTGAATAACGATAAACTTTGGGTAACTCTTTGGGTTTCTCTTCCACTTGCTGTGTAGGCTCTTCAGTTGTATGTTGTCTTTCCTCCGTTATATCGTTTTGATTGGACATTTTCAATTCCAAGCTGGCAAATTTCAATTCCTCTGAAGGCCTTCTGGCTTGTACCTCCACATAAGGCTCCTCCTCGCTTGCAGAGCTGTTGGCCAAACTATTTTTGCGTGAATTTAAAATGGTTTTTATGATCTCTAAGCTTTGTAAGGAAGGCGATTCGCCTATGCTTAACTCACTAGATGATTTGCGGCGATTTAAATGACCCGTGCTTTGATCCAACGAGAGTTGGGAGGATGTGCGTTTATTTGGACTTAAACTTTCTACGGCGGCTGCCGTAGTATGAAAGGAATCTGAACGTGTTATGGATCTCCTCTGTTTTAGGCTGGTTATACTGCTGCGTTTGCGATATAATTTCTCTTCATCGGGTGTTATTGCTGGCGAACTCAAAGGTGAGATGGACTTTACTGTATTCGTTATGCTGGTAGAATCAGTTTCGCTAGTTTCCTTTGGTAAAGACTCAAGCTGAGCTTGAGATGTCTGCTCCTCTTTAAATATTTCTTTGGGTTTCTGGGCATTTGTTTGGCTAATCGTGTTGATGGTAAAGTTGCTTAAAGTATTGGGTTTAGCTGCCTCGATTTCAAGACAATCTTCAGGTTTTTTGATCAGAGTATCCAAAGCCTTATCCTGTATAATGGCCGTCAGCTCATCCACTATGTTATCCAAAGGAGTTGTTAGCGATTCTGTTTTTTTCACGCGTTTCTGCTCTTCTAAAGTGATCTCTTGTTCCTGTTTTAGCTCTTCAAAATTCAATACCGGCCTCTCCATAATCTTTGGTGTTATTGGAGCATCAGGTTTGGTTTCCCTTACTTCCATTAAATCGTTGTTGAATTGTGCATCTGCAAAATTAGGTGGTGGTGAGATGGGTATGGCAAAATTCCACGAAGAGGTCTCTGACACCGTGCTGGGTGTAGGCTGTTGCTGGTTTAATATTAAGGGGGTTAAGGCTTCATTATCTGTTTCTTCTTCTTGCACTTGATTCATGACGGTTAGTTCCTCTAAAGTTTTGGTTTCATTCATAGGCTTCACTAAGGTTTTGCCCAATTTAAAGTTATATACCTTAACCATGTCATCATCATCGGAAGAGGATTCAAAATTCGATTTCACATCCAAATTGGAAACCTCCAAGGGCAGGCTATCGGGTATGGGTGAAGGCACTGGCTCACCTATGCCAGAGTCTGCCTGCTTGGAAACACAATCATCTTCGGTTTTGTTTTGTTGTTTAAAATGTTGCATTTGACTGTCATAACTAGAGTCCATAACCTCGGGAGGCTCACAAGACAAAGAGCGTGGCTCTGGAGTGGGTGTTCTATTAAGCAAAACCTTGGAAACATTGGGTTTAGTTTTGTTGTTGTTGGTGGTGGAAGTTTCCATCATTTTTAAATCCTCTTCTATTGTGGTGGCATTTAACAAAATCGTGGAGGTACTATTACTACTGCTGGTGCTGATGGTGGTGTTGGTAGTTATGCGCGGTTGCGGTGTGGGTATATCCGATCGATTGCTATCCATTCTTTCCAAAACTTTGGATTGTTGGTCTTGCTGTAAACTTTCCAGAGAGTTGTTTAACATGCCCTTTGGTGTTGGTGTTGTGGGTGTGGATATGCTGGACGCATTTGTGGAAGCCAAAGATACTGTATCTTCCTGATACAAAGTGTGTCTTGGTGGTGGTGCTGGTGGGGCAACAGTTTTCTTTTTCACCTGCACTATTCTCTTACGCGGAGAAGGTTCCGGTAATTTGCTGCAATTGTCCGTACAATCCCCACTTTCAGCATCTACTTGGCTTTGGTTGTGTAGATTTAAAGCATTCTTCTTTTGTATCTGGGCATACAATACCGTATCCTCTGTGTAGCCATTGGAGTTTAATGAGCCATTGCCACTGCTATTCTCATGCTCATGATAGTCTTCCTCCTCTAAATGGCCATTACAATCGTTGCCATTGATATCGCTAAGCATTAAGGGCGTAGAGGCGGCTGATAGATTTGGTGAGGATACTGAAAAATCTTTGGTTTTCAAGGGGCTTGTGGGTGTGGTTGTGGTGGTTTTTACATTCTCCTTCTCTTCACCATTCTCCATAATTAAGGCGGACTTTTCCGGTATGGCTATTTGACTGGGTGGCCGTGGAGCTGCACGTTTTTTACGTGGTGGTGCTGACAGTTTTGTGGTAGCTGTTGTGTTTGCAGGTAATTTATTGGGACGACCGCTATAACTTAAGGCCGTTGAATCCATAGAATTTAACGAGTTCGTAGAACTGTAAGGACTAGTGGTTTTCGTTGTATGTTTGGAATTGCGACTGCTAAACTCGGATGAGGAAAGCGACTCTCTTATTAGGGATGTACGATGCAATTTGATAATTTCATCGGAATTGAAATTATCGTATGACTCGGTTTTGTGACACAAACGTATTTCGGATAGGCCCACAGAACCAATGGTTAAATCGCAACTGTAGACTTGACTAGGATCAACTGGAGAAGAAAACAAAAAAAAAAAAAAAAATCACAAAAAATCAAGAAAAATCCTAAACGATATGAAGGCGGACTTACCTGGATTACGAAATTCATATTTTTCTGCATCCAATAGTTTATTATCGCACACCAATTCCAATAGTTTACTTAATGGCACGCGTGCTCCTAAACGTGTCACATACAGTTGATCTTTGGGCAGTAATACCGTTATGCGAAATGTTTGCTCAAATGGTGCATTTGTTGTGGCCGCAGGTAGTGGCGTTATACGATTATACTCCAGTTGACTAGTTTCATTGATATTTGTCGATGATATCGATAAATTTGTGCTTGATTTCGATAATTTACCATTTACCATCGATTTATCTGAGAAGAAAAATGAGAAAAAAAAACGAAAGAAATTAAAATCTTTCTGCTAACAACCGCACAGTAAGGCTTTAAGGATACAACAGTCTCCTGCTCTCACTGAGAGCCTAGGAATACATGAATAAAAGGAAACAAAAATGAAACAGAAACACGACAAAGGGAAAATAAGCAACAGAGAAGAAATCATGAGAGAGAAAACCGTGTAAGGAGCGTGGATCACAGCAATAAAGACGAACCGAATTAGTTAGAAACACAAAAAGTGAACGCAAGTGACTGACGAAAAACATTTTAGAGGGTTCAGGATGAATAAGAATTACAAACAAGGATATCAGAAAAGGATAGCATACAATGAAGAAGGACCTAAGAGAGAGAACTATTTGAAAAGCACAGACCATACCTAAACAATAACCTTTAGTTCAACCCCTATGGACAACTCCCTTAGGGAGAAACACAGATAGTAGAAGAACAGTAGCCAGGACAATACAAATTTAACACCAAAAAAGAGAGAATTTTCCAGGTACCAGCAGAACCAGAGGAATAAGAAGGTAAAGAGTCTGAGAGAAATTGCATGAAAAAGTAAGAGGAATTCGAAAAAAAGAAAAGAAACTGCAGGAAAAATAAAAACATCTGCCAAATTTGTATTCAAAGAGTTTCAAAATCAAGGGGAAAAAAGCAAAACAAAGTGGCGCTGACATGAGACATAAAAACGTATGACTCTTTGCTGCATCTTAGGTCATGTGGGAATACTCGGCAATGCGATTAGAAAAGCTTGTGATCAAAACAGCTTCCACGCCGTTAATAAGGCCATAGCCCTTCTGTAGAATGGGGGCAAATGTTTGAAAAAGGTATGCTCAACGAAAGGAAAGATAAGTGGTATGCCAAGTAAGTTTAGGTTTATGTTAGAGGATGTGTACTTGTCAATTGAGACAAGTACAGTACCCGGAGGTCGAATTGACTCATTGTACAAAACATCCTTAAAATGGAAGGATAATAGAGGGGATAGGAAAAAGGAGAGGAAGTTGGAAAGGGAAAATGGGAAGCGGAGGGATTACACAGACCAAACAAAACAAAAAAGGAGAGCGCGAGAAGCCCCTGCCAAGGGTTCTCAACCTCAACTTACTAAGGGCTGGGCAGTTACAGTCTCCAACTCCTCCGCATCGCAACATTCCCTGCAATAGTCCGACCCAATCTCGCAGTGCCCCGCGATAAAACCGATAACTAACCTTAAACTGGCCTTATCCAAGCCCAGTAGCCAACCTGTTCTCACACTGTCTATAGCAGGCCATAGACATCTAGAAACATAACAACCCGATCCGTTCCCCCAACGCCTCTGTTCTTCCCTCCTGCCCATCCATTGATGAGGCCGTAGAGGTGGCAGATTGGGGGGTCAGGACCAACAAGGACAAGTAAGTTTAAGTCAATCAAAATTTTTGTTTTAACAGAGCACTGTAGACTCATTGTCACAAACTACAACTTGGCGAATTATGCGTCGTGCACTTGCAAAATTCAATTGATCAATGAAGTGAAGGGTAAATGATTATAGACAACGTCGTATGTCCGTTGAATGGGCTCTAAAAGCTCTAATTTTCAGCAAAAAATCATTTTCAGCGTTGAGATTCAAACAAAATCATTCAACTTGGGGCGATACCAATCTAAAATCCAATCCAATCACAAGATCCAAAAACGTCCAATAAATCCCGAAAGTAACTACTGTTTGATGAGGATTTTGAGCTGGTGTTGTCATCGGTTCATATTTCATTGAAAACGACGTTGGCCGGGTCATCACAGATGGTTACCAACTTCTTTTAACCTGAATTGAATGATCTTGATACCATCGACATGTAATTTTAATACAACGGCGCTACGTGCCCCATGAAATCAAAGATATCTCTCTTTCATCTGCTGATCCAATGTCTAAAGGGACCACGTGCCGTTTACATTCATAATGCTTGACGTTAATTTCGTGCCTGCATTATTGAGCTTTGGACATAAGGCTCTTGCTACCCAATAGTGCGATCTACATCTCCATGAACGATTGAGAATCGAACACTTTCTCAATAATTCCTTAGAAGAAGCCTGTTGGTGGTTTCACTGATCTGATCCTAATCTTGCCAATTTAGCTGTATTTTCGTTGCCTTATACTTTCAGACCAGATGTGTCAAGCAAGGATAGAGAATTTGTTGGAGGGTTTGAACTCGCTGTCGGGAGATTTATAAATGAATTGAGGGGACTGTGGTTTTTAATTCTTATTATTTTCTCTCTCTCTCTACATTTCAATTCGTTTTTCTCTAGAACTAGCACTATGGTTCTAATTGCCTTCGAGTATATTATACTTGCCATCATGGCTAGACGGATTAGTTGTTAACATAGACTAGGTGTACAAGCTCTTGCCTATCGATGGGACAAGTTTAAGAAGATTTTGTGGGAATTCGGTGGATTTTCTTTCAAGGGTCAGGTTAGCTATCTCTCGTATCTCTTTTTACGTCAACGAAAATAATTTGTTTACATTTTTTAGAACAACATGGATACTTACCTTTATTTTTACGTCCCAACCAACGATTGAGCGTTGAAAAGCCCGATTTACTCATGGTGATTGAAATAAAACTAAGATTTGCGCTTCTGTGCCAAAAAAACCAAAATAAAGGCGAATAGAGATGGAGTGAGCTTTTTCGTTTGCAATTGATAATGAAATTGTTAAACGGGGTCTAAACAATAGAAAACCGTAAGATTTTACACTTGTTGTTGATCCAAATTAAGCACATTTAAGCGATTTTTGCCTTCAGGTAAGACGGGATGACAAAATTTTTTCTCTTTTTATTCAGAATTTTTTTTTTTTTTGGTTGTGTCTTGAATTGTTTAAGTTTCACTGCTGCTGCTGATTATTCTATAGTTTAAAATTGAACTGAAATGAAAAACAAGGAGAAAAAATTATTAAAATAACAATTTATTCTAAAATTTTAAAAATAATGTACAGGGACAAATGAGTGAGTGAGTGAATGACTGGGTGAGCAGTGTATCTTATCTTAAAAATCAAGGCAATAAAATATATACGATATCTACCTCCGTATATACAATAAAGAGATACGGTATGTATAAAAGCCGTAGTATGCTTAAATATTTGTTTAATCATTCCACAGCACCAGCAAGCAAAAAAGTCATACGTAATCGTACTATGTTATCTTAAGAATTAAAAAAAAAAAACTTAAAAAAACAAAAAATTCTTTGATTTTTTTCCTCCAGTTTTGCACAAAACAATATAGAAAATAGATTAAAACAGTTTCAGTTTCTACGAGTATTATTTACACAGATAAGATGACGTTGGTCTATTATTTTTACTAGTCTTTTTACGATATGGATAAAGTAGTTAAGGGCTTTTGTCTAGGGGTCATTAGCAAAGAAAGAAAAAACCCACAAATGAAAAATACTTGATTGATTGTTATTAATTTAATCAATATTTTTAATTGCCACAAACAAATTTCATCAAATCAATTATTTTTTTGATTAATTATTCAGCATGCCATTATAGGTAATATTGTAGGGAGGGGAATACGCTTGAAAGGAATCTTGGTGGAATGTTTTATACAGAGATTTTTGAAATCCCCATAGAACAACAAGTATTGTATTGTAGGTAACGTTTTTATATCGTTTTATACCCGATGGAAAGCAAACCCGCAGCAAATACTTTCCAATTTCTCATCCGAATAGCTTAGAAATTATTAATTAGAACACTGTCAAGGTGAGAAACTAGGCCGTAATCTTGACTGAAGGGTTGTAATGGCTAATTATGTGTATGTATGTATGTATGTCAAGGTGATAACAAATATGTTGCGTTTAACGTGAGGAATTTTCTTACAAAATTCGTAGATGCAATAGAATCGAAGTCTATACTCTATACAATGCTTAAGCTTCTGATTTTATACGAATCTATTCTGAGAAGACGGATCTTCCAAGAGAGACTTTCAAACTTTGACAGTTCATAATGGCCATTCTGTTGAAGCTCTATCTGTCAAATTGGTTGTCATTTATTCAGTTTGTTTTGCCAAATCAGCATGGAAGGTTAAAACATTAAGCAACACTTACAATTAATAAAATTGTTTCATTAAAATGTGTGTCATCTGCGTCGCCATAATCGTCTTAACGAGAGGATGATAGAACGATGGATTAATTCGTGATGTGATGGATAAATTCCTGTCCATTGGTTCAGGAAACAATCGACCAACACTTGTACGCCGACGAAACGCAAGATCTGTTGATAATATTGCCGGTATCTGTGAGTGTGTCTACGAGAATCGGAGGTACTTGATTTCGCTTCGTTCACGGTAACTTGGCATATCACACACACCACAATTTGGCAAATTTTGTGTTGTGACTAGAACCTACAACCGTACAAACTTCAACGGATCCAGGAACTAAAGGTAAATGGCCATAGATAATGAGGCGTGTTCGCTGAATGGGCTCTGAAGCACTTAGCAGTTGAACCAATTTTTCACCGAAAAATCATTTCCAGTGATGAGGTCCATTTTTGGATGAATGTTTAGGTGAGCAAACATAATTGTTGAATTTGCAACAATACCAAACCACATGAGAACCAAGTGCGTCCAATGCATCCCGGAAAAAGTCGTTATCTGGTGTGGATTTTGAGCTGGCGGCGGCATTGGTCCATATTTCATTGAGAACTACTTAGAAAAGCGATCACAATTGGTCGATGATTATCAACTATTTTTGGCCTGAATTGTAAAACCAGACACTAACGACATGTGGTTTCAACAGGCCTGCGCCACATGCCACACAGCTTTTGCCACATTGGATATTCTGCACGAGCGATTTGACGACATGGTTACACGTGGTCGCCGGGATCATGTGATTTCACCCCTCCAGAGTTTTTCTTGTGGTGTTTTCTTAAATTGAAAGTGTATACGGATAAGCCACAAACCACAGCAAACCTCAAAGCCTACATAAAATATGCCATCGGTCCAATACAGCGTGGTTGTGAGTCAACGTACTACACTTTGGCAACTTTTTAGAGAGGCGCAACGACGCATACATCGTCCTTATTGTTCGAGGATATGCAAGTGAAGAAATAAATGACAACAATGTGTGTATATGCGGCATCAGTATCTGCGGACCAATAAGTAACTGCCGTATTTACACGACGTCAGCCGCTGTGTTTGAAGTAGCCGTAGTCTAGTAGGTAGTGTTGTTGGCTTATTAGACATGAGGTCACGTTTTAAACCTCAGGTCAGATACCTCCAACAAAACGAAATATGGAAAAATATTTCTTCGACGACTTCCTGTCACCAAATTTCTGGCAAAAACTCTGAGAGTAAAATAAAATTGCTATGAAAAGGTTCTCAAAAAATCTATCGTTGAGAGTCGACTTTAAACTGTAGGTCCCTCCACTCATAGTTAAAAATTAACACACACAACATAAGTGATGTGAGAAGCTAGGTCGTAATTCTGACTGAAGTGTTGTAATGATCAATTATGTATGTTATTTGCATCCGCAGTGATGCACCAAGTGACTGTCGTCTAGACACGCAGAAAGAGTTTCACAGATAATGGCATCAATAAGTCGATAGGAAAATAGGTCTGATGTCTAATGGGGTCAAATTACACGATATCTCTGGCCTAAGATGTCAATGAAAGGGAACACGAAATTCAATATTAAAAATGAGATTCGTTTTCGATGATCTCAAAGCGGTTTTATAAAAAAATATATTTTAGACGGTTTTAACTTAACAACATTATAGAGTATGCTAAGTTAGGGTCAAAAGTACATATAATTTCCCTTTTTTTCTGCAGTTTAGTAAAACGACTTCCTGTCCTTTCTACTGCCAGCTCATAATAAAACTGGTTTTAATTTAAAAAATTTTTTTAATTTTTTTCTTTTAATTTTGTTGCTTATTTAACAAATATTTGATTTGGTTTTTAATTTTAATCGTTTTTAATTACACAATTTTCAAGCTTTTCATGTCCATACGAGTATAATTTATTGCATTGCAAGGTATTTAATGTCTCGGGTTATAAAACGTCAATCAATTAAAAGAATGACAAATTATCCACGAAAACGAAAATATGAACATTTTGTTTTTGTTAAAAGATTTTTGCAATAAAAAAAAAAGAAAAAAAACAACAAATAAAAACTAAATTTAATAAGAAAACATAATTCAAAAATTATAAAAATACGATATTTTTTTTAATATAATAATCGCAGGTAAATTTTCTTTTGACATAAAACGTGGACGTGACTTTATGTTGCTTCTTGACAAAAAAAAAATACATTTTTTTGTAATAAAAAATGTTTTTGCGGTCTTGTGTTAATATTTTAAATACTGTTATTAAATTATAATTAAAAAAACATTTAGAAAATGAATTTTAATAATAATTATTATTTAAGTAAATTACATACAAATACATACCATAAGAGTGAGCACATACAGTGTATGACAAAAGTAAATGAACAAACGTCAATCAAATAGAAAGATTTCGTATAAAAGTGCTTGCATAAAAGCTAAAACTCCAATATAAATTCTTTCCAATTCTTTCGAAACATATTTTAATGAAAATATATGCGCTCACACAGTACCATCAAATATTTTTGATAAAAATTTTAATTCATCGTTAGCGATAGAGTAGTAGTTGACGTATTTAATTCAAGTGTTTTTCTTTTCTTTAAGATATAATTTTTATCATATTATTGTGCATACATAGTTTCATGACGTTAAAGAAAGTAAAAATAATAAATCAGTGGAAGTGTGCTACACAAAAATATACGGGGCTAAAAATATTTGGCTAAAGTCCAAAAGTTATGGAAATTTGAATAATTTTTCTTAACCACTAATCAGTCAATATTTGGTAATATTCGGTATTTTAATTATTTAAAATATTTATCATGAAAAATTAATAAAATTGGATCACTATACAGTACAATATATTCATATAACACTTATCTTTAGCGGCAATAGCAGTAAGTATAAACAATTGACCTTTGTACACATTTTAGATTTTTCAACTACTCATTTCATTTTAATTCCTATCGATTATGGTTAGTTGCCGTTTTAACACAGGTCTAGGTAACGAATGATGGCATCCCTTTCGTACCAGAACTAGCTACCGTATACTAGAACTAGCTGCCTAGCAAAAGGATAGTGGCCCGTAAGAATCCCTATTGTGCAATGGATGGACATGCGGTTTGAGGACAGAAGTGAGTCGGTCCTCTGCTTATTCATACGTATACCTCAGAGTCTAATAATATTGCACGTATCTTCTGCTGCCAACGAGATTGAGATTCGCCGTAAAACGAGTGGATAATATTCAAATTAACACAGGCAATCTAAATACTTATGCCCTATAACAAGTCGGTGATATGTAATTTCCGACGATATCCCTAAGTCCCGAAACCCTTATTAGATGATTCGAAATTTCTCTAAAAAATCCTCGACATTCATGGACACGGACGTTGGAACTATGTTCGTTAATCGCAGCCTGGCTATTCGAGTAAATCAGAGATTTTCAGAGAAAATCCCGTCACTCAACAAGAATTGTGTCACTCTCAAAATCGCCATGACAAAATTGCATAACAGAACCCTTAATCAATATACCACAGCCCACCCAATCACTCATCTTCAGCTATCATTGGGAGCCTTCGATTCTTAGTAGTGTGTTGACTTATTAGACGCGAGGGCATGATTCAAACCCCAGCTCCGATACCTCGAACATAGCGAAATATGAAAAAAATATTTCTTACAGCGAATTTTTTCCCTGCAACTCTGCTGGTAAAATATTGTCATGAAAGGTTTCTCTCGTAGGTGCCGTCACTTTTGGATAAAATGAATACACACAATATGGGTAGTGTGAGAAGCTTAGTCGTAATCCTGACTAAAGGGTTGTAATAACCAATTAAGTATGTAAGTCAAACCACACTAAGAGCTAATTGTTGCTCCCGTCTCTATTGGGTTGAGTCACTGGAACCAATCAATCACGATTTTATAATATTCCTGTAGCCGTCGAATTAAATTTGGTTTTTTGCGTTCATCTTTGTAAATATTTCTTGATTTTTTTTAATGTTTCTTTAATGTTTAATATTTTTAACCGATGATTGTTTGATTTTTGTTTATTTTATTTTTTAATTATTTGTTGATTAAATATTAATTTATAATAGGTTTACGTTGCTATTTGTATACGAGTAATTAAAAAAAAACATTTTCGAATTGAAGTGTAGTTTATAATTTAAAATATGGCACTTAAGCCCAACAACACTGATTAAAAATTAAAGGAAATTTTTCTGAACCTTGTTTTTGTATTTTTTATTGTTTTTAAACGATTATTAAAAACATATACTATATATAGTATATTAAATTAAATCATTTAACAATTTTTTCCCACTTTTAAAAACTCAATCACTTTATACTTCTGCTTACCACTGATTAACTAACGTTCGTTTGAACGCGTATTGAAAAGAAAGAATTTTACCGGCACGTTTTTTCAACGTTTATATGAATCGTTAGCTCTCTTGAAAATATTTATTAAAACAATATTAACAATATTTTAAATTATTATTAAAAACTAATAAATTTTTTTTGTTTATTTGCTTCAAACAACAAATATGTTTCGCGCAATAGAAAGAAAGCTTTCAAGCTTTTTGAAAGTTACTGCGTTTAACTGTCATCATATCTATCATGAGTAACATTTATTAATAAAAATCAAATAAAAAAGATGAGTAAATCTGTGTAAATTTTTATTTCAGTTTTTATTTATTTATTTTTTTTTTGTTATTATTTTAGAAATTCAAAATAACAAACACGTAGAATGTCAGGAATCCCCATCTTAACCTTGAATGGTTATTGAATGTAAATTTTTTAACGTTTTTTCTCTACTCTCTATATTAAGCAGACAGAATTATGCATGGAATTTTAATCAATTAACAATTATTATTCAAATGATTAAAGAAAAAAAAATAATATAATTCCACAATGATACAAATGTGAAGGTAGTAGGGTGTGTTTTGGAAAATTGAAAATCTTAGAATTGAGAAAAACATTTTCTTCAAACATAGCTTAGAATAAGGACGATAGGTCGTCTATCAAACAGAACAACATCCTAGTGGTCTCTTGCACTATATGGACAAGGCCTCGGTAACGTAAACTACGTATAAATTACATTCGAACTTCTATTATATTATATTATTTTCCATTATCCAGAAAAAACTTTAACTTATAGAGACTTCAAGCTAAAGAAGCAAAACCTGATAGAATTTCTCTCCAAGATGCTGTTGCTGTGCTTCAACTTATAGAAAATTCAAGTCATAGAAGTTCAAATTATAGAAGTTCGACTGTTGCGATTTTTGTTTTCTAAAATGAGAACAAAATTCAGGGGATACCACCTATCATTCTGGTAGCCCTTGCACTGTATGGACAAGAATTCGGTAACGTATAATACGTATAAATTATGCGATTTTTTTCTAGGCTGAGAACAAAATTCAGGGGATATCCCCTATCATTCTGGTGTTCCCTTGCACTGTATGGACAAGTCCTCGGTGACATATGCTACGTTTAAATTATACGATTTTTTTTTCTAAACTGAAAACAAAATTCAGGGGATATCCCCTGCACATGCAGTACATTATAAGATAGAAGTGATCGTTAAGCTAAAGGGAACATCATCCTACCTTTAACATTTAAAGGTCACTTTATGTTTGAACTAGCCATATCATATACTATTTTCGATATGGCAACTTCAAATTTAAACAAAATGATCATATACAACAAAAAACGAAGTCCGCTGTTGCCACTGCGTTAAAAAAACTTGTTTAATTGAGCAGTTTTATCGACTTTGCTCCAGCACCGCCATATTTCAATTTTATTTTATCTGTAAGTTGTAATAACAAAAATCAGTTAAAGGTAACTTTACAGTTCCCTTTAGCTAAAGCTACCTTTAACTAAATCCAAGTTTAATGGCAAATTGTAATAATGGCCCTAAGTCACTTAAGGAACGTAAAAGTAAACAATTTTTGAAGACAAATAAGTTCCTTTATTTCACTGTAGCACGACCCGATGTAGTAGCGAGAGAGAACAGTGACAAAACACATTGGAACGATGTTGCAATAAATTACTAGAGTTGGATACCTCACCGTTTCTTGCTTACCTTGCATCAGTGCAATAAACAAGACGATATGCCTAAAGGATGTGCCATTTATATCTCATCATCGGTCCTCTTTTCTATCGAAATGAGCGACGAGCAGCCCCATTATGGCGAATGGCAAGTGCTATTACGCCATGAAATTTGATTTTTTGTTTCCAAAACTTTATCAGCCAAACTTTAACGGCATTTGGTTCCATTGAGATGGTGCAAATTTCCATACAAAGCGTATAACAATCGATTTATTGTAAAATCAATTCGTTAACAATGTTCTTTCCTTTTGATTGGTTGCATCGTGTGAGCAATGTGACGTCTCTGAATTTCATTTTATGGCACCAATACAAGAGCTTTGGAAACCAATATTTAAGCCACCATTTAATATTATTGATCGTCATACGATTAGATTTATTAGAAAAAGCAAACAAAACTTGAATTGATCGAATGGATCATGTAATTAGTAGCCGCGGCGGCTAATATGACCGAAATCAATTTAGAAAAATAAAAATGTCATTAAAAAATTCATTCCCACAATATTTCTCTCCTGTTTTCTTATTTTAAGTTCTCAAGCTTCTAAAAAACACTCGACATTCAACCAAACTTGAACTAGCCAGGTTGAATACTTAGCTTCGCACACCACCAATATTCTGTTCCCGTCCATGAGTGGCGGGACCTACAGTTTAAAGCCCACAGATTTTTGAGAAGCTTGGCAATTTTTTACTTACTCTTAGAGTTTTTGAAAGAAATCTACTGAGCGGAAGTCGTCGAAAGAAATATTTTTTAATTTATTTTTTTTCTTTTCGTAATGTCACGCCTAAGGTTTGAACCACGGGCTTTTAGCTAAAACGTTAACATATTAGACTACTACCAGACTACGATGACTTGATAGACTTCAAAGGCTCCATCAAATTGTATACAAAAAAAAATCTTTTTTGGAATAAAATTTTTAGTACTAAATTTTTTTTTACAGTTTTTAGTACTATTTTAAATTATTTTTTTAGTATATATTTTTATCTCCGTTTGTATTAACAGAAATTGTAACACAATTCAGTTGAATCTAATTGGTTTTCTACGTTATTGCAGTTAATTGGGAAATAAAATTTCAAAAAACCATTTCATTGTACCAAGAAATAAGCACACGATGTGATGATTCATTATTTTTTAATTATTAATTATAAAAATAAATAAAAATACAATGATTATATTTATATAATATATGTATGTACTTATAATAAACAATTAAATGCGTAACAACAGTTTGTTTTTAAAAAGCACGACAGTCATAAATAATTGATACTAAAAAAAATTAAAAAAAAAAAACACCTGAAGCACTAGAAAATAAAATAAAAGGAGACACTTTTCTTATGTTCTAAAAGATAATGATTTCTTTTATAATTAAATTGTTGCTACAAAAAAATAAACAAAGTTTGAAATAAAAATTTCAAAGTCCTTAAAAGAACAAAAGACCATTTGCCTCATGGCAGATTTACAAAGTCCCCTCCAAATCAGTTATTAACCCTGTTGGTAATAAATTTTCGAATTTTTTAAATAATTACCATATTTTAAGAGACACGTGTTGTTGCTGTTTAGATACAATTATTATTATTTTTTATTTATTCTTTTTTTTTACCAGTAAAATTAACGAAGTGTGAAAAGAATAACAAAAAATTGTAAAAAAAAATTCTAAATAATGAGACCAGCAAACAACCGATACCGATACCTACTGAAAATGTTAATAGAACCACAGATGCTAATGGCCTTGAGAATTATTTGGAAAAATTAAAACCTTGACATGTAGTTAAAATACACAATATTTCTATGAAACACTGACAGAAAAATATTGTTTTTAAAACTGTTTATTTTATTGTTCCACTCAATCTAAATAGAGGATCCGGATTGTGTCTCCCCAATCCAGTTGCCCTGACGAACTTCAGAATGTTGCAAATGCTCCTTATTCCTACAGGAACCCATAGGCCTAGATTGGAGTACCAACCCTGAAAATACATACATACTGGCTGCACGCCTTTGTAATTAAACCAACTCTATTCCACGGCACCACGGTTGGGTGATTGTCATTTTAGAAAATGTTACTCTTATCCGGTTCGAGCACATGATGAGATATAAAGCGTTTGTGATAACATGCGCTCAAAGCACTGTGTATTATCCTTAACTGGCTACCACCAGACATATTGACAACACAAGTGGCTGTGATCGCGGCAGTGAATCTAGAAGATATAAAAAGAGCACAGGAATACAGTCTCTACGGCCAAGCCAAAATCTTTAGTAAAGAGAATATGGCTCATTATCTATTGACTGCACGATATTTGAACTCGATCCTGGTTTAAAGTAAAGAGGCCATAAGATCTCCTCGGCTTGGTACATTAAATCCAATGCTTATGTCTCTGTAGAAGATAGCGAAATTTTTTACGGTTATGGTAATTTGGGCTTTTAAACAAGGGGAAATTGAAGTAATTCAAATGTACTCATGCGTAAGGGTGCGTACAGAGTGCGCGCTGAAAGCCGAGCCGAGATTGTCAGTGCGATAAAGATTGTCAATGCGATAAAACTGGTTACATACAAGTCAATACAAATAAGCTTGTGTATAACACAGTGAACGCCGACAAAAGCAGAGATCAATGCCGATGAGTGCGAGAAAACAGTTTCAAAGCGTTTTGCGCGCTTGTTTGCATTGTTGATGTTTACTTTTTAGTGTGCCAGGCGTGTTTTTTTATGGAATCAAATAAAAAAAAAATGGATATCGAACAAATAATAAGTGAAATTTTCTTAAATCATTATATAAATGATGAAATTCACCAAATTCATTCCTTTTTAGTGTAATTAGATGTTTTCCAAATTCTTTTCTTTTAATAATTGTATTAATCACACTAGGAGAAGCAAAATACTCTTCATCAGAGGAATCCATTACAGTGTACAGCAATTTTATAAACACAAATGAACAACAAGACTAAATGACATAAAAAAAGCAAAACACATGCAATAAACAGAATTTCAGCGCTGATTTCTCGCATTCACTGTGTTATACTCAAATGTTCTTCTCGCATGAAAATAAGCGTCAATAAGCTCGGCTCGGCTCAGCTCGGCATCAGCGTCCACTCTGTTCACACCCTAAGACTGCAAAGTCCTCTGTAAAGGGCATACATATATGATGCAGTTGAGCTTACTGATCTGTGAAGACATTTGGAGAGTCAACAGCTTAATCATAAGCTTCAGATGGTTCTCGGATTAGGGGAATATTTGTTGTGGTATAGCCATACTGGCTTACCTATGTTTATCCTTTCAGTTTTTACGCTTTACTGAATACGCCACGGATTCGACAAATTTGTGTAATCGCACACACTTTTTGTAATGGAGCGATAATTTTGGCAGTGCGTACATTGCGTTGATGCACACACATGACTTACGCTTTCTGTTCAGACTTCCTCACAATGTTGACAATTCCCTGCTCAACAGGTCTATCTTAAGACCTCCATTATACCGTCGTAACGCTCGAAAAGCCACCGCGTTTGAACTATTAGTAGTATTTTTAACTATTTTAGCGTGATCTTCGGTTATGAGACAATGTGGATTCGTAAAGGGAAAATAATTCACTAAATAAATGGCACTACAGATAACTTTCGGACTTTTCAGACCGAAGGTTTTTAAACAACTAAATGGCTAACCTGATATATAGAAAAGTTAAACGAAACGAAAACAAAATCTTAAAAAACCAGCATGATTAACAATTTTAGGCAGTATTTGAATATATTTTTATCCCTTTTTTTATTAGGCTCCTATTTTGTTAGGTTCCAGATTTAGTACTAAAAATTGGTATTAAAAATGTTACTAAAAATTTAGTACTTATTTGATATTAAAAATTTCAAAATCAAATTGTTCATTGAAAACCATTAAATAATTAAAAAAGAATTGATAACACATTGGTTGTTAAAAATATTGTGCCGAATTTTATTACTAAAATGCTTAGGTCGGTTTTTAGGAATTTGTATACTGTTTTTTATTGTTATTTATTTATTTTTTATTTAGCTCTTTACTTGTATTTATTTCTTGTTTTTTATAAATTTTTTTTAAGAACTTCTAGAATTTAATTAAAATTTTTTTGTAATTTTTTTTTGAGACACGCTTTGCAATTTCTCTAAAAACGTATGTTGAAATGCGGTTCAAATTTTATCACCAAAAATAAATTTCAAAAACAAAATGTAAACCTTGGCATTAATTACTATTTATGCTAAGTTAACGAAATTTTGGCAACCCTGGCCATCATTACAAAGCTAAACTCGCGCTAATAAAATTGAATTTCAAAGTCATTACCTTATACTATTCGATCAATGAGGTTTTTTTTATAATTTTTTTAAAATGTTTTTTTCTTTTTGTTTTGATTTTAAACATTTTGTAAGTTTAAATAAAACATTTATTGTCAGTTTTATATATGCGTGATTTATTGAAAATATATAAAAAAAATAAATTTTTTTTGTATAATTTTTGTTGCCAATAAAAATAAAATTAAATTAAAAAAAAAATAGAAAAAATATATAAAAAAAAAAATATGAAAATTAAATTATAAAAAAATATCACATAATTTTAAATAAAATAATAAACAAATCTGAGTTGGCTAAAGTTATTATAAGTCAGTTACTGTCAAGGGAAAATTATTCATAAAATTTGTGTTTGTTTTTGCAAATTATATGGCGGGCATGTAATAAAAGTTCAATGGCTTTTAAAGCAAAAAAATGCTACCAAAGCTACCCTTTAATAATTGTTTAATAATAATAATTCGCTTTTTGTTTATTTGTCTTTGAATTTAATTATTGTATTTATTTGTTTTCGGTGTGCATAATTGATGTCATTCCTATTCTTTTATTTATTTGGCGTTATATTTGGAGCCCCATTCATAAAATGTGGTTTATTGTTTACCTTATTAACTGTATTTTTTTTGCCACCAAACAGTTATCGTTATAACGGTTATTAAACTAATTGAATAAAGCCGAAAATAAAAGGCGTTAAAAATTTTGAAAATGTTAGAAAAAAATACAAAAATTCCAAAGGAAGTTGTGCATACATGGCCCAATAAATATTTAGTACACTGGCAAAAAATATGATTTAGAACAAAGTACTAAAATGAAATAATATATGGAAATATGTATAGTATTTTATAATACAACATAAATTTTGCATTCTTTTTAAATATGCCATAAAGATTATTGAAATCGATAACAATAACGGTTTTTAGAACAAAGTACTAAAACCAATTATTCATTTAAATGTTAAAAATAAATCAAGGTAGTTCAACACAGAGTTCTAAAAAAAAGTTGAACGCACTCAATTGTTAAAAATTATTTGGAAATATTTTTGTACCAAAAACTGGAATACAAAATCGGAAAATTTTTTTGTTATTAAAAGTTTTTCAACAAAAATAAGTTTTTAAAAATTTTATTACAAAAAGTCATCTAAGTTTAGTACTAAAAATTTAGTACTAAAATCCGCAACAAAATATAAGTTTTCGAAATTTTAGTACTAAAAGTATCTAAGTTTTTAGTACTAAAAAGTTTAAAAGTTTTAGTACTAAAACAAACAGTTTCCTATGTACATACATATGTTATCTATTTATTGGTATTAAAAGTTTTTAAGCGTAAAATAAAAGTATTCAAGTTCTTAGTCCAAAAAAAGTTTATACATTTTAGTACTAAAATCCACAGTCTACTAAGGACATTAATCGAGGAAGAATTAGAACCAGTTTGATACGTGCAGGAGGGATTCTTGCTTAATGCGGAAATATCTGACTTGTTGCCTCACTTGTCAATTCCTTTGAATTGATACCAGATCGACTTTCTTGGTTACACAGATTCAATTTATAAATGGTTTTGGACATTTGCTGTACTACGAATGACTCGAAACATGGAGATTGAACGGGACTGGACCTTTATATAGATAAACGAGAAATCAAACTTATGGTGAGCGCACAATAAGCATATTTCATGGTTTAGATGTATGCCAATAGGTTGGTTTACTCTCCTTCAACCTATCTATCTACACACTAAACTTTTAGTACAAGACTAAATCCTTTTAGTACACAAATATTTAATATTGTACTAAACATTTTTAGTACAAAAATGTTTTAGTACAAAAATGTTTAGACCAAAAATCTTTGGTGCACGTATTTATTGTACCAAAAATTTTAAAAATTATTGGCACACAAATTTTTAGTACAAAAATAATTTTCTAGCCTTTAGTACTAAATATTTTAAAATATAAAAAATTAAATACCTGTGCTTATTATCAGTTTTGTTTTATTTCAGCATTCGAGGCTCTATGCTTTCTTTTTTAATACTTGTTTTAGTACACTTTTTGTAGCACAAGTTTTAGTACATAATTTTTTAGTACACGATTTTCTTTAAATATTTCTTATAAAATATATAGAAATCCTTTTTATAAATTCGTAATTTCTTTTCAAATGTTCAGATTAATTTTAGTACTAATTTAAGTTTCATTTTAAAACTTTTTAGTAACAATTTGTTTAACTTTTAATAATTTTTTCTTTACGTAATTTACTTTTCGATTATCGCGCAAAAAGTTTATTCATCACTTAAAAACAAAAAAACTGAAATATTTTAATTAAATTCGTTAAATTTTTCTCTTTTTTTTTTTCTTCCAAAGATAATCATAAAAATTATCTTAAAATTTTCAAAACTAAACGTTGTAATATAACAACAACGACAACAAAATGAAAACAATTAAAACAAAAAATAATTTATTTTTTCTACAGAATTTTTAATTTGAACGTCGTGTCTCGAGTGAAACTTGGCCAAATGACACGTTACAACTGAAAATATTTGCAAAATAAGAGACTGACAGAACCGCATACCAGCACATGGTGGTTGGTGTTGGTGGTGGTTCTATAACTAACCATAAAACAATAATAACAACAACAATAATATTGTATAAAAAGCGATAACAACAACAACAATAGCAAAATAATTATTTTTTAAAAGGTAGACTAATTTTTTTGAAATGTTGTTTTTGTTGCGTTTGTATGACTTGACTGGATGGAGTAACGAAATTTTGATAAGAAACTGCGTTTGTTTATGGTTTCTTAACATGTATGGGTGGGTTTTTGTTAAAAAAAAAATTAAAAGAAAAAAAACAGCGCCAATAACAACAAAATTTCTTTAATTATTTTTGTTTTCAATCAGTTTTTTGGGTGTGTGTTTAAAAAGAAAATTATGGGAAAAATAAAACAACCACCCCCCAGTTTAGAGATTTCTTAACGTTGATAAAAAAGAAAACAATTTAAAAATAATAAAAATCCGAAATGAGAAATCAATTAGGGAAAAATGAAAAGCCAAATACCGGTAAAAATATTTATTGCAATGTACGTAGGCCGGTCGATAAATTTTTGTATTGAAATTCATTTCATGGTTTGTAAAGGATTGAAGAAAATTTTAAAATTCAAAAGAGTTCGTATCAAAAAACAAGAATAAGAACGGTATCTCAAATAGATACTGGAATAGACGTTTTTCTTTTTACGAAAAGATGTGCTTTCGTTAGCATTTATGCGGTAACAAGTTGGTAAGTACAGAGACGAGAACATAGGCTTTCGAGGCACTAATGTATTTAACATCACTGCATATCTAAGTAATAAGGGCGACAGCATATTCAGCCTCAAAGTATTCTTAAGTAGTACAAGGGTAGATGGAATTTCACCTGTTATGTGCCTGTCTAAGAAAAAACTGCAGATTTCGTTCTTGACGACAATAAATGAAAACCTTGAGCTGTAGCTCATGTATTGCATGATGGTAAGCCAAATTGTGACCAATTGACCCAGTATTCGCTTAGGTGGGACGAATTTCAAAACAGATCGGATGGAGTTGGGTAAGACAATGAAGTTGTTGAGCGGTGACACAACCAGATCAATGAGAACGACTCCTACAGTGGCGCTGGAAACTCGGTTTTATGTCCAAATTTAAGTTCATTATCCATCTTAATGAGGACCACAGCTATGGAACTGTAATAGGAGACAAGTCTGACACAAGATTTACTAGAATGTATCGTTTACTGACAAATCGACCTAGACCGCAACTTTCTATTTGAGAAAAGGGTTCGTAGCCAGTTACATGAGTGAAAGAAACAATTTTTAAGTCACATGGTCCTTAATGATAGGGACCATGCTATGGTATACTGATCAATCGAGGAGATATAATAGGACAACAGCCGGGATATTATGTCTCGGTGTGAGGTATTTGGTACCCATAGGGAAATTCGGTAAAATTTTCCAATCGAATCCCTAACTCATCGATAGGTTTGCTTAATTCAATTTGGACAAGATAGAACAATACCAACCGACAGTTATTACGGCATTCGAGTACTCTTGTCGTAAGAGGTCAACTCGAAACAGTCTGCTCAAGTTGAATCCCAAGTCATGTAGGAATTCATGGCAATAAACAGATAGATGAACTTGGGGGCAGGGTCCAAAATTTTTCTTTGGGGTATGAAGAGAACTTTTGAAAAGGAAGATGGAAAGAAGAAGACTCTTCTCAAAGCTAAATAGGCTTTAATTACAATGAGAAAAAATTCAGGTCATAAGTCATGCCGTAGCGGCAAGAGGTTAATAACTGGCCCTTTTTTCAGGCAGCTTAGGAACACTTGTTTAGGATGAAGATTGCCTCGAGCTCAATATGCAGAGTATGCGATGTGAGGCATGAATCATCAACGCTCATACTTGCAATCTGTGTAATACATTTCAGAAGCAAACAATTGGGTGCTTATTAAGCACTAGACAAAGAATTATGTCTACTGACATTGAAAAGCATTCTGAAGTACATATGGATGTATGTCAGGGACATTAGAATTGGGAAAGACTGAGGGCACTACAATAAACCGTATGATCTTAGGTTTAAGGGCATGTTAATAGTTTATAATTCAATAATTTAGACTAAAAAATAAAACTAAAATTTGCAAAAAGTACTTTTTTCAAAATAGTTTTTTTTTTCAGAAAAGTACCAAAAAAGTATTTTTTGAAAAATTATTAAAATGCAAATTCTTATAAACACTTTAAAAGGTTAAGGGCAATATTTTATATTTTAATTGTTAAATTTACGAAAAAAAACCAACTTTGTTATTGAACAACGTAATTTATCAAGTTTAAGGGTTTCCCTTAAACTTAAATTATTTAATTGATTTCTTTTTATCATCTACATTTTATAAATGAAATTTTTTTACATCAATTACGTGTAATTACGGTGCTTGCTATTAATTTATATTTTAAAATTTTTATATTTTTAACGCGTTTTTATCTTATCAGAATGTCAAACACACTTTTCAGTCTCGTTTTTTTAATAAAATTTTTTTAAAGTGACTTTTAAATTTTTTTTATTATTTAAGAAAATATTATTTATTGTCTCTTTAGATGATACTTCACTTTCTTTAAACAAAAATTTTGTCGTTTACAAAAACGTAAAAAACGTATCACGTCTTTTACGAAAACGAATCACTTCTATTACTCACTCGATTACCAAACAATTAAAGCTGTGGTTGCATTTGTTTCCTTTTGTTTTGAAGAAAATACGTCTGTTTTATGTGCCTGCTAATCTTTAACTAAATTACAGATTTTAATTCATAATCTTAATATATAATAATTAGTCGTTTTTAAAAACATTGTAACTTTTAATAGAGGGTGTTTGTTTTTTTAATTCTTTGTAATGGAATTGAAAACAAAAAAATTTTTTTCTTGCATTACCAAACCACACTTGTTTCATTCAAATGGCGGTGATCGACAAAATAGTGGGTTTGAAAAGAAAAATTAAAAGAAAAAGATTAAAAAATGAATATTTAAACGCCATAAGAAAACATCTTCTTGATAATAAAGGAATGTTTCTTTAAATACCCTACCTTTGAAGCTGACAATAGGACACTTGAAGAGCTGTTAAAATGTACAAATTTTCTTGGGTTTAAGTAAAAAGTACCATAAACTAAAATTTCTAAGAAAATGTCCTTTAGAAAATGATCAAAAATGGCAGCAAAAATTAGTATTTCAGGAAAAGCTAGTTTTGAAAAAAGTACCAAAAAAGGACTTTTTAAAAAGGGTGTAGAAAATGTTCTAAGTGGCTTAAAACAATATTATTGGGCATCAAAAATATATCGGAATTAATAAAGATCCATTACAGGCATGCGAGAATGTAAAAATGGTAGGACGAATCTCGGAACCACTTCATACAAGCCCCCACGAATAGTTTGAAAAGTATGGATCTGTGGTTGAAGGCATCTTTTCGAAGTCTGTAGGTATAGCTTATTTGATAAAGCATTCGTATCATTGAAGCGTCTTTCTGGCAGAGGTGTTGAACATGCGGACACCGATGGTAATTATTAAGGATGAACAATGGATGTGGAAAAGAGACTTTCATACTTTCTGATAGCCAGGTGAATGTCAGGGACGACTTGCTGCTATTGCGATATTCTCATCGGGAGGGCACAGCGATGCAATTTTCATATCACGTGGATTTCTGCATAGCGAGTGAATTGGAGCGGCTTGCCGTAGCAGAAAGAAGCACCTGGGCGTGTACTGTGTAGATAATATCACAGAGGACGTCAAGGATGGACATTGGAAGACTAAGTGTTAGTGCTAGTGTTAGAGGAAATAAAAGGCTGTGGTATCACATAATCGTCTTGACTTAACCTGCATTGAAAATAATTATTTTGTGAAGAGAGTACTTTTTTAAAATAAGCCTAGAAAGGTGATAAAAAAAGCTATAAATTGTTCTCTCATGAAGATTTTTACAAAATATTAATTTTTGAAAACGTACTTTTTTTGTATTTTTTTTTAAAATTTTAAACTTTTAAATACGTTAAGACCGACAAACTATTTTTTGATTAAAACTTTTATAAAATAATATGTTTAAAAATAATATACCACAAACTATTTTTCAAAAAAAGAAATTTATAAAATACTACCTTTTGAAAAAGTACTTTTTTTTTGTATTTTTTTTAAATTTATAACTTCGAATTTTAAGAATTTGAAGACCTCTTGAGTGGTTCTTGATGAATGCCTTTATAAAGTACTACTTTTTGAAAAAGTACTTTTTTTTTGTCACTTTTTTAAAATTTAAAGTTTTTAAGCATTTGAAGAAGTCTCGAAAGATTCTCCGATAAAGGCTTAGGTAATGTACTAATTTTTGAAAAGACACTTTTTAGTACTATTTTTGCATACACAATAGGGAACTTACAAACTCGTTTACTACCAACATCAACAGAAATTTCTTTTAATTGCTTGTATGTGTCGTATTTTAAAGAAAACAATCATTGTTGATGTTTTCATAATTTTAGAGGAGTGTTAATAGTTCTTTGTTTATTGTTTTTTTTTTTTTTCTTAAATTTCTTACCATTTTTGTAATACAAAAACGAAAAGCGATTAACTCATCATCATTAAAATCAAAGTTACGGCCGGAAACCTAACCTCAATGGTAAATTAAAAACAATAAAAGCAGCATAAAAAACCCAATAGAATAAATTGTTTTTTAATATCAAAAATATTTGAAAAATTTATTAATTCAAGAAATTTATGAAAATTATATTGTAAACACCAATAACAAAAACAATAACAAAGAAACAAAAACAAATTGATAATTATGTTGTTATAATAGGCCACAAATTAGTTTATGGGCTTTAATTTGTTAGCCTTATATGTGTCAAAATGCGTATAAAAATGCTTTTAAGCCACCAACATTATCACAAATAAGCACCATCACCACAACCAGTATCAGATCCACTGCCATCAGCAGGTACCACCAGCAAATAAAAACCTGCTGCTTCTTAGTGTACGAACGGTACGTATGAAGAGACTTAAATGGTCATATACATACTTCAAGTGAATAATTTTAATAACTTACACTAGACCCTGTTTAAACGATTGTTTTAATTTCTATATTTGATTTCCTCCATATTATCGCGTTCATTTAGCCTTAGGGGTTGTCATCACCCAGCCATTATATTAGGCGCCTGCCTTATTTATTTGTTTATCGATATTATCGCCGTTTTCAATTTATTTTTGTTTAAACTTTTTACTATTGACTATTGTTTTCTATTTTTGTTTTATTTTTTCTTTACTTTTCTTTTGTTGTTTTTGCCATTAAGATAATAAATTGTAACTGTTAATCATTGAACAACCAATAACAACAACGACAACACCAACAATTATGCACAGCAATTAGAGTCAATAACACTTTGCACGCATATTAAGAGACTCTTGAAATATAGGCCCTTAAGACAACAACAATAAAATAATTATGACGCCAAAAGCCTTAACGAACGTTGTTACTATTTGTAAACAATTTGTAATGGAAAAAGGACGATAACTTTACATTTTTCAAAAAATTATCGATAACTGGAAATTTCTTTTTTAATTATTTCAATTTTCTTTAAATTTATATAAAAATATTGTTCGATAACTTTTCCTTTTCAATAACTTGAAAAAAATAAATCGATAAATCCAAAATATTTCTTAAAAAATTATCGATAACTGGAAATTTCTAAACAATGTACATATATATCATATACATATATACATTTTTCAGAAATGAATGATAACGGGGAATTTCTTAACAATATATAAAATACATATGTACTCGTATATGTATATAAGAAATTTCCGATAACTTTCCTTTTTCAACAATTTGAAAAAGAAACGATAACTTCAAAATATTTTTTGAAAAAATTGTCGATAACTGGAATTTTCGACACAATTTTTTTTAAATAATTGCTAGTCACTTTGAAATGTCATTGATAATTTTCAATTTCTATATTAAACTTTACGATAATTTTAAATTTATACAAACAAATTGTTCGATAACTGTTCGTTTTCAGCAATTTGTAAACAAGAATTCATGAATTTTCGTATCTTAAAAGAAAAAGAAGCTTAATATCTAGAAGAGTTCTTATTTTGCTTCTGTGTAAACATTATCGATAATTTCAAGTTGAGAACCTAGCGCCTTTACAGCCACCTAGCTATATTAAAGTATGTGGATATCTCTTTTCAATAACCACAACAAAAACCCGTATGGTCGATACTGCTCTCTGGAAGACGTTAGGGAGACGTACTTGACGATTCTGATAAGAATCCTCCACATTCACAGCTCCATTCAGTTTGCTCAGAATTTTTTTCTGACGAAACTTGCTACTATAAATTTACAAAGTAGCTTGAACTTCTTTCTGCAAAGACTCGTATTAGAAGCTGAGTCCCTACAATAAATACAATTAGCGGTAGGAGATAAATAATCCATATTAAATATCATCTTAGCCATCTTAGGTCTTGGACATCAGTTTCTCCTGAGCACCTCATTTCAAATACTCGTACAGAGAGCAATTCTACTGAGTATATAAGGCTTCCAGGACAGTTCACTACTCAAAACAAATAACAGAATGTCTTAGTACTATATAAACAAGAATTCACTACAAAAATGTTAAAATAACAATATTCCGTAAAAAAGTTATCGATAACCTTAAATTTTCGATTACTTTGTATGTATTTCCAAAGAAATACTTTTTGAATACGAGTTAGTACGTTAAAAAAGAAGGTTTCTGAATATTGTCTCTTCCAATAGGGACATTCGAAATTAAACAGTTAATAACGGCCATCTAGTTGAGACTACATTTGTCAAATTAATTGTTATTTATTCAGCCTCTCTTGCAAAATGACATGGGACGCATAGACCATTCAACAGCATGTGCAAATGAAATTGTCGGCGATACCAATCCACATGAGATCCAAGAGCGTCCCATGTATCGCCAAAAAGCCACTGTCTTGTATGGGTTTTGGTCTGACGGTGTTATCGGTCCATATTCCTTGAAAACGACCAATGTCGCGGTCATCACCTTAAATAAGGGCATCAATAGGTCTCGTAGAAGGATAAATTTCACACACTTTGTTTATTTAAAGTTTAAAAATAGAAAATACTTATTACAAGACCTAATACACATATGTCCTCCTTCCACAGAAAACTTTTTAACAATTGTTTTAAGACTTTAATCTAAATTCCAAGTACATACTTTAACTTTATTTTCTTTGCTGTTATCTAAAACTGTTTAAAAGCCAAGCATAAGACGCAATTATTATTAGTGACTTTTAAACTCAAAAATTAAGCCAGAATAACAACAATAATAATAATAATAATGACTACCATTCATTACATTGTTAAAAAAAAAAATAGAGAAGAAAAAGAAAAATAATAAATAAAATTACTGGCATAATTTAAATAGAAAAACCAAATTATGATTT
This sequence comes from Sarcophaga caerulescens, assembly GCA_927399465.1. Classification (NCBI taxonomy): domain Eukaryota; kingdom Metazoa; phylum Arthropoda; class Insecta; order Diptera; family Sarcophagidae; genus Sarcophaga; species Sarcophaga caerulescens. Next base: position 114,658,048 of record OV656873.1, on the reverse strand, counting down.
TGCAATAAAAAAAAAAAGAATAATCGTAACTAAAATGATTTAAAGTCTAAATAGGCAGGCACTTAAAGAAATTCTATGTGAAAATAAACCGAAATATTGTAGTGTTTTGGCTTATTAGACGTGAAGGTCCCGGTTCCAATAGAACGAAATTTGAAAAAATATTTCACAGGCGTCTGCCTCTCAGCAGTGTTCTGGTAAAAACACTGAGAGTAAAATAAAATTGCCATAAAATCGTTTCTCAAAAATCTATTGTTTGCAGTCGACTTTAAATTGTAGGTCACGCCACTCCTGTATAAAATTAACACACAGACCACGAGTGGTGTGAGAAGCTAGGTCGTAATCCAGGGTTGTAATTACCAATTATGTACACTAGTGGCATAAACTAAAGCAACTGACTTAATTTTTGACATTTCCATATGAATCGTGTGAAAAACAATCCTGAGAATTTTTAAAGATAGCTTTTTCAAGTCTTTGAGGGTTTATTAATTTACTAAAAAAAAAATTATTGAAATAAATTTTTTAGTTCGAAGAAAATAAAATAATTTCTAAAATTTAGGTGGCAAAAACTAAAGCAACTCCCTTAGCAATTTTTTTTTTGATTTTTTTACATAATTTAACAATTAAGAAAATGTTCGTTATTTTGTAAATTAAGAAGTCATCAGCGAGGCATTATACCATTATTAATTCATCAATTTTATGTTTTTTAATGCTTCTTTTTGACCTAACGCCATCACTTCTACTCAACTCTTGTTATTTCATTCGCTAGGATTTGATGTCCTGTTCTAAACCAAGTGAATGATTGCATTAAAAAACATTTCAGAAAGAAAATTGATGAATTAATAGGTCTAATGCCTCGCTGATGACTTCTTAATTTACAAAATATCGAACATTTTATTAATTGTTAAATTATGTAAAAAAATCAAAAAAAAATTGCTAAGGGAGTTGCTTTAGTTTTTGCCACCTAAATTTTAGAAATTATTTTATTTTCTTCGAACTAAAAAAATTTATTTCAATAATTTTTTTTTAGTAAATTAATAAACCCTCAAAGACTTGAAAATGCTATCTTTAAAAATTCTTAGGATTGTTTTTCACACGATTCATATGGAAATGTCAAAAATTAAGTCAGTTGCTTTAGTTTATGCCACTAGTGTATGTACGTATGTAAGACCTTTTTAATTGGTGCTCGCCTGAGTTGGTACTGTCAAGAGTTCTTTCATTATCAAGCAGGTGTTTGCAAGCCAAGTTCGCTAGTGTGATAGGCGCATAATACTTTTTTTCTTCTTTTCATATTTCGTTTTTGTTACAGATGTCATGAGCTAGTTGTCTATTAAGACACACACCATCTACTAGACTACGACAGCTTCAATAACAAAACAACTAAACGATTCTAGAAGTTGCCAAACTCTGAGAGTAAAACTAAAATTACCATGAAAAAGTTCGTCAAAAATCTGTCGTTCAGAGTAGACTTTAAAGTGTAGCTCCCGCCACTCATGTATAAGTGGCGTGAAAACCTAGGTGGTAATAGTGACTGAAGGATTATAATGACCAATTATGTATGTACTGTAACCATAAGCATTAAAGCAATTGGGTTACAGCCTCTTTTTTCTCTCAGTGTAATTTCTATCGTTTGGTTTCGTTACTAATTTTTTTGTACCACACTCGTTTATTTTCATTCAAGAATCGTGAATCATGGTTGTTACTTTAAGCAACAACAATACGAACATCAATTACCATTAAAATTTTTTCAAACAAAAACAAAAACAACAAAAAACCCAAAACAATAACTATTCAGCTCTCTAAGAGACGTGCTCATATTTTTTTTTTTATTTCTTTCCACTACAATTGTTGTTGGTTGTTGTTTTTGTTCTTTGAAACAACAAATTTAGGTTAGATTGTAATTCTTGTTATTTACTTTGATTGTAATGAGCATGTATTAGTTAAAAAGAGGTGATAGTGTAATACTACTTTTATGCTGATGTTGTTTTCTTGTCTTTTTTTGTTGCTTTTAAAATCAAAAACAAAAAAAAATTTTACCTTCACCTTGAGCATTAAATTATAATATTTTGAAGTTGTTGTTGTTATAGTATTTTTTTGGGTGTAAATACAGACAAAAGAAAACAAAAACAATAAAATAAAGAAAATAAAGAATCAAAATTCTCATGCTTATAAAAGAAAAGAGAAATTTTTAAAGAAATGAATGAATCCAAAGGGGAGTGGAGAGTAAGTTAGAGAAAGAGAGAAATTTTTTACAGCGCCAAGGGAAACTTGTTATGCAGGATAAGGCAGAGGAATAACGTTTAAATAGTAAAGAACTTATCCGTATGCCTTATTAAAGATCTTAACCAAACACATTTACATGGGGTTACAACGTAAAGTCAAATCTAAACCGTACAACAAGGCATTTCAGCCTTTAAAGCTTTTATGCTGTTTATTTAAAACACATTTTTAAATAAAATCGTACATATTTTAAGGATAAAAAAGAGAAACTCATATGAAAAAGAAAAAATTCTACAGAAATTTTTCTAAAACCATAGAAAAATTACAAAATGAGGGCAATAAAGAAACAAAATCAAGGTATATTTGGTATAAAAAATGTGTTTTTTTCTCTTTTCATAAAGGAATGCATGCAGAATAAGAGATAAAAACGGTAACAAAAACCATAACCATATGACCACATACTGTAATGAAAAAAGGTAAACAATATTAGGAATTTCAACCTTTAACGCTTTTGTGGTGGTTATTTAAGAACTGTTTAGGTAAAGTTGTAGATATTTTAATGATTTTTGAGGATTGAGATTGAGATTTTTTTAAATTAAAATGAAATATTTTATAATAGAAAAATATGTGTTATAAGGAGTATTCGAGTGTCCATAAATACCCCATTACTATAATAGATTTTTAAAGATTGTTTTTAGAATTTAAGAAACATTTTCTGTAATTAAAGACAAATATTGTAAACTTTTCAAAGTTCTAAAAACTGTAGACTCAGAGTACACTTATTTAGCATGGAAGTTGTTTTGAATTAAACTCTGTGACGATGAGAATAAACCATCGTAACATATTCTTGGAACCTGTAAGACATTAATGCATCTCAGGAGATGCAAGCAGCGCTAGGTGACGTTATAGTTCGGCAACAGGGCAGGCAACCATCGTAACACATTCTTGGAACCTGTAAGACATTAATGCATCTCAGGAAATGCAAGCACGCTAGGTGACGTTATAGTTCGGCAACAGGGGCAAAGTTATGTTACAGTATGCATATACATACATATGTAAGTCAACGAAGTGACTTGCAAATCTCCCAGACATAATGAGACACAAGAGACTATTGGAAAGCTAAGAAGTAATAAGGAATTGGACGAAATTGGATTACAAACTTAAGCCACATGTCAATTTCTATAGCCTTACATAACATCTGCCATGTGGAACAAAAAATGCGCTGCCTCCGAATAGGTATAAAGATATCATTGTAAAGTTGTCGAGAACTGGCTTCTGGAAAGATTTGCAAAAACTGGAGGCAAATTATTCTGATTAACACCACAAGATATTGGTAGTCATAAAACAGTGAAGACTTTAAGGATAAAAGAGGTTACAATCAGGGATATAATACGACATGGTTTTGGCCAAATAGAAGACAAGGAGATCAGGAGATCACTAGCCTATGTAAGGGGTGATTTTTTAAGAGCTATAGGAAAATTTTTCAAAAAAATACACATAAAATTCAGAAAAATCCATGAAATCTTTATTTGAATCGATAGTACGGTCCATAAAATTTAATGTTTGAAAATTATTTCATGCAAATGTTGACCGCGACTGCGCCTCAAATGGTCCATCCGCTTAGTCCAATTTTGGCATACTCTTTCCAACATTTCGGACGATATCTGACGAATAAATGCTTCAATGTTGTCTTCCAATGTGTCAATTGAAGCGGGCTTGTCTGTATAAACATGAGCTTTAACATAGCCCCACAAAAAATAGTCTAAAGGCGTTAAATCGCACGATCTAGGCGGCCAATTGACCGGTCCCGAACGTGAAATAAAATGTTCACCGAACTCGCTTCTCAATAAGTCCATTGTTACACGTGCTGTCTGGCATGTGGCACCGTCTTGTTGAAACTACATGTAATGCAATTCAAGCTCTTGCATTTTGGGCAAATAAAAGTTGGATATCATCTTACTGTAGCGCTCACCATTCACAGTTACGTTACGATTCGCAGCCTCTTTGAAGAAGTACGGTCCAATGATGCCAAATTCAATGATTTGCAAGCGTTGTTCGTTTGTAAGACGATTCATGTTTAAATTATAGACCAAACTGAAGATGTTTGACAGTGAAACAAAACACGAAACGTGCGTGAGCTGTTTAAACCAGTGTTGCCAAAAAGATAATAGCTAAAAAATCACCCTTTATAAAGGAATCTAGAGAAAGACTAATGCAATCAATTTCAAGACAGCCAGAAAATGATGTGTAACATCAGAACCATGTACGAGAAGATGCACAATTTTTAGTTCTTTATAATGGAAGCCTTAGTCAATCATTTTCCCAACCAAGCCAGTCCATTTTGTGAAAGTGATGCTAAGAGCTTAGGGCATACACACACACACTTTGAAATTGTTCTGGTGCTACCAAACAGAAGCTTCATTATCTTGTTTCTATTGTCATGTTGTGGAATAGTAAACTCGGGAAAAAGCTTGATTGTGACGTATGTAGCTTCTGACACCACCCATGTTGTAGGTGTTAATGTTCACGCACGGGTAGCGAGAACTACAGGTTAGCATCGACTACGTAGTACACATTTGTAAAGCTCTTTCACTGGTAAGAAAAATGCCGAAGAAATATTCTGTTCAAGATGTCTGAGTCAGGGTTTGAACCATAGTCCATACATGGAGAAGACAAATCCAGGGCTGGATAAACAGATGCAATAAAATTTGGAAACAAGTGAAGGTGTATTAACAAAATAGAGACAAATTTAGGAACTTTGTTGAGGCTAAAAGCACCATTTGGAAACGAATAGAATCTTTTTTAAAAGTTTCAATGTTTTTTAGAAGTTTCAAAATTTTTTTTTTAAAGAATCTTATAACCTTGCTTAGAAGCTTTACAAATATTTGTATATACAAATATTTTTTTTTTATTTTCAAAGCTATTTAACTGACGTAATTTAAACGATTGGCGTATTATAGGTTTCTAAGAAAAAATCTTTTGTTTTTATAATTAAAATTCAATATTTTTTTAAAAAATTGAAATAAACATGACAAAACTTTTTAAATTTAATTAAAGAAGGTTTTTAAGCAATGAATTAATAAAATATTAATTTATATATGAAAAGCAATGAATTTTATTTAAAACAGTAATAAAATGAGTTTAAAAAGATATAAAGCACCAACTTCATGATAACAGAAGAAAAAGAGAAAAACAATCTTTAAAATGTAAATTTTATACAAAAAAATTATTCAAAAACAGAATTTAAAATTCAAAAACGTTTTGCTTATAATTTATTTTATTTTTTTAGTTTTTTTTTGTGTGGCAAACTGCTCCTCAAAAAATTATGTTTTGATAGACAAACCATGATTATATTCGCCTGCGTGCACACATGGCAAGTAAAATACGTGATTATGATGAACAACAAGATGAACATGATCAACAAGCAGGTTATAAAACAAAAAACAAAAAAAGTTATAATGAAAACCTAAAGTAATGTAAACATTAAGAAATTTAATTTGAAAATACAAATTTAATTTGAAATTTTAAGCATGTTTGCATTACCAGCCAGCTCTGCATTATTTGTCATTAACCGTGTTCAATTGTCAATAAAACAAATTCGTTTGTCTAACATAATGGGATGGCTCGTGAGTTCCCATTGTATAATAAGTTTCTATGACACACACACACACACACAACCATTGTTTTATTATTTAAAATTCATGCGTGTCACAGTCATTTGCATTCATTCATTCACTCATGCATTCATTCATTCATTCATGCCTCAAAATTTTGTTGTGTGGATCCACTTAAAGGTGTCAATCGGGTTTAAATGTTGTCTTATAATTGATGCACTAATTTAAACGAAAATGTTTGTTTATTTATTAAGCAATCGGCATAAAATATTAACAAAAAAAAAAAAAAAGAAAAGGAGGAAAAAGATTCAAATTTTTAACAAGACTTTGTCATAAAAAGAGATTGTATAATCGCGATAAGTGAAGAAATGCTTACGAATGTTGAAATAAATAAATCAATGGACATAAAAAATAAATCAAATAAAAGAAATGGTATAATAAATAGCACATGATTAAAATTAAATTATAATTGATTAAAAATTAAGTCAGGTTTTCAAAAAAAAAACGGGAACAAATTGAAGGAAACAAATTTGATAACAGGTTTTCAACCTAACCTCTAACCTTAGAAAATTATCAACGTGAACACGACATGTGACCAGAACACACCAATATCCAATATGCTACACCAATATGCTCCGCAATCTGTTCTGTATTCTCCAAACTTCATATGGGAAAGTTTTGCTTGTTGTCCATAAAATGAGCTTCAACGCTGAAGGAAATTTTGATAGGAAGAATCAGCATTGAAAGTTGGTTGCTAGCATTCAGTCTGCGTATTTGTGCTGTTGTGAATGCTCGACCGGCTTTAATTGTTGAGTTAGTTTGAAGTCACCGTAGTCTAGCAGGTGATTATTAGACGCGAGTCCATGATTCTACCCCTGGCCCAGACATCTCAAACAAAAACGAAATACGAAAAAATATTTCTTTCAGCGACTACCTCTCAGCAGATTTCTGGCAAATACTCCGAGAGAAAATATAATTGCGTTGAAAAGTTTGTTAATTCCTGCCACTCAAGGACAAAATTAACACACACAACATGGGTGCTGTAAGAAGCTAGTTTGTAATCCCGACTAAATATTTGTAATGACAAATTAAATTAGCTGGACTTCATAAGAATGGAAATGCAAATTTATATTCGAAATATACCAAAATAAGCTCAATTACTGAGAATGCCGGGGAATCGACATATTCAGATTATCCGCTACACTTTCCCTAACAGAAGCCATGACCCACAGGCCTGATCATATATGTAATGCTTCCAGCACCTGTAAATATCTTCTTTTTAGTCTTGTCAATTCCTTGTACAACATTTCGATTATGACTACCATATTTATACTGTGGAAGAGTTATGAATCCATATTGGGATACAATATCGGAACCCTACTAATTGAAATATTTTCTCAATAGGCACCCTGCTTATCTGAGATACCATAACAATAGATAAAGCATCCTGGTTGAGAATGAGGCAGCAGCACTCACTCGTTCAGGACAATAATAACAATAACACTGCAGGGAGCAATAATTGAAGCTACTATTTGCCAGTCAAAGGCTTGTCTGTGTTAACCAATCTATTCAGCACTTTTCAACATTTGTGTACGTCTTGTTTTCTAAAAAGGACATGCAAGTAAAATGCCTCAACTCCAAGTTGTAGGGAACCGTTCGATGTGGAATTTATTCGGAATCAATCGGAATATCCCGGTCCATAAGGCTACAATACGGGCTGCAGTGAAAGTTATTGTGGACGAAAATGTTCCCAAGCAAAAAATTACCATGCCTTCCGATAGCCAGGCGGCTATCAGATCATTGGATTCTAATATAATGAACTCCAGGACGATATACGACTGTCGCAGATGTCTTAACGAAGTGGAAAATCGATATGATGTTAGTTTCACATGGGTACCGGGACATAGAGACATGGCCAGAAGGAGAAGAGCTGTGGATATGAGGAGGAGGATGAGAGTGTTCTTCACCTGGGTGCCTACTATATGGAGCATCTTGATGAACGGTCATGCATGAATATTGGCAGACTGAGTATCTTCTTCGGAAGCTCCGAGTGGTTCCTGGACTAGGGGCAAATGTGGAACTGTGGTATCACAATGGGCCCTGCGTGTGGCCTAAGTGTGTCCGCTCATAACTCCATCGAGGAGACAGCCCTCCTATCTTGCTATCTAAGATGCCTCAACTGGAGCACAAAGTATCTGAAATACAAGAATTCGGAGCTTTTTATACACTAAAACTGGGTACTTTTTTACAATATAAAGGCACGCGCAGTGATAGTGAGGTCATGGTATCATAAGCGTCCTTTTGATTAGAAGTCTACAAAATTTAAATCAACAGCAAAGTGAACATTTTACATGGGTTTAAAAGATTTCAATTAATTTTTTTAATTAAAAACAAAACATTTCAAACCATTGAATTTTATTTTCATTTCATTCCCTTTTTTAGGGAAAAATCTTAAAAATTAGTTTTGCTTTTACTTTCCTTTTTAAAGGGCAAATTGGAAATTAAATTTTAAAATTTTTTTTTTAATTTTATTTCCTTATAATTTTTGTATTTCTCTGTTATAATTTTATATTAAAACTTTTTATAAATTTTTTTTGTATAATTTTTTCCTCTTACCTTTTAGCTCCCCATTGAAAATTCCATATTTTTTACTTTCATAGTCTTCGAGTTTTTTTTTTTTTTTTTTTTGATTAAATTAGACCTGAAAAGAAAAGTAACAAATTTTAAATTAATAAGTTTAATAACAAAAGTCTCAATATAGGAAAGTAATAAAAAGTTATAAAACTCCCGAAGATAACAAATAAATTGCGATGGCCTTTCACTTGTGATATTAAAAAGAAATTAAAAAAAAAAAAATAGTCATATTCTCTGAACCAAAAAAGAAAGAAAAAAATAAAGAAATTAGTAATGAAATGCCTTTAAAAAGTGATTATTTGAAAATTTTAATAAAAAAAAAAAGAAAATTAAAAAATAATTCATAAATTAACAACAACAAAAAAAAATCACTTTCGAAAAATTTGCTTGTAGTTCATCAAATTTTTTTAATAATCTTTGATGAAAACTATTGAAAAAAAATTAAACAAAGCCTTGAATTTTTGAAAATATTATAAAAAAAAAAATACAACAGTAATTAGTGGAGGCTGTAACTCGAAATACACACCTCTACCTTATCTTACGCTGTATCCATACGAAGCTTCTGGGGCAGCCATTTAGACCCTCAATTTTAATTCTCGACAGATTAGCGATATAGTAGTCTGTATAGTAAAAGTCCAGCTGCTCCGTCCTCGTACGACATAACGCTGGACATTTACACAAGTAGAACAGTTTGGACCTTGTACTCGTCTCTACTGCTTCTGGAGAAGTCAATGACAATCAGCGAATTTGCCTGTATAGTAGAAGTCCAGATGCTCCCTCCTTGCACAACCTAACACTGGCCATTTTCACAAGGTGTGTAGAATAGTTTCTCCTCGTACTTGTCTCCACTGCTCATGCACAAGTCGTTGACAATGCGTCTCTCATAAGTACCCACAATACAATAGCCAATAACGACTCCGAAAGCTATGTTAAACTTACTTCTTCTGAGTAAGAGACAGAGAGCCTCGTTATGCGTTATCCAACCTTGGACAGATTTGACGCGCTATTTTACCCATAACTAGAGTAACTCACGTGACATTTACGAAATCTAGAACTGCATTATTGTACCCAAACTTGTAGGTTTACAATTTTTTACCCAAATTTCCGGAACGCTGCTATGCATTGCATCAACCAAAAAAATGCATGTCATCAACTAAAAACATGCAATTCACCAACCAAAAATCATCAACCCAAAAATTCAAGTCATCACCCAAAAAAAATGCAAGTCATCAATCAAAAAAATGCAAGTTATCAACCAAAAAAAATGCAAGTCATCAACTAAAAACATGCAAGTCATTGACCCAAAAAAATGGAAGTCATTGACCCAAAAAAATGCAAGTCATCAACCAAAAAGATGCAAGTCATCAACCAAAAAGATGCAAGTCATCAACCAAAAAATGCAAGTCATCGACCCAAAAATGCAAGTCATCAACCAAATAAATGCAAGTCATCGACCCAAAAAATGCAAGTCATCAACCAAAAAAAATGCAAGTCATCAACTAAAAAACTGCAAGTCATTGACCCAAAAAAATGCAAGTCATCGACCCAAAAAATGCAAGTCATCGACCAAAAAAATGCAAGTCATAGACCCAAAAAAATGCAAGTCATCAACTAAAAACATGCAAGCTATTAACCCAAAAAATGCAAGTCATCAACTAAAAACATGCAAGTCATTGACCCAAAAAATGCAAGTCATCAACAAAAAAAAATGCCAGTCATCAACCAAAAAAAATGCAAGTCATCGACCCAAAAAAAATGCAAGTCATCAACTAAAAACATGCAAGTCATTGACCCAAAAAAATGGAAGTAATCGACCCAAAAAATGCAAGTCATCAACCAAAAAATGCAAGTCATCGACCCAAAAAATGCAAGTCATCAACCAAAAAAAATGCAAGTCATCGACCCAAAAAATGCAAGTCATCAACTAAAAACATGCAAGTCATCAACCAAAAAAATGCAAGTCATCAACCAAAAAAATGCAAGTCATCGACCCCAAAAAATGCAAGTCATTGACCCAAAAAAATGCAAGTCATCGACCCAAAAAAATGCAAGTCATCAACTAAAAAAACTGCAAGTCATTGACCCAAAAAAATGCAAGTCATCGACCCAAAAAATGCAAGTCATCGACCAAAAAAATGCAAGTCATAGACCCAAAAAAATGCAAGTCATCAACTAAAAACATGCAAGCCATTAACCCAAAAAATGCAAGTCATCAACTAAAAACATGCAAGTCATTGACCCAAAAAATGCAAGTCATCAACCAAAAAAAATGCAAGTCATCCACCAAAGAAAGGCAACTTGCAAAAAATACAACATTTTGTTGGCTATATATACATAAAACTGCATATGAACTCAATGAGAATTATTAAAATTTTAAGTTCATTCATAAAACACTTTTTTTACTCATATAAAAAAAGTTATATCTTCGGTTCCAAGTGAAGCACGACCGTAAGGAAACCTGTTTTGGAATCCTTGATTCCGTAGCCATCGGGCCCAGTAGGTCCAAGTCCATTTTTAACTGATTTTGATCGATTTATATGGAGCACATTTATTGCACGTATAAATACAGATTTGGTGCCTATATCTCCGGTCCCAAATAAAGCTCGACCGTTAAGAAAACTGTTTTGGAATCTTTGATCCAATAGCTAACCAGTTCACTAGGTCCGAAAACTGCACCTTTTTAAATTTTATCGATTTAATTTTAACTGATTTATGGAGTGTATATATCTTCCTCTTCCTTTCACTTTTTCTCTATTTTAGCGAACTGCGGCAAAAAGAAGATAATTTTCGTAGCTAATTTGACACACATTGGAATGAGCGCTTCAATCCAAAGATGACAGAAGGTCAACGAACAAAGTGGCCTACATTTGGCTTAGTAAAGTTCATTTCTTATATGGGAAAAGGCGATTCCAATATCTGTTAGGTTTGTAAGCAAATTTTTATTTCTTAAAAGACTTTGTAGAATTTTGATAAGAATTTTATTTATTTTCTTAAGATATTTATTATTTTTTTATATTTGTTTTGTTGTTATAATAATACAGACAAAAACGTTTAACTTTACTGCAGTGGCGTGTGAGAGCTTAAAATAACTTGCAACCTAAAACCAGAGACATGGTTTGCCTTGGATTTCTTATTGCCTTTAAATCTCGTACTCTCGTAATATAATCATTTTGCGATTTTACAAGACAACATTCCGTACAACATTTTGTGGCATTTCACTTTCTTTTTTCCTCTGCTTCTCTTCAACGTCTCTTTGCTTTATATTTTTGGTTTCTTTCGTGTTGCACAAACAATATTTAAAAAAAAAAATTGCCTTTCTGCGATTATGATGATGATTATCGTTATCACGATGATGAAGATGGTGGTGATGATGATGATGACTATTGCATTTCTCAATAATAATAATTTTTTTTATCTTTTTTGTAAACAAATGTATCATGTGTTTGATTTGATTTGGTATCGCATTTTTTTAAAATGAATTTTTTTAGTTCCATGCCATGCCAGAGAGTAGTTTTCTTATTAGACAAGTGGCAGCAGAAAATAGCCGATTTTTTTTTCTCTAAAAACACTTGCACTTGTTGTTTACGTTTCAAAATGTGTATCAATCACTGAAACAATATTTTTTTTATGATTTTAATTTTATTTCACTCACATACAATATAGTTTTTATAATTGACTAATAACTGGTATAAAAGCAAACAAACAAACACACAGTGGAAGCTTGATAAAAAGGAATAACTGGTTTGAACATTTTGGAGCTATATTTTGACAGGCGAGGTTAAGCTGGGTTAGATGTCGAACGCTCCTTGAAGGGTAAGGTCCCACGTAGACTAGAGTTTAGGCCCACTGTCATTACAATCCATTACAGTTTAAAATCGACTCTGAACGACAGATTTTTGAGAAACTTTTCATGGCAATTTTATTTTCCTCTCATACTTCTTCTAATAAAAATCAGAAGATTTCTGAGAAGAAGTAGCCGAAAGAAATATTTTTTTCATATTTCGTTTTGTCTGACCTGTGGTTTGAATCGTGCCCTCAAGTCTAACATGCCAACACACTACCTACTAGACAACGGGCCTCACTTAGACTATATTAAAGGTCCATTGTGATTTCATAATTAATATCCAAACTCGAGAATTAAACATTCCTTATAGGAAATCCACCTAAATCCAAAATAAAACTTGCTATTCCATCAAAGTTTATACTGGAGGGTATAGTCAAGGATGGCAAAAAAAGCTTAGAAATCCACGTCTCTTCATGACATCACCACGACATGGACACATGTGGTCAAAGGTAGTCTGTTTCTCCTCCTCAGAGCCACAGCTTCTGCAAAAAATATTTGGAGAATGTCATGCTTATTGGTATGGCTTTTAATAGGACAGTGGGCTCTGAGAATTCCCATTATGGGATGCATTGTCAGCAGACAACCAGTCCACTTTTAGACCATATTGTATGTACCTTCTTGCTGCCAACAAACTTAAGCACCCCTAATAAAAGAATGGAGAATAACTAGTTTAACTGAGGCAATAGGGACACCAACGTCCTGTAAAATTATTATAGCCATAACCTCTGTCTGGAAATAACTGCAGTTGTCAGGCAGTCTAAGCGGAAAGTCTAATGTGAGAACCCTGCTCTGTCTAGCAGTTTGTAGTCACCGTTCCCTACTGGTAATCTCCGAATGTTGCATGTCTATAGTCCAGATGGGGCGAAAAATTCAGCTATCTGCTTCAATGGAAGGTCGGAAGGGAGTCAATTAAATATAGAAAATAATGCCTACCTTGTACTATATCAGAATGCATTGGTGATACTGAGAGTAGAAAAGTAGTAAAACCGTAAGCTGTTGTTGTTGTGGAGATTACAGCCACTTAACAAGCACATTAGAGTTCCTAAGATAGACATAAAAAAATTTTTTCGGTCAAGTAATCAGCATAACAGTGCTTCCTGTATTATTGATGGTCTTTGTGAGAAGTTTGCAAAGTCCACTATCCACATCAGAATTTCACTGCGCCTCTCTCGTTTTACATCCTTTAACTCGGGATGTTATAAGTAGGAAGCGCAAAATATTTATGTTCAGAAACAATTTTTTTTTTGTCTTTTTTGTTGAGGTTCTACTGTGAATAATGACTTGCTTTTATTTAGGTGGAGTTGTTGCTTTTTTTCTTCATGTTTTTAAATTAATATTTACAATTTTAATTAATTTTTTTTTCTACTTTTTTCAATTTTTTTTTCGTATTTTTTCTGTTTGTTTTACTGTGTTTTCATTTTTCTTTAAGGAAATCTTATATGGAGGAGAATGTGATGTGTTCATAAAACCCATTTGGCTGTTGTAAAGCCATAAAGAGGCTGGTTTTCATACAGCAATAGAGTCTACCATACAAACAGTAATCTGTGTCTCTGTCATAAATAAAAAAGCAAAACATTTTCATTTTATTTCTGTGGACTTACTTGTCTTTAAAAAATCAAAATGAAAACAAAAACAAAAACAAAAAAATTAGTTCATTAGGTAAGTTAATATTGGAAAAAATAACAACAAAAAAAGTATTGACAAAATTAAAGCCAAGAGGGGGGACACTATATTGAATTGCAAATTTAAAAATAAAAAAAAAATTTTTTTTAAATAAAAGTGAAATGCAATAAATCAGTTCATATTAATTGCAAAATATTTACTTTTCCACATCGAATAATTGACTAAATTTGGCATAAATATTGCAGGTAATAATTAAGGCCTATACTCTCAACTGAACTAGAGCTGGTAGGTAAGTAGACCAGCTAAAGACAGTTTTTTGTTTTTGTCTTTTTGCTTTAAATGTAGGCCATAAATATTAAAGAGAAGGGGCTTTCAAACGACGATAACAGAATGAAAATGTAATCAAATGGTTGCAAAAATTTGATTGCTAGTGACGGCAAGTCAAACAGCTAGACACACACATTAGTTTCAATAAATTTTTTTGGTTTGTTTGGTTGGTTTGAGAAATTGTGTAACGCGACAAGTGTGAACGAATTTATAAACTTTTATAAGGCTTTGGCAATTCAAAAGTGTAGACCATTTTAAATGGTTTGACTAAAATAGAATTTTAGCAAAGTTGTCTTTAAAAGGAAGCTTTAATTTTAAAATTAAAGAAAAAATTTTAAAATAAATACAAATCAAATAAAATAAGTTCGAAAACCTTAGACACAAACCTAAGACACAAACCTAGTATACATATATCCTGTAATTATGTATCTCTAAAACAAATAAGATTTTTCATCTAGGCCTAGTATTAAATGTGGCCTACGTTTTTAAAGCCAAAACTGCCTATGTTAAGTTTCAACAAAGCAAAGCAATACATTAACAGAGCACTGTTAATTGTTTAGCACTAGATCCAGATAGACTTTAACCTAAAGAAAAGGATTTTTAGTATTAAACAGTCAACAGTGCTCTGTTAATGACTAACTTTATGCTGTTAAGGGCAAAATTGCCTCTGTTAAACCTTAACAGAGCCAAACTATACATTAACAGAGCGATGTGAACCGCTTAACACTGGATCTAGTGTACTCCATGTACTCCTGAATCTAAAGTAATAGGATTTTTCATCTGGTTCTAGTATTAAACAGTAATCTGTTAATGTCCAATTTTACGCTGTTAAGGCCATAATTACCTCTGTTAAGCAGTAACAGCACAAAAATATATATTAACAGTGTACTGTACACGGTATAACACTAGATCCAGTTACTCCTGATCCAAAAGAAATATGATTTTTCATTTGAATCTGGTGTTAAAGTGCCCTGTTAATGTCCAATTTTTTCTTTTGCTGTTAAGACCAGAATTAACTCTGTTAATTCTTACAAAGCTATGTATTAACAGAGCACTGTTAACTGTTTAACAGTATCCAGGTGAAAAATGTTATTTATTTAGGACCTAATTATATGTGGTAGAGTGCCATACCACTCACATCCTGGACTGCATTGGGTTTCGGAAGAAATTTACTTTGAATTTATTTTTTTTTAATTTCACGAACCGGAACCAGGAATCATTTCTCTAACATGCGGAAGGGCACATATAGGCCACTAGATACATATAATAGTCCATGGCAACGAATAGAATAGTGTGTCGTAATAGAATTCTTGGACTACAATTGCATTGATATGTCATTCTATTTGTACTTGTGACTTTTATGGAAATCGTAGATCGGTAACCTTAAGTACAACAAATCTCTTGGTTTCAATGGACTATTTGCTATTTCTGAAATTATTTTCGATGTAATTCATACCACAAAAGCTGACTACAGTTTTAAATTATTACACATTCTTTTGGATCCTCCAACAACAGGACTTTCCGAATTTTGACAGTTGATAACAGCCATTTTGTTGAAGCTGCTTCTGTCAAATCAATTGGCATTTATTCAGTGTGTTTTTCCAAATTATCATGGATAGATAGACATCGACAATAGACAATGCCGTGTGTTCGTCGAATGGGAACTGAATTAGCAGTGGCTAGCAGAACTTAATTTTCATCGACAAGTTATCTTCAGCGATGACGCTCCTTTCTGGATAAATGGGTACATGAAATAACAAAAGTGTTGAATTTGGGACGATGCCAAACTAATTGAGATTGGATCTCAAGTCTAATGCATTCCCAAAAAGTCACAGTTTGGTGGGGATTTTACGCTGGCGTTTTCATCGAGAGAAGGACTTTCGCTAACCCATTACAAACTTTTTTTGGCCTGAATTGGATGATTTGACAACAATGACATGTGGTTTTAACAGGACGTCGCTACGTGCCATGCAATCCAAGTCTTATTGGATATTTTGCACACGCGATTTGAGAGCGTGGTTACCTCACGTCGAGGTGATTTCAACTGGCCATCGAGATCGTGCGATTTGACCTGGTTAGAACTTTTCTAGTGTCGTTTTCATAAGTCGCAGACGTATGCAAAATAAAATAAAACGTTATTTTATTGAAACTACGAGATAGGAAGGAAACGCTCAATGAAAGACCTGACATTTCCTTTTACAAAAGGCTGTCAAATTTTGTTGTTTTGTTTTTGCCCACGGAGATATTGTATATCATCTTAACCAATCGCTTGTACCACTTACAAAATGCATTGTGTTAGACACTACACTTGGGAGACTCAATTGTGTGTTGAGTTGATGTAACATTTCAGAAAGTCATCATTATTCATACAGTCATTCAAACATTCATTCATTCATCCATTCATTAAAGCAAAATTATGCAAATTTCAAAACTAATCAACAGCTACTTAAACATTTGCTTTTCAGAGAGAAAAGACAGACGAGATTCCTTTATGAAAAAAACAATTTTTGTTTGGTATGTATTGTTTTTGGTTGTTTTTAACAATGAAAAAAAATTTTGAAATGCATACAAAAAGATTTTGTAAAACAACAACAACAACAAAATCTATACAATGAGCGTAAAAGTTAAGCTGTTGTATAGCAATGCCAGAGAGGAGGAGATACAGACAATTAATTTGAAAATCGTAGTGCAAAACACTTGTCGTAATGCTGTGTTCCCCGTGTAAATTAGACAATGAATGACTCCATCATCTGAGCTAAACACTTGGTTTGTGATCATGTTTTTTTTTTATTTTTTTCATTCGATTGTTAAAATTCAATGGAAACGTTTTACGTTTCTATGGTGCTGGAGATGAGCTGACAAGGACGTTGATTAAACGATAACGATTAACGATGAGCTATACATTTGGTGTTGAAGAGAATTAAACACGTTTTAATTTTTATTATATTTTTCTTACTAAACCAGATAGGGTGCCTAGCTTTAAAGCCTCTACCATTTGATGATACTGTCAAGCATCACAGTTATTATCAAACTGTGATTGATTTGAAATCTTATTTTCAGAAATTAATTTTTTTTCCTTTGAAAATTTTTTTTCTTACTTTTTTTTTTTAAAGAAAAAAAAAAGAAAACCAAAAACAATAGATTTTTAATGAATTCATCTACAACATGTCAGCACTGTTTGGGTCAAGGTCACTCTACTACTCTACTCATGTGTGCTGGTGGCTTGTGTAAATAAATTAAATAAAACGCTTGATAACAACCACAAAATTATTCATAAAAAATTAATTCTTTTAATTGAGCCTTAATTAGTTAACAAAGTGTGAAATTAAAAACTTAAAAGCATCTCATCTTATAAATGATTCTAAAATTTAAATTTTTTCTTCATGGCAAATATTATTTTTTCTAAATTCCGTTTATTTTTTATTACAAATGAAGTCCATTAATCATGAATTTTATGACTCGTTGGTTGCATGTTTGTGTAAAACAAAATGCCGCAAATAAATTTACTAAATTTACAAAAAGTTTTTGCCAAGATTTATAGCTTCAGATGTTAATCAATTATGCGAAACAATTTTTGAAAATTTTAAAAACTAAAAATAAAAAAATTTATAGAAAAACCTCCCGGATTTTTATTTAAAATTTTGCAAAAAAATTTCATTGATAATCTATTTATATTTCACTATACTACACTTTATTCATTTTAGGTTTGGCAACTTCTAGAATCATTCTGTTGTTTTGTTATTGTAAGTTGTTATTAAAGTAGTAGTCTCAATAGACAAGAGCTCATGACATGTGAAACAAAAACGAAATATGAAAAGAGTACAAAAAGTTTTTGGGGGGCTATTACACTAGTGAACTTGGCTTGCAAACACCAGCTCGATAAGGAAAGAACTCCTGACAATACAGCCAAGGATATATATTGATGGTTAAGCGAAAATTTAAAGAGACTCTTTGTCACACCAATTAAAAACGGTCTTGCCCGGGTTAATCCGGTACCATTTACATGACGGAGTGAATTTCTTAAATGCAAAAATATTCGACTCATGGGTAAGATAATAACTCAGAAACTGGAGGAAGTATATCTGGAAATATTATACAAATATACATACGTATATAATTGGCTATTACAATCCTTCAGTCAGGATTACTACCTAGTTTCTCACACCACCTATGTTGTGTGTGTTAATTTTATACAGTTTATACTTTACATTTACAGTTTAAAGTTGACTCCGAGCGACAGGTTTTTGAGAAACTTTTCATGGCAATTTTGGTTTTACTCTCAGAAATTTTGCCACAAATCTGCTGAGTGGACGTAGCCAAAAAATATTTTTTCATGGCCTCATGTCTAATAAGCCAACACACTACCTACTAGATTACGATGAAAAAGCTCTTGCCCTGGCTAATCCAATACCATTTACAAGAAGAAGAAAATTTCTTGAACGCAAGAATATTCGACTCATGGGTGAGATAATAACGCAGAAACTGAAGGTAGAACATATGGAAAAGGCATATGAAGAGCATTTTAGGAAACGTCAGACATTTCTTAATAATATACAATTATGAACAAAATGTATACTATGATGGTCATATCAATGGTGATCCATGGGCCTATTGTCCTGAGAGACATAACAAATCTGAAAACAGTAAAATCGAGTTGCTAAAGGTACAGAGACTAATGTGAGTTGGTATAACAGGAGCATTGAAAGCTTATCATATAGTGACACTCTAGGGTCTGTTGATTTTCGGTCCGTTACACATGCTACATAAGACACATAAGAGATTATGGTTAAGCTAATGGAAGTCGCCGTAGTTTAGTAGGTAGTGTGATGGCTTAGTACACTTGATGCCACGGTGCAAACCCCAAGTCAGACATTTCCAACAAACCGAAAAATATTTCATCGGCGTCTGCCTCTGGGCAGATTTCTGGAACTCTGAGAGTAAAACTAGAATGGACATGAAAAAGTTTCTCAAAAATCTGTCGTTCGGGATAGACTTTAAAACTGTAGGTCACGCCACTAATGTATAAAATTAACACACACAAATGAGTGGTGTGAGAAGCTAGGTCGCAATCCTGACTGAAGGGTTGTAATGAGCGATTATGTATGTAGTATGTATGGTTAGGCTAATGAGAGACAAGTTTTTTACGAAATTGTACAGAGAATTTCGTGATCTAATAAATCGATTGACTGATACCTCCTCCTGAGCTGTCCCCTAAGTAAAATTTTCGCTGAGCGGCGGACTCGACAGCTGTTGCGAGAGGTGAGCGGAGAACGCCTTAGATATCTAGAACGAGCATTTTTTAACATTAGTTAGTTACCTGCAGGTGATAGTATGCCATGTAGGATGGTCCACATAAAGTCTGCGCGTCAACTTGTATACAGCAAGACAAGGATAGTTCTTAACGAGCTGTAGCCATGAAGCTTTACCTTGTTTGAATGTATTTCATGTGGAAAATTTTATGGATTTTTTTGGTTTCTTTTATAATTTTTTTCTGACCATTCGAATTCGCCAATTGCGGTTTAACAAGTAAAATTTTTAATGTTTTTTATCAGGCCAAAAAAAATGTTAAAATAATAAAGCATTGCCAATGAAAGTTTCAAAAGTCAATGACAGTGTTTCTTTAATAAAACACACAGGCACACTTAGAGGCTTAACACCTTTCTTTCTGAAGACGGTTTGCAAGTGAGTAAAACCAACAAAGAGGTGAGTGAACTCAGAAGAAGAGTTTTATTTTAAAGATATCAATTTTTATTTCATTTAATAAAGAAAATAACAAATTCTAATCCATTTCAAGGGTTTTGAATTAAAATTTTGAATTTTTTTTTGCAAAACCCTTTTGGCTTTAACCTCAAAAATTAAAATTTTTTTTTTCAAAATAATGATAAAAATTTACTTTGGTAGATCGGTTTTCAAGATATCAATAGCAACAAATTATTTAAAAAAAAATGAATTTTTATTTCTTTTGTTTTTAATTCGAAACTTTAATGTATAATTTCGTAGTTGGCAACCGCAAATAAAGTTTTTACTGGAATTTTTCTTTATTTTTTAAAAACGGCCTCTGGTTAAAAAGCTAAGCATAATAATTTAATATTTTTTTTTCTGTTTCTAGGTGTATATCACCCATTTAAGTAATAATTTTCTACAGAAAAAAATATCATCATCCAGAAATCTATGGTGTCTTGCTAAAGCAACGACAACCAGACATTGTTGTTTCAAGAATCTGCAAAAGAATTTGTTTTTAACCTCAGGGGTCTTTTTGTTTTTTTATGGTTTTTTGTTTATAGCTGCTGACGACTGAAGTCTAATAATGTATAATAAAATAACGGCAGTTTTAGTTGTGTCAGTCAGTCAGTCATTTTTTAGGTTTCGAAATTCATGGTTTTTTCTCTTCGGCTGTGAAAGCAATTTTTTAGCATCCCAAGAGGAGTTTGTATTGGTAAAATAAAAAATAATAATAAATAAAAAAAGAAATAAAAAATATAAATAAAAAACGTTACTAATAGTTGAATATTGTTTTGTTTCTCTATTTCGTTGTTCACAAAATTAATTGCATTAATTGAATGGAAAAAAATGATTGTTTTCAACGGAAACTCAACCACATCCCAAAGTTATACGAAAACCCAAGCAATTTCTCACAATTTCAAGCAAGAATAAACATTTAATAACAAATAAAAATAAGAAATAAAAATAATTTAAAGAAGAAAAATCAATCTTGAATTGATTAAAGCCTTAATTTCACAATCAGTTCACATGGAAGCAAAGTTCAATAATCTGAATGCCTAACAGTTCACATGAAGAAAATCAAACTCCATAAAAATGTACATCAAAACACAGAGGCAATTACTTGCAACATGGCAATACTATCCAATAAATTCAGGTGTTCATCAACTCAGGCAGCATCACAGGCGCAGCGAATAATTCAGGAAATGACACTCTAATGTAGCGGTCACATATTCAGTCTCCTCTTTATCATCGCAGTTGCACTAACGTATTCGTATTACTCTCTCAAACTCAAACGCTTTACATACACTTGGTACACTATAGGAAAATGTTCAGTACTGACAGGCACTTGCAAAGCCACATCGTCTCCATTCATGTTTGTCAAGGAACTCGTGTGTCTATTGTTGCAACTGCCTGGCTATTCGAGGATCATCCATCCATCGAGTTATCTATCCATTTACTTAATTGGTCATTACAACCACTTAGTCAGGATTACAGCCTAGCTTCTCACACCACCCATGTTGTGTAGGAATTAATTAAACCAAGCCGTCTCCAAAACAAATCTTGATGAGGACACCTCCTCTCCAGGTTCATAAGTAATTTGAGTGAGAGTCCGTCCAGACGATTGCTTTCCAATAGGCCAGTGATCTGTTAGAACCGTAACAGTACGATGGATGTTAATGCAACTTAAGGAAAGAAGACAATCATTCGCTTTTTATCTATATAGGTCCAGCAGTGCCTAACAATATGGCATTTACACTCTCGTTGTCAATGATTTTAAGCCGTTCTGTAACGATCACAGAATGCTTGTAAAAGAGAGGCAATCGGAAAATCTGTGCTCATGTTACAGAGATTGTAAGCTACGTACCTGCCCTAGTCAGTTCATCAGTAACGCACTTTACCGCGATATTTCTGGAACCTGAAAGCAATAACGAAGTTAACTTTGAATGATCCAAAATATCTCTGAAAAAGCTTTAGCATTCAGGGATGAGAATGGACGTAGCGGTGATGGTCGCAAGGGACTTTTAATTGCAGCCTGTCTGAGTAAGTCGGGACATTTCCGACGATACTTATGTGATGTGGAAGCCATAGCGGAGTTACTTTTGAATGATCCGAAATTTCTTTGAGAAATATCTAGAATTCATGAACGTCATAGACGTCGAGGTGATGTTCGCAAGGGACTTCTAATTGCAGTATGGCTGTCTGAGTAAGTCGGGACATTTTCGGAGAAAATCCCATCATACAACAAGTATTGCGTCGCTTTCAATATGACCTCCATCTGCTGCGTTCGACTAGCCACAATACGAAAATCTAATGTCAGAACTCTTAAAATTTATTTCATAGCCTAGTCTGTCAAGCCTTCTAGAGTCATAGGCATATTCCTCAAAGACCACACCGGGAACCTTGGGATCACCTGGTCAGCAGATTCCAGTTGGAATATTTAAATCAAATCTGTTATTGAGAAATTTATAAGAAACCATGTAGCCGACCTGAATGTGATTATGGTTTGCCAGTTTAGCAGAATATTGACAGGGCCGGGATTTCACTGCATTGAACCGTACTGCCATTAGCTCAGTTATTCGTAAAGACAATCAATCTATCTTATCTGACAACTATGCATAAAGACCTGGACGTTTGTCCTGAGGCTTTGAATCGGGATCATGAAGGAAACCACAAAAGGAGTCGTCCCAAGTCAATGTGAAGGAGAATGAATGAGGATGAATGCAAAAAATCGTGGAATTAACTTAAGGTGCTAGCAGGGTACAATATCAGATAGAAATACTTTGTTGCTTCTGTGCGAGTTAAAGGAGCAGCCTCAGTTTAAGTCAAAAAACTGATGATTGTTCCTCTTCTAAAATATTGAATTTATGCAGTTACGTCAAACAACAATACCATGAACGAAGTCAATCACAAAAAAACTCAATTAAAAAATATTCACAACAAAGAAGGTGAAAAAAAAAAGAAATTCAATAAAGGCCACCAAAGATCATCACACATGTTGCAAAAAGGTCAGCTGCTGATGCAAACACAGTAAAAAATTGAAAAAGAAAAAGAAAATGCGTTGAAATTTCACTTTCTTTTGGAGGTGAAAGATGTTGAAAAGAAAACAAAAAAAAAAAAAAAAACTGCGTATAAAGAAGCAGTTTCACCTGTGGTAAAGATTATTGTTTTGTTTTTTGTATGGGATTTCGAAACAATTATTGGTGCATCATCATGGCAATCAATGAATGGATGATGACTCTTGAGTAGATGATGATGCTGAGAAAGAAAATAAAATTAAAAAAATTTAAAATGATGTGGCAGCAGCAGCAGTGAGCAGCCGCAGCCGCAGCAGAATGGTCATATACATGACCATACATAATGATTAAAATTTGTGAAAAAATCGTAAATATTTACAAAAAAAAACTCTTTTTCATGTTGGCACATCAATTCAAAAAATTTAAAAAATTAAAAAAATAAAAGATTATTTAAAAAAATTTATAAATAAAATATTGTAAATTTTGCTAAAACATTTATTTTCTTAAGGTTAACACTTAAAATAAAAAAAAATAAAGAAATTATAAAAAATAAAAATTAATAAGAAAAATATAAAAATTAATAAAACAAAACGTAGATTTTAATAAATAAAACTATTTCTTTGGAGGTTAGCGCTAAAAATAAAAAATAAATAAGAAAAAAAAAATAAAAATAAATAATATAAAAAAATAAAAGAATAATTAAAAACAAAATTAAAAAAATAATAAATCCTAAAAACCTTTTCGTTAAGGTTACCTTACCATAAAAAAAAATTAAAAATTAAAAAAAGTAAAAAATTTAATAAAATAAATAAAAGACTTAAAAAATAAATTTAAAAAATAATTGTTAATAACCAAAAATCATACTTTCTTATAAACAAAAAACAAAACTCTTTCAACATCAATAAAATAAAAAAAATTTTTTCTAAAAAAATATTTAAACGTTGAAACAAGTTTCCATTAAAAAATAAATGTTCTAAACATTAAAAACATATTAAAAAAAAACAAAAACAATCAATAAATAAATAAATTTAGTCAGCAATGCTAATACAAGACATAATTCTTTTTTTATAAATTTTTTTCCATCCAGCATCTTGCAGTTTGTGGCACGTAGTAGCCGAAACAACACACGTTACTTTGTGTTTTTGTATGCAACGCTCAATACAACGGCATTATAATGTAAACATGTTGCGTTTATTTTGTCAGTCAAAAGTTTTTAGGCTCAGATGGGAACCACAGCGCTACAGGTTGGCTGACAAGTCAACACAACACAGTTTAAGCCACCAGTCAGTCAAGCCACCAAGCCAAGTCAAACCAACCACACAGGCCGAGTTAAGCAGCCCGTCATACAACATTCAAACCAAAAAAAACTTTTCTAGCAAGTAAAGTCAGGTGAGTTTTCTTTGGCAGAAAATTATTTAGCAATTTGGCAAGTGGCTAGACAAACGTAAATTTTGGAAAAACAACAAAAATATGCTTGGAAAACAAAAATAGAAAAAAAATTTTGTTTAAGGAAAAAATCCACCAGTAACATACTTTGATGTTGAGAAAAAAAGGAAAAAAAAAATAATCCAAGATGAACAAGATACACACAAAGCAGATGCCACATTAAAAAATTTTCCAAAAAAAAGAATTACCCCAGAGAAGGACAACCTTCTTAAAAGGCAATTTCAAGTCAAATTCAGGTTAATTTTTTTTTTTAGATCACATGATTGATGACAATCAACAAATTGAATTGTATGTCAACGTTAAATCCTAAAAAGAAATCTATGACCTCTGAATAAAAACGAAAAATTAGCCATGATTGAGCTTAAATTCGTGGCTAAGTGCCATGAGTGATGACAAACTACAATACTATTTGAATGATAAACACCAAATAAAATAGCTAAACTCAACTCCAAGTCAACTAGAAACTCCAAAAAAGAAAATTTAAGAAAATAGTCATGATTAGATTGAGTTAAAAAAAATTGACAATTTTTATGACAACAAAGCGAACATAAAATTAATAAAAGCAATAACAATACTATACTCCATGTTAAAAGTGAATTCCTTGGCTTTAAATATTAGTTACAATTTTTTTATTAGGCCTTAGCTAACAAAAGTTACAGCTAGTTTTGTAAAACTATCTTTCAGTCATACCTCTGAATGGTTAAAAATAGGTAATTGTCTAGTAGAAGCTTGACATGTAAAAATTTATATATTTTGTATAAAAAACAAAAAATATTATAAATTAAAATTATTTCAAATACTTCAGAAAGAAATGTTTGATTCACCAGATTTCTGAAAACAAATTCAGAAAAAGGTCATGATTGAAGGGGACTTAAAAGAAAAGACGTAAAAATTTGTCGACAAAAACAGGCAATAATGAAATTAGAACGTAACGATTGACAGCAATGATTGACTATTTTATATACTGTCTAAATTAACAAAATCTTGACTTTATTAATAATGGTCAAATGATTGATATCATGCTCAATAAAATTATAAGTTTTTTAAAGCAAAAAAAAAAAAAGACGATAAGAACGATAATTGGAAGCAAAATTTAGAGAGATAAGTGGTTATGACTGATGTCAATCAAATATGACTGATATCATGCATAGAAAAAATGAATTTTTTAACAATAATAATAATAATAAAGTTACAGAAAAAAACTACTCTTTAAGGCTGACTTTATTCATAAATGATTGAGGTAATGCTTAGAAAAATTTTCAAAAACAATTTTTTTTAATAAAAGTATGAAATAAAAATGAAGGAAAATTTCACTTACGATTGACAGATTTTGTTACAGTTGCAAGTGATTAATGATCTGCAATTGAAAGAAGGAAAACAAAAATATTTTATATAAATGCTTGACATCAATCAATTCAAGTTTTTATTTACTATTAAACTACTAAAGAAGAAAAAACATGTCTTAAGGTTGTTTAGCCCTGCTGCAAGCATATATTTCAAAATATTGGTTGCATGTTATGAAAAATAAGTTTCACTTTTACAAGAGTTTTTTTTTCTACATCTGATGGTTGCAGTTTCCACCATTACCATCTGCAAAAGTAACAAAAATTTATTGCGAAAAGATGCCGTTTATGTTTCTGTATTTTTTTTTTTTTATTAATTTTATAAAAATTGTATTTGAAATTTAAGTAAACAAGTTAAAAAAAATTGTTGTTGTTGTTAAAAGAAAACAAACATTTTTATGGCGCTTTATCTGTGTGTGTATCTAAACTAAGAGCTTCCTTGAGAAGCTGTTAAGCTGGTTTTGGTTGTATTTTTCGTATTATTTTTTTTTGGCAGTCATGTGAATTGGCAATTGTTTTCCAAAACGGTACTGTTTTGTTTTGTCGCCTATTTTTTCCCCTGAAATTTGTATTTTTGTTTTAAATTCAAAGGTGTTGATGTCTTTCACACATTTGGCCGTAGAAAGAAAGAAAGAAAAAAGAAAAAAACAGCCTTAAAAATTAAAACGTAAAATATTTTAACACCCGTTTTTGTTTTGTTTGTTTTTGTTTTCTTCCACAATTATTTCTAACATGTGAAGACTTTCACGCCTTAAAACAGGCATCAGGCACTAGGAACCATGCACCAGCCACTAGCAACAGCACACGCTGTTTAAGGCAACAGCTTTTAAACCAGAGATTAAAAGTAATTACGATGTCAAAAAGTATTAAAATAAACAAATTTTTTTTAATAAAAATTAAATCTTTTTTTTTTTTGCATAAAATTTGATGAAAAATTAAAATTTATAGTTAATCTTGGTTTAAAGCAGGTTTAAGATGAACGAAACTTTGAAATCTATTTCAGAAACAGTGTGGAAATCAGCTGAAAACTAAAACTGAAGTTCATATTCTAAATTTAAATTTAATAAGTGCTCGTAGTCTAGTAGGTTAGGTGTGGGCTTATTGGGCAAAAACCTGTGGCCAGACTTCTGGCAAAAACTCTGAGAGTAAATAAAAAAATTTCCACAAAAAATTATTCAAGAATCTGTCGTTCGAAGTCCAAGCTTCTCTCACAATCCAAGTAGTGTGTGTTAATTTTTAACCATGAGTGACGGAAACTACAGTAAAAACATTGGACCGAACGACAGATTTGAGAAACTTTTCAGGGCAATTTTAATTTTTCCTCAGGCTTACGCCAGAAGACTACTGAGAGGAAGTCGTTTTCGTTTAGTTCGAGGTTTCTGAGCCAAGGCTTAAACCACACGCTCGCGTCTAATACTACATACTAAACTACGGCTACTTCGACTGCTGAGCACACAACTCCAGTAACTCTATAATCTTCTAAGGGATCTTCTTAACCCCTCAGGACCTACGAAGTCCTTTAAAGCTCTTAGTAAAGTTATAAAGGAAAGCCAAATATGGCCTGTCCTGTGAAGGGCATTATCACTCATATTATTAAATGAAAGAAGGTGGAATATGTCTTACTGCAAATATTTACTAAGGTTATCATTTCTAATACTAGATTTTCGGCCAGTTTACGCAATGCAGGGTGGTTCTAGGGTCACATCAAACGCCTATGCTAAGAAAACGCAATTTGAACGTAGTTTAAATCTACATTAAAGTTGTGTTAAACATACTTTAAACCTATTTTAAACCTACCTTCAACCCACTTTAAACTTACGTTAAACCTGTTTTAAACCTACTTTAAACCTGTTTTAACTTTACATCACAATAAAACCATTTCCATTTTCTTAATTCCTTCAACCTTTACAATCTATTCCCAAAAATACCTGAACCGATAACAAAATTAAAAAAAAAACCTTCTTCTTAAACCATTTCCTTTGCTTTTTCAAACGCCCACCAAAGCCATTACCATCATAAAGTGGAAAACATTATAAATTTTTGTTTCTTTTCCTCTCCATTACCATTTTAACTATTTAATTTTCGCCCATTTTTATTTATCGTTTTCCCCTTATGTTGACAAGTTTATCATGTGGTAAAAGATCTTTTGTTTATGTCTTTCTCTCTCAGTCTTCAAAAGATCCAGTTTCCGAAACTTCAGAAGAAACAGAAAGAAAAAAACTCATTAAAATAAAAATTATTTTTTATTGTATGTTATCTATGTACATATGTATGTTTGTATGTATGTATGCAAGTACGTGTGAATGTATGTGAATCTATGGAATTTAAGGCCTGTGAAAGTCATACAATTTTTAATGTTTTTTTTTGTTTTGTGTTTTTTTTTCTATACAAAAATGTTTAAAAGCATGCAGCAAAGTGTTGCATTAATGCTGTGGCATGCATAAAACAAGTTACGTTTTGTTAATAGAAGATGTGTCTTCTCAAACCAAATGCAACAACAACATTTTGTAACTAACGGTAAAGTAAACTACCTTCATATCTTACAGGTTAAATCACATACAGTTTAGGCCGTTATTTCCAACAGAGCGAGCCGTGTCTCTGAATGAATGTGGCACCACCAAACGTAAGCCATATACAATGCAGGTTCCATATTTCGTTGTTGATTCACACACTCATTTTGTTTTACGAGCCAAATGGCCATAAAAATGTTGGCAAATGTTTATAAGAAGAGCCAAAAAAATAAAGAAAAACAATGAATTGAAAAGGATTAGTTTAGTAGAAGCCAGGTTTATACTCTAACGAAAGCAAGTTTAAGCAACACATTTAAGAAAGAGAACTAAATCTAAGGGTTAACTAGGGATTGAAGCTGTATAACTACATCTTTAACTGCAGCTTAAACTAGATTTATTTGCATCTCAAACTAGGTCTAGTTATAGTTTAAATTTGGTTTAAAGTGATCAAAAAATTTATTTAAATCCTCTCTTTTGTTAGCAATTATTTTATTTTATATTAAAAAAGTTATCGAATTTTTACTAATTTTGTTTCAATGTTATCGAAAAACTTTGTTTAACCGGTATTTATTTTCAATTAATTATTCTTTTAGGATCAATGCGAAATAAAGAAAAATACTTGGATCTTCTAAAAATGCAAGATCCAAAATTCTACCCATTGAATTCAATAAACCATTAACCTGGAAAAGACCTAGATCACACATAGCGGACAGAATCTCTTCATAGAATGGAACTGAAGAACATGGCACCAATGACCCAGTCTCAGGTGAAAAATTCCAAGATGTATGCGGAAGATTAAAATCACCAAGGACTACTATAATCCCCTCTTGCCACATTAAATCAATTTTATTAAAAAGAAATGGACGTAAGACTTATTTAAAAATATTATATTGTTATCGAAAAGGAAATTTGTAAAGCCTATTTCCTTTTAAAGAATAGTTATCGGAAAAATCAATCAAAAATTTCTAAAGGATCTGTTTTAAACAAAAAAAAAAAAAAATTAAAATGTGTTTTCGATTAAAAAAATTATTGAATTCAGTTATCGAAAATATTTTATTATCGATATATTTCTTATTTATTTTGTTGCTTAGAAATATCGAAAAACTATTTTACAAATAAAAATTTAGATTTGTAACAAAACTTGCAAAAATTTTGCTATCGATAATATAATATCATAGAGTAATTGAAAAGGAGAAAAACTTAAAATAAGATTTTATATAAACCTTTAATTCAAAATAAAGATATCGAAAAATTCTTTTACAGAAATAAAGATTTTATAAAAGATACATTTTGTTATCGATATTTTTTAATTTTTGAAAAATTGAGAAAATAAAACAAAAACCGAAATTTTTGTTTAAAATTTATCGAAAGCTTAGCGTTATCGATGAATGAAAAATGATAGAAACGATCGATAATGAAAAATAGAAAAAAGTATACTATAACTTTTTAAAAAATCTTTAAATGAAGTTGAATGTATTGTTTTTCTATCTAAAGAATTTTTCATTTAATTATCCTTTACATTTTGTTATCGATAATTTTGAAATTTTATTGAAAGATAAAAGACAAAATGCCGAAAACAAAAAACATCAATAAAAATTAAATTAAAACAATTTAAATTAAAGTTATCGGATTCATTTTGTTATCGATATTTTAACAATATTGAAAAATAGAAACCAAACATCTAAAAACAAAAATGTTTTATTAATATCTTTAATAACTATTACAACTAATGCAAACATTTTGTTATCGATAATTATTTTTCTCTTTTTTAAGTGTTATTGAAAACCAACAAGCAAACAAACAAAACTCTATTCATTTAAATCTTTAATTAAATTTTCAATCTCAATTGAATTAAATTGTTTACAATTTAAACCACATTTTAAATTTAACAATGAGTTCAAATGTCTGTCCCTATTCTGCTGTGAGTCTCGACTCGAACCGACTCGACTATCTATTATCCATGGTAAATTATATTTTCATTTGGTTTGCACCTCATTCAAGGTGAACAACATTTAACCGCTAAAAAGCCAAAAGAAAAAAATCAGAAAATATAAAAGAAAATCGAAAACAAAAACTCTAGTTTTATATGCAGAGTGCAACAGCAATCGAATTCTTTAAGTTCAATGATCGATTGACTACATTAGATAACCGACTGGATCCACAAACGGTTGCTCCAGCGGTAGTGGAGGTGTTGGTGGCTGCAATACAGCTGCATGGTTTACTATTTTGTATCGTCATCGTGTTGTTGCTCAGGCACAACAACATTTCAAACTTCACTTCGAATGCTGTGCCTGCCTGCAGGGGGAGACTACGACTGCGAAGTACAATGTACAAGTACGAGTGACAGACAATATTTTGTGGCTCTTAATGCAGACGACGATACCAAACGCTTTCGAAGCTGTGGCTGCTGCTGTATTGTTACCTGAAAGAAGTCTCGCTGTATGTAATAAAGAATGACAAAATAGCTAACGTGACATGTGACAATAAACCATAATATTATGGCACGTTATTTTTAATTTATTTTTTTTGTTGTTGTATAGGGTACCTTCAAATTAGTTCACTGCGATAAATTATAAAATTACAAGAAATTAAAAATAAAATCATTATTTTTTTTATTTATTTAACATCGTTCTAAACTTAAAAATGACGTGCTTAAAACGGGGTTTAAAGCAAATAATTTTTAATAAAAAATTATAACAATTAACGGATCTTTGTTAATTAATGCGAATTTTTGCTACTTGTTTTGTTATGTTTGTCTCAACTAAAACTAAACTGAATTTAAATTAAAACAACTTTATTATCGCAGAATTTGTCGGTTTAAACTAAAATTTAAAAAAAAACAGAAGCAAACTAAACATTTTTCAATAGAAAAAAATATAATGTTATCAATTTGTCGATTTAAATTAATATTAAAACAAAATAAACAGAAGCATAAATAAAGCAAACTGAACATTTTTCAATAGAAAAAAGTATAAAGTTATCGAAAATAATTGTTAATAAATATGGACAGAAAATATTACACATTTTAAAAAATGTCCACAAATTTTCTACAACTAATGTTCAAAGTGTTCAAAAAATATTTTTATCGACAAAAACTATAAACATTTATAATAAATTTTCCTATACAAGAAGTTTATTATCGATAATTATTTATATCGAGAGTAATATGCTCTTATACAGTAAACTACTGAATAAAAAATAAAAATAAAAAATTTAAAAACTAAAAACATTTGTAAATTTTCGATACCTATATTATTGATAATTATTTTTATCGAGAGTAATACTAATTTACACTTATGTATAGACACTCAATTACAGCATATTTTGAAATAGGGCTGTAAATATAAAGAGTTAAACATAATTTTTTGATAATTATTTTATTTTTAAAATCTCCTATAAATTAAAAAATTTCGCAATATTCCGATAACAAAATTTTATCGATTAATATTTCCATAAAGTTGTCGATAATATAACTAATAAAATAAATAGAACTAAAAATGTATAATAATTTTTATACAGAGTTAAGTCAAGTTTTGCTTTTCTTTAATAAACAAAATTTATCGATAATTATATACGTATAGTTATCGATATCAAAATTATATTTAATATAAAACAATAAAAAAGTTTAACATAATAAAAAAATTAAATTTTCTGGGACAAAGTTTTTCGATTACTGTACTCATATAGTTATCGATAACATAATTAAGCAAAATAAATAAATTAATTAATTTTTCGATAACTATACTCATAAAAATATGGATAACGCAATTAAAAACAAAATAAATAAATAAAGTTTTTCGATTAGTATCCTCAAATAGTTACCGATAACATAGTTACAAAAATTAATAAACAAAAATAATTAATTTATGCAAAAATTTATCGATATCTAATTATCTATAATTACTATTATACAGTTATCGATAACAAAATTACTGGATTATTGCTATATAAAAAACTTCAATAATTAAAGTAAAAATATTTTTTTTTATTATTTTTGCACGAAAAAGTAAATCTATAACTAATTATTTAGGGTCACCGTTGTCTAATAGGCTTATAAAACCCCTTAATCCCCATTAGCCTAGGCTTTTAGAGATGATGAATTATATATGTAACGTATGTATGTGTATGTTTATGAAGTTATATACAAAATAAAATATTTTATTAAAAAAATAAAGAACAAAATTTCAACAGGTTGAAGACATAATAACAGAATTTAAATATCTCTTTGCGATAAACTATGTAAAACTATTTAAAATTCATTAAGGAAATTATTGTTAACAGAGTTATCGACATCTTATATTTCATTTAAAATAAGCCCATAAGCTGAACTAGTTTAAGGTGTTACTCTTGTAAGCAAGATTAAAATAACAACCCATTAGGACAATAAAAAAAATAATAATAATAAAATCGATAACATTACAAGAAAAAAGAAAAAAACAAACGTAAATAGTTAAAACTATTTAAAGTCATTAAGATCAAATCAGACTTAAAAAAATTACAAACAATTCCATAAAAACAAAACAACAGCTGAGATAAAATTTTAAAAACCCACCATAAACAGCCAACAACCAATAAAGAATCGATAGAAAAACAACACAAAAAAATGAATGAAAAACGGTCAAATATTTTAAAGAAAATGATTAATTATGGTAATCTTAACATTAAAACAAAAAAACAGAAATAAACAAAAAAAAAATAAAACATATTTGAAAATTGAAAAATAGTTTGAAAACAATTGTTAAAAAAGCCACACTTCTAGCTTAATTATCGATAAAAAAAATATAATTAAGATAATCGAATATAAAATTATCGAAATAAAAGGTTTGTTTGTTTTAGCAAAATAATAGAAAAAATAAATAAAAATTCTAAGGAGGTGTTAAGCCTACAGTAAAGTATTTAGAAAACAGGGTGAATTGGATTTGAAATATGCAGCACAAGTCATGTCAGTACTATCCGATAGTTATGTCGCCTACTGAGCACTTAGATCCTGATCTTATATCCTATGTTGGGCTGTCTGGAATATTATGATCAGGCCCTGCTCAATCTCTGTTTATATAGGAATGGAGAGAAATGCCTCTAATAAGGCCAACAAGTTCTGTACAATGGTAAGAAGAGTTTGGGAAGAGAGAGACAAAGACTTTTTTCAAGCCAGACGAGTCCAAAACTTTTGATAGGCAACTATCGGGTCTTTAATTAAGCGCGTTCTAACTTCAAATTGAAATAAAACAGGATGTAAGTGCGAAATGTTTTTATTCATTTGGAAGATCTATTCATGCCATAATGTATGGAATATAAAGTCGTTCAAATGTCCGTCACGGCTTCTCTGGGTGGGGACGCATCCTAAATGTAAAATTTCCCATGACTCTAGCAGCTAAAAACAGACCGAGTTTGGCCGTTGGCATGGCTTATGTTATATATAAGGAACCTCCACAGGAAAATATCTAATAGGCTCAAATGACACGATCTAGGAGGCCAGTCCACTACACCTCCATATAAGATGATCATGACTTCAAATCGCTTGTGTAGAATATTAATTGTGACATGAACTGTGTGATATATAGCGCCGTCCTATTGAAGTCACATGTCGTTGGTGTCCACATCATCCAATTCAGGCCAAAAGGAGCTGTTTATCATTGAGTTATAGTACTCGCCGTTGCCATTGATGGCCTAGCCAACATCTATGATTTCTATGTTCGAGATTAGTAGGCTTTATAGATTAGAACTTTCAAATCGTTTAACACAGA
Source organism: Sarcophaga caerulescens (assembly GCA_927399465.1). Taxonomy (NCBI): domain Eukaryota; kingdom Metazoa; phylum Arthropoda; class Insecta; order Diptera; family Sarcophagidae; genus Sarcophaga; species Sarcophaga caerulescens. The sequence continues at coordinate 114,624,008 of OV656873.1, read as the reverse complement.
TTGAGACCGATTGGTGGTATTTCTCTTGATGAACAACGGGTCACCATTAGATTGTCCTTTTTGAATGAGATTGGAACTTAATTAGCCAACTATTTACGCTGATGTACTAGACAAATCTACTACCTTTTGCTAGGAATCTATACTACGGTTAGGCTTTCAATTTAAACTAAAAGTAGTAGTCTTTTACTCCTGCTGCTCAGCCTTCCTAAACGAATCTAAATAACTTACGCTCACTCTTAATTCTGAAGAATAAAATACTCATTTTCAAAACATAACAACCAACTCAATTTCTAGTTGAATCAACAGAAATTTCTACGAAATCGTTGTGCCCATTGCAAAACCACACAACAAAATTCTCTTTCAAGCTTTCATTTCTATTTCGACTTTTGATTTATGAATTGATCACGATTATTTCTGTGGTTGCTTTTTTTTAAGATTGTTCAGACGCATATCTTTTATAAACTTTTATCTTTTGTTAATAAACAAAAAAATTATTTTTATTTCCTATTAAAAACGAAATAAACTTTTATGCGCTAATGTGCTGCTTCGAATTTGTGAAATTCTAACCTTGATTTCATCAGAAGACTAGAAAAAAAATGTTTTTGATTTCAATTTTTCTTTCCCATCGTTGTCAAGCTGGGCTTAACTTTACAATACTTAGCGCAGCCGGTTTTAAAATTTATTCCGTTTAAAAATCTATCAAAATAATTTCTAATTAAAATTCAATTGTTATTGAAATCTTATCGAACCAGTTTAATATGTGTTCAGGCTTCATTGGAAAAAAATCAATAACATTTTAATCAAATTCGAATAAAATCAAACAATCAACACCGTAAACAGAATTAATTATTTTTAATTTAAAACTAATAAATAAACAAATTTGTTGACTGAAGATTTCCATAAAGTCCTTAAACTTCAAGCTCGAAGAAGGAAGGTCTTTGATTAAAAGCTTCCTATCTTTAAATTTAAATACAACAAAGTTTGTGCGAGACGTCATCCAAATTTTTTACTTGTATGAAAGACCAATTAATGGTATTATGTGTGGAATATAAAGTCGTTCAAGTATCTGTCAAGGCTTCTCTGGGTGGAGCAAATCAGAAATATCCAAACTTCCATAACACTAACACATAAATCATACCGAATTTGGCTGATGATATGGGTTATGTTAGCTTTGATTTATGCTGTAGTTTGTGGCTTACTGGGATTTATAGAAACCACAAAAGAAAAAGGTAGGGCTAAGATAGGGCCTTACCCTTCAAGAGGGGTCCGCCATCTAATCTAACAACATTACCAAAAGTTGGTAATTTAATTAAATTCTTAATTTAAAAAATTCATGCCACTTGGCAAGGAATGGAGCTATTTTAATAGAAATTGGTATGAATATAGTCAAGCTATAATGGAACTTGATATCCGAATTTGATTTATCTGGACCCACAAGTTCAAAGTACCAAGACCTAAAAAAAAAAGGCCACAAAAATTATTTTTTTTTTTCTTACAAAACGTCTACGATTCTTTCTGTTTGATTAACTCCTTGCAATGTATTTTCAATTTTTCTTTAATTAAAAAACATAAATTAAGTAATTATATTATAATTGTTTAAAATTTATGCAAATTGTTTAAAACAAAAAACTTCGTTTTTTTCGCTTCCTATACCACATAAAATTCACAAGTAATTTGCAGTGCTTTAACTCAATTACTTAATGATCATCCATTAACGATAAAGTCATTATGATGTTATGATTGAAGATAACCAGCGATTTGCTTTTATTCTCCCTCACCTCCTTTTGCTTTACCTAACGAACTCAGACTCTACTTGTAAAGTTTCTAACACACACACACACAATGAGAAAAAGATCGTAAAGAACGGCATAAAATGAATGATGAATGAATGAATAATGCCAAGAAATATTGATTGAATGAATGGCTGACTGAATGACTGCCGGCATGACAGCCTCAACAGTTGATTGAGCATGTGTTTTAAAATGGGAAAATTAAAATCAGATTCGCATTCGCATTTTGCCTGCCACACAACCCGTATGCAAACTATGAGATAGTTGCCTAACACAAGACCCATAGAAAGAAAAAAAAGTTATCGATTTATCGAATACAATCTCATATAAGTAGAGTATGACCCTGTGGCAATATACTGCTACTCTATTGTGGATGTAATGGCGTCTATAAGAAGTAACTACTGCTGCTACCATGCACTCACCACTTCTATCATTAACTGTGTTTCCATTATTACTGTTACACACTGCACAGCAGCAATAGCAGTGGCAGCAACAGCAATATTGTTTTCATTTGAACTGTCAGTCTTCTATTGACTGACGCACCGTCAAACTGTCAGTCTACTATGGGCTGCTGGTATCGAAACTATAAAGAACCGTTAATGCATTGTCTGTATATCAAGAGAATGACAGAGTGAAAGAGTATAAAAGAGCAGAAGCTTATAAAGTGTATCATTAAGTTGCAATATTTAGAAATTTAAAGCCAAACTCAAACACAATGTAAGCCATAGGCGCTAAAAGCGTTGTAACAAGTATTTTTAACAGGAGAAAAACAGATAAGAATCCTTATATTTCAGCTAAGGGCGATAAATTAATACAAATAAAGTAACAGCAAAAACGGGGTTTTTATTCGATTAATTCGTTAAAAACATTTCAACAGGACTGCGCTATGTGCCATACAGCTCATGCCACATTGGATATTCTTCTCACGTGGTGGTGATGTAAACTGGCTATCGAGATTAACCGTACAATTCAACCCGGTTAAACATTTTCTTGTAGGATTTTCTTAAGCCGCATGTATATGCGAATAAGCCACGAACCGCAGCGGTAAAGCATTATCCGCATAAAAGTAACCGGTTTATGTTTACTTGTTTGTAATGGATTAAAAATAATTGATTATAACCGATTTTTCCTTATTTCCCATAAATTTTTCTCCATTTATTTGGGATTTAATTTACGTTTACATTTTCAGAGAAATGTTTTTTTTAATAAAGCTCCTGTGCTGATATTCGATTATTCGCATAAACGTAACCGGTTTTATATTTTTTCAATACATTTACTATCAGGGATGTGTATTTTAAAATACATCTCTAATTCTTATAACCTATTGTTCGATTAAAATAACCGGTTTTTTGGTTTATCTCATATGTATCACATTATATTATATATATGTATCATATTCGTTTTACAATTTCAAGAAAATGCTTTTAATTATAGATTCCATGTACTGACCACCGATTATTCGACAAAAGTTGTCGATTATTCGAATAAAACTACTGCTTTTCCCTTATTTCTTTTAGTGTTTCAGTGGAGTCTTCTTAAAATACATATCCTGAGCCGATAATTGATTATTCGAATAAAAATAATCGGTTTTTTGCTTGTATCTCACTAATTAAATTTACCACTAATTAAATTCACCACATTGAGATTTTAAATTTTTCATTTTGAGAGAAGTGTCTTTAAAAATAGACTTCTTGTATGGGTAAACGATTGTTCTATTGAAAATAATTGATTATCTGGGTATAATTACCCAATGTTTTTTATATTTCACGCATTAAATTGGAATTAAAAAAAAATTTTAATATATCCAAGAAGGTGTCTTTAAAAATAGGCCCCATGTATCAATAACCGATTATTAGAATTAAAATAACCGATTATTCGATTAAAAATAACCGTTTTCTTAATATATTTACTACATTTTTAAAGGAATTTATTTTCAATTTTAAAAATATTTGAACAATTTCAGGGAAGTGTCATAAAAAAATTTGGCCTCATGCGGCGATTTGATTTGAAATAATGTTTTTATAAAAAACAATCACTTTCTATGAATTGAAACTGCATTGACCAGGAAATTACTTTTTATGCGTTTTCTATTAAATATGGTCAACACAACAGCAAGCAACAATAACAAGTTGTTTCTTGAGTTTCAGTTAATTTTTGGTTAGAAACCATAAAACCACGAAAGAAAACAAACCAAACCAAGCAACCAGTTGCAATAATTTTTTTCTATTTCTTTTTCGAATATTTCTTTTGATTTGCTTGGTATACATAAAAATGCCAAAAGAAATGAAAATTGGGTTTCAGGAAAAGCTGTCTGTGTGTTTTTAAGAAAATGCAAAATCAGTAAATAAGGCTCATAAGGTATGGAATGGAGGGGGAATAAAACATGATTTTAAAATCATGAACGCAATGACACGGTTGATGTAAAAATTAATTTATTTTTTAAGGAAAACTTTATTTGTTATTCGAATTGTAATTGTAAGTTTAAATTAATTTTAAAAGCCTTTTTTAGTTTGTTTTGATTCATTCACCCAAATAAGTATGGAAATGTGCAAAAAAAAAAAATATTTGAGGCCAAAAGAAAACAAAGCTTCCGTGTTTTTTGAATATAATTTTTAGCCATTTTTCATCAGAAATAATTTTTCCTTAATGATGTCGTTTGTCGTCATGCAATAATTGCATTTTTATTTGGTTGTGATTTAGAAAAATTAAAATATTTTTCTTTATGGTGCTTGTAAGCGTAAAAAAAAAAATTAAGGAAAAATGGAAAACCTGTTGCTAAACTTTTGACTCTTCAAGTCTTAAGGTCAGAAAATTAATGGAGTTTTATTACAATATTTTTGTTTTTTGTTTTCCGCCATTAACTGTTAACCAGTTTTACTGATTTTCTTTTAATAATTTTCTTCTGTTTTACAAACCAGAAGCTTTCCAAAGCTATAAAGAAAAGCCATAAAATATAAATTAAAAGAAGAAAATTATGAAAAGGAAAAAAGAAATGAGAAAACAAGTTTATTTCTTTATTGGATTTTGCAAATGCTTCCTGATCAAACGACATCATCTTCACTCAGACGAAGCGTTGTTACACAAAGCAGCAACCAACGCCGCTGTTGTCTGTAGCATTTGGCAGATGATTATGATGACAATAATCATTAGCTTTTAACACTTGTTAACAAGGAAAAGATGTTTTTCAAAGTTTGTATGTTTGAAGTAATTTTGTTTGCATTCATAAAAAAATGAATAAAAAATTAAATAAAGATTACACAAGACGGAAAAATTATGACACAATACCGTTGTAAATAATGAATCATTTTAAAGAAAAAGATAAAAATTGTTAAATTTTTAATTCTAGAAAACCGATTATTTAATCGAATAAAGGCGAACATTACTCTAAAAACTAATCTAAATCTAACACTACACTTTTACAGATTATTTCAGTATTCGAATACACGAATAATTATTCGATTAAGTCTATAGTCGTATAAAGGCCAACATTACTTTAAAAACTAATTTTAAATTTGAGTATCCGTATAATCGATATTTCGAATAATCGTATAATTATGCGATTAAACTTTCAATCGAATAAAGGCCCACATTACTCCATAAACTAATCTAAAGCTAACGCTACACTTTTACGGATTATTTGCGAATTCGAATAATCGAATAACCGATATTTCGAATAATTAAGTAATAACTCGGTTAAACGTTTAATTGAATAAAATTCAAAATTACTCTAAAAACCGATTAAAATCCTAAGAACCACTTTTTACCGATAATTTCAGAAACCGATTATTCGAATAATCGAATGTTTACTCGATTAGCCTTTTAATCAAATAATTTCTAAAATTTCTGTAAAAACTAACCGTTTTTTTTTAAATGACTATATGAGTAATAGGTTATTGAAATAACCTATTATTCAAATTCCTAACTATTCGAATAAATTTATTCGATTAAAGTCCAATCAAATAATTTCTAAAATTACACTAAATTCTAATCTAAATTTAAGAAAGAGCTCTTTACGGATTGTTTAAGTAACCGATTATTCGAATATTTGTTTATTCGGTTAACCGATTAATCGAATAATTTTTTTAATATATTAAAAACTCACAAAAGCCCAAACTTACCATTTAAAGCCAGTTTAATGATCACCTATAAAAACTGTACACGTAGAAATCTGTAAAAAAAACAGAAAAAGAGAAAAAAATTAAACTCAAGTTAATAAATCTTCTAAAATAAATGACTGGCTTTCAATTAATAAAAACCGAAAAACACAAATCCTTAAACTTTAATTCAAATTCATAACTGGTTGCGAAAGTATTTTTTATTATTAATTTAGCTTTAACAACACATATTACCTAAAAATCTTTAAACATTTCACTTGTTATTCAATAATTTTTTTCAAATCAAAACGCTTTTTGAAAAAACATCTTCAAATAAATGTTAACTTTTGTGTTGATTTCTGTCTTATATGGTGGCTGGCATATTAATTTCTTTTTCATAAACAACAAAAGCAACAACAACAAAAGAAATAAAACAACAAATATTTTTATTGTAAAATATTTGTTATAAATTTTAATCGGTTTGTTCAACGTAAACAGATTATGAAGCGTAATTCGTAATTTCAAGGTCAATTATAAATTATTATTTTCAACTGCATATGAGATGTTCAAAATACATTTGACAGACAAATTATCGATGTGACATCGGTATCGGTAGGGTAAAAACTAACAATGTTGTACAAAATTATAGAACAAGAAGTTACAAAAGACGATTTCGTTACAATTACTCAAAAGAATTATTCGAATAATCGATTAAAATATTACCACAATTTTTCAACACAATTTTCTTTAGAAGAGATAGCTTTTTGAAGAGATATGTGGTGGGATAACAGCACGCCTTCCTTCTGCATGCTTCGAAGTCACGTGGGAAAGCCAGTGTTTGTTGAGAAAATTCTTTGTCTCTGCCCTAGCGTGCAAAGGTCTTAAAGTCTTTAGAGATCGCCTCTCTTAAGATTTCTGATATTGAGAATTTCATCTCTGGTATTAGCTCGCTAGTGTTAGTTTTCGTTTGGTTTAAGGCGTTTTCATGAATGTAACCACAATTGAAAGTGTCTAAAAGGTATATGTCGTACCTTTCGATCTTAACTTAACCAAATATTCGAATAATCGACTAGCCAAATAACTTGTTTTGTTATTGTTTTTAATTTAAAAAAAATTATTATGAATCCAATAATAGAGTAACCGATTAATTGAATAATCGAATAAGTAATTGTTTTTTCATTCAATTTTCTTAATTGGAAAAATTTATTATAAAATAAAGCTAACTTGTAATCGAATACGTTTTACAATAAATAATAAATTTCGTAGAACATTCCTTCTTAAATTTCTTTTTACTTAAAAACTTAATAGAAAAAATTAAGCAAAATTTTGAAACGAATAAATTTTTTATTCGAATAAGCGAGTAACCACTTAATTTTAAACGAATAGCTAAACAATTATATAAAATTTTCCCTCATTTTAAAAAAATTTTTATTCGAATAATCGAGTAAACGATTAATCGGTTCCTTTTCACATTTAAAATATTCAAGATAAACATCCATGTAATCATTTCTTCAAGAATACTTATTTTTAATTTTTATTCGTTTTACAGATTTATTAGAATTGTTTGAAAAGTTTTTTTTTTCTGGTGCTGCTGCTTCAGTTACTCTGTATAAGGGAAGTGAGTGAGTAAATTTTTCTTTATGGGCAGAACATTAAAAAATTCTTTATTCTTGTAAAATGCTTTTGTTCTACAGAAACGAGGAAAAACTTTCCAAACAAATGACCACAGAGCAGGCAACAAGCACAACAGATTCCCTTTCGCTCTTCTCGAAAATAAATAAATACAGGTGGGGAAGGTAAGCCAGCAATAAAAACTAGTTTTGATAGTTAACGATTTTAGATTTCCAAGTTGGATACTTTACTTGACTTCACTAAAACATTGTTATGAGGTATGTTTTCTATTTTTTTTTTTGCTTTTATCGTGATGATGATATGTTGCATGCAACAGCTAAATACTGCCTTAAATATGTTTAGAATGTCGTTTATGTGAAGATATGAAGCGAATACGCGCGGCCAATGCTAGCTTTTAGCTAGGGAAGGTTGTTTTTGTTATTTTTTTTTTTGCATTATTTTTCTCAAGCATTTATTTGTTGTTTCCATTTCATTTCTACTCGACTGGGAATAAAAATGTGCAACTGCAGCAGTAAAATCGAAAAATTTTTTTTTTTCGAAATTTTCTTAAACAAGTTACTGCTTGACTGGGCTCGTTTTGTTAGCCTAACTTAGCAAGAAGCACTTGGTACCTTTCAAAAGGCGAGAGGGAAGTAAAGGGTTGCAGCATTTAATTAAGATTTGTTGGTTGGCATCTGCCAGCAGCAATAGCAGCAACTGGTAGCAAATCAAATAAAGGCATTCAACAACACCAACAATAGCAACAACAGCTATATGGTGATGGTTCTGATGTGTAGGTTGTTTGACTATTTTTGCTACTGCTTCTCGTTTGTCTGTCTAACTATCTGTCGTTAAACGATTTATTCTGCCTTTCCATTGGGAGTTTTGTGTTATTTTCGTCATTTTCATTTTAAAAAATTTTGTTGTTATTGCTGTACGTTGTATTACAAAATCAAGAAGAAGAAAAAGACCTTGTCAAGGCTATTTTAAGTTGGAATTTTGTTAAAAATAATAACACAACAACAATAAATATTTCGACTGATAAGGCGCAGCCATGTTTTAAGTCAAAAAACAAAAAATAATATTATTCTTTAATTAAAAGCGATTAATCGTTCAAAAAGATCTGCAGTAGGCTTCAAAAACATGTAACACTTATAACCGAAGCGAAAAACATGAACATGTTTAACAAGAAAATTTAACGAATAATCGTTAATGTTGAAACGAATAATTGTACGATTATTAAAGAATAATCAGCAAAAGATCAGTCAAATTCAAAATAAAGAAAATCTAACAACATTTATGAATAAAAAAAAAGAAAACGAATAATCGTTAATTTTAAACGAATAATCGCTCGTTTTAAGAGGAAAATTTTTTAAATGTCAGTGAAAACTTTTTTTTGGAAATTTTAACGATTAATCGTAAAAGCTTAACGAATATTCGTTAATTTTTAAGCAAATAATCCCACATTTTCAATTGAATAAGAATAATATTGCCAGCAAATTGTCAACAATACAGTATTAGAGGAAAAATAAATAATTTTTCTTAAATTTAAACGAATAATCGCTAAAAATGTTATGAATAATCGTTAAATTTTCAGCGAATAATCGAATATTTAAGACGCGAAAATTTAGTATTAAACTGTGTAATGTTTTAATGATAAAAACTTTTAACTTTTCTTTAGTCTACCAGGTAAAGAAACAGGTTTTTAAACAAATATTCGTTAAGAAATTTACAAATAATTAATGTTTACAAAGCGAATAATTGCAAATTTTAAATAGAATAGATCTATAATAGAACTAAAAACAAAACGTTATGGATATTAACAAATTTACTTGGTTACTTTTCTTAATGGGTACTCGTTATATATCAACCGAATAATCGCATATTTTTTAATGAATGTTGTCTTAGGAAACGTATAATAGAGCTCCTAAACCGAAAAATAATGAACATTTAAGAACTCTGACAATGAAATTGAAATGATTATTCGAATAATTAAACCGTTTTAACCGTTTTTGTAAAAAAAAAAACAAAAAAATTTAAAATTTTTTTCAGATTTGTTTTTCTTTGTAAAAATTAATGTTCGTTCGCTGGCTTATTGAACTTATTTGTAAGCATTTTATTAAACGGTTACTCTTTCCCTCTTTATATACCGAATATTTTCAGTTTGCTTTTCAGTTTTTATTGTCATTTTCAAGCGATATTTCTTAATACAAACTGATGATATTTATTTCCACCTGACTGACTGGCTCTTTTGTAACTACGCAATAATTTGTGCATTTGATGTTGTTGTTTTTATAATAAAATTAAATATTTATAAATTACTTACTGGAGGAGGTTGTAATAATTTTTTTCTTTTTGTTAAAAAATCAATATTAAATGATGATTATTTTGTAATTTATTCGCAAATTAAATGAGAGGGGCAAACAGATTCGTTAAAATTATAAGAAAAATTCCACAAAAAATATAAAATTTTTGCCTTCACTTGAAAGCTTTACAAAAAGCTATAATTTGTTCAAAACAAAGATAATAATGATGGTTGTAGTTATAGCTGTAAGCAGGCAGTAAGTGAAAGGAGATGAAGGTATGATATTAACAGATTATATACCGGTAAAGGATCAGTAAAAATATTTAAATAAGAAGATGTTTTATACGCAATTATCGGAGAATAAATTTAGGAAGCGGTTGTAAATGGCTTTAACAAGTTCATAAAACAATCTTTTTATAAGGATTTTTCTTCAAATAATTTTTATTCGAATAATTTTAATTATTTTTTATCTATAATCACGTTAACAATTTTAATCAAATTTTATTTCAATAAATTATTTATTTAGTTTGTATTTACATTCATTTTAACAATTTTTATCAATTAATTTTCATAAGAATGTATGTGAAGATAAATTCGAAATTAAAATCCAAGACGCTATCCATAAATTTTAGCAGCGCCACATTTGGCGTTAACAGAGCAAAATTTGCTCTTAACAGAACAAAATTTGCCCTTAACAGAGCACTTTTAGCTGTTTAACAGTATGAATCTGAACAAGCCCATTTGTTTAGAAGCTAATTTTAGGACAAATACTAGATCTATGAGTGCCATAACATACTCAAAGGAAGGTTCCAAAACCGCTCAATATAATCAGCAAAAAGTCCCATATAAAGTGATATGGTAGTTGACTTTGAAGCTATCAATTTTTGGATTGAGAATTCTATAAAAGATCAGTGGCCATTTGGGAACATATAAGAAATAGAACACTATACAGACTATATGCAAATTGTAGACTAGAGGATGCTCTTTCCAACCGTGGTAGTGGATAGCTGGAATAATTTTGAGAGTTGAGATATTTAATTTTGAAAAAATAGATTTTTGGCTAAAAATATTTGAAAATTCTCTAGAAGATCAGTGACCATTTGGGAACATATAAGAAATAGTACACTATACAGACTACTATATATGCAAATGGTAGTCCAGAGGATGCTCTTTCCAACCGTGGTAGTGGAATAGGTAGAATAATTCCGTCCTCCATCCCAACTAGCCATCCTTTACATTTCAACACTTTTGTTCACTAATAATGATGATCATAATGAGAATTATATTTTATGCCAATAGTCCACTATTGCCACTGTTAAACAGTTAACAGTGGTCTGTTAATAGTAAAGTTTAGCCTGCTAAAAGTGTGGGTTTGCGTCTTTGGTTTTTAAATTCGAATTTATCTTCCCACACCTTTCATAAGAATAACTTTTATTTGAATAAATTTTACTCGATTAATTTGGAGTCGAATAAATTTATAAATATATTTGTAACTATTCAACCAGCTTTAATAAATAAATGCGAATTTGATAATTTTTATTCGAATAGTAATTATTCGAATAAGTTTTATCCGAATAAAATTAATTATTTTTTTTATTAATATTCTTTATTTAGTTTTCATTTACATTGATTTTAACAATTTTTATGAATTAATTTTTATTTGAATAAATTTTATTCGAATAATTTTTAATCGAAAAAGTTTAAAAACATATTTGCAATTGTTTTAACAGTTTTAATCAATAATAATTCGAACATATTTAAAAAAAGTTTGTTTTGTAAAATCTATTTCTTTTATTTTTTGCTTACTTCGAATCTTATTAAAAATAAATGATAAAATAATTAAGGCTTATTACACTTTGAATCAATAGAGCGCCTCAGTTCCATATATGTATTTACAATAGAAACGTAAAAAAAATTTGTTAAAATAATCAAAACTGAGTTACCATAACTCTTTATCGTGAAACCCTTTTAATCCGCCATCATTTTGCAAACAAAACCGTCATTTATTTTTAGAAATTATTTCACATTCTTTACAATTTACGACTCAAGAATTCTAAACAGAGCTTAAAACATTAATCACGATTCGAGTAAACAACAGAACAAAGCACAAATCATTATGATCTTCTAGAACAAAGAGACTAAATGGAATTAAAATTCCTCTGGCATAGGCAAATAAAAGCAAAAAAAGTAAAAAAAAAACTCTCAAGAACCGATTTCAAAAACAAAAGAAGACTCGTAAAGAAAGCAGTTAAAAGTAGAAGAAAACAGATTTACGTCTCATTGGTATTCTCAAAGCGAAATAAATTCATAAAGAACTCATAAAAAAAAAATAATTATGATTGCATAACATTATTATTAGAAATTTTGCAAGGCAAACAAAGCAAAACGTTAACGAATGATACGACAAATGTGGCTTAAAATGGTTAAAAAGAAAGGAAGAGAGACATGACAATATTCACATAAAACGCCATTCCTCTCCTACCCCCCTACAGAAAATTTTTTACCGAATTTTAATTAATATTAAATTTTTTAAAAAGTTAAAAAATTTAATTCGGGTTTAAAACCGGTTATTCGCACAAAAATTGTATAATTAATAGTTTTTCACAATAAATTCGAATCTAAATAAAAAACCTGTTATCAGAAAAACCATACATAACACAGCTACATAATTGTATTAGAGGACAACGACCTAGCTTGTCACACCACTTATGTTGTATGTGTTAATTTTATACATGAGTGGCGGGACCTACAGTTTAAAGACGACTCCGAAGGACAGATTTTTGAGAAATTTTTAATGGCAATTTTATTTAAAATCCGGTTATCAGAAAAACCGGTTACCAATTGCTCTAAGGCAATAATACCTTATTATTATTATAAAGGAAAACAATAACCAAATTCAATAAGAAAGAGAATTAAATTTAATTAAAAAGAATAAAAATTAACAGAAAAAAAAATTATACGAATAAAAATTAATTTAATTTATTCGAATAATATTTAATGACAAATAAAATAGCCAGATCGCTATAGTCTAATATACATATGTAGTTATAAAAAATGACCCGGTTTATTGAATTATTCGAACAAAAAAAATGGTTTTCTTCCATTTTTAATATATTTCAGCCCACTGTTTTTAAATTCTGTTTGTTCTTTTTTATGCTGTCAGTAGCCCTTTTCTTATATTTTCTGCAGTCATAACTCAAAATGTTTATGAGCCTAGTCTAATGGTCTAACACGCTGCACTTTTAGCCAACAATTATGGATGGATAGCTAAACATTGTCTACCACCAAGATGACCGAATGCTGATTGTAAACGAAAAATGTGGCGAACAAACAAAAGAGAAGAAGCACATCGTAAAGTGGCCAAAAACTTATGGCTAAAAACCGTCAAATTCCTTTTGTAAGAAAAATTGTGTTAAAACAATAGAGGGACGGACAACAACAAAAACAAAAACAATTTAATTTTAAAAGTTTTTATTTTTATGATTATTTTTAAATCGATTATTTTCGTTGGTTGGTGTCGAAAGAGCATGTACAACGGCTTAAAACATAAAATAAATGCTAATAAACTCGATTGTTTTTGTTTTTCATTATTTTCTGTTTTATTTTTGGTCAAAAGAAAATAAATGATGGTTTAAATGGCATACGTGCCTTATTTAATGATTTTTTTTTTTTAATAAAAAACCGAGAGACACAGAAACAAAACGGAGTTCAATAAACTTTGGTGAGCCTGGTAGCAAAATTAGGTTCAATAATCCTCTGCTTTTAAAAGCGATTATTGCTGGCCTTTAAAAGGAAATGCTAATTAAGAGGGTAATGCTTTCTTTTTGCAAAGAAAAATATTCCTGTCAAGTTTAATAATTAGCTCGAGAGTTAAAATATATAACTTGCGAGTAAAAAATAAAACTCTACCAGTTAAAAAAACAAAAACAAATTTCTTAAAACTCTTAAACGCAATTTATCTTTCAAAATATTAATACGTTAGCATGTGAAAAGTTTTTTAAAATTGAAGAGTGTTATTTTTTACGCATGGCATGGAACGGTATACATAATATAAGTACCTAGTCTTAAAAGAGTAATTAGAATTGAAGACATGAATATTCTGACTAATAGAATCCGTCTATTATATTTCATGATAACGTAATGCAAGTGTTAAAGCTGACCGAAAACTGACAATAGTATTGTTAAGACCAATTATGTTAGGTAAGTATTCTAAAGTCGGCGCAGTCTAGTAGGTAATGTGTTGGCTTATTAGACGTGAGGCCGCGGTTCAAACCCCTGGTCAGACATCTCGAACAAAACGAAATATGAAAAAATATTTCTTGCAGCGACTTACTCTCAGCAATCTTCTGGTAAAAACTCTGAGAATAACATAAAATTGATATGAAAAGCTTTTTCAATCCGTTGTTCAGAGTCGAATTCCCGCCACTCATAGACTAGGTATTCAGAAAAATGGTTTTAAACGTTACAAATTTAAATTATTTTGCCTTCCCATGATATGTAAATGTAAAGCGATAATTATACAATATGTATACCCTCGTAACTTACTTCATCATCATTAATTAACATTTTTAAATAATTATTATTAAATTTTTGTATTAAAATCAAATATTTTTAGCATTTATTACAGGTATCACAAAATGAAATGATGACATCCCTTGTAATGGATTACAAAAAAAAAAAAAAAACAGAAGAATAATAATCGAATAACATCACATTTATTTTTAAATTTATTAAACAATCATTAAACAAAATTATAATTTAAACAAAAAGAAAAAAGATTACAAGATTGAATTAAATTAAGCAAAAAAAAAAAATTATATATTTAACGTGCGAGGTAAATTATAAGCTCGTCAGAGAGTTTTTTAACTCGTGAGGTAAATTAGAAGTTCGTCAGGGAGTTTTTAGCACGCGAGGTCAATTTTAAGCGCGTCAGAGAGTTTTTAACTCTCATGTTATATTATAAACTTACCATAGAGTTTTTAGATTGTGAGTTCGTGAGTAAATTAGAAGTTCATGAGAGAGTATTTTTAAATTGTGAGGTAAACTATAAGCTCGCCAAGGAGTTTTTTAACTCTTAAAGTAAATTGTGAGTTCGACAGGGAGTTTTTTAAATCGAGAGGTAAATCATAAGTTCGTAAAGGGATTTTTTTTAACTCGCGAGGTAAATTACAAGGTCCCCAAGGAGTTTTTAACTCCTGAAGTAAATTGTAAGCTTGCCGGAGAGTTTTTAACTCGTGAAGTAAATTTCAAATCCGGCAGGGGAATAATTTAATATTCGTTTTATGAAGACATTTTAAAAACTCTCGAGTGAAATTTAAAACTCTCAAGGGAAATTCGCAAGAGTTTCTCAGTATTTTTTTTTTTGTTCATTTTGGCTCACGGATACACGTTGATTGTTGTTGTCAAAATAAAAAACTATTTTTTCTTTACATAAGTGACAAAAAAAAATATTTTTTTTTGTGTTCATGGGTATATTAAAAAAAAAATTATAACCTGTAGCTTTTATTTAAAAGACAGAAAAATATTAAAAAAAATTGTCTTGTCATTTTGTATATTGTTTAAAATTAAAAATAAGTCTAAGAAAGAAAGAGAAAAAATGCGGAAATAAGACTTATTGTCTGGGACAATAAGATTTTGAAAGAATGGACCGTGATTCAACAGAAAATCATGATTTTTTTGCTTTTTTGTAATTAAAAAACACTCTTATTTTCATCTATAAATTAAAGCAAATTTATAGAACAGCAAGGGGGGGTGAAAAGAGACTATTTTTTCATAAAAAATTAATTTCGTTTGAATTGAAATATGAAAGAAATTTTTTGAAAATATAAAACAAATTATAAAATAATAAAGAAATGCTTTGTCGAGTCACTTGTAAGTGAAATTTTTGCTTTAAGATGCAATAAAAGTAATTAAGAAACGATGATATTATAAATTTTAAAATTTAACTTTTTTAATCATTTTTTCTGCAGAAAAATGTTTGTGGCTGATTCGAATACACCTGTGACTTAGGAGAACCCCTCAAAAAAATGTCTAACGGAGTCAAATCACATGATCGGAGTGGCCAGATCGTTCATTTAGAATGAGTGACATGAGTTGTATGACACGTACACATTACTGTCTAGTTAGAATTACATGTCCTATGTGTCCAACTCATCTCATTCAGGCCAAAAGCTGTTGGTAATCATCGATCTACAGTGCTAATCGTTGACAGTGGTGGCTAGGCTAATCTCACGTGGATTAGTACATACATATATGTATATGTACATACATAACTGGTCATTTTAACCCTTCAGTTAGAATTACAAATTAGCTTCTAACACCTCTTATGTTGTGTGTGTGTTTAATTTTATATGTACATGAGTGGCGAGACCTACAGTTTAAAGTCGATTGCGAACGACAAATTTCTGAGAAACTTTTTCATGTCAATTTTATTTACTCTCAGAGTGTTTGCCAGAAATCTGCTGAGAGGCAGTCGTCGAAGAAATATTTTTTCACATTTTCTTGTGTTTGAGATGACCTGGCCTTCACGTCTAATAAGCCAACACATTATCTACTAGACTACGGCGAGTAGTATAGTATGTACGTGGATTAGTAGTTTTCCAAATTCAAAAATGAAAAATAGATTCGTTTGCCAACTGCACCAGAGACTATTCAGTGAACACAAGTCGTTGCCTGTGGATGTTTACCTTCAGTTTCTGGGTCTGTTTAATTTTGTACGGATGAGCAGGAATACGCCTCACTTTATGGATATTAAAACTTGGCCCAATTCATTCTTGACTTCAAAAGATGAGCGATTTTTATTTGAAATGGCAGTCATAAATTGCCGAAGAAATGGGGAAAAGCAACTTCCGTTAACATGTTTAAAATAAAATTTAGTAATATTTTTATTTTTTTCATTTCAAACCAGATAGTTTAAAAGATTTTGAAACGTTTAAAAATATTTCTTTTAACCTTAAAAACAAATTTTGCTTTAAACTTATTAAACATTGAACTTTTTGAACTCCCCAAAAAAATTGTTTTATTTACTGGGGAAAAAATTTAATTTAAATTTCAAAAAGTATTCTATTCAATAAACTAAACATAACATAAATATAAAAAAAAACTTACCTTAACTTAAAAAAAATAAAACCAAGTGATTTAAACTGAAATAAAAAATAAAATAAAAAATTATTAAAAATGCGTACAATTAAAAAGAAAATAAAATAAAAAAGGTTGAAATATTTTGATAAATATAAAAAAAAATTCTAAAAATAGTACACAGGCATTACTAAAATGCATAAAATCACCTCGTTAGGTTAAGGATGCGCATACCTCACTCAGATTTTCATGGAAATGTAAAGGTTGACTTATGTATACATACGTCAAGCGATGTTTATATATGTACTCGTATAAGATATCGCTAACTTCACATAGGTCTATTACTAATGATGAGGTGTCTAATCTAATGAAGTTTTCATAGTACAGTATTTCCCGGATATAAGCAGCTTCAAAACTGCTTGCAGGACAGTGCTTATAAACGGGAAATTCTTATATCGAAATACCGTACCTGAGAACAAATAGCCGCGTGTTATGCAAGCAGATAGATTTCTATTTGTCTCATAGCTGTCAATGGCTTCGTATTCGATTTAATACCGACTGGTCGAAAAGTTCTTTGATTTTTTTCTACAGGTTGGTGTGTAGAACAAAGTTGTAATTTGCTTCGAAATCACTGCTAAGAAAATACTGAAGGAGACGAATCCGCAGCAGACTTTTTAAACATAATCAAGTGTCCTTCTGTAGCATTAACTAGGCAGGGTATCAGGTCATTGATTCGCCTGAGGCCTCCACCACTAGAAGTAGAGCTTTATAAATTACGAAAAGCGAAATTGTTGAATTGTAGATATTTCATTAGGAATTAATTACGAAGCATGAACGAGAGAGCTAGAGAGCAGGTTGAATTTTAGAACGAAAGTTGACACAAAGCGAGTGCATATAAATGAATTTTTTAAAGTAAATTTAAAATATGATGTACAACTTTTCGTGTTTATAAGCGGGGAAGGCTTACAGGCAGATATAGTTTCAGCTACTAGGCGGGGAATTATTATATCCGGGGAATACTGTATCGTCATAAAGAATACTCATGAATTTACTTCCTCAGTAATTAGCATGGGAAATTAGCTAATCGCCTACCACGATTCATTAACTATTTGCCAATAAAGACACAACGCCTGCTGATACTTTTTTCTTTTCAGAAGATAGGTTGTAAATTACCATCGCACAAACGGCTATCGTCACCAGTTGGGTTAAATCACAAAATTAATTTGCCCTCTACTTTTAGCGAGACTCTGTTCCAGGGATAAGATGTTTTCTACATCACTACAGAAAATTCCTTAACGGCATCTTGAAAAGAATATTTTCCTATCTGACGAAATCAACTAACATCAATGACATCAGATAATCTAATTTAGTTATCCACGACCAATTTGAATTCAGATGAATTCGTACAGTTTCCCACAGTTCTCAACTGGTTAACTACGGAAATGAGCAAGTGGTGGGTCTACACACACTCATATATTATTCTATTTCGAATGAACCCATTACAGAGTATTGACGTACGTAGACGATAGATAAGCCAAGCTATACAGAAAGTTTTAACACACGACTAAGCCCCTGTTTTGTACCAATTACTCTACCGCAGCTGGCTTAAGCTGCTTTACAAGTCCTTTCAGCCAGATTGTCGTCTCAAGTTAGGTTAGAGATCTCGAACAAGGTCAGACCCTGTTTACTCTTGGTAGTGTAAAAATTGAAGTGCTTTGTACGTCCCCATTAAAACACATTAAATTAGTTTTGAAATGATTGCCATTACATATATCGACATAATTCGTTGCACCAATTCGATACAACGTCTAAAGAAAAGTTGAGGTTAAATGAACACTGGTTTTTAGGTTAGGTTTAATCTAACTTAACTTCCCAAATAACCTTATCTAACTGAGACTACCTTTAAAAATAATTTCAAATTAAGACCAAATTTATTTTACCATTAAAATTATGTTCGCTTACGAATTTTGGTTGGACAGCTTCTAGAAGAAGAAGCAAATATTTAATGGAATGTGAAAAGTTATTGCAAAACTTCACTTGAAATTACATATATGCGGGTATATATTTTTATTTTTATATTTATTTTTTGTTGTAATAATTTAAAGGGATTTTTTTTATTATTTTTTTATTATTAAATGGCCATCACATTAAAGAGAGAAATCGTTACTAATTGTTAAAATAAATAGTGAGTGAGTGAGTATTTTTATTATTTTATTATGGCACAAGTATTTATAAATAAATAATGTAAAGAAAACCAAAGAAAAAAAAATATTTTTAACAAAAAAAAAAATTCAAAAAATATTTCACAAAAATTTTTACAAAAGAAAAAATATTTTAACGAGTAAATAATAAAACAAAAATTGTTTTTTCTTCAAAATATTTATAGATTTCCTTAATATTTATTTAAAATATTATTAACATTAATATTAATGTTAATGTTTTTACGAAATATTGTATGTTAAATTGCAATTTATTTGCATATCCGCCGTTCAACCAACATCATCTGCTTTATGCTGCTGAAAAGCAAAAAAATTTTTCAAAACTTCTTTACAATTTTAGAGCTTGAAAGTTGTCTATAACAATTGTTTAATATTGTTGTTGTGTTGCATTACATTTATAAACAAAACCCCAGACAAAGTGCAACAAAATGGGGCACTTATTTCCATTTTTGAAATTTTAAAAAATCATAGCAAGTGGGAAATATTTTTTTTTTAGTTTTTTTAAGGAAACGCTATTAAAAATAAGTCACGAGCGGATGTGGCAAATGAATACAAAAAACTGAATTTAAAAAGAAGCAACTAGAGATCCAAAAACAAAGGCAAAAAAATGGCAAAGTAAGGAGAAGAAAAACGTTTTTTTAGCATAACAGGAATGTCAGAGTTTTGGTCGCCAGGGACCACATTCACAAATATTTAGTTCTAGATTGTCTTTGCTCATCCGCACGATATGTCCTACCCAATGCAGTCTTGGCTCTTCAATGCATTTTACACCATCAGTGTCGAGTACCTCATGTCAGTACCTCATGGTTAATGCGTTGCCAATATTGTCCGCCAACGCAGATTGGTTCATTACACTCAAACAGAATCCTTCCCCCAAATACTACAAGAATAGCTTCATCTGCTTGTAACCTGTCCTTCATTACACGCTCAATCCTTAAGTTTAAATAAAACAAAGTGCGAGTGAGATATCATCGAAATTTTTTATTCGTTTAGAATACCTATTATCGCCATAATGTGTGGAAAACATCATCGTTCAAACGTCCGTTACAGCTTCTCTGGTTACTGTGCAACCGAAATATACAATATTTTTAACTCTGACACATAAATCAGGCTGAATTTGAATTTTGGGGTTATGATGGCTTTGAGAACTGTTATGGTTAGCGACTTATTCGAAAACACCTTCGAAGTATGAAAATCCCATGAGCACGTTCACATCACCTCCACGTGTGAGTATTTTACCCTCGAATCGCTTGTGCAGGATATTCAATGTAGCATGAGCTGCGTGGCTCGTAGTGGCATCCTACTGAAACCACGTGTCTTTGGTGTCCAAATCTTTTATTTCAGATCAAAAGCAATAGGTAATCATCAACCTAGTATAGTGCTTGTATAATCAATGGCGTTCTCAAGGAAAAAAGAGCCAATAACGTCGATAGCCTAAAATCCACACCACCCGGGATTTCATTAGATGTTCTTGAAATTCATGACCAAATTCAGCGATTTGTTTGTTCACGAACCCATTCTTCTAGAAATGGCTGCTCCATTTCCTTTCTTTACTTCGGAATAGTCGTATGTCCCCTTCCGTTTTTCCCTTCTGCTCATCTCGCGTAACACTGTAGGCGTCATACCATACGGATTTCTATGAATTGTTTTAAACTCAAAATAATGTGCCAGAATGTCATCAGACCCAGGCTCTCTCCAATAGAATCGAGGTGTGTCTTACGTCGACAAAACATGAGTATCTGGTCGTTTAATTGGGGCATAGTTCTCTTAATTCATGAATTTTAAGATGAGTGAACCTTCCAAATTCCAAACACACACACTTTTTTAAAAGCTTCTTTGAATTCACACCTTTATAGGTTTTTTATTTAACTTTACTTTTGAGATTGAAATATTTTGAAGAACAAAAATTATTTAAAAAAGAATCGAAAAAAGATCTTCTCTGCGTATATTTTTTTATATTTCTTGTTTTTTATTTTATTATTATTTTTTTTTCTCCAATTTAATTTAATTTATTTGTTTTTGTTTAACATAAATGTATGCAAATTAATTCTAATGGTTTTAAATAAATTAGTTTGTTATCACCATACGGTCAGTTAGTTAGGCACACAACAATTTTGTCGCTTTTTTTATGAAATTTTTTTTTAAATTAAATTGTGTCGTTTTGATCAATTTGATTTGATAATAAAATTGTTTGCCCACAACAGATTTAATGAAATTTATTTGTATTTTTTAGATGAATGTAATGTCGAAGGGTATATAGATATGTATTTTTGATGAAAAAATTATAAACTAACCGTTAGTCAAAAGATGTTTAAATTTTCTTGGCTATAAAATCTTGACGCTATGCTTTGACAAACTGCGCTTGATTTATATGTCAAGAAATGTGCAGCCATACGCCTGAGAGAAACAAAATATGACACTTTGATATTCGGAATATGTTTTTTCCAGCGATGGAAACATGGGTGTTTTGTGTTAAGATCTCATACTTAAGCTTCCCGTCGGGTTAGACGATGACTGTAGCGTCTTTCAGGCAGAGATTTTTGCTACCTTGAAGGCTATTGAAGCCGTAGCTAGTACGGCCACTTCAGATTCGGAATCTTATATGATTTTGATTGACAATCAGGCTGCTCTAAAAGCCACTGCATCCATCTGGTGTAAGCCACCATTTGTTCGGGACTGTAAGGAGTCTGTAAGGACCTTTGTACCAGATCGTATGCGTCTAAGCTGGGTTCCGGTTTTTTTTTTTTTTTTTTTTTGTGAAACCAGCACTCAGGGGATGGCCCCTACTCATGCAGTGCATTGTGCAGGTTTTTTAGGAAAATGGGTTATAGGAAGGTGGAAGAGAGGGAGTAAGTAGTGTTTGTGGACATCTCAAGATGCGAACGGCAAGCGTTATATAAACCTAGAGAACAAGACAAGGCGGATGCTCTCGCTAGATTAAGCTCATTTTCTATTGGCGATGTAATAGTTGGTCCTGATCCTTTAATCTACCACTCTACTGCCTCATCGATAGATGGATCGGGAGAACGAGCAGAAGTGAAGGAGGAATGGAACGAGTGTTGTTTGTTTGGCTAGGGAGTCAGTGGACTCCCTATATAGAGATAGTTCTAGATCAGATTTGCTGCTGCGTTAGGTTGCGTGGCATAGGCACTATTAAGTAGTGCATGGCATGGACACTATCCGGCACGGCATGACATGACAGCCTTGAGAGTATTTGAGTGAAAAGTCCTACGTAAGATCTTCGACCCAGGGCGAGTTGGCGATGATTTTCGCATCCAATCTAATAATGAGCTATATAAGCTCCTCTGCTACATGGACGTTGTGCAGCACATTAACATACAACGGCCGCGCTGGTTCAGCCATGTCGTTCGAATGGAAGAAGGCGAGAGGGGTATTTCATGTGAGGATTAGCAGAAGTCGGCGTAGAAGATGTCCTTGTCTACGTTGGAAGGACCAAATCTAGAAAACCCTGTCATCAAATGCCGAAGGCGCGTAGGAACCAGAGTGGAATCCTGAAAGGAACTATTAAGGCATTTATTTGATCAACGGGTTTTTATTAGACAATGCAGTAAGTAAGAAGTAAGAAGGAGACTATCGAACACCTCTTCTAAAACTGCCGAGCCAGGATGAGGTGGAGAAACCTGATTAGAAGCTTCTTAGAAGTTGTAAATTCTCCGTCGAGAGCCGACATTAGGACTGTCTAGAGATTTATAATTGTATTCAGCTGGTTGAGAGGTGCTTAGGCGATAATCAGGCTCTCTCTTGTACGTTTTGTGATCATCTTTTTCATTTTTTTCCTTTAATTTTATCAATTTCAAGATTTCGTTTTGCATAAATTGCTTTGAATTTTTTTTTTAAATTTTTTCCTTATAAAACAACAACAATTAATGAATGAATTACAACCAGTCTAGAAAATCGTGTCTATTTCATTTTTTTTCTAATTTTTTGTTGAGTACAAAATACACATTCAAATTTTTTTTAATTGTTTTTTGTTTCTAACGATTTGTTTTCAAGTCATAATAAAAAAAAACTTTATTTAAACAATTAATAACTCGATTTTTATTATTTTTTGTTCCTTTTTTAATTTTTATGAAAAAAATATATTTTTTCTCAGTGACCTACTGAACGTTGTTTCTGAAACGGTTACTGGTTCTTAAATTGCTTGTCTTTTATTTTTTATTTTTAATTTTTTAAGACTTAAAAAAGCAGTGAAATTTTTTTATGGTTTTTAAGCGTTTTTTTTTTAATTTCTTGTTTATTTTTGCATAAAACTTGTTAAAACGAAAACCATTAAAATTGTAAATAATTTTTATTGCACAAATAAAATTAATTTTCCTTTTCTTTATATAAGACTTAATAGTGGAAATTTTTTTTAAATTAACAAAAAGCTAAATTAATGGTTTTTAAGCTTTAAAAATTTAATTTTTATTTTTATATTTAAAACTTTTAATTTCCAAAAAAAATAAATTAATGACTTTCAAGCCTAAAAAAAATATGTTTAAAATATTAAAACTTTTTATTTATCGTTGATATAATTTTAAAGTAATTGTTTAAGCTTGAGAACTATTTTTTTTAAATAAAATAAAAAATCTTTTTTTGTTTGCACTCCTATTTGAAAAGCTAAAACTTTTAAATACTTTTTAATATCCGTTTAATTTTTTTTTGTTTTCTTTTTCCCATTCTAGATTCACATCAGTTCACAATTTGTTACAATCGATTGAGGTTAAAAGGCAATTTTTTGTTTTCGTTTTGTACTTTTAAACGTTTTTTTATGGGATTTTTTTACTTTCATTATTCGTTAAAAACCTAGTTTTTTTATTGCAATTAGAAAGTAATTTTACTTAAATGGTTCAAATTTGTAATGTTAGAAAAAAAGGAAAAGGAATAAAAACAAAAACAAACGAAATCGATTAAAAAATAAATTCTTTAATGGTGCTGTATTCAATAAAATGTTTATCGAAAAAATAACGAAAATAATCTATTCCGCCATTAAAACATAAAATTTTTAAGATAATTTAAAAAAAATGGTAGAAAGCGTTTTTTTTTCATTAATTTTAGCGTTTTTTATTCAATCAGTTTTGTTGTAAAATCTTAAGAGCACTTCTTTTTACTTCTTTTATATTTAAAATTAATTTAATTTAAATCTCTTTTCTTAAGAAAAATTGCGTTTTCCCATATAAAATCACAATAAAAGCGTTTTTTTAATGAATTTTAGCGTTTTTTCAATTAGTTTCCTTGTAAAGCCTTAGTGAACGCACTCTCTTTTCTTGTTTTTGATTTAAAATTCCTCATTATGTGTCTTTAAACAAAGCCATTTTCTTAAGAAAACGTCTGTTTCCCATATAAAATAATGAAAAAAGCGTTTTTCATAAATTTTTGCGTTTTTTCTCCGTTAGTTTTCTTAAAATTCTTGGTGAACGCACTGTTTTTTACTTGTTTTTTAGATTAAAAATTCCTTTAAAGTTAAATCTCTTTCTCATTATAAGCCTTAAAACAAAATGTTTTCTTAAGAAAATGTTTGCTTTTTGATATAAAATATTTTATAAATTTTAGCGTTTTTTGCTCCGCTAGATTTTTCGATAAGATTCTTACTAGCTTTTGATTTGAAATTCCTTTAATTTAAATCCCTTTCTCATAATGTATCACAAAATAAAGCATTTTCCAACGAAACTGTTTGTTTTTCCCATGTATACTAATAATTAAAGCGTTTATGATTTCTTTCAAGTTGTTATCACTGCTATACAGTATGCCGGCTTTCCTAAAATTCCAACACAATTTCCTTTTTCTTATTGTTTTTAGGTTTACGAAATTCCCTTGTTTACAATCTCTTTGACACCATCTCTCATACAATTCAAATTAAGAGCACACACAACATACACATACATGTGTAAGTAAATAAGTAGTTGTAATGATTGTTCTTTCTTTGCCATTATGAAAATCGTCTTTAATAAATTGTTAAAAAAAAAAACAACAACTACGTACATATGCTACTTACAGTTAATGTAAACAGAGAGAAACACTTGTTGTTGTTAAGCATGTTTAAAACAATCTGCACTCGTGTAGAAAAAAACAAAAGTACGAGTATTATCTGACAGGCTATATCATGCAAAAACACATAACATATACGAACACGTACGCTCATAATCAGTTTAGAACAAAAATATAAAAAAAATCTTGATAGGCAAGCTTTGGCTAAGCTTTAATTTGTAAACATGTGAATAACTGTTGCAGTATATAATATAAACAAAATGGAGTTAAAAAACTTTAGTACTCACCACTAAACACTACCCACCAATTCCTTCGCTGACTTTTATTCTGGAAAACATACAAAAAAATTTGCATTAAAATAAAACAACAACTACGTTATAGCAGTAAATAAATCGCTAATAAGTAATTACTCACCACTATGTATTTATTTCCAATCCAAGTACACGTCAACTTGATCAAGTAAACCCTCTGCTTTTTTATTTTATTTTTTTCAAACACGCTAAAAATATTTTCTGTAATGAAACAACAATAATCATTGAAGAGTTGTAGGCAATTTCGCAATATTTGAATACTCACCACTACACATATTGTAACACGATTAAGCACGACGAACACCATAAACCACTATTTTCTAAAATAAAGCAAAATCTTCAGTAAAAAGAAAAAGACATCTCCACCTAATACTTATACCCACCTTTTTTGAACGCGATTAAATAGGCCTTTTGATTAAACAAAATACGACACTTTTTGCTGAAAATAAAGCAACAATTTCATTACATAGATCAAGCCAACTACACTCATATATGTACATTAATACTTACCACTATGCATCCGGATGCATCAAAAGTCCGCGCTAAAACAACATAAAAAAAGACCATTTTTACGAACAAAAAAACATTATTTGCTGAAAATAAAGACAACAAATTTATTAAAGAAATGAAGACTTCCACACGTACATACATTAATACTCACCACTATGTATTCGATTGCATTAAAAAGTCGCGTTAAAAGAACATGCACAAACAAGACCAATTTCGCAACGAAAAAAAAAATTTTTTGCTGTAAATAAAACAACAACTATGTACATTAAAGATACGCCGTTATCAAGTACATAGGTATAGATTTATACTCACCACCCGCACTAATTGATTTTATATCGTATTAAACCGTATTAAATAACCGCACAATACATTTATTTATTTTAAACACATACTCGTAAATAATATGATTTTATGCTTTAAATTAATTTAGAAACTTACAAAGATTAATTAAAATATATGTACGCACAACTTCACTAGACAAGCAAACGCAACCGATCCCGAATTCTAACTAATTTTTATACTCACACCTACTCATTTACATGCCTTAAAACCTCCCTGCAAGCAATTTTGTAGTCGACTACGTAAGTAGTGCACTTTAAGTTAACTTTTGTAGATTGACTATAATATAACTACAATTTAATGCAGCACTTCCTTAGAATTTGGTATTCGACTACGAAAATAACACACTTTTAGATAACTCTTTTAGACTAACTATAAGCTAACTGCAATGTTATGCAGAACTCACCCAAATACGAAACGTTTATTTATTATTGAGAGCTTCTTGTTTGTGAGATTTGTTTTCTCTCTGTTCTCTCTTTTACCAGATCAGACTTTTGATGATTTTGTTTTTAGACTAATTATAAACTAACTACAATGTTATGCAGAATTTCCCCATAATTTAAAACGTTTATGCTATTTCTGATAATATTGTTTTTTCAATTGCACCTTTTTCTGAACTATTTTTAGATTAACTAATAGCTAATTGAAATGTTATGCAGAATTTATTCAAAATGAAACCGTTGTTTTTTTATTCTCTATTTTTTACTATTTGAATTCGTTTAAGTGCTATTGTAGCTTCAAAAATTATATAATTTTTATTGTTTAAAATGAGTGGCACAAGTAGAAGAAATTTAAAAAGACTTTTTAAAAAAGAAAAAAATAAATTTTTAAACAAATTAAAAACTAATAATTTAGATAATTTAAATAAATTAAAAAATAATAGTTCAAATCCATTGAAACACCCATTTTTCTCCAAACATACTTTTCTAGATGGAGAAAGTGTTGAAAGCATTAGTGCATCCAACGAACAATTTGACGAAAAAAAGACTTTTAAAGAAAAAATTGGAGATTGGTATTTTAAAAATAGGCCATCTCGCGAGTGTTTCGAAGAACTATTAAAAATATTCGTCGAAGAAAATTTGGATGTGCCTTTAAGTGCTAATTCATTTATTAAACACAAACGTGACAAATTAGAAATAACAAAAGTTTTACCGGGCGTGTATTGCCACTTTGGGATAAGAAAACAAATATTTAGGTGTTTAAGTGACATACTCGATTGCCAAAAAATTATAATTGATTTAAATATAGATGGATTACAATTATTTAGAAGCTCAAGAAGTCAGTTGTGGCCGATTTTGGCAAAAATTGTTAACTGACTTTAAGTTAGTTAAAAATTTGTTAACTTTAAGTTAACTATTATATAACTGTCTTTAAGTTAGTTAAAAATATGTTAACTTTAAATTAACTATTATATAACTGACTTTAAGTTAGTTGAAAAGTTATGCAGAGTCGGACAATTGACTACTGCCAATGACACCACCATGTTAAAATAGTCAGTTGGCCCCATTAAAAATAATCTAAGAGTCAACCACAAGTGGCTGAGAAAAAGTTAACTTATAATGCATTAAAAGTTAGTTGAGTTGCCGGCAGGGCTTTTAAGCTAACCCTTACTCTCTTAATTGCTTTAAAACTCCAACCAACGAGTAATAAAATATACATGCATGCATACATATGTAAATGCACTACATACGTATATGTATGTCAACGCATATTGAATATTACACCCCCCCCCCCCCCACAACAAGCACTTTTCAAACCGTAACATTGATGCTATGATTCTATTTCGTTAAAATAAAACAACAACACCATACATATACGTATGTGTGTATAGTATATACATACCTACAAAAGAGATTACACCTCTAACCTAGGCGTATTCATTCAATAGGTGACCGTATGTCTACAACAAGTACAACAATGCAAAAACAACAGGCATTTTGTTTTTGTAAAAACCGCTTCGATTGTCAGAAACAGCTGACTGAAGAATGACAATAGGAAGAAAAATGAAAAAAAAAGTTGTTAAAGTACACGCGGAATGTCAAAAAGATTAACCCTCAAACCTCCATAGGAAATTGATAAAAGCAATTAAAAAAAATAAATAAATTTTATATTTATTTATTTATTTATTAAAATATATCTTATAAATAAATTTATAAAATATACAAAAGGCGCCGGGTTACTAGACCATATGCGCACATTTAAAGTAGTTACTCTCTTATATACATATATACATTTATATAAAAGGATTAAATTAAAAATAATATGTATTTACAAAAAAAATAATTCTGGAATATTAGACTTAACTAAACATCAGTGATACCATGTTTCCGAAGACTGACTCTGATTGATTGTAAGTTGACACACGTTGTACAATTCAAAATCTCCTCAAGGTGTTCGCCAATTTTAGAAATTGGACATTGAATCAAAATATGTGGAATAGATAAAAAAAAAAACATTACAATGAGAACATTTTTTTGGGTCAGAGATAAATTTTATATATTGAAATTTCTTTTGATTTTTATGTCATGCTTAATTACGCCAAAGTGGGGCAACTATAAATTAAAAAAAAAAATTATTCCATGCATGGCAGATGCAAACGTTATTTGTTATTGCTCATAGTTTAGGCACCTAGTTGGAGAGACCGAAATCTTTTTTTGAGCAATTCATCACTCTCGTCTAAATAAATATAAATATAGTAAATCTAGGTTGTAGTTTAAAAGATATATGTATTTAGTGTTAAAGGCTTAAATATTATTAATCTTCTTGCAAAAATTTAATAAAATTGGCTTTGAAATAGTAATCCTGAAAAATTTCTAGAGTGCGTATCGTTAAGGACACATCCGGTACAAATGAGGGTTTATAAATGAGAAAATAATTATCGAAACAAAACACAAAAAAAACAACAAAATTTTGACAATCGAAACGTTATCAGCTGTTTAGATACTCCCACCTGTTAAATGATTATGCCATGCCTCTAACCATCAATAAATTTTAACTTTAATAGGTACTCATCCTTTAATATTCTTGCTCTCACAAAATTTCTTTAAAAACAAAAACTACATGAAAGAAATACTTGTGTGTTCCTCTCATATTTCTGTTTCATAAAATCCAATAACAACATACAATTCCATAAGCCCTTTATAACAAAGAAAACAAAAACAACACTTTGCCTAATTTTGATGACATAATGACTCTCAGAGTAAAAATAATATTTGTTCACCTCTTGCTCTCAATGCAAGCATAATATTAAGCAAATCAATGTAACTGCAACAACAAATCATAAGAACATGATCTGACATGTTAAATTTGCATTGAAAATAAACAACATATCAAAGAATGCACCAACCACCACACTGCCTACCTTCTCCTAATGCCTTTCATTTATTCCAATCGCTCGCACGAAATATGCTGAATTTTTGGCCTTGAAAAATCATAAGGCTAACAGAATAAAGACGACAACTACCAACGTTTTTTTTAAATGTCCACTTATGTGCAAAAAATCTTCATTTCTTATGCTAATAATTTTCACTAGAAAACTTACCTCATTCTGTTCGCGATGCTTGTAGTTGTTGAAGAAAAATTGTTGTTGTTGTTTCTTTCCTTGGCTTTTTTTTTCTTTGCATTGTTACACCACTGACGCTAACCGAAAATATAACCGGAAATTCATATTTTATTTGCTTAATTTTAAAATTTATGAATTATTGTTTTTATTTACCATTATACTGTCGTAATTAATTAGAATTGTTTATAATTTATTAACAATAATTTATTATTTATCAAAAGAAACAATTTTTTACACAAAATTAACACTTTTACACTGTTCGGCTTTTAATAGAAACTAAAGCAAAAAGGGTGAAAATGAGAGTCTGGAGTGTGGTGTGTTCTTTGATCTGCTTATTCATGTGCGTGTGTTTATTTTCAATGCAGATGTAACCTGTTAGATCATGTTCTTAAGATTTGTTGTTACAATTCCATTGATTTGGAGTAAGTGGTGAACAAATATTATTTTTACTCTGACAGTAATTATGGCGACGTGGTGTGGCAGGGAGTTGTTTTTGTTTCCTTTGTAATAAAGGGTTTTTTGCAATTAAATGTTGTTATTGATTTTCGGAAGAAACACTCACGTATTTTGTTTTTTGTGTGGTGTGGTTTTTGAAGAAAATTTTGGGAGAGCGTGAGTTGTTGTTTTATATTAATGAAAGAGAAGCAAAGCAACAAGTTGATGTATGGAAAAAGTCTTCTGGGCGGTGGTACTCAATATGCGTTGACCTACGTATGAGAATGTTTTTTTTATGCATGCATGTATATTTGCTAAGGTTACAATCTGTTGATTGGTGTTTTCTATGCATTTAAAAGAGAAAGGGTGAATATAAAAGGTTTTAAAGCAATTAAATTCGTAGGGATGAGTATTGAAATTAGTATGAATTCGTGTTCGGTTGTGTTAGCTTGTGTAGTGAAATTGTGCGTATGTTTTAATTAATGTTTGTAAGTTTTAAAATTAAATTAAAGTAAAAAATCAAGTTATTTATGTTTTGAATATAAAGAAATGCATAGTGTTGTGTTTTAAAATTAGTTTTGATTAATATTTGCCGGTATTTAATACGAAATAAAATCAATTATTTTTGTGCGGGTGGTGAGTAAAAATCTATATGTACTTGGATCAAGGCGTCTCTTTATGGAAGTTGTTGTTGCTTTTTTTTTTGCAGAAAAAAGGGTTTTTTTTGTTGTAAAATTCGTCTTGTTTGTGCATGTTCGTTTAACGCGTCTTTTTAAAGCAATCGAATGTAAAGTGGTAAGTATTAATGTGTGTATGGGTAGATGTCTGCATCTCTTTAATAAAGTTGTTGTTTTATTTTCAGTCAGAAGTGTCGCGTTTTGTTTGATGAAAGAGGCCTGTTTAATCGTGTTTATTTTTGTACGCGTTTTTAATGCAATCGAATACATAGTGGTGAGTACTATTGTATGTGTTGATGTCTTCTACTCTTTAATGAAATTGTTGTTTTTATTTTCAGCAAATAGTGTTTTTTTCTTTTTGTTCGTAAATATGGTCTTTTTTATGTTGTTTTAGCGAGGGTTTTTGGTGCATCCGGATGCATAGTGGTAAGTTTTAATGTACGTATGTGCAGTTGGCTTTACCTATGTAATGAAATTGTTGCTTTATTTTCAGCAATAAGTGTCGTGTCTTTAATCAAGAGGCCTATTTAATCGTGTTTATTAGTGGTGAGTATAAGTATTAGAGTGAAGATGTTTTTTTCTTTTTACTGAAGTTTTTGCTTTATTTTAGAAAATAGTGGTTTATGGTGTTCGTCGTGTTTAATCGTGTTATAATAGTAGTGGTGAGTATTCAAATATTATGAAATTACATACCTACATTTCTTCAATGATTGTTGTTGTTTTATTACAGAAAATATTTTTAGCGTGTGTTTAAAAAAAAAAAAAAAAGAAAAAATGTAAAAAGCTTGATCAATGTTACGTGTACTTAGATTGGAAATAAATACATAGTGGTGAGTAATTACTGATTAGCGGTATATTTACTGCAATAATGTTGTTGTTTTATTTTAATGTATATTTTTTGCATGTTTTCAGAATAGGCGAAGGTATTGGTGGATCGTGTTTAGTGGTGAGTACTAAAGTTTTTTAATTCAATTTTGTTTACGTATATTGCAAAGGTACATATATTTATACTGTAACAATTATAAGCATGTTTACAAATTAAAGCTTAGCCAAGGACTTGCTTAATCATATTTTGTTTTGTTTTTTGTTCTAAACTGGCGTTGGAAATCGCTAAAAGATATTTGTGCGTAACTACATAAGCTTGTAGATACCTCATCGTTTGAATCTACATACTAAACTCACCTCATATTTCCGTTAGCCATTTCCCTTTCGCTTACTTCCGTTAGGTATTATGTACTTCGTGAAGGGCTGGTTAGTTTTAATGTTGTCTGATCAGAAATTTTGCATTTGACCGTCCTACCACTGAAGTTTCAATATAACAACTGCAGTCATATGCTGACTGCTTTCGTTTCATTTTATTTCCGAATTTAACATTTCACAGAAAAGCTGGAATGTATTGTAATATGCTTTCCATGGCCATATAAATCTCGAAAAGCAAAATAATATACGCTCTGCTCCAAAATGCCAAAATCTGTGCAGTTATTTTTCCTAAACAGTCATGATCAGTCAATAACTATGTCAAGTTGTGTATTTAGTGGTTTAAAAACCATCTATCCGGCAACGCTGTCAAATATCTTTCACTTGAAAGTTTCCATTTACGGTTGTTGGAGAATCGTTTAGCAATCGAAGAATGCTTAGGAGTAATTGAAACTGATCTCCCGGGGGACTTTGGTGCCGACGTCTGCTCATAATCTTTGAAACCCAGCGTCCATCTTATGTTTGATAATCTCTTTTATTACTTGTGATGTTTTTTATTGTTATTGTTTTTGTTTTTAAATGCTTACTTTTGAGAAGAGCAATAGAATAGAACATTAAAGCTTGGTTTTGTTTAAACATCTTCTCTATTGTTTTTCGTACATACATATGTATTGCAATAGAAAACTTTAAGAACAAACAACAACAAATAAAATAAAAAAATCTTACACTTAAAACCTAGAGAGAGGTCGCTGCACTTTGATGGCATAGCAGCTTGAAAAAAACAACAAAACCCACAAAAACAATAAAAATATATGAGAGCATCAAAAAAAACAAAAAAAAAAAAAAACAACAACTCAGCTGAGAAGTAAGTCAACCGGTATAATAATAAAGCGAAATAAAGATGTTGGATTGCTTACCAACATACCCAGACACACATGGGGAGGCAGGCATATGTGTACACGAAAAAAATGACGAACGTACGAACATAATATGAACTTTTCTAGGCAAACTAAGAGCTTGCTGCTCATTATTAATTGTAAAGTGAGTGGAAGTTGAAAACACACAACCCAATATGAATTGTGTGCAAGTGAATGTACGAATATTTACGAAAAAAGAAAAAAAAATGAATATAAATGAATGATCATTAGAAATAGAAATGAAAATAGTGTTGAAAATATTTTAAATTATAAAGAAAAACGCTTAAATAACAATTGGACCTATCTTATGGTTTATATGGCATAATTTACATTTGGATTTGCACCTCTATTCACATTAACACCAACTTAGGCAATAATTAAAGCCCTTCACAACGTCCTAGATGTAATGTTTGGGTGCCAGGGTAACAGGTTTTCAATGGCAATTTTTTAAACAACAAAAGCTTATTTCTCACTCAGTGATTACGTTAGCAAGGAAAATTGTCGCATATGGGGCTCGGAGAGCTTAGAAATGATTGTGAAAAGCCTTTTCACTCGGGAAAAGTGAACTGTTTAGTGTACATTATGGTCCAGAATTGTTTTTGAATCGTATTTTTTCGTAATTAACTAAGGAAAAACCTTTCCGTCAACTAAGAGCGCTATGGCTTAATTATAAGCAAGCTTTTTTGCCCTGCAATTGAAGATTATGAACTGGACGGTGTGTAATTCCAACATGAGAGTATCACGGGTCATACAACACAACCGCATTTGACTTTTTTGCATAACAACGCTAATAGCCTACCAAGACCGCAATATAAATAGAAAAAAGCGCGTAAAATCCAAAAATCGCTTAAATTAAACCCGCTAAAAAATAGCAGAATCTAAGAAAGAAGAAAATTTTTGAAATTAAACTCAAGTGTTAAAACATAACACTTTCAAGTAACCAAAGTCATGGCTTTAAAAGACAACAAAAAAGTTTCTTCTATTTTTTTTTTTTAAGAAAAAGTGAACGAACTCTATGATTTTCTAAAACATTATAATTTCGTTGATCATCATCAACATAAAACTGATACTTTAAAGATGTTTTATTTTGTTTTGAAAAAAGCGCGTAAAATCCAAAAATCGCTTAAATTAAAAACACTAAAAAATAGCAGAATCTAAGAAAGAAGAAAATTTTTGAAATTAAACTCAAGTGTTAAAACATAACACTTTCAAGTAACCAAAGTCATGGCTTTAAAAGACAACAAAAAAGTTTCTTCTATTTTTTTTTTTTAAGAAAAAGTGAACGAACTCTATGATTTTCTAAAACATTATAATTTCGTTGAT
This sequence comes from Sarcophaga caerulescens, assembly GCA_927399465.1. NCBI lineage: Eukaryota > Metazoa > Arthropoda > Insecta > Diptera > Sarcophagidae > Sarcophaga > Sarcophaga caerulescens. The sequence continues at coordinate 114,589,653 of OV656873.1, read as the reverse complement.
CATCATCAACATAAAACTGATACTTTAAAGATGTTTTATTTTGTTTTGTTTTGTCTATTTTTTCTACTTCTCTTGCTGTTTTATTCTAATTATGGTTTGGGTTTGGGTCGAAAATCATACTCTACAATAACAAAAGTGGTATGAAAACAACTTCCCTCTGGTTTTTAATTACATTTAACAATCTCTAACTAATAATCACATAGTGTATACTTACATATACATATGTATGTACGATTGTATCTAAACAAAACAAAAACAACGACAACAAAAAAGAAACATTGCTTCTGACGTCTTGCTTTGCAGGTGCAAGTCAAGTCAAAATGTTGAGAACGTAAATTAACACTTAAAAAAAAATATCTTTTGTTTACAAGACTTTTTTTATAGCGGTTTTTCTTTTTCTTTTCTAATAGAAAAATTTTATGATTATGGTTTTCATAATGACATGTGTATGGACCGTACATACTTTGTATGAAAAGAATTTTAGCTTAAAAAAAATGTCTTAAGAAATAAAATTTCCGGTGTTGAAACGGAAAATGCGGTTAGCAATTTAGAAAAAAAAGATAAATTGGAAAAGTCTTAAGTATAAATGCAGAATTTTTTGTTTAAATTTAAAACAGAAAAATGTTAACAAGGTCTCTAGATTACAAAAACAAAAACATTTTGTTATTCCTGCATAAAATTGGAACATTTTCGAATTTCGAACATTAAAATTTTAAGTCAAAAAATTTAATTTAATTGAAAAGTATTTAAATACGTCATACAAATTGTAAAAATGACATTTTTGACCAATGTACGAAAATTCGAAATTAAGTTCGAAAAATTTTGATTAACAGCAAACTGCTTCCTAAGGTCTCCAGATTGCAAAACTATAAAGATTTTAATTTTTCTGCATCAAATTTCTTCAATTTCGAATTTCGAACATTAAAATTTTGTTTAAATATTTCTAATTTCAGTCAATAATCATTGAATGTTGCATGTAAATAGCAAATATCGTACTTTTGGCTATTGTTCGAAAATTCGAACTTAAGTTCGAAAACTTTTTAATACCACAAACTATTCCTTTGCAGTCTATTTAACACAAAAACGTAAAAGAAATTATTTTTTTCTATCAACTTCTGCCATATTCAAGTTTAAAACTACAAAATTCGTAGCAACCCCTTCAAATATTTTTTGCTATGACCTTGAGAAACCATTAGATATTTAAAACTATTTATTTAACAAATTCCTTTCATTTAAAGAACATCTGCCTTTTAATAGAAAGCATACGCACAAATTTCAACCCTATTTCCAACAGTTTAAATACACACACAAAAGGCTTAAGAATCTTTTAAGACGCAAAACACCGGATTGACAATAAATTTCCATTCAAAAGACGACAACGACAAGCAAAAAAAAAAACGACTTAAATAAACTGACGTATAAAACGAGTTACCCTACTTATTAACATATTTGAAATTTGAGATATTAAAAATAAAGACTGCTTTTTTAAATTGAACTTAAACGCAAAATGAAATGCGAAAAAACAAAACACAAAATAAAACTTTATCTGGTTTATAAATAATTACAAGCATCATGAGAGTGGAATTTAGAGGAAATAGATGATATTAAACAATGTTTGCAATGAATTGAGAAATAAAAAGTCAGTAAAAATAGCTTTTCGAATCGCTTTAGTACGTTGGTAGTTTTCGAACATAGAAATATTGATCAAAAACTTATAATTTTGCTTGTATAGGATTAAAAATAGTTTATTTAATCAAAAAATCATGTTCTTGGGGTATGTTTGAAAATTCGAACTTAAGTTCGAAAATTTTTTAAACGAATCGAAATCTTTCTTAAGGTTCATAAATAATGAATATATTCTGTTCGGTATTGTAGCATTTTCAGGGAATTTCGAACATGGAAATTATTATCTAGTAAGCAAAATTTTGCTTGCATAAACTATGCAAAAAAATCGTTAATTATATCGAAAAATAAAGTTTTTGAATAATTTCGAAAATTTTTTTACGGCTTTTAATGTTTCTGAACACTTGTAGATAACAAATATATAAACAAAATTTGATAACTCAGCATTTTCGACTCCTTTCGAATTTTCGAACATTCAAATATTAAAGAAAATTACAAAATTCCTAATGGCTTATGTATAAAATCAGTTAAAAGATAGGAAAATCATATTTTTGAACCATGTTCGAAAATTCGAACTTAAGTTCGAAAATTTTCTAAATTCACTAAAATGTTTCTATAGGTCGCCACAGAACAAATATATAGTAATCTCCATTATAATTTAACATTTTCAAGCATATACAAGCTTTCGAACATAAGAAATCATTAATTTTGTTGCATTTTAAATGTTTTCTGTTTGAAAATTCTTACCTAAATATGTCATTGTTTTTTCAAGCTGGGTATTCACGTTGTAAATTGCTTTTAAAACGTGTGTCATGTGCTTTTAAAAATTTTTTTAAGCATACATGCATGTGTCCATACTTAATTATTATGATGCTCATCAAAATAAATAAAAAAACAACGCTCTTCCACACGCTATACTAATTATCTGTACAGAATTTTTGCTCTCAAATTATTTCTACTGCTTTATCAAATGAAATTTTCGAAATAGAATGCATTTTTTTCAAGCGTAATTAAGGAAAACATTTTTATTTTTTTACCAGCATATAATTATAAGCATTTTTCTCACTGATTGTGTACAGCATAATTACGTTTTTTTTTCTAAAAACTTTTACCAGTTAATTTTAAGATTTTTCTTAAAAACTGAACAACAAATTTCGAAATAGAAAAACCATAAAATCAACAGAAAATTCATGATAATGGTGCTCCCATAAGCCGTGTTTACAAATTCTTGTTGAAGTATGTTTTTTTTATTTTTATTACAACAACTTGGTTTGTTAAACAGCTTTTGCAGTAAGAGCAAGCAAAGAAATACAATTAAAACACGTCTGTCTGTCTGTCTGTTTGTCGTTTGCCAGGTCTGTAACAATCATTTTTTGAATGCCAAAGTTAAACCTTAAGTCAGCTCAATACGAGCGCCTGAGCAAGCAAACCAACCAACCAGTGGTCATTTTACAGCCACTTGTTGTTTTTCAATTTCAATTGATGGTGAATGCAGTTTGTTACCGCCATAAAACTCCAGAGAAAAAGGAAAAAAAAACTTGATATACATATGTACGAACAAACTTCAGCTCTTAAGAAATGATTTGGAAAAAACAGCTACAAAATGTTTAATTATGAGTTTCTTAACGAAATGAAAAATCGAAAAAGAGAAAAAATTATTATTCATTTGAAAACAATTTTAATTCTTTAAAGCAGACCACAAAATTTGCATTCTTTGTAAATAGTACCCCCGTTCTAAAAGATGTGGTTGGCCTTGTAAACAATTTAAATAATGCAGATTTTTTTCAGAAATCTTAACTTCACCTTAATAACATAAATAAGATTGTTTAAAAAAAACTAAAATATTTAAAAATTTTACAAAAAATTTAAGTTTTAATTTTATTCGAACTTAAGTTCGAAATTTTTTTAAAAGCTTCAGATAGTTTCTTATGACCTATTGACAATGAATTTACAAAGATTTCCCTCACATTTCATCAATTTCAGGCATTTTCGAATTTTCGAACATAGAAATTTCTATTCCAAAAATAAAATTTTGCTTATAGTAAATCATAAATTATATAGAAAACTTATGTTTTTGGGTTGTGTTCGAAAATTCGAACTTAAGTTCGAAAATTTTTTAAAAGCCTTGAAATGCTTCATAAGGGAAATGAATAACGAATATCTAAAAATTTATATTGTTTGCTAACATTTTCAACGAGTATTTTCGTATTTTGAGTAAAAATATTTAAGAAAATACCATTTTTCGAATTGCAGGGAAAATTCTTGCCAAAAGTTGTGTATTTCGACTTTAATTTTCATGTTGTCAAACACCTGGCATGAAACTTTTATAGGAATGCTGTATGAAACTCTAACAAAGGAACACTTTTAAATACTTTAAAGCATTAGAAAAATCAACCAAACAAAGCTAAAGAATTTGCAAATTTTAAACTGTTTAAATGTAGAGAGGAAGGAAAACCAAAAGAAAAACAACAACAAATAATTCCTTGTGACCGACCACCTGTTTAACATTTGGTCACTGACTGTGTAAACACACTTTAAAGCTTGAACAACCGTTTATTTATGGTTGTTCAATGGCTTAAACCATACCACAGTCAATAAACCTGGCACAAATGTAAATAAAGAAACGTTGAGTGAAAGAATAGAAAAAAAAAAGACCCAACAACAACGACAACAACTGCTTTAAAACCCATTAAAAGAACGTGCCTTTTATTATGAGGGTCATAAACAAACACACATACCGTTTACAGAATAGTTTTCAACGGATTTTAAGGCTGTATATGGGGTTTAGTAGCACAAGGAAATTATTTCTGATTTTTTTTTTTGTCTTTTGCTTGTCTTGTCTTTAACCGATCAAAGATTTGTGGTACTTTAACTATTAAAAAAAAAAGAGTAACAACAACAAAAACAACAAGTTTGACAGGTTTCAACTTTGGTTTGGCATACTTCTTACAACTTTTGCTGGATTTCTTTCCATTTTTTAGGTCACGTTAAAGTTAAACGTAAAAGAAACAACAAAAAACGCATACATTTTAAAGCCTTTTTTCATTCAGTGTGAATTTATAGGGTCACTTAAGTGGCCAAAAAACATGACAACAACAACAAAAGAAACAAACAAAAAAAATAAAAGTGGTAACAAGTTTGTAAGGAAATACCCCATTTGTTACACAAAAGAACTCTTAAAAATTTACACTGGATAACAGAAAAACAGAAATTTTAGAGTGAAATATAGAAAATGGCATGAAAAGACATGATTTTCGAATTTTCCAACATATAAATCTCAAAGAAAAACTTAAAAGTTTACTTGCTATGCTTGGTAAACTGCTTAAAAAGAACAAATTGGTCCATGTTCTTGTTTGAAATCTCTGTAGAATCGCCTTGTTGCGTTAAATATCTAGTTTTTACTGTATTCAGCGAAAGGTTATGTTTTTGGTCTATGTTCGAAAATTCGAACTTAAGTTTAAAAATTTTTCAAACCCTTCAAAATATATGTTGTACCCAGCAGTGTTTTAAAATATAAAAATCCTTGTTTTTTTTCTTGTTTCAACCTATATTCGAATTTTCGAACATGGACATATTAAAGGAAAAATTTAACTTTTTTTGAAATGCTTAGAAAACTACTTAAGTAAGCGAAAAAATATGTTTTTGATCTACATATGTTTGAAAATTCGAACATAAGTTCGAAATTTTTCTAAAGCTGTCAAAATGATTCTATATACCTACAGGGGTTAAAAACATTAAAGTTGTGATGCTATCTTTTGATTGTCTTTAGTTTTTGGCTTTTCGAACTTGAAAAATGTAAGAAACTGTAGATACCTTAAAGGGAAATTAGTTTTTTATTACGTTATAGGTTTTTGAACTTAAAATTTATTTCAACTTTTCATTATTATTTAATGTGTTTTAATTTTGCTTGTGCTGATTACCTAATAATCTATTATATGTGTACATACATATGTAAACAGATATTAATAATCAAAAATCGCGTGCTTTTTATTAACCTTTCTACAAACAAATTGTAACAGACAATAAGTTTTATTTTATTTTTTATAATTAATTTATTTTTTTATGGGGTTTATTATTATATAAAATCGTTGTACATAAAGAAAATCACAAGCGGAAAAATTCACCAAAAAATATTTTTATTTTAAAAGCGGAAATTGTATACAACTTATGTATAAACATAGATAAACTTACCTGCTTATGTATGTTTGTATGTTTTTTTGCAATTTTTTTATTCAATCTTTTTTTTTTCTTTTTGCACGTTGTAAAAGTTTTATAAAGTAACCGTATACTGTAGTTACTTGGACAACTATTACACACAGCCGGGCATAGTTTAGCAGCGCAAAAATCGTTTCAGATCTTTCTTAAAGTTTGTTCGTATATTTTTTCCTTTTATTTTGCTCTCTCTCTCTTTCTTTCTCTCTACACTGTAGCGCGAAATAAAGGAAATTCACTTATTTAAAAACGTAGAAATTAAAAAAAAATTTTTTTTACTTTTTTCCGTTTTTGCAATTTAACACTTATCGGTGTTGTCAACTGATGTTTAACACTTGGCGAGTGATGAGGATGAGGTGGTTGGTTGCTTGGTGATATAAAACTGCAAAACAAAAAACGAAAAAACAAAAAATATTGAAATTTGAGTACGATATATAAAAAACAAGCTTTTTAATTTATCTAAAATCATTCAATTGGAGCCAGTAAAAGATTTTTTAAATAAAAACTTGCAATATTGATATACAAACACCCTATACTCTTGCTAAAGTACATAAAAATTAATAAAATTTTCATTATATTTCAACATTTTATAACATTTATGGTTATGGTTAATTAGAAATAACTATAAAATTCCATATTTTATCAAAAAATTTGATTTTTTGATTATGATCGATAATTCGAACTTAGGTACGAAAATTTTTCAACGCCACCAAAATGTTTCCCAGACCACATAGAAGTCGCATATAGAAAAATTTAAGTCGTATTCCCATATTTTAACCCATTTTCGAATTTTCGAACATAGAAATTCCAAACAAAACTGCAAACTTTCATTTTGAATGAGTATAAAATCTCTCGTTTTCTCAAAAAATTATGTTTTTGGTTCATGTTCGAAAATTCGGACTTAAGTTCGAAAATTTTCTAAAACCGCCAAAATGTTTTTAAGATTCCATAGATATAGCACAAATAAAGATTTAAGCTTTACTTCCACTTTTTAACCAGTTTTGCAATTTTCGAACATAGAAATTTCAAACGAAACTTCAAAATTTTGTATGTAAATGTCATTAAATCGTTTATTTGACCAAAAAATTATGTTTTACAGCGATGTTCGATAATTCGAACTTATGTTTGAATATTTTCTAAGGCCGTCACAGTGTTTCTCCAAGATCAGAAATTGATAAAAATATAAAATCTAAACATATTTTATTATTTTTCAACTCATTTCTGACTTTTCGAAAATAGATATTTATAAGAAATCTTTAAATTTTAATTTTATATGATTATAAAATCGTTTATTTTATCCAAAAATCTTATTATTGAGCCAAAAAAGAAAAACAATTGGAATTAAGTAAAAAACATAAGCTATATGGCTTCCGTTTCCTAATCCCAACAAAGAAATTTTATTTATTCCCTGTATAAATTTTCCCTTCTTTTAAAAACTGATTTTATTTAAAGATAAACAATATAAAAAAATATTGCTTTTTCTTTGTATGAGCAATATGCAATGTGTCTTTGCTTTCTCTCTCCTTATTAAAAAACGAAGGAAATTTATTTGTTCCCTACCGCTCATTTTATAGCAACAATACATAGTATACGGTATTAGGAATTTTATTTATTAAAACAACAACAACAATACAATTTACAACATTGCTGGGTGCCTTTCTCTAATTTGCTATTGCAAATCCAAGTACAAACAAAAACAACAAACATTCGCTCTTCTATTCTTTTAAAAAAATCAAGGCAATTTATTTGTGCCCTGTATTTTCCATTTACTTTGCCTGCCAACCCCTTATTAAGGAAAAAACGCATTTTTTAATTACCTTATTTTCACAAAACACAGAACACCCTTTAACACCACTAAGTTTTTTGTAAGACAAGCCATTCTACTTGATCGAAAATTCATATGAAAAGCATTCAATTACTCTCGTTTTTTTTTTTTTTTTTTTAGTTATTTTCATACGAATTCTTAATCAGCCAAAAACACTTGCTTTTCAAAAACAATTTCTTATACACCTTATTTCACAACACTTTTAACACGCAGATACGCACACACGCACACTTTTTGTTTTAAGACACCATTTTTTTCCTTTCTTCTTTCTTGGGAGCACCCCTCATAAGCTGAAAGAACTTTTTTTCTTTTCAGATTTTCATCGCTTTTTTATTTTTTTCATATAAAACTTATGATTTCTTATGATTTATAAACTCAAATTACTTTCTAAAGAAAAACTTTCATAAAAACAACCGGATTTAACAATAAATTTTTAATTTTCTTTTCTCGACACGAAAATAACATCCGACCTGTTGCACTTTTATGAAAGAAACTAATGGTGTTTTTTTGTTCTACCAAAAAATGTGCATTTTATTTTAAAAAATGCAATTTTGTGTTGTTTCTTAAAAATGTTTCGCCCTCTAAAAGGGTGGTATGTTTTATTCTAAATAATTTGCACTTGCCAATGGTGGAGGGCATTGCATTTTATGCCCTGTATAAATCGAGAGTGCTGATAATGACTTTTGTTTATTTATAGGGCTACCAGATGAAATTTAAAAAAAGTCGCCTGGTATCGTTATCCAATTTTGAAGGAAACATTACATTATTAAAGCTACATGGTCAGTAATATAAAAAAAATTGTATTCAGTGTTAGAACAGTGTTAAAAAATTTTTTTTGGTTATAAAAAACAGCGCTCAAAATATTAAGTCGAAAAATTAGCGATCTGGCAACACCTTTTTCATATTTACATATTTTATTGAAAACAAATCAAAAAATACAACATATTTTTAAATTAAATTCTTAAATATGGATATTGCTGCATCTATTTTATTTGCGAAAATTTAAATAAATCAGTTATTAGATTCATCTTCGTCATCTTTTGAACAAATTGGCATTTCCTTATTCATTTTCTTAATAAGTGGTATACCCTTTTTTAAAATTTGTGTTTTGTTCTTCTCAAATAAAAAATTACATTACAACAGGGTCGGTCAGCAATTTTTTTAATGTACCTTGTAAGAGGGTGACATTTTCTTTGTAGAAAAGAAAACACCATTAATATAAAAAAGCAAAAACACACACATACACTATTAAATAAAATGAAAAATATCCCAAAGAGAAATACCTAAGAATATAAAACCCCCGAAATATATGCATACACCTTACGTGCGCATGAGTAGCAGCATTCACCCAAATTAACATCATGAGATCACACGTACAAAAGTGAAAAGAGAAACAAAGGTCACCTACAGCTGAAAACATTAAAATAAAAACAACAACATGCAACATATGACATCATACAAAACCCTCTCCCATTCGGATATGCATATGGTTGCATTAACGAAATTAAAGGGATATTTTTTGTTCTAAAATAGGAAATTAGGCAATAAAAAGTCGGCATTTTTAGTTTCTTTCATAAAACTGCAACGGGTCGGATCGGATGTTATTTTCGTGCGTTAAAAAGAAAATTAAAAATTTATTCTTAAATCCGGTTGTTTTTATTAAAATTTTGTATTAAAAAGTAATATAAGTTTATAAAATATAAGAAATCATAAGATTTATATAAAAAAAATAAAAGAAAGCGATAAAAATCAAAAAAGAAAAAAGTTCTTTTAGCTTGAAAGGGGTGCTCCCAAGAAAGAGAAAAGAAAAAAATGGTGTCTCAAAAAAAATGTGTGTGCGTGTGCGCGGGTGTTAAAAGTGTTGTGTTGTGAAATAAAAGTGCACAAGAAATTGTTTTTGTACGGCAAGTGATTTTGGCTGATAAAAAATTTGTATGAAAGTGACTCAAAAAAAAATAAGAAGAAATAAAATTCGTGTGTAATTGAGTGCGTCTTCATATTTATTTTTGATCACGAGTAGAATGGCTTGTCTTACAGAAAACTTAGTGGTGTAAAAGGAAGCTGCGTGTGTAGTGTAAATAGGGTGAGTAAAAAATTGAGATTCTTTATTAGCTTAATGTGATGTTTTTGTAACACAGGCTATTTCACTTGCCTGCCTGTTTGCATGGAAAACACAAACAAAAACACTCAATTTTGTTTGTGTTTCCCTTATAAACAGGCAGGCAATTGAAATAGGCTGTGTTACAAAAACATCACATAAGTGTTTTTGTTTTTACTTGAATTTACAATAGAGAATTGAGAGTAAGACACACAGCAATGTTGCGAATTGTGTCGTTGTTGTTGTTTTAGGAAATAAAATTCGTAATACGTTATACATTGTAGTGTGGTGCCGTTACAAATCCTAATTATAAAACCTAAATATAAAATATAAAAAATCCTATTATATTTTATAAATCTTTCTGTAAGTCTGTTTTTCTGTTGGTTTGTTTGTTAGCCAATCACGCCTGAACGCCTGGACCGATTTTCTTGAAATTTGGGATATTGATCGAGCTTTTGTCGGTGCAGGTTATAGGCTATAAATCTTTTCAAAATTTTGACCAAAAGGGGAGAAAAAATGGGACAAAGGGAGAAAAAATGGGTAAAAATTAGTACTTTATGCATAAATGCTGTATTTTATCTGTTTTAAAGGTATTTTTTTACGATTTAGCTTGGTTAAGTTTCCCAAATAGCTATTTTAGGTTGGACCAAAAGGGGTCTAAAAAGGGGGAAAGGGGCGAAAAACGGGCAAATTGAGTGCATTTATATTTAGGACTTTAGAGTATTCAAAAACTGGGTTGTTTGTTAAACCGGTTTCCGAAAAATTTTAAAAATTGCATTTTTTAAGAAACCGGTTTCAAAACTGGTTTCGATAAACCGGTTTTTTATTTATTGTTATTTTTAATGCAAAAATGACCCAATAATAATTTTTTTTTTAATTTAAAGAAAAATTTATACAATTGGGTGTCCCATGGCCACCTTTTTTGTAGAAATATCTCCCAAACGATGCCTGTCTTAAATTTAAAAACATTTTTCATTTTTTAAACTAATCCAAACTACATAACCCGCGCAACGCCGGGTACAATCTGCTAGTATTACATAAAATAAGAAGACAATGCGTTCTTGATACTTATGCGAGACAAATTGATTTGTGGTCAATCACTTCTGAAGAGGAGAAAACTTTTCTTTACCTCTTGAGTATTGGCCATAGGCTTTTAAATGATAAAAAAAAATATAAAAAACTATGGTACCACAATGGATCACACATGACCCGAGAGTGTTTATGCTCTCAGATTGATAGCTCTTTTTTTTTACCTAACTGCCTCCGTACCTTCATTTTAGACCATTTCGTGACTTTTGATTAAAAAAAATGTTTAGGTTGGGTTAGGTTAGAGGACGTGTACTTGTCAACTGTGACAAGTACAGTACCCGGAGGTCGAATTGACCCGTTGTACATCGTCCTAGCTTCTCACACCACTCGTATTGTGTGCGTTAATTCTATACATGAGTGGCGGGACCTACAGTTTAAAGTCGACTCCGAACGACAGATTTTTGAGAAGCTTTTCATGGCAATTTTTACTCTCAGAGTTTTTGCCAGAAATCTGCTGAGAGGAAGTCGCCGAAGAAATATTTTCATATTTTCGTTTTGATGTCTGACCTGGGATTTGAACTCGGGCCTTTCTTCTAATAAGCCAACACACTACCTACTAGACTACGGCGAATTCTTAAAAAAATGTTTAAGAAAGTTTTATTTGCTGCTAATCTTAAATTCATGGAAAATTAGAAGAACGTTTTATGGGTTATAAAATCATTCCAATGCTTGGCCTTAATCAATTATTTTTTCTTTTTTCGAATTAAAATTGTCACTTGTTTATATAAATAAGCACACATGGCTTGGTGTTGCTAACTGTCAAACAAAATCTATCAAATTGACAGACAGAAAAATGTCAAGTTAACACAGATTTCATGCAGCCGAATGACCAATAGACTGTATGTATAAAATTACACTGCGTCTGTCACCAAGAATGTGTTATAAAATGGCTTGAGTACGGAATATTAAAAGACCTTCAAATGATTGTTGTATTCTCTTTATTTTAGCGGGTTTTAAGAACAAATATTTTTACATTTCAAAGCCAATATTTATATTTCCAGTAAATTTTTATTATTTAAGCATAAATAATATAAGCAAACATGGCATACATAATATTTTTTTATTTATTTTCTTTTGCAACTTTGAATTTCAGACCTAATAATAAATAAATTAAACAGAATAATACGTTGAAAAGTAAACACAAACATTTGTAAAAAAAAAATAAACCAAAGAAGCGCTTCAATATGCAATAAAAAAAAATTAAAAATAATTTCTTTTATTGCAAAAACAAACTACAACAACAAAAATAACAAGAAAATTATTTTTTTTTGTAAAGAAATATTAAACCGTTATACTTTTCTACTATAAACAGCTGAAAAATAAATTAAAAAATTCACAAAAAAAAGTAATAAAAAATTATTGCAAATACATCTTTGGGAAAATATAGAAGAGCATGTACAAGTATTAAACAAATATGGAGTGTAAGCAATAATCATGCCGAGTTTTTTTCTTTATTTTTCTGCAGAGTGAAAATAATTTTAAATTTTCTTTTTTTCGTTTTTGTTTTGCCTGATCAAAAAGCAGAAATAAAAGTAAAATTAAATAAAAAAATGGCTATAAACAAATCAATTTCTTTAACAAAAACATGAATTAAAGAAGAAAACATGTTAAAAACTTATTAATTTGCTCAACAATAAACAACAGAAAAATTAATTTCTCATCTACAATGTAACAGAAAACAAAACATTTAAATAATTTTTACATTATTTTACTTGTACGAAGCTTGTGATTAGGTAGCTCTCTCTCTCTAAGGCTAGAAATTAGACCTATTGTGTTACCACTCATCGGCATCCTCACCTGGAGATCAAAGATTGTCTTAAGGAAACCATTTCAACTCCAAAATAAAATTTCCTCTTGCATTAAGGTTAAGTTCCTGCACATTTATTTAGCAAAAGTCAGGTACAGACTTTTTAAGACTCACAGCTCATGCAGAAATGACTTTAGCAAATGCAGGTCAATCGGCATGCCTTCCAATATGGCAGTGATACATGGCCCTACGATTTAAGAAAACAAGACAACCATTCCTTTACCTACTCGAATGAAACTCCCAAATAAATCTTCCTCTTGCATTAAAGTCTAGTTCGTCCACTTTTGCTTAGCAAAAGTCGTTCTCTAACTTCTTTTTAAACCTACTCCTGTAGCAATCAATTTCGGGAACTCGAGTCAATTGGCCTGTCTTCCAATATGGCAGTTACCTGTGAAAACCGCTATAATGCGATACGTGGCCGTACGATTTAAGAAAAGGAGACTACTACTTACTTACTTATTACATCAGTTGACTGCCAATAAAAATGTAAAAATACCAGAGAAATACCTAGTCTAACTATGGAAATTGGATTACTTATGCCCTGTACTTATGCCCTGTCGCCGTAGTCTAGTAAGTAGTGTGTTGCCTTATTAGACGTAGAGCCAGGGTTCGTGCCCCAGGCCAGACATCAAAACAAAATACAAAAAGTATTTATTCGACGATTTCCTCTCAGCAGATTGCTGGCAAAAACTCTGAGAGTAAATAAACTTGCCATGAAAAAGTTTCTCAAAAAATCTGTCGTTCGGAGTCGACTTTAAACTGTAGGTCCCGCCACTTATGTAGAAAATTAACACACACAACATAAGTGGTGTGAGAAACTAGGTCAATAATCCTGACTGAAGGGTTGTAATGACCAATTATGTATGTACATATGTATGTATGCCCTGTAACATGTCCACAGAAGCTCTTGCAATTTCCCTTAATCTCTTTATGTTTTGGAATCCAAATAGGAGTTATTTTAAAAAGCTGAGAAATACTCTTTCATCATGGACCAAATCGGAAGTCTAGGTGCTATTGGCAAGAAATTGGAGAGCAGCCTGACTATCTGAAGAAATTAAAAAATTTTCAGGGCAAAATCTCTTCCCCTACAAGCACTACGACCCTTTCAAAGCAGTCAAGACCTTCACTTCGAACATGCTAAAGTCATCACACAGCCTTTATAAATCCTAAATATGTAAATCCAAACTAAAGGGTCCGCCAAATAACTTTTTTTTTTTGAAAATGCTTTAAAAAAAACTACTGAATATTTTTTCAAATTTCTTTTTTGATTTGAAAGTACAATCCTTCCGGTTAATAATGGAAATTAATTTCATTCAAATGGCTGCCTCGGCTGGCCATGCAGTAGCCTACACGATCGGTCCAATTTTTAAGCACATTATCGATTGTGTGCAGCTGTATTTCACTAATGGCTTCACGAATATTGTCCTTTGAAGCGTCAATTGTCTCTGGCTTGTCGGCGTAACACTTATGTTTGACGGCACCCCACAAATAATAGACCAACGGTGTCAAATCGCAGCTCCGAGGTGACCAAACGATATCAGCTCTGCGGCTGATAATGCGATCTTCAAAAACAGGGCGCAAAACATCGAGTGTAGCTTCGGCTGTGTGGCACGTAGCGCCATCCTGTTGAAACCAAATGTTGCCAATATCCTCCTCTTAAATTTTTGTGAACAAAAATTCGTTCAACATGGCCCGATAACGATCGCAATCGACTGTAACGGCCACTCCTTCCTCATTTTCGAAGAAAAATGGCCCAATTATGTTGTTGTTCAAGCGTATATACAACCATATTCGTTCAGCGGAAGGATAAAACTAATTATCTGTCAAATCAGACATGAGCTAAGTGTTACCATTCACGAAATAAGCACTAGTTGAAAAAAATACGTTAGATGGCGGACCCGATACTAGCATTTTGAAGATATCAAAAACTTGTTCGTCAGGGAACCTCTGAATCATCAGATCATAACTCCTTTGTATACATATCAAAATCAAATCTCCTATTGCGTAAAAAAACTTTATATATTGCCTTGAGACTAGTACATGTATGTTCCATTGCTGGTTTACTAAGTGCTTAAAAACCATTGAAAGAGATTTATACAAATATTTACTCTGTTTTGAGATTTTTAGCGTTTTTTTAATGACATTTTTATTCAATTTTTTAAAAAAATCATAACTCTTTTTACCTTGAGATTAATATGTTACAGCCCTGGATCTCAATTATATGCTAAAGAACGTTTGGTTCTCATTTCAATATTTTTCTAATTTTTATTTTTTTCTTTGTTTATTTAATTTTTGCAAAAGCCATTTGTGTTTAATTAAATTTATAATAAACTTATTGATGTTTTTATTATTATTTTAATAAACAAAAACAAATACAAAAAAATAAAAAAAAAACTAACGTTCACAGTGATTAAAGCATTAAAAATTAAATAAAAAACCAACAAAATTCAACCAGAAGTAGAAAAAATTACAATTTAACGCTTAAATGCATCCATTCATTCAAAAACAAAAAATCATAACAATGACCACACTGCTGGTGCACTTTAGCAGCAGCAGTAATAGTATTACTAGTAGCAGTACAAAAAAAAAACACAAATGCACTTACCCACATTCACACTCATGCATAAGAAAACGGCAACAAGAAAAACAATTAAAAAAACCAACAACAACAAAACATGCCAGTAAAAAATTAAATTGAAAATGAGAAAAAAAAAACACACACACAGAATAACTTGCACTCAGCACAATATGTTTATAATTGTTTAATCAGCTGTTCTAAATAAATGTTTTATTGTTGTTGTTGTTATTATTATTATTATTTTTTATTGAGCAAAGCTTAAATATTAATTTAAAACACAGCAAAACTTAAATTCTTTGATCGTAATCATGCACAAACATACACATACACATGGTAACAAAAAAAGAAGAAATAAAGTTCCAAATCTTAACATAAAAAACCAACAAAAACACAGTCACTATTTACTTATAAAAAAAAAAAACACAGAAAAAATATCCCAAAGAGAAATGCAAAAGAATAGAAAAAAAACCCGAAATATATGCATACACACTACGTACGCATGCGCAACAGCATTCGTCGATACGTCGATAAACATTACGAAATAGATCACATGCACAAAAGGGAAGAGAATAAGCAAACGTCACCTACAATCAGTGTTGCCATAACGGCATTTAAAGTGCAATTCTAGCACTTTTTTTTCGTCTGCTGCACTTTTTTTTAAAAAAAAGATGCTAGATGCTTTTTAGCACTTTTTTGACATTTTCTGTATTTTTTTAGCATTAAATGCGCATTTTTAACATTTTTCCATAAATTTTGCACTTTTTAAAAATGATTAACAATTTAATTTTTTTCCAATGAAATTTGTAAGAAAATTATATTTTTTTTAAATTTTTTAAAACTTCAATGCATTTCTTAAATTTCAAAACTTAACATACAGTTAATTGTATATTTCATTCTCCTTCATATTTCAAATTATTTTTTATTAATGCAATAATAGTCTTTTTTAATTTAAATTTATTTTTAAAATTTATATTTATTTTTGAATGTTTTCAAAAAAGAAAAAAAAAACAAATACAAAAAAATTAATATATTTTTTCTTCAATCAATTCAACTTTTCAAATGTAATAAATACAGAGGTAGTCATAAGTATTTACATAAAAGAGCATTTCTAAGTTTTTCTTAAAAAAGGTCTCAATACTTTTTACTCTCGAAATGATAAACAACCATGCCTTTGAGTCCGCAAACAACCTTTTAACAATAAGTGAATGGATTTTACAGCACGACAATGCCCCTTGTCACAAAGGATGGTTACCTAACACATTCTTAGAGAACGTAAGTCAGGCTGTTCTTCCATGGCCTCCTCAGAGCCCTGACCTAAACGTTATTAAAAATGTTTCGGCTTTCATAAAATATCACAGAACTATATATAAACGTCGAAAACGAGAAGAGGCTATACAAGAAATTAGTGAAATTTGGTCTAAATTGACTCCCGAATTTGCCCAAAACTTAATTAACTCAATTCTAGAAAGATTACAAGCGGCCATTGATTCAAAAGGCGGTATTACAAAGTACTAGTTAAGTTAATTAATAAACTATGTAAAAATAAAAAAGAAATAATTAAAGTAAAGATTGCGACCGGACTTAAGTCTTTTGAAAAGAATAAAATGTGTGTAAATAATTTTGACAACTTATAAGCATATGGTTATTTGTTTTTTATTTAGTACTAAGAACCGTTATCTTTTCCAATTTTATTTTATTTACTTCTGCATATTCCAGGCTAGGCAATAGTTAAAAATTTTTTCCAAAATTTACTTCTAGTTAAAAGTACTGAGACCTTTTTTAAGAAAAACGTAAAAATGCTCTTTTGTGTAAATACTTATGACTACTTCTGTATGTTTTGAAAATAAATAATTTTTTATTCCATATACTTCTTTAAATCAAACTAAATTCATATTTATTAAACCAAGATAAGGATTTTTTTTAATTTTCGAATAATTTTAATAAAATTTAACCTAAATTAGGAAAAAATTTATGATGAAAAACGTTGTTCATTTTTTGGTTTTTTTTAATGACCGGTTCTAAAGTTTTGGCACTTTTTTATTCAGGATTGCACTTTTTTGACAAACTTTTTGCACTTTTTCCAAACCGGCTTCTGGCAACACTGCCTACAATTAAAAGCACTAAAATAAAAACAACAACATACAACATATGAAATCATACAAAACCCTCTCCCATTCGGACATGCATTAACGAAATTAAAGGGATATTTTTTGTTCTAAAATAGGAAATTAGTCAATCAAAAGGCGACATTTTTTAGTTTCTTTCATAAAAGTGCAACAGGTTGGATGTTGCTTTCGTGCGTTAAAAAGAAAATTAAAAATTTATTATTTAATTCGGTTGTTTTTATCAAAGTTTTGTGTTAAAAAGTAATATAAGTTTATAAAATATATGAAATCATAAGTTTTCTATGAAAAAAATAAAAGAAAGCCATGAAAATCAAAAAAGAAAAAAGTTCATTAAGCTTGTAAAAGGGGTGCTCCCGAGAAAAAGAAAAGAAAAAATGGTGTCCCCAAAAAAAGTGTGTGTGTGTGTGTGCGTGTTAAAAGTGTTGTGAAATAAAATGTGCATAAGAAATTGTTTTTGTACGGCAAGTGATTTTGGTCAATTGGAAATTTGTATGAAAGTGACTCAAAAAAAAAAATCAAATGCGTGTGTAATTGAGTGCTTTTTCATATGAATTTGCGATCAAGTAGAATTGCTTGCCTTACAAAAAACTCAGTGGTGTAAAAGGGAGTTCGGTGTGTAGTGTAAATAGGGTGAGTAAAAAATTGCGATTCTTTATTAGCTTAAGTGGGTAAAAAAAGAAATAATGAATACAGGGAATAAATAAATTTCTTTGATTTAGTTTTAAAGAATAGAGGAGCGAATATAATGTAGCGAATTGGTTTGTTGTTGTTTTAATAAATAAAATTCGTAATACGGCGGTATACAATGTAGTGTGGTGTTGTTATAAAACTTGCGATAGAAAAATATTTAGAGAACAAATAAATTTCCTTTGTTCAGACTCTAAAGTTTAGAGTCAAAAAAGGTAGAAAGGAGCGAGAGTGTTAATTGGATTTTTTTTACATGTTTTATTATAAAAAAAATTAGAGAACTTTTTGCTTTTCTGGGCGATTATATGTACGATTATATAGACTGGGAAAAAGTTATTTACGGTAGAAAAAAAAATTTCCTTCTTTTTTTGTTAAGGAGAATAGAAAGGGAAGACACATTACATAGATTTGCAATAGGAAAAATTGTGATAACAACAAAGAGAGAGGGTGCAATATTTTCTCTTGTATTGCTGATCCTTAAATATAATTGGTTTTAAAAAGGGAATATTTTTATTCCCTTATTTGTTGTGTTTGGACAAGAAATTTATACAGGGAATAAATAAAATTCCTTTTTTGTATTAAACAGTGTCGGAAACGGAAGACTTATCTGATGTTTTTATTTGGATTTTTAAGGCGAAAAGAGGAAAGCAATTTTTAAAATTTTGTTGTTGTTTTTTTCGTTAATAAAATTGTGTTTAAAAAGGGTAAAGCACTGATTAAAGAAAAGGGAAATATTCTTAAGCCCTTGTTTATAGTGTTGTTTAGTAAAGAAGGAATGAAAGTTATAGAGGGAATAATTAAATTTCTTTTGTGTTGTGTTAAAAAGAGAAAGAGCGCTAACTTTAAGGGTGAATAGCAGACTGGAAAATTATTTTTTAATTGTAATTGTCACATAGAGGAAGTAAAGTTTTGCATTTTTTTACCTTCGGGAACGAAGGCAGTTTTTGTTTTACTTTAACAACTCAAGGAAATTAAAGGAGAAAGTAATTTAAGGCAGCAAGAGAAGCCCTATTTGATTCTTTGTTATGTTGTGTAAAAGAGAAGAGAGAATAAAATGAGAGTGAGTAGTCGTGTTTTTTTTTAGTTTACCGTTGTTGTTTTCATAAATTGATTGTTCATTGAGGGATACTCGTATTTAAGTGCTTCAAATTCACCATACTTTGATGTTGTTGTTGTTTCTATATTAGAAGAGTGTGTACAACTGTTGTTTGTAATATTCACAGTTAAACGAAGGCAGAAGAGTACACGTTAGGAAAATATATATTTTTTTAATCATAAAGAGAGCAGGATTAGTGTCAATATTTTTTGTGTTCTTTTTTGTTTTTGCAAAAAAAGGAGAGTAACGGATTTCTTTGTTTTCTTGCTTTAATTTCGGAACAATAGAGCCAGAGATCAGGAGAGAGTATTGATTTGATTTTATCATAGTTCTGCAACAAGAAAGGCAGCAGTAATGTTTTATAGTAATAAAAGAAAGCATTTGTAGGGACATTTCCCGCCAATGTATAAGAAAGCAAAAGTGCTGAGTTTTATTTTATTATTGTTTTGTGATGACAAAAGGCAGTCCAAAAGTAAAGTCAGAGTCGATTTAAAATGTTTTTGTTATTGTTTTCACTTATAAGGCGAAAATTATTAGAAGAAGGATGGAAACAAAGGAGAGAATAGTTATTTCATGTTGTTGTTGTTGTTTTATAATTATTTGAGAAAGAGAAGGAATAGGTACAACGACAGCAGTTTTTAGACAATTTTATTGTTCTTTAAATATGTAGCTATAGAGTTATGCACAGTAAAGGCAAAAAGTCTTTATACAAAATAAGTTTTTAAGTAAATTTTGATGCTTTTATGCTTTAGCTAAGTAAGGTTTCTGGTTTTTGATTGAATTTTATATGGGTCGGCACCAATAAATAAGATCTGAAGGCTGATAGTTTGGGTCTGGGGTAGAAATATCGCGGGGCTTTGTGCATCCTGCTAGCAAAGGTCAAGTGTGATGCATCTTTAGCGTGTAAATAATTTCACTACTGTTTTCTTAGTTACTGTATAGACTCCATAAATTTAGCTTTTCTGTACTCGTAGTAGAATAGCAAAATATGATGGAAATGTTGAGAATTTTCACTCATTTTTTAACGCAAATAACTTTTCAAAGAATAACGTGATTTAATAAACCTTCAAACAAAGTAAAGCTTAAAATTTCTAATTTCAAGCATGCTATAGTATCGCCTAATGCAAGTAATAATACCAAAGATATTACGTTTTAAAGCCATATACCGAGAATGTTTAACCAAAATTTGTTCAGAACCCAGTAGAAAAGAATTTGCCGATAAGAAAATTAAAGGCAAGGTTTTTTTGTATAAAATAAAATTTCTTCAAATATTTTTATCTTTAAAATAGATTCACCTTTTACCTTAGAAGAATAATTAATCCTTTAATCCTTTTTTAAACAAATTAAGTTATTCCAGAGGTTTTTTCTTTACTTTAAAAATTTCAAATATTTCTTCTTTTTTTTTCTTTCTTTTTTTTTTCTTGTTACAAAACTTCACTGTTATTTCTTTTTAATTTTTTTTTAAATTTTTTGTTTTTAAGATTTTTGTTTTACCACTTAAATTTTCATATTTTTAAAAATAATTTTCTTTTTTCCAAATTTTTCCTTTTTTCTTCAAAAGATGGAAAAATAAAAATATCACACGCATTTCAATCAAAAGCAACAAATATTTTATAATAAACACCAATAACAACAATAAAAAAAATTTAAAAAAAGAGGGGAGAAAAACAATAAACCGTAACGAACGTCAAAACAAAAGCGTCTTTTCCCTATACGAACCGTACGTTTTGAAACTCGTTTTAAAACTAAATTCACAAACAGCTTAAGCAACACCATTGTTTTACAATTTTTTCTTTCTTTCTACTTGCTCTACCGAGTGTTGAATTTCATTTGTTTTGCTTACCCACACCGATGCATTTATTAACAGTTACTTAAAACACAGTAAAGCTAAACAGGCAAACAAATTCATAACAGCTGTAAACTTATGTAAACATCAGTTAAGATTTTCTGTGTGAGCACTGTTAACTACCAGTTCAATGTTAATAACATTCAACATTCGTATACTCACCTCCCTGGTGTCTTGTTTTATGAAAAATGTAAAGCAGATTAAACTGTTGCACAGTTTTAGAGAAAGAAAGAGAGAGAAGTTGTCAGGCAGAATTCGATGACCGTAAATGTGTGCAGGGCTGGTTATTATGATTTAATGTGGAGATTAGTGCAATGAAAACATAATTTAAAGTTTGAAAAAAGTTTGTGTTACGATTTACGGAAGAAAATGAACTCAATTTAAAAGAAATTTCGAAATTAAATTCAAAATTGTATTAAAAAAAACTTAAAACTTTAAATTAAAAAATTAAAAAAATTGAAAAAAAAGAAAAAAAAAAACGAGTAAATATTGGGCTTTCGCTGGTTCGATTTGAAGATGCAACTCAATGTGGCTAAACGTCACTAAGGAGTCAACGAAGTCATGAAAGGAATTGAGAAACGCCAGCACATAAGCAGTATGGACATTACTAAGGAGCTAAGCATTCATCACCAAACAGTTTTGTCTTTAAGTCCAGAAATTGCTCTTTACCAGCTCTGTAGGAGAGATTTCTTAAGGAGAAATCTATTTAAAGGGTTCTCTTTTTTAGCATTGAAAAGAGCTTATCAAACTGAGAGCGTAAAAACGGTTACTTATGTTCATACCTAGCAAACAATTTGATTACGCTTTATTTTAATTTGTTTTATCGATTTTATTTTTATTTGTATTTTTTTATAATTAATAAAATTGTTTTTTTAATATGAATTTTTTGTTTGTTTTTCTTATAATACTATTATAATTAAATATGATTTAATTTGTTTATTTATAATATTAATATTTATTATATTAATACTAAAATATTCTCATAGAGATAATTGCAAAATTTTTTAATGTTTTTCGTTTGTTTGGATTTTTAAGCTTAAAGATGAAAATGTGTGGTTTTTTAATTTAATTTAATTTTATTTTATATTTGAAAAAATTGTTTTTTCGTGTAATTTTATAATAAAAATATTTTTTTTTAAACTCTAAATTACTTATGAGACTAATTATTGAAAAAAAGTTATTTTTTTTATTAATTATTTAAACAAATGTCGTAGGTTTTGTTTTAAATTTAAATTTTTTTATTTGCAAATTATTTATGGTGGTGATTGAGAAAATTTAATATTTTCTACTCCTATTTTTTTGTTTTAATTGTTTAATTTTATTTTATAAAATATGTAATTTAATTTATAATAATTAAATTTTTTCAAATTTTTATTTTTGCCACAGTTATTATTTTTTTTTGTAATTAATAAAGTAAATTATTGATTTTCTGTTCATATTTTTAATAATTCATAATTTCATAATTTGGACAATAATTTTTTTTTTTTTTTGTATTTTGTTTTTTCTTTCTTTTCTCACTAAGGCATTTATTTTGTTTTTTCCTTTTTTAAATTTAAAATTGTTTTTGAAATTTTGATTTTCTTAAATTCTTATTCAAAATAAAACTGTTTCCATATTGATTTAATTTTTTTAACTTTTTATTTTGTTTTAAGAAAGAAAGTGTTATGGCAGGAAATTTTTGTTGTTCAAGTCTATTTATGGTGCAATTAAAAAATATTTTTTAAAATTTATTTTTTTTGTTAAGCTTTATATTTGTTATTTATTTTCAAGCTAATTTCTGATCAGAAATTAAATAAAAAAACTTTCTAATTTTATTTCTGAGACAATTTTGGTGAGATTAAAATGCCTGAAAGAATTTTCTTTTTAAACTAGTGTTTATAGCACCTTTAAAATGATGTAAATTTAGTTAAATTATGTGTTTGCTACTAGTATTCTGGAAAATGTGGTTTAAAAAATAAGGCTTAATATCTTTAACTTCCTATTAATTCAAAAATCATGCTTAGGGAAGTTAATATTTGTTTTTCACTTAAGAAAATTATTTTTACATCCAAATTTTGAACAAAAGACTCATTGGTACATGTGTTAGGTGAATATGTCCGTAGTAAATTGAATTGAGTGAAACAACACAGATATGGGAAGTTTAAATAGCAATGAAATTGGTACCAAGGTTACGTTAGGTTAGGTTAGAGGACGTGTATTTGTCAACTGTGACCAGTACAATACCCGGAAATCTA
The DNA here is from genome assembly GCA_927399465.1 of Sarcophaga caerulescens. Classification (NCBI taxonomy): domain Eukaryota; kingdom Metazoa; phylum Arthropoda; class Insecta; order Diptera; family Sarcophagidae; genus Sarcophaga; species Sarcophaga caerulescens. Next base: position 114,566,432 of record OV656873.1, on the reverse strand, counting down.
CTGAGAGGAAGTCGCCGAAGAAATAGATTCATATTTTCATTTTGATGTCTGACCTGGGATTTGAACTCGGGCCTTTCGTCTAATAACCCAACACACTACCTACTAGACTACGGCGACTACTAAAAAAAAAAAATAAAAATTGGTATCAAAATTTTATGAAAAATTTAATAATTGTTACAAAAATAATTAAAATTTCATTAAAAGTTTATATTTTTTTAATAAAAAAATTAATGATTAATGAAAAAACAACAAAATTATAGGAAAAAAAAATTGTGTTGAAGTTGATTTTTTCTTCAATAATAATTTTTTTAATTATAATTTATTTTTTTATACATTCATTTGTAAAAAATGAAATCAAATAGTTTTTTAAATTAAACAACCTTAATATAAAATTACAAATTAAATTTTTATGTAATAAAAGTTTAAAGAAATAAAAATTTATTTGAAACATATTAATATTTTCTTTGTTTACTAAAAAAATAATTTTCTAAATAATAATTTGAGGTAAAAATATTTTTAACAAATAAATAGTTTTCGGTAAAAAATAAAATAAAAATAAATATTTGACGAAAACTATTTATTTGCTAAGAATGTTTTTAATTAAAATTATTATTTTGAAAATTAAGTTTTTTTTTTAGTAAAAAATAAATAAATTTTAAATAAATATTAGTTCTTTTAAATTTTTTTTAATAAAAATTTAAATTGTTATTTAAAAAATATTTACTTTCTTTTTAATTAAATCTTTATACATATTTGAAACATCAGATATTTTTATTAAAAACAAATAAAATTAAAAGAAAAAAATAATATATTTTAAAAGAAAATATTAAGTATAAATATAAATATAATAATAAAAAATTAATTTACTTAATTAATTTCATCATATTTAGGCCTTCATTTCATTGTTTATTTTTTTTTTATATTTAAATTAGATTGTATTAAAGCCTATAAATTATTTAATTCATTCAAATATATTTCAATTTAGATTATCTAGAATTTTTAGTACTTAAACTTACTAAAATTTTTAAAAAAATTTTATAGAAAATCTACTAAAAACTTATAATTTTTTATAGTTTTTTGCCTAAAAATTAAATATTAATTGAGAATTATTACAAACCACAGTGATTTATTGCTACAAAAAGTCTATTTTTACTAAAATTGTACTAAATTCACTAGGCCCCTTTAAATTTATTTGAATTTTTTCTATTTATACTAAAATAGTTCAAGAATATCCAAGAGTTACATAAATTTTAATAGTTTAGTAACTATACTCTGAAATGGTAAATCCTAAATTCAATGAAATGTACTAAAATTTAATTTAATTTTAAAACTAATATATAATATTTAACACCTTATAGAATCAATTCTTATCCGTTATTTTAATTTAAAAAAAAAAAATTTATAAAAATTTTTAATTAATTTTTTTTTTTGCAAATTAAATCATGTATACTAAAAATAGATATCAGCAAGGATAAGTGTACTAAAAAATGTTGTTAAAAAATTCCATTAAAAATTGTTTTAAAACATTTTGTACTAAAAAATGTAGTTACAAACATAAGTTATTGTTCTAAAAAGTTCTGTGCTAAAAAATTTTATTCCAAAAAATTTGTGTAAAATTTGGTACGAAAGGCTTTGTACCAAAAAATTTATTTTTTAAATGAAAAATTTAATACTTTGAATTTAAAGCAAACAAATTTGGCATGAAACTGTTTGTGTTAAAATCTTAATACCAAATAATTTAAGTACAAATTTTTGTAAAAGTTTTTAGTACGCGAAGATTTTTTTCTAACATTTTTATTAATTTTTTAAACAGTTTAATTAAAAATTTTGTTTAGAAAATTTCTAGTACTGAATTCAACAGTTTTTATAAAAAGATTTGTAAACATTTTTGGTACACAAAAATTTTCTTATTCTGTTTTCCAGCTGTTTTAGTACTAATAGTTTAGAGATGTTTTAGTAATAAACTATTTACTATAATTTTTTTCGAGATACATAGCATATAAAATGTAAGATTAATGAGTGCTAGAAATTTTTCACAAAAATTTTTGTGCTAAAAAATTTGTACTAAAATGATTTCTGTACTAAAATTTTACAATTTTTTTAGTACAAACATTTTTGCAATTTTTTGGTATATTAGTTTTAGTACACGTTTTTCTTCACATTTTTAAATTTAAATATGTTAGTGCTTAAACTTTTAGTACACAACTTTTACTACAATTATGGTACAACAATTTTAGTACTAAAGATTTTTTATGAAAAAATTATGAAACAAAATTTTTTGGTACTAAAAATGTTTTGTAATAAAAAATTTTAGTATTTAAAACTATTAGTACAAAGTATTTTCTTTTGAATATACATATGTATATAGTACATACATATTTAATACATCGTTTTTACCCTATAGATTTTCATACTAAAACTTTTTTAAATACAAAATTTGTTGTACTAACTTTTTAGTACAAATTTTTTTCTAAATTTTTACTTTAGTATTCAAATTATATACTTATTATTCGTACTTGAAAGTAAAGTATCGAACAAGTTTTGTACCAAAAACTTAAAAGTTTAATATTTTCACTTCCCAAGGAGTTATCTTTAGTTAATCTTGGTTTCATTATCAATTGAGTTGAATCTTTATCAAAGATTTCTAATCTTTAAAGAATCTCTTCGTTTTCGTATTTGGTTTCATTTCCTCTTTGAACGTTTTTCAAATATTTTTTAAGAGGACGAGTGCACTTCTCTTTATTTTCATTATAATTTAATTGACAGCATAATTCGGTTTTTTTTTTTTGGTTTTTTCTTGGTTTAAAGCTTTTAGAGGACGTGTTACGATAATTTCAAAATTCCAATAAAATATTCTGCTTAACACTAGGGACCACAAAAATCAGTTCAATTTATCAACTAATTTTAGCGTTTTTTTGTTTCTTTTAATTTTCCTACAACTACTGCCTACTGCCACAAAAAAACCTGGCAGTGACTCTCAACATTTGCTACCACAAGAACGTACTACTTAAACTGTTTAAACTAACTAATCGATTACAAAACAAAAGACAAATTGGTACTTAAAACTGGACTTCATCACATTTATACAATAATGGCGTGAGAAAAAGTGCTCTAAAATCCGGGGAGCGTAAAGCTGTTTAGGATGCTACCAATTCTGAAACAGAATTTGAGCGACGCCGTTTGGTTATTTGTTTCCATAAACGACGATTGAGAGAGGGTTTGTCCTGAAAGAAAAGTGTTAACAGTTAGAATAGAAGAAATTACGAGTATAAGAGTTCGTTTGTTTGTAAAAACTTACATTGTCTTTACGCGGTGACATGGGTATTTGCTTGTGCTGCGGTGTACTACTGGCATTGGAGTCATTAAGCGAGGTTTGTGAGTTATTGGCTGTAGAGGGATTTTCCGAATTGCGTCGTTTAATAAAATTTATTCTGAAACCCAAGACAATAAGCGTTTTAATTGTGGCTTAAAGTAGTTGCAAAACACTTACAATTTATTAGCCTTGCCGGCTTCCATTAAAGCCGTCTCATCTCTACCGATTTTACGCTGTCTCTGTCCTTTTTTAGGCGTATGCGGCATATGCATTTCATCAGTCACAGCGCCCATCGAAGTAGTACTCGTCGTCCTCGTCAGAGGATTGTTGTTGTAGAAATTGTTGCTCTTCATCGTCGTTGTCGACATTGTCGTCGTCGTCATCATCGTCTTGACTTGTGAGCCACTCCTCAATTGAGACATGCAGTATATCTTCTCGCGTCTCGCTAAGATCTCCAGATCGCTTAATTTGCTGTCGCCGCTGTTGTAGCTGATATTTTTGCTGTTGCTTACGACGCTGACGTTCTCGTCTCTGTTGTGACCCACAGATACAGAACTGCTCCATGTATTTCGATTTGGCTGCAGGTGTTGTGGAACGCCGGCGACACGAGCCGAACCAACGAAGGGCATTGACGATACTGTTGTTGGATTGGCGGCGGTGTTGTAGTTGCGGCTGGTGCTGGTGCCCGAAGTGATGTCGTTGTTGAGTAGTTGTGGTGTTGGTCGCGGACGTCGATTCACTGTGGGCGTATCCATCTTCGAGTTTCGCTGTTGAGAGAACGATATGACAGCCTCTTTTGGCTGTACGCGATTCGTGGCTGAGCGATTTAATAAATCTCGACCCGTCCGTCGTTGAAAGGTGGAGAGGTCGTGCCTGCAGAGAGGGCGATAAATAGTAAGAATCGTTTTCTTTTGTTTTAAGGCTTGTAACTTACCCCAGAATAGTTGTTAGATCGGGTCCAGGATCGTAGCTTATCAAATCTTCGTCGCCCATTATATCGTGATTGAGTGCCAAACGCATCTCCAGGCGAGGACTTAAGCCCGAGCCAGCTCCGCCGGGCGGTGCACAAGCCGATTTGGAATCTTTGTCGGTAACGTGTGTCTGTTCGGTCTGGTCCTTGCGTTTGGATAACATCCGTCGTAGCTCCTTCTCCTTGTTGTTCTCCTGCTGCTGTTCCAGATGCTGCTGCTGTTGGTCCTTCTCCTTCATCGTCGAAACTATTGTTGATGATTTGTAGCGCAGGTTTATGTTGCTGCTGTTGTCGACTTGTGCCGCCGACCCCAAGAGCGAAGTCTCGATTATTGTTGACGAGGGTCGTGTTTTCATGGAGTAACAGTCGTTTATTATTGGGCTTTTGCTGGAGTTTGCTGGGGCCGAATATCTTCTTATACTGTAAACATCCTCTAAAGGTTGAGGTATTTTCGTCATAGCCGTCATTGTCATTGTCGTAGTCGCCGTCGTTGTGCTCGTTATAGTTGTCATCGTTGTCGTTAAGCAAGGCAGAGCGCTGGTATTTTGTGGCATTTTGGCGTTGCAAACGTCGGGGACGTCTGTAGCAGCCAGCACCGAGAAGCCATCGTCAGCAAAAACGCCAGATTTTTGAGGAGGTGTGACCTATTAAAAGGTTATTAGGAGAGACAGTTTGAATAGGAACTTTTGATGATGGAGAGGGGAAACTTTACCTTTTCTGAGCTTTTTTGTGTAGCTGTTGAGGTCTTTAGATTTGTTTGAGTCAATAAGAGACGGCGTGGCGGCGGTGGAGGTGGTATAAATTTCGCTGGTCGTGGCAAGGTTTTGACTGCTGTCTTCGGTAAAACCTCTTTGTTCAACTGCTGATCCACAGGCTTCGCCTGTTGCGCCTCCACCGCTTGCTGAATGTTGTTGTTGCTGCTGCTGCTGCCAACGTCTTTGTCTTTCACGATAGTGTCGTTCACGCTGCTGGTTATTGTAGATGCCGTGCAAAGAACCCGAGTCGTTGTTGTCTGTGTCGGTGTGCAGACTGTTGAGTCCATCGTAGAACAGATCGTTGCTGATGTGGTCGTTTTGCTGCAGAAGTTGGGCAATGTCTTGGCTGTCGGGACTGGAGGAGTGGTAATTTTGGGCTGATCCAGTAGGTACTCGCAAGATGAGGCCTTCAATACTGCGGCTGGCAGTAGTACTGGCTGTTTTAGCGGCCTCGGACCCACTGTGGTTGTTGGTAAATTCGTTGGTAGTCTCTCCTCCGTCGAGGTCTGATCCTCCTCGTCCTCCTCGTCGTAATCCGCTGTATTCACTTGCTCCTCCTCCTCCTCCTCCTCCCCCTCCTCCTCCTGCTCCTCGCTGGAACTTCCAGCTACCGAATCCTCTAAATAGTGGCCATTTGTCGTTGTTTCCCCCTACCAATTGTTGGGAATAGAATTCAACTAATCAATTCTGGTTTATGGCTATACTATAAACGTCTTTGAGATTGCCACCTATTTTGTTTTTTATTTTTCAATTTGATTTTGTGGTTTAACTGAGTAGAGTATGTGTATGTGTAAAGTGTGTGTGTTGAATATCTGTCTGTCGTCTAAGTAAAGCATTATAAGCTGTTTGTTTATTTAAAAGAGAATATTTTCTAAAGCATATATATAGGCTTTAGAGCATGCTCCTTAGAATTAAAGCATACTTTTAGGCATCAAATGTTTAATCAAGTGCTTTTAATGTGTATTAGTTTGCAATATTGAACGTTTTGCTATAGTTTAACTAATTTCACTACAACTTTCTAATAACAAAACCGTTAAATGAATGACATTTTGAGTGACAGTTAAGTGGCACACGCACATATATTTAAAAAGACAAAACACACACAGTAGTTTCGAAAAAAAAAAAAACAAAATGAAATCAAAATTTGAAAAACATGATTTTAAAATGAAGTCGTGTAATCATGAATTGAGTTGCATTTGATGTTGATTGTTAAAAACACAATGAAAACCACATCGCGTTGCATTAGATGAGAATGACAAAAATGACACAAAAAAAGAAAAATGAGTAATTAAAACAAAAATTGTTTAAAAATGATGACAGTAGTGCATGCATTTCTTATATTTTCCATAGATGACCCACCTTTTTTAATTCTTCACTTTCCTGTTGCGTTTTTTCCTCATCACTTTCCGTCTCCTCCTCAAATAAAGGCTCCAAGCGTCGTCTAGTTTTTTTGTTTTTGTTATTAACAATTTTTATTTTAAAATAATTTTGTTTTTTACACAATATATTGAGTGTTGATTTGATTTGATGATGATGTTATGATGTTCATGATGGATGTAATGATGAAATTTACAATAAAAATAAAAACAAAAATTTACCATGAAAAAAAGTTCAATTTACTTTAACTAAGACTAGGTATAAATACTTTTGTTACGATACTGTTTAGATATTTTTAATTTAAATGAATAAAATCTAAAATTGTGTAAAACTATATGAATTCGAGGTTGGGTTACACACTAAATATCGTGAGAATGAAAGTTGTCATCGTTAGTACTACTGCCAAAAAGACAACACCTATAAGGCCTGTTTAAGCCTGCATTATACAACTCTTACGGTAATCATGACCCTGACATGAGCAGGTTCATGCATATGGTAGGGTCATGTTTGTTCCTCGTTTTCAATTCCAAGCGTGTATATGAACGTCGACTACGTCACTGAGTTCTAGATTGTGTTTGTTTGTGTTGCAGGTATACCATACTAGAATCACCCTATATTATACATTCATAGAGGTATCCTTGGCCACAGTTAAGCAGGATATTAGGGAAAAATCGTTACCATCCGTTAAAGAATACTAGAAACCTCATTCCTCCCATTTAGTGCAAGAATAATGGAACCCTATACTTGACTTTACATTGCCTAATAGTATGGCATGCCTGTTAGATAGGTGCCCACCATTACGTTGCACGGAAGTTTAAAGCACTTGGAGACCCTGTGTCCCATTATTAAAAAATCTGAAAATTCCCCAGTCCAATTAAGAACCAGCCAGTGTCCCTGGAAAATAACGCTATATGCAGGAGAGACACATTTCCAAGGCAGATCGTTTCTGAAAACGAAATACACCGAAGTGTATTAGTCCAGCTTCTAATGGAGCAGAACGTTCACACAGAAATTGCCGGATTATCCTTCCTCCAATAGCTTCTGCAATATAATATATTTTGGATAACTTATACGCTCAGGTGTAAGTCTGCTCAAACAGTACCCATTAATTATATCCGTATTGTACCGGATTGATTTTCAACGGCAATATAAGAATTCTGGTTCCTTTCCCTTTGGGGCAGGTGCCTACATCATGAATATACTACAAGTGCTTGTCGCCATCTGCGTAACGCTCTACTCTCGAAGATAACTCTAAATCGATGTGTCTATCTCTCGTAGTCCTAACGTATCCTTAACAATATTTGCTAGGCTTCGAACCTAGCACCATCTTCCCGTTCTGCAAGTAACCCATCTGAATTTAATTTTTCTCATTGCCATCTATTAAGTTTAGCAGTGAAACTAAAATGTGATAAATGTTCCATTACGTTAGAGCACACCGGGGAATCGCACCCTTTTAGTGTGATTGATATTATCAATACGTTTTCTATATAGCTGTAACTATAAAAATCACCTGGGTACATTATGTATGTATATGAGATCAAGAGAGGTATTTCATAGTTTTTTGCTTGTGTTTTTCGTAACATCTCAAGTGAGTGAAACCTATACTACGAAACTACGAAGTAATTTCCTAGAGTTCCCTAAAATCCAATAACTACTAGGACCTATTGATCTACATTTTACTCTACAACTACTCGCCTGTTTGCTAAACTAGTTTAAAGATGAGTTTTTTTTAAATACCAAAATGATAATACATATATGTTAAGGCGTACGAATAAAAGAAAGAGAAGTGATAATATGGGTATACAATATTAACCTGTAAAAACTACGTTAACAAAGTATAATATGGAGAGAAAAAAGAAAAATATTTACGAAATATTACCGTTACTTTTATTGGAATATAAACAATGGATTATAGAGAGAGACTAACTAAACCAAAGAATTTAAATATTATCTTAAGCCCAAAACTATGCTACAAAAATTAAAAATCAAAATAGTTGAACAATAAAAGGTTGTTACAAACTTACCGTGGTAATAAACCCCTTATGGTGCTGGCCGACATGGGCGGTGCCATTAACAGTTCATCCATCATAAGTTCGGTATCATCATCATCGTTAAGAGAATTACTGGATTTCGTAGGAGACTAGAGGTAAGAAGATAAATAAATGACCAGGTTTCAGAAGAGACTTTTATTCGTTATTTGGTTAAGCCATACCGATTGTGTATTTTCCGAATTAGCTAAATGCAAATCATCATTATCGCCACCACTGGTGGGAGTGCCCCACACCTCTTCCCCAGAGGTGGCTCCTGAGGTGCATTCATCCATTTGTTCTTCTGGATCTGAGGTAACACCTGTTGTACTAACATTTGCCTGGTCCTGATTCCAACGTCCCAAATATTTGTCAATAAAAGCTCGGGACTCCTCGAAGAAAGACATTTTGCCCGACACAAATGTAGAAGCCCTGGTAGTCCACGCGCTGCCATTCAAAGCATTCAAGCTGCTGCCTTGTGATTCCTGGCTGTGATCGTATATGACCTTGGTTACTACCCTTATTTCATTGTCCAATTCAATGTTATCGGCTCTAGCCTTATCCATAAGCTCTTCATCGTCATCGTCTACCTCATCATCATTGTCTTCTACATCTTCATCGTCATCATCATCGTACTCTTCCAGATTGTCTTCCAAACGTTCTTCCGAAGGTAGTTTCTCCAGGCTAGACATGGTACCAAAACGTCTTAAACCACTGCTCATAGGTCGATAGGGAGGCTCTTCATCTAATGGCGATTCATCACAACTATCTTCGGGGATATTTTCAATTACCGCTTCTATAGGACCCTGTTGCATTAACAGATTCGCTGTGGCGGTCGATGACGAATTATCCCAAACATGGGTAGAGGTTTTCGTCAAAACCGAGTCTGGTGTGGCTGGCACTATTGAAATGGTAGGCACAAAACCATTCTCTGCATAGGAAACAAAATTTTGGGTGGGTGTAGGCATAGGAGCCGTAGGCGTTTTCATATTTAGTAACTTGGCCGCTGGTGTCAATTGTGCCAAACCGATTAGCATAAGGGATAGGTCATCGTCTTCTTTGGCTTGTTGTTTATTATTGAGATTCTCCTGCAGGGTTTTATCACACGTACACTTGCAATACCTGTGGGGATCTTCGGTTTTCGTTAAAGGTTCCCCCTGCTGGTCTAATGATCTTGGCAATTTGGGAGATTGTTTTGGTGACTCTAACAGTTTACAAGTCTTTAGTTCCACTTCCTCAGGACTCAAAGTGGTATTGGCAAAATCCTCCGGCAGGCACTTGCACGTACACGGCACAAACTGTTTGTTCTGAGGACTACAGCTGCCGCCCGCCGTCCGTGGTGATTTGGGCGACTTAGGGGATTTGGGGGATTTTGGCGTTTGAGTTGCTGTAATGGTGGTGATGACCTCCTCTACTTTGACAATCTGGGCGGTTTCGGTTAAAGTAATACTGGTTTTAACCTTTTCGTTGATCAAATCTAGTTCCTCGACTTCTTTGGCTGTTTGGGGTTGTATTTGCACAAATTTACGAGGCGGCGGCTCGGGTTTAAATTGATCTTTCTCTTCGCTTTCCGTAGCCGATGAAGTGCCTGTGGTGCTTTCCGTGGTTGTTAACGTCTCCTGGCTGGTTTTGTGGTGACCATTCATTAGTATATTGGCCTCGTTGCGTTCGTCTAGAATTCGTAATTTATAGATGCTGTCGGTGATTCTTCTGCGGGCCTCCTCGACTCCGCTACTACTGATGCTCGTGCTGCTTGTGGCGGCGGTGGTGGTGGTGGTGTAGGAGTTACCACCCCCCACACCCTCGTCTGTGGCTTCTGATTGATAGATATCATCACTTAATAATTGGGCCACGTCACTTTCGGTATCTCCAACTTCACATTTACTACCGCTAGCAAGGGCTACTGCAAAGGGCTTATCGCCTGTTACCGTACCAGATGATATGCTAGTGACACTACTGGCTCGACTATTTGTACCGCCCGCATTGGAGCCAATGCTTCCATTTACTTTAGAACAACGCTGGGGAGATGATTGACTATGTTGGACTTTCAAGGAGTGACAAATGAGCCCTGACGCGGCACGCATTTGTGATGAAGGCGATAGGGGTGGTGGACATTTTGCGGAGCTGTCTACGGTATCGGGTTGTTTTTGATCATGATGGGCGTGATGTTGGTGATGATGATGCTGATGATGTTGATGAGATGATGTCGTAGGGCTGGCATTATTTTGTTGGTGTTGCTGCTGTTGCTGGCAATTTTTATGACAATGGCGACACACAGCTAATTTGTCTAAAACAATGGGACTAGAGCGTACAGTGATCTGTGGGAGAACAGGTAGATATGAGAGAGAGTACTAGAATAGGTTTAATAGTTAAAATGTGTCTAGGCTAATGGTTTGAAACTGTATCAAAAGGAATAGTTTTAAAAGTTTGCTTTATAGTATTAATGTGTGACTAAGCTATAAAAAGTAACAGCAGTTGGTATATCGATTCACGATACTAACGTGCCTGTGGTAAGGTTTTATGAGTTAGTGAAAAAAGCATCGATAACTTTCATTTTCTTAAGAAAATTTTGTTGATAACTTATATTTTTTATAGAATATTTATCCATGACTTGTATTTTCTATAGAAAATTAGTCCATGACTTGCATTTTCTATAGACAATTTATCGATAACTTGCTTTCTCAAAAACAGAAAACAAAAATTCGATAACTTGCATTTTCTACAGAAATTTTGCCGATGACTTGCACTTTCTATAGACAAATTTTAAATAACTTGCATTTTCTATCGAAAATTGGTAGTTTTTTGTGTCTTACTACCGAGAATCTTTATAATCAAATGTATGTGGTTTGAGTCCAAGCTACTAAACACAAAGTTTGTAATCTAATGACAACAATAGGGTTTGTATTAAAAACGCTTACAAAAAAGCACTCTATTACCTGGCTATCCGATGTCGTACTATGTGATTGACTTATCTGACTTACACCCTCTGAAAACGACACATCACTCATGCTCATGACATCCACGCCACTCAAACGTTTACCGCCAAAATTCGATTTCAACGAAAATAAGCCATTTTCTTTGGCTAAATTCAATTCCTTGGTACGTTTCTCCAATTGCTGGCGCGTCCAATAGGTAATGCGTTCATCATGATCGCTCTCCTGACACAAAGCTGGATCATCTTCCACTGGAGCTGGCGAGGGCGTAGTAGGATCACATGATAGTGAACGTACCACTGTTAAACGTGCCTGTTCTTGTTGTTTATCCAATTGACCCTTCATCCAATTGGCCAAATGTAAGGCGCTAGATTTGGGTGTGCCAGTTTTGTTCAGAATGCGGCACTTCTCATCGATTAGTTTTTCGATTTGCTCCGAAACATTGCTGGACAAGCGATTGTTCTAGAAGGGTAGAGTGAGGAGGGTTAAAAAGAAAATAAATTGAGACAAATTTTTTAGTTTTTTTTATTTTAGAAAGACAAGAAAAATTAAGTCACAATTCTACGATATTTTTTATGTGTTTAAAAATTTTTAAATAAAATTTTGAATTTAAATTTTAAAATAATTTTTGTTGTTAAGAAAATTGTGATGGGCTCATATTGTTTTTTTTATTAAAAATTAATTTCTGATAATTTAAATAAAAAAATCTATTTTCTACGATTTTTTTATATTCTGATGCAGGAAAACTTAAAAATTCTTTGCTTAAAAACGCTTGTTAAAGTTTTTTTTTTTTTTTAATTTTTTTCTATTAAAAAAACTGATTTTGAGACCATCACTTAATTTTCTATTCTTAAAAATTGTTTTAAAATTTAAATTCAGTTTTTTTCTTTTTCTTTTTTAACTAATGCTTGATTTTAAAAGCTTTTCTAACCGATTTTTGTGACTTAATTTTTAAGTTTAATTTTTTTCTAATATTTTTTTTTTTTTAATTTTTACCAAAAATATTTTTTTTCTTCTTACTTTAGCGTTTTATTATTGTTCTTGCTGTTTCTCTTCTTCTTTTTTTAAGAAATAATAAACTTACAAGCGTTTTTAGACAAAGAATTTTTCTTTTTTATTTATTTTTAAACTAATTTGGTTTTCGGTTTTAAATGTCGTGGCGGAGGGGGGAAATGTTTTTTGAAATTTACAAAATATGCGTTTTTTCTATTATAATTTAATGATAAATTTTTAAAATTATAGCGTTTTTGAAATTAAATTTCTAACAATTAAATTAAATTAAAAATTTAATTTTGGCGGTTTTTTTCTTAGAAACTAACTTAAAAAATTGTAGCGTTTTTTTTTTTCAAAAGAAAATTTATTAAAAAATAAAAATATTGGCATCATTGGGACAATGTCTCAAAAATTCAAAAAGAGTGCTCATACGCTTTCTTTAGATCTGAGCTTTCGATTATGATTAAAAGGTAAGGTTTTCTACTGTCCTGAACAGAAAATTGGGGACTTAAGGGAATGCTAGAAGGACTTTGAGAGTTTTATATACTGCCCGATGCACCACAAGGATGACATTGCTCAATGCTAATAATCCTGAAGGCTGGAGAACCAACTGTATCAATTTCGAATCAATTTTCAAGTATAATACACTGGCTTGTACAGAACATCCGGAGGTTTCCGAAGAGACCGTTGAAGTCTACACTGATGACTCTAAGATACTTCCACTCATTTTGATGCTGTGATATATTTATTAGGCGTTCTGAGATTAAATTTTCTTATAGATTGCCAGACTATTGCAGTGATTTCCAAACACAGAGGTTATAGCAGTTTTGAAGGCAATCTCTTGATTTACTCTGACAACCTGTCTGCAATTTAAGCTCCTAACGAACGTAGTTTCAACGTCCTTCTTTCTTCATGAAAGCCGAGAATTTCTCTGAAAAAATTCAAATCATTCAAAGATAACCCTTATATGGAATCCGGAACATAAGAATATCGTTGGCCAGTTGCCTTTGCAAGGAAATTCCTGGTAAACTGCTTTCGCTTAACCTTAATGGGGTATTTTACAAAACTTTGCATGTTCTAAGGCCGGTATCTGCTGTTTCATGAATGTGATACTGCGAGCTAAGCATTCATTGTTTTTATTTCTCTTGGAAACAGTGTAATTTCTCATAATTTATCATTTCATGCAACAAAACCACAACCTGCATATCATAAAAAGGTAAATTGCTTGTAAAGCAATTGACGTTATGAATGTCTGTGTGCACACAGTGTTTCTATGTAGAACAGTATGTGTGTGCGTCTGCCATCAAGTCTGTCTTACCGCCTGCTTAGTGGGGGTAAATTCAAATAAATTTCACAATTACAATGAATGTGTTGAAGACACATAAGAAAAAAGAAAACAAATCTGCATATGAAATGACATCATAGTTTAAAGATAACGATATCAGTTGTTGCTGTTATTCGTTGTCATTTGTTGTTATTGGCTTGCAGCCGAAAAAATGGCATCATTGCAATAAGACAACAAATGGCATCATAGCGATAGAATTAAAAAACGAAAAAAACAAAGAAATTAAACGTCATGTGCAAGAGTATGTAGAGAAGGAGTACCCTACTGGTGAGTGTAAAAGCTTTTAAAGTGATTGGAAAAGTTATAAAGAATAAGTAAAGAACGACATTTGATAGTGAATTGGAATTTTGAATGGGGAGAGAAAGCATCCAAAGACACGCCGGGCATAGTATCCAAAAGCTTTGCCCAATAGCAACCTATTGAGGCAATGAATGGAATAATCTGGAAGCTGTATACACTTTTAAAAGGGGGACTATTTTGTAGTATTCAGATGCGTCAAGAACGGATTTTGGAACAGGGGCAGCGTTTTTAATCCCAAAATGAATAGTCCGATCTAATGGGGAAATTCGCGGGTATCTTCCTAGCGGATGTGTATGTCATAGAAGGACGCGCTTAAATCAAATTGAATAGGAAGAACAAAAAATAGTACATATCTATACTATCTGACAGTCAGGTTGTCAATCGAGCACTCGGCTCTTATGAGGTTAAATCGGAGATAGTGTGAGACTATCTGGAGATCGGTCCCTTGATCTGTAAACTTAGAGCTCACTTATTGTGTATGGGGTTTGTCTCGAGCCTAACATATAGATTATGTGACGATGATTCATCAGAACACATTCTTCAAAGCCTGTTGTGGTCATTAATGCATGCCAGAAGGAAACTCTAAAAAATCTTTTCACGAGAATAATAAAGAATTTAGTATTTTAAGTACTGAAAATTCTTTGCTAATCTTTTATTAGAAACTCTAAAATAGTAAGAAAAAGTTCCAAAAGAAGTACTCAAAAATATACACAAAAAAGTACCAAAAAAGGTACCAACTTCCTTCCCGTCCTATAACTAAATCCCATGCCTTGACCATTTTTTCACAGACTTTCCTTCTTCCTTTTTTGTGCCTGGTACTGATTTCAGCACCAAATATATATTTTTTTAGTTTTTAGTACGTCCTCTTAAAAGTACCGCTTTCGGTAATTCGTTGTAAGTGTTTTTAATTTTCCTTTATTTGATTATCTTGCATTTGTTTTGAAGTCTTGCTTTCACATCACTCATGTTGAATTTGAAATGTGGAGAAAAAAGTACCAAAAAAGAAAATCATTTTAATTTATAAAAAGTCATAAAAAGTAGTTGTAAGAACAAAAACAACAATAACAACAATGACAATAATATTGTTTAGCTTAAAATGTATCATAATTATTACTTTGACCTTGTCAACATAGCAGTAAAGATGAGAAATAGAGCGTAAATATATAATTAAAAAAATTTTGATACTAAAAAGTACTTTTTCGTACTTTCGGTAATAAGAACATTTTCGTACTTTGTGTAAGAAGTTTCTTTAGTAAAAGATACTCTCAGGTACTTTTTACAAAAGTACATATGTACATACTTTTTGGTGATTTTTGTAAAATGTACTTTTTGGTATCTTTTGTGAAGATTTTCTTTTGGTACTTTTTGTTAAAATATAATTTTTGGTAAAAAGTACTTTTTGTAAAAAGTACTTCATGTAGATTTTTTTAAGGAATAAAATCAATCCTTCAAATTTTAATAAAGAAAAATTTTACAAAATTTCAATTTTAAAAAATTATTTTTTGGTACTTTGGTACATATTTTAGTACCCAAAAAACCAGTGTTTAAAACACTCTTTTGAAAAATTGAATTATTTCTTTTATTTCCTTCCTTTGAATATTTTAGTTTTCAATTTTCTTGTGCTATCTTTTTGACCATTAATGAATGCCATTCATTGACTAGTCTTCAATTTTAAGTAAACTGCCAGTAGTTGTAAATAAACATTTGTCAAGATGACATCAAACTTTTTACTATTTTTGTTGCTGCCTATACTGCTGCCTTTGCTGAGACAAATAACCGCCATATCTAGCGAATCCAGCCGTTATGAGAGCCAAAATAATTTGGTGGGCTTTACATATACTCCTTCAGAGAATGATTCCTGCCTCGAATTTAATCTCTATAAGAATTTGTACGAAGAAATGAACAGTCAAAATCATCCGAAAATCCAATTGTTCTACAACAGGGTAGTACAGAAGTATTATGATGCTCAACCGGCCAATGTATTGTTCCTGCAATTGTGGCAGATTTACAAGAGATGTGATCCTTCTACCTTTGTGGCTATGGTGAGAGCCCAATTAAGTTTATTTTGGCTGCACAATATGAACGAATACCCGGACTTTGATTACCTGTTAATGGTGGCCAATGGTTTGTACAAAATTAAAAACTATTTCCTGTACCCCAGTTTAAATGCTAGGACACGTTTACTATTTGACAGGGCCATGAAAAGTCTGCCCTCTACACTGCACTATTTGTTTGGCAATCGCGAGTTTTGCTTAATGAATCGCAAACATTTGGAAATTATGTATCAAACGGAAAGTGATGAATTTGTAACAAATCATGAGATACGTTTTGCTTTTACCTGGCACATGATGAAGCGTTTCAATGATGGCAAGGGTAAAATAATACCCCTATTTGAGGATTACAATATCACTTCTCTCATCGAAGAGGACGAAGCTTTGGTACAAAATGAAAAAAGTTTGGTAAAGTCAACTAAGCAACCCCAAAGTACCTATGAATTAACGGACATACCGGCCACTCTAAATGTAGCCTTGTATAGCAAACATTTTAAGAATTTCTACTCAAGATGGCCTGTCTACAATCAGAAAATTGGTGGCAACTTAACAGATATACCTGAGTATATATGGCAGCAGGACTATCACGTCTGGTCTGTTCAATTGGTGGATGATGAGCACTTGGTTTTCTTTCAAAATCAATACTTAATGTGTGCCAC
Source organism: Sarcophaga caerulescens (assembly GCA_927399465.1). NCBI lineage: Eukaryota > Metazoa > Arthropoda > Insecta > Diptera > Sarcophagidae > Sarcophaga > Sarcophaga caerulescens. The sequence continues at coordinate 114,549,709 of OV656873.1, read as the reverse complement.
TTCGTTTTACGATGACAAGCGACGGTTTATATTTGGCCTACAAAATCGTACAGTATACGATACCGATTGCCAGTGGAGTGCGGGCAAATGTGATCGAAGATGAGGTCCTTAGAGTAAAAAAAAAAAATTTTATAAACTGTAGTGAAATTTATAGAAAAATTTGTTATAAAAAGTGTTGAAAATAAAGAAAAAAAATTTCCAAAAAAAAATATGTTCCCTTGCTAATATTTGAGGAAAAAATAAAAGAAATTTTAAAATATCAGGAAAAGTACAAAAACTGGTACCAATATTGTTACAAGAAGTCCAAAATTTTATTTTCTATTATATTTCCTATAACTGTGCCAAAAATATAAAATTTGTGGAAATTTAAAAAAAAAATACTTTTATGAAAAAAAGCTCAACGAATTGGTACATTTGTATACCAAAAGAATAATGAAAAATAATTGCAACAAATTAACAACTACGGTATAATAACAAATTTACAAAGGTTTCAAAAAGTACCAAATAAGATACCAAATAAAATATGTACAAAAAAAAAAAAAAAACAAATTTAAAGACAAGACATTTGGGTGCAAAAGATTATAAAATTTATGAAAATTCCAAGAAAAGTACTTTTTTAAAGAAACTACGAAAAGTGGTACCAATTTTGGTACGACAAAAAGAACAAATTCTATTTCCCGTGAAGTAAAATATGAATTTTTTGAAAATTTCAAAAAAATGCATTTATGAAAAAGGAGTAAAACTGTATTTCTTGCTATTTTTATTCTAAATTTGCACCGTGTATTGTTTAAATATGGCTTTTAGAAAAGATAGAAAAATACTACTTTTTTAAAAAAGGTAGTGAATTATACTTTTACTATAAAAAAGTGAAAATTTATTTTTTTAATTTTTTGCTAAACCTGATTTTAGCAAAAGGGGTAAAATACTACTTAAAAAAAAGACAGTAAATTTTTTACCGAAATTTTTAATTTTGTTACTGTAATGCTACAATTTTTTAAGTTTATGAAATAATTTCATTACTTTTTTTTTTGACTACGTTAGGAACTTATGATGATTTTTTTTCGTACTTTTCTTTTGATAACACATGGAAGATTATGAAAAAATTTTGTTTTTTTTTTACTAATAATAACTATAATTAATAATATCAATATATGTATGTAATGTTAAATATGTATTTATAATAAAATTTTGTTTATTTCTGTTGTTTTTCATTTTTCAATAAATAACGACTAAATAATGCTTAAAAATATGGTTTTTTTCATGAGCTTCTCTTACTATTTTTTTTATTTAAATGATTATTTAATTTTTTATCTGTATAATGTAAATACACTTATTAACTAATAAATAAGCTAAGCAACAACCATAAATATGTATGTATGTATGTATGTCTTACTTTTTAATATAATTTTTTTTAAATATTTTTTAAATATTTTTTTTTTGTTTTTGAAAACTACTTAAAATTTGTATTTCGTTTATTTCAATTCATTTTTATTAAGAATTTATTGCATTTAAGTAAGTATGAGTAGTAGTAATAGTAGTAAGTATTAGTAAAAGTATTGTATTAAATTCATACTAATTTACTCTGAATTGAGCCAATTTTTTTTCATGAGCATTAAAACAATATACAATTTCAATTATACTACAATTTAATAATAAAAACAATTAACAAAAATTAAATATTTTTTAAATTATTATTATTACTACCAACGTTTAAAAACATTTAAATAACAATTTTTTTTAACTAAATTACTACAAAATTTTTAAAATCAACTTTTAACAAAATTTTCTATAATTTTTTCTTTGGATTAATTTAATAAATTCTCTCTAATTTTTTATATATATACTAAAAACAACCATAATATTTAATATTGAATTTTATATTTAAATTTCAAAAATTAACTTTTCAATATGCTACGTTTTGTATCACTATGTTTTCTTTACTTTTCTTTTTCTAATAAATAAAACAAAAAAGGTTAAAAAATTTAACAATAAAATTTTTATAAAATATACTTTTAACAAAAACAATTCCTATGAGCACATCATTTTCATACTAACGAGGTAGCACAATTTTAATATTTTCTTTTTTCTTAAACAGAATTAATAAATTCGAGCAAAATAAAACTATTTTTTATTTTAATAAAAATATATACTTAAACCAGCAATGCATAGCAGAAAAGTACTTTTTTGAAAAAAATTCCTTTTTAAAGTAATATTCTTTTTTCTATATAACTAAATTAGATTTAAAAAAAATTTAATTTAAATAAGAAAAATTTTCAAAATATTTCAATAAAGTACTTATTTCAAATGGTACTAAAAATCTACTACTATTTTTTGAAACCAAAACAATATATTCAAAATGGTTTTTATAAAATATTTATGTTGTATTGATGACTTTTGAATTTTTAAACATAAAAGAAAGGTTTAATATTTTTTTACAAAAGTTATAGAGAATCTACTACTTTTTTTAACAGTACAACATTTTGAAAAAAAATTAATAAAATTATAAATATTTGTGGATTTAAAAATTTAAAAAATTGAAGAAATCTACTACCTTTTCAATAATAAATTTAAGTACTTAAATCTATTCCCTTTTATGAACAAATTTTTAAAAATCTATCAGTAGATTTAAACCCAAGAAGAAAATTTTAAATTCATTTAATTAGAAATGATTTTAGAAATTTAATAAATGTTGAAGATTGTAAATATACTATTTTTTTGAAAAATGTAGTAAAAGTCTACTACTTTTTTTAAACTAAATGAAAATAATGAAATGATGTTATTAAATATTATTTGTTTAAATGAAGGAATTTTGAAGATCTGAAATGTAATACTTTTTTATAAAAAGTACTAAATATGTACTACTTTTTTAAAAGAAAGAAAAAAGTGTATAAAAAGTATTTTAAAAGTTTATTTTTGAAAATTTTTAAAAATTACAATATTTACAAGCAATGCTGGTTTAAGTTTAAATTAAAAAAAAAAATAATAGAATGCAGTTAAACACTTCAGTTTTTTGTTTTGTTATTGCAAAAATTATCACACTATTACACACGCACACATAGACACTTATATAACAACAATAACAAAATTATTATATATTTTACTCGTAGTTACGGTATTATTAATAAAAATTTAATTTGTTTGTTCGATTTTTTTTAAATAATTTTTTTTCGAGGTTTCTGCATTAAAGTTTTTTTCATGAATTTTTTTCATTAATTGAACAATTCCTACTGCCGTCAGTATTATTTTTTATTTAAAATTGTTTATTTCTTCTATTCTTTCTTGTATTTTTATTCGCTTTTAATTGTGTATAGTTTTCTTACGTGTATTGATTTCAATTGTTTATAAGTTTTCAAATTCTGTAAAAGAGTCTTTAATAGAATAAAAAATTCCGTTTTAAATAATTTTTTTATTTTATTCCTTTTATAAATTTTCAATGTTGGTGTCAAGTCGTGTAAAATCAAAGAAGATTGACAAATACAGAGTGGGAAAGAGAGTGTGTAGATGTGAATTTCAAGTGCTTTAGGGTGCCTTAAAAAAGGTGGATTTTTTTCTTGGTTGTATAAGTGAAAGCTTATCTGGTGAGTTTTAAATTCTTTGTGTTTAAATTACGAAATACAATTAATAGAAAGCACAGTGGGTTTAAAAATTACACATAAGCCTACAAAAGTGGTCGGCCTACAAAACTGGTCGTATAGTATTTTTATATTGATAAAATTAATTTTAAAAAATATTGAATTTAAACCATGTATTGCCAACTAACGCGTATTTGGCTTTTTCAAGTTGGCAACACTTTCGATATTATAATTTTAAACTATTTTGTTGGTAATTCTTTTTCGTTTTAAATTTAAAAACGACATAAATTTATTAAAATTGTTATTAAATGTTGCCAATTAAACTACATTTTTAAGTTGGCAACACTTACATAACAATTTTTGAAAAATTCGTTGAAAATATTCACATTAATTTATAACAATTGCCAATTGGCTTCCAAAAATTGAAATGTTTCTAAATTCCGAGTATATTTGTAGTTGGCAACACTTTTAATAAATTATTGTTTGTAGGAAATGTTAATGACATCTAACATCCCTACATTACCTTAAAATGTTGATTTCAATTTAAGTCATTTGTTGGCAAATACTGACAATATTTTTAGATAGCATCGCTTATATTTTTGTATTAAATTTTTAATTTCAATGACTTGAAGAATCTTCCTTTGAAAGCAGCTCGAAAAATTTTAAGTTGGTAACACTTTTTAACATTATTTCAAAATAGTTACTTGAAATTGAGTAAAATGTACTGACGTTAATGCTTGAAATTATGCTAAATGTTGAAGACTATTGATAATATTTTAAGTTGACAACATTTTTATTACTCTTTTTATTTGTTTCCAATTTTCCCGGACCATCAGGATGTTTAAATTGTTTTATATGAATTACCAACGAGCTTCAAAATTAGGCGATATATTGTCAATTCGTGGAATTATTAAAGTTGGCAACATTGTTATAATTTTTTAGTTTAAGTTGGTTTACTTCTAACAAAATTAAAAAAAAATAAAATTGTTTTAAAGAGGCTGACAATTATTGGAAATATTTTAGGTTGGCAACACTTTTTAATTTAAAATTTCATTGATCATAAGGATCTTTTTTAAATTTGAATAGCTGGCTACACCAACTTATTAAATGATTTCAAAATCGTCCTGCGTTGCCAACTTACTTTCATAAACAATTTATTAATTTTCCATTAAGGCTTTGTTTTTTTTTTGATTAACTAAAAACGACCACTTTTGCTTCTGTTTTAATGCCCCATTTATATGCTCTACTGTAAGCTCTAGATTAAATTTGTTCTACTTTCCGATCTAACAAGCTTAGCAGTGTGCTTTTTCCTTAGAATCTTAAAAGCTTTCGTACGTTTGAGATAAATTAAGCCCTAAAGCCAAAAATCAAATCACAGATCTAAAGAATCGGGAGGTGTGGGTTTCATAGGCAATACACCGAATGGATCATCCACCATATGATGGGCCTGTTCAATATCAAATGCCACCGCTTCCTCATCGTCATCCTCATCCCCCAGTAACTCCTTATCATCACCATGAAATATATATTCCTCCACATCGGTATCATAGCAAGTATCCAAATTGACTTCATGGAGATTCAAATCCAATTCCAACAGATCCCAAGAACCACCAAATTGGGCCAAAGGTATGGAAACTTCCGAATCTTTATGGTTATCACTGGCGTTTAAATTATTTTGATTTTGTGTAGTGGAGGGTGGTACAAAATCATTTGAAAAAGAATCGGGTTCCCTTACCGGGTTTGAGTGTACAGAGGGTGATAAATTTGGTGTGGGCGTATCGGGGGTGATAAGAGAGTTTAAGACAGTTTCCGTGGCCGGGTGTATAATATCGCTTTCGTCGATAAAGGACCGTCCCACCGAACTCAACGAGAACTCCAGTAGCTTAGACGCTTTATTAGTTAAATCGTGATTTATATTGTTGGTAGAGGATGCAGGGCAGGCTTTTGGCGGACTTTCTGGCACGGTAATATTGCCATTTTCGGGTCTTATATGAACCAAAGAAGCGGTGGTCACACAATAACGGCCCTCGGCATCGATTAATAAGTATCTTTCCTCACCTGGTACCGTCCCATTACCACAATTTTGCCTTAACATAAGAGCCTTTAAATCATTATTGACCTCATTCTGAGTTGCCGTTTCGGTAACATGTTCTGGTATGGCTGTTAAGCACTTACAACCCGGCAAATGATCACTGGAACAAATGGTCTGAGTATTAAGACTACTGCCACTACATGACAATACACAGGAGGAATTATTATTGCTGGCATTGTAGGCTCTACAGGCCGACAATGGCCGGCCATCTAGTAAATGTTTGCGACCCAAAGCCAAAGACCTTAACGAGGTAACACTATCGCCCGGGGGGCCCAAAACATTAATACAACCGCTTAACGTACGCCTACATGTGGCCGGAGAATTAGTTTGCGATGAACACGATACCGAATTGTGTGTGGTCTGTGTCATGCGTGTGCTACAGCGTGATTGTACTAAAGTGCTGGCCAAACGTTGGAGATTCTCAAAAGAACCGCCAGCGCTTTCGCCACTATCAAGACCTACTACACCACTACCACCACCTGTTAAGGCTTTAGAACGCATTAAACGAACCTGTTGATGATGATGCTGTTGATTCTTCATATTTATGCTGTCCATCGAGGAAAGTTTAATGGAGCTTATGGAGGCAGAGGCGATGCCAATGTCACTTAGCGGTACCAATGTGTTTAAAACATCCGGCGAATCCAAAGGACTCGAGAGAGGTGTTGAGCCCAAGGCGGCATTGACTAGGAATCTGTAAAATAATTATGATAAAGGTTATTAAAAGCAGTTTTAGTATTTAAAATAGTACCTTCTTATAAAAGGTACTTTTCTTAGTCCTTTTTTCCCAAAATTACTTACAAAAAGTACTTTTGAACCAAAAGTAACCCTTTTTTCCTCAAAGTAACCTTTTCATACCAGAGGTACCATTTTTACCAAAAGGAAAATTTGGTACTTTTTCTACAAAAAGTTCCAAGTAGGATTTTTTGCCCGAAATGCCACTATTACTACTATGTACCATTTGATACTTTTCTTACTAGCAGTACCATTTGGTTTTTTTTTCAAATAATAGTACCATCGGGGACATTTTTAGTAAAAGTACCATTTCCTATCCGTTAATCGACATCAATTAGGCATTAACTGGGCATTTAGTATAAAAATGGAAACCTTTTTGATACAAAAATAAGTTTTACTCAGGCATTTTGCACTAAAAATGAAAATTTTAGGGGGAAAAAGTACCACTTGGTGCACTATGAAAGGCCTCAACTTTTTTTATTCTTCTTTTTACATTCCAACTTACATTTGTCTTTGCAATAGATTTTGCCACACTGCTTTTAATTCCAGGGAAGGAGCCCTTAGCACCAGACTTTTGCGTCTGGCACCTTTTTTCGGGGTCTTTGTCAAGTCGGGCGCACAATAACCGGTGGGACTTTCAGCTAAACGACCATTAGGATCTACAGTCAGGCGAAATTCTGTAGCTGTAACGTAGAGAGAGAGAGAGAGAAGGAGAAAGAGAAGTTCATAATAATTCCTTAAAGGGATTACAAGTGAGACTCACTCTTTTTTCTCATATGAAAACACGAATCCACAATATTCGCTATGGGTATGGGCTCTTCGGTTATGAACAATACACGATCACGGCTAACTTTGGCAAACACAATGATATCACTGAACAATAAGGTCCAATAGGGCTTCACGGATCTTCCCTCTACTCGCGATAAATCACCACCAAATATCCACTGGCGCCCTTGGACAGCCAAGGTAAATGGCTTGCATTTGGTGAAAACCATACGTGATTCCAAATCCTGTAAAGTAAGTAAAGGTCTACCCTCACCTAAGGGTTCCATGAGTCCGCTAGTTACCGTAATTTCACGATATGCGGCCTGCAGTTCATTAATAACGCTGGTAAAGTTTTTATGCTCCTCACTGTCCACATGACAGTTGGAGGCTAATAGTTGCATCAGTTTTAAAATCTCACGAAAATGCTGTAGAGGACGGTGTATAAACATCGTTAAGTCGGGACGTTTACGAGGCACTGGCGGTTCGGTTATAAAATTAACAAATTCTGAACCAGTTTGACGGGATTTGTTGACCTGAAACACGAAATAAAGCTTGAGAAGAGCATTGAGAGCTTAAGAGAAATATTCTTACCAATACACAATCCGCTCTTTTAATACCGTTACAATACTTTTTATAGGCCGCACATATGGTTGTAGTCTTGGACAGGTAGACACGTGAGGCAAAATTCATTTGTGGCTCTTGATCATCGTGGCACAATTGTTCCAAGACATCTTCTGATATCCTTAGCAGTTCATCGATATTCTGAAATAGGGTTCTATGATCATTGGGTGTTATGAGATCTTTGCGCTCCTGTAAAGGCTGTACGAAACGTTGCATGCCAAAGTGTATGGCTGACATAAAATTCTGTTCTCTACTTATCAACTGCAGCAGGAAACGTCGTCGATTGTCAGTGATGGGTGCAATGCTCTAAAAGGGTAAAATGGGGAACAAAATTAAGGAAAAACGTGAACATTTTTGCATATTTCGTACTAAGAAGGTGTTATTAAGGAGGGAGGCAAATCGAATTTGTTTTCTTCCTGCTTTTTTATTTTATTGGTCCTTATTTGAAACCTGATACGTAAATTAGTACCTTGTCTTTCTCTTAAACTTTTAAATTTTATGTCATATTAATTTGGTACTTTTCTGGGTGCTTTTTTGAATTTGTACTTTTAAAAATTTTTTATACGAAAAGGGCCATGTGTAAGACTTAGCGACTTAGAGTTGCCATCACATACTGACGCTCTTGGGATCCGTAGGAGCTAACCTTGCTTTATAGCGTTCACGTTCTGCAGGCACTTTGTTTCACTCCCACCAACTGCTATAACGAACTGACCTTTTATTGAAACAGATGGTTGATCTGGTGTCAGTAAGCCAATTAGCCCAACTTGAGCTATGGAAATGCTGCAACACTGGAATGCTCTAAACACATTCGACTACATCCTTGCGTGGTTCCCTATAATTTTGTCGACAGGAGATTTGATTTTAGGATTTCAAATTCGAACCGCTTTGTAATAATCTGGACATAGATTCCCAATTAGGGTATAAATATTAAGGGCTATACTGTTCGACATTCGCGGTCTTTTCCAGACGAAGGTCTTGATCATATTGAAAGTGGCGCAATTTTTATTGTGTGGTAGGATTTTTCTTTAAAATCTCTTAATTTACTGGGTCAATCATGTTATGATCGAGTCCTTAGAGTACGTCGCTTCAGTATCCGTGTTCGTCTATGAATGTTGGGGACCTTTCGGAAAAATTTTGTTTAATTTATAAGTAACCCTTCTATGGTATTCAGTACATGAGGTTATCTTCGGAAATTCTATTGCTGATCAACTGGACAACGCTAATACAAAGATCAATCTCCTAGGTGTTACAGGGCATAGGTAGTCCGATAGCAACAGTTAAGCAAAATATTCTTCAACCGTTCTACGCGGAGGCTCAATTTTTTTGGCTGCGGGGGGATGTGCCTAACTTAAATAAAAAAGAAAAGGCCTAATTGTATTCCTGAAGTCGCCTTACTCTAGTAAGTAGAGAGTTGGATTATTACACGTGAGGACGTTTGAAAACCCCAGTCCAGACATCTCGAACAAAAACGAAATATGAAGAAATAATTTCTTCGGCGACTTCCTTTCAGCGGTCTTGTGCAGAAAAGTCTGAGAGTAGAATAAAATTGCCATGAAACAAATACATGTACAAATACAATCCTTGCAAATAGAAATCAATACATTAAACGATAATTTCTTTTATCAAAGATTGCAAATAAAAATTGTTAAAAAATTATAAGCTGGGACTACTGAAACAAAATAAAAAACATAACAAAAATTCTTTTTTTATAAATTATAAATTTATTGTCCATTTTTTAAGGCAAATAAAACATGAATTCTTTCTTTGCAACAATAGAAAACAATAAATAAAATAATACATATGAATAAAGGATAAAAAAAACTTAATTAAAGAGAAATTAATTAGAAAATCAAATACATTATTAAAAACTTAATAAAAATTAAAAAAAAAAAAACATAGTTTAACAAGGATAGGTTTGAAAATTATTTTATTTATTTAAAAAAGAACTAAAAAAAATGATATTTAATAAAAAAAAATATTACAGTTAATTTTATTAATAAGAAAATTAAAAATTCAAAAATTTAAACTTTTAAAATAAAGAAAATTAATGTTTATGGGAATAATATGAAACAAAAAACATTACAAAAATTGAAGGAGAAAAAAGAGTTTTTATTATTGTTTAAAAACCAAAAAATAATTCATAATAACATAGAAAATTGAAACCAAAAATTAATTAAAAAAATTATTAAAACATTAAAAAAGAAAATTTAAAGAAAATAACGTAAAACTATTCTAAGCAAACAATCTTAAAAATTAAAAAAAAAAATAATTCAATAAATAAAATTAAAAGTTTTTCTTAGGGAATGTTTAGAGTTTTTTGTTAAATAAATTTTTTTTTTCTATTTATTTAATTTTTTTTGTATGAAAAAAGATTAAGTCACTGTAGGCAGCCTATTTCATATGAATAATTATAAAAATTATGAAAAAAATTTAAAATATAAAAAAATCCTTAAATAGTAAGACTTTTTCTAAGGCAGACATATTATTTGTTAGATTCAAATGTTTTCCATGGCTTATTTATTTATTTTAAGGAAAAAAACCTACTAAGAGTTACTGTTTATTTAAAAAAAAATTATGGAAAAATTCATTAAAAATTTGTATCATTTATGGGACACAAAAAAATATTTTACTCGTAAATTGAAAAACTTTTTATAAAATTAAGCAAAGAAACAAATTTTATATACAAATCTAACAATGTGTACCCCCAAATTTCAGCGTAAAAGTTTCACAGAGCTTGCAAAGCTATTAAACTGACGTTTTCCAAAGATAAAATAAAAGTGTTCCTTAAAATAGGCAATAATTTTTCTATTTGAAAAATTGTTTTCTTAGAGTCCACCCTTAACGCTAGGGTATAAAAATATATTAAAAGCAAATTATAAAAGCTTAGCCTAATAAATTCGTTTGAAAATTTTATAACTAAATTTGCTAACACCTAAAAACATGCTACAAAATAACATATTCCAGAAATCTTAATAATAGTACTTCTAAGGCTAATTCTGTTTTATTCTTTTTATTTATGAAAGAATTCTTATGCCTAAGGCTCTTGTTATATATATATGTATTAATTGAAACGCCTGTAAATATGCCATAAAATTAAACAAAATTTTATGTAAAATAAAATTCATTATTTTATGAACATTAAATTTATTAAGCTTAAGCCACGGAAAAAAATTTGTTTTAAATCTACCAAAAAACAATCTTAAGGACCTTCTGTTAGTCGTAGTAGGACATCTTCTGCTAGTTGCATGCGTCCAAAGGTTGAAAATAACTGTCAATGACTTCTAAGGCACAAATTCAAATGCCATCTAAAAGCGTCTGCATAACGTTTGCACTGCATTAGTTTTATGAATTTAATTGATACTAATTTTTAAATAACAGAACTTTATCTAACCCCCAAAAGTATGCAGTCATATTAAGCAAATATTTTCACCGTGTAAAGAATACTATTGACAAGAATTTCGTAAGTGCAGACTCTAATATTTCAGTCTGCAATTCGATATACTTTTCACCTAGTTTCTTGGTGTACGTTAAATAAGCATTTTTACAACATATATTTGCTTTATGTGACTGTGTCTTATTAAGTTTTATTAATACAAGATTATTTTTTTAAACTAACACAATTTCAAACTAATTTTTAAAAATTTCTCTTTCTAGGTTTTTAAATTTTCAAATACATCGTCAAAAAAATGGTAAGTTTAAATGCCTTGAAACATGCTATTAAAAATATACCTAAGCAAATCATAATATTTTTTAAAACTCCTACAAATATACTTTCATTTTTTAATTTTTTTTCTTTATGTTTAATAAATAGTTTCTAGGGTTACTACTACAAAAAAAATTATTCAGAAAAAGTTTGAAATTTTAATTTTTATACCTCCTTAAAATATGCTTTAATTTTTTTCAAACTTTAATTGTTACGCTATGCTGTCTGGTTTCACACTATAACCCCTTTACCCACCTCTTTACTAAACGTAACCTGAGGTAAATTCAACCTTCTTTTGGCTGCCTCTAACGAAGAGGTGGTATTAACCGAACATGCGGTGGACGGCCGATTATGACTGGCTAACATGTGTTGTTGTTGTTGTTGATGCTGCTGTTGTTGTTGCTGTTGTTTAGATCCAGTTTGTATGGTAACACTCATAATCTCTTCATTGGTGTTATTAATACTGGTACCACTAGCAGCCATGCGTGAAGTTTTGCCATTCATGGGCAGTGTGGTGGCCAACGAACGATGTGTAACCGATGTTGCCGTATTAATACTGCTGCTGCCAGCGTTACCAGCACTGGTGCCAGAACCTGATCTTCTGAAAATCTCCAAAGTGAGCGTAGCACCTTGAGAACGTATAAGATTTAGAACATCAGCCTCAGGCATGGTAACCACATTATGTTTATCCACAAAGATGACATAATCGCCGGGCAATATGCCACATCTGTCGGCCGATAAGCCGGGTTCAACTTTTTCCACACGTGGTGGATGAGTCCATACAATGGAAAAACCAAAGCCTCTTTCAGCGGTGCGTGTTAATTTCTTTGTCATGGTAAACGGTGTGCGACCCAAAGGTTTGGTATTCGATAGACGTCTAGCACCGCCACCTGCTAAAGGTGTGCCTTGCTGGGTCGGCTGCTGATTGGGCACATCTGTGGCTGGTGGATCCAATTCAAGGAATCTTAAGAATAAATTCTCATCGGCATCACGTTGATGCAAAGCTTTTTTACTTAAAATCATGGGCTGTTGTTCGCCCATCATTTGGCCAGTGGCCATGCTATCAATACTGACCGCATCATCGGTGTTGCGCATTTGAGTCAATGTAGTGGCCATGTTAGGGTTGTTTAAAGCCGACAGAGATGGTATATATGGTTTTGAAGTGGTAGATGATTGCGGCTGTTGCTGCTGGATAAAATGATTTTGAGGAGTTACAGATGCGGGTGAGAATTGTTGTGGATGTTGTTGATGCTGCTGTTGCTGTGTAAAATGTTGCTGCACCGGTTGCAAGGGCTGTGGTTTATTTAGACATTGTTGTGCCTGTAATTTATAGGAGCCATTGATTTCCTGCTGTTGCAGTAGAGTGTTTAGGGGGAATGAAATACAACCTAGAAATTCACTGCGTCTGGAAATAGAAAAGAGATAAAGGCAAGGATTAGTTTCGAATTTTATTTACATTCATTTTATTTAAATTGCTTGCTTAACATTTAAAGGGTTTAAGTAAATTTACTTTATCTCAACGTTATTTATAACAACTTTGATAACTTCAACTTTTCATTTTTCATTTTCTATGGCTCTTGTCTGTTATAAAAATTGTTTTCAAATACTTTTCCAGATTTTGAACTCCCACACAAATTTATTTATCTCAAGTATCTTGAAACTTCTACTGTGTTCTTCTTCTTCTCTTTGCTTGTTTTTTGTCTCAATAATTTTCAATTAAAATTCAAAACATTTAAAGGAAATAAATAATTGTGCCGTCATTCATTTCAATCTGTAGGTTTTTTTCTTCTTTTCACTATTTTACTGCATTATGACAAATTGCTGCTGAAAGTTCTTCAAGAGAGAGAAAGAATTTCATTTACAATACACATATATTTGCCACAAGCCCCCAACGATACAAGACTTTAGAAATAACAGCAAAGAGGAGAAACAATAATAACAATAATAATGAAAAAACTTAATTTAATAGCATTGAAATGGAAAAATATATTAAAGAAATATTAAATTTCAATTTATAAAATCATTTACAAAGACAAATGAATAAATAAATAAATAACATTTATCATGTAAAACAATTGATATTTGACCCAAAAAAATATTAAAAAACTATAAAAATCTCTTAAAAATTGTTGTAATCCTAACATATTTCATAAATATGTGTGTAATATATAGCAATTTTTAAATTCTTTAAATAAAATAAATACTTTTCTCTTTATTTTTGGGAAAAAAAGTTTTTCTTAAAAAAGGATATATGGAAAACTTTTTGTTTTGTTGAGCTAGAATCATGAAATTTACAGCATAGGAAGACCACACCAAACTACGCATCGTAGTATATTTATTTTTATTAAAAATGTTAATATGTTTTAAATTTTAGCTTCTTTTGTTGATTGAGCTATATTACTTTTTTGTTCATGTCTCCATTAACTTTCATTTGTTTAAATCCTTAAGTGAAAGACATATTTTTGTATTAATTTCTGAGAAAAAAATTTTTTTCTTAGAAAAGGACATATGGAAAACCTTTTGTAAAGTTGAGCTAGTGTCATGAAATTCACAGCATGGTCAGAGCATTCTAAACCACGTGTTGTAGAAAATTATTTTTGTCAAATATTTAAAAATTTTAAAATTTACAATTTTTTCATTACAGAAAAGAATAATTTTTGGTTTGATGTGTCCATTATATGTCATTTTCTAAATTATTTAAGTAAAAGATTTAATTTTTGTTCTCTTTTGTTAGAAAAAAATTTGTTTTTTAGAAAAGGATATATGAGAAACTTTATTTACGGTTTGGCTAGAATCATTAAATTCATATCATTCTAGGCATCGTAGTATATTCATGAAAATGCTAAATATTTTAAATTTTATAAAAAATTTCTTTGTTTTACTTCAACTGTTATAAACTATTTTCTTCTTTCCTTAGATAAAATAAATAATTTATGTCTCCGCACATTTTTTATATATAAGACCAAAACAAACCACGTGTAGTTGTACGCCTCATTGCATAAGAAATGTAACAGAATATGAAATTTAAAATTTCTTGTTTTCTTACTCCTTAAGCATAACACCAACATTTCGTTGTCTTTTGCTGCTTAAAAATAAATTCTTCGAAAAAGGATGTAAGAGCAACTTTTTTTTACAGCATAGTTGGAAAGTTGAAATTTACCGCACAGTTAAATATTAACAAACTACATCCCGTAGTATATTTAATTTTATCGAAAACGTTGCAGATTTTAAGATTTAAATGTTTGTTGAACTAAAAAATATGTTTTCTGTAGATGACACGTTGATTTTTATATTTATTTAACTAAAACGAAAAATTTCTGTCCTTTTTACTTAAAAAATTATAATTTCATAGAAAAAGGATATATGGACAGCTTTTATTACAGTCAAGTAGGACTTATGAAATTCCCAGTATGGTTAGGAATTATTAACCCACATATTGTAAAGTAGTTGGTTTTATCGAAAATTTTAAAGAATTTAAGATTTTCAAATTATTTGTGAATTGAAACTTTTTTGTTTTCTTGTGCTGATTTTATCTCTTTCGGAGATTTCACACATATACGTATGACATTATATGCCAATTCCTCAATTTTTATGTAAATGATTGCGTTTTTGGCTTGATTTCGTAAATAAATCTTATTTCTTGGAAAAAGGATATATGAGCAACCTTCAGTACAGTTGTGATAGAAACATGAAATTGACAGCATTGATAGGTAATGCCAATCTACGTGTCGTAGTATATTTAATTTTTGAAAACATTTTACAGTATTTAAGATTTCGATAGTTTTTTGGGGGTAAAGTATTAAATTCTTATTTCGTTTTTAAATCCCCGATCTACTTCGTATATTCATATAGTTTTGTCTCTTTGGTTTTGTTTAATTTCTTGGAAGAAAATATAAACAAAGCTGGCTATATATCACATAACAAAAAAAGGATATATGAACAGTACTCACTACCATTGAGTTACAGTTCTGAATATTAGTGTACTTCTAGATATGACTAAACCACATATCGTGGTATTCTTCCTCTTATCACAAACATGTTAAAAACACTAAAAAATTTTCTTACTTTTTGTTCTCATTTTCCATTTATTACCAAAATATGAAAATCATTTATAACTTCTCAGCTCAACAAGGCGTAAGAGGGCCATTTAAATAAAATATGAAAAATAAATATTAATCATACGTACCCACTCCTTACAAATCTCCAGCATATTTCATAACATTTGCGTTAAAAATGAAAAAAAAAAAAAATTAAAGCCCAACAATATTTCATTCATGAAAAAGGCTTTATGAGAAGAAGAAAAATGAGAATTCTTTGGATTTTGTACGCAGTTAAAGCCCACAAAAACTCAATTGTAACTGTTTTCATCATTCGTTTTGATACAAAATAAAAAGAAGGATGTTAAAATAAAATAAACAACCTTGAGCTAGAAATGAATAAATTACTTGTAATATAAAAAGAGAGAATCATGCTAAACATAAAGACCGTGTAAGCAAACCTTTAGTAAATAAAGTAAATAAAGTAACTGCGGATTTTAAAAAGCCTTTGCCAGTTGTTTTAAGTAAAATTAAGAGTTTTCTGATATGTTTTTTCTAAGGAATAATTAATTCCCAAAAAAGGATATTAGGGTGGCATTTAGTGTGTATTAGTTAGGAAGCTTAATTTTTGCGTATGGTTTAGCATTTTTCAACTGCGTATTGTGGCGTATTAGTTCTGACAGAAATTTAAAAAAACTGAAATTTTTAAGGATAATTGCACATTTTTGTATCAAAATCACTTTGTAAAACATTTAGACAGTAAGTGTTCCTATTCTAAATAATTTAATAAAATTACAAAAAAAGGATTGTATATCGACAACTTCTATAAAGTTAGAGAACTGAATTTCGGTATCTTGCTAAGGGTTACCAAACTACGTATTGTAATATATTTACTTTTTCAAAATTATATTTAATTGGAGATAATTGTATTTTTTTGGTACTTAGTAGGTTTTTAGTTTTGTAAAGCATATAAATGGCAAATACTGTGGTTTCATGCAATTTCCTAAGTTTTCAGAAAAAGGATATATGGGCAACTTCTACAACTTTGAAGCTAGATATCTGAATTTTGGTGTCCAGCTAGACGTTACAAAACTACGTATTGTAGTGTATTTCTTTTAATTCGGTTTTCTTTGTTATGTCTTGTAAAAACAAGACAAATTTCGTCAATTCTTTAAGCTTTATAAACAATTTCTACCTTTTAATAATTTAAAATAATGAATTCTAGAGAAAGGATATATGGGCAGCTTCTACTATTGTTAAGTTAGAGCTTTGAAACTTGGTATATATCTTGCTATTCCACTTTCACGTGTTGCAGCAAACTAATTTTTTTTAAAGCTTTGTAAAAAAATTCCGGAATTCCAAACAAATTAAAAAATATTTTCTTTTTTTAATGCGAAATTTGAGACGCCTTTAGTTGTTTGCTTTAGTTTGTCTTTTAACGGAAGTGGAAGACAAATAATGTGTGAGTTTTTGAAAACCACTGCTAACGGAAGTCAAGTGTTTACAGTGTTTGTTTTATGAGTGAGTCATTGTGAGAGTCTTAATAATGAAAAGTTACTTCCATGAATTCATTACAATCACAGAAATAGGGAGAAAGACTATGAAGGCGCCATTAAAGTTTTGTTTTTCCAAAGTGATAAGTATTGCTATTTAGGAAACTTTATGAAGAAGAAAATATAGGAACTTAATCATTTGCGGAATGGTAGACAAGTGGTGGCACAAATAGATGAGAAATTTATTGCTTTTCAGGAGAAGATTCAAAGGTTTTTTTTTCTTGTTTTTCATGTCATTTTTTTTATTTACTTTAAATTATATCATTATATTCCATTTAGTTTTGTTTGTTTTACAATGTCATTGCTAGTGCAGACAATTTGTCTTCATAATGCTTGTTAAACATGACCAATAACATGTGTAATTTGTTTAAGACTTCCTCCAAAGACCACAACAATACTAATCACCAAAAAATCAATAAAAAATAAATTGAGAAAAATAAGGAAAATAAAACACAATTAAAAAAGGAAAAATGTTACTACAAATGCTTAGCTAACCTTTCAAATTAATTGTGCCAAAGCCTATATTGCGGCATTTCATTTCATATTTTTCAAAACACAAAAAATATAATTGTTCTTAAATGAGTGTAATATCCTTTAGTTATAACACCCACACCTAATTTTTATGTTGGCATTTCGCCGCCTAAAGGAAAACTTTATTTAATTTCATATAATTCTTAGGCTTTCTATGTGTGTGCATGGTTTCTTGATTAAAAAATACTTTCAGCTGCTTTGTAACAATTTAAGCTGAGTGAATATGTTACCAGCACGCGAAGGTTACCAAAATAAATAAAATATAATGGAGGAATAGAAATAATTTTATTGCTCTCTTAGGAAACAACACATAAAACTAAATTAGTTTCTTAAGGTACTTAAATGTCATACCATAAAAATATTTAACAAACTAGCAACATTGTTAGGAAATTTTATTTAATTAAGACTCGCCAACAAAATAAAATTTTCATAAAATTTTGTTTCAGTAGAAGAAAATATAGAAATTTGAAAAAAATAAATTTTTTCCAAAATAGGATATATGGGCAACTTTTTCTACAGCTAAGCTAGAGAGTTGAAATTCGCAGCCTAGTTAGACATTTCCAAACAAAAAGTTGTGGCATACTTATGTTTACAAGGAGGACTATAGAACTTGAGATATTAAGCAAAATTTAAAAATAGTTTTTTTAGTTTTTAAAAAGTTTCTTATAACTTTAGGAACACAAAAAAAAAATTTTTTTGAAAATATTCCAAACAAAATTTTTTGTACAGTTTAGTTAGAGATTTTACAGCATAGCTAGACATTTCGAAATAACGAATTGTGGCCTACTTATATTTACTAAAATTTCTATGCAACTTCTGATTATATACATAATTTAAAAATAGGGTTTTTAGTTCTTAAAAAGTTATTTTTACAATTTAAGGCAAACGAAAATTTGTTTCAATAAAATTTTTAGCAAAAACTGTTTTTTCCAAAAAAAAAGGATTTATGGTCAACTCTTGAAAAATTTAAACTACAGGGTTAAAATTTGCCGCACTTGTAGACATTTTCAAATAACGAATTGTGGCATACTCATATTTAGGAAAATGTCTATAGAACTTTAAGTTTTAAGAAAAATTTAAAAACAGCTTTATTTGCAGCTATTCTAGACATTTTTAAACAACGTAACGTAAGTGTGAGTATGTATGTTTACGAAAGTGTTTATAGAAATTCGAATTAGAAAGCAAATTTCAAGTGAAAAAAGATTTTTATTAAGAAATTCTCCGAAAAAAATTATTTTTTACAACAGTATATATGACCAACTTTTTGTACAACAATGTTAGAGAAACTTAGAGCATAGTAAGTTAGCTTTGTGTTGTGACATTGCAATTGTGCTTTTCTGTTATAGTTTTACTAGTTTTTTAAATATTTAATCCTTTAAAGGCCATATTTTAAAACCAGAAGCCTTAATTTACAATAATTTGTTCTTGTCAATAGCTTTCCTCTACAACAAATATATTCTCAACAGTTTATGCATACAGGTCAACCCCAGGCACAGGTGCAACCTTTCCACACATACAACCCAGCGCTATAAAAATACTTAATTTATTTATAACAGCCATGCAGCGTAAAGCTTAAGCTGCAAAACTGAATTTAAATATTATACTCTCCTCTCTATAACCCCTCCAACGAATATAATCTTATCTTTTGCAATTTTCTCTTGCTCTTCGCAATGTTCGTTTTAAGAGAATAAATTTCATTATAAACTGACCTGCCTGGCCTTATATACGAATGTGTGGAGAGTGCATTTAATGGCTGTTTTACTTTTAACAAGCCATGAAAATAACACACAGGGGTTAACGAAGTTTTCGTGAAGCAAGAAAAATAAGAGATGGAGGGTAAGGTAAGGCGAAGGAGAAATGGAGGCCAAAGAAGTTTAAGAGTTCAGGGGTACTCAAGGCTTGTTAATTCAATATGAATTTATTTTGTAAAAAGATTATTTCCTGTTGTTGTGGAAAGTCCTTTTCGAACGGCTTCCACTGTCTTGTTTCGATACGAAATAAAATTTTATTTATTATTTGCTAAACAGAAACGTTGTACTCCTTCAACATGCAATTTCAACATTAAACAAGTGAAATTGAATTTATTTCTGTGGTGGCAGTTGAATTCTCTTCTTGTTTTTCGTTTCTAAACTAAATATTTACCAAAAGTGTCACCGCCAATACTAAGTGCAGGCTGGGGTACTATAAAACAAAGTTGCAAACTTGGATGAGCTTAAAACGTAAAATTAAATAATTGATTAGCACAACAACAACATAACCTTTAATTAAACTAAATACATGAAAAAAAAATTTAAAGTTCTCATTTTAAAATATCATCTTAAGTGCCATGGATTTCTTTGGATTTTTTCCAAGTAATTGTTCGTATATCATTATATCGGGTTTGTTCTCTCTCTTTTGCAAAACATATTAAAACAATATGTCACTTTCTCATGACAAAATATAAACAATGTGATTGATAACTATTATTTGTACAAATATTTATTATATTTCTCTTTCATTTTCGCTGCTTTATAAGCACTTGAAATGCTACACTCAGATTCCCCAAAGCCAAGAGCTCACACATAAATCTTCAGCTGTGGTGCTCATCAATCAAACAGTGAATAATTGTTGGAAAGTGTTTAAAAGAGATAAGTGTAGAAGAATGACAACAATAACAGTAGAAAAAATATTATCCAGGGATGAAAGTAATAAAAAGCAATAATGAAAGTGAAAAATATTGATTCAGAAAAGTAATATTTGTTAAAAGTAAATATGCTACGGTACGTGGGTAGGTAGTATCAAGCTGTAAACCAAATATGAGCGTTATATTGCAATCCTACAAGAAGTGGTTCATATATCCTTTTCCTGTTAAAAAAATTTTGCATAAAAAAATTGTTGCATAAAATCTGTTTTTTTTTTTTTTTGTTGATTTAAATGATTTGTAAAAAACACTTTTTCTTCAAATGTTTAAAATTTTGTACTAAATCTTGAGACTCTTACAACTTTAGGAAAATGTATGTACACAACAACACGTTGTTTGTATATAGCACGCTCTGTGCGGAGTTTCAGCTTTCTGGCTTGATTATTGTCAAAGCTGGCCTCATATCCTTTTTCTGAAAAACAAATTTTTACAACGATAAATTAACAAAAACTATTTTTTTTGCAGATTTTACAGATTTTACAGATTTACCAAAGAAAAATGTTTTTGTTGTCTTGAAAATTTAAAAAGCATTGTAAATTTTTATTGAAAATATCTTTAGTTCTACGATCAGTTAGAAATTCATGTGATTTCAAAAGGACGCCGCTATGTACAATACAACTCATGCCTCAATGGATGTTCTGCACGAGCGTTTTGAGGGCATATTCTATTCAGGTGTAGCTGATGTGTACTGGTTAACCAGACCAAGTTAGACTTTAGCTTGTGGAGTTTTCTTGAGTCGCTGGGGTAAGCAGATAAGCCACAAATCACAGTGATCTCAAAGCCAATTTAAACTGCCTCTAAAGGATCGTGGTGGCCATTTAAACTTTCTTAATTCACGTTTAAATGAGTTTACTATTTAAAACTTACAAAAATTTTATTTTCATTAAAAAAAAATTTAGATTTCCGGATATTGTTAGCATAGCGTGATTTCTAAGCTCTTCACTGTTATTGCCACTGAGTAATGTAATGTAGAAGATAAAAATCTTTTCAATTTAATTACCACACAATATATTTTCTAGTCTGTTTCCTCTTTTTCCCTTTCGCGAAGCCATAAAGAATAAGGTCATATTAGCATTTAACCGCCAATAGAGCGGGCGAAAAAATAAATTAAAATTTTCTTTTTTTTGTTTGTTTTGTAACAACCGGAAGGATGCGTTAAGTAGCACACAGTGGAGTATACATACATGACTGGCAAATAACGTCATCACTGGTTTAACTGGGTTAAAACAAATAAAGAAAAAGTACCAAGAATTACGATAAGACATTATGAACACAAGAGGGAGTGAGCGTTTTGTGAAATAGTTTGGAACCCCAGTAATTGTCTGATTTCATTTTATTTTGCCTTGTTGCTCCTGCCTTTTTTAAAGCATTTGCATGCTTTAACACTTTCGATTTTCTTTTTTCCCCACATTTTCTAAAAAAACTAAAACAAAAACCAAATTTCATTTACATTTTTATCCATTTTAATACAGAACAAAAACAACAACAACAACAAAAATAAGTGAACAAAAAATGTGTGAAAATCTGTCACCACACATTGACCTGCTCCTAGATACTCCCCTTATTTTTTTTGCACACACACACTCACTATCCCCAATTTAAAATTGAAAAATATTTTGTTTTTGTTGTTTTTGTGTAGAATTTTATTAAAAAAATAAAAAATTAAATGCAGTTTTATTCAAAAATTTACAAAAATTGCTGGGAAATCTATAGAAATTTGAAATGAAAAAGAGAGAGAAAGAAAGAGAAGGCAACGTATGGCAATAGAATTAAAGTTTGAACAACGAAAGTTAAATTAAATTCTAGGGCGTATATTGTTAAAAATAAGGGACTATGTAAATGATAAGGGCTTTCCCATGATCTAAAGGGTCTTTCATTAGGCACTTTCTAACTATAAATTTAAATAAAACGAAGTGTGTGATAACATCGTCTGAAAAACCTATTGATGCTATAATATGAGGGAAATAAAACCGGCTTCACTAGATGAAGCTTTTACAAAATGTTCAAATTTCCACGACTCTAGTGCATAAATCAAGCATAATTTGAGCGATGGAATGGGTTAAGTTGGCTTTGAGGTTGGCTGCGGTTTGTGACTCAAGAAAACTCCACAAGAAAAAGTCTTACGGGATCAAATCTTATGATCTCGGTGACTAGTTTACCTCCACATGCGACGATCAAGCCCTTAAATCGCTTCTGTAGAATATCTAATGTGTTCGTCGTTCTCAGTGAGTTCCTGACCAATATTGGTTTCAAAATCCAAAATCCACACCAATGTGGCTTGAGTAGTGTGAGTTGTGGAAACCACATGTCGTTGGTATCAATTTCATCCAATTCAAAGCAAAATAAGTTTGTAATCATCCACTTACAGTGCTCGCCGTTGGCAGTAATGATCTGGCCAACGTAGTTCGCAAAGAAATAGGACCGATGATGCCACCGTATCAAATAGTGTCTCAAATTCGATAATTTCGTTTGTTTGCCATTGGCAGTAGTGGTCTGGCCAACTTAGTTCTGAAAGGAATACGAACTGATGATGCCCCCAGCCCAATATTTACACCAAACAGTAATTTTTTCGGTATGCACTGGATGTCATGTGTATTGGTATGGTCTCAAATTCGACAATTTAATTTACTCAAGCACCCATTCATCCAGAAATGGGCCTCATCGCTAAAGATGATGTTTTAATAAGAATTAACATGCATTTTCAACTGCTTCAGAACCCATTCAGCGAACACATGTTGATTTCAATGTTGTTTAGTTCTTGGATCGCTTGAATTTACTTCCTTCCATTGTGATGTGGCAAAACAGACTGAATAAATCGCAACTAATTTGATAGATATGGCTTCAGCAAAATTGGCGTTTTCAGCTGCTAAAGTTCAAGGTCGTCTCTATTTAAAGATCCTACATATGCTGCACTAGAAGTTTGGGTTCTAAAAATCTTTGCTTATAAAAATGTATTGAAAGGAACTTAAATTTTAAACATTTTTCATTCGAAATTGTTTAATTGTCTGATCTTGTCCTTTACTCAACGCAATTTATTTAATTTTCTTTTTCTTTCTTTAAATTCCTATTACTTTTTTTATTTTGTTTTATTTTCTGCTCGACAGTAATGCATTATTATTCTTCTAAAAATGTCATTTAATAGTTTGGTAAAGAGTTTTGCAAACACTTTACGTGTTAGTTTTTCCAGCAACTCTTTTTTTCTCTCACTTTTTTCACATTTTTTTGCTCTCATTTTCTTTACTAAATTGTTTCTATACTTTTCATATATAAAAGCAGCCTCAAAATAGGTTAACAGAGTGCCATTTCATTTCGTGCCTTTTTTTGCTATCTCAATGGCCTCAACTTGGTTTTTAATTTTTTTTTTTATTTTTTTTAGTTGGTTGGTATAGTAGTGGCATGTAAATGCCTATTTCTAAATGAATGCCCATTAAAAAAAAAAACAAGTGTAACAAAAACAATAACAAAGAATATGTTAAATATTCTATATTGTATTGCATAATGGAATAGTGCTCGACTCGCTATTTAAATGTTTAAAAGAATTAAAAATCCTTTGCGAGGAAATTTGGTGTGAAAAATTTTTTTTTTATAATTTTTTTTTAATGGCCATCGTTTAAGCCTAGAAATGCAGTTGAAAAGTTTAAATGCCGTTAGAGGAAATAAATAATTTTATGAGGAAAAATATTTAAGTCAAACTAGAGAAGAAAATTCTCTGACGTATAAGTGTGGTATTAATTTTCAACAGGAAATTAAATAACAAGTATACACCCGGGTATACAAAGAATTTTTTAAATTAAAAGACAAAAAAAAAATAGTATAAAAAATAGTATAAAAGTATGCAACTGCATATCTCCGACACCGCCAATTTGGCAAGGCTGTCTTCTTTCATCTTTCAGAGTAATTTATTTAATGAAAGCTTTGCCATTCGTTTAACAACTGAAAAAAAACTTGATTGAAACTTTTCGAGTATTTCAGGGTGATTATGGTCATCATGTTTTCAGGCCTGTACATCAACGTAATTTTTCCATTGCTTCTGCTAGAGAAACTTTGACGGACAAACTGAGTTTATCGATTCCCCGGCAATCTGAGCAATTGTTCCTATTATACGCTACGTTGTACGTACATAATTGGTGATTACAACCATTCAGTTAAGATTATGACCTAGCTTCTCACACTATTTATGTCCTGTGTGTGTTAAATTTACACATTAGTGACGATACCGAACGACAGATTTTTGAGAAACTTTTCATGATAATGATCCCGCGTCTAGTAAGCCAACACACTATCTAATAAACCACGGTGACGCTACGTCATAGGACCATTAAATTCCTACGAAGTGTGTCCCAGAGGAGATACCGAGACATTCAACGATTATCCTCATTTGGATTCGTGGTTATAGAGACATCGAAGATAACTACAAGGCCAACACACAAGCTAAAGCAGGCACCATGCGAAACTCAATTGAATGCCTACTTTTGATTGGCGCTCCTCTGAAGAGAGACAGATCAAGCGACTTCTGGGGCTGTTGTTTGATGTTTGATGCCATCGGGGTAATGACAACCGGCTCTACAATAGTATCATAGACTCTGTTTGAATTTCACAGCCAGCTGGATATGGTTATAACTACGATAACCATGGAGACTATGGTTAGAATAACGGGCGGTAAGTCTAATATGCGATATGCAACAGGGGGCATCGTAATCTAATGATAATCTAAGTGACCGAAAGTCCCTTTCTTAACTTTCCACAAGCCAGCACCAGTAAATTCCATAATTTTTGGCAATGTTTTGCATGCAGCTGAAGTGTAAGAGTGAATGGAGACTGCAATTCGGAGACTTTTAAGTGGTAAACGGATATGTTGGGAGAGAAGTAAGGAAGTTTAAGTTCAGAATTAAATATTGCGAGTCCATGGGGACACTCTATGTCATCAAAAGGTAATTTCAATTCAACAGGGACAGAGAGTCCAAAGGATGGGGCATGGCAATCCTATCTGCCAGTCCTTACAAGGCGGCACATGACATGGCACCGATTACTCGTACACAATGGCCAGGTCCACTCGTTCTAATAAAATAAAAGAGACCTTGAAATCAAAGATTTTTATGTGTGCTATTACAGTAAAATTTTCTCTCTTCTTATATTCTGTTTTTATTCAGCCTATGGTTGGGGTTACCCTTTATAAATTTAATTTATCCCATTAAGGGCAGAGTGCGTGTGTGTGCTTAAAACTCGTGTTAATAAATCATCAATCTTAACATATAAACTAAGTTTTTCTAACCTTCTTTTTTTCGTTTTCTTTGCTTTCAAAACAAATCGTTTTTCGTGAGTACATACAGATAAAAGTAATTGCAAAAATCATACTTTTTTCTGCACCTCCCCCAAAAGAAAAAGTGGAAGAAATTGTTTTATTTTCAAACTAAAAAAAACTTGTTACATGGTTAATAAACTTTAAGCACTACAAATAAGGAAACACATGGGGTTCAAATTGTTCAGGGTGAACCTTCGAGGAACAATCATTTAAAAAGTGATTGAAAATAACAAAGAAGGGGTTACCCTTCTTTTTTTCAGGAAAAATTTTGTTTTTATTTTTCGCAAGTAATTGTATTCGCTGTACACAAACAAACAAACAAAAAAACAAACACACATGCATTCTCTCTCTCTTCCCATATGTAAACAATCATGGCATGCAATTTGTGTGTTCACTTGAGTACTGGTGTGAGTAGTGGTTGTAAAACTACTCACTGTTGTAGTACATGTACGAGTGGAAATTTATTTTTTCTTCTCTTGTTTTTCTATAAATATTTCAGCAAGTGACACAGTTTTTTACATTCTCAAGCAATTATTTTCTTCAACAGCAAACCACCAGATGGTTAATTTGAAATTAAATCTTAATACGATATAAAATTCTGCACCGGAATACAAAAACAAAAAAAAAAACAATTTTTAGATTAAAAATTTAATACCAAAAAGGAGCAGCTTAACATAAACTCAAGCGTTGCTGTTTTAAGTCATTAAGGACATGCTTAAGATAATTAATATTATATATATTAAAGTACCAGTACTCTACCACCTTAACTAAGTAAAAAACCAATAAAAATAAAATTATTACAACTTTTCCAAAATAGTAGTATTTTAATACCTTTTTTTAAAAATAGTTCTTAAAGGTATATTATTATTATAGGTAATAGGTAATTAGATGTGAAACGATTTATGTTTAAAAATAACAATTTTTGCAACTTCTTCTTTAAAAAGATAGTATTCTACTACTATTTTAAATTTTGGACTTGTAAAGAAAAGAAAAAACATTTGTTTTATAATTTGGCAGCGGTTAAGAAATTTAATTAATTTAAAATATACATACTACTAATTTACGAAAAGTACTAATACACTACTTTTTTCAAAAGTTTAATTTCAATTAAAAAAATGATTTTAAAACATACTTATGTTTGCGCTTTAACGCTATTGTACGAAAAGAAAAATTACTACCACAGTTGAAGTAATCAAAGTGGCTTTAAAGAAAACAACAAAAAAAAGTACGAAAACTTGAACAACAGCTAGAGCAGTACAATAAAACGAGGTTAAATTGAATATAAAAACTACTACAACACTTCCATCAACTTTTTTTTTTTGTTTTCATACACTCTTCCAAGAAGACAAACATTTTTATTGCACAAGAATTGAAATTTTTTTATTTATGCAGCGTGGATAAGATAACAAAAAAAAAAATGAAAAGGACGACATAAAATGTATAACACAGTCAAAGGAAATTTTGTTGGAAAAACAAACCAAAAAGGATTTTTCTAATAAAATTCATTCTCTTGTAAATAATAACCCATCACTTCAATTCTTTAGCGTTTAAGTTAAGTGCGGGATTTTAAAACAAAATTTTTCTATGCTAATCGCTCTGGATGATAGCAGTTGGCGGTGAAAGAGTTGAGATATAAAGTGATTTTTTGCATGGCAGTAAAAGATAGAAAGAAACAAAAAGTTTTGCTTAAAATTACTTTTTTAAAAAAGTACTAAATTTACTACCTTTAAAAAGTAGTAAATCTACAGCATTTCTTAAAAGCTTTGAAACATGTTGTCTTTTTTGCACATTTTTTGTAATATTATGCTATATTTGGTGATATTGGAAAATAGTAGTATTTTACTACCTTTTTTAAAAGCTAGTTTTAATACATTTACTTGATTTTTTATACATTTCCCATACCTTTGTAGGGACTTATGCCATGTTTGAAGATAACCGAAAGTAGTAGGATTTTGCTACCTTTTTAAAATTGTTTTTGATAAGCATTTTTGCTTTCTTGGTGCTGTTCTTGACGAATTTTGAAAATAGTAGTGTTTTACTACCCTTTTTGCCATTGGTTTTGTTAAGTATTTTTGCTTTCTTAAACATTTCTTATACTTTCCTAGGGTTTTCTGCCATTCTTGGTGGATTTCAAAAATAGTAGTAATTTACTACCATTCTTTAAAATTGTTTATATTAAGTCTTCTGGCTTTCTTAAATATTTCTTATTGTTTTCAATAGATTTTTGACGTATATGTTTCTATTTAAAAAGAGTAGCATCTTACTACCTTTTTAAAAAAGAGGTTTTATATGTTTTTTGCTTTTTAAGAATTAAGTACACTTTTCTTTGGTTTTGTGCTGTATTTGATATTATTTAAAAATAGTAGTATTTGACTACCTTTTTCAAATTTAACTAAATTAAGCTTGTGTTGTTGATTTAGGTATTTTGTAAACATTTTTTAAGTTTTTAAATCATTTTGTTGCATTTTAAAAATAGTAGTTTTGTATTACCTTTTTAAAAATTAAGTTAAATTAGGTTTGTTTTTGTTACTTGAGGCATTTTATATTTATTTCTTAACTTTAGAAATCATTTTGAAACTTTTTAAATAGTAGGTTTCTACTACCTTTTTGAAAAAATTACTTTTATTCTATTTTTAAAGTCTACTTTTAATTTAATACATTTTAGCTAATTTGCATAAAACCTTTTACTAATTATTATATTTCTTAAGTACTTTTTTTGCTTGTCTAACATATCAATGACCTTTTTTCTCTGGTTTCTACTACTTTCCCTTATTTAGTAGGATTTCGTAATACTTTTTAACCGCCTTTCAGTCTTTCAAAAGGGTGCATACACAGACAGAGAAAATGCTATTAAATATGAATCAGTATGACATGTACGTTAACCTAAAAAAACAGAGAAAAAATTGAAAAGAAAAGAAGAGCTCAACTATACAACTCTTTAACCCCTTAAAACCTTTCTCCACCACCCATTCTACTTGAAAACGCTAGTGATAGAGAATCCATTTAATAAACATTTTCCATCTTTCTGCAAAAATACATAAAGCAACAGAGATACTCTCTTTTATGGCCGTGCTTTCCCTCTCTACAAGTGTTTTATTGCATAAAATGAGGCTAAAATAAGTATAAAAGAGGTTTACAGTTTGCTGTTTGGCGGAGAGCTACAATGGGGGGAAGCGGTGTTATTAGCGTTGCCTGCCTGCCTGTGTATCTCTCTCGCTCTTTAGTGATTTTCAAATTGCCTTCAAAATGACAAACAGCAATAAAAAATAAAAGCTTATAAAATGATGGCTTTTGTTTGGGATTTCATATGCATTTTATATGCGATGCGAATTGTATTTGCAATAATAGTTTAGAAGTGGTTTTTTTATTATTATTATCGTGGTAGTTGTTGTTGGTGGTGTTTGTGTTAGGATTATTAGTAGTATTTTTACTATTGGTGGTGTCATGCTAATAAAACTTTATCGATTTCCATTATGGTAATTATTTTTTCTCTTTTTTTTTAAAAAATTGTTTTTTTTTTGTTATTTCCTGTAGCACATGGTTTACAAAGATTATTTGGAATTTGTTATTCAAAACCCTTAATAAAAAAATTATTTTTTGAGCATAAGGAATTTTTTGAAACAAAATTAGGAATTTAAAATTTTGTAGGAAAGTGTTTCTTATGGTTTTAAGCAGTTAGGTTTTAATTTTTTAAAATAAATTTAAATAGCAACTGTTTTTTTAGGATTATTTGTAAGTTGTTTTTTAAAACCCTTGTTAAAAAAATTATTACATATTTGAAAATATGGAAATTTTTGGAACGAAATTAGGAATATAAATTTGTGCATCTTTTTCTGTAAAACCTGCTTTAAAACTTTTAGTGATTACATTTTTTTTTTTAAATTTAATATTTTAAGTAATTCGCAAGAAGGGAATTTCTCATAAAAAGTTTGGGAATTCAAAATTTTTGGGCATATTTTATGACAGTACATACAATCGAATTAATTTTTTATTTGTGATATTCTGCTTAACTTTCCATTTTTAATGTTTTCAACACACTTCTGTAGTCATTTGTTTTATTAACGCATAATGATACTCTGGTTTCAATTAAAAGTGACAAGGAATTTATATTTTTAAAAATTCATACTTGACACACTGGCAATTAATTAATTTATTTTGTATTAAAATTTATTATAAATAATTAAATATGAGTGTGTGTCTGTATGTTTGCTTGTAATATTACGATGATGGCGAGCGACGTTAGTGTAATTAAAATCTGAAATTTTTTTTTGTACGTTTATTATGCTTCACATGCTCGAAAACATAAATTTTTGCAGGCAAAATGACGTGCTAAACATTATTAAATATGCTGCACAAGGACACACACTCATACGTATATATTTGGGCAAAAATCTCGCAAACAATAGCAACAACAATGGCAGTGTTTAAAGGTATAACTTGGTGGCAGACTTTACCTAGTGGAAGAGTTTTAGGGAAGTTGTGGAAGAGACCACTTTAAGGCATTGTTTTTGGGGGGGAGGTGGTAAGGGAGAATGGTTTTCCTGCGGCCGAAGCCATAATCTTTGAAACAATTTGCTGTGCTATTACAACGACTGGCAGGTGGGCCAATAGTCCACATTATGAATGCTTTAATAATTTATTTTTAAACATGTTTTCTTATTTAGTTTTTCTATTACAGCTTTTTATAACACTTTTAATGTGTATTTGTTGTTGTTGTTGTTATCGTTTTAGTTTAATTAATTTCTTTTGATGCATAAATAATTCATAACGTTTTTATGCATTCATAGGATTTCCTTAAGCTGCAGGCAAAAACAAAAAGATTTTTTTCTCTCTAACATTTCTACGTTTCTTTACGTTTTGTTTGTGTTATTGTTTTTGTTTTTTTCTAAAGTCTACCTATAGGCGCTTTTGATTTGAGCACGTTTAAAGAAAATCGTATGACTTGGGTGAGTGTACAGCTATAATAAATAAAAAATGAAAGCCCAAATAGAAAGCGGGGGAGAGGTAGAAAGTGACCCTCTTACTCTCTAAGAAAATAAGGAGGAAGGAAAAAACTATTGACATATTTTAAGGCGCTGTATGGCATAAGCATAAGTAAAGTTAAAACATAAAGGTAGGCATATACACAAATAATATAGAATGAAGTCGCACGTACAGGTGAAAATCTAACACACCTTATTAATACGAATTCAAGTTACTATTTCAACCCTTTTGAACAGTAACTTGCCTTTAAACAGGAGAAAAATATGTTTAAAGCGCTTCTAAAGGAATATCGTTAGTAAAGTTTTATTACATGTCTTGTAAACTGAGACTCTCATAGGCTTTAACTCAATAAAACTTCTCAATGGAACATGCAAAACTTTAAAAAGATTCCGAAACTTTTTTCAGAAATTTCCAAATAAGGGAAATAAGGGATTTTCATAAAAAAAATTGGGAATTCAAATATTTGAGAATAAAAAATAATTTAGAAAAGTAAAATCGCTCTTTAATAGTCTTTAACTCAATGATATTTACCAACAAAAATATTCACAAACTTTTTAATTATTTACAGTCGTAAAATTACACTTTAAAACGCATCAGCCTCTGATTCACATACTCTTCCTTTGATATGTAATCAGTTTTTAAGTTAAACTACCAGCTATCTCATAAAGTGCACAGCTTACTTGGGTCCTATAAAATCCCATAGTAACACCTAAGTCCTAATCCAATTCAACCATTCCTAGAATGTTATCAAGGTGTGAATTTTTTTTCAAATTATCTTTGGCCAGCCGACAAATCATGGCTGGGTCCTAATAATTTTTCTTCTTAAGTTCCACGTGCCGGACTACGTCGGAGAAGATTATCTGAGGTTAAATCAGGCCTTTAAATTGTAACAAAATGATGAACGATGATATGAATGAACCGAATTGATGATCTTTATCAGACGATATAAGCTACCAGATTTTAATTTGTCAATCCTCCAAGTGTTTAATAGTCTTATCCACGAGGGTAAAGTATCTGGGAGTTATTTTGAAACCCAAACTCGTAGGGGAATAACCCTAAAAGTAGGCTGTAATTGTTTAAGAACTTCTTTTTTATTATAACTTTTTGTTATGACTTCATAATCCCTAAAAGCAGGCTTTAATATTTTGATTTCGTTTTATTTATCATGCATTATTTTTTCTATGCTTTCTGATAGTAGCATGACATTTTCTTCAAAAACTTTTATGATATTTTTGTAAAATTTTGTTATTTTGTAACAAAATGTATTTACTTAAGCCCTAAAAGAATGCAATTGTTTTTGTGTGATAAAATTTCTTTCGTAAATACTAAATCAAGGTTTATTATCCAAGAAGGTTTATTTCTCACACTTATTTGTTTTTGCTTTCGCATACAACTATCAGTGTAAACTTGCAAATTGTTTACAAGTTGTTTTATTGTCTCTCAAAATAAGAAATTTTTTCTTCACTTCTTTCTCTTTCCTCGTCTCTCTCTCACACTGTCTTTCAATGCTTGCAATGGCATATGAAATGCAATTTTTTTTTGTTCAGTTTCTTTGGCATTTCATTTTCCATTAACCCAACCCAACCGCAAAGTTATGGCTGTTTTAGGAATTGCATTAAATTTTAACCAAGAAGACCTCTGTTTGCCATACGGTTGTTGTCATTTTCTTGTTGTTCTTGTTGTTTATCACCTACAATGTAAGCTCCTAAGAGTATACCACACTTTTTTTCTTCTCATTTTTTAATTTCACTCACTCTGTAGAGAATTTTTGTTTTTCCGTTTCTGTTTGGATCTCACGTACCATTTCGTGGCTTATTTTTTGTATTTTTTTTATTTTGTTTTTCTATTACGACAACAACAAATAACAACAACAATGAAAACGAATTTATGCATTGTATGCCCTTAAGAGGTTTCTTCCTGTTATTTGCCTTATTTTTTTAAGTCTTTTTCCTCATTTTTTTGAAATTATTTTTCTTGTATCATCATGGCATGCATGCATTGCAAATGCATTTGAAATTTATCTCAGCAATAGCAAATTGCAGTGGAAAGAGAGGGGAACCTTTCATAGGAAAACAATAAACCGGGGAAATTGCTTTTTTTAATAGTTTTTCTTTAATTAAACAAAGATTATGAGGTTGTTTTAGAGCCCCTTTTAAATTCCTTTTAAGACTTAATTTTTATACACCAACTGGGAATATTAATTTCCCTTTTTGAAGAAATTTTTAATAGCCAAACTGGGAATTCTTAATAGTTCAACTATCTTTTCATTTTTGTTTTTATGCATAAATCGTTCGTTAGACAGAATTTCAGAAATGACCCTTACAAAGTCCAAACACTAATGGATAGAGTATACTATGGAATACTTATTTAAATTTCTGTTAACAGACTTTCGTATAAACAATCTGACCATCGCAATGTTTTCCAGGCATAGGTCGCAGTCATATTGATAAGGTATTTCACTGAATTTTTGCACTGAATTTATACGGACAGTTAAGCTGTGGTCAAGACCCTCACGATCGTCACACCCTTCAATCATTCTGAGCCTGAGTGATTTAGATTACACGCGGAAATTTAGGATCATTTAAAGGTAATGCTTATGTAGCTTCCAGGACATAGGCAATAACACTTCTGGTAAACTGGGCTGAAATGAAGTTCCCAATCTATCGAGAAGTTACAGTTCATTTATAAACTGAGTTTTCTCTGGTTTTGTCACAGGAACGCTAAACTTCATTGGCAGCATAACGGCGCGTATAGTATTGTTGCCTCTGGTGGGCTAATAAGGATAAGAAAAGTATTGATTGTCATTATTCCTTTACTCAGATTCAATTTTGCATTATAATGCGCTTTGCTACGAGGCTTGACGATAGACTTGTTATTCCCTTGCATGATTTCTGCAGGTTCTCAGATGGAGGAGATGTGAAATTTCATGTCATATGTCAGTGGTCGACTCTGACTATGATGGGCGGAGCGTCTCTGCTCTGTTGTGAGGCTTGCTCTTCCTTTGCATGACTTCTGCAGGTTCTGAGATGGGGTAAAATGCTAACTTTCATGTCAGCAGACAAGCAGAACATTTTTGAAGTCAGATTCGAATACAGATAGTGTGGTTTAAAAAAAATCGCTTTTTCGTCTTAAATCTTTAAATTACCAATTTTCTTTCTGAAAATCCTTTATTATTTTATTTTTTAATGCCAATTTCGTTGAAAATCTCGTCGGCCTTTGTAATTTTGGTTGACTAACAAACAGTGAATTACAATGTGTCATTTTGATCACTGGATATTGTATTTGTCCCAATGACAAGTGCACGTCTTCAAACCTGACCTAACTAATAGTCAACTGCTGTTTTAAATATTGAAATTTGCAACTTGGGAACAAACTCCTTTAATTTTCATTAACTTTAAACGCAAAAAAAAAAAAAATAAAAAATTAAATTAATAAAAAATTAAATTTTTTAAAAGTTAAAATACAATCCATTTACAAAGATTGTTTTGTATTTTAAAAATTAAGCAGCTGTTCAGAAATTTATAGAAAAAAATTTATAGAAGAAAAATTTTTATATAAAAAATCCTTTGTCAGCATGTCTACTATTGATAGCACTAAACAAAACAAAATCAAAAAAAATTCAGTTTTTTTCATAAACGGAAATTGTACCAAATGGTACTACCAGAAATTCAACATTTCCTGCAGCACAGTCACACCATGTTTATCCAGCTACATACACATACATAGTTACACAACACATACGTATGTATATGCTGTACATACATACATATGTACATGCATAAGTACATTGTCATTTATAAGTATATAAATTTTATATAAATTGTATCGGTATGTGAAATCAACCGTAAGAATAATATAAATAAAATGCGAAATGTACGATTCCATTTAAAAAGGTTGAAGAAAAAGTTGAAAAAAACTCGTTATTTTTTTCACTACAATGAAATCAGCAAAAAAAAAGAGAAAATAGGGGAAAAAAGGCTGACATAACATGGGTATAAAATTATACAAATATTTGGAGAAGTGTATCAAAGGAAACCACATGGAAATGGTCGAATTTGTGGGATGGTACAACGATATTATTGCGCCGCCAGATGACAAAGGTGGGAGGACCATTGCCAAGCATGGCGGCTATAAACTGGAACAGTGGCAATGTATAGCATCATTAGCGTTGGAAGGACAAATCGAGCAGAGGAACCCATACAGATAATCGAAGTAGGACTGAAGATTGTTCAGGAATAGCAAGTAAGATGGCAGCGAGGCTTATGCTAAATAGGAGGAGAATCGTGGAAGTATACAACTGCCACAAGTTGCTGTAGAATATGTGTAGGATATTTAATCTAAAAAGTGCTCTTAAAATTTCAAAGCATTTGTAATAGACAAAACATTTGCTACGAAATTTAAATTTTTAATAAATCTTACAAATTTGGCAGGCTTTACAAAAGCATACTGAAGCATATGTAAGTGCATGTGTTAAAAACGGTATAAGGTTTGTTTCCTGCTTAAAAATTAATTTTAAATCTTTTTAAGAAAGATTTCTTCACATCTGTTTTTATTAATTTGGTCCCTAATACTATGCTTTAAAAAGTGAAAAACTCGCCATCCTTGAAGTATGCTTAATAATTTTTATAAACTTGTTTCTAAAAGAAAAATTTTTTAAATTTTCTGAGCTACTTTTAGGCTGTTTTATTGTAAATTTTTATAGAATTATACAAACTTCTTGATAAATTAAAATTTTTCAAAAAATTCGGTATAATTTTGCCATTATTTTCTATACAACAGTTAATAGTGACTGTCTGTATATTGTCAATGTATTTTGTTGGCAAAGTTATAAATTTATTTATCAATACATGGTCTAGGGAATCCCAAAAAGAAAAGGAGGAGAAGCAGGCTTTTTTCTATAAATAGAATGAGAAAAAAATTGGAAAATTTTGTAACATCAGCAGTAGACAGAGCGACGTCATTATTGTTACAACATGTGTATGTAGTTTAACGCAGTAGCAAAGAAAAATAAAAAAAGAAACGGCTTTTATAACATACATAAACGAGATAACAAAAGCCAACCCTAATAAATACAAATACAGCATTATAAAACATACTTTTAGGCGTATAAAAATTGAAAAAAGCGGAGTATACTTTTAGGCTGTTCTTTTTTTGTTTTTATCTCTCTTTTTATAAACAAAACGCATGAAAAAGAATGAAAAACCCAAAAAGGTTTACAAAATTGGCCACCATGTTACTATGTTTCTTCTTTTTTAGGTACAACATTACAGAGGTATCCCTACTTGGATGTAGAAAACAGAGAATAGACCACCTAAAAATAGTTCTTATCTTGTAAGGTCTTTTGTCATTTTTGTTTTCTTTTTTTCGTTATTTTTATGGTGCCTAAGTTTTGTACAAAAAACTCAGCCTTAAAGTATGCCTAAAAGAATGCCTGTTTATAATTATTTTTGTGTATCCTTTTTGTCAGACATAAATAAGTGGTCCTTTTAAGTAAGTGCTTGATTTATTCCACTTTTTTCCTTCTCTCTTTGCAGTCTTTGTAACCTAAAAAAGAAGGCTTGCTACAGCCTATTTAAATAGAAAAGACAGCTTTTCAACATCCGTCTCCTCATTTTTCTGGGTTGTGATTTATGTTGGTTACCAAAAATTAAAATGAATTTTAGCTCAACATAAGTACCAGCTTAATAAGGCCTTCATCAAGCCTCCTGTTTATCTTTAGAAAAGTGTCTAAAGATTTGGGTAAAATAAATAAATAAAAAATAAGGAGAGAATAAAGCAAAATTAAATAAAATAATAAATATAAGGTTTAAAGTACAGTTTAGCCTAAAAGTACACTATAAATTTGTATTGTATTTGTTGAAGAAGCAGTCTTTATTACTGTTTTGCTTTTAAATACAGAAAAATAGTGTGCTTCTCATTCATTTTTATTCTTTTAGTAATCAGCACTAGGCACGACAACGTTTTGAACAACTTTTATTGGCGATTTTATTTACTCTCAGAGTTTTTAGAAGAAGACAACTGAGAGGGAGTCACCAAAGCTATATTTCGTCTTTAGAGTTGTGGTTTGAACCACAGGCTCTCATCTAATAGGCCTCCTACTAGAATGCTCTATTCATCCAAAACTATCAAAGACTGTAGTATACTATAGGGGTTCCTAAAACTGGTGCATACTTTAAGGAAGAAATATTAACGCAATTAATAACAGTTGGAGTGCAATAATTCTAAATTCTTCATGAAATTTATTTCCAACAAAAAATAACCCCGAAAGCATACTTCAAGGTCAAAGTTATCTAAAAATAACTGAATAGTTTCAATGTTATTGAAAAAAACTTGTATAGTAACGTTAGCTATTCGATTTACTTTTCTGTCTGTTTTTTCTAATTAAAACATAATTTTAGGCGTTTGTTTTAATTAAAACAGTTTTATTATGTATTAGATATTGCATTATTGGTTTTAATGAATTTATTAATTAACTTGTAGCCTTAAACTATAAGATTTTGTTAACGACTTTAGTTATTAAAATTAATTAATGTCTACTTTAGGGCTTTAGTGAATATAATATTACTATTAATAATAGTAAGCAGTAATAATTCATAATTAAATCATAGTAAATATAGGACTTTAGTATGGTTTAAGTAAAATTTTAATCTAATAACAATAAATATTATTTTTAAGCATACTTTTAGGCTGTGTTTTTCGAACAGAAAATGGAATTTAAAGTATATTTTTCATACACAGTTTTCAAAACAGTTTTTTACTGGTGCTCCTAGTTATGAAGGCGATTACCTTCAAGCAATGAGTATTCTTTCTTATTCTGTGGCAGTAAAGACAAATATCCAAATATAATTACATTAACATTCTAAGGCTAAAAGTATGCAACAACTTTTTTGTTCAAATAATTTTTTTTTTTATTAATTCTTATACTTTTCGCAAAGCAATTGATTAAAGCCAACGAAAAGCAAAAAAATATTTTGCAGTTCTGTTTTCATTAACTTTTCTTTTATTTTTGAGATTAATATTTAACTCAAGGCGCCTTGAACTATGCTGTTATTTCTTTTATTTTCTACTAACACTGCTTTTTATATTATTATACAGCTTAAATTATTATTTTTCTTGCCTCCTTTTTCATTCTACCATTTTTGTTTTCCACATTTAATGCCTTAATGTTCTTTGAAATTATCATTTGGATACACACACAAAATTCATTTCCATGAGCATTATTTCAACATTTTTATTTTGTGCTCCTCAACGCTCAAAATGTTTCTTACAGTTTGAAAATTTACTAGGCGCCTAAAAGTATGTTTAGTGTTATGACAGTAATAACTCTTTATACTGCTTATATCTACGGCTGCCTGTTATGTACAGTCAATGATTTCTTAACACTGTAAGTTGTCGGGTCTCTGTATAAGCTTTTGCAATATCCGGTTGTCTATCTGTCTGTATCAGTGTTTGTCCCTCAAACCGATTATTTGTTGCCATTGTCTGTTCCTCCTATTTTGGTATTTATTTGCCATTAAATGCTTTTTGTCGTTGGCATTTATTTTTACCTTTAAGCATATTTACTCGGGTCTTAGACTATGGTTGTTTCTTCTGGGTCTTTTTTGAGTTTTTTTTTTTTTGTATTTGTTTCTAATGACCATCTTATTTTTCCGTGTCTTATTATATTGTTTGCTGTTCGTCTGTCATTCTGACTGTTGTTCTGTGTATATTTTTTAAGTACTTTTTGGATTATGTTTCTATTTGTTAAGGTTTAAGTGTTGTTTGTTTAAATTTGAAAAAAACTTTACTTTTAAGTGTTTAGCTGCATGAATGTATGCTTTAATTTTTGAAGAAAAATGCTAAGGTTTTTAAAGGCAACATTTTAAACTAAAAATTGAACTGAAAACTCGCTTGAATTCCCACATAAGATTGGCATTGGGCTGCAGAATGATTGCTCTTAAATGTTGTTCATTTCCACAGATGGGATAATGAACTCGGACAAATCTGTACCGTAGAAACTTTATACAACTGGACACTGGTCCGGAAGCTGGAGATACCTCACAACCACTCCTTCAGGAACTGTAATTACAAGGGAGAAGAGAAGACTCCAGAACATTTTCTCAGTCATTGTCCGGCACTTGACACTGGCACTGACACGAAGGGTGGATTCATATGCACCCACAGAGTGATTCGGGTAATATTCCCAACTTCATAAACTATCAGAATGGTTGTAAAATGCCAACCATGTTGAATTATGGAATAATTACTGTCTGTATTACAGTGGGACATTTTATGACCCAAGCAAGCTGAGCTATCGAGCGACTCCTATATTTCACTTAACCGAATCTGTATTCGCAATGAATTTATGCAATTTATCTTCAAATTATTGTATTTTCATTTTCTGCCTAAAAGTATGCTATAAAAATTTCAATTTAATTATTCTGAGATTTTTTTTATTTATTTACATAGCTTATCATCCTAAATGTATTCTACAATTTTTTATTTAATTTTTTTTTTCTTATTTTCTGAAAACATATTTATTTAACTGCATTATCTTTGTGTTTGTTTTATATAATATTATAATATTTGTAGTTATGCATTTTTGTAATATTAATAGCTTAAAATTTTAGTTTGTTTTTTATCAGTTCATGACCATCGGCCATAATGTATGCCCCAGTTTTTGTTTATTTAGTTTTGTTTTTGTTCGTTTGTGGAGTTGTTTTTAGTTCATATCTATTTATAAGCAACTTGGAATTAAATTATATGAATGGTTTACTCTATCGTCTACTTATAACTCCCTTAAATATGCCATAATATATTTGTAATAATTGATGTTACATTTAATATGGATATGGATCATTGTTTTTATGTTACTTAAGCAAAATGTGTATATTTTATTACTAAATTATACTTTATACAACGCCCTTTTTATAGGCTCTAGATAATATTTATATTTAATTGATAGAAAGCCTAAAAGTAGACATCATAAAAATAAAGAAAGAAATAATTAATACGATAGAGTTAAATAAAATGGAACAGTAGAATACACTTAATACCCTTTTAGTACAGAACTTGATGGATTTTAACTTGAGCTCCTTAAAATATGCTTCAATTGTTTTATAAAAATTTTGGTAAACAACTTTTTATATTTTTTATTGCTTGCTTTATTGTTTATTACAAAAGTATTTCTATTTTAATTGTTTAAAAGAAATAAAATACAATGTCCTCACAAATATTTTTAAGCGCTCTACTTTTAGGCTTATGGATATAAAAATGTAATTGAATAATTGTCGATATTTAAAATAATAGTTTTCTGACATCTTTTTATTGTTTCTTTTTTCGTTTGCTTTGTTTAGACAAATAAGGCTTGTTATTGAATACAAATAGTGTTTGGAATGTTGCCTATTTTTAGGCTTGAAACAAAACGTATTAAGTGAATGTAAAATGTTCAATAAACACAGTAATTTGCAATAAAACAAATATCGTTTATTTTTATTATTAGTTTTTCCTAAAGCTTAAAAATGGAAATAATTTTTAAAACATGTTTACAGGCTGAAGTATAAATATATAACCAATTTTCCAGAAGTAAAACCCAACCATTGAAATTATATTTAAAAATAAACTTTCTACCTTGCATTTATATTTTCTTTCAAATTTTTTATACTAAAATTTTATTTACATAGACTACTTTTAGGTGCCATTATTGTTTTATTAGGCATTTATGAGTATGCACGACTATTGTCTTCCGGTTTCTGCAAGTCTTTTCAATATTCTGCCATTACATATGTAGCATGACCTCATTTATTTATTTCCTACTCTATCTATTTCACTTATTAAATATTAAAAAAATCGATGCATACCTTATGGCTACCCAAAGAAACTTTTTTCTGATATTTAATAAAATTTCTCTTTAACTGTTTTTTATTTTTATTTTCTTAGTTTTCGTAGTTCGTTCGTTTCAAATAAATTTTAAATTAGACAAATTGTCAGTTACACATGAAATGACATGACAATGTTCACATTTCTAATACAGAAATGGAGAGTTGTTGCGGGGGTAGGTGCAGTGTAGTAGAGCGCTGCGAACTAGAAACTAGAGTGTTCA
The DNA here is from genome assembly GCA_927399465.1 of Sarcophaga caerulescens. Lineage (NCBI taxonomy): Eukaryota > Metazoa > Arthropoda > Insecta > Diptera > Sarcophagidae > Sarcophaga > Sarcophaga caerulescens. The sequence goes on along the minus strand of OV656873.1, from coordinate 114,509,057 downwards.
ATTACAATGTAAATAAAATGTTAAAAAGTTTGTTCAGCATACTTCATAAGAAAATTTCAATTCCATTAATTTTTCAATTGGCTTTGACTCTTCGTTTGTTTAAACACAGTTCATTAATTAAAAAACGAGAGAGAGAAATTTACATTTTTATAGTATACTCTCTAATGTTATTTATATATATGTACATATATACATAAATATATGTATAGAACCCTTATATTCATATCTATAGCGCAAATAAATGTTGTTTTGAAGAATTAATGAATAATTCTTTTGGAGTTTAATTTACCACTGTTTAAAATTTCTAAATTTGGTTAAGGAAGATATTTTAATATTTGCTGAAAAATTTGTAACATACTTTTAGGCGCCTTAAATACAATATCATGTACATATGTATATGTAAATATCAAAACAAAGACTATTTCTGTAACCGGTCTATGGCACACTTTTGGGTGCTTTAACTCCCCTCCATGGACAAAGTATGCAAAACAAAATTTTTTAAAATTTAGGGTTGAATAGTATATGAGAAAATTTGAAATAGTTTTAGGCTTTGAATCATTGGCAAAGTATACATGAAATATATTGTGTCACATACTTTTAGCCACTTAATCGTCCTAGTATATAAAAGTATAGTCTACTTTGGGAATCATGAAAATACGAAAAAATTAACATACTTTTAGGCGCTCAGGAAGTATCTTCTTATATTTAAGGTTGTGAAAGTGAAAATCTTGAATCATTGAAATAATGCTTATCATAGTAAATTAATTAACATATTTTAAGCTCGTGCACATCTTTTCTGATGAACAGGAAGACCAAGGATATAAGAAAAATATCAAAGATATAATCTGAAACCTAAGCTAGCCTAACCTTGCATCCCTTCAAACTTTTGATAAGATGGCATTGCGAAGAATTGAATTGAAGATTTTGGTCCTATTTAGACTTTTCGACGACCGCACTATTTTCCAAGCGCAGATCTATGTTATCAGTAGAGCTGGGAGAATCGTGTGAGAATTAAATCTAAAAATTTCGATTAATAACCCCAACGTGGACAGTGCTATAGTGACTACAGATCTTAAATTCTGCATTACTAAGTTGAAATGCCTTCTCAGCTATTCTGATTGGTCAACTGATATGGATTTCAAGCCATGGAGGTATCCAAGTAAATGCAATTGCTTAATAACTAATAGGGTAGGAGTTATCCTCAGAAAGTACTACAATATCTAGTTCAGAGGAACTGAAACCATGTGATATTGTCATCTCTGAGCTTCACTTTCTAAGAAAATATTCAAAAATCTCTCAACTGTTGGGAGAGTAACACGTACTTCAGAGAATATCTTACTCCCCTGACTATGCAGTAGAATTTTATAAGGAAGTGGACCCTAAAGCAAGTAAAACTTAAGAGGATATCTAACTTCACTGACTATGCAGTAGGATTTTATCTACTAACGAAAGCTCTATTAGGCTCTTGAGAAACGGTACGCTTTCTAATCAGAAAGATGTAGCATCGGCCCATGATTTGTCTGTGGCCTTTGCCTTAAGAGGCGTAACGGATCTAAGAGGTGTAACAATATTTATGTGTGGAGTGGAAATAAATAAATACAATAAATACTGGACTAACATCAAACTGTTGATAGAGCCGATCAAATGAGTTTTATTTTTTAATTTCAAAAGAATTTTTAAACAAGACAAAAACTCTTATTTTATAAATTAAAAATATCACTTACTTTTATGGTTTTCTTTTATTTTTTATGCTGTGGCCTTGTTGATGAAATTATTTGTTGCATAGTTTTTGGCGTTTTATTTTTGAATATTTTTAATTCATTTTTATTTAATTTTTTTACTTAAAATTTTGCATATTTTACATAACTATAGAAAATAAAAATAAATTAATTTGTAGTTAATTAAAATATTTACACAGTCACTCCTTATTTTTTTATGAGAGTTTGTGGTTTAAAAAATTTATGAAAACTTATAGTCAAGCTTTACAGACGAAAACACCTCTTGAAAAATTTTTTTCCTTTTTTTGTTTTGTTGCATACAAAAAAGGGCACAGGTTGCAAATGAAAAACAAATAACAAAACAATGAAGCAAAAATCGTTTTACAAGAACAAAAAAAAAAAAAAGGAATCCATGGACACATCAATACAACATAGCACACCATCTGCCAGCCCGAGTAGCCAGTAGCCAGGATAAAACAATATACAGTTCCTTTTTGAATGGTTTACTGTAAAATCATCCCTTGGTGTAGCGCGTTTTTGTGGTGCTGCTCTAAGTGTGAGTGTGAGCAAAAAAGGAAATGATTGTTTATTGTTTGTGTATACATACATGTATACACAGATGTTAGAGTATAGGTGTGTTGTGTGTTGATTCTAAAGGCCTTTAAGTGAGAGTAAAACTCTGTTTGGAGGAGCAAAAGAAAATTGAGTTTTGCAACTGTAGTGGTAGTGCTTGTAGCAATAAGTTATTGTAGATTTGTTTTCCGTTATCCTTGTAATGCTTACGTTTTAGTTTAATACACATACACACCATAATGTACTCACATCGCAAGAATACATTTACATAGTCACACATACAGAAATAGAAATTGAAAAGTAAAGGAAGAAGGCCTTACAGCAGTTGCCTATACAAATTTTTAGACGGGAGCCAAGTAGCCAGAGAAAAATAATGTGGAATTGATTTTAAATAAAGTACCTAAAATAGCTTTATTAAGTACCAAATATAAATTGCTTTTGTTAAAACAGTTGCTTCGGCTATATTTAAAGTAATAAATTTAAATTGATTCCCAAAAAAGCATTTTGAAAGGACGAAAACAACTTCATTTAGTGACATGTGAAGGTTGGTTTTAATAAAAATGGACCGAATTTTTATAAAACCTTAAGACCAACAAGGTCTTAAAGGCCAAAAAGTATTTGTACGAAGAAAATTTCCATTTTAAGATCCAATCGGGTGGACTATTCGCAATGTTGTGGATAAATTCAAGACAAATACTCGTACGTTGAAAAAACGCAAGATCTGCCAAAAACATTGCTGCTTCCGATGAGAGTATGTTTGCATTAGAATCCAAAGCAGTCGATTACGCATCGTGACTTGGTTCTGCATCCATACACAATTTCCTGACCCAGGAACTGAAGGTAAACGATTGCAGACAACGACATCTGTCACTTTAGTTGTCATTTATTCAGTCTGTTTTGTCATATCACCATGGACAACCTTAAACAGCGTCGTATATTCGCTGAATGGGCTCTGGAGCAGTTGGCAAATGACCCGAGTTTTAATCGAAAAATCATTCTCAGCATTGAGATCCATTTCTGTATGAATGGGTAACTAAATAAAGAAAATTGTCGAATTCGGTTGAATACCAAGCCACAAGAGCATCCAATGCATTATCACCTCACATAGAGGTGATGCAAACCGATTTCGCTCTAACTCAGCCTGATTTATGCACCTGATTCTTGTGAACATTTTGGTTGTGTTCTACCGAGAGAAGCCGTGACCAACATTTGAAGGATGTTACATTCCTTACATAAGGCCATCAATTGGTCTTTGAAAGGAATAAAAAAATTCGATGATATCTCACACACACTTTGTTTTATTAAAATTTAAAGATAAACAGCGCCTAATGAAGGTACAAAATGTAGTACTTTTTTCCCAAAAAAGGTACTATTTTGTATTAAAATTTTACAGTTCATATATCTTATACCTTTACAGTTAAAGTACAAGTTAGAGGGTTTTTTTTGGTACCAAGGCTTGGTACTTTTTCCAATTTTTTTATCGTCCTTTTTTTAAATTTCATGATTAAGTTTTTTGTTATATTAAAATATAGGCTGGGGGAATTTTATGACAAACTCTATTATTATTCGAACATACATACATATGTTGCTGGTATTGTTTTGTAAATTGTAATTGTAATTGTTTTGTAAATTTGGTACTTTTTTAAAAGGAACTTTTAAAAAAATTTCCATTTCTTTTTTAGTGCGCAATATTCATGACTTGTTCTATTAACATTAGTTAAAGAGATTTTTTTGGTACCAAAATTTTGGTACTTTTTAAAAAAGTACTATTGGTTGTACTTGTTTTTTGTTTGAGGTTTTGATTTTGAAGTGCAAATTAATTTTTTAAGGCCATTTTTTGTTGTTAAGAATAACTCTCACGTTTACTATGTACATACATATACACACCGAGGCTTTTTCTTTTGCTCACACAGACACACTAATACAACACATCTGCTAGACAAAATTGTGTTATAGAAAAATTATATTTTTTGTTGTTGTTGGTTTCCATTTTTAAGTTTTATTTTCTCTGTTTTCATTTTTGTTTCTGCTTCTTTTTGTTGGAATTCAACTTCAAATTGTTGGGAAAAAATGATGTTTGTTCTCGTTGAATTTTTACTTTCTTTATGTGTATCAGGACATTTCTTTGCTTTTTTTCTTTTTGAATTTCCCTTTTCTATTTTAATTGTTTTATTTTACATGAGAAGAACTTTAATTTTTTTTCCTTTTATTTTTGGAAAAGAGAAATTTTTTTTATTGATTTTTTTAATAATTTTTGGTTGGTTTTTTGTAAAAGTAATTATTATTTTAGATTGTTTAAGGAATTATATAATTTATTTACTTATATTATTACAAACAAAAAAAAAATTAGGAAAAACTCTCACTTTCTGAAGCCTTTTTCTTTGGGGGGTATTTTAAGTGAAGTTGAAGGACTTTTTTCTCTTTTTTTCAAATTTATTTTATTTATGATTTGAAAATGATGAATTTTATTATTTTTTTAAACTATTTTCTTAGATTTTTCTTTTTTTTGTTTTTTGCTTAAATTTGAAAAAAAAAATTTTTGTTTTTTCTTTATTTTTCTTATATTTTTTGGCCAGAATGTTAATAAAATCAATTCAAAAAACTAACTGAGCTGCAGCTCTTTAAAGGAAAAGTATTTTACCCAGTCAAAATGAAATTTTTTAAGGGTTATATGCGCTGTAAGTTGTGGATTTTATTAAAGAAAAGAGAGCTCCCTTAAAAGCTGGCTCTGTGAAGAGCATAGCTGTTGCAGCAAACCTTTACATGTGACGTTATTTTTTGAGGTTTTCCGTTCATCCAGTTTTCTATACAATTTTGTCTGTCTGTCCATGATTTGCCGGTTATTTTTGAAAAAGCTTTTCCTTTTTCTCTCTCTCGCTCTTTTTCACAATCCTTTAAAACATCAACATCAACAACAACATGTTTAAGGGAATGTAAGCCATGTGCTTGGCTAGTTTTGTTTACATTTTGCTTTAGGGGTTGCCGGGCTAAACCATGGTGTGGTATGGGAGACCTCATTCAAGTGGTTGTTTTCTTATCATAATTGTAATGCGAGTTTGTAAAGAATTTTCAAAGGAAAATAGAAAGTAAAAGGCAATTAAAATACACATGGTTAAAGCTTTTCTTTGCATTGAAAAGCTTTGAACAATGAAAACTAAAATCAAAAGACTTTTAAGTGGTTTTCCAACAGCTTTCATCAACCATGACAGAAGTTGAAGCAAAGTTTTGTTGAAAAAATTATAAAACATTTCAAAGCAAAGAATATTTTTATACTTCATAGCTGAGTTAAAACCGAATGTTGAGCTTCAAAGTGTTATACCTTCTGACACTAGACACGGTAGTCGTAGAATAATCAACGGTTACCTCTCATAGTATAGAAACTAAAGAATCATAATCCTGCTAATTCAATAGCAAATTGTACATCACCCATAATGCGGCAGAAGCTAGAAAGATCACTCAAAAGTATTACGAATTCCGAACCTATACACTTCTTATTGTGGAACCCTAAGCAGTAAAGACACTTATCCTGCTTAGAATTCTGATGTGAAATCTTCTATGTAGACTGGGTACAGAGGTTGTGTAGTAAATTTACTCAGGAAACAGGAAATAGTTTTAGACAGTCATTAAATAGAAAATGCAAGAAATGTGGCATTTGGTCTAGCCAGTAATCGTGTTATTTGTGACTTGAGAAAAATAGCCATAGCTTTGGTCGTGAAAAAGCTAATGAAATAATTTAATCTGCTCTTAAAAGCTTAGGTTTAAGGCTACAAAATAATAGCCATTTATAGGTTAAATTAAAGTATTATTGTTTTAGAACCAAAATTGTTGACTTGAGTAAATTGGCCGCAACTTTGGTGTTGAAAAAGCTAATAAAATAAAGACTTTACTAAATGAAAGACAAGCTTTAAAGCTTTCAAATGATATGCCTTAATATAGTTTTTTATATAGAAATTTCTGATTTTATATTTAATTAAAATCGATTTTATAAAATGTTTAGCTTGTTAAACGCGCTTAGCAGCTGATAGCCTTAAATAATATACTAAAGTTTTAAACCGTTCTTCAATTAATTACTAAATTTAAGTATATTTAAACAATTTCCATAAACTTAAATCCTTTTATTAAGAGTATCAAAGTGTACTTTTAATTTATTTTATATTTAGACACTGCGACGTATGATTAATGTTAATTATTAGGTATGCAAAGAAAAATGGTCATAACTTTTTAGTGGCTTAAGCTAAACGCATAATTTAAACAGGAGTTGAAAGCCGAGATTCTAAGCTTTAAAATACTCTATCTCAAAATAAAGGCTTTCATACAACTTATTTGAGTTCTTGTCGAATTTTTAACCGCCTGGACGTTTAAAACTTTTTAACTTTATTGCTGTCAAAACATAGGTGACATATATTTCTGAAAAGTTTCTTAATAATAGTTTGATTGCTCACAAAGCTTTTTTCAGGTCAAAAATTTTTTTTATTAGGCCATAAACATGTGTACATGGTGGTTATAACAACATGTGGATATAAAAAGCATTATACATGCGCCTGAAAATTGTAGCAGCAAAGTAAAGGAATTTAAATACTCTCTTTCTCTCTTTGCTACTCAACTCTCTCTCCCTCTCCAACTAATGTTTAATAATGTTGTGTTCAAAAATAGAGACGAAAAACACTAAATTTTTTTTAAAGTTTTGCTTACAAAAAATTCCCTCAGAATGCCTTTTTTCCTGGATTGAATTTTGGTATGACGTTGGTGTTTTGAATTTCTGTCTCTTCCTCTCTCTTTTGGGCTCTCTTTTTGGCATGTTTATACGTCAAATATGGTTTCATATGATGTGCTTACAAATGTGAGGTCATTTGTTAGGGATATTTGAAGCCAAAAAATTATGAAATTGAATACCGGCAGTTAAAACAGCGTAAAAGGGAAATATAAACTTGCAATAGGGGAGGAAGGAGCATAGAGTACAATGTTATTTAAGGAAAGTTTTTTGTCTGGCTTGAAAATAATTAAATATTGAAAGGGTTCCCGTAAATATGACAATATCAGAGTGGTGGTATACGACAATATTATTGTTGTCATTAAAAGCGAGGTTAAATTGTATACCATCAAGAGAGGAAGAGGATGTAAAGGATAGACACACACAGAGAGTGAGAGAGAGAGAGAGAGTAAGGATGGAGTATGTAAAATAAATGTGCCTATAAAAACTTAATGAGACATTAGAGTGTTTCTTTGTCTAATTAATTTAATTCTTAATTTTAATAACAACATATCAAAGAGGTTGGGGGATGTGGACGTCACAGCAATAATTAAAACATAAAAACTTTAAAAAAATTTCAAGAGGAGACCTTTGTATAGAGCAGAATGGAAATAATTATAGTTTAAGCCGAGCTTTTCATTTGTAATTTTCTTAGAAATAACAGTAGACAACATGAAGTACCAGAAGAACTAGTTAAAGACTGTATTAATATATATCTATATTCGAAAGATTGGATTTTGTACTAAGAACTCTTCTTCGACAGTTTTTTGATTGCAAGGCTCAGTATTGTTTAGGACCGCCTTAAACTTGAGAAGTGTAACCGTGTTATGGAGACAATATGCCTTATTTTACAAATTTCCCCTTAAAAAGGGAGAAAAATGTATGTCAGGAAAAAAAAATTATGAAAAAAAATTAGCAGGTAGATGCTGTTAGAGCCAATCATACAAAATATTTAAGATCTTCAAAGCATGTGTGAAGTCTACTCTGTTGCATAAAAATGAAATTACTCCTGCTACTCTGCTATGTTTGAAACTATGCTATGGGAAGAAATGGACTTTGCTGGTACAAAATAACAGTAAGGTACTAGGCGGTATGAGAATGTTCCAAGGATGTCCATGACGTTTTACGCAAATCTAAATTTCTAACGAGCTTCTTCGGAAGCTACAGCCAACTCTTTAAATTGATAGCCTAAGCGGCTAAGCAACGATTGATTATATTGGGTGCATATAACTAGCAGATGCTTAAGCACCGTCGTTCCAAATAAAAAATACAGGAATGAGAAGCCATATTATCCTTAAAATTTTCTGAAAACGTATACCTATGAGTAGCAGTTAGATGGTAAAGCAGAGTGTGGTGTGTACACAACGAACTTGAATATCCCCAGAACAGAATTTTCCCCAGAACAGATCGATTTTAAGGCCACCTGCAACCAGCGGATGCTTAAACAGCGTCATAGCAAATAGAAAATACTGGAATGCACAGCTAGATCCTCTTTCGAATTCTCTGGATATATACACCCATGGCTCGGTGTTAGAAGGGAAAACTTGGACTAGGATATCAGGAACTCATTCAGACTCTCAGATCATGACTATCCTGAAAGCGATTAAATGACTGGTCAGTAGCAGAACATATCCATGTAGTAGGAGCAGATTATGTACGTAGTACAACGAGGAAATGGTAGATTATTCTAAGGCATCTCTTCTTTGAATCCTTCCCTATAGAGACATACATTTCAACTGTGTTGCGGACGTATTGACCCCAACGTGTAACAAGCAGGAAAACCCCCTTATGTGATTGGCCTAAAGAAGTCCCTTTAGACACGTTTAAATTATTAAAAAAAAACTCTACTTCTTAATTAGCGTATCCTGGGTAGAATAGAGGACCTGTTCGACCTCTTGGTCAAGCAGGAAAAGATGAAAGTCGCCGTAGCCTAGTATTTCGTATGTTGGCTTATTAAACACGATCCCGTGGTTCAAACCCCTGTTCAGACATCTCGAACAGAAACGAAATATGAAAAAATATCTCTTTCGACGACTTCCTCTCAGTAGGACTTGTAAGTTAAGCTTCTTAACATCTTATTTAACTTCACGACCATGTTACCATTGGAACTCTTTGTATAATCTTAATTTTGCTTTAGACCTCTGTCCTAAAGTAGGGTTCTTTTTTCAATTACAGTAGATGTCAAGGCTTAAAACCCAAGCACTTTAGAAATTCCCTTTAAAACTCATTTTTTTTTTCACCAAAAATTTCAAATTTTTTTATTTTCTTTCTTAAGATTTTTCCTTAAACGTATGAAATTCGTTTTCTTTATTATAGGAACCCTTAGAGGGCCCATTTTCAGTTAAGTTTCAGTAGCCATAATATGATCATACTCACTTAAGTTGTCTATCACGATGCCAAACGGCCATTTGCAAGCGATCATCGTCCGACAAATCCTCCAAAGCATTATCTAAATCTTTCAAATCAAATTTAAAGCAGTGATCGAAATAAGGACGACTAGATTGGCGATGTACCGCAGTCCTTTGGAAACCATGGTTACATGTCTCCGCCTTGCGTATTAAGGCCACCTTAACATAGGCATTCAAAGAAGTAGAGCCATTGGTACGCTGTAAATCACGGCAACGTATAACTGGTAGGGAAAATAATAAAAAAAAAACACGAATAAATTTTGTGTTCCCTAACACGTAACTAAATTTGGAACTCACCATGTACATTTAAGCTGTCCTTTTCCTTATAGATGGCCACATCTAAGGAGCCCTTGACCGTGTTTGTATTTAAAGCACTTGAACTAGTATTCAATTGCTCTTGCGTAGAGCTGGCTATGCTGGAAGCCACAGAGCTACGTTTGTCATTGTGGGCAAATTCATTATCTTCATCGTCTTCACTGTTACAGGAGAAACTTAAGCAACGTTTTATGCTTAACACCTGTTCGGGTACCCCTGTAGGGGTGCTGCATCTTTGCAAATCATTTTCCACCTCAAATGTCAAATGTTGTGGTGGTGTAGGCATACTAAGTAAAGCTTTTTGAGCCAAAGAGTTTTGAAATAAAGGCGTCTCTGGACTTGGTATGCCATTAGGCAACGTCAAGCCAATCATTTCGGTTTCCCTTTTCGTGTCACGCTCTTTAATTTTCTCTTTTTTTACTTTCTTTTCCGTGAAATGTTTTGGATTTTTTCTTCTCACCACACGTTGGCGTTTTAAATGTTGTGGTGTTTTCACCTCCATCTCGTGTATGCTATCCTCTGTTACTTCACTTTCATTTTTCTCGTTCTTTTCCTGCTCCTTGTTGTTATTTCCCTTCTTTAGTTGTGCCAGCTTATTCTTAGGCTTCACCTCCTTACGTGCACTTTCTATTATGGCATCCAACATTCGGTCCAAGGTAACATCCCCCATACGTGAGGAAGACAAAGAGTCCTCTTTGATTTTATTACGAAATCTTAATCGCGATAAAGGCGTTACATCATCCTCCATTGCAAAATCATCCGAAAATCTCTCTCTTGTTTCAATATCTTGTCCCGGCGTGTTTATTCTCTTAATTTGCAATGCCACGGCAGGTGGCGTGGCTTCGGTGGAACGTCTAGGACTCTTACCATTACTGAGATCATTGAGTGCCGTTAAACTAGTATTGCCAAAGGAGTTACGCATAAAGTGCACACCAAAATTTTCCTTATTATGGTTGCCTGTCAAAGAATGCCGACTGCGACGTCTTTCCTCAAAAGCCGAGTCCAGTTGGTTATCCAAGGAGCGTCGATGTAGGCGTCGTTCCAATGTATGAGTCATGGTAGGCATTTTCTGTTTTAGTTTTTGAGTTTGAATCTTTTGATACGGATCACAAGAATAACGCTTTCGGTTGTGGGTTTTAAGTTCGGTTTTAGAATTTGTAGAAGGAGAGCTGGAGTGTGGAGTGTGAGTTTGCGAAAGAGTTTGGAAAAGTTGAAGATTTTGCTGCTGCTTGGTCCACTTAAGCATTGAGTCGCAATTGGTGGTAGAAAAGGGGCTGAAAAGAAGTAGAAAAAAGTAAATTTGCGTTTAAGAAAACATCTGTTGTTATCTCAGAAAGCGTTGCAAGAAATGAGGAGAAAACTTTAGTAGACTAAGCAGGCCAAACAAATTTTCAAAAAGGAGCTGCTAATGATGTGAGAAATAAGAGCATATTCGGTTTGTAATGAACTCTAAGTTGGAGATATATTCGGTGTGTCTAGAAAATGGAATTCGTAACATCTTATGTACAAACCTCAAAGTTGAACTTCCTTTAAAAATATGTATTGCTGGTTGAAATCTTTGCTAAACCGAAGGGAAATTAGCATTAAAACACACCACCACCAAAAATGTAATCCAAATAGTTGCCAGATGTTTGAATACATTTTGAAAATTTTATACCCAAAATATATATCAGGGTTCCTAGGGGATTTTTTGGCATTCTCTTTAGGAATCCTTACGAAAAATTAAGTCCCTTAATAAGCAGTGGTAAACTTATATGTTTAAGTCATTGGTAAACTACAGCGGTACTGATTTAGATAAAATTTTTTTTTAAGTTTGAAAGATAACATAATCCCGAGAGAATTGTGGCTTAAATCATTTGGAAGCCATTATGTTAGAAAATGAGAAAATATAGCCTGTAAGGTTAAAACGGCATAAATCATCTGTTTCCGCCTTTGCTGATTCAATCTCTGAACTTGCTTACTTATTTGGTCAATTAGTCAGGATTACAAACTAGCTTCTCGCGCCACTCATGTTGTGTTGTATTAATCTTATCCAAGAGTGGCGTGACCTGTAGTCGACTCGGAACGCCAGATTTTTTAGAAACTTTTCATGACAATTTTATTTACTCTGAGCCGTTGACAGAGGACTATTGTGAGAGAGCCGCCGAAGAAAATATTTTTTCACGTTTTGTTCGAGATGTCCGAACTGGGGGTTGAATCACGGGCTCTCCTCTAATATGCCATCAGACTACTATTTCGTAGTGAAATCGCAACTACAGGTGATTAATTGTCCAAAGAAAGTCAATGAAAAAAGGTTTTCATAGTTGGAAAATTTCGAGTAGACCCAGGCGCACTGCTCTAAATCCTTGAAGAAAAGGAACCTAAATTGTCTAACCACTAGACTAGGACATTCATAGAGGAAATTAATGATTTTTTTGTTTCAGATTTTTTCCTTCAGCTTCTGGAGCAATACCTGACGTATAAACCAATTTTTCTGGAGGCCTAACGATTGTGTAATGACTTGAGAGCCTCGATATAAATTTGAAAATAAAGTGACCTCACAGTCTTTGAAATAGGTTAAGAGGAGTTAGAAATTCATATGTTCTATCAAGCAGCACTGGCATGAAAACTCACAATGGTTTCAGTTTTTTTTGCTTGTAAACTGTCCGATGTTTATATATATTTGATCAATAAATAGGAAGATCTTGTCTGCCAAGGACCAAGTTGATATCGATTAGAGCGATCACCTTGCAGTAACGCCTGTAAGGAAGTGCTAGGAAAGGATGAAATGAAAGTGCTTTAGTTGTTCAGACAAAATTTGGTTTTTTGATTGTAGTTCTGGAATGCCAGGATTTACTTTTATAAAATTTGAGCCTTTTAGGAGTTATTTCAAAGCAGAATTTGTTCCTCATATTTTTTTGTTTTTTTTTTTTTCTCAACAGTTATACAAAATCATTTCACCCTGAGCTTGCTTGCCTAATTGTTTGCGAAACCTGTATTTCCAACGAGTAATTTTTTATTTTCTGCTTGCGATAGTCAAAGAATTTTAACAAAAGGACTTTGAAATAAGACAGATTTTTGGCACAAATTGCAATGAAAAAAACAAAACAAAAAATTGAAGAGAAGGGAAGGAATGATAAAAGACAAGCCATGACATAATACGGAGGAAAAATTGTTCAATGACATCTTCTGAGCAGTTTTCTTCTATTTTTTCAACAGAAAAGGATACAAAATTTTGCAATTGTTTAAAAATGAAGAATTATTCTTTCAAATCCAGTTTTACGTTGTTATCTTGCAAGGCTACTCAAGCGGTACATATATAATCAGGAAATCAGGGATATTTTTCTTTTTTTTTTGCTTTTTTGCAAATCTTTTTTGCTTTCAAAGATCCTTTGCTTAAAGTCTTCTTTTAATTTGTTTTGTTTTGCTAAATATCAAGAATTTTTTTGTTGTTATCGTTCTTTTTTTTTTTTTTTTTTTTGCAAAAAAACCCGTTTGAATTTTTTGTTTGTATTCACAATGAATTCATTTTTTTTTTCGAACGATTTTTTTCCTAAAAAAAAACAGAAGTTTTTTTATATTCTTCATTCAGTTTCTTTATTTATTCCCTTTGGCTTGCCTTTATTAATTTGGTTTGTTTTATTGCTTGTATTCGCGGCTATTTAATGCATTTGAGAATGATTTTCAATTTTATTTTGGATCAACCAAAACCCCTGTGTTTCTTGACCACTGGCAGCCAAGCAAAGTATTTAGTTTTTTAAGGCTCGTTTTGATTCTGCAAACAAATTTGTTTTAAAACGCACACACGCAGCATTAAATTAATCTTTTAAAAGGGGGTTCCACCTTTATAAACGTGCAATGGACCAAATACACTGATTGTCTGGGTAAAAATTATTTTTTTTAAGAAGGGTCTGCTCTAACAAACAGAAATAAATTGAAAAGGAAAATAAAAAAGGGAAAAAAGAACTGGTAGAAACCGCAATATTAGCAAGTTTTTAGGCATCATTGTTCGCAAATTTCGCTGCAAAAGAAGAAAAGAAGGAAATTTGCTGCATAAGAACGTAACAAAGAAATGCTGCACCGAGGAGTCATTTGGTTGATTCCTTTTGGGAATTTTGTAGTCAAAAATTCACTGCACTTTGGTCCCATTTTACTATCCAGCTAATATTAGAAAAGAAACAGAGCATCAAAGCAATTGTCGAAATTACGGGCAGGAATCTTGAGTTTTCGGCTCTCCACGTTGAATCAGAGATTCAGGATATTCTCAATAGACTCCAACTTTTGGCTTATTAGATAAGAGCCCATGGTTTAAATCCCTGCTTAGATATCTCGAACACAACAAAATATGAAGAAAATATTTCTTTCGGTGACTTCCTTTCAGTAGTCTTCAGGCAAAAACTCTGTGGGAGAAATAAAACTACCATGAAAAGTATCTCAAAAATGTGTCATTCGAAGTCGAATTTAAAATGTAGGTGCTGCCACTCATGTATAAAAATTAACACACACAACATGGGTGGTGTGAGGAGATAGGTTGCAATCTTGACTAATGATTAATGACCAATTAATTACTTAAGGTACTCCAGACAACATAGTGTACATTAAGCCCTTCTCTTGCTTTCTGAAGTATTCTCCTGCCAGAATAGTTTCCTATTCTAAAAGAACCCAAAATATCTACTTGCATAGAGAAGACCAGCTCAATTCCATTCAATCGAGACCGCAAAAAATTCTTTACTTTATACCCTCAGGATAATTCAAAAAATTTTAATTGTCATGGAAATTTTTTAAAAAATAAAAAAAAACATTTTCTATGTGTGATTATCCTTCTTAAGAATATTTCCAGATATTCTTTAAAGAATAATTAAAAGCGTGCTGAACCCGTATTTTCATTCAGAATTTTCCATAGTCAAGGTGTTTTTCAACTGTGTGGGTTCTATGCTTTCTCTCTCTCGTCCTTATTGACAAGTTAATCCTTATTTGCATAGAATAATAAACAATTGACAGTTCAACATAGCTAGACGTACATTCATCCATCATTAGGGGTTAGACAGAAAATAAAAAGAAAATCACAGGCAAATATATTAAAGGAAAGAAGTAGACAGCTGTTGAGGACAATAAAAAGATTAATTTTTGGAAGATAAGAAATGACAACAATCTCGTAAAGGTGGAGTACCTATCTTATTTAAAAAAAAATTCAGTTATTTTTTCAGACATTAAAGGTACCTTTTTTAGTATTGAAATTTAGTTTTTATTTATTAAATAAATTTATTATATTTTTTAATAAATAAATTATTATTCTTTATTGTGCTTATTATTATTGTATTGTAATTCCTTTTTTTATTTCCTATCTTCCATTTAAAACAGAAATTAAAACAAAAGGGGTATCAAAAGCATGTTAAATATAATAATAAAATGCACATGCTTATGAACAATGTCAAGGACCCTCTTAATAAGCACCGTTTAAGTACTTTAAATTCTAAAATGTATGCAGAAAAGAACGGTGTAAAACATATCCTTTTTACATCCTTTTTTCTCTCAAAACAGCTAAAGTCAAAGCCAAGCCTAAAACAGCATTTAAAAGCAAACGTTTAAAAATAAATTGTAATACAAGATGCATGTCTGCTCCAGACAAGTTTATTTTTTTATGAATTCTAAATGGTCCTTATAAACAGGATAATAAGAAGGGGTTAATTTATGTATTCGCCACAAAAACAAGACACAAAAGCCTCTGCAAAAACAAATTAAGAAATTATAATTAATTATAAAATACAAGAACTTATTACATACTTCAGAGCTTAAAATCTATTAAAAAAAATCAATATTTGAAAAATTTCCTTTCTTTCGTTCAATAAAACTGAGACTCTAAACTAAGGTATGCGCGCGAAAACATACCAAATACTATTCTATAGAAAAACTAATTTTAATGGTTAAAATTATTTCAATCTTTATACAAATTAAAGAAAATATTGTTTAAGCCGTGGTCTAGTAGGTAGTGTGCTGGCTTATTAGACGTAAAAGCCAGGGTTCGTGTCCCAAGCCAGACATCAAAAATAAAAAAAAAAAATACAAAAAGTATTTTTTCGGCGATTTCTTCTCAGTTTCTCAAAAAATCTGTCCTTCGGAGTCGACTTTAAACTGTAGGTCCCGCCACTTATGTATAAAATTAACACACACAACATAAGTGGTGTGAGAAACTGCGGGCTTCTTGGGGACGATTGCCTGTAGACTGTCTAATGGTGAAGGTATAGCACTAGCCATTTTATAGTCACCTAGCAGCAACTCGTTTCCTTGCCGTTCGCATCTTCCCCCTTTCCACCTTTCCTAAAAAACCTGCGCAATGCACTGCATGAGTAGGGGCAATCGCCTGAGTGCTGGTTTCATAAAAAAAAAAAAAAAAAAAAAAAAAAAAAACTAATGCAACCCTTTAGTCAGGACTACAAGCTAGCTTCTTACTTCTCACCTTATTACCTACCACTAGACTATTGCAACTTCTGGAGTACCATAGAACATGCATGGTTCTTTTTCAGAGCTAATGAAATAGGTTTACGAATCCGTGATGCTACCATTACTCACATATCGCTTAGACGAGTTGGAGAAAACTGACAAGAGATAATGATTTGTCTCTTTAGGCATATCGGGTACCGAGGATTCTAGAACTTTTTCAGGTGGAAATGGTAGTGAAGGGGTTGGTTTCAAGCAACTTTTTGTGGTGATTCAAAGGAGGTATCGCTAGAGATGTTTGAAAATAAACGGTAGTACTAAGTCGTAGATCTATTTTAGGGATGACATTTAGCTTTGCTATAGGTTTCCTAATGATGTGCGAAGCTGCTATGGGAATGGATTGCGCCGGTGGATATGTTTTGTGTATGTTTAATAGGATTATTGCTCAAGTAATTGCTCAAAGTATATTCGATAGTGTAACACTGGTTCTAGAACAAGGTGGACTCCGATCTCAAAGTACTACAATCATGTCATCATGGAAGAGTGTGTGTTTGTGTTTCATAGTTGTCCATAAAGAATGATGATGATCACTGAGCGTATATAGTAGTCCGTTTTGGGAACACCTGAGCCTATACCTCAGAGCTAGCTATACATTCAAAGCATTATTCCCTCAGAATTAATTTGAAAACCATTCTAAATTTTTTAATTGATTGATTTAGAAATCCTTTCCTCCAGAACTACAAATGTATTGGAAACGTAGCGGTATATGGAACTGGCATTTATATCAGAGACACTGTATAATACAACGCTAGCCGTTAGAAACATAAGTAATGGGTTTCATTTTACCAACGGTACCATAATGGCTTTCGTGACCATCTAATAATATTGGCCGGCAGACTGCAAATAATTGATTGGAAAAGATTGATTGGATCCGTCGAAACATTTTTAAAACAGTAGCCTTTTAAAGTAATTTCCAAGTTGCATATTTAAAGGACTACCAACAAGGTACACAAAGTTAAAGGGACTTTTTCAGTGCCTTTAAGAAAGTTTCCTATCAGTACCATTTTAACCAAAGGAAAGATTCGGATCGGAAGATAGTACCGAAAAAGTACTTTTTTTTAATATTTTATTGTACTTGTTGAAGCTTTCATATGAAATAGGTTTCTTTCACAAAAAAATAAAAAATACAAAAAATTGGAAGAAATGCATAGCAAGCAAAAAATAGGGGAATTTTTTTAGTACTTTTAGAAAATTGAATTAAATTAAAGTATTTTCTATTATTTTCCTTTAGTTACTGTGCATATTAGCCAATATTCTGCTAGAAACATTCAATATTTCAACAGCAGATGATAAAGAAAAAAGTATCAATAAAGTACTTTTTTAAGTTTTTAGGTGATTTTTTTTAAAAAATTTCATTTTAAAAAAGTTATTTTATGATTTTTTTCAATGATTTATGTCTTTAGAAAAATATTTTGAAGAAAACCAAAGAAAGGCACAAAAATAAAGGATTTTTTTGGTACTTTTAGGGACATTTAATGCGATTGAAGTTAGTCTTTCCGATTTGGTGTTATTTTTATAATATTCTGTGTGAACTCTCTTCAATATTCTGCCAGATTAAACAATTTTACAAGGAAAATTAATATCGAAAAAAGGTACCAAAAAAAGTACTTTTTTATTTTTTAAGAGTTTTGTTAAATTTTAATTATATATATTTTTTTTAAATTAAATATAATTAATGTTTAAAATAATATTTTTTAAGAACAATGTGTTCGACTTAGTGGTGGCTATGGTTTTAAAAATCCTTTCATGCATTAAATATGATTGAATATGTTTCTTACAATCATAATCATATTTTGTTCCTCATAAAAGAAAAAAATTATGATTATTGTACATTTCTTTTATGCATTATCGCAAGTAAAAGTTAAAGGTGTTCAAAGGAATCCTTGAAGAATAGCAAGACAATTGAAGAAATAGAGCAAGAAAACTATTTTTTCTTTTTTGTTTTTCTGGGTGAAATTGTACAACCTAAGGCATTAGGCCTAACAAAAAAGGATACTCTGAATGCATAGAAGTAAAAGGAAGAAAAAAAAACAATAATGTAATCTATAAACGTCACCCTAAAGCAAATGAAATTATTGTATGGCTTAGGGTGTTTCTTTTTTAATTTTCTTACGGTACCTTTTTTTCGGCAATCTCTCTTCTGTCTTAAAATTGCCGGCTTAGGCCATAGACAATGGGACTAGATTTTAGGGAGGTTATTAGAAAACACGCACACACGTACAATAGCCTATTTTTAATTAAGAAAAATAAAATTTAGAGCATTTGGCGGTTCAAGGCTAAGGGAATATGAGAAAGAAATTTCAAGGTTGCTTAAGGGGATAGCCTTTAAGAACTTGGCAAATGGATTGGTTGAGCAAATTAGCTGGAAAAGGGTAAGGGGAAGGAAAAACCGTTTGGCTGACATGCGTAAAATACATAAAAAAATTAATAAAAAAAGGCGTTGCATTTTTAATAGACAGTAAAACACTCCGCAAAGAAATTTAAAAAGAGAAAATCTTTTTTAAACGTTTTAAAATTCAAGAAAAAATTTTTTTAAATTAAAAACTATTTTTAAAACTTAAAAAAATTAAAATTAAAACATAAACTCACCTTTAAAAAATAAAAATTATTTTGTTTTTCTTTTTTAAATTTTTTTTAACAATTTTTTATCATTTCTTAAGCCTTTAAGGAGACATTTTTTTATTTTTTTTTTTCATAGAAAAACAAAGAACTTTTAACAAAATCACAACAACAACAATGTAAACTTAATAAAACCAACAATAACAACAACAAAAAAGTTTGCGTTAAAAACGTTCTTTAATTATCCTTTAAATTCCACACTTTTTACGTTTCTATTATTGTTCAAACAAAAAAAATATCCACCGAAATTCCACCTTCCGTCGATGTGTGTAGCTTACGAGTGCAGAAACACGAATGTTTTCTATTCACTGGCCTTAAAGAAATCATGAATTTTTGCGCCTGCCCAACACATACAGCCAGACTGTCTGCATATTTAACAACCGGTTGCATATTTTTTTTTTCGTTTTTGTTCTTAAACTTCGTTTTATTCTTCGTCACCTAAAAACACCCCATAACAGTGCAAAATACGAACATAAACGTAAACACTTTACGGTTAAGCAGGCGCTCTTCTATGCAAAGGAATTTCTTATTGTTTACTGTCGTCTTCATTTAAAAGAGAACACAAAGAAATTCTTACACTCTTTTTAAATCTCAGCCAACCAGTGGCTTAGTTACAATCTCTAACAAACAAAGATTTAAAATCTGTTCTCCAAAGAGCTCTTTAAATTCTCTTCATTTGAACTGTGTTTTTATTTCTACTCTTAAACCAGTTATAAAAACATTTCTATAGTTTTATCCATTTCTAACAGATGGCGCTATTGAAAATGGTTTTAAACTAAGATAAAACAGTTATAAAAATCTCTGTAGCAAGAAATTGCAAGAAAATATTTGGAATTTTGAAAAAAGGATACTTGGGCAAGTTTGTTTGTAGTTCATATACCCCAATGAGATTTTGTTTACAGCTTAACATAAACAAACTGCGTATTGTGGCATATTTAACTTCCAAGAAATTATGATTTTTGTTCTTATTGCTCAAATGCTAGGATATACAGTATTCCCTCGATTTACTTCGTAGTATGTTCCGGAAAAAGGCGACGTAAATCGAAACGACGTAAATCGAATTTCATTTTGCTCATACTACAAAGTAGTATGTTTTTAACAAGGAACTTAAAAAAGATACAATAATCTCTCGATTTACTTCACAGTTGGTTCCAAAAAAAGGCGACGTAAATCGAATGACAACGCAAATCGAAGA
This sequence comes from Sarcophaga caerulescens, assembly GCA_927399465.1. Taxonomy (NCBI): domain Eukaryota; kingdom Metazoa; phylum Arthropoda; class Insecta; order Diptera; family Sarcophagidae; genus Sarcophaga; species Sarcophaga caerulescens. The sequence goes on along the minus strand of OV656873.1, from coordinate 114,489,002 downwards.
TGAAGGGAACAAAATTTTTGACGACGTTTATCGAAACAACGTAAATCGAGGGAATACTGTATTAGAACACTCCTTTTTCAGGTGAATTAGAGAGCTGAAATTTTATTTACAGGTTACTTATACCCTTTTTAAGAAAAGAGATACAATTTAGAGGATTTATTTAAATCGAAAAAGGCAATAAATGATCATGTTTATAAGTCACTTCAATTTCTCTGACACACTACTATCAGAAGTAAGTTTCTTAGTTTAACTGTTTGACACGAATGCGCTCACTATGCGTTTTGAAGTAATTTTTGGACGGCCACCTCTACCTACCTAAGGAGTATTCAGTTTTGCTGAACTTACGGATATAATTAAAAGCAATTACATTACAACTTGTGTCAGATTGCAGTTACTATTCTCACGACATTTCAATATTTTGTCATGAATAGTTTGAAAGTTGCCTGTATATCCTTTTTGGCAAATAAAAAAATATTAAGTTTTATACAGTAAACAAAACATTTTACATATTTAGAGCTAAAGAAATCAAAATATTTATTTTTAGTAAGAAGCAGTACACATTTTAAAAGAGTGTTTTCTGAGTTTTTATATTTTTCATATTTGATTAAACTAATATACATACCACAATATAGCCGTCGTAGTCTAGTAGGTAGTGTGTTGGCTTATTAGACGTAAAGCCCGAGTTCGTATCCCAGGTCAGGCATCAAAACGAAATATGAAAAAAGAGATATTTCTTCGGCGACTGCCTCTCAGCAGATTTCTGGCGAAAACTCTGAGAGTAAATAAAATTGCCATGAAGAGCTTCTCAAATCTGTCGTTCAGAGTAGACTTTAAACTGTAGGTCCCGCCACTCATGTATAAAAAATTAACGCACACAACATAAGTGGTGTGGGAAGCTAGGTAGAAATCCTGACTGAAGAGTTGTAATGATCCATTATGTATGTGAATATACCACAATTCGTCTAAAGGTGTAGGCTACATAACTGCAAAGATTCAGCTTTCTAACTCTATTTATTTAGAAGTTCGCCATATATCCTTTTTTCATGAAAATATTTTTTTACTTTTTGAAAAATTCAATAAATTTTTTTTAAATATTTGCTTCTAATTTTTCGTTCTTATAACGATATGGAAATAAAATCAATATTTTATATGTAATTTTTCTTTAAGGACAACTTCCTTTATTGCGCTATAGAGGGCTCTGCCAAGGAAATTATTTCTCCTTTAAATATATGCACTATTTTCCTGTAGTGTAGTGAGGGTTAACTTCTAAGGCAATTTGGTTTTATATACTGATTTTAAGAGCGTTATTTGCTACTTCAATTTACTCTCTTTACTTTTCTTTAAAACCCTTATTGTTACAATTATTGACAACATCTTCCTGCTTAACGAAAAACTGTTGCGAATATAATAACCAAAGGAAGAAGCTACACTCTATAAACGTATGGTTGGTTAGTGGTTTATGCAACAAGAACAAGACCACGTGTTTGATCACCTTTAGCATAAAAAAAATTCCAGATAAAGATGAAGCAAAAAAGAAAAGAAAAATATCCTTAGAGAAAAAACTCTCTTAAGCCTGTAAAAAAACTGTTGGAAACATACTCTTCCATTTGCTGGTATGTATTAGTATAGCTAAGGCAGCTGTATAGGGAGTTTATATTTTTTGTATTGAACTGTTGTGTTTAGTAGTGTTTTAATGACGAAAAATTAAAACAACAAATCACAGATTTTCTATGATTTTCCCTATTTTCTGCAACAGCAAGGTGTCCCTAAACAGTAGCTAAATATGCGTTAAAATACTGCTAAAATCTATGGCTGTCCTTCGGCTTTATGACCTTAATAATGATTTTTTCTCGTTATTGTCGTTGTTGCTTAAAAGGACTCTGCTATTTTAGCAAATATTTAACCAGATGCCATTAGTATGTGTAGTGGGGGATATCATTTATTATTTTTTTCTGGTAGCGCTGTAATTTGTAGGATTTCTTAATTTTGTTTGTATTAAATGCGAGTCCTTTTTAAACATCTTTCTAGTTTTGAGAAATTATGTGGCATGTGTCACATAATTTTAGTTGATGACGATTGTGTAAAATGATCTTATGGGCCAAATGGTCATCATTTGCCAGGCATTTCAAATCAATTTGATATTGATTCCATTAAATAATGATTATGATCGCTCTATTTCATCTCTAAAGTCTTAAAACTATTGAATGAATGAATAACTAAAGCGGTTAGTTAGAGTCCTTTTTCTCCATTCATTTTTTCCCAGAAATTTACGCAAAAGTCTTACAATTTAAAAAGAAAATCAGGTACTTAAATATAGGGCTCTTAATAAAGCCTCAGTTAACTACAAGCATTAACTATTCTCTGTTAAAAAACTGCTTATAATTTGTGGTCTTGTCTTTGATGTGATAACACAAAATGACAGCTTCTTCAGACTTAGCCTTCAAAAATCGTCTAAATATATATTTTTCATGCAATTAACATTCAAAAGAAAATTTTTATTTAAAAGGAAACAAAATTTCAATATAATTTCTATCCACGAAAAAAGGATGAGTGGCGAACTTTTATAAGACGAAAGTTGGAACAGTAAAAGTTTGTAGTTATATTCCTGAAAGGAAACTACGACTTGTTGTGTTTTAGTTTTTCTAAATCGTACCATCTGTAGTTTTTACTGAAGGTTAAAAGTTTTTAAATTTAGCAGCTTTTAATGTATGTATATATTCCATACTACGTTAATAATAAGTTTTTTTTTACAAAATTACTTTATACGAAAAAAGGATATACGACCAACTTTTATAAAAAGAAAGTTATAAAAAAGAAACTTTATGGACCTATATTTGAAACGAAAATACAACTTGTGGTATCATTAATTTTTCAAATTTCCGCAACTAGTCCTCAATTTTAGGGATACAAAATACTTCATCTCAGTTGTATTTAGCAACAAGTGCTTCAGACTTATCCTTTATAAGATAAATATCTTAAAGTACGCAATTTTTCAACGTAATTCTTATATTTTGGAAAAAGGATATATGGCGAACTTCTTTAAAAATAAGGTAAAACCTAAGAAAATTCTATATTCCTGTATTTGAAGGGAAACTACGACTTGTGCTTATAAATTTTCTTAATCTGTATGCCTTATACAATTGGATGATGCATATACAATTTCTATTTTGAATAGGTTTTCACTACAACTGTTAAATATCCTTCCTATGTATGCAAAATTATTAAAATTTTCAACATAATTCCTAATGACGAAAAAACAAAGTAAGTAGAAAGTAAGCCAAACCAAAAAAAATTGTGTGACGATATTTAAAGGCAAAATGCAGCTTGTGATGACAATAATTTTAACAATTTGCGTTATTTAACCTTTTACCCGAAGGCATACAATTTATTTTTTCTTAAATATTTTATTGATTTGTATTATACAATATTGTTTTCGTAAAACTTAAACTGAATTATAAAAATTTCGAACAATCCAAATATTTTGTGAAAAAAGCATATATTGGGAAACTTTTTAAAAGGTGTAGTAGAATAACAAAATTTTCTAGATTTATACTATAAGTCAAACTACGAATTGTAGTGCAATTTGTTTTTGATTATCCCGTCATTAGACCAAATTTTTAGTATTTACAAAAATTTTAAGTTTCAAAAACTTTCTTTAATGAGCATAAAATATTAAAAATATAAAATTTTTTATTGTCAAAACTATCATTCACGAACTTAGTTATGAATAAACACTTCCTTAATAATTTTCCAACTTAAAAATTTAAACGAAAGGCTACACATTTTTGTTACAAACCCCTTCAAACAGGCCACATTCGTTACGCAGTATTCGAAAAATATCAGAAGAATATTTTCCTTCAAGGATATTAAAAGAAAGTAACCTTTTCATACATTTATTGTAAAGAAATATTGAAAATATTGTACGGATTATAGAATATTAATAACGTTGATCTTGCATAAAATAAGCATATGATTACCAAAACAAAATCTTCTTACGTGGCAATACCTTAGTTTTTAAAAAAAGATGTGGTCTTGGCCTTAAAGGCTTTACAAATTGTAACACTTACAAATTGTTTGCAATTTATTTAAAAATCCTAAAAAGGTTTGCCAAAGTCGTTAAAGGATTTGGCAAATTAAGCACAAAATTACAAATTAAACCAAAAAATTTTAATTAAATATGCAAACACTTTCACTGGCAGGATAATGACAAAAAGGAACATCTTGCCATAGATTGGCAAATATTTTCTGTGTAACACTAAAGCGGTAAAAGGGTTCATTGCAAAAAAAAAACTGCACTGCATCGTTCAGACGTAATTAATATTCATGCAATTTTGCATTGTTAAGATGTCCTTTTTTCCTACATTAAGAAAATTTCAACTAATTCCCATGCATGCAGATCATTAAGGCCAGTTGTTTGCTTAAACTAGTTTAATGAAAAAGAGTTTTATGGCTTTCAAATTTGTAATACATAAGCAAAGTCAGTTAGAGTAAAACAAACTCTATATATTTTGAACTATTTTGACAGTTTGTTAAGGAAACCCCAAGTAATTACAGCAATTCTGATATGCAAATTATCTCAAAATAAAATACAAAAATGTGTTTGACATCTTGGCAAACAATATTAATGAGTTATTAATGTTAATTTAATACCTAGGAGTCCTAAGATCTTACTAAACCTAATTAAATTCTTAATTTTAAATAAAATTTGAAATTTTTTAAAATAGGATACATGGAGTACTTTCAAACGGTTAGAGTTACATAGCTTGATTTTTGAGTGCAGAAAGTTTATAACAGACTACTTGTCGTGGTGTATTTGTTTTTCATTAAAGCACTAAAGGAAAAAATTCAAATTAAAGCTATTTTCAAAAATTTCACAGAAACATATATGTATAGGCTAATTCTTCTTACAAAATTTTAAGTAGTTTTTGTTTATTTTTGTGTGGTTTTAAACATTTTTTAGAAAAAGGCCATATATCCTTTTTTGAAATTAGAAAAAAATTCATTTCACTGTTCTCCAAAGAGATTTCCAATTGTTTCCCTTATAAAGAGAAGTTTTTTATCTAATTCTGTTTGCTTACTAGTGCAAGCATGTGTTCCGTGAATAAATAATCGTAGACTCCTTTAAGACATGGATTAATTACCTGTAATTAATCAGTAAGTATAAATTATTTTCCTTTTCGCAGACAATATTTGAGACTGTTAGGCGAAATGCAGTTGTGCAAATATTTTAACAAAAGTATTCGTTCTACTTACTCCACATATTTCTCTAAAGCCAAAGGATATTTAACACAAAAGTCTGACAGCCTAGATAAACTATTGAGTTACAATGTACAACAACTATAACGATAGTAAAACAATATGCAATGAGAGCAGAATGGAATTGGTTTTTTTTTCAATTTTGATTGACAATCGGATGTCAAAGAGAAATACTCTTGACATATGATCAAAAGTCATCAACATGATCGTATAAATATAATTTTTCTACGGAGTATAATGCAACAAAAATTTGTCAACATCATTGTGGTACACTGTAGAGAAGGTAGCCTTATGTAAAAACATTTTACAACCCCAGTTCCGTAGAAGTTTCACAAAAAAATTTCATTTCATTCAATTTCATTTTTGCCTTGTCATTTGGTTTTTTTGGTTAATCCAAAATGAAAATCGTCTCCTTTTTATTAAACATTTATTTATAGAAATAATTTTGATTAATGATTAAAATATTATTCCATTTTTTAATAGAAAATTTATAAAATTTCTAAGTTTCATTCGGTTAACGCTTTGATAACTGATGATTGTTTCCAAAGTCATATTTTACCATCATTATTTAGCACTTACTATTGTTTAAAATCTTTACTCCACTTTCATTTTTACAGCTTTTCCATTAGTGCAAAAGAAAATTTTTTTAGAGCCCTTTTCATTTTTTACGCGAACACATGTCAAATGAATGTCAGTTTTCTGACATTTGTATGTTAGTTGTACTCATACACTCTGTATATCAAAAGCAGTAACACCCATTAAACGTTAATTTCATTCATTTGGTTCAATGATTTGCAAAAAAAGGAAGAATTTCAATATTTCAATTGCTAAAAATGAGGAAAATCTTTTTAAAAGCAATTTTTTTACAAATTCCAAAAAATAGGATATATGAACAACTTTAAAAATATTTGTTAGAAAATTATAATTTTTAGTAGACATAAGCTACACATTGAAGCATGTATCGTGGCATAATTATTTTTCCAAAATTAGGATTAGTGTTAATTGACTCGTTTGTCAATTAGCTCTATATTTAATACCAGCACTTGAACTGGATTAAATGTTTCGATATATATTTTTAAAGGATCCAATCACAGCACATAAACTGGATTGACAATGTGTTTTTTACTGAACAACAAACAGCACTTAAACTGAGTTGTTCCCGCAAAATAAAAATTCTGGCTCTTTAGTTTTTAAAATGCAAAAGAAAAAAGGGAACTTTATTATAATTTTCTTCATTTAAATACAAAATTATTGATGACTACTTACTTCCAATATATTTCTTATGTAACTAAATTATAGTTATTTGAACTACTTATTAAGCAAATTTAAAGTTCATTAGCCGTTTGGCCATGACCATAAAATTAAAACAAACAAAATTAAAGCAAAAAAAAAAAAAGACAATTATTAAAGTGCAAGTAATACATTATTTTCATAAATGCAAAAAAGTTAATAAACGGGCGTTAAATTTCAAAATGAACAAAAAAAAAATAAAAATGCAAACTAAATTAATGTAAACACTAAATTTTTGACTTTACACAAAAAACAACAAAAAAAAAATAATTTTATTTCTAAGTGAAACTTAAATCTAAAGATTTCTAAACATGCTCCCCCCGTTGAGTGCAGCTCAAATATTATGATGGTCCATGGTATGCTGAATATGCTGGGCTGGCGATTTTAATTCTTCTTTTAGTTGAGTGACAGGGTTTTTTTTTTTTTATACATGTACTGTGAAATCTGAAGATGTTTGTAAATTGCGAGGTGCTGGAGTTGGTGTGAATTTGAATTTTCGTTTAGTGACAAGATACACCACTATGCCGACAGTAATAATTAATGTTGAGTAGCCGACGGTTATATGGTGGTAGTTCTGTGCATCAATCTGGTTTGGAAGCTGAAGTATCCCTTGCTCATTTAGTGAGTTTTGTAATGCAGTCAAGTTTTGTATTTGTGAAACATACTCGTCTTTGTGTATTTCAATTAGCAAGGGTTCAACGGTTCTTCTGTGAATTTCTTCAGTAGTATTCCAAAGTTTAGAGTAAGACGTTTTTATCGAGGTTGATATTTTCTGATGCGCTTGTATGATTGTAGAGTTGTGTTGCAACACGCATTCTGGTCCTAAACTTAGTAAGCCGGATCCATCTAAGATTAATTGGGTGATGTCTTTTTTACAAACTGCTGTTGCAGGAGAAGGAGATGGCAGTGCGTATATCCATTGGTTTGAATGCCGCAGGGAGATCCAAGCAGACTTTGTCGTCAATCTTTGCACATTACAGTCTGAATGCGTTTTGTTGAGAAACAAATTTATTTCGCAGGCACATGCCCCAGCTTTCAGTTCGTATTGAATTTGGCTATTTAAGCATATATACAATTCTTCTTTCATGGCTGTGCACGAGCCGAGTCCGTAATTATCTATAAGGAAATATCTTTTTTGCACTGTATTGATTGCCAGTAAAGAAGAGCATACTTCCATTGATACAAACGTGTTGTTAATCCACCTTGGAATTGGAATGAGATTAAATAAATCGTACTGGCCTTTTTCAATTAATGGTAAAGTTACACTGAAGGTTGCTGTGGTATTTGTAAGTCCTCCTGTTACTTTCATGAGTTTGTATAGTTGTAATGCGTCTTCTCGGTTTACAGGTAATTGAAGTGACTCAGGCAGGTGAAATAATATGTTATCTACTTCATGTTGTAGTTGGATTGGGGTGAGTAATAATGGACTTATTATGCCATGATGAGTGTTTGTTAAAATATCTAGAAGTAAAGATTGAGTTTGGTCTAAGTTTGCTGCCATTATAGTTAATTGAACACACAACGACAAGAAAATATGAGAGGTTCTTTCTTCTTCACTACTGTTACGTATGCGGTTATAAATCTGTGATATTTGGAAATCAATTTGTTCAAACTTTTTCTTAGCTGTTTTTTGATCCAACTTAATAATGTTGATTGTGGAATCAATAATTGACGTTTGATTCTTCAAGAGTTTGAGCAGGTGGGCTTCATTTTGTTTAACTTGTGTTATTGTATGCGCCATATTGTCAGCATATTCTGAGTCTAGTACTCCAAATAGTGAATGGGCAATATTCCCCACAATATCCATTGCTGCTCTTTTTTGTCTTTTCCCAGATAGTAATGTGCTGTCCATTATTAACCGAGACTCAGTATGTTTAAAGTAATTTACTAGATTTGCGCATGTTGCCTTTTGCTGCATTTCTTGACATAGATGATCAAGCGCCTTGGTTCCATTTGAAAATAATTCTAATTCCGACCAAAATCCTTCTAAATCATAATAAATTAAAAGTTGCCATTCTGTAGGTGCGATAAATGCTGTGCCGATTCCTTCGTAGTAAATACCCAGTTGTGCTCGAAATTGTTTATTGCGAACGCTTGTTGCAAGAACAACTGGTAAAAGCATGATACACATAACTACCGTAAGAATGTTGATAGAAGTGCGCATTCTTTTCATAGGAATTTCAGATCCATCATTATTCCGATTGGTGTTGGAATTAGTTGGTTGACATTGCTCAAATGTTTCGTCGGAGTGTTCAGTACTTATCGGTAAAGGTGCCAGTCGAGTAATTGGCCTTCTATAAATGCCCTTTGCTGTTTTAACGTCAACTACTCTAACAAAACCGTCGTCACCATGATATATTTTTTCAATTCTTCCCAAAGGCCACTGTAAAGGAGCTGTGTTATCTTCTTTAACGACGACCATATCTCCGGGTTTAATATTGATTGCTTCAGTTTTCCATTTGTGACGATATTGTAGTTCATTTAGATATTCCCGTGACCATCGCTTCCAAAACTCATTTTTTATATGCGTTACTAGTTTCCATCTAGTCAGCAAGTTTGTTTTATTCGGTGTAGAATATATGTCAACTTGAGCTGTAAGTGGTTCTCCAATAAGAAAATGTCCTGGGGTTAATGCGGCTAAATCATTTGGGTTTTCTGACATTGGGCTTATTGGCCGTGAATTGAGAATCCCTTCAATTTCAATAACAACGGTTTCAAGTTCTTCATACGTTAATGACGCTGTTGACACACTTCTGATGAGAAGATGCTTAGCTGATTTTACTGCAGCTTCCCATAGACCACCGAAATGTGGCGCTCTCGGTGGTATGAAATGGAATGTTATCCCTCTGGATGTGCATTCTTTATGGATTATGTCTAGGGCTGAGTCTGAATGGATAGTTTCCGATAATTCTGTTAGTTGATTTTTTGCCCCTGCAAAGTTGGTAGCATTGTCACAATACAGATTTTGACAATGACCGCGTCTACTTATAAATCTTTTTAATGATCCTAAGAAGGATTCAGTAGTCAAATCACTGACCAATTCCAAATGTACTGCCTTTGTGGCAAAGCAGCAGAAGACTGCAATGTAGGCCTTTTGAGGCTTCTTTCCTCTCACCTTGTAGTGAACCCAAAATGGTCCGCAAAAGTCCACTCCAGCATTAATGAATGGCCGAGCTGGTGTAACACGTGCAGCTGGTAAATTGCCCATGATCTGATTAAGTAGCTTGGGTTTGGCCTTAGTGCATCGTACACAATGTTGTACAACTGATCGAGCTGCAGATTTTCCCTTGACTGGCCAATATCTTTGTCTTGTATGTGACAAAAGTGCTTGAGATCCACAGTGCTTATTTTGTTCATGCACCATTTGCATAAGCAACTTTGCAATTGGATCATTGTAAGGAAGTAGCATTGGATGTTTAGCGTCATATGAAAGTAACGATGAGTTTAATCGACCTCCTACTCTGATGATACCATTTGAATCCAAAAATGGTGAGAGATTACTGAGCGGACTTCCTTTACTTACTTCATTTTTCTTGTTTAATTGCTTTAGGTCATCTATAAACTCAGACTGCATTGCCCGTACAATGATTACGAGTGCTTGTTCTAGTTCCTTTACTGTTAAGGTAATGTCCGAAAATGTTTTTAACTTCCTTGTGCTATTGATAAATCGTAATATGTAGGCCACAATTCGTTGCAACTTTCGAAATGATCCCTTGTGATTTATATTGTAGACTATATTTATTATTGGATCTTCGGATGTTGCAATGGCTGCTACTTTCTTTCGCTCCAGATTATTGTCAAATATCTCTAAAGTCTTTGAGTGCTTTTGTGGCCAAACAGTTTCTTGGCCATGTAAGAAAGTGGGTCCATAGAACCACAAGTTGCATGATGGTAAACTTTTTGGTGAAAGCCCTCGGGATATGATGTCTGCTGGATTGTCCTTCGAGCTCACATGACGCCATTGTTCAGCTAAAGACAACTCCTGTATTGCTGCTATTCGATTGGCCACAAATGTTTGATATGATGATGACTGCGAGTTGATCCAAGCCAAAACAATTTGTGAATCCGTCCATAAGAAAGTAGATACATCCTCAAATTTCAAGTCCCCTTTTACTTTGGCTGTTAGCTGGGCACCTAAAACTGCCGCGCAGAGTTCAAGACGAGGGAGGCTTTGTTTTTTTAAGGGGGCTACTCTTGATTTTGAACATAGTAGGCGTACTATAATTTGACCATTTTTCTGAACTGATCTTATGTAAACTGCGGCACCATATGCTTTCTCAGAGGCGTCCACAAATGTATGAATTTGTATTCTTGTTATGATATGTCCATTTAAGACATGCCTTGAAAATTTCATGTTATCTATGTGTTTTAATTCATCTCGGAATGTTTTCCATTTTGTATGGAGTTCTGCTGGAAGAGCTTCATCCCATGTGAGTTTTAATTTCCACAGCTCCTGTATAAATATTTTTGCAGTAACAACGACTGGTGCTACTATTCCCAGTGGGTCGAATAACCTAGCCAAATCGGAGCTTACTGTTCGCTTAGTTACACGTTTGGTATCGCCCAAGCATACCTTCACACAAAATTTATCAATTTTTGGGATCCATGTTAAACCTAAGGTCTTTACTGTTTGGCTACTTTCGCTGAAATCAATATTGACCTCTTCCTTTGTTGAAACATTTTGAATTAGTTGAGGATGATTTGCACACCACTTTTGTAGAATAAAACCATGCTGTATCAATATGTGTCTTAGTTCTTGTTGAATTGCGAGCGCTGTCTTCAAACTATCTGCTCCACCAAGTCCATCATCGACATAGAAATTATTGAGCAGAAAGTGTGCTCCCAGAGGATACCTCGCCATATTTTCTTTTGCAACTTTTTCCAAACATTTTGTTGCTAAGTACGGTGCAGCTCGAGTTCCATAAGTTACTGTGTTTAATTGGTAATACCTTATTGCTTCAATGGGATTTTCCCTCCAGATAATGATTTGCAGTCTTCTATCTTCAGGATGCATGAGTATTTGCCGATACATTTTTTCAATATCCGTGGTAAAAACAAAACGTGGCAATCGAAAACGTAGTATTATAGAAAAGAGTTCACTTTGAACAGTTGGTCCCGTGTACATTACGTCATTCAATGACAAACCAGAAGAACTCTTAGCGGATGCATCAAATACTACTCTTAATTTTGTTGTCAAACTTTCAGGCTTTAGAATGCAATGATGAGGTATAAAATAATTTGGTTTACGTAATGAATTGATGTCTATCCTGGTCATATGACCCAATGTCTCGTATTCTTGCATGAAACTTATGTATTGTATTTTAATTTCGGGTGTGCTTGCTAATCGGCGCTCTAGTGCAAGGAATCGATTATACGCTATTCCATGTGATTCGCCTAACTCTTCGGGGTTATTGCAAAATGGAAATCGAACAACAAATCTTCCATTTTGATCGATTGTGTAATTACTTGCAAAATGATTTTCACATAATTTTTCTGACACTGATAGTGCTTTGCTATCTGTTGTGATTTTTTCCAATTCCCACAATTGGGAAATGGCTTCTTCAAGGTTGAAGTCATTTTCAGTGCACATCCCACAAGTTGCTAATGATAAGTGTGTTTTACCTATCTTGCCTGCGATAACCCATCCCAATACTGTATTTTGTAATGTTGGCAAATCATTGGCTAATTTTATTTGCCCGATTGCTAATAGTTGATGATAAAATTCAGCACCTAATAGGACATCTATTTTGTCAGGACGGTTGAAATGTGGGTCTGCTAATTTGATATTTTTTGGAATTGGCCAATTTTCAATGTTAATTCCTTGTGATGGCTGCGACGTCACTATGTGAGGAAGAACAGCTGCTTCGAGTCGTGTTGTAAAATTGTTAATTTGAGACTGCAAAGTGACATTAATTCTATGACGAACCTTGGCGTTGCTCGATCCAATTCCACTAATGCAAATTGTAGCTGGCTTAGGTGAAATGCCCAAGCGTTTGACTAATCTCTCGCTTACGAAATTGAGTTGTGAACCCGAATCCAGAAGTGCTCTGCACGATACTTCTTTTCCATTTGCCTTTACGATAACCATTGCTGTGCTGAGAAGGATGTAGCTGCTTAAGGTGGAATGTTTTGCTGCGGTTAAAGATGCGGCCTTTTGACTATCTAGTGTTGTTGGTAAATGGCTTCCTTCTGTTGTGTGATTAGATACCGTGTTCATCATTGATAAGTTTTTTTTATTTTGGCTTGGCTGTTCTAGATGAAGAAGCGTATTGTGTTTCTTGTTACATTTCATACAGCTTCTAGAAATGCAATTTTTTAAGTTATGACCAGGTTTTAAGCAATTAAAGCATAACCTTTGCCTTCGAACGAATTCTAGCCGTGCTAGCGGTGATGACTGCAAAAACTTTTTACAGGCAAACAACGGATGTCTTCCATTTTTGCACATTGCACAGGCTTGGTCCTCCGCTACCATGGATGTATACACCTTAATGCCTAACCGTTTCTCCTTGCTTCCTATTGCCTCCAGCGATTGAAAGTTTCTTTCTAAAAATTCAAGAAATTCTTTAATCGTTGGAACTTCTTTTGGTTGAGCCAGAGATTGTTCGAAGCGTAACCGTGTGGATTGATCAATTCCCTTGAGTAGTAGATGAAGTAAAATAGGGTCCCACGATGATGTATCTATTTTAAGATTCTGTAGTGCTAACAGACACTCTTGAGTTTTATCGTGCAGGCCTTTAAAATTATCACCGGTTTTATTGTTAGGGGTATCAACCAATTCCTGAATTAATCTGCTTACTAATAACCGCTTGTTGTTGTAACGGTCGACTACGATTGCCCACGCGGCATCAAAGTTTTCCTCGGTTGCAGCAAAATGTTTAATCAAGTTGGCTGCCTCTCCAATCAAGTGTGTCTTCAGATACCAAATTTTTTGGACCTTCGTCATTGGCTGATTGATGACCAGTGATACAAACAGATCATGAAATTCCTGCCACTTTAGGTAGTTACCATCAAATTTGGGCATTGTAACCTTTGGCAGTGGAATAGTGTCTGTTGGATATTTAACACCTTCAGGTGGATGTTGTGCTAGTGGTTTTCCGTGGAATCTTTTCACTATGGACCTTAGATTAGTCTCAAGACTAATAAATCGGTCCAAATTGTAACCTTGGTCTGTCGGCTCTTCACACCTCTCGCAAATTTCCAAATGAATGTCCTCAATCTGTCGCCACAATGTTGTTGCCGTTGGAACATCGTCCGCTGTAAGGTTCTCGTGTAACAAACGCTCAAGAGACGCTATCATCGCCCCTTGCCTGCGGACTAATTTTGTAATATCAATAGCTTCTGTTGGTGCTGCTTTTGCACCTGATGTATGAGATTGATCCCCTTTTGTCTGGTCGGAGGTTTGAACAATTTTCAACATGGCCTTCTCAAATACGCTCTTGTATTGTTCAACAATGTCTCTGATAGCTTCATAATATCCTTTGACGAAATAATCATGCTCTAAAGGGAGATTCTTCAGTATACGAATTTCGTTGTTATTAGTCTCAAAAGCTGTCCACTCGTCATCTAATTTTTTTAGACGTTCCTGGAAATAGCTGACTGTAGACTTTCTTGATGATGGGTCCTTTTTAAAGTTGCGAACGATGGTTTCAATCCTATCTCCGACACCTCTTTGTTTTTCCACCAATTCTTCAAATGATGCCATGGTTATGACTTTTGAATTAGATTACTTCTTTAAACTAGTTTGACTCTTTGAATAAGGTTGCAATGTTCGTGATCCTGTGTTAGATCACGTCGGGGTCACCAAAATGTTAATTGACTCGTTTGTCAATTAGCTCTATATTTAATACCAGCACTTGAACTGGATTAAATGTTTCGATATATATTTTTAAAGGATCCAATCACAGCACATAAACTGGATTGACAATGTGTTTTTTACTGAACAACAAACAGCACTTAAACTGAGTTGTTCCCGCAAAATAAAAATTCTGGCTCTTTAGTTTTTAAAATGCAAAAGAAAAAAGGGAACTTTATTATAATTTTCTTCATTTAAATACAAAATTATTGATGACTACTTACTTCCAATATATTTCTTATGTAACTAAATTATAGTTATTTGAACTACTTATTAAGCAAATTTAAAGTTCATTAGCCGTTTGGCCATGACCATAAAATTAAAACAAACAAAATTAAAGCAAAAAAAAAAAAAGACAATTATTAAAGTGCAAGTAATACATTATTTTCATAAATGCAAAAAAGTTAATAAACGGGCGTTAAATTTCAAAATGAACAAAAAAAAAATAAAAATGCAAACTAAATTAATGTAAACACTAAATTTTTGACTTTACACAAAAAACAACAAAAAAAAAATAATTTTATTTCTAAGTGAAACTTAAATCTAAAGATTTCTAAACAATTAGAAAATGTAATTAAAAATGGGAAAGGACAAAAAGAAAAATATTTTACAACAATTTAAAGCCAATTTGGTTCTTTAAGATTTTTATGGTATTTAGAATAAACTTTATGATTTTTTCAAAAAAAGGATATATGAAACCGCGGGACAAAAAATAATGAAATTACAGGGTATTCGTGGAGTATTTAACTCTACAGGTTGTAGTTAAAAAAATTCGTGAAAAATATTTTTGATTAAAAAATAATTTGTATAAAAAACTTATGAAACCTAGCTTACAACTTGTCATATTAACTGTTTAGCATACCTACGAAATTGTAATAATTTTTATGCAAGGATTTCAAAGCTATACGAATATCCTTTTTACTATTTTAATATTTTTCTTTACTAATGGTGGTTTTCATTTTTATTTTGCAGGCTTATAATTACGCAAGCTGTAAGGTAAGTAATTTTTTAAAACTTGTAAATCTTTTAAATTTTAAAAACTATATTAATCCGTCCAGAATGAAGGATATATAAATTATATTAATATCTGTAACATTCCAATACTTATACATCTGAAACATTTTTAAAGAATTTGTGATAAATTTCTTAAATTTTTCAAAAAAAGGATATGTGGACAGCATAGAAACGGGCTGGAGGAAAATTATAAAATTGTTGTACATTTGTAAGGCGCTTGAATCTACATGTTGTGACCACATTATTTTGTGGAAAATCTTCTTGTAACTTACAACTTGTAATATTATGTGTATAGTTTATGTACGAAATTTTATTAACTTTTATTCAAGGCTTCAGGAGTTCATCAAATATCCTTTTCTAATATTTTAAAATTCTTGTAAGAATGATTGATTTTCTAAACAACATTCTTAAGAAAATATAATACTTTCTCATAGATATTGAAAAGCAGTTAAAAAACAAGTAACTGAAAGAGGTTTTTAGCCTTTTTCTTAACTTGATTGGGTAGCTTTATACCAACATTTTTTAAGAAAAGGTTTTGGATTTATAACACCCGCTGGGTTATGTTTACTTTAGAATATTTCTCCAATTTGTTTAACTTCCCTGGGAGTAATAAAAATGTAAATTTTATTGGAATTAAGCAGGGAGAAATACTCATTATTTTTTAAAGGAAAA
The DNA here is from genome assembly GCA_927399465.1 of Sarcophaga caerulescens. NCBI lineage: Eukaryota > Metazoa > Arthropoda > Insecta > Diptera > Sarcophagidae > Sarcophaga > Sarcophaga caerulescens. Next base: position 114,472,918 of record OV656873.1, on the reverse strand, counting down.
ACGTTTTCAATTTTAAATAAAAATGCAGTTAAACTTGTTTCTGCTTTTTTCTGCTCTTCTGTCTCCTGGTTTATGGTAAAAACTGTCAATTAAAATACGTATTTAAACAGTTGCCGGGCATTTTTTGGTGAGAATTTTTGGTTGTGATTTCGGAAATTCTAAAGGATATGTGGAAAGAAAGGAACTTTAAACCTGAAATGCATTGAAAACTTAAATGCATGCACAGATTTCTTCCTTTTCTCCTTCTTTTCTTCATACAACCACTGACATGTTGAACCGTAATCAGCCAAAAAAATTCTAAAAAAATACCAAATTTTTGTTTGGGTTCTCATTAAAAAAAGCGCATAAAAAACGTGTGTATGTTTCGGAAAAGAAACATACAACAAATCATTAAAAGTGAGCCTGACAACAATCGATGTTGAGAAACACTCTCAAACAAATGGGCACAAAATTATGACCAAAAAAATGCAAATGAGAGTGAAAAAAATCGGTTTTTTTTATTTAATTAAAAACAGTTTTTTTTTTTTCAAGCAAATGAGACAGTCGGTTAAAGGAGGATGAGGCTGAAGGATAATGAAATGAACAAAATGAAAAAAAAAAAAAAAAATAATGAAACAAGAAAACTTGTTCTTATGACAGTGAAATGTATACAAAAGCGCATTTTGAAGTAGCGAATCAGAGATAGAGAGAGCGTAGTATAGCTTTAACTAATTTGATGCACGCATGTAAAAGGAAGCTGTACAAGGCTACAATTGATGCAGTCTGAAAGCACAAATGAAAAAAAGGTCCGTTTGATATAAATGTCTGGGGGTAAGGTTTTTTCTTTTTGCCTTAAGTTTTAAGGAGTTTTATGCTACCCGCTGTATTTTAAATGCAGACACGTTTTAGCTTAAGGGTGCTTTTTTTCTTTCTTTCTCCTTGTCCATCTCAGTTTTTCTGCCTATTTTCTTAATGGCATCCGTCAAAATGAATTCTGTTATTACTTGCCTTGCACAGATACACAAAAATTTACATACTTTTGTAATTAAACCATTGATATATCACAAGCATTTGTTTATCTGTTACTGTAAACTGATATTTATTTGAAACAACAACCTTTATATGCTGACAAATACACTGTAATGATATTCTTATTGATATTGACACATTTTGACAGATTGTAATCAAATTATTAACATAAATTATGTTTAAGATATTAAAGGATAATAGATTCATTACAGGAATAACTTTTTCCTTAAATTTATGCATCCAGTGAAAATCAATGTTGTTAAAATAGCTATTTATGCAGTTTTCTTCAATATTAAAAGCATTACAATTTGTAGTTTAATCTAAACTTTATGCCAAAGTAAAAATTTTTTCATTATCCTTCCTAGTCTCCATGGTGCCCATATATCCTTTTCTCAAATGTTTGCAAAGTTTTACCCAAATGAGCTTAGTTTTACTTTTCTTTGATATAATATTATATTCCAATTGAGAAAAAAATTATTTTGTACTCTTCCACCTCTGAAAATCTGTGAATAATAACATATCCTTGGGATATTTTTTAAATTTGGTAGTGTTACTATTCGTAGATTACTAGGACCTTCATTTTACCATAATAATTTCTTTAACATTTTATATAGTTTTCATGCTGTTTATATATCCTTTTTTTCAACAAAAATTTTTGTACCGTAATTTTCCTTTATTTTTCTTTATCTTGGTTTTTTATAGCATTTATTGTTTAACTACAGGTTACCTACATTTATATATATGTATAAGATACTTTCTAAAGTTTTTTGCCATTGCAAAATGTGCTTTTGCCAATATCTTTCAAAGCCTCCAAGTTGGTCTTGTATCCTTCTTTGAAAAGTTGCTAAAATTTTCTTAATTTTTCTTCAACTCGATGTCTAAAACTGATGTCCAACTACCTGCTCTCCAAGGCTTTATATATCCACCAAAGCGTTCTTTATGTGTTGCCTTTGGCCACTAGTACAGAATCATTGAATACTGGCCGGAGACTTATTTCTGGTATGCAATACCTTGCATAGTTTGGCTACTCGCCATGTATCCTTCTTGAGATATATTAAAATTTTATTTATTTTTTCTGTCTATGGAGACAAGTCTAAAAATTTATTTAATGCGTATATATTGTTTACAGTGTTTTAATTAAACTTTTATTTTTGTTTTTAAGGCCACACAAGTCGTTAATATGTGTGATGCTTCCTTCGGTATGTCATTTTTTTAAATATCTTGAATAGCTTCGGTGCCCGCCATATATCCTTTTTTTGAGAATTTAAAATTTCTCACTGAAAATTGAGTATGGACTTTGTTTTAGCTTTTTTGTTTTTGTTATTGTTGTAATTGTTTTATTTTAACAAACAAATGGTAAATAATCTATTTACACTTGCATTTAAAACCCAATTAGTAGAGTGATAAAGACCACCTATAATTAACACTGCATGCATATCCTTTTGAATGATATTTTTAACTATTCTTTCATTCACCTGCTTTGCTGTTGCATAACAGCTCTATTATAAACATTTTATTAGCCTTCCAGATAAGATCTGTTAAATGTTATGTGATACAGGATCAAAGAAAAATTAGAACAACAACAACAACAAACAATTCTTTTAAAATTTACATAAATTCCCACGTTAGTTTTTCCTGTTTCCCTAGGGGGAAATAGAATTTTCCTTTTGTGTGTGTGTGTGTGCATATAAATAACACATAAAGATTTCCATTTAAAATAGAATTTAATGAAGTTATTAAATACGATCTCATAAATAACATAGCACATATGAATCTTATTTAAAGGACAATACGTAAGCAGCCAAGTGTAAAAATATAATTAAACACAACTGTAGGATTTTATGTCAAATGGTCCGGCAAAGTCAACTCCAACAGTATTAAATGGTCTGCTAATTTGAGTACGTTCTGGGGGTAATGCAGCCATAAATTGGGTAGTTTGGCGATTCCTATATTTCGTGCAGGGTACGCACCTATTGACCACAGAACTGATAAGATTCTGCAGTCTCGGAATCCAAAAACTCGTACGAATTATTCGTAACATTAGACGATTTCCGCCGTGTAGGGTTATAAGATGAACGTGTTGGGTTAATAGTTTAGCAAAGGCGCTCGAGTAGGGTAATAAAATAGGGTGTCGTTCATCATATGTTAAGCTGTTGGAGTTTGCCAATCTGCCATTTGTGCGCATGATATTATTTGTGTCCAAAAAGGGTGTGAGGGTGAGTAAATTGCTTTTCCTGGGTAAAGGGTTTGATCTCTTTAGACACGAATATTCTTCATTGAAATATTGTGTCTGACAAAGAATGATCAGTCTATCACGGGTAGTTCTGATCCCGTGCGCATCTAATTCAATACTAGGGTGGGTTAATAATCTATTGAGTCTTTCGTCAATAGATAGTGGAATTTTCCGATCAAGAACAATGCTGTCATGTCGAATTCCATTTCCTCGGGTTAATGATGCGCGATCACAAAATCGATAGACATATGACAATATTCTAAGTGCTTTGGACCATTTAGAAAATCTTTCCAAAATGTCCTGGGTAGGGTGAGTAAAGTTCATAGATGGGATTGGGTTTACAGTCGTAGAGAACGACTGACAAATTTTAGCTTCAGCTTGAGTTTCATAGGGTAAATGTGTTGTTGGCCACATTGTAGAATCTTTCTTCAACCAATAGGGTCTATTCCACCACAGCTTGTCGTCTTTTTTTTTTTTTTTTTTTTTTTTTTTTTTTTTTTAATTTTTTTTTTTTTATTTTCTTTAGTCTATTTTTAAATTAAGAATATAGAGTATCAACTACACAATTTTTCAAAACAGTCCAGGCGCAAACAGATGAGGTTTTACAAGTTATTCGTTTTTTGTTTCTGTTTCTTAAGGGAAACTAATTTAATTAAATATGTTAAAAAATAAACATTATAAGGGAAGTAAAAAAGAAAGAAGGAAACGTTTGCTAGCAAACGTAGGGACAAGCATGTAAGTTAAGTAATTGTACAACAATAACATTAGGCAGCCTTTTTATCACGCTTCTCTGTTTGGCCATTACACTGATGGGCAGCATTCAGATGCAGATTCTTTTGTAAAACATGTGCATCAGCGGGTTCAATACGTTTGTAGTATATAGGGTTATAGGGTAGGGTTAGTATTAGGGTAAGAGGGGTTAGGGTGCACAAACCTTTTATATTTTAATTGCATATATACTTATATGTGTGTCTATATATGTAAATAATAAATGTTAATGTTTTTTATTTGAAACGTTATAAAGCGTATTTTATTTGTATTTGCTATTTTAATTTATATTTTAATTTCTCACAATTTATCATTTCACAATTTGTTCTAAGTTTGTCAATGGTTACACTATAAATTTTATTATTTGTGCAGAATTCAAATTTCAATATTAATTCAAAAATATTCAATAATCTTGTTAACTCTTTGTTTTATATTAGTCACTGTTCATAATTAAAATTCACAATTATATGTTGTATTTAAAATATAATATTAGCTATGATGCACTCGCGTAGAGCTTACTGGGTGTTTATGCGTAGTTCAAGGTCGATAATCAACTGATCGATGATGATGTTTTAACCATTATGTTGGTGATGTTTCTGTATGTGAATGTTGTGAATGTGATGTGTATGATGAATGTTGATGTGTATGGTGAATATTGATGTGTGTTGGTGTTAGTATTGTTTTTATTTGTTAAAGATGTTTATGTTGTCAGGATTGGGAATGATGAGTTTGTTCACTCGTGTGAACAACAACAAAACGTATATTTTTATGAGACAGCACCTTTGGCTTACAAAACACACTGAAACTGACCACAAAACAAGTCGTATGATAGAAAGAGATTTAAATAAGGACTTTTTCTAAGAATTGCTTATTGTTACGATTACGAAATTTATGATTTCGTCTAGAATCAAAGAAAAAATATCATTAATTTCAATATTTATGTGGTGGCAAAAGAAAGATATGTCCTGTTTGCTTATGTCCTTTAAAAAATTCTAAATTAATGAGATTTTATGCATTTTTTTTGCCTATTTTTGTAAGTCTTTTTAGATCATTTTTTACTAGTCTACCCCAGAAAAACCTTGTTAAATGTGCTCTAAATTGAAGGCTTTTGTCTAATAATTCATATGAAATTACTTTATTTTTCCTTAGACAAACAGAAAAGAACATCTTTGCTCTTTTTTATTTTCTAAATAATGTGAAAGTCATTGATAAGGTTTCTTTGTGATTTTTTTGGTGTAAAAAAGACCATAAAATGTGTAACAAATCTTTTAAAACATTACACTTTAGGCTTTGTTAAGGTGCCTAAAATTAAAAGAAAAAATTATATTTTTTAAGTAGCAGCTATTATTTGCATAAGGGATAATCTAAAACCATGCAATTTTTTGGCATAACAACTTATAAATAACTCTAGAATTTACAACAAATGTCTTATTTTTTGAAATTCTCTGTTAGGTTTTCTGCTTTTCATATATCCTTTATATTTAATTAAAAAAAATTTTTTTTTTGTTTATAAGCTTAATCCAATAAAAAGTTCGCTACCATTACAAATTATAAATGTTGGTTTTCATTATAAATCATTAAAATTAGTGCCTGAATTTTTTAAATTATAAAATAAAAAATGTTGCCATAAACAATACATATTTATAAACGTTTTCGCTTACAATTTGTAAATACTACTAAGGATTATTCCCACGCCTTAATAATTTTAATATCTTAATTAGTTTACCTGCTCCTCATATATCCTTTTTCACGAATTTTTTTTTAAAATGTAATGTATCTAATATTCATTTTTTTTGTGATACACACAGCTCCTTTGCCAAATTTTGTATACCATTACTAAAAACGTATTCAAAACAATTTGTAAGAAATTGTTAATCAGAAATATACATATTTTAATTTTCGTTTTTTTGCTAAATTATTTTAGGCTACAATTTAGAGAAATGTGTTAACTTTAATCCTACATGATCAATTTTTTAATATCTTATGCGGTTCTTCTACTTGTCGAATATCCTTTTTAGAGAATTCGATATTTTCTTGTTAAAATATTTAAAAATCGATTATTTATTGCTTGTTTTTTTATTAAAATTTTTTTGGAAAACTTTAAAAAATTTTTATGTAAAAATGTTTAGATTGTAATTATAGTTTGAATTTCATTGTTTTCGTAATTTTTTTTTTTTGTGGCCACAATTTGTAAATCCGGTTGGTCTTTCGTTTTAAATATTTATTTTGAAAATATCTTTTACGGCTCAGGAGCCGGCCATATATCCTTTTACTGCATAAATATATTTTTCTTGAAATATCAACGATTTTTTGTTAGTGCAGGTTTTAATGCTTAAAATTTCTTCATACTATTACTTTTTTGGTATACACTAAGCCGAATTATTTTCGAAATATTGTCCCCAGCAAAATTTTGTAAGAACTTTCCTGTTTCCTGGCATTTTAATTTTTTCGCAAGAATTTTTTTCCATCTCTGACATTATTTTTATTATCCATATTTTCTTTTCTATGGTAACACCCAAATGATAAACTAAAGATTTTAATGAACCTTTACAAGGACCTAAACGATAAACTAAACGACCATAATTAACACACTGTTATTTGCAATTGTTTCTCTTCTTTTTGTCTTTTCTTTTTAAATGCAAAATCAAACAAATGATCAACAGCAGTGAGTGACAGCATCAAAAGCTATAAAAAAGGACATAAAATTTCTTCTCATTTTGAAAGGGTTGTTGCCACACAAAGTTGGTTTATTTTGTCATAAAAAAATATCTGCATAACAGTCTAGCCAAAGTCGTAAAAAAACTCGCATAAAAATTTAAAATATTGTGTAAAAAGGACTTCAAAAAGGTTTCTAGCTTTAAAAGTAAGAGTATGAATTCCAAAGATTCCATATTTTAATGGGATTTTGTTATGGTTTCGAAATTGTAATGTGACTTTAAACAGTTTCGAATTTTATACAGGCTTTTAAGCAAATTCCATGGTAACAAACAGCTGTTCAATGTCCATTTGTTTTTGCCATATTCTTAACTGTGATATATTCATAATATTTTATACCATAATTGTGTTTGTGCAATTATATCCTGTCAATATTTTGATTAGCATGCAATTTTTTTCGGAATTCCTATTCTTTTGTTTTTCTAACGCAAATATTCATTCATCTGTTTATTTGAAGGTTCTTTTAGATGTGTAGCTTGTACAAAAACAAACCGAATGACCAAATGTCAATTATTATTGGACAGCTGCATTTGAAAATATTATTTTATTTGAGTGTTAAGGAATTTAAAGAATATATTGATGGAAAAGGCTGTAAAACAAATTAAAAATTTTTAAATTTCAAAAGCCAAATCCGTTAAAAGTCACATAAAAAGAAAATTACAAAAAAAAAATAATAATAATTTTTTAAATATTTTTCAATTTAAAATGTCGAAGCAAAGTTATGTAAAAACTTTTTGCTCTACAATACGGTATAAGGTACTAGCAACACACAATCCAAAATTCAACTCTCTTCCACAACTATAGTAAGAGTTGGCCATATATCGTTTTTTATAAAATTTAATTTTTATCAAAAAACATGTAGTCAGGTTTTAATATCTCAAAAATTAAAATTCAGTGCTCTACCTCAACCATGGTAAAAGTTGCTCATATATCCTTTTTTAAGAAATTAAGTTTTTGCCAAAAAAAACAATACAATCAAATTTTTAAATCATTTAAAAACTTAAAAAAATATGTTTGTCTTTGCCAGACGTAAAAATCATAGAACTTTCTTTACACATTAAAAAAAATAGAATATATAAATACATTACAACACGTGTTTTGGTTAAATCTAGCGCTAAGGCAAAATTCATCTTTTTAGCTCAACTATTGTAAGAGATGCCCATATATCCTTTTTATGGAAATTAAATTTTTTCCAAAAATTCAATCCAAATTTTCGTTAAAAACCTTTAGGGAGTAGGAACTCCAACTTGAGGAAAATGTTGCTTGCATATCCTTCTTCAAAAACTCTATTTTTAGAAAGAGAATTTAGTTTTCTTCTTGAAAGTCATTCAATCGGCAGATGTGCGTTCTTTTCTATTTTTTAAGCATATTTTTTACAAGCAAACATTGCTTATAATTCTTATTTTGGCACATGCTAATTATCCAACCTTCAAACCTAATAAAACCACCCTCATTTATTAACAGTTAACCACTATAATTAAAATTAGAGCTCTTTAGTTTGGTTTTGAAATAAAAAAAAACTTGGTAATTTTATTAATTAAGCAGGGATTTGTTCTATGCAAACCAAGTCCTTCTATGAAAGAAAGTAAAAAAGGTGTAAATGAGTTCAAATGCTTAGAATTGTTGTGGTCTGGCTTTTGTGAATTTATTCTCTCTTTATTTTGCAGCATAAATATGACACCTTGTAATAAAGAAGTGTGTGGCGTATGGTGGTGGTCAGTTGTTATGAGTTAAGTCACCATCCTACATCGGCTTGCATGGTTTTCAATTTGCATTAATTACAATAATTTTGTAACATAAATGTACTCCGCAAACCAGGCACACGACCAGTAATCAAATATTTCCTGTGTATCTCAGAGAGAAAGAGAGAGAGAGAGAGAAAGTTAATTTTTTTAGTGTTTTCAACACTAGAACTGCTTAATGGTCACTTGAATTCCACCCCTTTTGCTTACTGTACTAAGGAAAATTAACATAAAATATTAAAAAATTTTCTATGGCATCCGTAAGTACTTGTTCTTGTGCTGCTTTGAGGTCATGCCAAAAGAAAACTTAATGCTTAAGTGGTTTTTCTGTGATCTTGTAGCACAATAAATAGCGTTTAATTTATTCATTGTTTTTCATAAGCCCTAGTATAACAAAAACTGTACGTGCAAACATCTGTTTAAGTGCTAAAAATTTATTGTTTTAATTAAAATGTTAGACAGTAGCCTAGCACATATGGTAGGTTAGGTTATTTAAAAGAATGAAATAAAAATCGTTTTTTTTTTAAAGTTATCTGCTGTTAAAGAGCTAGTTTTAAAGGAGAAAACTGTATTTCTTCAAACTACAAACACATAACCTTGGTTTTATGTGTTAAAAAATTGATTTCCATTGAAAATAAATTATGATCGAAAAAAGGATATATGAGCACCTTTTTTTCCACTTAATCCAAAAGGCTGAAATTTGGCAAACAGCTAGGCATCATCTAACTACGTATTGTAGTGTATTTATTTTCAGTAAAAAGGTTATAGGTTTTGAGATATGTAGTAAATAACAATTTAACTTTTCATCGATTAAATTTTTTTTTGTTAAATATGTTAAATTTTAAATACATATCGAAAAGCGAAAGATTACTGGATGTGAAAAGTGAATGCAAGTTAAAGCTTTCCAAAAGCAGTGGCAAAAGTAAGATTCGTAATACTGTGTGTCTGGTTTAATAAGAAATAAATTTTTCATTACGAGTTTCTTAAATATTTGATTGTGATCTCTATGGTCAACAATTAACGATATAGAACCAAGCAATTCAGCAATTCATTGATCAGTAGAAAAAACCACAGTGCTCCTACTCCTACTATAAACTTGCACTGTCGTTTTAGTAGGCATGCCCAAAGACTTGGCACTCCGATTAATGATTTCTGCAGGTATAGGACTGCTAAACAATTGAGTGTGGAATAGGGTCATTGTTAATACAATAAATAGTACAACAGTGGCATTTTGTGAAAGAATTGCTACGAGCCTATTAAATATTTTTATTTATTTCGGAAACAATCAAACGGTTTTAAAGCATGACAAATAATTGAGTCTTCAAAGATAGATTTTTATGACACTTGAAATTTGACAATTTTCAATCAAGTTTATGGCTCTAATCAATAGAATCAAAGCAATAGAAAAGAAGTAATAAACAAAACTCCATTTGTTTAAATAAATTATGGGCAGTTTTATGGCTGAAAAATAAAGGCTGTTATGCTTGAGGGCACAGTACACAGTTCCCAAGATTTGCAATAAAAGATTTACAAAAAAAAAAAGAAATAAAAAAGAAATCTTTTAAATTTTATTAGAAGAACTCTTAACAAATACGAATAAAATCTGAAAATAAAATCTACCCCTAAAAGACTGTGTCATAAAGAAGGAAAGATTCCTAGGAAATAAATATTTCTTTTATTCTGCATTTTATTTAATTAGTTTCACGCAATTATTTGTTCGTGTGTGGATAAAATTTGCATTTGATGTGGCAAAAGAAAATCTTCTTAAATATTACTCGTGAATTTCTCAAAAGTTTTTCAAAGAAAATTAATATTTTCGTTGATATCTTTGCATATGGTCCAATAAATTAAACAGACACTCGCCGGTCTGTCAAATAAATCAGTTTCTTTCGAAACAAGCCTAACGAATTGGGCCATAAATTATTGCGAAATTTCCCTTTTGTTCTTCTATTCTAATTGCTAAAATTGCTTTGTACCCCCAATATTTTACAGTCCCATACGAACGAACACACTGCATTAGATGAGAATCTAGTTCAGCTTTAATTTTATTTATGTTGTAAGAGAGGTCAGTTATGGAATGCTTCTTACTATAAAACTTCTTGTTCGCTTTTTGTGTTGCTTTTCTTAAGATTAAATAGAAAAAGAATGTCTTTGGACAGTTCATGTTAAACAAACATTGCCTTAAAGTTTGTTTCCTAAGTCTTTTATACCATATAATATACCATCAACTGCATACAATATAAAGAAAATATGTTTTCTTCTAACAACTGTTTTCCATTGCAATGATGACAAGGTGGTGATGGTGGTGGTTGTTTATTTTTCTAAATTTTTCCTTGTGGTGTAGGTGCTGACATTTTAAGCATTTCCAAAAATTTTATTGTTCAACTGTCTTTCACTTAATTTGCATTTTTATTGTTTTTCTTGTTATTTTTATCAAAATATTCATTTAGCGTAGGCCATATGGCTATTGTACTGCCCTAAAAGCGTGCCTATGACATAACTGGCAGCGGTGGTGTTCAACAGAAGACAATTTGGTTACGCTTGCTTGGATTTATCAGGGAATTTTTTATGTTAATCGTCTCCAGTGAAGAGTATTTGCTTATGTTTTTAACAATTGCATAAAGAAAGGTGGTGTTCAATTCTATTCTAAATTGTTAACGTTTATGATAAATATCTTTCAAGTGTTAAAATGCCAAATAAGGCTGAAGAAGGAGTTTTTATGGTAATAACTCCTTAACAATTATGAAAATATTACAACGTTCATAGCTAAAGTCATGCGTTTATATATTAAACTCAAGGTTTTCATAATTGTAGTCGTAATTCGCACAATTAATCCGCCTTAAAAAATTATAGCGTGCTTGGGATCTATAAAGTGTCATTGTTCTACTGTCTCCGCCATCCTGAAACTATGGATTTTATTCGAATCAACTTTGGTTAGACACGTTCCGTCAATACCATAAATTTAGGATGCCCAAGAGTTTTTTATGTGCCGGACAATGACAGAGAACATGTTCCTCCTTCGTTGTAAAATATTCACAGCCTCGGGGTATGCGTATCCAAGGAACAGTGGTTCGTTGCAGGAGCTAAGGACTGCGATTATATCCATAGCTGTTCGAGTTTGTCTGTACCAAAGTATCATTTTTTCTGCTTCAAATATGACGTCTGTCTGCAGTTTCTAATTTTTTTATATTTGGTTTGACATTGATGTCTTCAAGAATTGCTATGAACTGTACTGTTCTGTCTGCTCTTTAGCCAACAAATGAGTTCATTGTCCCAACTTTCCTATGCAAATCAGTAAAGTTTGTTGGCGAAAGCCAATCTCTCGTTTGAATTCATTTGAATTATCTGTTATAACAGCCTTAGAAAGTAGGTCGGTCTTGTTGCTTACTTACTTACTTAATTGGCCATTAACAATCCAATTAACGGTTTTGGGCCTGCCTTAACACTTCTTTCTAGGCATCTCTGCTTCTTTCGCGCCTTCTTCAGTTGGCTACACCAATTGATGACAGGACTTATTCGATTTGGTCAGTGCAACGCGGACAAAGGCGTCCTTTATGTCGACTTCCGCTAATCACCGCATTAAATATCAGTCTTTTCGGAGCATTCTCTTTCATCTGAACGACATGGGCGAGCTAGTGCAGCCGCTGGATGTTAATGCACTGCAGAACGTCCATGTTGTTAAGAAGCTCATACAGCTTATTGCTGGATCGGATGCGAAAATCATGTCCAACTCGCACTGGATCGAAGGTCTTTTCTCTCGAATACTCTCAAAGCTACTGCATTGTTGCTTAATAGGTTCCATGCTTCTGCGCACGGGGAAGATGAGAGACTAGTAGAGTATGAGTTTTGTCATACGTGAGGGATCTTTGCAACTAAAGTGCCTACTAATACCAAAATAATATCTGTTCTCAAGAGTAATTCTGCACTTGGTCTCTAGATGGACATCCTTTTTAATGGATACGGCGGAGCCAAATTCAACAAATTCGCTGTCGCTGACAACATCATGGGACCGCTTGTCCATACTAGTTGTCAACATATAATTCGTTTTGCCCTCATTTACTGCCAGACTCATCTCAATAGCACAAAAGGCATCAGTAACAAGGTTTCTTTGATTGCTCATATGCCAGTCTTAGTCTTGCCAGCTTAAATTACTTTTGAATTGTCGATACTGATTGAATGACTGTTAAATTGTTGTTATCCTTACGAAGGTGTCATATGACTTGCCATTATTTCTACTTCATTGATCAATCAACAACAATAAAACGCCTTCTGCTACCATATTTCTTAAGGTTCTTTATACAAAAGCTACGATTTATCCGCTCTAGAGCGAAAAACAGTCTCTGGAGAGTGTTTTTAACACAATAATGCTGAGCCATCTTCAATAATTTTTACCGTCATTCAATTTTCACCATTCAGCCATTCAGTGTTCATTTCTTTGATAAGAGTTTCAAGTGCTGGTGTATATTAAATTTGTTATTTCTCTTCACTCTTAAGAAGTCCTTCAGGTTGGAACAAAATCTGACAGATGTGAGTGCCATACTCTCAATTATTTTGGATGATTGATAGGAATTCCTTGAACACCACCTCAATGCGTTGGTGTGCAGTTTGTTTTTGGCGGCTTTTTTTCTCTCGTTAAGCATACATTAAGCAACAGAATTTTATAACGACACGTGACATTACTTTAGCAGTTTTTTTGCCATATTGATTATCGATAACAATTTTAAAACGGTATCGTGTTTGAAGGATGCTGCAGTAATTGATTTATGTCATAAACCTGAACCCATTATCCCATATTTTATGATTAAATTATGCTAAACTGCTTGCTATTCATCATTTCCATTGGCTTTGAAAACAAGGATGGCAAAATATCACACCACCCCACAAAACAAAACTCTCACGGCTCACACACAAAAGGAGAAAAAGGACTCATCGCTTTCGTAACTAGAAATGAATGACAATAGAAGAGCGAAACTCGCGTTCACATTGCATAAAAAATTATTTGGCAGCGAATAGTAAATACGTGCGTGGTTGTTTGAGGGTGATTGTCAAGCAGCTATTGCTGCCATATTATTGTGTTTAAATGTTGCATGCAACATGCAGTGTGTGCGCGTGTTTTACTATTCCCTATTGTTCAATGTTAATCAATTGTTGAACTCAGTGGCTGTAAACAAAAAAGAAAACGGCGAACATTTATTTGAATGATTTCGTGGATTTTCTATTATTTCAAGATGAGATTAACACGTACAGCACACTGTTGATAGCGCAGTGATGCTTTGTATGGGTTTTTGTAAATGCAATAATAGACGATGCGCTTTTCATAGTTGCATGTTATTTGTGTGGAGTATTGCGAAAGGACGCACAAGTCAAGTAGGGTTGGCCTTTTTGATTACGGAAAGATAAGACTTAAAAAGGAATAAGCTCTTCAGGCTTCAAATCGATTAGGCTTTAAGTCAAGTCAAACAGCAGCCGAAATTGATTGTTCTTAAGCATGGGAATTTGATTTTAAAAGAAAGCTTCGGTGCATTATTTTAGTTCATATAGAGTCCGTGTTGAGGGACTAGAATCCTTCAATAGAAGTGTATGTTTACTAGCTTCCCACATTCGATTGTTACTAAAATCGACAAGTTGCTAGTCTTTCAGGTCAAACAGTTACGTTTAAAAGTCAACTCAAAATAATTATGAAATTAAAATACCCGGCGAAGAGTGTTCAGCACATGACTATCCGAATACAGTCTAATTTCTAGGGTTTTGGTGTACCCTACCATGTGATAGATTGAAATACATTAAATACGTATGAAACTAAAGTAAATGACGGAGTTGGTTTCAGTCTACAAATAAGGAGACCAGACAACATGTACACATCAGGTAAAATCACGTGCACTGTTAGAACTATTAGGAGAACTGTAAAGACTAAAATATTGTCGTGTATGCGGCAACCTTTTTACCAAAGAATTCTGACCAAAACCAATATATTTCTCAACCTCAAAAAATCTTTAGGTACGAATGATGAATCACATGGTCACCCATAAAAACTATGGTCAGGACAGTAACCACCTCTGCTCTTCTAATGCCGTCGTGTAAATCTTAAAGGGAACTAATACCAACTGAATACGTGCAATTGAGTCCTCTGCATCGTTATATTTTTGCTCATCCATCCCCCTCTCGAGAAATTTCTGACTCATGGGTATATAGAGTAAGAGATTATAATCCACTCCAGATGCTAATGTCCATCTCTAGTCCAGTTTCAATATATTTCTTCTCCTCGTTACTTGACATCATATCAATTTTTATGTTTTCAATGAACTTTCAGTCCGGTTTCCAACTTAATTTCAAAGAGTTGTGTTTTAAAACTAGTCAGGACAGAGTGATGCTTGATTATTCTGAGGCATTACTTCATTTGGTATTGCAACGTTTGCTATGCGTGCTCAAGTTAGCTTTGTTTTTAATAAAGCCATTACTTCCTGCTACCCCTAGCTATCGTTCTGCTGTGCCGTATTCGTCAGGCAATTTTTAAATTCTATCATAAGGATTACAATGTTAACTGCATTGCTGCTAATTGCATTGCATTTTATTTTAGTTAATGTTTCTATTTGATAAGATTATTCTACGAAATCTCATCAGTAGCTTATACCTGGATTGCAAGAGTGTGGTGGCCGTGAAACTGGTGTCCGTCGTAGAAATGTTACGGATTTTTAGACAGAATTAAGGTGCGTCTGTAGTTTTTCCACTCCTAAAGATGCGAGTTTGGATAAAACCACGACCAAATGCGTGAATTCAAACTGGTATTCCCGTACAACTAGAGAAGGGTGGTCCTGAAACTTGTGTCTATTGTAGCAATGTCACGGAGGAGCATTTAGGGGCGCCTGTGGTTACACTTCTAAAGGTACGAGTTGGGATAAATCCGCGACAGCATACGCGAATTAAAACTGGTATTAAACGTAAGGGGCGAAAAATCGCCGTTTCATATTTACTAGTAGTTGTAAGCATCATGACGTGAATCGTACGATGGGCACTGACCATCATAGTATGTTTATGATTCCTATTCTGTTACATATCCTTTCTTACGTTTGGTTCTTTTTTCACCTGTCTATAGATTGGCTATTAATCGGTTAGAAAGCACTTTAAACGCTGCTTAAATTGTTTATTTGCCATCAATATTTTAGACTTCTCTTGCATACACTTTTTTATAGGGCAGGTGCCATAAAATCCTATAATTTAATAGATTTTTAAACACAGGAATTTTTTTAATTTGTTAAACAAGTTCAAAACTAATCAATATGGAAAGGACTGTATGATACAGATATTGAAAGGTAGACAAATTTACATAATTACACCAGAAAGATAGAGTGCCTGTATACACAGAGAGATAGTAAAGCACCTGTCGGTGAGAGATCCTTTCTGGTGGTCCTTACACTGTGTGTTGGAATGAATATTAAACAAATATAAAAAAGAGATAGATAACGAGAGAGTGAGAAATTTATTTGCTTTCATGTAATTAAAGAGTCTAAAGAGTTTTCCTGCACAACAAAAAGATTCGGGAATATTTACTTTCCAAATTCGTTGTTTGTTTTATTCAAAATTTATGAAAACTAAACAACAAATATTTTTATTTGTTTTTCCAAAACCAAATAAAAACAAAATCCTTTTAGGAAAATCAACCCCTTTTTTGGAAAAACGTACCACACAATAAACAATTTTCCCTGAAGAACAAAATATTTGTTTTTTAATATTATGAAAATCAAAAAACCAGAAAATATTTTCAAAAAAGCATTTCGAGATAAACTTGTGATCTCGTTACAAATAGAAAAACAAATGAAAATTGGCTCGTGCTTTCACACCAACTGAAGGGTCAGTTTTTCCAACTGCCAGGACGATTAAACGTTGTATGAAAATGAAAAAGCAAATCCTAGTAAAACAGGTTTTTGGTCACGTGCTGTTAATTAAAACAATACATAGACAACCAAACAGACACACAGGCTGACAGATATACATGCATATATACATGTATACAGTCAACCTTTATTCTTGTAATCCTTTGTGGTGGTTGGCTTTTTTTGTTTACCTTGCGTTCATATTTTATTAAAGCATTCTTAAACTGCTTATTTTCATATTTTTTTTTTTTATTAAAATTTTTAAAATTTTATTTCTGCTCTCAGTTTTAACCCTTGTTTTTCAAAAACCATGCATTTCATGTTCTTTATGGGCCTATTTAAGTGCTGAAGTGCTCAAGCTTTTTGTTTTAATCAAAAGCACACATTTTAGCGTTTTTTTCTTCTTCTGAAGTCTTTAATGCAGCTTAATTTTTATGGTAAACATTTAATGGCAAAGGTTTAGCTTAAAAGCTGTAATAAATTGCTAAACAAAATGGTAATGGTAGGGGTACAAAACGACTCGATACCTTTAAGCCAGTAAATAAAGTATTAAAGTAAACGTTTCGCAAAAAAATCAACAATCAAACAAAAAATACAAATAACGTGTAGTCAAGACATAAACCAGACTTAGTCAGGATGAGCAGTAGTGCAGGCATAAATAAGGCAGGTATAAGATATAGGGTTTGATGCTTAGGCAATGGCTTATAAGACTGTCAAGTAAAGCAGAAGTGAACCGATCATGTTGGTAGAAGTGTGTGCTTGTGATTACGTTAGGCTAGCTTAAACTGGCAGCCGTCTTAATGGGCACAGCTTATTTGGGTCAAGTAAGATCCCGCTGTGATACCGATATTAGCTATTAATTGTAGCTCCTGTTTGGTATCTCCCAACCATCGCGAAAGTCTTATGAAGGTCTCCTCTTTTTCCTCGTCGTTGTAGTTTCTGCAGAAGTCATGAGGTATTTCCAGTCTTCTGATGCAAGCAGCCAGACCTGCGTTTCGTGATCACTCCTATAAGGTTCCTAATATTGAAGGTCCCGTTATCCATCCCGAGAATCTTATGTTAATTTGATAATTTCCTTCAAATTGCCTTTGACTAGATAAGTTTTGTCACTAAATTCTGGGTATCCAAGCATTCTATTTCTCAGGTACCCAAACATCGGACAATTACAGAGAAGACGTTCTGTGGTTTCCTCTTTATTCTCGTCGTTGCAGCCGCTGCAGAAGTCATTATGAGATATTCCCTTGTCTAATGGCATGAGCAAGCAGAGGCCAGTGTCCTGTTGTTACTGCTATGAGGTTCCTTAGACAAAGTTCTTAACAAGGTTCAATGCATATTGTTTTCTGCATAAATGTACATCGGGCCAGATATGTCTGGTGTTTCTACAAGTGGGTTCATTATCGCATTTTATCCTTCCTTGCCAATGAATGGAGTGGAGTTTTTGTGAGAGACCATTTGTTTGCCTCTCTGTAAAGGAGCTCCTGTCCCATGTGGGAATTCAATTGAATGTCAGCTTTGTCAGTTGTAAAATGATTCAGTTTAGATGCCAACCTTTGGTCGACAATATTAACTCAGATTATTTCTGTGTATTTGTTATAAAAAAATATTCCAAATTTATTTCTTAATTTTGCTGGGAATTTTTGCTAAAAAATCAATAGAAAAAAGAAAATAATTTTTCATTAAAATCATTAACTATTGACAAATTCTTCACATAAAAATACTACACAAAGGATATCCCTTTGAAACAAAAGAGGCTTAAATAAACACAAGGATTTAAAGACAGAAAACTCCAATGAAAATGGGTTAAATTGAAGCATTTACAAAATAAAATTGCAAAAAAAAAAACATGTTTTGTAGAATACAATGCTTTGATATACCCTAAATGGGCTGCAAGTTATTTAAGACTCATTATTTTCTAATCAACGAAATATTTATGGTATTTGCACAGATTTTCTTTGAAAAACAAGAGGAAATTATTTTTTAAATAAAAATTTTAAAAAAGGTGGTTAGTTTCATTAAATAAACGAAATAGACAATCATTGAATTATTCTTTTCTTTTTCTTTTTTTGAAGAATTTCTGTCTCTCCTTTTCTATGTGAAATATGAGCTGAGCTGAGCATCATTAATAATAATGCGCATGTAGCACATAAAAATACACTTTTACTGCTCAATTTTTAATGCCTAACTTTTAAGGGAATTTCTTTTGTTTTTTAAAAAAATTTTCCATTTTTTTATTTTTTAGTTGATTTTATGAAAAAAATCCTGTAAACAGTTCGAAATCATTTATTATCCTTTCAAAAAAGGAAATTTGCTGCGGTTGATAAATTATTGTCACCTTTTACAGCCGGTGTTTGGTTACTATTTTGTATGTTTTACAAAAAATTTATTGAAAATTATAAAGGGATTCTCCTCAACTATCTCTGTTCTATAGTTGAGAGAATCCATTTATAATTCTCTGTTCTGTGTTCTTCTATAGTTGAGAATTCATTTAAAAAATTTTGGCAATAAAATTTTTATAAGTCAAGAAAAATCAACACAGATTACAACAAGATTCAGTGATTTCCTTACAACAAATAAAAATAATCGAAAAAATAAAGAACCCACTGAGAAAGATTTATTAACACAAGTCAGTTTTGTTGAGTACCGTTAGACAAATATTGAATTCCATCTAGAAAAACAGTATTTTGCATTGCAATCACCTTCGATCTATTGTTCATCGACTTGTCTATCACAGACTTTTAAAATCAAGGAACCAGACTATCTCCTTCAATTTATGCATCACCAACTTCTGTTTATATAGCCCATATGCCTTTATTAGCCGGTATCTCATATATCCCGCTACTACTTACTTAATTGGTCATTACATTTCTTCAGTTAGGATTACAACCTAGCTTCACGCACCACCCATGTTTTATGTGTTAACTTAATCCAAGAGTGGCCGGACCTACAGTTCTAAAGTCGACTGCGAACGACAGATTTTTTGTGAAACTTTTCATAACCATTTCAATTTACTTGCAGAGCTTTTGCCAGAACAGTGCTGAAAGGAAGTCGCCGAAGAAATTTTCTTTTCATATTTCGTTTCTGTTCGAGATGTCTTGACTAGGGTTTGAGCCACGGTCTCACATCTAATAAGCCAACACATTACCTGCTAGACCACGGCGGCTATATCCGGTAATCAACTGTTTCATGGTGCGTTCATTCTAGTATAGGATGTATCCACCTTGTAAGGGTACTTATATCAGCTTTTTCTATATAGTTTCAGACAAAGTTCTCTTTATTAGCGTCAAAGCAAGGAAATTTGTTTGAATATTTAATTTCAATGCTAACAAATATTTTCTCACAGAGATTTTTGACAGTTTTCTCATCCCCCCCTTTATGTGGCTTCAGTATAAGACAACAAATGGTGAGGGCCTAACCCGCCTTTGGTGTATATTATTTACTTGGTAACATCAACTAGTGAAAGAGATGCATGCACAACTCAACTAGAACAAATGAAACACCGCTAGGGCGTCTAGAATTTTAATGGAGACCTTTTTATGGCCCTGTGATCCGCCTGTATTTTTTTAACAATTGACTTACTTTTTAGTGTCAATTATTTTAAATTCTGAAATTTCTTTTTGATTCACTTTGCTGGCCATAGAAAACAAGTGTAATTTTCTAGGCGTTTTTTTTTTGTAGACTTCAACAGCTTGTAACACTTAAAGAATTTTCAAACACATGTCAACATGACCTGTTAAATCCTTTAGAAAAAGGACCAACAATACAGTTCATAGCAATACTTGATAACAAAATAGAAACTGTAGACAGGCGTCATATTTGAAGGAGAAAAAAGACACTCTAGTACTACTCAAGTACTTTAAATTTTTAGGAAACTAAAATTGCTTTAAATTTCATCAAGTGTTTCTTGTTTTCTCAAGTGTTTCCGTTTGGTTTCAGTTGACCTCCACCTTAAAAAAAACTCTTTAAAATAATAAATGCTTTTCATAAACAAATGCTAGAGTTTTTAAACAAGCTGCATAAGACCTTATGAAATTGGAATTGTTTTTATAGAAAAAAAGGAAATAATGATGTAAGTCCAACCTGCTCCCAATTTTCGTGGACAAATTCCTCTCCAGTGTTACCAAAATTTGCAAGCAAATTTGGAGTGTGAAATTATGGGAACATAGCAGAGAATGTCATTTGAATTCAAGGTTATTAGTTGTCCACAGAAACGATTGATCTTGCATCATTCATCAGGAGAACGCGTTTTTGCGTATTTTTTCTATTGCCTTACAGTGTTGCTGAGTAAAATTTCAGAGGCAACTCTTATATTTATAACATCCACGACAACATCCAACACAACAGGTAAACCATTGAAAATTGCGCTGCTGGTGAACTGTCTAGGACCTGTTCACAAATTTCCGCATTGTTACCAGGTATACATAAGTGTTCCAATTGCCTAAGTTAAACTGATAAACTGAGGAGTTTCAATTTCATCGCTAACATAAGAGGACTTGCAGTATCTGTAGGCTCTGCTGGACTTGCCTGCATTCTAATTCTAATTGGACTTCTTCATAGAAGATTAATTGTGTTCTTTCTTGAATTACATGATCATCTAACGCACTATTGCTGTCCTCAACTGTCCTATGGAGTCTTCAACTGTTCCAGGAGTTGTAAATTTCATGACTCTTGCCTTGAAAGTCGGAGGCTCTTGGGCTCTTATTTCCTGTTATATTTGACTGAACTCTCCTGGGTAAAAAAGTGTCACAATAGAGGGCCTATATAGTAGGGCTGGAATTGTTTCCTCCAGGGACCATTTGATTCCTGGATTGGATATTGGTTTATGGTATCTTAATGAACCTCATCAATGTGTTAAACTGGAGAAGAACGATGAAGATCAGATCAGGTTCTGAAAATGCACTGCAAATCGGTATACTGTGCCTTCAATATAGTCACAAAGATATTGTGACCCTTTGGCTTGAAACCTTTCATTTTCTTCATGTTTTACTTCATGTGCTGACTGACATTTGTCACTTTCATTGCATTTTCATGCCGATTTTTTTTTTTTGAACACTAAACGAAATTCCTTTGACGGTTATATTGATATGTGTGAACATGTGTGAATAAGCGTCGATTTAATGATTTCAGCACGTGACTTTATAATCCACAATACAACTGCAACAACATTGCTAATTGCAGGCACATGCCAGCAAAAACAAATATTTTTTTCAAAAGCTAGAGAGTCAAAAAGTTACTGTGACACACGCATGCATGTGCATTACATTGGAACAAGAAATATATGCAGGACATTTGTTTAATAGTGCAATAGGTTTCGGTTTAACAGCAGCAGAGGGTTGAAAGCGAGCATGAATATTTATATGATGGTGGGTTGAAGAGGTTTTGCATTTTTATGCAAATATTGCATTCAAATGAATGCAAATTTTTGGTTGCAAGAGAGACCTGAGGCTACAAATGCTTTTTAATGAGGTTATTAATAGACTGGACTGGACCAAAGCTTTGTCAAAAAAAATAATAGCCAGAGCAGGCAACAGGACATGATTTGGTAGTTAATAAAATTTATATTTAAACCCCCGTAAGATGATTTGAACAAAAACCAAACAATTCTTTAGACTTTAACAAATGATGTGTGCAGCCACCCTAAAAGTCATTCGCAAAAAAAACAAAACTAACCCTGTTCTCTCATACCATAATGTGTGACAAAAAGGGGGAAAAAGCCCGTTATATTCATGGGCATAAATTCTGTTTTAATATGACAGTTCGTTACTTCCAAGCGATTACACTTTGACTATTAAAAGTCTATTCAAATAAGGATGACAGTTTGATTTCAAAAAGCTTTTCCATTTTTTTAAAATTTTCATTCAGTTTTTCCAACGAATTTTCCTTCAAACCGGTCTGCTTTTGTTTTCTTATGTATAACATCATGTTTTTGAAGGTGGTTACGCCTGTCATTGTCAACTTCATCATCTCGTTTTTTACAAATATTTGCTTAAAAAATATGTTTGACGTGAGTTTTTTTTCTTGTTTAACTAGCACTGAAGTGTTGCAATACATACATATGTCACATTATGTTTGTTAAACCAGTAGTTCCCAAACTAAAAATCACAAAATTTAGCCAAGAAAGAAGTATTTTCTTGCATAAAAAATCTCTGCCTTGTTGTTCTAAATCTATTCAATTTTTTGACATCAAACATGTCTAACTAGCAGATTAGATCTCTATGGAAGAGGTAACCAAAATGCTTACACCAGCATCCCTTAATAACAAGGTGTGCCGTCCTACATTGTCTGCTGTTACTGGTTGTTGTTGACACTTCAAAATCTCATGTAACAGATGTAAATTTTAATGTCATTACAAAACTAAAAACATAAATTATTCACAAAATAAACAAAAGTAAGAGTTTTGACATATAACTCGTGAGTTAAAAAAATAAAATTCGGGAGCTAAAAAATAAAACTCGCCAGCTAAAAAATAAAATTCGCGTGCTAAAAAATTAATGCTATGAAACCACAAATTATTGTTAAAGAATTAAACAAAAAAAAAATAATAAAAAAAAACTAGACAGCTTGAAAAGCTCGCCAGCTAGTAAAGATAAAACTCGCGGTCTTTAAAATAAAACTTTCATGCTGGAAAACTGATACCATGAAACCATAAATCTATGAAAACATCACAACAGCTTAAAAATTAAACTCTCCAGTTAACAAATACGACTCGTGAGGTAAAAATAAAACCCTTGTGCTCATAGGTTAAACTAATAAGTCAAATCGTGATTAGTTCTGTCCACTGGGAAGAAGATCGTCAATCCCAAATATATAGTATAAGTGTCACTCTCAATAAAAACTTTACTATTCGTGTTCCTACACGAAGCTCTTTGGTATGTCTTGATATTCCAATTCAAGAATAACCTTCTGGACATCATCTGTTTCGTCTTTAATTTGAGTCGAAAATTCAAAATGGAAGTCGGAAAACTGTTTGGCTAAACTGCATTGAAATATATGCGTTGGCAAAAAGGAGGTCTTTGAAGCTCCACAGAAAAGTTTTTTGAAGTTTGTTTCAAAGATGACATAGCGTCACCATGAAGAATTTCATGAAGGAATTTTATATCCGGCTATACTATAATACATCTGGCGTATTAAAATAATACTTACGAATAACAACTCTCTCGGAAAAATAAAACTTGCGATCTAAAAACATTCGTCTAAAACATAAATTATCCATATTTGTGACCTTTTAACGTCTTTTAAATGATATTTTTTCTGATAGTATTTTTCCTAAAACGCCTGTTATTAGGCAAATATTTGTCAAACCTTTTGAATGCTAAAATAACACACCATAATTATGTACATGACACGGCTGAAATTTGTTGACTCATAGGTAATCGAAACATTCATAAAAAGGATTCAAACAAAAAATGTATAATTAAATCCGCCACAATTTGAATACGCCAAACAGCTGGAAAAACTCAGAGCCTATTGAAGGAAATTTAAAAAAAACAATGATTTGCAAAACGGTTTTTTTTTGATTCCGGAAAGGAAAATGTTGCAAATGAAATGATTTTTCCTTTAACAATCAAAGTCAATAATAAAATAATAGAACCATAAATAGAACAGAATAAACAAAAAAGCAAAAGCATTGTTATTGCAATCAAATATTTTTTAAAATATTAACCCTTTACTTATGCTTTCAAAAGAATATTAAACGCCTAAGGTGGTGGCTTTAGTTTTTTTCTGAAATTATTTGTTTATCATTCTGATTTTGTTTTTTCTAAAGTATATGCAAACATTTACCAGCAGGATATCTTTAATCCTTGCTTAAGCACTGTCTCCTCTGATGTTTGTTTGTCACTGTAAATGGGATACGTACATATGTGCTACAGTTGTATGCAGAGCAGGCGTTATTTGAAATGTTGTGTTTGTAGCATATTTAGGGGAGTGAATTATTGCATATGAATTATAATTAAATATTATACGAGATTTGTTTTGATTGTATTAAGTACCCTACATTGAGTCCCTTAGAGAATTTTGCAAAAAAATGTGTGAAATATCGGGACAAAATTTTAATTCAAAGGCCACACAATTAAAAATTTTCTTTTGCAGTAAACTGTGCTAACAGTTCTGCTAACAATTTGTGGAGCAGTTATAAAACAGCAATTACTACAAAAATCAAGTGGCCCTTTAGAGCCAGGTCACGATGGAAGGCAAGCCATTATCCTAACCATAAGTATGGTCCTCACTACTAAGTGCAAAAGGCACAACTAAGCTTCTACTTTCCGAGAGCCTTCGCCACAGTTGTTCAGATAAAACTCGTAGAAAAAAATTTCCACTGAAGAGTTTTTAAACTCTCGTGTTTAACTTTATTTTTCTACTTTCTTTAACATATTCAGAGTATAAAATATGAATTAAAAGTCAGAAAATAAAAACAACAATTTTTTAAATCTAGCTCGCGAGTTTTATTTTCAAGCTCGCGAATTTTTTATTTTTAACACGCGAGTTTTATTTTATTTTCTAATCAAAAAATCTATAAAATAAATTATGACTGAAATTTCAGACGAATTTAATTTTCTTTTTAACTCACGATTTTAATTTTTAAACATGCGAGTTTAAATTTCTAGCCTGCGAGTTTTATTTCTTTAACTCGCGAGTTTAACTTTTCAAGTTTTTCAAATAAATTGTTTTAAACTATTAATGAAATAATTTAAACTGCAAGTTTTATTTTATAGCCCCTGAGTTTTATAGGTTAGGTTAGAGGACGTGTACTTGTCCGTTAAGACAAGTACAATACCCGGAGGTCGAAATTGACCCATTGTACAAGTAGTTCTATAACTCGCGAATTTTTTTTAACTCGCGAGTTTTATTTTTTACTTCTTCAAAAAATAACCTAAAATTGAAAAATTTAAACCGCGAGCTTAGATTTTTTTGCTTGCAAGTTTTATTGTTACAGCTCGCGTGTTTATTTTTTAAATCGCCAGTTTTATTTTTTACTTCTTCAAAAGATGACTTAAAATTAAATAATTTAAGTCGCGAGTTTAGATTTTTAGTTTGCGAGTTTTATTTTTTAATTCGCGAGTTTTACGTCTTAACTTGCGAGTTTTTTTTTTTTTTACTTCTTCAAAAGATAACTTAAAATATTAACAAAAACAACTAAGAAAATAAAATTATTATGCGTTGTATAGAGCGTCGTGCGTCTATATGGACGATATTATTTTTTCTTTTTGTTAACAAACATATCTCATAAGATCGTTATATGTTTTGGGCCACCTACCGTGATTTAAAACATTGTTTTTTTGCTTTCTGTTTTTCTTTCTCTTGAATGCTTTTTTATTGGCATAATATTTGTCAATAAAATTTCCCTGTACATTTTCTTTCAAGTTTCCATAATAAATTTGTATTATGGAGGGGTTATTATTATGAAAATCTTGGTGTATTGTGGTTGTTTGTAGTGTACCTTTTTTTACACAGAGAAAGTTTTTTTTGTGACCCATCTGTACAGTGCTAAAAGTGTGTAGATAGCTCAGGGTAATGATGATAAGTATGATGATGAGTTAAGCCGATTTACTGATTTCATACAAGAGTCCTGGCTAATACTATTTCTGTAATTAGTTGTAAGGATTATAGGGAATAATTTCTTTGTAAATTTGAATTTTTAAATTTTCATAAGGCAGAAAATTTTAAAAAATTATAAATTCACAGGAGTTTATTTGTTATACGGCCATGTTTAAATTAAAAATATTTTTAAATTTCCTATTGGGTATGCAGTATTTCCCACTGTGCCAGCATTATATTCAAATTCAAAGAATTTTTGTTAACAAGTTAAGCTTCATTTCCCTGGCATATGCTAATTATAAAGAGCGGTCTTTAAGACTCTCTACTATATGCGCCATACATATGCACTTCCCGTCTTTTGTATTTCACTAACCTGTATAAAATGTTTTTCCTTTTCAACAAATTTTCTTCACCATTAATTTTCTTAAATTTTTTTACCTCTTGTTTTGGGTGAAAATTCGTTTTTCTTTCTTCGGACAGCCATGTGTTAAAGTGACAAAATGTTGGTTAAGGGAAATGAGTTTTGGAAGAAAAGGGTTGTCCCTGTTATTGTTTTCTGTTTAATAGATTGTTTATAATTTTTCAAATGCTTGATGAGTTTCTGCTTTTAATTTATTGCCTTTAATGCAAAGTTTTTTATTGATTTTTCCAGCTGTTGCTCCTTCCTACTCATTTGAGACATTGTACTGGATTTGTAGCCTATGGGCTTTAAATTTGAATCTGTTTTTGTATTTCAGGAAATTGTTTTATTTTTTAGATTTCTAAGGGAAACGTATTCAACTTACTTGCAGTGCGATCGAATACTTTCAGTAATGTAATCTACGATACACTATCTAATCCATTACCCAGGAAGGAGTGTATTCCAAGACATGGTTAGTTGAGAAGGGGAAACGAACCTTAGAGCATAAAGGTCTTATGCCTGTCGTCACACATCCTGTCGGCTTGTTGTGTGCCATTAAAGTGTACAAAGCGTATTTCCTGTGAAAAATCTTTTTGCCGAACTAGCTTCCTTAACTTCTTCCAGTCCAATTCTCTTCAGATGAGCTATGTCTGGTATAGATTCCTCCTTAAAATATTGGAATCACGAAAGCCTGATAATGACATAAAGGTGTTTCATTGTTTCTATGTCCTTTCCGCAGGCTCTGCATTCATTGTCGTGTACCACGACTTCGCGATTCAGATACAGATCTAAGAGTCTCTCGTATAGAGTGTACTCAAGTTAAAATACGTATTTTCCCCAAATTTTTATTTCGTTAGAGCACATTCCGTAGTAGTGATCAATAGTGGCGTTCAAATTACTTTGTGGCAGTGCTCTTCTGTGTCATGGACTTCTATAAGTCACATTTGAGTGCTTCAAATATGCTGGCTTGAGTTTTAAGGTGCTTTCGATCTTATCTCATGGGACACCAACAGTCCAAAAGCGAAAAGTTTCAATAAAAGTTCACTGCGCCACATACTATCAAACGCCTTGGCGATGTCCAGAGTCATAACCTTATTATCAGCAAGCTTCGAAAGGAACTGTTATGCATCACAACCTTAATTTCATAAAATATCTGTAAACAGATATCACGACACAGAGTTTCCTTTGGTAGGTTTTAGCTTAACGCAACAAGCAGGTAGGCAGTACAGGTAGTTTGAGTATGTCTGTATTTACTCCTTTAAAACAACAACAAAACCAACAACAACAGCTGATTTTTTATGGTTTTACTGTAAGCAGGCAGCAAAAACATCAACAAAAAAAAACACTTGGTAACACCTCAATGCCAGCATATTTTATTAAAAAATTTCTTTGACTCCTGCACACGCTTACACAACAAATTTTCCAGTTAAAGGGATTGTTTAGATTGGAAATGTGAGTGTTTTTCTTATTGTTTAAAATGGTTTGTTTTTGTTCTTGTTCTTAGAAAGTAAGAGAAACCAACAGGTTTTTCAAGTATCCTTGTAAGGATTTTTCCCACAGTCAACTGGAATTTGATGCCAGTATATCTTCATGCACCTGAGGAAATTCAATTTTTTTGTTTGCTTTAGTTTCGCACGTGCTTATCATTTTAAAATAAAACCAATTGCTGTGAACGAAAATAGCAACAAATTTTCAATTGTTATCAGTCTGAAAGGACTTTTAAAAAACGTTGTTGTAAGGATCCTGTTTTAAAGGTTTTGGAAAAAATTTTAAATTTTTTATTTGCTTTAAGCAGGTAGTTTTTGTTCATCACTTTTCAGATAATTTTTAAAAAAATTTTCCATTTGAAATCCACTGTAAGAAATAGCAGGACGAAGAAGTCTTATGGCAAAAGCCTCGCTATTGTTCGCTGTCTTTATCATGACATGATGAAGTCAATCGTATCGTTTCAAAGTGCTTACGAGTGCACTCCAGTTAATTAAAAAAGTATTTATTTAATTTTGAATGTCCTTTAGAAATAATTAATTGTGCAGTAAAGCATTTTAATAGCGTGTAAATCGCTAAGAGGCTTTTAAAGTTGACAATGAATTTTCGCGCATTTCCCAAGCATTTGTTGCAGTAATAGGAAAAATTCTCAGACATCCTTCAATTTCCTTTTAAGAAAGGTTGCAGAAGAAGAAATGAAAACCTAAGTAAATAAAATAAAAAAAAGAAGACAAAAAGGATACAAGTAAACACATAAACAGTTTTTAAGTAAACACATGTTCTTAGAATTGCCAAAAAAGGACGAAAGAATGAATGAACGAAAGGGAATGAAAAATCCTGCAAAAAGGATTTTTGTCTAATCAAAAAACAACAATGCATTGGGAAAATACGTCTTGGTTTAAAGCCTCAGGATATTTGTGTTTAAATAAGTTGGTTTTGTTGGCTTGTGTAGCAAAAATAATAAAAGAAAAAATGAAGTGCAGAGAGAAAAGGATAAATCAGCAACTGGTGAAACAGTTTATTTCTGGAAGCCTTGCGGCAATGACCGCAAATACTTTTAGTTGTGCTAAGCAAAAGCGACCTATAAATGTCTTTATATTCTTGTCAATTAGTTTCAATGAAAGAAGTAAAAAAAAGAAATCCTTTTTAAACTAGTCTCACTAGGCATTTAAATTATCTTAAAGGTCGCTTCAATTCCCCATTTGTCTGTTTGCATAGAAAATCATTTAAAATTTTAAAAAATTTAACTGCAATTGCATTCAAATTCAATTATTACCTGGTAATTTAAATTCTAATTAGATTAGGTAGGGGGTGCTCTCTAAATAGTAATATCCCACCACAAGCCGAAATCAAAACCCGGCATTGGGCAGTACCTATAGGAAACCATCCCAACTCCAAAATAAATCTCGCTTCTGACAGGAGAAGTAAAAGCTGCCGTAGTCTAGTAGGTAATGAGTTGGTTTCTTAGGCGAGAAACCGCGGTTGAAACACCAGCTCAAAATATTTCTTTCAGCGACTTCTCAAAGCAGTCTTAAAGTAAAATTGTTGTTCGAAGTCAACTGTTATCGTAGGTCCCACCATCCATGGAAAAAATTAACATCTACAACGTGTGAGGTGTAAGAAACTTGGTTGTATTCCTGAGTAAAGGATGGTAATAACCAATTGAGCCACAACCTCGCATCTGCTAAACCTACACTACGTTCTAAACTAAAGCGACTTCATTACATCTGTCAAATTAGTTGTCATTTATTCAGTCTGTTTTATCATATCACCATGGTCGACCATACACAACAACGTGGAGTAGGTGACAACTGACTTGAATTTTTATCCAAAAATCTTCATCCCCATTTCGGGATGAAGGAGTACGTGAACAAGCAAATTGACGAATTTGAGACGATACGAATCCACATGGGATCCAAGAGCGTTCAATGCATTCTGACAAAGTCATTGCGCTGGAACTTATTGGAACGTATCCCCCGCGTTAAGCGGGGACTTACTGTACCTATTAATTCTTTCAACACTGTATCTATCCCCTTTGAGTTCCATTAAATGAAATAAACATTTTTTTTTTAACTTTTTATTGTTATTACTTACAAAAAAAATATAAAATAAAATTAATATTTTAAAACTAATTAAACGTCCAACGAACTACATAACAGCAGATCAAATAGAGAACTTTTCTTCTACTCCCTTCAAATACATGCACTCCACAAGTCATACTCCACAACAAACAAATAAAATAAAGAAACAAACAAAAAATAAAAAAAACACTACAAATTAACACTTAAAACCTAGAAAAAATAAATAAAAAAATTATTAAAAAAATTTAAGTTTTTAAATCCAAAAAAAATTCTTAAAAACTAAAAGCGTAATAGAAAGCGTTTTCCCCTCAGTTTGTCAACAACAATAAATTATTTATCGATTAAAAAAAAAAAAAGAAAATTAATTAAAAAAAACATAAAAGTTTTGAAATAAATTCGGTTTTCTCTCTTCAGCAAGCGACCGTAAGCCATTAAACGTAAATTGAGGGTAATGCCACACCAATTTCAAAATAATCGGCCTCCTCTTGTTTATATTTCTTGGCTGCTGGCGTGTCTTTTATTTTCGCCAGTGAACGGCGTTTAAGTTTCGATTGTACAGGCGGTGTGGCCAAGGAAAAGGAATCCGTTTGTGCTGGAGCAGGCATGGGTGTGGGCAGCCTTAAGAGCGAATGCCTTCTATGTTGCATTTGTATGGGGGTGGCCAAGGAAAAAGTATCCTGTTGCTGTTTAGCAGGCATAGGTGTGGGTAGTTGCAGTAAGTCACTGTAATTTAAATTTCCCTCCATTAAAGGTGTTGAAGGCAGGGGTGTTGCTGGTACAGGTGAGCCTGGCTGGGGTGTTTGGGCCTTAAACTGTTTCTTATTAAACGTTTCACAATTCAAAAAACTAACATCACTGCACGGATCATCACCAGCCGCATAGGAAGGTGACAGCGTTATATCTGGCTCGTGTTCCACTTGATTCTTAATAAGAGTCCTTCTCCTTAAATTAAACGACTTCCTCGGCTTCTTTTTCTTTTCATCTTTGCGTGCCGAATCCAATATGGCATCGATAAGTTTATCCAAAGTCTGGTCACCCATTTTATTGGACGTTAAAACGGTGTGATTTACTTCATTTGTTTTCAAACCTTCTTCCTCTTGGGCAATGGCCATAAATTCCTGCTCCAATTTACGTTTCTTAGTTAAAAGAGGTTCCCCTTTCACTTCCTTTTGTTCCAATTCCACTTCGGGTGTGGTAAAGTAACGTGGATTATCCATAAAGGCATCCGGTAATAGGCCTCTTAAAGCCAATTGTTGTCCCGAAGGCAATATCGTTGTGGGTGAGTATTCTTCCTCGTATTTTGGCAAAGTGGCTGCATAGCCGGGTATTTGTGGCACCACAAAACCCACAGAGGAATGTCTTCTATTCACTGTTGATTGCGATGTTCCGGCATAAATATTCACTGACTGGCGCCTTCTAATGGGTGTCTCATTGGCTTTAGTTTCTGGTGTAACATTTAAAATATCCGCCAATGGTGCCATAATCAAAGGACTATTACGTGTCCCCGCCACCATGGGTGTAGAAGTTAAAATCGGTATGTTTTCCTTATTCGCTATGGTGGCCCGTCTTTTACGCCTTTTGTGCGTTATTAAACCGGGTGTACGGCCGGCCGTATTCAATGCTCGTGTAAGAGATGATTGCGGAGTCTCTTGCAGTAATTTTTGAGCCGAAGCTGTCCACTTTAACATGGTTTGTCCGTTTTCTTTGATAAGCAACTCGTTTAATAATAATTTTGCGAACGCGAGTATATCTCTATCCGTACACTATTGCTGACAAACTGTTTGAAATTCCAACAACTCTTGGTATTTATAGTGTAGTAAACAATTTACATAATGTGCTCTCTTTTCTTGTGTGCTCTTTTCCAGGGGTAGTTTAACCGTTACTTTGTCTCTATTGCTTCATATTTCGTAATAATTGTCTCTCTCGCCATCTCTCTTACTTTCTGTATGTTTATCGAACTTGTGCTCAATTTTATTCCCGTTGCTTAATATTGTTCAAGGAAAACACACCCTTAATACCAAAGAGCGCTCGTTTGTTATTTTAGTTTAACGACTTGTTGTCTTGTGTTCGTTTTTTTTTGTGGCTCTCTCAGCACTCATGCGCACTTACAGAAATTTTTGCGGTTTTAATATAAACCCTTAGAATATTAAAAACTTAGGATTCCTTTATGCTTTAAGAACAATCATAAACAGTGAAAATGTCACCGTTTAAGCACCGTAGAGAAATGTAGGCTTAACTGACCAATATCTGATGATAGGCCTGAGCCTCCAAATCTTCACCCTCTTAGAGATGTAAAGCGGTCTTTTTGCTATCTTTTCCAATTTAATTGTATTAACGCTTCCGGAGATTTTGTATTCCACTTACTTACTTAATTAAGTGGTCGTTAGAACTCTTTAGTTAGGATCACAACCTAGCTTCTTACACCACCCATTATGTGCGTGTGTTAGTTTTATTTATGAATAGTGGTACCGAACAACAGATTTTTTGAGAAACGGTTTTATCCAGAAGATTGCTGAGGAAGTTGCCGAGAGAAATATTTATTTTTTTTCGTTGTGGTTTGTTGGCTAAGCAGCCACCATACTACCCACTAGACTGCCTTCATTCAAGTTAGCGAAATCGCTGAAAGAAATAATTTTTTTTGTGTTTCGTTTTGTTGGAGATATTTCAAACGGGGTGTTGAACCATAGGCTTTCATCTAATAAGCCAACACACTGCCTACTAGATTATGTCGACTTCAGTAGTTCTTCTGCGATGATATATTGCAGCAAGGGAGAGAGGGAACTACAGCTTGCTATGTGCATTAATTCACTTTCCTTGTGGGAAGAGCTATAAAAGTACTTTTATGGTACTTTTTAAAAATTAAACCTTGAAAGGGATTTTCATAAAAAATGGAATGCTTTGTAGGTCTTTAATGGAGTAACAAATTCTGAAAAGGTATTCCAGAGTAAATTAAAAAAACCGTTCAATATCAATTTTTCTTCGGTGTATTCTACACGTTGTTGTTTTTCTTTCGGTGCTCTCTTCTGTCTTTGTTTACTTTTCTGCTCTTTCTTTTTCTCACTGTCTGTATATTTACTCTCTTTTCTAAATTATTTTTTTCCTTGTCCGTATTGACTTTGTAGACCATTTTGATTTTCCTTTTCTTCTTTAGAAAAAGGATCTCATTTACCGCTCTGCTACATTTCGTTGCACAAGATTGCATGTGAAAATTTTTAATAATTTTTTTTTTCATTTGCAGAGAGTTAAAGAGAGTCACTGTCCTTTTTTCTTCTTCCTTCTTTATTTATTTTGTTGCTGTTGTCTTTGAAGAGATATACCGCTTAATGTAGTTGTTGTTGCACTTATTAATTGTTTTTGTAAAGGAAACCAGAAATCATTAAAATGTTGTTTTCAGATAAAAATCTGCGCGTTTGCGCTTTTTTCCCTCTGTGTGCACAGAGGAGACTAAATAAGGGACATTTTTTTTTAATTTAAAGCAGGAAGAAGTTACAAGGAAAAGTTTAATTTTTTTTAATGATTTTCATAAAAAAGAAATTGTTTTTGTGTGAAAGCGAAATTAGTTGTCGTAAAAATATTTTGTAAGGAAGTGGTTTTTAAGGTACCAATTAAGGTACTATTTAGGGAAGGTTTTGAAGCTAAGTTTTTAAGTTTTCAATTCTTCTTGAAAATCTTTTAATACCGTCATAAGAACACTCACTTGTTACTTCCATTTGCTGAAATTGTAGGCAATCAAGGAGCATTTGAATTATTTTTCTACAATTTACGGAAATAAAATTGAGAAAGTTATTAATTTCTTAAAGATAAATAGGTTTTCAAAGGAATCAAAAAAGAATTTTAAGCTGAAAGGTAAAAAACTGGACCCCTTATAAGGATAATAACCCTTCCATCATTATCACTTCATTATCAACTGCAAACTTTACATACATTTTACATTGAAAAACTCCTGAAATTTTTCTAAAATCCTGTGCATTTTTTAAGACCTTTTTCTGAAAAAAAAACCACAAAATCTTCCCCTAGCAAAAGAAAACAAAGAAAATCTTGCCAATTGCCTTACTTGCCTGTCTTTAAGATGATAAAAAATTCTAGTTTCTATTAACAATGGGGGGTTATGCCTAGACATTCACTCATCAGCAGTTCCATTGTTTCTAACTAATTACAGGAGGTCTGTTTAACTCTTGTGGTCAATGTGGCTCAATGTATGCAAATTGATGTTTTTCCCCTAGCTTGACTTGTGTTTACACTTACGAAACAACTTAAACCAAAAGAAATATAAAAAAGGATACAGCACAGCATGGTATTAAAAAAAATGTCATTAATTGCTTAGATAAGTGGTTATCATAAGTAGTTTTTGCATAAAACAAAACTCTGTTTAAACCAATAATTTCCCTTGAAACATGATTTCAAATACTTATTGGAACGCATTTTAGTTTAGAGCCCATATTAATCATTGAATGTTCTTGAGGAAAGAACATTTTAAAATACAAAAATGGACATATCCAAGAGGATCGGGTACAAGATCTGGACATCAATACTGCCTCTATCATTCGGTAGTGCAAGGTGTCTTTCGTTACGATGCTTACTTTTGGTGGATGGTGTGTAAATACTAGTGCCACTATAAACTGATGGACAAGGTACGCAGCCAGGCAGCTGCCCTGATCATAAGTCCACTCTGTTCAACTACAACTAGCGTTTTATTTACTACACTTAATTGGTTCTCTTCTGGCCTCCTATTTAAGTAGTGGTCTGAGCCAGAAAGGCTGCAGTTAGCACCTGATCCAATGGCAAAAATGTAAACTTCCAAGCCGTGACTTTTTATCTGACGATGGACAACTTCCCGGCAATGCCATTGACAGTTACAAAATGCTAAACACAATAGGCTGTGGGATAAATATTAAGGGTTCTGACATTAAACTTCTTATAGTTGAAAGCAATTTCCATATTAAAATTACTTAATTTACATGGAATCCAAGATGCTATCAAGTATTTAACAAACTTCACATCGACTCTTTGCCATCCATGAATACAGAGGATTGGTTAGGAAAATTTCGGATTAACTTTTGTATGTGTTCAGGGATACAGTAAACTCGTGTAAACTTAAGCTAATCAGAGTAGGTAAAATGCTCACAATTCTAGCCTTGTTGCTGATCTCATTTGTTCCGATTGCCTCAGTTAAACTAGGTATTCTAGCTAGCTTACAGACGTCACTACAAAGATAACGCCTGGCTCTGCTAGTTTGATATGGATAAGAAGAATATAAATTTGTTTAATAATTTGATTAACAAATTCTCTCTATGAACTTTTAAAAGACTACTTGAGACAAATGTAGCTAAAAAGCGGTATTTTTAGATAGCTTTTGTTATTTTATCTTAAAGTATTGTTATATTTTCTATATAAATTGTATTGTTATACTAATAATAGCCGTTATTTTTTCATTCAGGTATGTTATATCTTAACGTATTACATATATTCTCTAATGAACCAATCGATTTTGTAAGTATTACTCGTATTCATACATACATACCTATATTCTATAATAAAATTAAAAACTTCAGAGCATCATTTAGATTGTTAAGCGTCCTGATATTAACTTATTCTTATAAGCTGATCTTTACAGTGTTTTCCAAGCAGTGGTGGTGGCATTTTTTTTTTACAGCAGCGCAATGTTTATTGAGTGGCGGAATTTTTGCCTGAAAATCTCTTGATTTACTCGGATCGCTAAGCTGTGCAATTAAATCCCTAACGATCGTGCTTTCAACGTCCATCCTTGTCCATCAAAGTCGAGGATTTTTTAGAGAAATTTCGGATCATTCAAAGGTAACTTTTATTTGGGTTACGGAATATGTATAGTTATATGACATAGGTGTTCCCATTGCCTCGGTTAATTTACGGCTAGGATCGATTTCTTAAAATCGAGCCAG
Organism: Sarcophaga caerulescens; assembly: GCA_927399465.1. Classification (NCBI taxonomy): domain Eukaryota; kingdom Metazoa; phylum Arthropoda; class Insecta; order Diptera; family Sarcophagidae; genus Sarcophaga; species Sarcophaga caerulescens. The sequence continues at coordinate 114,437,163 of OV656873.1, read as the reverse complement.
AATTCTGTCTCTGTAATTCGTTTTACTTCAGAACTGTGGTAACGAAATAGAGTAGATAATCTATTAATTTCTTTAAATGGCGTGGAAACAGTATGTTGCAAGAAAGATTGTATAGGAATTCAGCTGCCTCTTATAGCAGTTAAAACGCACATCTACGGCGTTGTGAATCGTCGTGAGTGTTTTTATTCATGCTTCTTTCTGTATTCAAAAAAGCAATGTCATTAGCTGTATCAAGTGTGAGTTTGACTGCAAAATGTTAATAAGCGAGAGTGACTTATTAAGTCTAGTAGACCCAGCCCAGCCCAGACATCTCGAACAAAATGAAATTTGAAAAATTATTTCCTCGACGACTTAACTGTCAAACAGTCTTCTGGCAAAAACTTTCATAGTAAATAAAATGAAAAGTTTCTCAAAAAATCTGTCGTTTGGAGTTGACTTTGTACTGTAGGTCCCGCCACTCATTAAGAAATCGTAATCCTGACTGAATTAATGACCAATTATGTATGTGTTTTGAGGGGGTAGAGTGTTTGAGAGAAATTTTTTATTTATCTGGAAAACCTTGATTGATTATGTGTGGAATAAAACACAGCCGGGGCTTCTCTGGGCGGTGTACATCCGAAATATCCAATGATGAAATGAAATGAAATTTCATGACTCTAGTGCATAAATCTGATTGAATTTCATCGACGGGATGATTTATGCCGTCAAATCGTTTGTGCAGAATATATAATGTGGTATGATTTGGGTGACACGCATTACCGTCCTGTCGAAATAACAAGTTGACATCCAATTCAGTCTAAAAGAAGTTAGTAATCACCGACCTATAGTGCCCCTGCCGTTGACAGTGAAGATGATTTGTTGTTGAATGCTGTAACCGCCCATGGTGATTTGGCAAAACAGTCTAGATAAATGACAACTAATTTGACTGATGATGGTGCTTTAACAAGATTACCGTTTTCAACATTCAAAGGTTGAAAGTCACCGTTGGAAGACACAAGACTTAAGATAACCTAGCTTCCATGTCGTGCTTTCATTGCTTTCTTTTAAATACAGCTGCTGAGAAACATTTTGAAAATTGGCGTTTAACTGGCTCCCAGTGAGTTAGCAAGTTTTTGGCTGACCTGGGATGTTTTTGTTTTTTGTGTAAAAGCAATCATTTCTAAACTGCAAAAACGATTTTCCACGCACGAATTGTTGAAGTTAAAACGATAAATTGAGATTTTGCACGCTTTTCTTGGGAATTTTTGTTGAAAGGAATTCCTTTTCATTTTTTGCCAAATTTCTCATAAAAAGTTCACATTTTTTTTATTATTTAAGGTTTTTACAACAAATATTAGTTTAAACTAGGAAATCTAGCCATCATTATTGAAAGGATTGTTGGTTTTCCCTTCTATTAAAACAATAATGAAAAGCAATTTATTATCCTTTTGGTTTTGAGGTAAAAATTTGGTATGTTTTCTAAGGCTTTTGTGTTGGGAAAAAGGGATCAAAATCATGATTTAATTTTAAAAAACTCGTAGTATTTTTTAAGTGAGTGTTGAAAATTTTACTTGTCAATTAAGAAATTATGATTTATGACTCCCTATGCACTGTGCAGTCCTTAGAAGGTAATAAAATTCCATGGGGTTAAATACGGTATACAATACAAAAAAATCTATATTTCTTAGAATTCCAAAAATGAAAGGAAAGAGTTTGCAAAATACATATTTTCCGAGAAGAAATTTACTTCATAACATATTCAAAATATGTAAACATTCTGAACTATTTTGTTAAAATCACAGCTCTTTTGCCACACTTTCATTTTCAATTATAAGTTTTTCCTATTCAATCCCTTCACTTCTAAACTCCTGATGAATATTTGTTTTAGTTTTTTGTTTTTCTTTTCAAATTTTTAATTTATACCGCCTGCCTTTTAACAAACATTTCGTAACGCATTATACTGCGTGTGTGTACACGAGTGTTTAGAGATTTATTAGCGTTAATTTGTTTTTTTTTTATCGATTTAAGTCCTTCACTAAAAGGGGTTGCATTTCAAATGATTAATTGTTCTTTTTTTGTTGTATTTGGTTTTGTTTTGCATACACCATTTGAAATTATTGCTCAAAATCCTTTGATATCCTGTAACCGACACCGCTTTATAAGTAAGGGTTAATTTAGCTGCAATATTACAAGAGTTTGCTGTTCTATGACACTGAAAATAATCATCATGTGATCGTAAATCAATTTAATTTCATTTTAAATTCAATTTATTTAAATTGTTTGTGGCTAATTAAACTTATCGAGAGGAAGAAATAGAGGGAGAGAGAGAGAAAGGCAAAAATGTATGCCAAATTAAATACAAAAGCATATAAAAAGAAAGGAAATTAAAAGTATTCCTGTAATGTATCGTTCACTCCTGTTGCCCTGGCAAACTTCAGGATAATTTCAGTCCTAAATTCTTGATAAGCACTCAAGGGTTTCCTTGAGATATGCACTAATTATGCTCTGATTCCTTGGGTTTATTCTTATTCTCAACAAACATCCAGAGTGCTCTGTTAAAAGGCTTTCTATTTCTGACTAATCTAATGCCTGACTCAAATCTACCAAACTCAAGTTTAAATTGCCTCATATCCCTTTCGAATTGAAAAAATATTGCGCGTTTCTCCGTCTTCCCTTTCACTGAGCATAGCCTTCCAAAAATCTCTTCCCCTTTTCTCAGAAACTTTCTTGTCTATCTGTGACATGGAAACTGCCGCAAGATCACGAATTCAGAAAATTGTAGACCTATTTCCTCTGCTTAGCAGCTTTAGCTTGTCGAGGTAATGCCATATTTATATGAGCCGAGTGCTCCGCAGCGATCTTACTGTCAAATTACTGTTGTGTTCTGTCCTTTGTTCTTTCTATTCAAATCGAATGTATAGCGGATCGCAGTTACCTCTTGAGTTCCGAATATTACAATCTGTGACCGAACATCACCGCTGTGCCACTATTTGCCCTCGACCCATTCACATATCCACTTTTAAAAGAGTATGTATTACTCAGTCTTGTTGCTAAGCATTTCACAAAATCTTAGAATGGTTCTGCCCAGAAGCCTGTTAGAGAGGTAACTATCGAATACTCGGTTTGCCGCGAAATCCCTTGAATCTTGTGTCAAACTTTCTTTCCTTTATCCTAACAATAATCTCCGAAGCTCTGATCCTCACTATCATATTCGAAGAGGGTGGGATCAAAATCTAGACATCGTTTTACAGGCTTATCGCGTCAACGAACCACATCAAGTTTTTCATTGAAAATATCAGCAAGTCACTGTAGTCTAGTGGGTAGTATGTTGGCCTACAAGACAAGAACTCGTGAGTTCCAACCTTAGCTCTGGCAAATAAAAATATTTCTTTGGGCGACTTCCTCTTAGCAGTCTGCTGGCAAAATTCCAGATAGTAAATGAAATTGTCATCACTTTTCATTTTCGAGTTCGTCTTCCATTCTTCCCTGGTCGATATGATGGCCCAGCATCTCTTAGTGAAATTTAATACGATAATATGTAATCGCACGTACACAGGTTATTTGCCTATAATGCATCCCCTTGGATGCATTGGCATTCAAACTACTATTGCTACCAAAAGCGCACTTCCATGAAAATTTCCTAGAATGTGTAGTTTACTCCACGGAAGCTAATATTTACTAAATTTAAAACATATTTTAACGATAAACAATTGAAAATTATTTTGTAAATTCCTTTAGAACTTAAAAAAATAATTCACGCGTCTGGTCCTGGAAAAATAAAGGACCCTTTAGTCCTGCTAAAAACGAAAGAATTTCTTTAAACAATAGCCGTGTTTATGATCGTAATTTAGGAACTAGAATAAGGCAAAGAAGGAAACTGTCAATATGGCAGATTGTTATTGTTATTGCAACAATCACAGGACGAAAATAAACCATAAACTATGAAATAATTTCAAGAAACAACAATAATAACAACATAACAAAAGGATATTTTTCTATATACATGGAAACAGGAAATAAAACTTCACACTTACCAATCTTATTCAGGCTGTTTTCGAACGTAAATCAATATAGACAGTTAAACAATAGCAATAGTAATGAGAGCATTTAATGTAGAACATTTTCCAGAAAAGGATACACACGGTTAGTCTTACTGTAAAGGATTTTTCAGTGTCTTACATAAAGTAAGCGGGGAAAACACATTTCAAAACTTTAATGAAGACGAATGCAATTGCGCACTCTATGTTGCATATTTTACTTCTGATTACTTGGTTTCTTTTTTTGCAAACATTAAAATCCTCTTTGCCTCTCATAAATCCTTAGCAATTATCCTGGAATTTTCTTTAGTTTTTCTTAATTTATAGCTGACATCAGAGTTTAGCATTGCGGCAATTAAGAGCACAAATCCTTTGTATGCTTAAAATGTCTTTCTTCTTTTTATTTGTTTTTTTTTTTGTTTGTAATTTCAAATTGCTTTAATTACTCTGAGGGTTTGCAGCATACTTGAATTGAAGAAGGATTTCTCTGAAGGACATTAAAAATTACATAAAAAATCATTGAAATGGAAATTTTTTATCGCCTCACGTACTGTGTTAGGGTAAGTAAGAGGTGTAGCCGATTCAATTTAACACATTTAGAGTCCCAGGATCAATTGAAAAGAGTCTCCAATTGTATAACCAGCCTGAGCTCCTTGTAGAACCCATAAAGTACTCCAGTTTTAAACCTAAGAAATCACACAGATTATCTATAGAAGTACATCCCAATTTCATTAGAACTCTACGAGCGGTAAACAGACAGAGGCATTAGCAGATGTTAATTCTCCAGTTTCTCCCCATTTCCCCAGCTGCGACAGTAGTCGTAATACTTTATTTACAAGTTCAGTGCGCCTCTCTCTACGCCTCTCTCTCTGCGCCTCTCTCTCTCTCTAATCTCTGACATGGCTTATATTTGTCTTCATCAAAAATCTCGTCAGTCTACTGTCAAGATAAGGCCATAACTACCTGGCTATCCGCCAATCATTCCCAGTTAACCGTCTACCATACGCCGCCTGCATAGCATCATATCAAATACAGTGGTAACCGTACTGGCTGGCTCGTACGACCCTACATTCGTCTGCATTTCTTGTATCACGTAATGATTCAAATATTAACCAGTTCAGGCATCTTATTAAGAGACTCGCTATAGTCGAGAGCAATTTTGTTCCCAGTAGCGGGCACTTACACCCCTATATTCCTTTGTATTTCTTGTACCACAGGATGATTCGAATAATAAACAGATTAGGCATATTATTAAGAGACGTGCTACAGTCAAGGGTAATTTAGTTCCCAGGAGCGGTGATTTCATGGCTTCTACAGTAGGCTGAGTGTCCCTTCTGATATTCAGAAAATGTGTAGAAACTGTAGCCCGTTTTAGCCCGTATACATCCTCCTTTATGCCAGGGTCATTAAAAAAATTGTCACACACTACTCCCTCTTTCATTTCGCAAATAAACTATCTTTCCATGCACACCAAGCTTTCCCGGTTTGGAACCAGTTCATATAAAAACAGCCATATAAGGCATCTTTTACTTGAAGCACCTTTGTTTCTAAAGTTCCTTAAAGATCATAGGTATGCTCATTCCTTTTCGCTATTTCCTTACCAAAATCCAAGGGTGTTTAGTTCGGCATCATGTTAGGAACGCTGGGCGCTAGTAGGCACAGTACCCTAATATAAACCAAGGCAATCCTCTGCCTCTTACTCAACAGCGTTCGATATGTTTTCTATTCTTACGCAGAACACCATGCTGTAATCCCGTACAGCAGTAACAGCATATTGGACATAGCATAGTGGACAGCATAGTGGACAGTCTTCTATGTTAAATTCCTTCTCAGACGAATACAGGTGAACCATTAGTCTCTTTGCCCTTTCCCCATCGTTCTGCTTGAAACTTAACTTGTTGTTCAAAATTATGCCGATGTATTTAGCACCTCTAGTAATATCAAGAAAACTGGCCGGAATTTGGTACCCTACACTTGCAGGAGTTCTTTTTTACCAGGATTCACAGCAACCAGATATTCAAGATCCCTCTGTGATTCGTCGCCATTTTTATTGTTTTTTTTTTATTTGCTTGTTGATATAAAACACTTAAGCTGTCTCTGGTTAAAGAATAAACATCTTGTTGGCCTGCTTTTTGACGTCCTGTGGCATACAGTTGTGCTGACCGATAAAAGGAAAACTTGTCCTGTTGTTAACCTCTGTTTACCTTCATCAATTACTTTGGTGTCGAGAATGTAAAGTTTTTCTTTAACTGTCTTAAGTTAAAGATTTTGTAAGTTTTTCTTTTACTTTTAAGAAGTTGGACAAATATTTTGACATGTCAGTTCCATTGTCAAGTTTTTATTGAAATGTCATGATGTGATGATGATGATGACAAGACAAGAAAAAAACCTGGTGTTTAGACATTTGCTCTTTCACAACACTGACATGTTGTATCCCGTTACCGGATAACGAGATAAGCTGGGCAATTATATTTACAAGAAACGCACCCTTTTTTCCAAAAAGGGTTGGGTGACCACAGGCACATATGTATGTTTGTCCTGCAATTGTCACTTAAGCCTTTTAAGCCGTATACAATAATTTTTTACACATGTAATGCTTACAACAATTTTGTTTTTTGTGTTAATTTTTCAAACAACAATTGTTCTGTTAATTGATTTTCATAATTTTAAAAAAAATTTTTTTCCTTTTTAACTCCTAAGGAAGTGTGAAAATTTCTTTCTCTCTCTTCCCTTCTAATCCCATTTCTTGTAAAAAATTCTCATAATTTTCATGTGTTGTTATAAATATTGACAGCTGACAGACGTTATTATTAAAAATGAAATGAAATTCTTGTTTTCATTTTTAAATTCTTTTAATTTAGAAACCAAAGCAAATACCGCTTAGGGTGGCTTAACACCCAAAGCAATGCTTTTCTTAAGTCTTTAAGTCCTTTTCATAATAAAACCATTTCAATATGGTGCAGAAACTTAACGCCTTTATCTCTTGTTTACTTATCCAGGAGTTAAATGTTCTAATTGTGCTTATCTGTGTTAATATTTGTTTCAATACACGAATTATTTGAATAGGAATTGAATTTTCACACACCTAATTTTTTATTCAAACAGCTGCCAACAAAGAAAGTAAATCCTGCGGGTCAGTAACACTTGTAGAAAAACTTCTCAACGAAATGTTTAACATTAAGGGGAGTAAAGTTCAATTTCTTAGTCACATTAATTTAAAACTTGTGTGTAAAGTGTCTGTCCATAGGGCCTCAACAAATAAATTCGAACATGTTTTACCCTATAGAAGGGTATGCAAGTCATCGACTAAAAAATGCAAGTCATCGACCAAAAATATGCAAGTGATCGGCCAAAAAATGCAATTCATCAACCCAAAAACGCAAGTCATCTACCAAAACAATGCAAGTCATGGACCCAAAAAATGCGAGTCATAAAATACCAGTCATCAACAAAAAAAAAAAAAATGCAACTCATCGACCAAAAAATGCAATTCATCAACCCAAAAACGCAAGTCATCTACCAAAGAAATGCAACTTGCAAAAAATACAACATTTTGTTGGATCTATAATATATAAATGCGTACGAACTCAATGAGAATTATTAAAATTTTTAAGTTCATTCATAAAGCACTTTTTTTGTTCACATATATCTCCGGTCCTAAGTAATGCACAACTGTAACGAAACCTGTTTTGGAATTCCTGATACAATGGCTATTCAGCCCTCTATTTCCATTTCCCTTACGGTTCCACTTCTGATCCGATTTTGCCCGATTTATGTAGAGCACTTTTTTGCTCATTTAGCTTCGTCGCCTATACCTCCGATCACAAATAATGCCCGACCTTAACGATAACTATTTTGGAATTCTTGAAATTATAACTATCGAGCCCATTAGGTCCGTTTCGCCCATCGTTCACTTTTTACCCTATTTTGCCTGATTTATGAAGGGTTAACGAATCACATGTTGAGAACATTGTCATTACATGAGCATCAATTTTCACTCCTCATTTTCATTACTTTTTTTTTCGTTTTATGCTTAATCCTTGAAAAGATATCCTTTCCTAAAGGAAATTTACATATTTAAGGCATCATGTAAATCAAATATAAGGCGGTTAAATTGAAAACCGAGGAAAAAAATATTGTGACAGTGTCACACAAATTTGTCTACAACCACCCTGAAGCAAAATGCCTAAGAACTTAACCCAACAGTTTGTTAAACGATTTTTTATTCAGATCTGTTATAAATTATAAAAAAATTAAAATTAGTTTCAAAATATCTTGGTTTTTTTTATACAATTTTTTATGCTGTCATGGTTTTCATGACAAGATTTTTTTGTTTGCTGACTCACATGCCTTGTATCCTTAACTCTTCCTTCTTCTTTTTTTTTCTTCTCCCAATAAATATTTGTTATTTTGTTTTTGTTTTGATGGAATTATGTCAGCCGGTATCAATCAGAAGATATTTTCTTCTCTGCCCGGTTTTTGCATCCTTCGTTTTGCTATGTCATGTCATGTTTTTTGTTGTCATTCTTTAATGTTTTTGTCATTCGATTTTGATTAGTTCTGGTAAGCCTTATTGATGTCTCAAAGAAGGGGTTAATGTTTATGTTGTTATCCTTGTGAATATTTAATGATCCTTGTAATAAAGGACTCGAGAGACTAGTAACTTTCACCTCTTAATTGCAAAAATAGTCGCCTCCATTCTGTAGCTATCATGTTGGGACATGCCCATTCTATCGGTACTATTGGCCATGCAATTCAACGAAATTCCTTTTCTTATCCAGATTACACAGACCTGCAGAGCCTAGCAATATTTACTTATTATACGCACGCTGTCAATGACGTAGAGTCCTTGTACAACGACCGAGGGATACCCGAATTTAAGTGACCCGTTTGACCTCAACTGGGGCACTTCTTCGGTCCGATATAAGATGATCAGGAGGAGAGCAGACACTTCAAGTGGAGTGGCCCAGGTAGGACCATTCCACAACGAAGTGGGGTCCTAAAACTGGGAAGTGTACCTGTAAGGATAGGTTTTCTGACGAGGAATTGCGCCTTGAGTGTAAGGACTAAGTAAAGTAAGGGAATATGGGAGAGCTGGGGTCTGGTTTTCTTTTTTTTTTTTCATGAAACCAACACTCAGGGGATGTCCCCTACTCATGCAGTGCATTGTGTTGATATTAGGAAAATGTGCTATGGGAGAGAGGAAAGAGGAAGTGGTTTTAATGGTTATTATATTTGAAATTTAAGATTGTTGGCAGGAGTTTCTTCAATGACTTTAGTGGAATGGCTTGAGATTATCATATCTGATATTAGATTTGGCTTGTGAAATTATTTCTGCGCTGTTTTTCTCTTTTCCTATTGCTTATGATTTTTTATTGCCTTCTTGTTTCATTTGATTCACTTTTTTGAAAATAACCACAGTGATTCGTTTCTACTTTTCGTGTGGAGGTGTTTCGCCTATTTTCCTAACTTAACCTATCTTTTTCAAATGAAAATTACTCGCGTATACTGAGGCTGATGATTAATAAAATTAATCTGGCGGCCGGTCATTATTTCTTTTAATCATACTAAAGCCTATCAGCCTAGGAGTATTGCCCAAATTTGTTTGTGCGCACTCCTTATTAAAGTTTTGCTTATCTATTCTCTTAATGTAGTTTTAATAACTAAATTATTCAGATGGTTAGAGGTTTGATTAGTTTTCAATAAAAAAAAGAATACAGTAGAAAATAAGCTTGTTCTTGTTACAAGGATGTCAATTTAATGATTTCATTAGCTGCAGGAACATATTGTTTTTGGGTTGTCATTATTCAATTTGTCTATAAAATTACCCTAAAAAATTTAGGATTTTTTGTGGATTTCCACCACTTTTTTCTGTTAGAAAACAATTGACAAATTGTTATCGAAAGAAAACAACAATAAAAATAACGTTTAAATTCAATAAAACATTTGAGATAAAATGTATTAAAATTCGAATAAAATATTCTCTCCATCAATAAAAACAATTCAAACAACATATGGTCAGGCAAACACACCATTTCAAACATTCCCTTTGCACAGGTCAGACTCTTTGTAGCCTTTCCCTCTCCCTCTATTTATGGGTCAGACTTTAATTTTTAGAAAATTAGTTTGTGTTTTAATTTAATAATTACACTCACGCTCCCTGTAGTCAACAGTATATCTAAAGTCCTTTCACATTGTGGGTGCATCCTTTTTTAATAGCAACGCGTGTAAACACACATGTGACACAATGTCCTTGCGTTTTAATAGCAATTATCCTGTCTAGTTGCTGTAATACTTGCTGTACTGTTTCTTTTACTGTTATTGATACCATTTAAGAGAGAAAGAGTGAGAGAGAAAGTGAAAAAAAATTGTCAAAATGTGTCGCAACTTTCGTTTGCAATTGTAATTGATCCTTTTTTCCTCATTTTATTTGTCTGATAATAATGCAATTACATTATTTACATGCATGTAAACATGTCATTAAAATTGATATTTGTAAACAATATTTGGAATTTAAATTGAAAATAAAAATTTCGTTAAAAAAAATTATTTTCAATGACTTAGGCTAGGTTAGGCGGTCCTTCCTTGAAGGCTAGGCTCCCGCTTAGACCCAATGCAATACCACAATTAATATTCAGCCCGGAGATTTAACTTTTCCTATAGGAAAGCATGCCGGTTACTAAATATATCCACTGGAGGCCAATAAATAATTCTGTTTGGAGATACGAGAAGTCTTTCGTGTATAGGAAAAAGCCATCTATAATTACAGCCCCAGAATACAACACTACAGTTGCCAGAAATATGGTGCGATATGCTGTGAAAAGTATGCCAAAATTTGAGCTCATGGTTACAACATCTAGTGCGGAATCGCGTCTAATATTTATTTCGTCTTCGAGCTACAGATTTGTGAACCTTTTTCAGATTTTTTGCCAGAAGACTGAAAGTTTTTTCATATTTCATTTTGCTGATGATATCTAAGCTGGGATTTGAACCACAGGCTCTCGTCTAGTAATTTTCTACATTTCCAACTACAACGACTTTAACGGAGTGGGCTTGCCCACTATACCGTTTTCCAGACGGAGGTTATGACCTATTAAGTGTTAGAATTTTCCCTGGATATTTTATTTGTTTCAGAAGGTAGGGAACTGGTCAGAGCCGTCACAAAGCTTACAATATTCGACAAGTTACAGGACATATGTATTCCTATTCACACACATAATTGATCATTACAACCATTTAGTCAGGACTACGACTTTGTTTCTCACACCACTTATGTTGTGTGTGTTAATTTTATACATGAGTGGTGGGACCAACAGTTTAAAGTCGATTTCGAACGACAAATTTTTTTGAGAGACTTTTCATGGTAATTTTATTTACTCTCAGAGCTTTAGCAGGAAATGTGCTGAGAGGAAATCGCCGAAGAAATATCTTTTCATACTTCGTTTAGTTGGAGATGTCTGACCTGGGGTTTGAACCGAGGCCTCACACCTAATAAGCCAACACACTACCTACTAGACTACGGTGACCGTGTTCCTACTGCGTCATTTAAACTCGGTATTCCCTGGTATTTTTACTGGGAGGCTTAACTTCTTTAACAATCTGAGGATTCAAGTAAAATTGTTCGGCTCTGCTGGACTAATATGGACAAGAACAAGACTGGTTGTTATCTGTACCATTGTATTATTGCGGTTCTCACAGGCCACTCTCCTATTGGAAAACTTATGCCAAAGGACTTACTTTAGTCTGCAATAGATTCTTCAACAGAACAGAAAAATTTCCTAAACAATGGCAATAAAACAACTGTAGCAGAACAAATTTTTGAGCTGGCCTAACAAAGAAACCTTCTTAAAGGCCGATCATAAAGCACGTTCTATTAGCGGCTTGAAAAAACCCAAAAAAAATTTTAAGATTTGAAAAGCAAACAATTTACACCAAAATTTATACAAATTAAGCATGAAATTCAAACAAATTTTATAAGAAATTATGAGACAAGAGCCTATAGAAATGCCATCAAGCATGGCCAATATGCATGGAAATCTTTTAAAATTGAGTTGAAATAATAAAAATTGCTACAAATTTGACCACTGGCGCATAGGCAAAAAAGAAAAGAAAGCATTACCCTCAGAGAATTGAGAACAGCTGCTAAGAAAAGAAGAAATTGAGAGTGATTGACTGTTGTGTATAGGCATCCAGAAATAGGAATAGAGAGAGAGAAAGCAAGAGAGATAGAAGAGCCTTAAAAGAAGATTAAATAAGCCACATGGCGCTAGCCTGGACATTGGCAAAATAAGGACATTTACAAACAAATGGTCAAATTGAAAAACAGTAGCTCGTACCATAATGATCAAATACAGCAGGGTGTAAAATATTAAGATTGAATTTTCTCTAAGCAGTTTTATTGCTGTTGTTGTGTGCTACACGAATTTGTAAGAGTAAAATTAACAATATTTTCTTGTAGCTTTTTCTTCGCCTATTTATTGCTCAAAAGTTTTTAAGGATATTTGCAAGGACTTAAGATGTATTTTTACATAAAAACTCTTTTAATTTTCAAAAATTTCGTTAGTATTCCCTTAAAAGCTATCAGTAAACAACATTTATTCCAACTTTTACAATTCTTTACATCATGTAAACAATGCAAAATATTGTTATATTCGATTCTTTAAAGAAATTTTATTGCGGAAACACATATTTTACATACATTATCTATTGTTTACATACTTTACCTGTTGTTTACCTATTGTTTACATGGTGTAAAGGATTAAAATAGTCTACTTCTCGTAAAAATACGTCATCAAGTTTATAATTTAAAGCAATATTTTGATATAGGCATTTTTTACACATTGCTTACATCATGTAAATAATGTATATTTACTTTGATTCCTTCACATAAAGTATGAACACAGCGACTCACAGATAAAATTTATACACCCAACATCATGGGTGGTGTGAGAAACTAGATTGCAATCCTTAAAAATGGTTGCAATGTCTAACATTCCCATCGTCTGCCATTGGTGTATACGGTCCTACTTTTTAGTCTCGAATTATTAGATCATAAGTTTGAAATCAAATGCTCTACCAACTGTGTCTATATCTGTCCAGTATTGCAGTCTATTGGGATAGGATGTAACTGCATTAAGCCTTAATGCAACCAGCTCACACATCAGCTTCAAGAGATGGTCAGAGAGAAGCCATTTGAGTATTGCAAGTAATGGAATGCAGTGCACTAGTAACCAGGATAGGTGAGTTCCTGCTTACTCGGTCTACCAGTCAAGGTCTGTGTAACATAGGCCGGTGCCCTAAAACACCAGCAACAACGACGTGTAATTACATGCAATATGTGTATTACATGCAGAAGCAAGTGGCCTTACTATTAGAAGGCCCTGCGAAACAATTAACAGGGGACTGCTCTGAAATAGTATTTTCATGTCATTTTTTGATACTTTCCCTGACCTTTCAACCTTTAATAATTTCCCTTAATTAAAACATATCCGGAAAACATATTTTTGCAAAAACTTAATGGATAATGGTGCTTTGAAGTGGAAAATAATCCACCAAAGGAATAAAGAAACTTCCATTAAATAGTTGTTAACTAATCCCTTAATAACGTTAAATAATTAGCACTAAAGCTGAATGAAAAAGAGAGAGAGAGCAACAGAATGTCGTCATCAAAAACTATTTGCAAAGGGATGGCAAAAGCAACAGAAATAAATGAAATGAATTTTGGGGGATTTTTAATCCTTAAAAACAGTGTCTAACACAATAATTCAATTTTTTTTTTAATTTTGTATCAGTGAATATCCTTGTTATGCAACCCCCAAACATTCCGTTATGTTTAGTAAATCCCTCATCATTTTCCTTTTTTTTTTTCGTTTTGATGATGTTTTTTCCAGGATACTTTCCATCACAAAAGAATTCATGCATAAAATGAAGAAAATTCTCATGAATTTAGGAGAAGATTTCTTGTATTTTTTGACACATTTTTTGTCTTAAAAGCGAGATTTTTTTGAAGGATATTCTTCAAAAAAATCACAGGATAATGTCTTCAATTACATTTATTTTTCAAAACAAAAGAAGAAAAAAACCATCGCAATGTCCACACCGCCAGAAAGTGTGGCGGATAACCCAAATTTCTTGATCCCACGGTATTCTTAGCAATTGAGTCTGTTTTACAGCATATTGTGATGTCTATTACTTTAGGATTTATACCTCCATCTATATTACGTCCAACTCAACAATGAAACCGACTAACCGTTCACAAGGACTTGCTAATGATGATGGGCTTCTACAGCAATAGGCCTTCAATGCTGATTTTTCAAACAAAATTTTATTCACTGATTGACTTTATTTTCTATTCAATGGGTACGTCAACAAGTAAAATTATTGCATGTGAGGCTCTGACAACCTCTAAACTGAAGAGTTTGATGGGAATTGAACTTATAACCCCCAAGTTCTTATATTACCACATTGTCCACTAGGCTGCCAGGAAGCAATTGCTCCAACTGAAATATTTAATGTTTTCATATGACCACAGCGATCATTAATCAAAATCTTTCTTGAAACATTAACTTGCTTAAGTGACACCCTCAATTTCCTTTAAAATTACCACCAATTATTACAAATTCTTCTTCTGCTTCCTTTTATGATCCTTTTCTTTCCCTTTCTATAAAGAAATCATTAAAGAAAAAAGGAAGTTTCTTTAACCAAACAACAAAAGTAATAAAACACGCTAAAAATTGTCATTGCAACCACTAAGACGATTGTCATTATTTTGTTATGCTTGGCTAACACTACTAACCACATTTAAAAGGCAATAAATATTGGCTGCAAACATTTCTTCAAACATTTCTTCTCTTTCTCTCTCTGACAACAACGAAATAAAATTTTAAAACGTTAATAGCGACACATTTAGTGAATGAAGACTTGTAATTACAGCAATTCGATTTTTTAAGGTGATAAGAGCTTAAGTATGGGATTTAAAAATATTAAAAAATTGAGCCAATGGTTCAAAACCCGTTTTGACACGACAAAATTTGAAAAAAAAAAAATTTATTCTTTCTTTCCAAGCTTCTCAAAAATCTGTCACTCCTAGTCGATGTTAATAGTCCCGCCACTTATGGATACAATTAACACACACAACATCAGTGTTGTGAGAAGCTAGGTCGTAATCCTGACTAAAGAGTTGTAATGACCAATTATATATATATGTATGTCCTATAGGGATTGAGGGCAGTAGTGTAGATCAACAGATCGTCTGGGTCCAATATAACCGTACTTCTACACAGCAGTACAATACTTGGTCGCTTGGTCTAGTACACAATTATAAAGCAAAGAGAATAGCACTTATCCTTGCCGCTGATAATGACAATCCTGTGGCTATGTTTGCATACGTGCTATAATAACAACGTGTGTCTTGCTCATAAAAATTTACAATAAAATTAAAACCAAATATTGTTAACAAAACTTATGTATTTTTAAATAAAATCCCCTTGAGATTAACAATCCCAAACAAGTCAATCACAAAGCAGACACAACAATGACATCAAAACCATGTCGTCCTTTTCTTTTTGAATGACAAGAAAATCACATAAAAATTTTACTATATTTTGTCTGTCTTCATAAAATCTATTTTTAATACTCTCCACACAGGATATTAATCCTGTTGTTGGTCATTGTTTAGCCTGTTTTTCACACCTTGACTTGAGTTTGTGTTGCTTTCTTTAGAGTTTTTTGAATTTTCTGTTCGTTTTTCCTAAGCAGTCGCAAGCCAACCCAACCACCCATGGCGTTACAAGAGCACTTGGAAATACTTGAAACAATAGCCAGGATAATTGCAAAATAATAGAAATTTTTTTTTTGGTGGCCTGATGTTAAACATAGAGTACAAAGGTTTCCTTAAAGGATTTCAGTTAAAATTTTTATATTTAAATCAGCTGCGCTATGAAATGAATGAAAATGTGACCGTTAAAGCTGATTTTAAAACGTTTATAACTGAAAATAATTTCCAAACAGCATGATACCGTTATCCAACTAGTGGTTTCAAAATCGCTGTCTTGTCAAGACTCTCAGCTCTGAATCACAATGTTGATTATTGTGCCAAATAATCTGAATTTCTCGATTCAATGCTGGGCCTATCATACGGCTTATGATGGAGTACTTTGCATTTAGATTTGCACTTCCATCAGTACAAAGCCTAACATCCGCATCAATTAAAGCCCGCTAACTATTCACAATGCCGTAAATATGCTGATTGCGTGTTTGATCGACTTATTTTACGAACAAAACTATCTTCAGCCACAAAGCTTATTTTTTATTTGGCGGCTGCGTCATTAATTTGAATTGTCTCATATAATGCTTGGAGAACCCAGACGTGACGGTGGAAAAGTCATTGTATCAGGATAATGTGGCTGTTCTGTATACAGGCGTCATAGAGACGTATTTTTTCAAAAATTACTTTTGGCTGTTTCTGTGAATTCAAAACGTTATGAGTGCATGATAACTGAATTTTGTTGGCTTTCAATTGAAGATTAAAAACTGGACAGCATATGATTTGAGCACGATAGTGCCCTGAGTCATACAGCATGACCGATTTCAGCTTGCGGCCATCAAAATTATGCTATTTTTTGTGCGACTACACCCAATGCTGTAGCATTGTCCGTAGTCTTGCATCGAGCTCGTGTTTCAAATCCCTTCACGTACTAAACTAATTAGCTTTACTTTTGAAAAAAGGTTAATTTGCTCATACTTAGAGTAAACATAATAAACATGTATGTACTTACTTCTGCACCCCAATATATGTTGTGAGAAATGAGTGTAAAATGAATTTGTCTACACTTTTTTATGCTTAGAAGTACATAATAAACATGTACTCACTTCTGCACCCTAATTTATATTGTGCAAAATGAGTGCGAAAAAGTTTTTACACCTTCTTATGCTTACTCACTTCTGCACCCCAATGTATATTGCGCGAAAAGAGCGCGAAATGAATTTGTCTACACTTTGCTATGCTTAGAAGAACATAATAAACATGTACTCACTTCTGCACCCAAATGCATGTTCTGCGAAATGACTTTATCTACAAGGTTTTATGCTTAGAAGTACATAATAAACATGTACTCACTTCTGCACCCCAACGTATAATATGTGAAATGAGTGCGAAATAAATTTTATTTCCAATTTCCCTTATCATGATTGTAAATTCATTTTTAATATCGATAACAAACTACATACATATATGTATATGCTAATAAGTTAATTAGACAGTTATGAGCTTAAGGTCATAGATATCCTTAAAAACAAATCCTTGCAAAAGACTTAAATTAGCATTAAAAAAATGGCAAAGATTTCTAAGGCAACCGTACGTACACATTAAGTCAGCCTATACATGCTGCAAAGAAATATTTTATTTGTGATTGAAGATAAGGAATCCTGTTGAAGGATATTTTATTTCAATGACATCTCGGATAATTTAAAGTCTATGATCATATTTTTCAACGTTTAGCTTAATGGAAAATCATAAAAATTTATGATCTTTTATTTTGATCTTTAAAGAAAGGAAAACTAAAGAATGTAATCCAGTAATTTAAGATATTGCCAGGAGACAGAAAGGCTTTTAATAATAAAACAATTCAGTTCGCAAATAGCCTGTGAAACAAAGAGTTATTAAAACCTTTGCAAAAACAAAAAATATCCTTTTACATAAATTTTCTTTTTTTTCTGGAAAACCCTTATTTAAATGGAAGGATAAGTTATTGATTGGCATCAAAAATTAAAGCGCCAACCCACTGTGATTGTGTGTGAAAATATTGATAGACTTGTCATATCGTTATGAGAGTTTTTGTGTGTGTTGTTGTTTGAGATACAAGGGAGGATTTTTTTTCTCTTCAATTTCAATTAAAGCAAGTCAGCCTTTTTTATTGCCACACAATCTCATAAAATTGCATAAAATGTCAGAATTCTGTCATGACATTCTCTTGTTAACGCCTCATAATTTTCATAATTTAATAGGGAGCCACTTTAATTACAGAAAATATTTCTGAAAATAATAAAACGTAACTCTTCTTCTTTTAAAATTAGGTGCTACATTTATGACTTTAAATATTTGGGAAAATTCCTTAAGTTTGGTAACCAAATCAACGGATTTAAATGTACGTTTTTTCTGTCTCTGGTGTGAATCGAACCCACGACCCTTACTCTAATAGTCTAGCCTCTGCCTTTAATATTGTATTACAATATTTTTGTTATCCAACTGGAAGCATTAATACCATATTCTTCTTAGGCAAAATATGCCTCTACCAAATACACCAATTGGAAGAAATATGGTTGTCGTCTAAGCTAAGTTGAAGGATAAAAACAGGATATTATAAATCGAATTTGAAGTCAAGTCATTATGGCAACACATTTTAAACGTATAAACATACTTTTACTGTTACAACTGCTAACATAAAATTTTTAAGTAAGAAAACCAACAGAAATCAATAAATAGTCATGGTTGTTGGCTTGACTAAACATAGTTCTTTCTTTAAATAAAGGATAAAACAGTATTCTTTATTATTCTTTAAAAAAAATTACAAAAAAATTTTTAAAACAAACAATTGTAGGAAGAAATTATTTTGAAATCACCAGAGAAAGTAGGAAAAAATCAAGAAGTCGGTGCTAACCTACAGTATATTGTGTTGGTTCTAGGAAACTGTAGAAGAATGAAAAGACAGACAGGCATCTCCGCAGGGCTGTATGTTTAGTAACATCATAAGTAGTTCAGTTATAACGAAGAAACCTTTACGCTGAAATCCACACAATCATTATGAGGAGATATATGTATATTAAACAGAAGCAATCGTCTCCATTACATTGAGATTAATTGCTGACATTAGGGTAGCACCTTTCGCTTGGCATTTGTCAATCTGGTAGCTTTAGATACCTTTGCATATGTATGAATACAAGAAGACATGCCGTGGTCATTTTTATCCTGACTCATTTATCGCCCCTCTCTCTAAAGGACCTATGATCTTGCCTGTTTGCAACATGAGCATAGCTTTTGTGGTGCTAAGTGGATCACTTCGCATTCAATCTAAAGTCGATTAAATCTAAATTCCTTAGATTTTAACGGTAATCCCCACGAAAATCTCGTTACTATGAAAAAAGTAGGGTCTCGGCAAATGACTTCCACTTATACTATCCTTTGAAGTTCTCTTAATTGCACTTCAGATTTTACCCGTCAACTGGTAACTTCTTACCTCCTTCAAATATAAGCTCGGCTCTCAATTCTCGACCGGTCTTTTTGATGTATGAACGGGCCTTTCCATTCTATTGCAGCTCAGGCTGTACCGTTTTTTATCCAAACTATTTCCATCTTCGACGTCTAGTCTCCGCAGAATTTTTATACGATTTGAATGTGCCCTTAGCATACTTCTGCCTTTGAACTGTGTTACACTAGAATATTCTCATAATTCTCTCTATAAATACATTTGTAGCCTTAAAGTCACTTGGTGTGGCATTCCATTCCCTGCAACCATACAAAGGCATGGGCTTGATAATGATGGTGATTTCCGAATGTTTGTCAAACGTCCAAATACTTTCTTTGCACACTTGATGTGGTTGCATATAGCCATAGAGCAGTTTTCTAAGTGTGTTATAGCAGGTAGCAAGAGTTGTCCATGTTCTCTGTGGTATTATCACTCATTTTAAAAGTTCTGGGTATATAGAAATCTCCGTAATCTATTACGTAGTCTGTTGGCTTATTGGACGACAGCCCGTGGCTCAAATCCTGGCTCAGACAACACAAAAAAAACGAAATATGACCTCCACTTAGCAGTCTTCTGGCAAAAACTTTGAGAATAAAATAAAATCGCCATGAAAAGCTATTCAAATCTGTCATGCGAAGTTCGATTTAAATCATTGGTAGAGCCACTTATGGATAAAATTTACACGCACAACATGGGTGGTGTAAGAAGATAGGTCGTAATCCTTACTGAAGGTTTGTAATAACCAATTAAGTAGGTAAGGGTGTACTATTTCTTGAATTTTTTCCTGAATGTATTTCAATCTTGCATTAGCTGCAACTGACTTATTTCTACAGTCTCAGAGGAATCTATGGACATCCACCTTCTGCTTCTAGATTTGCTGTGACAACATCTCAAGAAAGTATATTCTGTGCTGAAAGGCATATTTTTTGAAACTACTGACTATCTAAATTAGTTGTTATAACAGTTTTGTTTTACATTTGCCTGTAGCAACAATATTGGTAAACTTATCAAATGGCAACATTTGTTTATTCGCTCTCCTTTAATGACAACACATGTTTCTAAACATTTTTTTTTGTCAATTATAGTTTAAATTAGAATTCAATTTCGTTTTTTCTCTGTTTATTGATAACAAATTAAATTTTTAATTTTTTTCATACTAACTACAGAATATTGTCCATTAATTGGGAAATATGTAAACCGAATATTTGTTTTTAATCCGTTATCAAAGATTATAAATGAAACCAATTATGAATTAAAATTTAAATATGAAAACTAAAAAAATAATAATAAAAACATTATAAAAGCCACATAAGTGTGTTAAAAAACAATAAAAGTTATAAAAAATTGCCTATGTATTGGCTGTCATAAAGAACTATATTTTGTGGTATAGTTTTGGGCGTTTTTAATAACAAAAGATGACATGGATAATAAAAAACCAATATAAAAACATAAATTTATTAAATTTGTTAGTTGCAAACTAATATAACCAATAATTTTTTCCTTTTTCCAATAAAATGTAATCATGAAGAAATTAATATGATGATAATAAATAATTGGAAGTTGTTGCAAAAATGTAACAAAAATTTTATTAATTTTAAAATGTTGCATAAGCTAAACTAGGTTAGGTGGTGGACCGTTGTTGAAGGATTGGAATATAGTTAGATTCCGGATTCCATGAAAGTTGGACGCTCCATACAGTCCCCTTATGCTGAACAAGTGCGTTCTTAGCCTATAGTGCGCTGTTAAAGGACCTCAAGTAATTCCTGTATAGTCTTATGTAAGGCTCAGATGTCCTCTTATTGCAAGTTCCCAACAAAATTCTTAATTGCCTCGAAAATATTTGGTTTGAAAAGTGCCTTTGTCTTCCTTAACCTTCCTATACCCGCGCCAAAAAGTGAAACACCAATACCCGTGCGTTGGTCTGTGAGACCGACAATGGAAAATCCTATATCCTTGGTACTATTTCAAAAAATTTTTTGTGATGCAAAAACGAAGCTTATTACGAATAATGAAGCTACCAGTGATATCAACTTACTGGCACTATTTTTTTACAAAAAAAAAATCGGTCTCACAGACCAACGCGCGGGTATAGGAAGGTTAACCTTCCCTTTTCGTTGAGCACAGCTTACCAAACATTCGCCCTCAATCCACATATAGGCTCTGCTGCCATCAAAGGCTTGGAAGTTCCTCTCCCTGAAAGGTCGCCGGCTTGCACATTTCTGGAAATTCTGTGACGCAGCAGAGAAAAACCTTATTTTGCCTACCTAGCAGATTCAGCTTCCTGAGGTTAGTATCTTAGTCTCTTTATATTACAATCTCAAGATCAATTTGAATGAAATCACAGCCAGTCTCTTTACATTTTCCTTTAATCATCAACACGGTGTCATCGACATATCGTTGGCAATCGATGCCCGCCTCAAATAGTTTTGTCAGGAGTTCAACCACAACCAGACTCCAAATAGACTCTTTTGAAAAATAGGCCCATTTTCTATAATTTAATTAAAATCTTCCTTTAATAGATGGCATCAATATTTAGCACAAGTTTTTAATAACTACTGACCGCAAACATTCCACATATTCTTTGTAAAACGAACTCAATTTTTAAATAATCCCTTAAAAAATATGTTTCACTTCACAATATAACAGTCCATAAGTATGCTACAATAAAAGAAATTCCCCTTCAAACTTAATGGCAGAAATCATTTCCATATTTATTGGTAAGCATTTGCCATGCATGCATATTATTATTGTTGCTGTTGTTATTGAGTTATTAATTTAAAAACGATTGATTGTTGTTTTTGTTTATTATCGTGCTGATTCCATGGCTGATTTTCAAGTACATTATTCATATGGGAAAGCCTGCATTTTTGCATTTTTTTAATGCCAGAGTAATATTGTTTGTGGAAGTGTTGTAACAAAAAAAAATTAATTTGTTTCCGTTTTTAAATTTAATATTTAAATTGAGAATTTTATTGTTCTTGTTTTTATTTTATTTTTTTTTTTGAATCAGAAAAAACAAGAAGGATTAGCATACTTTTTAGGTTTTAAACTTATGATTTAATCCACAAAATATTTAATATTTAAAGTAGAAATTTTGTTTTTAAATTACTTTTGTTTACTTTTGTTATTCAAATGTACTTTTTATTTGTCTAAGCATTACAAATTGTTTTCCTTTTTCTTTTGGTTTCCTTAAAGTATGCTACATGTACTGGCATTAAATTTAAACAAAATTATAGTCTTGTGTGTACCTACAAATGAAACCTGAATTTATAAGCAAATGTGCCTTCATTTGGTAGAGAATTCTATAAATATAAGCATTGAATTGGTTTTAAAAAAGTTATAGCTCCTGAAAGCATGCAACAGATTAAAAAATCCAAAAAATTTTTACTAACAAGGTAGACTTTTTAGAAAATTAATTGTATTTAAACCTTTCAATACCTTTAAAGTAGGCAACGTTGATGTTTCGATATTCTTCAGCTTATGAGCAAACGGTTTCAATACGACACTTTCATTGCACTCTTTGGTAAGCTGTTCTTATTTCCTAGATCCCTGAAAGCACTATAACAGTCAGTTCGTGCGTTGTCAATGCAACAATATTAAACTCTACTTAGACGTTCGCAACTCAGGGGCCATGGGAGGTTAGACTGCAGTGCAACCAGCCAACTTTCTTCGTGTGTGTGGAGATCAGTTTGAATTTAAAAACCGAAGACGCAAACTCACATTTTTAACAGCAGCACTTTTGACCTTCACAGAATAAAATTTTGCTTTAACATGGGAAAGTTTGATATTAACAGACCACTGTTAACTATTTAACAGAACCTGTATCGCTTAAGAGAGTACGAAATTTCCAAATAATGTCATTCACATACTAAGTATATTAACTGGTTGCGAAGCACTTGCCAAAGCCAAAAAGTCTACTCGTGCTGTTTAAGTGGCGCTTTAGCTAGCATACATTCGATCCGTTAGGTTAAAGAACATTTCGACTCTCTTGTTATATTAAGACCTTCCCAATAGCGTGCAAGAGATGCTGTTCTTTGAGTTTTCTGAATCCTTTTTCATTTCTTACATCCATTTTGATGTTGTATGGGTTCCTCTTCTTTCAGATCCGAATTTATCACATTTGTGAAGTAAAGTATAGCAAAACTCTAAATCATTCATACTATCCAGTGTTCTGAACCAACCGCATATTTTCTATTCAATGAGCCTGAAGATATGTTTCATATTTAGGCAGTTGTTATATTTACTGATGCTAATATGTGCTATAATATCAGAACGGTTTCAAATCGTATAAATAAAACACAATTGCTACAAAAATTAATCCAAGACTCAACTTTAAACTAATCTCTACATAATAAATTAATTTTATATATATATTACCTAAAATTATGCAAAGATATTTTTTATAAAACTTGATTCACTAAAGACGTGTCCCTTATTATAATTTAGAAGCTGTTGGGGAATCATAATACTTTTCATATAATTGTTAAACGCGCCTAAAACTATGCAGTTAAGGTTTTTAAACAAATAATTACTATGCTATAGCAGACGTTAAAAAAAATATGAAGGAGTTAAAAAACGAACATCAATGTATCCTTCCACCCGATATTTTTTCTTTTTTTGCTGACGAAAGAAAGTAAAAAATTTCTTCTAAGGGTTTCGCTTCAATGGCTTATATCAAGATTATTAATGCATTAAGTTTGCTCTTCTGTTTATTTTTATGTATGAAAGCAAAAGACATGATTAATTCGTCGATAGGAATACAAAATATTCCGCAATCCTTTTTATCCTTTTAAAACACACATTAAAACAACTCAATGCGTGAATTTTATGCCGCCGCATTTATATCAGGGTTTACATTCCACTGAACTTCAAAGCAGCTACAGCAGTAAAAATTATTGAAAAAAAATATGAAATGAAATAAGGAAATAAATTATTAATAAAAATTCTGTTACAAAATATTTGTTTTGTAAGGAAAAATATCAATAAAAATATTTCCAAAGGCAATAAAAAACATATTTTTCAAATTTCCTTAAAGTATGCTTTAAATTTTGTTTACAAAAGAAATATAATAAAAGCGCTTGTCGTCTACACTCCCAATCATGCTTTAAAACAAAATAATTGTCCCCTTACGTTTGTTTGTTTGCCCTCCTAAATATATGCTATTGATTTTAATTCTTCATATTTTTCGCTATCACTTTTTTATTGAAATTGTATTTAATTTATTTTTTTGTTTATGATTGAAAATAATAAATTGCAATTGGAAGTTTGCTTCATGCCTCATTTTATAATACTAGGGAAATTCATTTATATTCGTTTAATGTGTTATAAATCATAGCATAACTTTAGGCTATAACAAAAAACATTGAATATATAACACAATATAAATATTTGTTGAACGTTAAAATATATTGGAAAATAGCGAATGAAATAAGCTACACTAAGTCAGCAACAGGCACAGTGTAAATAGCTCATTAAGCTGGCCATTTGTGTGACATACCGTTAGGCATGCCGCATAGTAATGAAAAATGTGGTATGTAAAGAAGACGTTATTTGAATTAAATTAAAAGCTAATCATTTGTATCTAAAATTAATGAATATAATGAAATAATAAAAGAATTATAAATCAAAAATGGGGACAGATAATTAACTGGCAGGCACATAATGATAAGCAAATGCTTCCTTAAAAATCTTGCACTGGTTTGAGGAGGAGAAAGGGGCTATCTTTCACTTCATGTATCAATACCCCGCTCTTGTGAACTCTGAGCTCTCTAATGTAATGTAATTTATTCACCCTTATTCTGGTTGTCGTCGTCGATGTCGTCTTGCGTCGACAGTTTAAAATTGGTATTCTGTTTGTCGTTATTGACAGTTATAGATGACTGTCGACACACATTTGGTATTCTGTGAGTCAATACGCCGTCGATATTGTGTTGTGTCGACTCTGATTTTATCGACATCATTTTTGGTAACGACGATGACGACAGCCAGAATAAGGGTGAATCTGTACCCAAGTTGGTTTCCTTTGGGCAATGTTTGATCTTAAGAGTGAATAGGGATTATGCCATCATAATGGGCTTACACGCTGGCTTAAGTGGGACCTTATCCCCAAAAAAGAGCCCTCCACCTAATCTAACCCAACCTTACTATAATAATCATACCAATTGTTACCGCCCTTGCAAGCTGAATAAACTAAGCAGTAGAACTAGGATTACACTCTGCTGAATTCTAGAACATGTAGGAATTCACCAACCATTATTAGAGGAAAGGAAGATGGAGAATGACGGAGACTCTTCTCAAGTCAAATGGGCTTGAGACCGGTTTTTCTACCAGGCACTACAGGCTCTAAGAACCCTTGTACGGGATCAACGCCGGCTATACAGATCGTATAAGGAATGCTGCCCATAAACTTTTGGCTGTAAAACCAGAATGTGATATTTATGGTAAGGCAAATCAGACAGTTGAAACAAGTTTAATATGAAGCGATAAAGTGGCATTGCGTCGTGGCAAGGTCAGTAGGTTTTGTTATCACTGCGGTTTCTTTTCAATAAAGAGAAGGTCTGCGGCTCACCAGTGGTGCTTGTCAGTTTTATTATGTATTTCTCTGAAGTTTTCCGTTTTAGTCTAATTAAAGTTTTTTAGAGATTTGTATTTGCCACACGATACGTCCCTCTATAGGACAGGAAATCTAATCAGAGCTGGTGCTTATTGTTCTCAGAACCCTATGAACGGTTTTATCCTTATCCTCCTCTATTGAAGTTAGTGATAACTTACATCAGTTCTAAAAAACTTAATTTAAGTAAATAAAAAGAAAACAATATTTTTTATATTTTTTTGTTTTTTTTTTAATTTTAATCTCCAACTTGAAACAAAATTGAAACAATTTTCCCGAACAAATGACCAGTAAGTTTGGAATTTTTGTGAATCAATTTTGTTGTTGAGATTAAAGTAAAGAATTCTTTATTATTTTATTTTGTTTTTCTTTCTTTGTTTTATGAAATAATTTTATAAATTTTTTTATTTTTATTTTAATTATTGCTCATTGTACAGCATTTGATTTTATTTATTTTTTTTTTATTTGTTTGTTTTATAATAATTTATAATAATAATTATAGTAAATAACAAACTTAATAATATTGCTTAATTATTAAAAAAAAAATTTAAACTTAAAACTTAAATATTAACAAAAACATTTTTAATAACATTTTGATTAAAATTATAAAATTTAAATTAAGATAAAATAAAATTTATTTTTTTACTTGTTTTTGATTTTTACAGAAATAATTTAAAATTATTTTTATGCCCCGTTTGTTAATCTTTATAAAATTGTTAATAAATATTGTAATGGTTTATTGCACATGTTCTTTATTTTTAATTAAAATTATATTTTGTTTAAAGCTTTATTAACTATTGCATATGGTTTTGCTTAACATGGTTTTGTTTTTTTTTATTAACTAAAATAATTTTCTTTTTATTTAAATTTAAATTGTATTATTTGTTGCAGCAGTTATGTTTATAATTATAATTATTATGAGTTTTATTTTTTAGCTAAATATGAGTATTATTTCGTTTTAATTATAATTTCGTTTTAATTTTTTTTTATTATAATTTTGTTTTTATAATATTTTTTTTTTTACTTTTTAAATAAAGTATTCACAGCCAATTTATATTTATAAAAATTATATTATTTTTCTTTTTGTTTTTAAATGATTTTTATTATGTGTTATAGGTTAAAAAAAAAAATTATACAAAATAAAAAAATATTTAAATGTTTAAATAAAAGATTAATTAGATAAAAAATATAATAAAAAAATTTAATAAAAATATTGAAAATTTTAAAAATTTTATTAAAGGTTAATAATGCAAATAAAAAATATGAAAAATAAATAAAATAATTAAATAAAAGTCAATAAAATAATAAAATATATTTCCATTTAAAAACTGGTTGTTAAAAAAGTATTATTTTAATTAAAAACATTTTCTTAAAAAACATTTTTTATTTATTATTGAATTTTTTATTTTCAAAAAGCTTTTATTAAACGTCTACTAAACGCTTATTAAATTAAAATTATATGTTATCAAAAAAGTTATTTGGTTTTTAATTTTTTTTTCTTGACTGAATTATTTAATATCAAAAAAACTTCATCTAAACGATTATTAAAAGTTTATTAAAATAAAATTACAAAATTAACATTAAGAAAAAATTTAAGTTAAACCATATAATTTTCAATTAAAAAACGTATAAATTTAGCAAACAAATCTTTATAAATTTTAATTAAAATTTTTATATAAAAAAAATAATTAAAAAGCAACATTTAATAATAATTACAAATCAATAAATAAAGAATTAATGTGTTATAAATAAAATTTTCTTTGCAAAAAAGTTTTAACTGAAAACCTATGCAAAATTGATTCAGTTTTTCAGATCAATGACCAGTTGAACTAAAAAGAATAATTTTCATAAATTTTCTTGAAAAATTTTGCTAAGCACGAAAAAAAAATTCAAAACAAAAATATACATACAACAAAAAGAATAAAATAATGTTAGATATATTTAAAAAAAAAAAAATTAATTTGTATAAAAATTAAAAAATATATGAGTAAATCTTAAATAAATTAAAAATAAAAACCAAACAAAAGTCCAAAATGAGTAAAAATGAAAATGAAATTTAAAAAAAGAAAAATTAAATTCTTTTAAACTATACTAAAACAACTTTAATTGTTTACAAGTATGATAATATGAGATATTAAAGATTATTTTATTAAAATTAAAACACTAAATAAATTAAAAGAAATTGATTTAAATAAAATTTAATTCTGCTTACTATTTTTCACTGAAAGTCTATCGATTTTATATAATTTTTTTTTTAAGTAAATTGTTAAAACTCAAAATTAAATTTAAAACATATTAAAAATTTTTTTCTCCAATTTGTTTTTTACTATTTTACATTTTTATCTCTCGTTTTAGCTATTTTAAAATTTTCTTTCCTAAAACTAAAATGTTAAAAAAAAACTGTAAAAATATGTTTAAAACAAATGCATTTAATGACCAGTTGAATGCACCTTCTTTGAAAGCAAAACATATTTAAAGAGCTTTTTCCTAATCAATCAATTCTAAATAAAATATTGAAAAAATTTATAAAAAAATAAAATAAAAATTTTAATTATAACAAAATATTAAACAATTTTTATTATTGGTATTAAAATTTGAAGCAATTTACGCAACTCGACTTTTATTACTTAAGTGGTTAAATTATTTTACGATTTTTTTAGAGAATTTTTAAATTGAAAAAATGTGTGGCAATTATAACACTCAAAGAAAATTGTTTC
This sequence comes from Sarcophaga caerulescens, assembly GCA_927399465.1. Classification (NCBI taxonomy): domain Eukaryota; kingdom Metazoa; phylum Arthropoda; class Insecta; order Diptera; family Sarcophagidae; genus Sarcophaga; species Sarcophaga caerulescens. The sequence continues at coordinate 114,408,578 of OV656873.1, read as the reverse complement.
TAAAAATATCCTTTAAAAATAATGTGTCCACAAGCATATTCAATGACCAGTTGAATACACTATTTTGAAAACGAAATATAGTTTTAAAGGCTTTTTATTAACACATTTCTTTGAGCGTTTCATTTACTCGATAGAAAAATTAAATATAAATTTAAAACAAAAAAAAAATCTTACCAAAAATTTCAAAAAATCAATAAAATTGTCTAAGAATGCTGAAAAATATATAAATTTTTAGGTAAATAATCTTTTAGAAAATTATAAATTCGTTAATTTTAATGACCAGTTGAACTCAAGAGAATTCTACAAATTTTTATAGATTATTAACCTAAAATTTACAAAAACTCTGTATTTATTTTTAATACATTAACAAAAAAATCATAAATTTTACAAGTATAATCTATGAAAATGTATGAATTTTTTAAGTTCAATGACCAGTTGAACTCAAAAGAAACGTACAAGTTCTTACAAATTATACATTTAAAATTTACGAAAAGTTAATATTTATTTTTGATACACCCGAAACAAATCGATAGTTATTGTTATTATAATTTAAAATTTTTTAAATTAAATGAGAAGTGGAGGTGAGGAAGACTATAAAAAAAACAATGCCTCGAAAAACCTATTATAATTTACATCGTTTTTTAAGTTCAATGAACAATAAATTTTTATAGATTTTTTGCACTAAAATTGATGTTAAAATATTTTGATAAGTGCTAGAAATACACGAAAAATTTATTTAATTTTCCATAGAGTTTCTCGTAAATTTTTTCTACACATGAAAATTAGCTAGTTTATTGCAAGTAATTTTAATACACTCGAAAAATATCAATTAAAAAGCTATTGAAAAATACTAAATAAAAAAAATGAATATGATCTGGAAGAAATATATTTTTAACAGAAAACCTATGAAAATTTAATATAGTTTTATAGATCAATGACCAGTTGAGCTAAAAACCACAAAAATATTCCATAGATTTTCCCTTAAGTTTTTATACACTCAAAAAATATTTTAATTTTTTGATCAAGCTATAAGCAATAAATTTTTTTGCAGAAACTGTTTACTTTAAAGAAAACCAATAAAAATCTTTAAAAACAATTTTTCTTTTATAAATTTAATGACCAGTTAAATCTATAAAAAATTAAAAATATTGTTTAAAGATTTTTTTATAAAAATTTTGAATTAAAAGGTGTAGAGAAAAAAAATTTTTTTTAATTTTTAATATGTTTTAAATTTTTAATAAACAAAAATAATTTCCAAAAAAAAAAATTGTAATAATTTTATAATAATATTTCATATATTTTTAATATTATTTAAGGTTATGTTGTCGTATTTTTATAGGTTATGTTGTAAAAACCTCTACTTCTTTAGAATTACTATTATTTTACCGACCTGGGATTTCCTACGATTTACTACATCTTTTGCGCTTTCTTTCAATATTTCAATAATTTCTTAATTTTATTTTTAATTTTTATAATTAATTTTTAATATGATTATTAATATGTGTGTATAATTTTTATGTTGTTGTTGTTTGTTTTTAAAACTTAGGCACATTAACACCCTAACAATATATCTTTTTATGTTAATTTCTTTTAATTATATTTTGAATATTTAAATTTTAAAATTAATTTTGAAATTTTTTAAACGAATTTCATTGAAATGTCTGTATACAGAGGCAAATAAGCCCTTAGTTATGTTTTAATATTTTAGAAGAATTTTAAAATAGAAATTTCAAATTTTTGTTTTAAATTTTATTAGAAATAACCTGTAATTTTGCTTTAAGTCTACTTAATTTAGGTTCGGATTTTCCTTTTAATTCTTCTTCTTTTTTTAATTTTATTTTATTTTAATTTCTACTTGGTTTCTTTAACTTTGTTTTTTGTTTTAATTTCAGTGTATATTTATAAATAATCATGTAAAAATTACATGGAAGTTGTTTTGTTTTTTCTTTATTACTTGTCTCCTGTTATTTTTTTTTTTGTTTTTTTTTTTTTTTTGTTTTTATTTTATAAATATATTTATAATATATATATGTTTGTGTATTAAAGGTATATAATTCTATATATATATATGTAGTTATATATAAATAGTAACTAATTGGTTTTTTGTTGTTATTCTTTTTAAAACTACTATTGTCTGTTTACTATCTTTTAGGTTTTTTCTTCTCATGTTAATATTAATTATTTTTAATTGCTATAACATTACTTTTTTTTTTAATAATTTTTATAACTTATAATAGTTTAAAACAGCAAGGGATGGAGAAAACTCAAGTTAAATTATAAAACTGACCCTCAAATTGTACTTTCAAGTACTTAAAACGTTAAAATTTTATCTTAAATGGTACTTTCAAAAGCAAAAAGATTACTATTTTACCTCAAATTGTAGTATCAAAAATTAAAAATTTAACATTTTACCTCAAATTGTAGTTTCAAGTACTCAAATATTAATCTTTTACCTCAATTTGCATATTCAAACATTAAAAAAAGTCTAAAAATCTATACAAAATTTAAAGAATTTTTTTTAATTCAATGACCAGTTGAACTAAAATGTAAATTTTAAATTGTTATAGATTACTTAACTAAAGAAATTCAACTTCGAATTTAATTTTCATACACTCGTAAAATTTTATTATACTAAACTATAAAAATTTTTAAGAATTTTTGGAATTCAATGACCAGTTCAAATATAAAAGGTCCCTTAAAATGTTTATAGATTCCTTAACTAAAAATTTACATAAATTTTAGTAAAATAAACTAAAAAAAAATGTAAAAATGCACAATTTTTTATTGATTATTTCACTAAAATTTATAAAAATTTAAAATTTATTTTTGAATTACCGACCAACTACCAGCAATTGATGTTTTGTACAAGAAATACGAGTACTTAGTAGAAATATTTTATTTTCAGGGTCAAGTCACTTAATTTGTTTGGAGCACAAGCCGTTTTATTAACGAAAGAATATTGAATATTGCGACGGTGTTCCAATAAATTACTAAATTTGGATACAACACCGTCATAAACATTTTCGTCCCAAAATATGTGAAGCACCGGCTCTCACATAAGCTTTGTATTTTATTTTCTGTCGAATATAAGTGTGTCGGATGTAAATGGAATTCTGAAAAACCAAGGCATTTTAATGCTTCTTTCAACAATCAAAAAATGTGCTGATGCCAGCGAACATTATGTTGAATTTTCGTACTTCTGGCAACGAAAAATTAAAGAACAGTACTTTTATGAGTTATTACAACTCTCTATTCAGGCTTACTACCTATCTTCTCACACCACACATATTATACGTTAATTTTATCCATGACTGACGATAGATACAAGCTATTTTTTATGTTAATATAATTTATTTGCAGTCTGAAGAAAGAAATACTTTTTTCGGATTGTTCGTTTGAAGTCCCTGAACCGTGGGTTTCAACTACGGGCTCTTGTCTTTACAGAACTTAAGTTCGAATTTTCGAAATTCAAAATTGCTGCAAAAAAAAGTAAATTTTCAAAAAATTTTTTGAAGTCTACAGCCGTCAAACACCATAGTGGCATTTTTAAAATTTTTTCGAAAATAAGTTCGAATTTTCGAACATTGCCAAAAAAAAAAGTGGTAAAATTATTTAGAAATTTTTTTATTTTCTTAAAATTTTCGAAAATTTTCTACTCTCCCTTGAGTTTTTTTTTTTAATTAAAAAATTCTGTACAATTTCATTGCAGTTGTAGTAACCTTTTCTAATATCTTTTATAATTTGTTTTTGTTGCATTTGAATGCTTTAATTGAAGCAGTTTTTTATTTGTTTAAGTTTATCAAACCATTTTATTCCTTTGTTTTTGTTCCAAGGGTTATTTATTATTATGATTTTAACATGTCTTCTAGTGTTTATTGTTTGTTTGTTTTTAACAATATTTTGTAAAGGAACCATTTGATTAAAATCTAAAGAGCATTATTTGTTGCTTTGTTGTTGTTTTTTATAAATTTATATTAAGTCTAGTATTTGTTATTTGTTATTAGTTTTATTTTTGTTTTGTTTAAATATAAAGCACCAATATAATAAATAATGAATTTTTTTAGTTTAATTTTTAATCAATGGCCGCCGGAGTTTTATATTTTTTTTTTGTTGTTATCCTTATTAGTTTGTCTCTAAATACTAAATATTTTTTTGTTTATAATAATAATAATGTTTATATTGTATATAAAAAACCTATATATTGTATTTATAATTAATATTATTATAAATATTATTTGTATATATATATAATATATATATATATATATATATAATCGGGCATATGCTTAAAACTAGTGTCTAGCATTTGTTTTTATGTTTTTTACCTTAAATATTTATTTTTATTTTTCATTTGTTATAATAATTTGCAGTTCTAGTTTGTTTGTTTATTAAGTTTCGAGTTGTTTTTTTGTTTTTCTTCTTGCCATTATTGGTTCTTTATTGGTTGTACATATTTTCTTCATTGTAATAGAATAATTCTTTTTAATTATTTTTTAATTTTATTTTAATAGTTTATTCATTGAGCCTTAATGTTTTAAACCGTTCGCCTCTCACTTCATTCCCTATGTTGTATAGGAAAAGAAGCCTTTTCTCTTAGAAAAGGGGCTTTCATTACTTCCTTCTTTGTAAACCCCTTTTCTAAATTTCCATTTAAACATAAAATTATTAATTATTGTTGTACTTATAAAATTAGTTTTAAATATTAAATAATAATTATGAATTTCAATTCTTACGTTCTTAAGTTTAGTTTTTTTTAATGTTTATTTTCCATTAAAAAATTTTAAAATATTTTATTGCAGTTCTAGTAGGGCATATAAAATGTTTGTTGCATTTATAATCATGTAACATAATCACGACTGGTTACATATTCATCACTATAGCGGCCAGCTAAAGGTGGTAATAAAAAGATATTTTAAAAAAAAAACCTTAAAATTTTGCGGAAATGGTGGTTTCAAATATATTTAAAAATTTAATAAATGAAGGAAACGTAGCTTTTATAACAAAATCAAACTCCAGGAAATATTTTCCAAAAAAAAAAAGAAAAATTTGAAGTTACTGTGGAATTTTCGAACATTATAATCCTTTAGTCAGGATTACAACCTAGTTTCTCACACCACTTATGTTGTGTGTGTTAATTCTAGACATGAGTAGTGGGACCTATAGTTTAAAGTTTGCTCCGAAAGACAGATTTTTTTTGCTAAACTTTTCATGACAGTTTTATTCACTCTCAGAGCTTTTGCCAGAAATATGCTGAGAGGAAGTCGTCGAGGAAATATTTTTTTATACAAAAGTGGGTTTTTCGATGAAAATTGGAATTAGTTATCAACTGCTCTAGAGCCTATTCAACGAACATGCGCTGTTGTCTATATATGTACGTCCATGATGATTTGGCAAAACAGTATGAATAAATGTATGCAGTTGCAACAATATGCCCGTTATCAACTCTCAAAGTTCGGAAGTCGTTGTTGAAAAATCCTATATAAAGAAGGTTAGAGGACGTGTACTTGTCAACTGTGACAAGTACAGTACCCGGAGGTCGAACTGACCCATTGTACAATATATAAAGAAACTTGGGGTTAAAATAGTTGCCAACTGCTCTAGAACCTATTCAACAAACACGCGTCATTGTCTATAATGACAATTTACAGATGCCGTTTCAACAAAATGGTCGTTATCAACTGTTAAAGTTTGAAAGATTTTATATAAAGAAGCTTAGTTTGAAGAGAACTTGCAGTACATTTAAGACGCCAACGGCAGAGATACAAATGATATCAGTTGATGACTTTAAAATTTATCATTCCAAGTATCGAATTTGAAACCTTCACTCTCTCTATTCCACCGAAAGAATATCCCATGTACCCAGATCGATTCTGCACAAGGACCATGCGGGCTTATGACACAAAAAATCTTGTGTGGACCATGTTAACAAGTCCGCTCGAGCTATTCATAGAATATAACAGACCGTTATAACTACTCTCTATCCGCCGTTAAAGATAATCACACTGATACATGACACAAAATACGAAATTAGATTTTAGGGAGCAAGTTTTGAGTCCCAACTCAGGATATAACAGAAATGTGTCCTGTCGCCTGCACTCTTGTTTTTGTTTTTCTAAATGGAATAGCATGTAGCTGGAGAACGCAAGAACCGCTGTTACCTACATTATGCAGATAATATGTTCCTAACACTACCTGATGAGGAAGATATACATTGCAGGATAGATAAAGTCGGACTTAAAGAAAAAAATAGGCTTGAACCGAAATTCATTCATATTTCTGATAAAAATATGAAGTTAAGCGACCTAATAAAAATTTCTTTTAAATATTTACAGACTTTACGAATCGTTTGAATTTATAATTCGTAATACTTACAGTCTTCCATTAGTATAACCGGTGTTGCTTCCGGATTTGTGCTGGTCAATGTATGGCCCATCATATTGAAATCATCTTCCATGGAAAGAAACGAAGGATTCCATCGGGAACGCGGAGTTGTGCGATGTGATGTAACGCCCGATGACGAAGAATAAAGACTAAGGTTTGTGGGACTAATAACACCCGACATGGTAGTATAACCGAGGAGCTGTTTTAACGTGAAGAAAAATAATTGAAAAGTGGTTTTTAAAACCCTTAAGGCCTCAACTTACCGGTGTGGTTTGTGTATGGAAATGATTAAAGTACTCCCGCCCATTGGTATTCGGATAGGGCTGGGCTGGTAGTCTAGACAACGCCGAAGTCGGTGTGGATACAGCAATGGCCGCTGACGACGAAGTGGGTGAAGTTTTACATCGGGCCACATCGATTATGTGTGAATGAGGACTTTGTGTTGGCGCTGGCGGTGGTGAGGCTGAGGAGGTGGATGCCACCACCAAGTCTGTGGTACTACTGCCCACTGTAATGGTGCCGCTGTTATCTTGTGTATTCGAGGCTGTGGTGTTGGTGATTTTCGATGACATAGAACTCAAACCACTGCTGCTGCTATGATCTATGGTGGTGTGCTGATGCTGCTGTTGTTGCTGATGATGATGATGGTGATGATGATGACCATGATGCTGTTGCAGTTGCTGGTGGCTGTGGTGATGTCGTGGTGATTCATCTGCCGAGCTCACGCTGGTTAAGGGAGGCGGTGTTATGCTGGCTGTGGAAGGCGGCGAGGCCACCATTGTCAAGTCACCGGTAGAACGTATTATGGCCACTGGTCTTGCCATGGGTGGCAAAGGTGGTGGAGGCAACATGGTACTGTATTGCTGGTAATGGGCAGCAGCCGCTGCTGCAGAAACAGCTGTTAACTTTGGACTGCGTCCTACTGCAGCTGCGGCGGCAGCATGTTGCAATTGAAAATGGGAAGACGTTTGGTGATGATGTGCATGCAATTCAGCATCTGATGGATTAACACCACTAGTATCCTGGCAAACATAGGCTACAAACTCGGACATATCTTGGCCATGATTAATAACCTCTGAGGCATATTTGGGTGTGGAAGAAGCTTGTGAGTGATGCAAGTGCTGCTGGTGATGATGTTGTTGATGATGTTGCTGCTGCTGTTGTTGTTGGTGTTGATGCTGCTGCTGTTGTTGATGCTGATGTTGCTGGTTTTCGTCGCTATTGTCCGTTGGATTGGCCGAAGGACTATTGTGTTGGGGATAATACAAAGACGGACTGACGGCATTTGGCACCAAAGTGGAACTCACATTGTGTTGCATTAATACTGGCGACAGAAAGAAAAAATTATAGACATTTAAAGCCAACCCTGCAAAAACTTACCTTCCCCCGGCCGCATTTGACCCATGCTCAATAGAACCCTATTGCTAGTGGGTGTATATCTTTGTAGCGACGAGTCATCATTGTTCGCATTAGAGGAGCCGCCATTATTGCTGCCATTGTCTTCATTTTGTCTTAATATCACAGAGAAACTGCTGGGACCACCACCTGAACCCACTACCCCATCTTGGGGTGAACCATTGGGATCTGTTTTACAAGAAGCTGCAGCAGCAGCTCTTAATAAAGAGGAATTCGAAAGATGCATGCTGCTGCGCGGATCCACAAAGTCAACTAAAAAAGAGAATGTTAAACTTGACCTTTAGCATTTCAACATATTGAAGAATACTCACTGCTATAGCCTGAGGGCAATACCATGGAAGCACTAACAGATGATCTACCATCGCCACTAGTAACCATGCCCGTGCCTGCTCCAGTTCCCAGACTATTCACGCCGCTTACTACTGAGCCTAGGGGAGCTGAAGAGGCTGACATTTGATATGTTTGGCATTCATAGGCAGCCCCTGGATGTTCCAATTTAATTGAGCTCGCCTGTATGAGATCATTGGTTGTCTCTTCCAATATGGAGGCTAAAATTATAAGAATTTTTCGTTCTCTCATTAAACGCTATGCAATCTAAGGTTTCTAAACGGTAGAGACGATTTAATTGAAAGTTTGAAGGAACTTTAAATAGAAGTGCTTACGGAATGTAGCATACTTTTAAGAAGTAGCTTTATGGATAGGCCAAAGAAAATCTATTTTTGTTATCAAAAATTTTGAAATTTTTATTTATTAAAATTTGAGCATTGACGGTGGCCCTAGCTTATGTTACAATAAATATTTTGGTACCGCCACTCATGGATAATATTAACACACACAACATGGGTGGTGTGAGAAGCTAGGTTGTAATCCTGACTGAAGGGTTGTAATAACCAATTAAATAGAATTTCAAAGAATTAAAAATAAAGCAAATTTCTTTTTAATTTCATAATTTCAAAGGTCTGAGATCCAATAATATATTTTTTTTTATTTTTTCTATTTTCAGAACAACAGCTTGCAGCAAATTGGTAAGTGTTTCATGTACTTTTTTATTAAAAAATTAAATTAAAAAAACTGTTCATTAAACAATTTTATATTCGAACCTCACGTTCCAGTTTACGTAAATTTTTTGAGTATGTTTTGAATCACTGTATTTTTCAGAATGTTCACATTCTGAAAACTATAAATATAGCACACTTTTAGGTGCATCATATTCATATTGACAGAAAATAAAACTCTTATTTTTTTCATAAAATTTTTTTAAAAAGTTTTCATTCTAATTTAATATCTTTGAAAACGTTCGGTTCTTCTTCTTTTAGAAATTTTTGGTATATTTTTCTATCAGATATCGGCTATTATTCCGATTATTTAAAAAAGCTCAAATATAATATACTTTCAGGCTCCAATCGATTTATAAAGTAAATAAATAAAAACCTAAATAAAAAAGTGAAAAACTTTTAATTTTAAAACTTTATTTTGGAAAGCGTTTTTTTGTTCCAGTTGAAATAAAAACATTTGATTAATTCCCTCGTTGGAATATCCTTTACGATGTTACCTTTCAGAAAATCATAAATAAAGCATACTTTTAGGCAATAGCCCTTTAAAAAATAAAAAGCTTAAAACTAAAAAATTGTCAAAATGTTCATTTTAATATCACGAATTTAAGCGACTGTAGTTCCAAAGGTATAAGAAATTAAGAATCTATTCTTAAACCATGTATTTCTAAGGATAATACCTTTCAGAAAAATATAGTAAAGTATACTTTGTGGCTTTGTTTTTTGAAGCAATTAAAATTTAACAGAAACACCTTTTTTTCTTAAGCCTGCTGGTAATATCCTACTTTCTGTAGTTGTGGCATAGCATTTGTCGGTATTATTTTAATTAAATTTATAGAGTGAATGCTTCTAGACCTTGTGTTTATTTGAGCAAAATTTCAATAAGATCGTCACAACCGTAGAGAAACCTTTGGATTTCTCTTGTTTTCTTTTTGTTACAAAAAACCCTACAATAATTCCGTTATTATTTCATATTTTAGTTCGTTTTTGTTTTTTGTGTTTTTTGTTTTTCAATTCAATTACCTTTTGATAACTTCCATAGTTCCTTGGAGGAAAATACCCCAGTGGCCAAGATAATATCATTACAAACAACACCGTTATAAGGATTATGACTGTAGCCCGCAAAAGGTGTTGTGTCTACATCTAAAACCGCATATGTTGTGGTGGTTATAACATGTAAAAAATTTCTCATTCTCTCTATCAATTAACACACTGTTGCTGTATACATACCTTTTCTCTTGCTCTCCTCATCGCCATGTTTTTTATTGTCATTTGGATTGTTGTTGTTGTTATTATTGGCCGGGTTATGCTCACTGCTATACAGCATTAGGGAGGGTGTATTTGGAGAACCTGGTTGTGAAGTGGCCACCGGACTATGCATAGGATCATGGGTGTTAATGAAATTGGCCAAATACAAGTCTAATTCTCTAACGGAAACATTAATGTGGTAAGGATTAACACACAAAGCTGGATGTATGCATTCCGGGGATTTTTCCAAACGTTCGCCGTCCGTACTTTCCAGGGGTATGGCCTTGAAGAGTATGACCATAACCAAATCCAAACGCCATACTTTGTCCGCTTGGCGCAGGCAATCAATGCGACGCATTTTGCCTTTTTGATCGGGATTGGAGAGGACACATATCGATTTGCGTTTACCCGTTATCGATTGTACAAAGTCCTCGCGACATTCTTGCGTTATGTCTTTGCGTAGTTTGCCCAAAAGGCGTGAGGCCCATTTCTGTTTAACTTCGGCTTTTTCGTTCTAAAAGAAAGAGACAAACAAATAATCGTTAAACTATAATATGTCTCTCTCTCTCTCTCTGTGTGTATATTTTACTCACCTGCAATTCATCCTTACAGTGTCTTTCCTCTTCCAGGGACATGCGTTTCTCATGTTTTTTGTAGTATTTTCGTTTGGCCGCTTGTAAATTAAACCAGGAGTACGAAAATGATTTGACATACGGTAAGAGGGCTTCAATGAACGGATGAAACTCATCCTAGACCAAAACCAAAAGTATAGAAAATTAAAAAAAAAAAAAATATTAAGTTTGTAAATAAATAAAATTCTTATATTTTTTAATAACATTTAAAACTTTATTTAGTAGTTAGAAAAAAATGTGAAAGAACACTAAATATTATATCGTATGTATATCGTATATATAGACACATAAGTATAAGTTTGAAAAAGTATATTTAATGCTTAGGTTAGATTTGGTTTTTTTATATTAGTTTTGGTTCAAGTCTCTACTACAGATATTTGTTTTATAATTTATTTTAAATTATTTTTTATTTAATTATGGATGTTTTTTTTTTTAATATAAAAGTTATACAGAAAAACATTGAAAAACATTTAGAATAAATACATTGAAATTGTAATTTAAATGAGAAAAAAATTAATTACACACAAAGAGTTGATTTTAAAAAATGAAATACAAAATGACGCGCATAAAACAACATTCAGGTAAAAAAAAATTGTTAAAAAAAATTGTGGAAATAAAATGAAAAGTAATAGGAGAGGGCACATGAAACAAGGAGAATGGAAGAAATATTTATTTAAAGTGGAACCGTAGTGAAAAAAGTTATCGTTTAAAAAATATAAAAAAATAAAAGTTTATTAAAAAATGTTTAAAAATTATTAAAAAAAAGATTTGAAATAGAAAAATAGAAATAGAAAAAAAATTTAAGTGTAATTAATTCAAAAAAAATTTAAATTTAAAATTATGTACAATAAAAAAAATATTTTCCAACTGGAACTGATTTAAATTTAAAATATTTAAATTACGAATGAGAAGTGCTAAAATTTGACAATCGTTTAGACTTTTGTATATCTTGTGATTGAAAGAAATAATAGCTGTTAATCATCTATCTCGGTGCATGTGAAACCCTGGTTACTGAGCAGACAATACCCTTCACAAAAACGAATTGCAAACTATTACGAGAAATATCAAGGGAAATACGGCCAGATGAATTAATGTCAATAGTACTTAAACACCTTGCTGAAGACCGCCTGAATGTTGTCCATAAAGTGATTAATTCCTGCATTGCCTAAAGTATATTCCCTATCCAATAGAATATACAAAAGCTAATCCTGATCAGTAAGGGGAAAGGGTATTCTCCGCTTTGTTTGCTAGATAGAGTCGATAAACTATTGGAAAAGCTACTCCAGCACAGTTCCACAGTTACTGATATAGCAGCTAATGGATTCCCTAAAAGTTCTTTCGATTTAGTGCTATGGGAACTGTATGGGAATGCGTTAAGTATGCCAGACATGAATACTACTATCCAAAGTTCGATATTGTGTTTGCCAGAACCAAAGTGCGAAATCACTTCAACAGTCAAATCCTATTCAAAGATGCTGTAAACACTCTGGAGTTACTTGAGAAATCGCAAGTTCTTCAATGATACACTCGAAGTCTAAAGAAATGTATGAAATATAATCCACTATCCAAAGTGCAATATTGTGCTGGCCACAACCGAAGTGCAAAACAATTTCAATAGTTTGCAGTAGACAGACATCATCAATTCCCTGCGAAAGATATTTCGCATTCCTACTCAATTATGGTGTAAACACTGGAGTTACTAGAGAAGAAATCTCAAACTCCTCAATAATACATTAGAGGTCTAAAGTACCATGGAGACAACGTCTAGCACAGCCCAAATACATATAAACGACTATTTTTTAGGTAGAAAAATACCAACTTTGGAACCAGAATTACTTGTATTTCTTAGGTATGAAATTAACAATGGTACAGACATCGTGAGATAGGCAGATAATATAGTGGCGATCTTGTCAGCGCCTAACATGAATAACACCAGTAGTAAAGACCCGGATTTGGCTTGCGAACCACCATTTGGAATTTGCGAAAATCAAAACTGAGATTATACTGATAACAATTGGTCACATGCAAGATAAAGTCCATGTGCAGATAAGCGATGTGTTCCCAGTCACAAAAAAGTCGGTGAGGCTCGACTACAAACTTCACTGCCAGGCCCATTTATATCTGTGCCAAAGAATGTGCAGTACTAGTCTTGAGGTGTAAGATAAAGCACTTTAAGGTTAAGAACTCAGGCTAACATAGATAAAATTAGCTTCCGTGCCAAAAAAGGGGTCCAACCCGAAATAATGTAAATTTTATTACGAAGTGGAATATTTTGCTGAATTTAGAATTTATGAATCCCAGGAGTTTGTTAAAAAAATTTCATTTTGAACTCAAGTTTCTAAAAGGAATTTTTGCTACCAGGATTTTTTTTATTTTATTTTTAAACACATTTTTTTAATGCACATTTTAATATGCATTAATTCACCTACTTTAGTAAAAACCCCGCATTAATGTGAATTACATTCTCTATAGTTTTTTATATTTTTTCTTGATTTTTCCTAACTTTTTTTGCTGTCTTAACTGACCTACCAAAAGAATTTTTGTTAAAACGATTGAAAACATCTTCATTAAGAATTCAAAACGCGTGCAATTACGACGTGACTACGCAAAAAACTTGAAGCGATTTTTACAAAATAAAAATACAAAAAAGTGGAGAAAAAAAGCATAGAAAAACGAAATAGTAATAGAAATAGAAATAAAAAATAATAGAGAATATGGCTTTGGAATATTTTAAAAAGACCAACATTTTGGGTCAATGGACTTAATAATGGCTTCATTTGGTTCGAAAGAAAAAAAGGAACAGCAAGAGAGAAATCTAAAGAGAAAATTTTGCGGATTAAGATTAAAAATAAATAATTTGTCACAATAAAATTAAAAGAAAGAGGTTTTTTAATGAAACTTTTCAAAATTTTAAAAACATTGGAAAACATCTATGATTTGGAACCACCGCTTATATGACTCCCGAGCTGTGTTAACTCTGTATTCAGCATTCTAGAGCGGACCCTCTAATTTTACTTTTCTATTCTAGTCTAGAAACAATAAGAATGTATCCCAGGACGCTGGAATTATTTATAAAGTTGAATGAAACGATAGTGCAACTGGAAAAAAAAACAGCAGCGAAAGGGTTTAATTGCCTGCGATCTGATAATTTTGATATTTGATGTGTCGCTCTGGTCGTTCAATTAAGTCGCACAGTAGATAACATCATGGGAAAACTAAGAAAGAGTAAGGAGAGAGAGAAAGAGGGAACTAAACATTCATCGCTCAATAGAGTCCCTCATAAATTAACTTTGCGGTATAAATTTATGGAGACCTGCAAAACGTAATTGGATCAACAAAGTGGTATTGCAATGTGTCTAGTGAGATTAAAAGATGCTACAACTTGGTCAAACGATTTATTCTGATCTCCACTGCTAATAATTACTGAGAATGATGCCAATTATTTACCTAAAATGGCCAGAATTGATCAATTAAAAAGGATACAGAATACACACATCTTTGATGACCCGACAGAAACAAAGAGGGATTGGCTTAAATGTTTCCAAGCATCAACCTTGTAGCCTGGAATTTGAGACGTAAGTTTAAAGTTCATGGGGACCTGCAATTGGATCAGTTTTTCGCTTAGAAAACTTAGGAATTCTAAGCTGATGGAATCAAAATAGAAAATGGAATCGATCAAAATAGCACACATTGGATTAAAGTCTGGTATTAGAACTTTTTTCAAGTGAAATAATTTCATAATTTCTCAACAGTTGAGTACTATTTAGGTGCACATAACCTTACTTTATGTTTAATTTTTTTTTTTTAATTTTCATCTACAAATTGGCCGCGTAATAAATCTTTTTTCTTTCCAAATAAATAAAACCATGAAATCATAAGTCTACTACACCAATTCCATTTAATATGACCAAACATTTCATTCAATAACAAACGGAAAAAAAAGATGAGAATTTCATTAAAAAAAAAAAAAAAGAAACGAGGTGGTGTATTACAAAAAGGAAACGGAAATTGAATTGAGAAAATCAACCCAACCGAAAAGTAACAAAAAAAATAATAATACAAAGACACTGAAATATTCAAATAAATGCCATAAACATCTACGAAAAAAAAAAACAAGACAACATCGGAGAAAAATTAAAAAAAAAAAATAAAATGAAAATAACAAGAGAGGAAATATTATCAAGACCACAGGCGACAGAACTACAAGTGCTTAGCTTAGTTTAAACGATGTTCTCATCTAATAAATGCTTTTAAAGCCACCAGAATGACAACGTTGTCAGCTGTTTAATATCGATCAATTTATGAATCTGAATCGGAGTGTTTAACGACTAAAGAACGAGTAAAAATATTGAAAAAAAGATCGTGATTCAGTCACGGCTACTTATCGAGCATTATTTGGCGATTATAGTCGTTATAACCCAACTATCTTCAAAGGTATTACTAAGACCAACTGTGGTCTGTGTAGTATCGCAATGTTTGCATTGCAGAGAATATAGTTTCTATTAGAGGAAGTGAGTTGGATAACCCGAATTTATCGATTCCACTGGACTTCCATGTAAAGTCCAGATCTGGAAATTATTGAAGCCGGCTGATCATTCACAAAGCCGGCAGCAAGCTTTCAATGCCGACTAATGGAAACAAAAATTTTCCTCCCCAATGAAGCTCATTTCTAATCCGATGAAAATGTGTAGGACCATGAACATGCTTTCTTCAGCCAGCCCAAACCCTGGAGGTGTTCTATAGTCTCCAACTTTTCCTTATTACAATACACCTGGTCATAGGCCGGCTATAATGGATCCCAGATTCTTATCAGTAACCTAACCTTACCGGTCTTATAATGGATTTTTCTATCCGCAAAAGGAGATGGTTTTACCACAATCGACATAAGGCTAGCAGGACACTCAACATCGAGATGCTTCTTACGATGAGACCGCAGAAGTAGCAGATTGGAAGATCAGGACTAGCCATCAAGCAATTTACAGAATGGGAACCCTGTCTTCTACCCTTTAACTATACATAAAAAACGCCTGCAGTTTGCCGCCTTACGCTTGTATTATGATTTAACATTCCTTTACTTGTTTTTATTACTCCGTTAAAGGAGGTCATAATACTCATACAATGAAAGAGAGGGATGGAGAGGTTGATGGGAGAAAGAGTATAGGCATAAAATATTTTTATTAATAAAACAACAAAATAAACAACAAATATAACGGGTTCCACTCCACGTACAATACATACGACATTTACATACAACAACGCAAGTGTAAAAATATGAAAAGTAAGGAAAACAAAACAAGTCACACACACAGGAGAAATAAAAATGAAAACAAACATACAATAACAATAACAACAACATGAATTAAGGACATTTATAAATGCATGTATGAGAGAGAGAAAGAGTATAAAAATCAAAATAAAAGACAGCATCAATACACAAAGAGAGTAAACACGACATTAAACACTCGTACTAAACAAAATCAAACGATAACAAGTAATTGAGAGTGTAAAAGGGGGAGTTTTAATAGAAGGAAACAAACAAAAAAAAAAACGATTTTTTAAAAGTAAACACGACAATAGGAATTTACACCAAAAACAATTATTTTTTTTTTTTTTTTTCTTTAAAGTAAGTTTTTAATATTTTTTTTTCATTAAATATTTAAATAACACACACACACACAGACAGAGATTGTGAGAGAGTTTTAGTAACTGTTTTGTAATTACTTATTTAACCAGAGACTCAAGACTCAGATAGAGAGAGTGTTAGAGAGTTAGAGTAACAGAGTAGCGAACACAGAGTATTAGATAGTACAACTGTTATTGCTTTTTGTTAGTGGCGTTCTGTTATTCATTCATTCATTCATTGATTAGTTTTGTTTTCTTTGTTTTTGATGTTTCAACTCAATTATCTTAATGCAGTTTAACATGAAGAGAGAGAGAGAGAGACAGTGAAAAGCTGAGATCCTTTTCTAATTAACGTTATTAAATGGGGTTCGCAGTTCATATGTTATACTCTGTTATGTACTTTTATTTCAAAATGCCGGTTGCTGTTAGTACATTGAAGTTCTTTTTTCAATTTCAATTTTTGTTTTTTTCGTTTTAATTGTTCTTTAAGTTTAAAAATTTTTTGGTTTTTTAATTTTAATTTTTAGTTTTGAATTGCTTAAAAACTGATACCACGTATAAATTCAGCACCTGTCCTGAGGATGATGTTTGTAGATAAGAATTAACGTCCGTCTCGATCATACAGCTACGTAAAGAATCAGGTATAAACATGCCTTGTTCAAGGCTTTTGTTTATTTTAATTTCTTTTGTTTTTCTTTTTTTTATTTATTGTTGCTTTCTAGTGTTTTTTCTTAACGTTTTTTTTATGGAAAATTATAAAATTAAAATTTCGTTTTTATTGTTTTTTTTTGTTTTGTTGTAATTTCAAGCTTTTGGAAGACTTTTGGGTTGTAAAATTTTTGAGCTTTTCTTGTTGTTGTTTTTTTTTTTTTTTTGCTTTTTTGTTCTTTTCTTTGTTGGGTTTTAAATATAAAGTAAATTGTTGCTGCAGGTTGAAGAGAAAGAATAGAAGAAGAAGAGTCTGTAAAAAAAATAGGAAAAAAATTTTAAATAATTATTAATAAACAATTAAATTAAAAATATATACAGAAATAGAATGTTCCCAATTTTTTTTTTTCAATCCTAAGGCGCCTTTTTACATCTTAAAAGCATTCTAAACTACCTCATTTAAGCAAAAACTGGGCCTTAAGTCATCAAGTATTAGAATTTTAAAATTTTTTTATTCATATTCATTTGTTTGAGCTACATAATACTATTGTCACGTATGCACCTTTATTGCGTAAATCGCAATTAACGCCAATATTGATCTCAATATTTCATATAAAATGTCAATTAATTATTGCTCAATAAATTCATAAATTGTTAGTAAAACTTTTAATACAACACTGTTATAAGTAAGTTCAGTGAGCATATTACAATTTTCCGAACACTTTCTATTGATATTTGAACAAAACAAAAAAACAAAACAAAAAAACAACGAACAAAACAAAAACAATGTTATTGAAACAACCAGCTGTTTTGTTTCCAGCTGTCAAAAGAATATTGAGTAAGCTGAATATTGCGTATATCTATTATACATGAACGGTTAAAATATTGTTCTCAATTAATCGAATATTGACTCAATTAAATTGCATACGTGAACATAGTATAAAGCTCTTAGAAATCAATTCCCTCACCTTCTTATTATTTCTTGAGTCAAGTTTTTCTAACTGTGAATTGATTAATCTACTGTAGCAAGTTCTAGATCAATAGGATTGCCATCTATATGTAACTAGAAATCACTATCTGCGGTAAAATGTATTGAATTGTTGTACTGGTTACAGTGATGAGAAACTTTGCTGTTAGAATCCTACTCTTTCTCGAAAGGCAACTCTTTTTGGCATTCCTATCTTGTTCAGGGATCAGCGAAGTTCTTGCAAGAGTTATTTAAAGAAGATGAAAGCCCTCTTAATTTCTAAACTCAAAAGCAATGCCACTTTTCATCCTTTCCATTGACAAAAGGTCAGACGATTTTTGACATCCTGGAAGTGGATACAGTAGCCCACCTAAATTCCGCTGTCCTCAACTCCCATTTTTCAAGTTTGACATTGGATGCTATCCACTAGCTACACACTTGTCAGCAAAATTATTTCCTCGAATGACCAAGTGCTAATGAAGTTCGATCTGATGTTGGCCAATGCGCAAATACAGTTTCAAAGATATTTCAACGTCATTGTATTGAAGTTCAAAGCGCTGACAAATGCAATGTCGTTCACTTAAATAAGTAAGTAAGCCGAAGTTTCGATATCTAATTCAAACCTCGAAGCATTATCAGTATCGTAAATGTTTGCCTGTAACTCAGGCTCACAGGTAAACTGCTTCGAAAAATCTCAGAATGACCGAAAGGACGATTTCGTTTGGAAAAATATGGTATCCTGGACCATTTTACATCAACATATCAGTGAACACATCAGTGAAGGTCAAAATCGCGTTGTCTTGAAGGACAAATTCAGCAACCCAGTTCTACTGAAGTTCAGAGTAGGTTCCACACATGCCCATATACTGTTATAATGATGCCGTAACAAAGCTAAGAATGCTTCAGAACCCCCAGACTCCGTGAGTATCAACACCGACTTCGTAAAGGCACATTTAACAAAGATCTCCAAAAGTGATAAAGTTAGCCTTATCGCCAGACTTTCCTGAAGGCTGAAACTCTTGGATGCGGTAATTGCACGATGGATTAGCCTCTGCAAGTTAATAGAGCGCATTGATAAAAGAGAATTGGTTGTGTGACCACGGTATACATCCTATGTAAAATATGGAGTGTAAGGCTCCATTTCTTTCCAAACATTGGCATATGATGCATTTTTCATCCAGCTCTCAGTGTTATACTTCCACGAGAGTTGTCAGTTTACAATCACGTTCAAATATTCGGTATCTTTGGAAATTTCAAAAAAAAAAAACTATCCAGTTTTAATGGTCTGTACTCTTGAATTACATACCCTCTGGTAAAGGAAACCAATGCGGTCTTTGGGGTGTTAATCCTTAAGTCATTTTCCCTGCCACACATCAAGCGGACATCCAGCGAGGATACTAAAATAACGCTTGTATTGAGAGGTTATCATCGACATACACGGAAGTTTTGATATCCATGCATTTTATTCACCACATGCTTCCACAAAACTGAGGAGAACACAACATCCCTTGGTGTATGCTTTATTATGTCATTGACTATCTTCTGAGTCTTGTCTTATCAGTACTTAACTAGGAGTCAATGCCCCAACTATTGCTATATTCTGATCAAACTCCGAATCGCATTGGAACTCTACAACCGGCAACTACTAAAGAACTTAATGGTACTAGAGTAGCCGTTGGAAAATGGCATCTGGCTACGGCTGACTTATAGGCCTTAGGTGGACAGAACTAGATCACTTATGTGGATGAGGACTCACTATCCTCTTCCCTACAACCTGGAAAGTG
Organism: Sarcophaga caerulescens; assembly: GCA_927399465.1. Taxonomy (NCBI): domain Eukaryota; kingdom Metazoa; phylum Arthropoda; class Insecta; order Diptera; family Sarcophagidae; genus Sarcophaga; species Sarcophaga caerulescens. The sequence continues at coordinate 114,388,828 of OV656873.1, read as the reverse complement.
CTTGCACTAAAGCTAACGTTTGGCCTTAATAATAAATCGCTCGTACACTGAGATCAGTAGCCAGAAATTTTTTTTAATTTTAATATTTAATATTTTCAACTCCTTTCACATTTATTTCCTTAAAAATAATAATCTTTACACGTCAAAATGTTTTTTTTTTTTTATTTTCTAAGTCTATTTTCCTTAATTTTGTTATATTTTAATACCTTCTTTAAAGGCTTTCCTTATTCTCTGCCTTTTGTTTGATTAAACAAAAATATGCGAAAGCCCCTACTATTTACTACGCTAAAAATAACCCCTTCTTTCACTGTATGTGTGCTCTTATCCCCTCTATTATGCTGTAAAACTTTTCAAAACTTAAAAAAAAATTTATGCCTTAGTATTAGTGTTTACAACGTACATAAATTAGTGTGTGTGTGTGTTGTTTTTTGTAACGTACTCACCTCTTGTTTACGAAAATTTTACGAAAACTTATGATGACGAAATCATAAAGAGAAAGCAACAAAAAAAAATTGTAAATAAAAGAGATACACGAAGTAACAAAAGAGAAAGAGACAAAGAGAGAGACAGAGTTGTGTTATAAATCTCGCCTTTAAAGCTGTTGCTACTTTTTCAAAGTGTTTTGTTTTCCTTTATTAAAGTAATGGTTTGTTGTTTTAGCCAATGCAGCTGAGATGGTGGTGATTTAGGCTTTTTGTTGTAACATTTTTATTGTTGCTGTTGTTGTTTTTACGATTTCCTTGATTAATTCTGGCAATATTTTAAGAGATTTTCGTAGTGATTGTTGCTTTCAGGTGTTGATTATTATGCAGGAGCAACATTTTTTGTGTGAAACACAGCTTCATTATTATTTTTTGTTTTTGTTTTTTTTTACAGATTTTTTTAAAGAGAGTTTCTTTGGATTGTTTATGTATGGTTATGGTTATGTTAACAGGGGTGTAGGAGCGCGTTTTATTATTTGTTTATATATGGGTGTGTTTTTGTTTGTAGGTGTAGATTGTTGTTTTCTTCTGTAATTTTTTTTTTTAACTTTTCAGCCGCCGTTTTATTTTTGTTAGGAACTCAACGAATATCGAACATGTTTGTTGCTTTATTTTGTTATTTTTATTGTCTTTTTTTTGTTAATTTTTTTTACATTTTTTTGTTTAATTTTAAATTTTTATTAATTTTGTGCATGATTTTTGATTTTTTGCGAAATTCTATAATAAAAGCCGTTTTGTTGTAGAACGAGGTTAATTTAGTTGTCGAATAAAAATCATTTGAAAAGTTAATAAAAATAATAATGAATCATGTTTTAAACATTTTTTTTATATATTTTTTTTTTTATTTTTATTTTATTTTTTATTATTTTTTATTTAGAAAAACACAAACAGTCACTGTAAATTGAAAAAGACAAATTTCATTAAAAAAAATCGAAACATATTTACACAGAAAATTTTAATAAATTTCATCTAGACTTTCAATCCACCGTTTACCGAAAACCGGCATTCAAATCTTACTTAAATGATAACCTCTGGATTGATTGCAGTTGTCGATCCTCTTGAGGTAGTTTTCGACCACTTTTTCGTACATTTTATGTGGCATCTGGTCTGTAACTTGGTTTTCAAATACTGTAACGTTAGGGAACAATGCCATAGGGAGGGCCTACTGTCAAAACCTTTGATGTCTGCACCTATGTCTACTATGTCCAGCATTCTAAAGTTATCAGTATAGATCTCAAAAATTCATATTTCTAGCTGGAATCTCGAAGTAAAATCTTCTGTCGAGAAAATTTGCGAAGGATCATGCGGCCGACAAGTAAATGCATATAAAGTGCTATTCAAAGAATTGTCATTGTAAACACCGAAGTCATTGAAGTCATCTTAATTTAATAGGTAGTGTGTTGGCTTATTAGACGTGAGGCCATGGTTCAAACCCCAGGTCAGACACCTCCAACAAAACGAAATATAAAAAATATTTCGGCGGCGACTTCTTCGCAACAGATTTCTGGCAAAACAAACTCTGGGAGAAAATAAAATTTTATTAAAAATCTGTCTTTCGAAGCCGACTTTAAACTGTAAGTCCTCTCCACTCATGTATGAAATTATCACTCGCAACATAAGTGGTGTGAGAAGCTAGGTTGCAGTCCTGACTGAAGACGTACTCTGTAAACTATGGTGCAGATCTTCATACTGGTCGATAAAGTGCCTCGAAAGGCATTAAGTCTCGACATATTAGAGCATAAGGTCAATTTTGTACGTCCTCAAGACCGCAGCCGTTTTTTAACAAGTTTTTTAATAACCTAATTACACAATAAGGAAAGGCTAACCATACAATGGTCAGATCAGTCACATAATAAAAGTCATTGAAACCATATCGTTCCAGCTTGTTTGGCAATTGGGCTCGCAGCAGGAGCGAGAAAACTCCATCTTGCAAGCTGCATCTGGCGAGATCAGCATTCTTAACGAAAACAGCAACAACACAGTCCAATATTGCCCAACAAACCACACGACGACGGTGTGATGCACTTAATGGGCGACTCCATACAAATCTAGAAACTAGATGGAGCTATAGGTGATGACATTTTTTCAGTGTCGGCAGGCACAACTCACTCGCTAATGTTTTGAGCTATACGGCAGACTTGTACAATATTCACATCGCATAAGTACCGGGATATCGTAGTATGAAATGAATTGGGCAGATACGGCAAAATCATCGAACTTTCGAGTGACTCCCGTACCTGCAAGTTCGGAATTCTTAATTTAATAATAGATTGCTTTAATACTGAGTAAATGACTTTGGATATGGTCAAAATAGAGCAGCAAATCTGGCCTAGACTAAATGAAACTCAAACACGAAAGGAGCGATGATTTTAGGCACTGTTCATGCGAGTTGATCTTTGACATTTGCATTTAGCCAATGACTTTTGACAAATCCAACATGGTGGTTTCAACATGGCGGTGTTAAGATCTTTACAACATCATCCATTTTCGATTTATTGCATGCGAAGTTTCCAGGGAAAGTAATTTTACGTTTTGGTGACTGCAACTGGCCATTAAGATCAACGGATGCGACTTCCTTAGATTAGTTTTTTGTGCGGCCAAATTAAAGACCGTGTCTTCAAGTATAGCCCTCGAATATTGGGGCTTTTAAAATCCAACATTCGCTATATTATCGTTCAAATACTTCGGGCGGTAAGGTGGTCGATAACTATCTCAAAGGGATCAACTGCTGTAGCCAATCCATTGCAAACAGATTCAAACATTTTCTAAACATTTAAGGCCCGACTTAGTGGCTCTGAAAAAGTCAAGACCATTAAACTTTATAAAGTTTTGATTCCAAATGCAAATACTCCCTCCTCGCACCCCTTTTTAATGGCGACACATTTTTATGGCATTTTTAACAACCAAATGTGTCTGTTGGTTACACCTCGTTTTGTGACCACACCACTACACAAACAAACACTGTGTGTATGTGTGTTATGTTAATGGTTTTGACAAGTTGGGTGGCCAGAGGGTGGGCCAGGTGATGGGTAAAGGCTGGCATGGCAAAATGTACGTACACACGTTGCATATTAATCGCAATGGAAAAAGGGGGAAAGTCTGGGTGAAATTTATTTTTGAGTTCGACAGTCTTTTTTATTTAATTTTTGTTTGTTTTTGTTTCTTTTTTATTAATTTGATAAGTATTTTTGAAATTGAATTTTAAAAAGAAATTATTATTGATTTTTTTAAAGGATTTTTCCTTTTTTTCGTTTTTTTGTTAAGCCAGACACATTAATCACTTTAAAATCCTTTTTTCTTGCTTCTTGCTTGAGTTTTACATATTCCAAGGATTTTCTGTTGTAAGGTTTTGTTTTATAATTTAATTTCACTGTGAGAATATTTTTTAAAAAATACTTTTTTTTTAATTTTTTCTTTTCAAAATATTTTTAATTTTATTTAAATTAAAAAAAATTAAGAATTTTTTGTTACACAATTTTTTTTCGTTTCCAATCTTTTACGGTTTCTTTCTTCTGTTATTTTTCCCCGAGTAAATGATTTTTGTTTCTCTTTTTTTTCTGTTAATTTTTCTTTACGTTTGCCTTTATAAAGTGGAAATCATAACAAAAAAAAAGGAAAAATAAAATATTTTTTAGCGATTTTTTCATTTCCTCTTCATTATATAAAAATAAGTCGCTGTACATCCATCCAATACGACAACAACGACAACGACGACGACGACGTGTGTCTCCCTAAACGTCTACCAACAAAAAACACAAAAAAAATGTTTTTGAAAAGTCCGTCTAAATAAGTTTTGAGTGCTTTTTTAAGGGGACCATTTTTTTTTTCTAGCAGTCGCTGTTCTATATATATACAAACACTTAAAAAATATTAAAAAAAAATATTGAAAATTCGTTGAAAATTTTTCCACTTTTCACAACACTTTTTTCATTTCATTTTTTCCTTTTTCGTTTTTTTTTATTAAAAACCATAAAATTTTTTAATATCTTCTTCGCTTTAAAATTTCAAAATTTTTTAGAAAAATAAGTTTTTTTTTTTACTTTTCTGGCGTTTTTTTTTTCCTTCTTTTAAAAAAAAAATTTTTTTTCTTCAGTTTCGTTCTGTCTTGGCCAGACGAGACGTTTTTCCTCACTCACCATTTAATGTGTTATGCCCTGTGTTTTTGCTTGAATTTTCTTTTCGTTGGTGTTTCTTTCGCTTTTTTCCATTCTCTTTCCCTCTCTCTCTTTTGTACGTTTTCAAAATTGAAAATTTGTTGTTCTTGTTGTTGCTTTTAAAAGAAAAATCGCCATAATGTTGCGCTTTTTCTCTTCATTTTTAGTTTTGATGTCTATTTTAAAAGATTTTCGTAAGGAAAATATGGTTCATTTAGCGTTTCATTTATAAAAAAAAAATATTTTTGAAAATGTAGAAAAAAAATTCTAAAGGAAATTGTATTTCATCGAATTTTTTGTTATTGAAATTTTTTTTGTTATCGAAATTTTTTGCTATTGACATTATTTTTGTTTTCGTATTTTTTTTAATGAAAACGATATTTCATTTTACTGAAAATTGTGTTTTAGAAATTGTTATCTACGAAATTATAGAAAAATTTTTTTATTTTTCATATTGCGAAACAAAATTTTATCGATTTTTTTTGTTATCGAATTTCTTTTGGTTATCGATAACAATTTTACATTATATCCTACTACTTCAAAAAATTGTTTGTTTTTTTATCGATATTTATTTATGATCGACATTTATTTGTTATCGAAAAAGGGGTTATACGGGACAGATCGGAAAAATGTACTAACACTGAAAAATTTCCTATAAATATCGAAATTTTTTTTGTTATTTTTTTATTTTGAAATTTTATATTATCGATTAGGCCCTTATGTATAAGTATATGCAGCTCTGTTACAAAGTACCGTTTACGTGAAGCAGGAAACTTTCTAAATGGAAAAATATTCTACAGTTCTGTTAGGTCAACTTAAGTGAAACGTAGAAAAAGATCTGGGACATGGAAGGTTCATACAGAGAAAATTTCTAAGGAATTATTCAAGATTTTACAAAGTTTTACAAATAAATTTTAAAAAATTTAAAAAAAAACTTCATGTCCAGTCTAAAAAGATTAAAAAAACGCTCCCTTATACTTTTACATTAATACAAGCGTTTTCTTTAAAAAAAATTATCGTTTTGCAACACTTAGAACAGTTGTCCGTTATAAAAATAACTTAAAATTGTTTCGAGTTTTATTTTCGTAACACATGCATGCAATAGTCTGTAAGTCTATTTGAAAGTGTGTTTGTGTTAGTGAGAAAATGGTATTATTTTGGTTTTTCTTAGGCTTTTTCGCCCTCTCTCTCACTCTGTGACTCTCTCTCTCTCTCTCTCTTGTTTACGTATTTAGCTATTACAAGAGCATTGCACGTTTATGGCAAAAATTAAAAGAAAAGAACAAAAAAAAATGAAATCGAACACATGCATACTCATCTTCAGGTTGTTTTGGTATTCTTTTGTTTTTTTATTTTTGTGTGGTAAAGTTTGTCATTCTCATGCTCATAAAATAAAGGGCCGCTAATACGTATTAATGTGTATGAGTGTGTGTGTGCGTGTGTAACAAATATTAATACGTGTGTTTAATTATAAATGCTGCGCGCGCATAAACAATTTTGTATGAAATTGAAAAACCGTTTTTTATTTTTGTTGTTTTTGTTTTGATGTTGATTTGTTTGTTTTTGTTTTTTTGCATGCAAATCATTACGAGTAAAAACAAGCATAAATAACAACAAAAACAATAAAAATATTAGACAAAACGTGTGTGAGATTTTCAAGAATGTCAAAGAGATAGAGGAACAGAGAGAGAAAGAGAGAGAGTCGGAGGCAAAATATTAATGAAAAGAGCGGTAATTTAAATGAATTAGGAAAACCAGAAAAGGGAAATCAAATAATAAGACTTTAAAGTGTTGCCAATTAAGATTTATATAGTGAAATTGTAATCAAAACTAAGAGAATAAAAACTTATTGCGGTGGACGTTGGTAAAGGTTTATTTATTATTAAAGAATTTGTATTGTAAAGAATACTTTCTTACTTAACCTGTCTTTTTATGCGTTTATAATCAAAAATAAATCAAAAATATCTGATAAATTGAATAAAAGTATTGCCAGATACGATTTTTATACACAAATTTATATTTTCCTATTGAAACTGTGTGTTTCGAATCACCCTTGAAGGCAGAGGTTATACTTAGGCCAGTATTTCGGACCATTTGTAATACCACAATCAATATATTCAATTCAGTGCTTATACATATATTCCCTTGAGAAGATCAAACGAAGTTCAAAATATATCTTGCTTATGCAACAATTCTTACATTATAGAGATCGATTAAGATTGTAAGAAAGTGAGAGTTTAAAAGCCTTCATCTCTTTATGGCATGAGCAGAGCACTGGCTTATTAAATGACAGACAAACTCTTCCTTCAACTTTAGACCCACAGCTTCTGCTAAAGTTATTTATCGCAAAGCCAAGTCTTTCGGCATGTCCTCCAAAAGACAAGCGATCTGCAAGCGATTTATGTACAGAAGTGAGCCAATCCTATTCTTGTCCGTACATTGCCAGCAGAGTTTAGCAATATTGAACGTATCTTCCTGTTGCCAACGAGATTAAGTCTCCCCGTAAAATTCGTGGATAATTTTCAATTTAACTGAACGCAATCCGAATACCAATGCTTTGTACCATGACAGAGATCTCAATCTCCATACCGGCTTTGGCCAGCTTATCAGCAATGCGAATACCAATGCTTTGTAACATGACGGAGATTGCGATCTCCATACCGGCTTTGGCCAGGTCATCAGTAATGGAATTTTCAACGATATTCTTATGTCTCGAACACCTCACCTTTAGGTTAGGTTAGAGGACATGTACTTGTCAACTGTGACAACTACAGTACCCGGAGGTCGAATTGAACCATTGTACAACGTCCTAGCTTCTCACACCACTCGTGTTGTGTGCGTTAATTTTATACATGAGTGTCGAGGACACCTCACCTTTGAACGAATCAAAATTTTCAGCAATTATAGACAAGCATGAAGGTTGAAACTACGTTCGTTAGAGGCTTAATTGCAGCCAGATTACTACTCGAGTAAATCATAAGGTTTTCAGCAAAAATTCCGCCACCTAACAAGTATTTCGTCACAATCATAATAGCCATGACCTCTAATTGGAAAACACTGGAACATGCGATTGACGTGCATATGTGTTTTCAAGCAAATATTTCTTTCAGCAACTTCCTCTCAGCAGCCTTCTGGCGAAAACTCTGAGAGAAAAGTTCCCCACGAGGATAGTATTAACACACACAACAGAGGTGATGTACGAAGCTCGGTTGTAATCCTGAATAAAGGATTGTAATGAGCAATTAATTATTTTTAAATCCTTTAAACAACATTTTCGGCATGCCAAATCAGCTCTCGGCTATTATTTAAGTGATACGAAATATATTTGCTTTTAAATTATATTTTTCAGCCCACGAACGTTTTAAAATTACTACTTAAGTGGCTAACAATACAATTTACAAGTTCTTGTTGAGTTTGTCTGCAACTGCAATTCCAATTTTGACAATATTTTCAACATCGTTTTCAAGTTTTTTTGCTAAACTGCTGTATGGAAGGTCCTTGAATTGTGTTTCATAATCGCTTTAAATATCCCAAGAACGTTGATATCGAGGCAATATATTCGGGATAAACTTCACTAAATAAACAATGACTTCCAGCAAATAATGGTTGGATGCTTGATTTTCCTCATATTAAAAGGAAATTTTATTTGAATTTTCAATATTATACGTTAATTATCTCAGTGAAATTTGAATATTTTGTAGCATAACAGTAGCAGAGAATAAATGCTATAAAAAGCCGAGACTAGAACCCTTATAACACTTAGAGAAATTCATCTTCATTTCTTTTGAAAAAGATAAAACCGTCTCGTTACACTCACTACGTTAACAGCACACGAATTGGCTGTTGAAATAAACAGAAATAATATCTTTAACATGTACACATGCATTCACAAAAGTATTATAACAGTTTCATTTATTACTATCACTCCCTCTCTCTCCTATGAATATAGTAAACATCCCCTAGCAACATGTTGCTAAACTTACTTATGTTGCAAAGTCTCTTTTATTATGATACATTGCCAGCATCCATTAAACGCTATTGGCATCCTCTAAACACATAACACGGAGAAGAATCACTCGGCACCGTCTAGTCTAATAAGACACAACGCGTAGCGGAAGAAATTAAATTATGGTTTCATTTAAAAATAAAGAATAATTTTTACGTTAAAAAAATAAAAAAAAATTTTTGGCGCGCAAAAATATAAAAATAACTGTAAATAGAAAAAAAAAACAACAGCAAATTTAATTTTAAGATCAATTTCAGTTTTTTCTTTGCTTGCATTTCTGTTGTTAAAACGGCAGAAATTTGTTTTTAAGAGACGACATATCTAAAGTGTTTGAATTTTGTTTACATTTTCATATGATAACAACAAATAATAACAATAACAACATAAGCAAATAACAAGTGTTGTAAGTAAAACAGTAAACAATACACACACACACACACACAAATAGTTTGAAAAGGAGCGTGTGAGTGTAATGTTATTTGATGATGAATTTTTGATTATCAGAACACAGTTAATATTTTAATACACAGAGCCAGATAGACACAGAGAGAGGGAGAGTAACAATGTTTACAAGTAAAACTAAAAGTCTGAGCTAACATTTGTGTTTCAATGTATGTTTGTATGCGTGTGAGTGAATGTGAGTAGTTTTATAAAATCCTGGATTGTTTTTCTCTCCTCTAAGCTCTAATGTATGCTTAAGCGTATATGTGGTTTCATTTTGCATGCATACATAGATTATTATAGTGGTTGTGGTACTTGATTATTTATTTACAAATTAAGTTTTGGTTTACATGATAACAGTGGGTAACAAATAAAATGTAACGTTGGCTAAAAAAAAATTTTAAGTGTTGAATTTGAACAAAAAATAAAATAAATATCAATGAAAATCGTTACCAAATTGATTAAAATTAAAAAAGAAAAATTGTAAACAAGATTTCTACAGAAAGAATCCTTATTATTGCTGAAAAAAATTATATTCTTTCTGTAGAAGAGTTCGTTTTAATTGTGCCTTCTGTGTTAAATTATTCTAATCTTTAAATTTAAATAAGCAAAGTGTATGTGAAACATCAACGACATTTTTTTATTGGTTCGAAGGACCTACTGATGCCATTATGTGCAGAATAAAACCTCGTTTAAATGTTCGCCATGGCTTCTTTAGATGTACCGCTTTTGAAATGTCCAATTTTCCATGACTGACCCATAAATCAGTCTAAATTTGACCGACGTCATGGGTTAGATTGGCTTTGAATCTTAAGTAAACTCCACAATAAAATGTGTAACGGATTGAAATCTCATGATCATGGTAACCATTTCTGTAAACATCACCTATGCCCTCATTTCTCTCGTGCAGGAGATCCAATGTGGCATGAGCATCTATAAGAGACCTCGCGTAGTCCGGTTGAAACCACATACATATCGTTGGTGTGCAGTTCATTCAATTCAGGCCAAAAGAAGTTGGTAATCATCGATCTCTTGTGTTCGCCGTTGACAGAGGTAACATGAGAAGTTCAAATTACCTTCACATGAAATGACCATTTCCTCAAAGAGTTTTGCAGAATGTCCTATGTGGCAGTTCGGCGTAGAGCGCGAAGCCACATTTCATTGTATTCAATCCTAGAAAACTGACTTTTTAAAGAGCATTTTTCAGTTGGCAACCCTGTACGAATAAGCAGCCAAATTTAACGTCAGATACAAGTTAATTTTATTTCGATAAAATAAACTGCTAACCCTTGCCTTTAAATATAAAGCATAAAAAAAATTTATAAACTAGAGTGCAAATTATAACTAAACATTGAAATATGTCTGGAAAAAATCGTCGTAGCTTAAAAAAAACAATTTATTGTGCCCAATGTAAGAAGGAGGTGAAAGAAAATGATGATAGAATTGAGTGTGACAAGTGCGCCAACAATTTTCATGCTTCTTGTACCAATTTAAATAAACAACAATTTGCATTTTTGGTGGATAATGAGAGCGAAGAATATCTGTGTGAGAAATGTAACAAAAGTGATGTAAGTGTCAAAGAAGAATTGAACAATATAAAAAAACAATTAACTAAGCTCGATCAGCTGTCTGAAGTCAGAGATGCTATCACTTTCATGTCCAAACAATATGAAGAAATTCTACGAGGGGTGGCTGAAAACAAAAAGAAAATTGAACTTGTTCAAAAAGAAAATAAATTATTAAAATCAGAGATAAAAGAATTAAAAGAATCTGTAAAATTACTAACTGATGAGAGTGTTAAGAAGAATTGTATAATAAGAGGTGTCAAAGTAAAGGAAAATGATAATGCTGTGGATACACTAATTAAAATTTCGAAAGATGTAGGTCTTGATTTAAATGAGAGAGATGTAGAAGATGCTTATATTGTAAAAGATAAGAATACATCAAGAAATAAACACACCCTAATTGTCAAATTTGAATCAATTAAGTCTAAAGGCACTTTGATGGCAGCAAAATCAAAACTCAAAGAAAATGAAGATACCAAGGATATATTTGTAAATGATTATCTAAGTAAACAAACTCTTAGTGTTTTTAAATATGCAAAAACTTTAAGGAATGTCGGTTATGCTTCAATTTACACCTACAATGGAAAAGTTTTTGTAAGAAAAAGCGCTATATCTAAACCAAAATTGGTAAAATCAGAGAAGGATGTTGATGACATGTTAATGGAGGCTACTACAAACCAATCAAGGTGTAGATACACTCGTGCTGCAACAACAAGAGAAGATAGTGATGAGGATGATGTTAACCCTTCAACATTTATGTCACCGGCTCAATAAAACATATTCATAATCTTAATAACATTAATGTTTTAATACTACAATTTTGCTCCTTATGAATAATAAACATTTTGATAATTTTAATTCTTTTAAAGACTATTACAAAACATTAAATTTTCCTTTGTTTAATATCATCTCGGTCAACATGCGAAGCATTTCATCTATTGAAAAATTTAATAAATTTAAGTTTATGGTTTCAAAATTTCCTAAGTTACCTAGCATCATTGCTGTACAGGAGACCTGGTTTTCTTCAAACGTTTCCCAGATTTACAATATTTTTGGATATAATGTCGTGCACTGCTGCAGACGAGATGGTTATGGTGGAACTTCAATATACATAAATGATAATGTGAAATACTTAGTTGAAAGTTGTGAAAGCAAAGATTTTATCGAAGCAATAACAATTTCGTTAGAAGAGCTTAAAATTAATGGTAAACCTATAAAATTTACATCGTTTTATAGGTCTCAGAAATGTAGCTTCAATATGTTTTCTAATTTTATTGAGAGTTTATTAATACGGTATGGGCGGTTTCCTAGTGTGGTTGTTGGCGACTCCAATGTTGACTTTTTGGATGGTAACTTATCTGCTGATTTGGTTAATATCCTGTCTAGCTACAATTATAAAAATTGCCATGAGTTAATAACGCGGCCTGAATCTGGAACATGTATTGACAATGTATACAGCAACATTATGGATGATATTCTTGTAGATACCATATCTTGTAATTTAACGGATCACAATATAATATCATGTAAACTGAAATGTGATTTCAACAACTTAGATTATGTTGTAAAAGTAAGAAAAACTTGTAATTATGAAAAAGTGAAAGACACCCTTAATAATCTATTGAGTGGTTATTATGAAACTGGAAATCCATCAGATGATATTTCCAAACTAACAGATTGTATATCCTTTGCAACTACAAATGCCACATTTGAAAAACGAGAACGAGTACTCTTAAAAAACGAATTAACTCCATGGATGAATAAAAATCTATTGAATTTGATAAACTACAAAAAAAAATTACTGAAGATGCGTAAACAAGGTAGACACAATGTTAAGGATATATTGAAGCGGATTAGCGGCGTCATCCGAAACTCATGTAAGCAATGTATGAACAACTATTACCAGGAAAACTTAAATCAATTTCAACAGGATCCGAAAAAATGCTGGAAGTTTTTAAATAAAAATTTGGGACGAGAGTCAAAGAATGAAATTAAAATATTAAACATTAATGGTGATGTAACTTCAGATAGTCATATAAGTGATATGTTCAATACCTATTTTTTACAAGTCTCTAAAACGTTAAGACAGTGCATTGAATGTTTGCCTGGTGATTCATGTAACACTTTGAGAACTCTTGAACAATGTCAATCTGTATTTAACTTTACCAACACAAATGTTTCTGAAATCTTGGACACAATTTCCAAATTGAACTTAAAAAAGAGCTGTGGAAACGATGGTATTTCACCAAAAACTATATTCGTTTGTAAAGAGATTATTTCTACTTATCTTGCAAATATTTTGAATAATATTATTAGCACTACTGTATATCCTAGCTCTTTAAAAATTGCCAAAATTATACCAATACCAAAAGAAAAACATGCTATGCAAATCGAAAAATTTAGACCGATAGCTCTGCTGTCAGTTATTGATAAAATCTTTGAAAAGATACTTTGTCAACAACTATCCGCATATTTTAATGAAAACAACTTGTTATATGAATGCCAGTACGGTTTTAAAAAAGGTTGCGGCACAGAGGAAGCTGTTGTTAACGTGGTGAACCACATTTGCAAAGGATTGGATGACGGTTATTGTGGTGTTGCTGGAATTTTTTATGATTTTTCAAAAGCGTTTGATCTTGTGGATCATAAGATTATAATCGAAAAACTATCTTATTATGGTGTGCAGAGTCAAGCTTTAACTTTGTTGAAAAGTTACATTTCTAATAGAAAACAGTACGTAGAGGTAAACAGTCATAAAAGCTTTATTGGTGACGTTGAGTATGGAGTTCCTCAAGGGAGTGTGTTGGGTCCTTTGCTATTCAGTATCTATATTAACGATATAAAAAATCTACAACTTTTTGGAAAACTATTCCTATTTGCTGATGACATTAGTATATTTTATCCTTACAAGCACGAAACTTCATTAAAAGCTCATATGGAATATGATGCAGCAATGATTACAGAGTATGCAAGAATAAATAAATTGTGCCTTAATACGGAAAAAACAAAACTTATAAGGTTTAGACCACATTTGCATCATAATCAGGATTTTAATATTTTTGTGGATGGAAAGTTAATTAATGAGTCTTTTTCAACAAAATATCTTGGAATTTACTTACAAAGTAATTTATCATGGGATATACACATAGGAGTTCTAAAATCTAAAATTGTATGCGCTACAGGTTTATTATATAAATTTAAAAATAAGTTCAGTACTAATACGAAACTAATAATTTACCAAGCACTAATTCAAAGTCACCTAAACTACTTGGCTATCGTATATGGTTGGAAAAAAAACAATGATTTGCAGTCTCTTCAAAGATCTCAGAATAAAGCCTTAAAAACTGTTTTCAATCTGCCGCTCAACTTTTCAACATTATCTTTATATAAAGATATATCAGCAAATGTTTTTCCTGTACATGCTTTATACAAATTGCAGCTTTTACTATATGTCTTCAAATCTTTACATAATGTTGGTCATCATACCATCACGTTTCCTAGAAACCAATATGTGCTTAATACAAGGAATGCAATGAATTTAAGAATAGCTCGATGTCGCTTAGAAAAAACAAAGCAGCGTGTGGAACATATAGGCAGTTTGGAGTATAATATCCTACCGCGAGAAATCAAAACTATTCAACATATTTCAAGATTTAAAAGAAAAATTAAAGAATATTTATATGAAAACTTAGAAATGCTTCTATTGTAAATATATTATATACATATATACACATTTTTTTATTTATTTTTATTTTTATATATCTTTTCCTTCTACATTTTTATTTTTATAATGAATTGTAAAACATATTAAATAACAATATTTGTCTTCGAAAACTTTGCCAACTGGCCCCAAAAATGTCCATTGGACGCTGGGGCTTTATACATAATGTAATGAATAATGAAATTTAGTAAATAAAAATAAAAAAAAAAAAAAAAAAAATATGAAGGTGTCATTTGACCGACCCCTTCAATACAGAGCACTATGACCGCACGACAACCAATATTTTGAACCTGCAATTGAAGATTATGAACTGGCCGGTACATGGATTTAACAAAACAGTGCCAAAATCCTTGCGACGCGACTGATTACAGTTTTATTGGTTGAAAAGTTTCGAGAAAAAATAGTTTTACATTTTGACAGCCGAAGATCATGCGATGTGGCTAAGCTAAGCTTTTTTTTTTTGTGTATGCTATCTTCAAGACCCCTAAAGTTGGAGCATTCGAAAGCCAACATTCTTCAAGTTATCACCAAGTTGCTGCACCCATACAACCAATGTATTCTAGACAACAACCCTCGCATAATTTCAATTATTTTTAACTGTAGAACTCCAACAAGTTATCAATTGTCAGTCTAATTCTTTACATGTTTGTATTTGTATTTCTAACAGGATTTCTTATTTCATTTTTCAATGACTTGAGCACATTTGACAATCAAAACCATGATTTTGTTTGACATTCTTCTACTGTCGCTACTGTTGTAACTGAAATACTTTTGTGACATTCCCTGGCCCCCACTCTCTTTGAACAGCAACAAAAACCCATGCATTTTATAAAAAAGAAAGGAATTGTAAATATTTAACCAAAAAATTTTTAATATATGTGAACAGCAGCAGCAGCATCAATTTCAATTTTCGTTCCTCTTTTTATTTCTAAACGAATAACTTAATATGGGGGTGTGTGTGTAACAGAGTTGGCTGGCTGGTTGGTTGGTTGTTTGCCTGTTTGCCTGTTTTCAATTGAAAATTATCAAGAAGTGTATACGAACAGCAAAATAAATAAATAAATACACACACACACCGCTTCATATATCATTTAATTAAGAAGAACAAGAAAAAGAATGAACGTACAATAAATAAATTTCGAATTCGTGTAATTGTGTGGCGCACAAAAAGCAATAAATTGGAAAAATATTGGAAAAATATTCGGATTTTGAAAAACTGAACATTAACCAGCGTATGTAAGTTATGATAACGAAAAATTTATGATTTTTTTACCACCAAAACTAATTACAGTACGGGTAAAAAGTTAACAAACAGTTGTAAAAAACAATTTTTTAAACTCATTATGATCCAAAAGACAATCATACAGTATTGCTCTGAGAAGGACGCATTCTATATTTGATTTCACTGAAACATCAAAAAAATCGTAATGAAACGTGAGCGCAAATTCAAGACTGCAAACTACCAACAGCCCCCATTTACGCTGCATATAGTACCCAGGGGAAGACTGCATCAAAGCTGAAACACCAGCGATCAGCACTCAATGTCAGGCACAAACTCCACCCGTTTGGATAAGACAAGGTATTGCAACCGCATTGCAGTGAAGGACAACAAGCATTAAATGTGGATAATATGTGCCAGGCCTATGGCAATATTTAAGTATCGAATTAGTACTGAACTTACTGTACTTACTGTGCATGGGAAGTCTCCGTAGTCCAGTTGGTAGTGTGTTGGCTTATTGGACGCGAGCCAGTGGTTCAAAATCCAGCTAAGACATCTCCAACAAAATGAAGCATGAACAAATATTTCTGTCAGTAAAGTTCGGTCAGGAAACTTAGGTGAAAAACAAGAATCTGCAATGCAAGATTGTAGCATCACAATGGCCCATACATGGCCTTTGTGGGTCTATCCTCTATCCTACCTGCCAATACTGCCTGTTAATGCATCATATTCTGAAGTACACAAATGGACTGCTTTAAAAAAAGTATTTGTCGTCCGACAAAATATTTCGATCTGTTGTACGATAAATGACCCGTTTTTCGTAAAAAATATTTGTCGTCCGACAAAAAATTTGTGTTTTCTTTACTAAATGGTTTGGCGTAAAAATATTTGCCATCCGACGTCCAATTCTTTATACAATAAATGACCGGCTTTTGGTAAAAATTTTTTGTCACCCGACAAAAAAATTTATGTTTTATTTACTCAGTGGTTTGGCATAAAAATATTTATCGTCCGACATAAAATTTAAATCTTTTTTACCATAAATGAACTGCATTTGGTAAAAAATATTTGTCGTCCGACAAAAAAATTTGTGTTTTGTCCGACAAAAAATTCCAATTCATTGTATAATAAAGCTCTCGGTTAAAAATATTTGTCACCCGACAAAAAAATGTATGTATTGTTTACGCAATGGTTTGACGTAAATAAAACTTGTCGTCCGACAAAATAATTCAATTTAGCTTCTAGGTTGACTGTTGTATTTTTTATGAATTTAAGTTTGGTGTTGGTTTTGAGAAAAAAAAAGTGTCGGCCGACAAAAAAAATTATCACATATCTAAGAATCTTTAGTGTTAATTTTTAAATTTTTTAAACAGTTTTAAAGAGCTTTTGATTAAATGGAAATACTTTTTGTCGACTGTAAAGCCTCAGGGATTTTTAGTTTCCAGATAAACATTCCTGATAGTGTTTCCATTCATTTAAATCTCTGCCTTATTTTCCAACTATTATATCGTATTGATGCTCAATTAAAAACAAATAAAATAATTCATTAATAAACAATACTTTACCGGAGATGAAGGCAATCTATAAATTGCTTGTTACCTGTGGTTTCTTATTATTATTGACGGCTGAGAAGAAATTTCTATTCGCCTGAAATAAATGCTCAATTATTAGAACGAAACGAAATGAAATGAAAAATCAAAATCGATTATTGATTGAAAATCGTAAATTCATAAACAATTCCATGAAATTATTCAATAAAAATATTTTCTAATAAAAGAGAAGAAGAAGTTGCTGTAATAAATTTATAAAAAATTATTTTATCTGGTACTTAAGCACACACCAAATGATTTTTTGACGTCATAAGAGGCCATCGCCAAAAAAATATTCTGATTTGCACTTCATTAAGAGAATTTATGAAGTCATAAATGAAAGCCAGTAAGAAATTTATCATACAAATTGCCGTGTAGCCCAGACAAATTGGCGTTACTGTAGCAAAAGCATTAAAATATGTTCAACCAGACATCAGACGGGATTTTGAATATTTTTTTTTTCTTTTGTATAACAAAGCGACACTAAAATGAATACAAAGATTTATGGTGGTATAAGGGGTTCTCAATTTTTCGGTTTCAAAAGTAAAATCAGATAAAACAAACACAAAGCTTTGATTTAGATGGCACCTGTATTACATAGTAATGGTTGGACCGGCCTTGTCATTATGCACGGTAAATCAATAAAATGTCCCTTCTATATTGGTTGCAGCATTTGGTCCTTTGGATATACTTTTCAAGTACACTTTCATACATTTTGGGCGTCATCTAAATGATAACTTGACAAATATTTATTTCCGCGTGGACACAGTATTTCTAACGTCGTCAAATCACATAATCTTAGTGGAAGGTAACGTCTCTTAAACATTGAACTACCCTCCCTGAAAACTTCTACTGCAACAAAGTCGAAGTCTTATATATAATATGACCCATGGCACTGTGTTGATGAAACCGCATACTGTCCAATTCAACTGTGCTTTAACTGTCAATTTCGAGAAGATTAGGCCAAACGGTCACTTTTGCCGCATGCAACGACTTTTTTATCCCTTAAAATATGTTTTAAAATATTTAAAGACAATTTCGAAGGGATTTCAAGGTTCAATTGAATTGAAATACGTTCAATAGCATTAAAAAAAATTAATAAATAAATCCTTGACGTTATTTATTTAGTTTAAATAATTTAGATAGGCTTTTAAATAAATTATCCCCTAAAATATGCATCAAAACCGATCTAAAAAACCTAAAATATAAAAAATGTTCATCAATAGAAAGGAATTTTCATCATGTGTTATTGTTATCTCTTTTACTTAAACCTTAATCCTGTCAATTTTATTTATTTTAACCCTTATCACTTCTAAGAAAAACAAACAAAAATAAACACCTAAAATTGTGCTTTGAAAATGAAAAAATATCTTATTTTGAATTCCTTGCACTTTAACTACAATTATAGGGCTTTTTAAAAATCCTTTTCCAACGTATAAATATTAGATTTTGAAGTCCTTACATATGGTTCGTGTGTACATCCTTTAATTTCCTTTACATTTTCCTTAAGTGATATATGGTGGCAGTGGCTGGCAAGCTTTTAGTGTGTGTTTATCTTCTTCGAAAATATTTTTTTTTTTTACTTGAAAAGTCCTTCTGTTTATTTTCGATTTCCTACACTCGATTTTTTGTTGACAGTTTTTCTTTTACAATAACAACAACAACAAAAATTTCGTTTAAACATGCATTTGACAGATTCCAAATACAAATAATGAAACATGAAGCACAATAAATTCAAACTCAAACTAACTGGAGGGAAATATTGTGTTATTTTTGGTTGAGAAGAAAATAAATAAAATAATATTCGAAATTTTAAAGCATATTTTAAGGTGTTATGCTTAAGATTTTTTTAATGAAAATCGAATTTCAACAAGAATTTCATAAGTTTTTATAGGATGAAATATAAAATTTTCTTTAAATTGGTTTAAATTTTCAATGCTGAGAGAAAATTGTAATTAGGTTTGGCATATTCCTTGAAGTACTTTAAACCATATTTTAGGGCGAGAAAATTTAAATATTTAATAGTGGTTAAAAGGGTCAAAGTCTGGACTATATGGCAGTAGAGGTAAATCTACCCATCAACTATTTTCCAAATAGTTTATGAAGGACTTCGCAATATGTAGCCGAGCGTTGTAATGATGGCAAATTACGGTTTATGTCGAGTTGCATATTCGGGAGGATTTTCGCCTTATGCTCGCTTCAAAGGAATCAATTATGGTCTGTGTAGGTCTCCCGAGACAGTCTGGCCCGGTTTTTGCAGCTTATAATGGATGTGATACCCTTCTCATTCCACCAAACACAGAGCATTACCTTGACACAATGGATACTCTGTTTGGCCCTAGATTTTCTTTGTTGCCCGAGCTTTACTTCTGATGTCATACGCCTGATGTTGTCGCAATGAATTCATATTCTATCGCCAAAGATAATCCGAAGCAAAAATTATATCGTTTTAAAGAGATCGAACAACATATCAAGCTTGCAAAACCGTACAAGCAAAGTCGTTTGTCAACGTCTCTGGGCTTTAGGTCATGTGGTGCTTAATTTCTTTGATTTTGAATGAAACCTGCTGCTTTTAAATACTTTGAAATTACTGCTTTAATCACGCTTAATAACTGTAAAAGCTCCTTTTGCCTGTGAAACGAATGTTGATCGCCTAATGTTTCCAATTTATGGTCTTTAACCATTTTTGGCTGTCCCTCGAAGCCTCTTTGTGTCTTTGACGTCGAAATCACAATTTTTTAATGCGCAAAACACTCCATATACTATTCTTTTAGTAGAGCGTGATGACCCTATAACTCCACGAGCAAGCGATGACTTGCACGTGCAGTTTTCTTTGCAAAAAAAAAGGCTCAAGAATTGGTTTCTGATTAATTTCGTTTAAAGCATTCATTAAGGGGCTTAAAACAAAAAAAATATTTATTCGAGAGAATATATTTTTTAAAGTATACATTAAGGGTGTAAATAATTTTTAAATTACAGTTCATAACCTTCTAACGTAACAAAGGGATACAAATTCAATAACTTAAGATGTAAGAGAACCAATTTTTTAATATTTAAGAACCAACCAATAACACTGTATTTCTTAGGCTGTATTTCAAAATAATTAGCCTACTTTTAGCCGCTTGAAAAAGGCTGATAAATTATTTACCATTATATTGTACAAAGACAAATTGACTGTATTAAAGTAAGGCATTGTAAACAACAACATTTTTTAAGGATAAAATTCTCCAAAAAAACTATTATACACGCTTTACGAAACTACGAAACGGGGTAATTTTTCATTTTCAACCAGCATACGTAAGGCTGGGATAGGAGATGTGTATGGTTGTACAACAAATTAACACGTATTTAATGGCTTATTTTAGGGCTTTTTACAACAAAAACGTGTCAAAAATGCAATACGTTTTAACATGTTACGCTACACGAAATACAAACAGGAACAACATATTGAGGGCCATAAGCCATATATATACGTACACAAGAATACCTAAGCAAATGCCACTACAAATTACAACAGCTTCACACGCACCATTTATATTGATTGGCATGCATGTAGTGTATGGATGAGGGTGTATATGTGAGTGTGTTTAAAACGTGCAATTGGAGTGTTTAAGCCCAACATAAAAACCCACTCAAACCGTACCAAAAACAAAAAAGCAGCAACAGAAGAGGTAACAATTTGGTTAATGGCTTCAGCTCGTCTATTTTCACTAGGGCGTATAGCAACCAGGATAAGCTTTTAATAGTAACAGTTGGCTGTGGAAAAACAAGACTGGCATTGATTGGTATAAAGGCCCTTTTGGCTACACAAATAGCAGATGAATAGGAAAATTTAATTTTAAGGTTTTTCTTTACATCTCTTGTAAATAAAAATCAAATTATTTCCCTTTTTTTTTTTTTTGGTTAACAAAAAAAACTTATTTTCTGATTGCAAATCCAAATGGACAATTGACTGCAAATTGGTTAATCAAATATACTGCCACACATTTGACTCTAAAACGTAGAAAAAAAACTTTAAAATTTAAATAGAAAAACAGAAAAAAATACACACAACTATGCTTGTGACATGTTATTGAAGGTTTTACAGGAAAAACAAAATAAAAAGTGTATCAAGTCATCAAATTGACGTCTGTCAATCAAGCCTTTTATATGGTCGCCAGCATAAAACTAATAAATCACATTAAAACGAAGTCAAAAGAGCCAAAAATCAATTTGGGAAACAAAATTTTCTCTGGAAAAAAATCACAACATTTATCAACCTCCAACGAAACATGTTTTATTCTTTCACTACAAAATCTAAATGAATTATGACAACAGTAAAGCCACAGAAATGCTTCTTTTTTAGATAAAATCTATAAAATCATGCTTGGGCTGAATAGAATGGACAGCATGAGGTTTCAAAAAGTAGAACCACCAGACTTTATTGCATGAACACTTTCCAGAAAGAGTAATTTCTTGTTTCTTCGTAGTTAAGTGGCCACCAAAATCATGCGATTTGATGATTTTAAAATTTTTTGTCTTGAGAATTTGAAAACCAACTTACGTTAAGTTATCGCCAAGATATCGCTCGCAATGTGGTGGAAAAGTGGTCGATAACTACTTCAAAACGCATAGATTTTTGCAACCAATCCACACGCAGTAATTTAACTGATATTGTATTTACGTTTTGAACACAAAGTCATGTAACAATAATAGCAAATGACAATAACAAATCAACAGTAAGTTTCTAGAAGTTGCCAGACCGAAAATAATTTCAATATATTGTAGTAGAAATAACTTAATTGGTACCACTAGCTTCTGTGATGTTTTATGTCAATGACAAATCTGTCAGGATTACAACCTTTAGCCAGGTCTACTATTTAATATCGGTTTTGAACGACAGAAACTACTCATTTCAATTTTAGTTTTTGCCAAAAACCTGATGAAAGGAAGTCGCCAAAATAAATATTTCCTTCATCTTCCGTTTTTTCTAGATTTCTGGGCCAGGGTTTGATACACGGACTCTCGTCTAATAATTCAACACGCTTTCTACTACACTACGTCACCTGTTACAACGCTAATTGGCTATTAAGATCATGAGATTTGAAGTCGGTAGTTAATCTTTGAAGCTTTTGAAGACCACCATTCGTGTAGGCAGTATCGAGATGCCGATCGAAATGCGTAAAAAGATGGTCAAAAATTGTCTCAAAAGGATAGACTACTGCAACCAAAACTGAGGTCATTGCTTGTGTTTTTTATCTGACTGTTGTTTTGAAACCGATAAAATGGATTACCCGTTACTATCGTTTACAAGCTTTTAACGAAAATCTATTTGCTTTAAAAATAGACTTAAAAACATTTTGAAGCTGATTTTACGGTTGTGAAACTTAACGAAACTTTATCGCTATAAAAACAAAATGAAAAACTATTTTAAACTTTATTTTATGAATGTGAAAACCAGTTATAGTGCTTCAGGCGTTAAAACAAAACTTAACGAAAGTTATAAAAACTTAACGAAAGTTATAAAAACTTAACGAAAGTTGATTTTGATTGGAAATAAACACAAAATGCTGTTGAAGTAATAGTTTTAAATACCTTAAGGTAATGTTAAGTATTTTATTTAATAATTTAAAACTTAACGAAAGTAATGAAAACTTAACGAAAAAAATTGTTCATGGAAAATTGTTTTAAAAAATATTTTCAAGCTTTTTATGTAGTATTCTAAGCAATTTAATATATTTCAGAGTCTTGTATGGAACTTAACGAAACTTTATTTATCTATACATGGCATTAAATATGATTTTTAATGGGTCGTTCATTAAGACTTAAATGAAATTTTTATTATGGATTTTTGAAAATTATTTGCCATAAATGTTTTCATATGGAAGCACAATAAATTCATCATTTTTATATTTGATTTCTCATCCTATCCCATCCATTATTATCTTTATGCCACACACTAACAACTAACCCATTCGAAATCATTCAATTGCTAAACAATCATCATCATCATCATCATTTGTCTTCCAATGCAAAACCATAGTCATTATGTTTCTCTCACTAGCAGGTATTTTTTCTTTTTTTTTTTTTGTTTAAAATTTCGTTAAAAAAAGCAATTTTTTAACGCCTTAGATTTCCTCTCCAAAAATTGTGGTTTTCATTGATTCTCACTTTCCTATATGATGGGGTAAAAAATTAATTTTTTTTTTGTATTTGTTTCTTTAAAATTTATTTTTATTTAGTATTTGGATTTGTTAAAAACATATTCTAAACAAATGATTAACACCTGTTAACAGCTGAGTGTAATTAAGCAAAATTGTTGTTCATTTAAATTGATTTTGTAGGCGTCAAGTGATAAAAAGAAAACACTTTTTTCTTTAATAAAATATTGGAAATAAATTTTCATTTTTAAATGCTTTTACTTTTGTTAAATACTGTTTAACTTTTAAGGCCTTGAATTATAATTGTTATGCTTATTAAATTTCATTTTTTTTTTTTTGCCACTCAAGCGTATGAGCATTTCATAATTCAAAAAATATTTTCCAGAAACACTCATACGCTTGGGTTAACAATGTCTTCGCTCAGACTTTATTAAAAAAACCTTGTCCTCATTATCTTCCTGTGTTAATTAAGTCTCATATTTGCATTACCTGGCATATCATTTTCTTAGAAAATATTTAAGAAATATGTGTACTTTGGTAGGAATTTTTATTTTTAAAATCTTTTCATATGCTTAACCCCGTATCGTAATAAATTACCTGGAATTGTTGGACAGACATGCACAGGCCTGAACACATTCATAACTCTTCCATTCTCTTCAAACTTCTTTATAATATTGAAAATTCATTGCACATTAGATCTCTAATGGCGACCATAACGACCTCATTCATTAAGGTGTACTCTTAATCAATATTATTGACTCTGTATAGCAACAGTTCCATCGAAATCGACGCAATGTGTGCTGTTGTGCTTCGTATTACTGCTGTTCTAATGTTCAAACTTCCTTTGAAACATCCCCACAGCTGTTGCTTGTATTTCTTTTTAAAAAATGTACTCTAGTACCACAACTTTTTTAAAAGGTTTTGTAAAGTATTTAAAATATTTCTTATGATCTCTTTAAAAAAGTACTTTTAAGGCATTTTTTTGTTTGTAAAAAGTCTGTTTTTTAAAGTAATTTTTCTTAGAAAAAAGTAAAATTACTTTTTCCCCAAACAGTACATTCTTAAAAAGCATTTATTATAAAGAAAATTAATTGTCATTGTTATTACAAATAATTTTTTACCTTATCTGTTGTACAATTGCTACCATTTGCTGTTGTTGCTTAAGCCTATAATCAATTATTTTGTATCATTTTCCATTACATTTCCATTTTCATCCATTTATTGTCATGTGTCTTCTTAATTATAATTTTCCCTGCAGCATAAATAATTTATTGCTATTATTACGGCCTATCTCTCATTCCTGCTTTCGATAACCAGACACCTAAAAGGAACGCATTCAAACATCACATAAGAAACGGACGTAAGAAGCCTCCACCACATATGCTTGAGTAATTGCTTGTGTAACAAACAACATCTCAAATAGGAAATACGTACCCGTACGTTTTATAGCGGCACAGTTAATGTATGAATAGAGGAAGTACGAGATGATGGTAGAGCATGTAAATATTTTTTATGGAATTGTGTTGTTAATTAATGTCATTGTCAGAGCAAAAAGTATCTGTAATACAATTAAAAATAAGTGTGTGTACCCTCGTATCTTTACATTTCACCATTGCCTTTGCCTTTGCTTTACAATACCATGGTAATGGTTGCTTGCATTTGAAATTTTTTATGCTTCCTGCTCCATTATCCTGTCAAGAAATGCAGAGAATAATTTCATTAGAAACACAAGCCACTGTTCGACTGAGAGCGAATGGTTAACGAGTAAAGGAAATGAGCAGCATTAAATTTAAAATATTCAATTAAAAATGTTGCTGCCGCTGTTGTTGTTCCTGTAGTTGTTGCTGTAAAATGAAAACAACATTTTTGTTTAAATATTTAAAATAATTCTGCTGCTTTTCAATAGAATTTCAAAAATTTGTTAAAAAAAAAAACACGGAAAAAAATTTTAAATGCAAGATTCATTCATTTCAATCACACATCATTTGTTGAAAAAAAAAATTATTTATTTAAGCGTAATATTAGGGTGGCACCTAAACCAAAAAGAGGATAAATTAAAATAATTTTTTAACTAAACTTTATTAATTAATGGTCCCTATTTGTTTTAGTTTTATAAAAAAAAAATATAATTTTTAGTTTTATTTTTTTCTATTTATTTACGTACTCCCCTAATATTTGCTTAAATAATTCATTTGTTTATAATACAATGGGGGCTTTTTTCTTTCAGTTTGTATCATTATTATTTAAAGGTATCATTTTTTTTTATTTAAAATAAATGATTTTTAATTTAATACAGCAGTTTTTATTTATTTTTATTGTTTATTTATGCAGATATATTTTTTTTTAAATTTCAATTCATAAAAATCATTTCCAATAATCAAATAAACGGGCTTTAATTGAAATGTATTTTAAATAAATGGCCAGCAAATCTGGATGGATTCAAGTGAATTACAAATTTTGTTTAAATTTTTAAGGAAATTAAATTTCAAAAAGTACTTTTTATTACTTAACGTAACCTAATTGGTCATTACAACCCTTTAGTCAGGACTACAATCTAACTTCGCACTTCGTCCATATTATGTGTATGTTAATTTTATCTATAAGTAGCGTAACCTATAATTTGAAGTCGACTCCGCATAACAAATTTTTCATGGCAATTTTGTTTACTCTCAGAATTTTCGCTAGAACAGTGCTGAGAGGAAGTCGCGGAAAGAAATATTTGTTCATGTTGTCTGAATTCGGGTATGAACCACGGGTTCAAATTTAATTTGCCAGCACATTGAAGTCGCCTCAGTCTAAGGGGTAGTGACACTAGGCCTCGGTTCTAACCCCAGGCCAGACATGCTCTACAAAACGAAATGTGAAAAAAATATTTCTTCTACGATTTCGATTTTGAAGTCGCCGTAGTGTAGTAGGTAGTGTGTTGGCTTATTAGACGAAAGGCCACGATTCAAACCCCAGGTCAGACATCAAAACGAAATATGAAAAAATATTTCTTTGGCGACTTCCTCTCAGCAGATTTCTAGCAAAAACTCTGAGAGTAAATAAAACCTGCCATGAAAAGTTACTCAAAAATCTATCGTTCGGAGTCGACGTTAAACTGTAGGTCCCGCCACTCATGTATAAAATTAACACACACAACATGAGTGGTGTGAGAAGCTAGACCGTAATCCTGACTGAAGGGTTGTAATGGCCAATTATGTATGTGGTATGTATGTATGTAAGTCAACACATTACCTACCTTTTGTCAAAAGGTACTCTTTTCAAAAAGTACTTTTTCCAGAAGGTACTTTTTCTCCAAAGGCATTTTTTTCAAGAGGTATTTTTTGTAGGGATACATTTTTAAAAAAGTGAGTTTTCAAAATGTACTTTTTTAAAAGATTATTTTTCTAAGGATAAATTTTACAGAAGGTACTTTTTAAGAAGGTACTTTTTTAAAAAGTACTTTTATCAAAAGATACTTTTATAGGGACACATTTTGAATTTTTTAATGCCCTCTAAGTTAGGTTAGGTTAGGTCGGAGTGGTAGCACACTTGAGCACGCATAGCGGCCCGTTGTGATGCCACGGGTGAACGCAGTCCCTGTACTAACCAAGTTCCAACAAAATCAGGGAAAAGGAAGAAGTTGGTCAGCGCAAGGGCTGCACAACAAAAGCACGACTACCCCACACTGGAAAACCAGCCAGAAAGTTTTAAGAACAAATCTATATCCTTGATGTCAATAGATGATAGCTCCGTTAAGCTGACAAGGAATGGGGAGCCAAATAACCTATATCTACACCTAGCAAGAGACGGGCACTGACAAAGAAAGTGAACAACAGTCTCCTCTTCCTCAGCGGACCTGCATCCACGGCAGAAGTCCCTCTAGTCTAATGGATCCTTTGCCTCATGGTACTTTTTTAAAAAATCTTGTTAAAAAAGTACTTTTTTGAAGACGTAATTTTTTTAAAAGATACTTTTCCCAACATTTTTCTAAAGATTTGGCTTTAAAAAGTTAATTTTTTCCAAAGGTACTTTGTGAAGCTAGGCCGTTATCCTGATTAAAGGGTTATAATGGCCAATAAAATAAGTTTTATGTTTTTCAAAATATATTTCTTCAATGATTTTTTAAAAGCAAACATGAAAGGTACTTTCTACTACTACTTTTTTATAGTACTTTCTTTTTATGGTACTCTCATGCAAAAAGTTTATTCAAAAAGTACTTTTACTTGTACTTGTTCTTATATTTTCTTAAATTTTTAATGGAAATGTACAAATTTAAATTGAAAAAAACTTGTTTTAGTAGCTTAAAGGCAAATGTAACTTTGAAAAGCTTATAAAATTAACGAAAGTTTCTTTCACCTCACCCCTCTAATTTTCATAGTACATAGTTGCTAAAGTTACCAAGTGAGTAAACTTCTTTAATAAGGTTATGATGCTTAATCTTTTAATGAATTATTATTAATGATTGTTGTTGTTGTTATTGCTGTTCATAAGTATCATTTACATTTGTTAGTAAGAGGTTTAGAAAAAAAGTACCTTTTTTTGTCCTCTTTAGAGTATTTCTTTCGTTATTTATTTGATTAATTTCCTAGTAAAATATACAGCGTTTGGAACTTTCTAGCACAGCAGGGATGGGGTTAAAGCATCATATGTGAATGAAGGAATGAATGAAAGAATGTTTATAAATAAAATTTATGTCATTAGTAATACAAAAAACGAAACATAAATATTTAATTAAACACAACGGAAATAAATGGGAATAAATTCTTAAGAAAACAAAGGATTTTATTTGAAAAGTAGCCATGTAATCAGGACTTTTTAAGAGAAGTCTTCAGCTGTTAAATGTAAGAATTTCGCTACAAAACTGTGACCGTTTTCGTTAACATTTATTTTCCAATTTCGAAATTTTATTATACTAACGGTTCACAATTTTGATTTGATTTGATTGATTTTGTAGTATATTATTATCGATAAAGTTTTTTCTGAATTTATCAATATTTATTTTTAAAAGCTTTTAATATTGATTCTATGGCTTAAATTCGTACAAATGTTATGATGTTATCGATAAGTTTGCTTATACATCGATAACTTATGTTATATTATTTGATAACTTTTATTTGAAAAAATGTTCAAACTTTAATGTTTCATTGTTAAATGCTTTATTCATACAAATGTGATATTGTTATCGATAAGTTTGATTATATATCGATAACTTTTATTTGATAAGTTCTTATAACTTAAATATTCGAATGTAATTATCGATCATTTTCGTTTCTAAACTTATCGATAAGTTTTTTTTTTTTGAAAATTATTAAAACTTTAATTTTTAATTGTTAAAAGCCTTTAAACAAATTTTAATGCTATAAATCTGGGCAAATGGTGATGTATATCGATAACATTTTTGTAGTTATCGATAACCTTAATTTTTAAAATTTTATAAACTTTAAGATTTCAACCTTTTTGTGGTTTAAATTCCTACAAAAGTAAATATTGTTAGCGATAAATTTAGTTATCGATATTCTTATTATTGTTTTTTTGTTTATGATGCAACCAACCACTTTATTTTGATTTTCTATGACTTGGTCATGCAATGTCTCTCTCTACCACTTGCTAAAATCAATAAATGACCACTTAAAAACCAAGTTACGAGAGAATGGAAATTGATTGCAAATGTAAATACAGCCGGAACAATGGACAGCAGCAACTGTCTGTCTGTCCATTCATTAGTTCAATTATAACGGAATGTCAAATAGAACAGAACAGAAATTAGAGTAGAATGTCCTTAAACCTGGCATTTAAACAGCGTTAAATTAAATATTATTGTGATGCCAATATGTTTTCGATAACAAAAAAAAAACGAAAACTAACACTAACATAGTAAGAAAGAAGAAAGAAAAGGGATGCCAAAGTAATCGGCTTCATAAATAACAAAATGGACATTAAAGTTTAACAAACAAATTAAAATCGAAGACGTAAAAGTAGTAGATGAAATGAAAAGAAAAGAAAAACCAGTTGAGTAGTAGCAGTGTGTGGAGAGTAAGTGATTGAGTGGTTGTAAAACTAAGTGACTCGAACGTTATGGTCAGTTTATTTAACTTTATGACCCCCCTTTAATTTAAAATGCAGGTTTCACTTAAAAGCTCAGACATTATTTTAATGGTTTGCCATTAAAGATTTAAATAAAATTCCTAAATAATCGATTAATTTTCCGTGCACGTACATTATACATCACATCACTAAAGTAAATAAATTCCCCAAATTCGGCCTGGTATGACAATTTAATAAATTTTAATAAAATTTCTAAAATATGCTACAACAGCCAGCAATTTTAAACTTAATTTACTAACGGTTTACCAAACTTTTATAGGTTGACGTGTATGTATTTGAGTGTGGTTGTGTATGTCTGTGTGTGTGTTATCATGATAATAATTTTAAATAATTTTGTAGCATACTTTCACAGCAATAAGCACGTTACAATAGAGAATCATTAAATTTCGTGCTATTGACAGGCCACATAATAATTAAACGAGTTGGGAACACATTTTTAAAGCACATAAAATATAAAGGGTTGTGTTCTAATTTTTATGGAAAAAAATTTGGGAAACTTAGTACCTAAAGCTGCTAAGGGATATTTAAAAAGGAGGCGATAAATAGCCAGACTTGAACATAACACGACAAGAAATGTTCTGGAAGCTTCAATATTAATCGCTTCTGAGCCTATGTCGAATTACATTTTATTTTTGATTAAATTTTTATTCATAACAATTATCGATAACATTTAAAAAAATTATAATTATTTTCAAAAATTTTTCTTTCGTATAACGATTATCGTTTGTGGTCTTACTTGCTTGTTAAACTGTTAAAAAAATTCATTTGTTTTTCTCTTTTAATTACTTTTTCTTAAGCTGTTATCGATAAAATTTATATATCATTTAACAGTCTATAAAAGTGTAATCGATATTTGATGTCTTTGTAACAGAGTTTCTGTATTGCTTTCCAGCTCCAAATGAACTACTTAGAATTACAATTAATTGTAATTTATTTCCATATCTATCATCGATAACAATTATCGACAACATTTAAAAAAATAATTATTTTCAAAATTTTATTCATTCGATTAGCGATTATACTTTGTGGTCTTACTTGCTTAAATTGTATAAAAAAAAAGCATTTGGTTCCTCTCTTTTAATTACTTTTTCTTAAGCTGTTATCGATAAAATTTATCTACCATTTCTATAGTGGCCCAGCATGGCTTTACTTGATTGAGCAATTTTAAATAATAAATGTTTTTTATTAAAAAAAAGCAACAAAAACAAGAGCAGGAGCAAGTGAGTAAGTAAATGCATCATCATCCAATAATTCAATACTGTTTCGTTAACATCCTTTATTTACTGCCAGAAAAACTGGTGTCTGCCACTGTATTTATGTGTATGTGTGGGTATGTATAAGTACTTTGTCGTTTTGTCCTTGTTTGAGTTTTTGCCACAATTTTTAAAAGGGCCAACAACAATAAAATCAACTGGAGAGTTTTTTGTAACAAAATTCACTGTCTGTGGTTTCATGTCTGCTTGACATGTGCCAGAGCACGGTGGCAAAGCGTTGTAGTGACCTAGAGAACATCGTTGTTTACCATGAAAAGGGGAAGAAAAGAGGTACAAAACATGGCGGGAATTGAAAAATGAATTTTCAATTGTTTAGACTGTTTTTCAACTCTTGAATACTAAGAATTCCTTACGTTAGTTTTAATTTTACATGAGCATTTTATTTCAATTTTGGGAAATAAAAATATTCCAGTCCTGTTGTGCAACAAAAAAGATGGGGCAGCGACTGTTATCAAAAGTTGTTTGTATTTGTTAATCTTTAATAATTAAAAACCTTGCAATCAAATAAGTTTTGTTTCGTTCCACTTCAGTACTTAAATGTTGCCCCAAAAGTATACTTCAAAATTTTGTTAGTTGCTTAAAGCAGGCTTTTAGGTTTTTAGGCTGCTTTAAAGGTATTTATAAGCTTTGTTCGAGAACATTTGGTTTTAAACTTAAGGCAACAAAACAATTTTTGATAAAAATTTTTTGATTGACAGGAAAAGGATATTAAATTCTACCACAAATAAACCACACAAGGGAATTCAATTTGAAAAAATGAAAAAAATTATCGTCAGATAATAAAATTTTAAGTATCGAAAAAAAGAATTTTTTATAATTTTATTTTTGTACATTCCTTTTAACAATTTCCTTTTTTGTAAAGCCCTAAAGTATGCTTCTCTTTTTTTAATTTCTAACTCATAAGCAGTTGAACGTTATCTTAACCAATATTGGGTGAAGAAGATAGTAAAACACCTCCATTTGGAAACAAGAAAACACTCTACACCTTAAAAGTAAATCAAAGAAGGGTCAGAAACTGATAGTCGTCACCCAAAAAATAAGGAAAATAGAAAGAAAGGTTGTGGGAAGGAAGCAGTGTTATCTCACTAGCTGTCAAATGCCTTTAGTCCGGATTACAACCTAGCTTTTTTACACCACACATATTTTGCGAATTAAGATTTAAGAAGCTTTTCATAGCAATTTTAATTATTCCCAGAGTTTTTTGGCAGCAGACTGCTGAGAGAAATTCGCCGAAAGAAATATTTTTTCATATTTTGTTTTGTTCGAGCTACCTTAGGAGGTTAAAAATTTTGCAACCTTTGCTGTTCCCCCTTGAAGATTCCATTCTCCATCTTATCATTTGTTCGATTAAGACCGAAAAGTATTCTAGCGAAAGTTTAACCAACCACTCCACTGTCCAGCCTCAGCTTCAAAGGCAGCCTAAGTTTTTCAATAGATAACTACCTGACACAATTCATTCCCAGACCAGCTCCGCTGCTTTGGTTAAAACAAACACTTCAGCTTCACCTATACTACATTCCATAACAGAGTCGAGAGTAGCTCCCCTTGGTGTGATTCACCAATTTTCTCAGACAAGTTCCACATGATTCTCAATTGATTGGCCACATCACAGCAGCTTTCATTTTAACCTAAAATTAAAGCTCCCTTAAGTTATTTTGTATTGCATCCTGCATGCAATTTTATAATGCTGTATTTCATTTAAACACCAGCCTAAAAATAGGCTTTAAATAACTGCAGATAATAAAAAGGAAAAAAGGTCTAGTAAAAACCATCCCTCATGTACTAAATAATATGTGGTTATAGAATTCCATTTTACTTGAGAAATTATAACATAATAAGGATGCATAAAAGGAAATTAAAATAATTTGTTTGTTGACTAATATTTAATAAAGGATATCCCAACCCCTAAAGTATGCTTTTGTTTAATTTCTTTTCATTATTACACAATAAATGTCTCATAATTGTCATGGTATTCTGTTGAAAGCTAAGCAGAAAAACCTTTAAAAGGAATCTTTTATTCTCTTATTTATATTTGAGTGATACCAAGCGTTATAATTTGCCTGCAAATAGGCTTTAGTTTTTTTTCTCATTTTTAAATTAAGTATTCAAAACTTAGAAGAAAATTTGTATTTTGATTTAAATTCTTAATAAAAATAAGTCGTCCGTAAAGATAGGGGAAGAAATGAAAGGCTGACCTCAACAAGTCGAAAACGAGAAGAGAAATTCTCAACAAGATGACACCTGCATGTGAGAAATAAAGGTTGTTAGAAAGAAGACATTGCAACAAAAAAGTTCAATTAGCCTTAGAGACACACAAAAGCTGCCTACAATTAAACAAGATAATTTAGAAAGAAAAGATTTGCATCCTTCAAACCTCCAAGGCTAACATTTCAATCTTGATTACGTTGAGGACAAAGAAAGGAATGGGAAACATAAACTCATGCCATTAACCCCAATACCTAAAACACCATGGTATACCCAACGACAGTCTCACGCCATTCGAAATAGAAAAATCAGTAAAAATTACAAGACGCCTGGTGTCCGAAAGCAGATTGCAACATAAAAGCCAACTCATTAGCCTACATGGACGAGCTTAGCGACCCAGAAGAAAGAAGAAATTTAAATAGAGCCAACAGAAACTCCAGTTGGTTCCACTGGTAGGTGAAATGAATGACTGTGTTATTACAATGGACATAACCTGATAAAAGAGTGCCTATCTCTTTAGGTGTCAACCGCTCAGGGTGCTTGAGTTTAAAATTTTCACTGAAGTAATTTAAGTGACTTTGAATTTGATTTGATTTTTCTGCTTTTCAAATATTGCCGCATACTTTTAGGGCTCTAATAATTTATATAATACTGTATAGGCTTTGTTTAAATACCAAAAAAGAGAAGAACTAACATTAATTAAATTGTATTTCATTAAAAATAAACTCTGTGTTTATTTACAGTTTATTTATCAATTTTCGTCCAATAATCCTTAAAGTATACAACAATATTTTTTAATTTGAAGCCGCCTAATATCACACCACATTTTTTTTGGAAATTTAAACTTTTAAAGTGTTTCTTATCTTTCAATGCTCACCATGACACATAATCATCTATCAATAGGTAGAAAAAGTTCCGTTTTTGATTTCGATTGTGGTGATGTGTAGGGGATGTACGTGTAAGTAAACAAGTTGGTTGTATAAATGCCTCAGCCATTGTTTGCTATTTGCTGGTTGTGCCTATCACAACATCCTTACTGTTTGCCAAAAAGTAGAGATAGAAGCAGAAATGCCATTCATTGTTGTCTTTCATTTTTATCGTCAGTCCAATTATTATTTATGGTGTATTGTTACGAAAGCTCCTAAAAATAGGCTTATGTTTAAATAAGATATTATTACTAATCACTATGACTTTCCTCTGTATTGGCAGTAGCGAGGAAAGCAGAGGATCTGATTGTATAGGTGGGGGGCTCATATTTCTATTTAACTTTTCATTTGTACGGTTTTGATGGAAATGGGAAAATAAGAAAAAAAAATTGTGATTTTTGTTAGTATAAAAATGTGCTTTTGGTTAGGTTTTTTACACAAAAGTACAGCTGAGATTGATGGTACTTCAAAGTAAATTTTATTAAAGATTTTAGAAGTTAAAATTTCATTCAATAAATTCAATTAAACCTTTTAAATAAACAACCTAAAAGTAGGCTTCACATTTTGTTTTTACTTTCGTTGAAATTTGGGGATTTTAGTTTTCTTTACTTTTAATTTCTTATTACTATTGATTTAAAAAAATAAAAATCCTTGACATGTATTTGCGAAAGCCTAAACATATGATTCATTTTATCCATAACATTAACATACTAATGAATCAATTTATTTTAGTTTTATTTTAAAATATAAAACTTATTACGTGACTTTTTTAAATGAAACAAACTTTGCTTATTTAATTCTATTTATTTATTCTTTTCAACAGAAGCTGTATGTAACTATAGCATACGAATATATTTATGACTAAAAGAAGGCCTCATAAAAAATATTGTTTCATTAACTATGATTGTTTTTTATTACAAGAGTCAAATTTCATAGCTTTGCAGGCATCATTAAATACAGAAATTATTGACTGCCAGAGATTTTGCAGCTTGTTTTGTGTTTTTTTTTTTTAATTTGTTGTGTAATTTAATAGCGCCCAAAATTATACAACATTATGATCATCACCATCATTATGTTCCGTTATCAGTCTATGGCTAGCATACGTTGGTTTTAAATACTAAAAATCAAATTGAATTTAATTGGCCATAAAGTAAAATTGATAGGAAATCGGAGAATTTCTTTAAAAATAATTGTGGTATACTTTCAGGCTGTAAAATATATTTAGCACATATAATGAGTAGGTTTAAATATTTCAAATTATATTTGCTAACCAACATTCATAGGATTTTTATTACTTTATATGTTGTAACCTCAACAATGAATTTGTATTACAAGTAATACATAACTTTAGGCATTTAAAACCTTACGTCTCTGTGTTGGATATGAAATGTAAAAAGTATAAAAAATTATAAAACTTAACAACAATATTTATTACCCTGTGAACTTGGTTTTCACCTCACGCATTTGTAGACAATTTCTAATAAAAAAAAAAAAAAACAGCGTAAAAAATGTAAAGCATACTTTAAGATGCTAAAGAACAAAAAAATTTGTTAAGGAATATTTTAATAATATGCCAGATGATAATAAAACAAAAATAATGATAAAAGTTTTTATTACATGAATAATACACATTTTATTTCAATTTTTCTCTCTCTCTCTCTCTCTCTCTCTCTCACTGTGTCTCTCTTTTTTTCTCTTTTTTGTAATAACCAGAAACCAACAAATTTTTTTCTTTTAATAAAGCATAATTTAGGGGGAGAAAAACAAGAAAACCAACCATTTTACTGTTGCTACACAGTGTAAGACACATATTTTTAAGAGAATAGTTTATGGTTGTAAATTCAAATATGAAAGCATTCCTTATGGGATGTGTTATTAGTAATAAAATTTATATTACAAATTAATCTTAGAAACCTAAAAAAGAAACTCTGTTGGAAAATTTAAAGAAATTAAAAATAATAATTTTCAACTTGAAAAAAATTGTGGCCTACTCTAAGGATAACATATGACATTATTTTGTACCTGAAGTATTCAATTAACAAAGCCAACATATTTTCTATAGCATACTTTTACTTCTCTAGTTAATTTCTAAAAGAAAAACTATGACTTCAAATAATTTACAACTCATATCCAAGCCAATGATATAATAATCAATTTTAAAGCATGCCTTAGGGAAATCAAAAAAATGTCCTCAATTTTAAAGGTATTCTTAAGGGAAGTACTTCAAAAGTAAATTATATCTTACGAGCAACAACGTAAGAACTATTAATATCAGCAAAAAAAAATGTGAAAGGAAGAGTTAGGAAAGTTAATGTATTACGCATTTTTAAAATTTGCTTATAGGAGTTATAAATAATTATACAATTTGGAGTAAAAGTTGACACCAGGTGTTCTTTGACTGTGTAACTTATTTTAATAAATAAAAGCCCTAAGTTAAGATAAAACAAAAGAAAGGAAAAATAATATCTTACAAGTCGCCGCCATCATATTTAATTATTTGCTTTCCATAGGCATCTAAAAGCAGCATTCGTATACTGCGATTGAGAACTATGGCACTATTTTGAGTGCTAAAACAAGTAACATTTGATTTTATTGCCATGTGCTGTGCTGAAACTCAGCGAGTCAGATAAAGTTCTCTGAAAAGCAAACAAACCGAACTCTGGTGCAATTTATAGGATCAGACTGCCTTACACGGGAAATCGAGTAACAAAATCTGCTCTTAATGAATATTTATTGAATAACTGGAAACATTGTATTGATCAGTAGGAGTATGTTCACTCACTGCCTCATTTCGACATGTAACATTTTTGATAATTTTGTATATTTCATTACAATTAAAGCATGCTTTAGGGCGTTGGAAAATATAAATTTGAAATTTTTTTAATATTATACTATTTAAGCGATATCGATTAGTGTTTACGCATATTTTTCCACTTAAAACAACAACTTTTGTAAAACTCATGTTTCTGACAGAAAAACAATTATTTCATAACTGAGTGATTATCATTTTTATAGCATAACTAAAGGCTGTATAAAAAGAAAAGTACTTAATAACATAAACTGATGAGTTGAAGTATTACCTCATTTAATACAAATTACCCGTAAATCAATTAATTCTATGAAAATAATAAAGCATACTTTTAGGCACACATGAAAACTAAATAACTAAAGCACACGTGAAGGGGTTACAAGCATTACAAACAACAGGATGTATGTAATACACAGAAAATAATTTAATATCGCAATAATTTTAATTTGAAAAATATTAAAGCATACATTAAGGTTTACTCTATTAATTATTAAAAGATTAAACAAAATTAAAGCATAATTTAAGGGTATAGGCTAAATACGTCGTTAGAAACCTTCTTTTAAACTTAATTCATTGCTAAACCCAACAAGATTTAACAACACATTAACGTTATTTAAAATAAAATAAATTAAAGCCTATTTTAAGGTGCTTAATTAAAAAAAATCGTTGAAATCTGCCATAATGAAATCCTAGTTTAACAAAAACCCTTCAAATGGAATTTCAAATGGCCAGTGTTATACGCTGTTAAGTTGTTGGCTTTTGTTCTTATACGCCGCTACATGCTACGCAATGTTAAGCTGAAAATATGAGTTTGCAAAGCTTAACCCAAGGCGTTAAACGAAATTCAGTTTAGAACATTAAAAGGGTGGAGAAATCGTACTAAATCAGAAAGGCAATTTAATTAGACAATCTGTTGAAATGAAATTCCTAAAACATTTGTTTGAAATCAGAATTTATTTTAAGCATACTTCAAGGGGGTTGTAATTGAACAAATTTTAAAAGCCTACTTTAAGGAGATTACAAAATAAAGAAAACCGTACGGGTTCAATAAGAAACGCTTTTTTATTTTCTAATTTCCTTTTTAAACTTTTCTTGTAACATTTTTAACTGCTTTTTAATGGGTATGTAAAGCATACATTTAGGTGTTCATTTAATTGTTAAAATGTTTGAAAATATTAGCAATTGTGTTGCAAAACCTTTTATGTTTTTTAACTTTATGTGAAGTTTAGTGAAGTGAATTTTTAAACACAACTTTCTTGATATTTTTCCTCAAAATATTTTCACTTCGCTACGGGCAATTCATCCGTCAAACGATCAACATTATGATTGCCAGAGGTCTCAAGGTAATCCGAGATCCAGTAAAGCTAGATTTTATTCGTCTTACGAAATACTTCATGACCAGTCGTCCGGTTTTAGTACTAAGCACTTTTAGATGACAATAATATGGCCTCTTGTAGGGCAGCAAAGCGTGTCTTTAGTTATAGAAGGACAACGCTGTCTCGGAGGATTGCCTAACTGCTTTACCGCTACATTTCATTCTTCTATAACTCAGTAGGCAAGCGATGTGTATATATATAATTACCAGTGTAATACTCATCGTTCGCATTCCATGGTCCTTACAAGTGCAAGTGCCAATGTGGTTTCCTATTAAGGGACATTTTTCTAGAGGAACGATTTTTAGTTTCACATTGAGCCAGAATTCAAGATTGCTGCCACGATGCGCCTTCCAACTTAGTTATTATAGAACGAACTTAAGGATTCATCTTCAGTGACTGGGTGTTCGTTAATTAGGGCCCGCAAAATTTTTTTTAAAGCAACGGTTGTAACAGCACTGTTGTTTGTAATTTTTGCATTCAATATGGTCGCGAAGTTAAGCACAGAGGTACATAGAAGACATCTTGGGTCTTTAAACCTTTGTATCGGATTATTAAGGTAGGCTTTTTTCAATTGGGAAGAAATTTTTAACACAATTTTTCGTATTTTTTTAATATTTTTTAAATTATTGTCCTCATTGAGTGGATATAAAGGAAATGTAAAAACCTTTTTTCTTTTTTTCATTTTTTATGTTTTAACCTTCCAACAAAACTGCCCTTTTAACTCTAACAAAAACAATTCAAACTGAATTAATTAGTTAGGGCATTTATTTTACATTCAAATACAAAGCATACTTTTAGGCTACCCCAAACAAAAATATATCACAGAGAGTGTGGTAAAATTAAAATTGTTTTTACTTATTAAAGCACGTAATTTGTTAAACTAATAGCCACACTCACAACTTTTAATTTCCAGCACAAAAATATTTTTGTTTTTGAAAATTAATTCAGATTCGGGAGTTTAGGTCAGCAAAAAAGTATGCTTCACTTACTTTTGTGGAGTTTTTTTTTTTTGGGTTACAAAATTAATAACGTTATTTGGTGTCTACTTACAAGCCATTAAACGTTTGTAGATGTTGAAAAATTAAAAAGTGATACAGAAGAATGTCTTTATTTTTTGGGCAACCCCATCCCGGGGACAAAGACAAACACTTGAGAGAATTTCTCTCACATCTGTTCATGGAGTGCATGATACGCTACCAAAACGATACAATCATTGAAAATCAAACGGAAACCAGCAGCAGCAGCACTGCAGGTAATAACACAGACAATTAAATTAATACGCTTTAATTTTTAATGCCTTTACCTTATCCCACAGCCAGCATACCACGCTATCTAGAGGAAGCCGTACTCTATGAGGGTGCCATTGATATTGAGAATGTAAATGAGAAGGAGGCCGAACATAATGAATTGTATGCCACAATTAATAGCATTACCCTGGCAACCACTGAAACTGAGGATGGTGGTAATGATGATGCTGCTGAGCTAGCTATGTACGATACAAATGATACTGGCAACTACAGTTTTATTACCACCACCATCAGCAGCAACATCATCAGTAGTAATAGTAGTGGTAGCAACAATGGCAATACAGGCTCAATAAGTTTATCATCTGCCTCATTGAATAATTTATTTAGAAAGTCAGCATCCACATCATCAGCCAGTTTATATTGTCCGGTACGTTTTGATGGCTATTTGTGTTGGCCACGTACACCAGCTGGCACCGTTTTGAGTCAATATTGTCCAGATTTTGTGGAGGGTTTCAATAGTAAATTTTTGGCACATAAAACGTAAGTAAAACCGTAAAAGAAATTTAACAAGAAATGTTTTAAAAAATTAATGAAAAATAACTGAAAAAAAATTTTAAAGTACCAAAATGGTACTCAAATTATCCTCCTTCAGAAAAGAAATACAAATTTAAACAATTCTCTTGAATTAAAAAGTACCCATAATTTCGTATGTACTAATTTCTCAAGTACTTTTTTTTTAAATAGTACTTTACTTTACCTTTTCTATTTTCCTCAATTAAGTTCTTAATTACAATCGTTATTATTGCCTCTCTTAATTCATTGTTTAAAGTGTTTCTCTTCTAGGAAACTTGCAAAGATTCCGTGGCATAAAAATGTACCTTTTTTCACTCCTCTCAGCCTTAAGACATTATTAAGGAAGACAATGCTTTACCACCCATTGAGTACGAAATTCACTTTTGTGCTTATTTTCTGTTCTTTTTTCTGTTCCTTAAACAATTTCCCTCATTTAAGGGAAATAATAAAAACTTAACAACAATAGCACGGGAAAAACAAAGTACCAACCACTAACAGCAACAATAGTTTAAAGTTGATTAAAAGAGGGGAAAATTATTTACAACTTGTTGTTACGTTTTTGGAATGTTTTGGACATTTGCCAGCAGAATACTTAAAAAGGTAAACATAACGATTTAATGAAACCCACTTGGCACTGTCACTCAGATCCCTTGGAACCCAGCTCTTTATTACACTACCCCTGTCTATGAGCCTCTTATTTTATGGGCTGCCTGATTTCTGAAGTGGTCTCCAGATAGAGATCATGGTCATATTGAAAGCTTTGCAATACTTGTCGTCTTATAATAATATCGGGAATTTCCCGATATGCTTATCTATGTACCGGTACTGATACGATATAAACCCTTCTGGCATCTATAGACGGCGTTTACAGGCGTAAAAGTCTGTCATTACATTATGGCAACTAATTTTATATTTTGAAGGCTCTCTTCCTATTCGGAAAGGCAGCCAAAGGATACTTTTTCTATGCCAGTGACCTCTCTATCATACACACAAGGTCTTCACCTTAGTGTAACCATTTTGTCACTTCCATATCATCTAAGGTCTGGCATAGGCTAATATCAATGAGTCTCTCTATGGAATTCACCAAAAGGATGCAAGGCAAATGGGTCTATAATTCTTAGTCCTGCCTTCGATATAAAGATCGCTCCCCTCCCCGTTTCTAAGGCACGTGATTTAATTGAAGTCTGACGAGATCTATCGCTCTAAAGAGACCAGTATTCTCCAGTCTTAAATACTATAGAAGAGCTTTCGTCCCGTCAAAGATACTGCAACTATTCGTGTGAGTCCTCGGACGGTCTCCTACCCAAACTGACTACTTGCGTCCCAATGTAGTGTGAAAACCACTTCTACCCTACATCTATTCAAAGGTTTAGTAATTCAGCCGAAGACTGGAGAGGACTATCCCCCTAATAAGCTCGTTGTGCTCTAGTCTCTGATCCTGTAGAAACGATTGAAACCAAACAGTTGTCCACTTAATTATTACCACTGGCAAGATTGTGGTGTAGTCCCCTTCCCTGAAAACTCGGGCCCTCGTGTCCTATCCCGTTATTAAGACAACTACCAGCCTACATAATTCCCCTGCTATGTTATTCAACCGAATATTTAAAAAAGGGACGAAGAATGGCGAAGGAAAACTGCTTAAGAAGCCCAATGTACTCCAGCCTCAGATGCTGTAGAAAAGCATTCGTCCAATCCCGGAGGCTTAAACGGTTGAAACCCATTGCCCTCTTAATTTTCTCTACAAACACGGTTGTGATGTTGTCCTCCGATAATCCACTTCCCGGACTGGCTACTTATGTTCTCGACTAACTATCCTGGCGAAACTATCCTGGCCTCCCACATGAAGCCCAAATGTTTCCAGATCTGCTCCATTAATAATAATTCTTTTTCAGCACACGCCAGAATCTGTGTTAGCCTAGAGCTTTCGTTGACAGTTTCGATGTCAACGAAGCATGTGTTTTCATTGATTTTTTGATTTTCTTTATTTCAGCTGCTTAGAAAATGGTTCCTGGTATCACCATCCCGAAAGCGGCCAGGAGTGGTCGAACTACACCAATTGCATAGACTACGAGGATTTGGAGGTAAGTAGTACTCTTTTCATCGCTTTAAAGTACTTTTACTCACCTTTTAATTCGAATCTCCTTATTTATTCCCATAGTTTCGCACTTTTGTCAATGAATTGTATGTCAAAGGTTATGCCGTCTCCTGCGTGGCTTTAATATTTTCTTTAATAATATTTCTGGGCTTTAAGTGAGTATAAATACCCTGCGTAACCTAAACGATAATGACACTGAAATCTTCCCACACAGATCCTTACGCTGCACTCGTATACGCATACACGTGCATTTGTTTTTATCTTTGGCTTTTACTTGCCTCACCTGGATTATGTGGTATAAATTAGTGGTGGAACAGCCCGACAATATACGCAATAATCCCGTAAGTCTAATGGCATTGCCATTGCTTTTCCTTTTTCCATTTGCTTTTGGAACGAAAGCAAGCTTTTGCTCTCTCATTTATTTTAATCTGGCTTTAGAGCTGCTTTTTTTCCCTGTATTAAAAGGTGACCTGTTGTTCTTGTTGTTTTTGTATATTTTTTGTAGTACTGGTGCATTGGTTTACACCTGGTCATACACTACTTCATGCTGGTCAACTACTTTTGGATGTTCTGTGAGGGATTACATTTACATTTGGTTTTAGTGGTGGTAAGTACTTGCAAAACGGATGTGAAAAACATTGTGAAAGAATGCAACGATGTTGCAATTGCAAGTTAAAGATAAACTGTGAACGAAAATAACAAAATGTTGAGCTTTGCTTAGAGCAATTTTTTCTTTAATTTTCAAAAAACAAAAGTTTATGGCTCCATAGATGGCAGTGGACACGCATTGCAATTTATTGTAAACAAAAATTGTTGATTGCACACGTTAAACTTGATGAAGTTTCGGCTTAAGCACCTCCATGAACACGATATAGTCATAAGTTTTTATTCCTCGGTTTTATTCCAATAGATTACATGGCTCCCTACACGCCTATTCGTACAAAAGCTTAGGCATCGTCATCCTAAACAGAGATTTCTTGAAAGCTGAGCCAGCTTCCTCTCCAAATTCCCTCAAAAAATATACCGTAGGTTTGTAGTTGGAGGCGAAAATAACAGATGTGGTGTGTACACAGTGAACTTGGATATCAGAAACTCATACTCAGACTCCCAGGTCATTGCCCTATCATTCACGCGAATAAAAGTTATTTAGTTGTTCAGCATCCGAAAACTACCTGAGAAGTGGAAAACTTACTTAGAGCTTATACCTTAATCGAGTGGCTGACAGTCCGTTCCTTAACTGTCTCCTGGTAGAAAATACTGATCCATTCAGACAGCCAGATTGCCACGTTTCTAACGTCATATCGGAGTTTTGCCTTATACTTGTAAATGCCGTCGGTACCACGAGGAAATGGAGATTTATTCCAATATCTCCTTTAATTGGATCGCTAGGTATTTGAACATTCTGGCAATGACGGGTAACGAACCACCCCCCCCCCCCGGACGCGAATATGCTGGAAATTAAATACAAGTCCCAGGGCTTGGACTTAATACATCATAATGAGCCTTACGATAGAGGAAATTGCTGAGAATGTCATGGAGTCCGCAATTTCAGACTATTGGCTACACTTTCTCTAACAGAAGTCATATTTTCGTCAGTACGAATATGGCGATAGTACACAGACCTGGCTACATCTGTAATGTGTTAGTGTTTTCAAATCTCTTTAAAATTTTGCCAAGCCAATTCCTTGCTCAGTAGGTTAATTATGAGGACCACACTGAGCTCCTGATTGAATCACTCCATTTGTAGTCTCAAGTTTGAATTTCTTTACGATCCGATCCACATTCGTAAATAAATAACGTTTCACATGAAAGATATTTAACAGCTGACACTCTTGCCGGACCAGCAGCTGAGAAATCACTAAATGGAAAACCCTTTGCTTCCATTGTTTTTGTGTAATATGAAGATCAACAGGTTTTAGTATATTTTACTCATGCACTTGCACATAAACAAGTTGCTCTCTTAAAGCACAAGACCGATTTAAAAGCAAACAAAACAGGCTCTCAAAAACAATTTGTTTTCATTAACAAGAAATATAAACAAACACTCGCACTTAAATTAAATCAGTTGCCTTTGGGCTATTGTTGTGCAAACAACTTTTGTTCTCAATAAATTGGTAGGCTTTTGGGGGTAAGTAAGGGAGGCGTAAAATGGCGTAGAGTAGCTAGAAAAACTAAATTAAAAATGTTTAATACGAGTTTTTTTTTTTATTTTCTTTACAGGTTTTTGTCAAAGACACAATTGTTATGCGCTGGTTTAAGGTATTCTCATGGCTGTCGCCATTTATGTTTTTAATAGCCTATGGCGTAGCCAGGTTTTTACATGTGGACGATAATTTACAGTAGGTTCTCTACTTTGTTCTACTCTATTAAATTGTATTTATTATGTTGTAAAGAACTCGTTTTTAATTTATTTTACTTTATTGTTTAACACTTCAAAGCTGCTGGATGGATGAC
This sequence comes from Sarcophaga caerulescens, assembly GCA_927399465.1. NCBI lineage: Eukaryota > Metazoa > Arthropoda > Insecta > Diptera > Sarcophagidae > Sarcophaga > Sarcophaga caerulescens. Next base: position 114,344,462 of record OV656873.1, on the reverse strand, counting down.
AGTCTATTGCTATGGATTTTCTCCGTACCGGTATGCTTGTCATTGGTGGCCAGTTTTTGTAAGTGAGAGGATGTTTTCTTAAGAGTTAAGTTTTTAAAAATGGTAAATTTTAATTAAATTTACTTCCTTTTTTCTATGCTGACAGTCTTTCTTATCAATGTACTGCGTGTAATAGTACGTAAACTACATCCACAATCCGCCCAGCCAGCTCCATTGGCCATACGTAAGGCTGTTAGAGCCACCATTATATTGGTACGTATAAGTGCATGTTTATGTGTTGGTGTGTGTGTGTGTGTGTTTTAATAAGAAATTATATGCAAAAAATTGTATTGTTTGCTTTAAACACACAGGTACCGCTGTTTGGCTTACAGCATTTTCTATTGCCCTATCGTCCGGATACTGGCTCACCTTTAGAACGTTTCTATCAATTGTTGTCTGTCATACTGGTTAGCCTGCAGGGTTTTGTGGTGTCATTTCTATTCTGTTTTGCCAATCATGATGTTACCTTTGCCGTGCGCAGTCTATTAAATCGTTTGGCACCCAGTATTATATCACCACCACCGCCCTCCAGCCACACAGGCCAAATGGCCACCACAACACCCAGTCGTGAGTTAGGCGTTTAAACAACAGGTCCTTATAACACCTACGAGTACAGGCAGCAAACTCCACATTTTGTATACAATATAAGCGTACACATATATTTCTAAGTATTAATGTCTATATAACTGTTAATGTTAACAAACTAACGGTAATTTTGTTTCCTTAATTTCCTGTTACTGTAACGGAAAACGCGTTTATTTTACTAAAGTTTTTTTTATTTCATTTTTGTTTTTTTTTTTCATATAATTTTGCATACTTTTGTGAATAGAAAATCATGATTAAGAGAAACACTATTAAATGTCAGATTTTAAATAAAATGAAGCTAAAGAAACAAAATAATTTCCTTCAATTTCCGCTTTAAAAACAATAGCTGGAGAGTTATAGAAAACTCTCCTTCGTTATATGCTCAATTAGAAGCGTTATTCAAAGGAATTTCGAAGGATATTTGTAAATAATAATTGTATGAATCATCTTGTTTAAGTGTACGAGGACGTATGTCAAAATTTATAAAAGTTTCTTAAGTTTAGCAAAGTTAATCACCGAAACAATACTGTTTTCTTTAACAGAAATACAACCAGACTAACTTACATACCGAGCGGTCTATTCCTCCTTCTTCCTCATTTGCAGAAATCATGCTTTGGTGCTGTCAGCCCTTTGCCATGTTTTTCTACGTCCTCTGAGGTTAGAGACCCTATAATAAATGTTAAGAAAAATTAACAATTTTATCCTCCCAAGTACTGTGTACCTAGAGATTCTTGAAAAATAATGGTTTTTCAGCTGATTTGTCCGTGGGTCACCCGGTGTCTTTAAAATTTCCTTAAAAAGGAACAACGTTTAGAAGCTTATTAAATAATTTCCTCTGGAATTAAGGGATATAACTTCAATATAATACATGGATCGTCCTGTGAAAGGAATTTTCAATTTTCTTCATTTTTCAAACTTAGCTAAGACAAACACCTCATATTATAAACACGCACCAACACTTAAAGGTATTGTGCGTTTAATTATTTCCTTTTAAAGCTAAGGGATGGTATTTCACCCTGAATTAAGACAACCCAGACATTTTATTCATTTTTAAATGGTGTGAAACCGTTTAGACAATAAATATCCCTTTCAAAGCAAAAGGTATTTTTCGATAATTACAACTCTTTAGTCAGGATTACGACCTAGTTTCTCACATCACTTATGTTGTGCGTGTTAATATTATACATGAGTGGCGAAACCTACACTTTAAAGTCGACTTCGAACGACAGATTTTTTTTCATGGCAATTTTTTATTTACTCTCAGAGTTTTTGTTTGACATCTGCTGAGAGGAAGTCGCCGACGAATGCGCTACTTATTAGACTACGGCGACTACCAATCGTTATATACCCACTCTGTTTAAATTTTGTTAATGACATGCTCAGCCTTGATTTAGCACAAGATTTATAAGATTTGTTTATGATTTGAAGGTCCTTCGAGAGAGAGGGAGAGTTGGAGCGAGTGAATCCTATAAAAAAGACGATGTATTGGTTTTGTTTGTCTTAGTTTTAATGTTGTGTATCCACTTTGTTTGAATATTATTGGTGAAATGCACTTTCCTAATTTAGCAAAGACACTCACTTTATGACATTTCAGGTTTGTGATTTAAATATTTTACAAAAGAGAGAGAGAGGAGAAAGTGAATCCTTTAAAAGAAAACTCTGGTGTTGTTTTTTATCTCACTTTTAACGTTGTGTATCCACGTTGTTTGAAAATTGTTAATGACATGCTCTTTCCTGATTTAGCAAAGATTCATACCTTATGAGATATCAAGTTTGTTTATGATTTTAATGTTTTACGATAAATAAAACTCTGCTGTTTTTTTTTCAATTTTAAAGTTATTCTCTCCTAATTTAGCGAAGATACTCCCCTTATGAGATTTCAGGTTTGTTTGTGATTTAAATATTTTACCAAAGAGAGAGAGAGAGAGTTGAAGAAAGTAAATCCTTTAAAAGAAAACTCTGAGGTGTTTTTTATTGTCTCAATTTTAACGTTGTATACCCACTCTGTTTAAATATTGTTGATGACATGTACTCTCTAATTTAGCAAAGACACTCACCTTATGAGACATCAGGTTTGTTTGTGATTTAAATATTTTACCAAAGAGATAGAGAGAGAGAGAGAGAGTTGAAGAAAGTGAATCCTTTAAAAGAAAACTCTGGGGTGTTTTTTTTTGTCTCACAAGTTCTGTTCGATTTTTTTCTTTTATTGTTTATTTTTATATGAAAGAGCAAAAGAGAGTGTAGAACGAAAAAACTAATACATAAAATACAAATACAATAATAATCATAATAATAATAATAATTACACATACACATCATCATTGTTTGTTTGTTTGTTTACTCTGTTTACTCTATTATAATATTTTTTTTTTTTTTTGTTTTTGTTATTTTCAATAATAAAGAGAGAGAAAAAGAGTTTTACTTGGTTTTTGTTTCTATAGGATGTTTAGCTCTTCTAATGGGTTTATTTTTCGTTATTTCTTTCATTCATTTTACAAGTGTTTGTTTGGGTTAGAAAGTTAAGCAAAATTAATAAAAACGGAGAGAGAAAGAGAGAGTTTAGGGATATTTTGTAGGTGGTATGTGTTTTTTTTTTTTTTGTTTTTATATAATTAATTATATATTGTATTTCTTTTGTTTTAAATATAAACTTTAGACATTTAATATTTCATTCTTCTGTTTTGTTCAATTTTTCTGTTTTTTTTTCTTCTTTTCTTAAGTTTTTCTTTTTATGTAAAAAATTGTTTTTTTTTTTTTGTTTCTTTTTTCTTTTTCTCATCTACAATATTGGAATTGTTGCTTTGTTTTTTGTTTTTTTATTTGTTTATAGGAAATTTTGTTTGTATTTGTTGTTTACTTTGCGCCTGGTTTTTGTTTTTTTTTTCTTTTTGCTTTTTGCTTTCTAATGCATTGCATGCATGGCGTTGCTTTTCTTCTTTTTTAACTTTTTTAAGAAATTTTCAAATTTTTTCCTCAAAGTTTGGATTGTTTTTTGTTTTTTTTTTTTGTTAATATAAAAGTGTAATAATTATTGTTTTTTATTTATTTTTTTTCAATTAATTACGTTTTTAAAAATATTAAATTACTAATAATATTAAATATACTAAATAAATATTGAAAGAAAATATTTATTATTGATTTTTATAAATATTTATGCTGGTTTTTTAATAAGAAAAAATTAATTTTTGTTGAATAATTTATAATATTTTAAACTTTTCTTTTAATATAGACACTGATTAAGGGGAATTAAATAAAATTTATTTATTTATTTTTTATCAATTCATATTAAATGAAATATAAAAAATGATATTAAAAATAATAATTAATATTAAAAATATAAAATAAATTAAACCGGAATTTTTTTAAAAACTTTAATGGAAGCTTAAATTATTCTTTTATTTTTTTAACTATAAAAGATTAAAAAAATTTTTTTTTTTTTAAATTAAATTGAATTTCTTTTTAATTTTAAATACTTAAAAAAATTCTTTAAAATATTCTTTTTATAAATTAAAAAAAAAAAAAACTTTCATTTAAAAACTTTTTAAATTGTTAATCGTAGTGTTAAATTATAAAAAAAAATTAATTTTAAATATTTAATTAATTTTTTTTTAAATATTGGTTTTATAAATTAAAAAAAAAACATTTCTTTGAAAACTTTTTAAATTTTGAACTTTTTTTAAATTATACTTAAATAAATTTCTTAAAATTAGGTTTTTATAAATATAAAAAATAACAAAAACATATCCTTAAAAATCCAATCTATTATTTTTATAAGTAATTTAAAATTAAAAACATTCAAATTAATTTAAAAAAAATATCTTTCTTCAGTTCAAATTAAATACGTATAAAAAATGTAAAAAAAATATATAAAATTAAATGTAAACATATTTAAGCATTTATTTTCTCATAAAATTTGCTATTTTTGTTTTTCTTACAAAAAAAACTCTTCTTTTTCTGTTTAAATAATTTAATAAGGAAAATATTTCATATTTAATATATTTTTTTTTTGTTTTTGGTGATAAATTTTCTTGTTGGTTTTAAAATCTAAAAAACTACTAAATTATTGTTTAAAAATGTGTTTTATTTTTAATTTTCTTTTTTTAAATAATTTCATATAAATTTTTTCTAATTTTATTATTAATACATATGTGTATAGTTTTTTCTTTATTTTTAGTTTTTAATTTGCACCTGGCATTTATTTTTTTTTTCTTTTTTAATTTGCGCGTATAAATCTTCTTTAGAAAAATTGTTTTTTGGTTTTTGTCTCAACTTAAAATATATTTTTTTTAATATTTATATTTATTAAACACTTAGTTTTATTTATTTATCTTTTATTATTATTTTTCCTTTTTATTTTAATTTTATTTTCAATACTTTGGAAGCTGTTATCTACCATGTTTTTTTATTTTAATTCCTTTTTTAAATATAAATCACGAATACACCACCTTACTTCATTGGTGTTAAAAGTTTTAAATGATTTAAAAAATTTTGTTTGGTTATCTTTTTAGTTTGTTTTTTTTTTTTTTCATAATGTTTTAAGGGCGGGAGCGTTAGTTCAAATTTATTTAGTTACGGAAAAATGGAGAAGTAAGGAAAAACTAATAAGGAAATAAAAATAAATTCCAAAAATAATTCTAAAAATGTCTATTTTTTGTATAATAAATAAAAGAAAGAGCTCATGTGGTGCAAGTATTTGCATAGAGTGTGTGAAAAGCTATTACAGAACTTGGTTTGTAGTGAAAGCCTTGAAAATCGTGGCAATGTCTGAGTACCGTATAGACCATTGTAATTGACACAAAAATAGAAGACCAGAGAATATTGTAAATATATCCTGGCAATGAGAAACCTTGCTTTGAATATAGCAGACCAGGTCCAGTCGTGGTATAAAGCGGGTGTCTGAGTACTAGCAAAGATAAAAATAAATGGCAGGTGTTTGCCAAATAGGATATCCAACACTTGGTTCCATAATAGGAGACATTTGAAAAAAAAAAGCTATGATAACAAGGCCTATAGAGAGTGACTGAAATGAGTTCCAAAATTAGCATGCATTCAACCAAGTTCTAACGCTCTTAATACTATATTGCATAACAACCTACGTAGAGATAATGTTGGGAAAGGAACAAGAAGGTCTATGGCCATATCGCTTCAATATGAACCATACACAACCGCTGCGTATATGTATCAAGCAATCCCTGGAATTAATAGCTGCCTGTACATGCTGTTCATCGACTTTAGTTCAAACATTCAACAATGCTACCAGCATTGTTAGTTTTACTAACAATGACAGTCTTCTCTTCTCTATAGCCGTTGCCGTGAGGCAGACAAGTATTCTGTCTCCAACCGTTTTAAAAATAGTGATGATTGTCCTCTATAGCTGTAAGAGGGCCATTGGGAGTATGCTTCCCTGGGCACAAGAATATAAGGGCAATGAGAGTGTCTGGAAGGCGTGGGTACAAACTTAAACGCAATGTAGACTGCGAACAGTAGACGGGCTCTTAAATTAAGGTGATTACGCCTTACTTGTCTTGATTACTAGACGTTGTCGTATAGAGAGAAATGCACAGCGTTTGGACGAAGGGTACTACGTCTGCTATCGCTACTGCGGATGCCACTTTCAATGGCATTGTCCTGTTGGCCTGGCGCAAATGGGATTTATTTCTTCCGAGCATTAGTCTTGTGCCTCAGACTTAAAAGAGGAGAGGATTATAGATTTTCTAAAGAAAATAGATTGTTTTGACGTTGGAGCGATTGGTTGTCCGATTGGAGTCTCGTGATATAACAATGGACCTAGAGGTCTAAGTGTGTCAAATTGTATAGACAAATACAGATAGACCCTCTGGGATTGCATAGAACTTATCTGGATTCCAAATTTATGTTCATTATGCGGAATACTGTTTGTTGTCTTATGCTTATATCTTGCTCATAGCACTTAAATTTTTAATTAAAAAAAATTGGTTTAATTTAATTTTAAAAATATTTTTAAGGAATTCAGCTTTATAAAGAAACTATAATTAAAGGAAATTAAAATAATAAATTAAATTGGCAAAGAAATTAATTAGGAAAACTATTCACCAAAAATAATTTTTTTTTTTTTCTTTTTTATTCACCTCTTTTATACTTTTTTCTTCTCTTTTTAATTAAATAATCGTTGAATTTCTGGTTTATTTTTATTCACATTTATGATACTAAAACTATGATTTTCTTTCAGTATTTTTAATTAATTTTTTTTTTATTATTTTCAATTATTTTGTTTTTTAATTTCAATTATTTATTTTCATTAGTGTATATAGCACATTTACATTTTTTTTTTTATTTATTTCTTTTGTTTTAATATATAAATTTTATTTATTTATATATTGTATATATTAGTTTATGTATGTATGTATAATAAATATGCAGACACATTTATTTCATAAATTTTTATTAATTTTTTCTTTTTTTTTTCATTATTTTATTATCATTGTAAAATATTAAAAATTGTATATTGCATTTATAAATTTCGTTAAATCTTTTATTAAAATGATTTTTATTCTTCTTTTCTTACTCCTTTTAGCCTTTAAGTCCCATATTAAGTGATCAATTATATATGAAAAGTAGAAAAAGTGAAAGAAAAAATATTTTTAGGAATATTTTTTAAAGTTTTGGAAAAAGATTTTTGATTTAAGAATCAGGTTTATTTAGAACAATAATATAAGAAACTTAGTTAATGAAAAATACGAAAATAGTGAAAAATATGGGAAAGAATTTTTTTCTCAACCTCCAAAAATATTGCCTTCGTTTTTCTTCTTATTTTATTATTAAAATTCTCTAATTTTTATAAAAAAAAAATTTTGGAATTTTTTTTTTTAATTTTTTTTATTTTATAAAGTTGGTGTTTTGCTTTATTTTGTCAATCTTTTTTAAAACTTTTTATGAAAAATTTTTAATTATTTTTTTTTATAAATTAGATCAGGAAATATAAAAACCTAATGAAACAAGGCATAACTTAGAGCAATAATTTCCTTCAAATACGTAAACAAAGTGGCAACACTTTCAAATATTATTGATCGCGAGCGACATCTTGTGAATATATTTTTAAATTTCTTACTCAACCTCTTTTTAAAAATCTATCTTGCCAGAGTATCTTCGTTCATTCGTATCACAATCCAAACTTACAGTGAATTTGACAATGTTTGCATATTCAGGCAAAATTGTAAGCTTATTAGGCCGGACATTTTCCCATTTTATTCAACACATGAGTATTATTTCGAAAACTAGGTAAAGTTATCAAAAAAAAAATTAGCTTTCTTAGCATAGAAACTGTAGTTGGCAATACTTTTTATATTAAAATTCGAGTTTGCCAAAACAAATTTAATAAATAAATGATAAAATTGATATTTTAGAAGGTGTGCCGTGAAAAATATTTTCATTTTTTTAAATAATTAAAGTTGGCTACACTTTTGCCATATTCTCAATTTTAAAAACTAAATTCAGGTTTTAAGTTCTCAACATTTTTTATTTGTTACATCATTCTTATGTTATAAGAAAAAACACAATTTTTAAATATTAAGGTTTAAGATTTCAATTTTATTGAAGTCATAGTTGGCAACACTTTTATACAAAAGATTTTCTTATCAACTACACAATAGTTGCCAGTTTATAGCTGGCAACACTAATTTGTCGTTATTAAGGATTTTTACAAAATTTTACTAAAACAAGTGTTGCATTTACTGATCTAGGGCCGACTCTCAATGGGAGTAGCTCCCAATTTCCCATAACGCCAAATATCTTGGAATTATATTGGAGAGCTAAGTAAACAGCAACGTGAATACATAATCTAGAACCACTAAGTCGACAAATGCTCTTTACCACTGCTATAAAGTAAGTGGCTGTGAACGTTGCAACTAGACCGTATCACAAGAGCGTGGAACGAACGTCATGTCATGTGAGTGACAAAAATTTATAAACGAATACCCCTGTTAAAGAAATGATCTCGCAAAAGCACGGAAAATATAGTAAAATGAACTCACTGGTACAGAGACTAGAAAAATCTGTAACGTTAATGATAAAGCCAGGACAAGGTTTGCTTTAAATGTACCCAGCATACATCTTAAGAACCGCATAACAGCCATAAATAAGCAATAGTTCATGGGTATCCATGTTTAGAGATTAAAACAACCTCACAATAACTCCTGTAGTTATTACATCGTAGAGGAGACCGCAGAACATATTCTCTGTCATTGTACGGCATATGGCAAGCTGAGAAGAAGGATTCTTGGCGCCCACAATTTATTGACAGATCATGTCTAGACAAAAAGTCCACATCTTCGTAAAAATGCCAAGGTTATGTTATGGATAAACGGCCAAGTAGATATTGTCGGACCTTATGGAACCTGAGTGAATTATATTCATTAGGTTGGCTGCCATTTAAAGTGTCAGGATTCGTTCTATTAAAAATTGTCCAAAGTATGTTAGTAAAGAGAAGTCTTTAGTGCAAGGCATCTTCTAGTTCGAGTTCTTGTTCTAAACAAATTATAAATAAAACAAAAATATATAAAAATTATCTTCTTCGTAATCTCCATTACTCTGTTATATGTTTTTATTCCCTCTCTATATATTCGAGAAGCTAGATCTTAATACTGAATGAAGGGTTATAATAACCAGTTATGTATCTATGTACATCAGAAGTCGGCACAAGGAGAACATGATTAAAATGTGTAAGAAGCATGTGTATAACCCCGAGGAAAAGTGCTAGTAATAATTTCAAGTGTAACCTAATAATATGTACATACATATATAAAGACTGCGTATTTGAACAATATTCTACCAAAAATTAAAACCATTTCTCATTGTTATTAATGTGAATCCCACCGTAATATTTCGTTGGGTGTGTAATTGAAATCTGAAATGAACCTTCTTTTTTAGAAGTTGACAAGCAAATGAATGCATTTTTAATCTCTTTTTTATGAACTTGGTTGATGTTCATGTTCTATGTGTAGAAAAAACCGAAAATGTTCGGCCCCCGCGAGCTATTGGTGCCGAGCTCTGATGTACATATTCGATATCTATGCCCTGACTGTGTGCGACAATTTCTCTTTTTAGTTTTTTAATATGGACTTGTTTTCTTACGCAGTCAGATATTTTCTTGACTCTCACTACATTCACTGTAAGAACTGAGTACTGTTTACGCGTATTGCGTAGTTTCTTCAATATCTTTACTAGCCCTGTAGAACCGATTTTCTTCACTGTTATTCGCTCAATGGTTACTTTTTCTCTATTTACTTAACTAAATTAAATCAATCCTTTACTAAAATTGTCGTTTACCACATATGCTGTACTCGTATGTACACGCATTTCATCCCTGCGCTCTCACTGTGTGTGCTAATTTCTCTGTTTACTTTCCCAACATGGGTTTGTTTTTTGCACTCATAAAATTTCTTTGCTTTCACTACATTCAAATACTGTTAGAATTGTTTACATTTAGCTTGCATAGTATTTCAATTCCCTTTACCAGCTGTGTAGAAACTGGTGTTGTTTACTTTACTAGTTGAATTTGATGGTTACTGCGATCTCACTGTGTTGGTTCTTTACTTCACTAAATTACTCATTCATTTACTCTCTCGGTGCTCACACTGTGTGTGCTCGCTTGCTTTCTCTCTGTTTACTTCACTAAATTATTGAATCCTTTGCTGCTGCTGTGCGTGCGTGCCTGCTTTCAGTGGTCTGTATACTTTTCTCTTTAATGCGCTTCACTAATCTTACAATGTGCGCGTATTTGTTTTTGGCCTCTTGTCTAACCTATGCTTGTTTCATATTACGCTTTACATTTCTTATTGTGCTTAGGCTCTTATACAGCTTTCTCTTTCTCATTAAAACGATTTGTTTACATACATATATTTCTATAGTTTTGTTTTGTTTTGTTTTTTTTTTCTATTACACTACCGGGTGTTTCATTAAAATTTGAAAACAATAAAATGCGAGTTTGTGTTGTTTGGTTTTATTTCTTTTCTTCTTCTTTTGTTTTGCTTTGTTTTTTTGTTTTTTGTCACTTTCTCTTTTGTTTTGCATGGCAAAAAACAAAAATTAAAAATTAGTTTAAAAATAAAATTATTACACACATTTATTTAAATATATTAGCGTATAATATAATAATTAATTAATAATTATAATAATAATTGTAATAATATAAGAATATGGTTTAAATATTTTTTATTTATTTATTTATTTTTTTGTTTTATTTTATAAGAATGAAATTAATAAAAGTATGACTGGTTGTTGTCTGGGGTTTTAGGGAGAGGATTATTTATCATTTTTTATTTTAATTGTTAAATTTAAATTTAATTATGGTATGAATTAAGTTATATAAATAAGTTAATAAAATTTAAATTGAAATAAATTATTTGCTTTAAGTAATTAATTAAGTACATAATTCATAGATATTTTTTGTATTTTTTGTTTTAATTAATTAATTAATTTATAATATAATAAATATAAGAGTAATAAACATAAATATATCTAAAAAATATTATTACACACAGATACAAATATATTTTTTATGTTTTCATTATGTTTTTTAGGTTATGTTTTCATTTTAATATTTTTAAATCATTTTTTTTTTGTATTTTTTGCGCTTTTTTTTTTCATTGAAGTAATAAACATTTATTAATAATAAAGTTATGGCTTAATAAATATATTTTTTAAGTGTTTATAATAATATTTTTGGTTTCATTATTTTATTTACTTTCGGTTTTTTTTAGATGAAAAAGTTTAAAATTAAAAAATAATTATTGAAAATAAAAATGAAAAAAAATAAATAAAATAAAATATATATAAATAAACGTAAATAAATAACTGAAAATTAATTTTTTGCTTTTTATAATGTGCTGTTGTTTTGTTAATAATTTTTTGAATTTTTTGGAAATTTTTTCTTCATTAAAATTTTGTTAGTGTTTGTGGTATTTGTTGTTCTATGCTTCTTTTTTTACTAGCTTTTAAAGACTTTTAAGGTCTCTAAATAAGTTTGTTTTCTTGAGGAGGTTTATTTGGTTTTTGAATAAGAATTTCTCTTCTTTTAAATCTCTCGGGGGTTTTTTTTACTAAAACAGTTCGTATTTTTTCTGGGGTTACGGTTTCATTTCTATTTAATGTTGTATTTTTATTTTTCTTTATCTTTTTTTTTCTAAATATTTATTTAATTTAATTTATTTATTAAATAAGAACGAAAATTGTTTTAAAGAAATTTGTCTAGTAAGTTAAACGTTTTTTAGCTTTAAATTAAGAAAAAAAAATAATTTTTTTTGCCCGCATTTTTTTTTTTTTCAATTAGTACAACAAAAAATATTTCTTTTTTTTACTCATAAAAAAGTATGTGTGTTTGTGTGTGTTTTTGTAAGTTTAAGATGTTTTAGTTTTATTGGTCTTAAAACTAACTTGCAAAACACGATTGCCTAGAGTATAACCATTCAATGATTGTATAGCCACAACCGCTTCATCGTAGTTGGTCATGGTAACGAAACCGAAACCTTTACATTTGCTGGTTTGTAGGTCGCGTATAACCTTAACCGATTGGACGGCACCAAATGGTCCAAACAATTGCCATAAAACGTTCTCCTCCGTTTCTGGTGCCAGATTATAAACGAATATACACCAACCCGAACCCGTCATAGCATTGCCGGGCAATATTGAATTGGCCAATAAGTCACCAGCCAAAGGTGAATATCTATATTTAGAGAGAGAGAGAGAGAGAAAGAAAGAGAGAAATAAAAAAGAAACGCAAGCCAAGAAAAAAACAAATAATACAAAACTTTTAATTAATTAATTAAACATTCAATCCCTTCTAAAATATATTTTCATAAAGACACATTAATTATAATTTTTTTTTTTCTTTCAAAAGTTTACATTTAAAACTTTTAATAAAATCATTTAAAAATCCAATTCAAAATTTCTTCAATTGATGTAAATTTACATCAAACACCATGTAATTTTAAAAACATTAATTGTCATCAACACCCTGTTACTCTATCTCTTCTTCTAGCTTTTCTTCTTTACTGTTTAGTTTCTTTACATTTTCTGATCGGATCGGTTTAAGTTCAAGCGAAGTGTCCGCGTGAAAGTTTTATTAAAAGTTTTAATTGTAAATTCTTTTGTTTGTGTATGTGTTTTATTGTTTATTTAAAGTTCTATTTAAACAATTTATTAAATTTGTTGGTAGTTTTTTTTTAAATTTTTTATTGAATAGCATGCTAAAGTGTCGTTTGTTCTAATTGAAAAAAAAAGAGAAAGTGAAGAGGAAAGTTTGTTTGTGTGAGTTTTTTTATATATGAAAAAGGCCTGTTTTAGTTAAAAAGTTTTATAAAAGTGTTGAATCAAATTCCTTCGGCTAAAGCTAATATGAAAATTAATTATGAAATTGTCTCCACCATTAGCCAAGGGTAAGTCATCCTCCAAATATGTTTTCATATTTTCGTTTTACTTTACGTTAAAGCAGGGTGTATAATAAACACCTTTTTTTGTAACAGCATGTCCTGCAGTTTATTTTAGGTTAGGTTAGGTGTTGAACCCTACTTAAGTCAGCGTTTAAACCCATTATGATACCAAAAATTAACATATTAAGTCCAGAATAAATCTTGCTTCGGCGAGGATGTCAGAAAATGACACATGAAGTGAAAGATAGTACCCTACTCCTCCTTATATCCACAGACGCTACTCGACAGAATTTCAAGACTTTCAAAAGGGCATTGGTCCATGAGAATCGTTATTGGATAAGGATACATGTGAATCAGTCCAAATACGAATTTGTCGGTAGGCTGAGAATGCATTTGCACCTCCTTCCATATAAAGACCAACTCGCGCATCAATTAAAGCCTGGCGATAATTCACAAAGCTGTGCATATACATACATATATGCTGAATGAATACTGGAGCGGCGGGCTTTAAATGCTAATATTTTGTACAAACTTTTATTCGGTGTTGAAGTTCATTACTCCCATGGTGGTGGTTAGGACAGCAAGCAGAATTGACCAATATGGAACGCAGAAGTGATTATGATATCGTGCTTTATATAATCTAGAGGCGTCAGCGTGCCGTTTTTTTTTTCTGAATAGATCCTGGAAGAAACGTTACCGTAAATTCAGGGTTCTTTTGTCGTACGGGGAGGTTTCAAAAAGTGGAATTTCATGCTTCGACGACCTATATTTGTATCAATGAGGAAATTTTGGTTTCGGTCAATGGATTGACTATTATTATTATCATTCACAACAGGTTTCCTAACGACAAATATGAAAAAAAAAAAATTAATTCAGGAAGTAGCTTGGGAGTAGCCTGATATTATCAACCGGCCCTCTAACTGAGCATTCTAGACTCCAAAAAGATTTGTTCGGAGTAGTCATTGTTCGTTTTGTGGCCGATATACATATAGCTTCTATGACAGACTAATGACTTCTGCTGGAGCTGTGAGTCTGAAGATAAGTAAATACTGTCTTTCACCCTATGCGTCAGTGCCCTGGTCTTGTCATAAAGATTGGAGTTCGGCTAATAAAGTGAACACTACAGAGATAATTTGGTTCTTAAGAAATGTAGGAAGTAATACAAATTATTTGTTGATTTAATTCACGGTAGGCATTAATAAAAAAGCATAAGATTGTTGGGAGGGGCTGTTGGGAGGGGCTGGGGTCGAAGCTTGTATCTGTAAGTGCCAACATAAATTTTCTTGTTCAATGTGCAGATGACAACACAATTTAACGGAGGAAACTTTTTGTCAAGAGTTAGTAGAAGAAAAGATATTAACAAGCCTTAATAAGGAGACTTGAAAGGCTTTCTGATAATGAGTGTAAACTTTTAAAAAGTGTGTGAAGTTGGCAGCACATGTTTACTAACAGACAGCAAATGTGTAGTTGACAGCTTTATTTAACACAATGTAAACTTTCCTTAATAATTTCCTTCTTTTTTAATTAAAATTGTTTTTTGAAGTGACAAATAATGCGTTTAAGACAAATAATAATTTTGCTTTTTATTTCTTTTTTTTTTTTTTTGTTTTACTATATAAGAAAACATAAAGCGAACATAAAGTTTTAAATTTAATTTTTAAAGAAAAACAAACTTTAGACAGAAAGAAAAACACAAAAATTTCTTGTTAAAACAAACTGAGTTTAAATATGAAATGGTTTTAGAATAGAATAGAATAAATGGCGATTAAAAACACTGAATAAAAAAATAAATTTTTTTTTTTTTTTTGGAAAAAACAAACATAGATAAAAGAAAACACTACAAATCATAATTTTTTTAAAACAATTTTACGCCAAAAATTAATTTTTTTTATAATTTTTTAGATTTTATTGTTAATTTATTTTCTTTTTTTTAATTTCATTTTACGTTTTAGTTAAACAAATAAAATAATAAGAAAAATAATTCACCTTTGTAAACCCTTGTTAATCGCTAACATCGGGCTTTTTCCAATGCTAAACAAATTAATTTTTTTTTTTTGCCATTAAAAATGAATCGAAATCGAAATCAAAAGAAAAAGAAAGAAAGAAAGAAAATTTAAAAAAAAGAAAAAAAATATTTTTTGTATAGAAAAAATATAAACAAAATATATATATTTTTGAGATTAGTAAACAATTTTGTTGTATAAAAAATGGTGAGAAAAAATATTTTGTTTAATAAATTTTTTTAGAAAAATTTCTTTAGAATTTTTTTTTCGTTATTTTATGTCTAAAAAGTATTAGAAAAAAATTAAAAAAACTATTTAATAAAGGTTAAAAAAATTAAACAAAAGAGAAAATAAAAATAAAATAAATTTCCTTCAAAGGATATTCTTTTAAAGAGAAATAATAAAAAAATAAAAATAGAATTTTTCAGGTTGATTCTGTCCTTTTTTTTAATTGCTGAAGCATGCACTTTTTATTTTGTCTTTTCCTAAAAATATTTCCTTTTAAAAATGAAATCCTATTTCATTACAAAGAAAAAAAAAGAAGAAATAAAGTGAACTTCTCTGAACTCACCTTATGCGCCCAGCTGATGGCAAAGCGCCAGCTGCTAAACGTCGCGTAGCAGCTGCTGCCTGTGGTGTCAGATAAGCTGCCAAAGGTGGTGGTAAAGCTTTAGCACTATTGCTTGGATTATTGGCAAATTTAACAGTTATAGGTTCAGAATAACCTTTAGGAGTTTTACCATTCAGTTCTTGTATAGCACGTTCGGCTTCGTTGCGCTGATCAAAACGTATAAAACCAACACCCTTTGAGAGACCTGCAAATGTCAAAAGCAAAATAAATTTTCATTAAAAATATGGAGTGGGAATTATGAACATTAAGTGTTAAACATATATTTTAAATTTAAAAAAAAACTGAATTTAATAAAGTGTCATCTATTAATCGGTTTTAAAAGTAAAACACAAATATAAAGCTACGAAATACAGGCGACGAAGCTAATATCTTCTTCAAAAAATGCAAATAAGCGACTTAAAAATGCAAGTAATCGTCCAAAAAAAAATTGAAGTCATCGACCAAAAACTGTAAGTCATCATCCAAAAAAATGGAAGTAATTGACCAAAAACTGCAAATCATCGACATAAAAAATGTAAGCCATCCACAAAAAGAGACAGGTCATCCACAAAAACACTGCAATGCGACAATTTTGCCCTATTTATATAGAAAAGTTTTTGTTGCTCATTTGAAGAAAACAATTAGCTTAGTCGCCTATATCTCCGGTCGCAGGTAACGCCCGACCGTAATGAAAACTGTTTGGGAATTCTTGATACCATGGCTATTCAGCCCACTAGGTCTGTTTTCCCCACAAGTCCTTTTTTTACCAGATCTAGCCCCATTTATACAGAGCCCTTTTTGTTGCTCATTTGAAGAAAGCAATTAGCTCCGTCGCCTTTATCTCCGATCTCAAGAATCACCCGACCCTACGGAAGTCTCATATTTCTACAATATCGATCATCCTGCCACTGTTAACAGAATAAATTTTCCAAGCCCGAATTCTCAAATTCCAAAATTATTTTGAATTATAGGGACACCTCATTGTTAAATACTGGGACGCCTGAAGCAAGATAGACATTGCCCGAAGCACTGCTAAAAAGTGAATTTTTTTGTCTAAGTTGTTGTTGTTGTTAACTAAAACTTAGCAAATGATTCCGCGCAAACTTTCTTCATTTGTAAAGGAATACAAGACGATGAACTCACTTGTTTAGAGATCAGACAAATCTGAACCAAATCAGACCTAACTACTGTCCATCTTATTAACCTCTTAGCAGTTATAATTACGCAAGGTACAGTCGTAGGCTGGGAATAATTCTCAATGACTTTTGCGGGGACAGTAAGGAGGAAGACTAGGACTAGGAGATCAAAGAACATCTTCGTTGTCATTGTCAAACTGGGAACCTGAAAAGTAGAATTCATGGGCAAACAAAATTTATTGACGTTTTCACGCCAATCAATTAACCCGATATTTAATTTAATTTAAAAATTAAACAATATATTTCGTTTCATTTATTGTTAAAAAAAAAAAAAAAACATTTAAATTATAAACAATAAAAATAGAAATAATCAATAACAATTTATAAAAAAAAAAATTTGAAATAAAAAAAACATACCAAATTCTTTTAATAAATTTCTTTGTAATGCGTCCTTAACTAAAACGAAATGAAATAAATTTGAATAATAAATAAATAAATGAAATTAACAAAAAATAAATTAAGAATTAAATCAGAAAAACATTAAAATTAAAAATAAAAAGAAAAGAAAAAAAATTTTTAGCTTAGCCTTACCCGATATATTATCACAGAGTATACGAGATGTTATTATTTTGCCATACGGTGCAAATAATGATTCCAAGTCTGGTTGTGATAGATTTTTGGGAAGACCCGATACATATAAATTAGCACCCTTTATCGATTCCGAACTTGGACGGGCGTATGATACTTTAATCACCTTATTTTGTAAACGCAAACCATTTAAAGTGTTGACCGCCTTCTCAGCATCCTCGGGACGTACATAGTTAACGAAACCATAGCCCAAGCTTTGGCCTACTGAAAGAAATTTTGTTTAGGCTTTCCAACTCCTTTCAATTGCCCCGTAAAACTATAGTAACACTTACCTTGCTGTAATGCTGGATTTAAAGCTGTCAATGAGGCTGGCAACACTGAAAGTTAAAAAAAAAAAAAATAAAAATCTTGAAATGTTTTATAAAAAAAATAAAATTTTTCTAATCGACTAGGGGATAGGACTAGACTAGCTGTCTATATAGTAGTACCATAACTCTGACTATATCTGGTTTACATAACAATAGTAAGGTTTTTAAGACCAAAGTTAGTGCAATTAGGGGGACGTAGCATTCTTTTAATTTAGTTTTTATAGGAGTTTAAAATAAGGAGTAGTAAAAAGAAAAATTTAATATTTTTTTAATAGAAAACTTTGCTAAACTGTAACTTGCGCTGCTTTTGGGTGAACATGCATTCCTGGTAGACAGTAGCAAATAGAGAAGACTTAGTGAATGTGCAAGCGAAGAGAGAGAAGGAGTCTTGAAGATGTAGCCCGTAGCTATATTGTATCTAGGAAAGTCTAGCCATGGAGAGGAATTGATTCCCAATCTCCAGCCTCATCACGGCTATGGGCATTCTTTTGTGCATATCATAAGAGAAGGACTCTAAATTCAGTGAGTCGGTGTGCAATTCCAAAAAATTCGGAGGAGTGTGGACTAGACATAACGCAGAGCATACTTTAACTCTGCTTAAAGTCCAAAGAAGCAAGCCCCGCATTGTTGTCGAAGTTATTGCAGGACAGTGCATTAAGGGCATGCTTGCGAAGCGCTTTTGTCTTGGACACCTCGCAAATGATTTCTGCAAAAACTGTAGAGATGAGGAGAAGGATGGGACTGTACTTCCTTGGCGTTATATCTAAGAAGAAGGAGACACCTGCGTGCCTGCTGTATGGAAGATCTGGATTAACTGACATGCACTTATATTGGCACTCTGAGTCGCTGCATCAAAAATTCCGAGTGGTTTCGGAACTAGGGAAAAATAAAAATCTGTGTTACCACAATGAGCCCTTCGTGGCCTAAGTGTGTCCATTCAAACTCTTTGAGTGAAAAGCCACTTCTATATACTTATCTACCTTCTTCTCTCCATTTCTCAACCTATTTTTCTTATTCCAACTTAATGTACTCCGTGAGTAGGGGTCATCCTCTGAGTGTTGGTTGAACAAAAAATAAAAATAAAAATTTTTTCTCTCAGATATCTGACATCCATATACTTGGATTCCTTTTTACTACACCTTATTATGAATTTAAATATTTTAAAAGTGAAAAAAGAAGCATATTTACCCAAATTACCTGAGACTTTATCGCGCACCAGCTTGCAACTCTCCAATTCACCAATGCTCGAGAATAGAGAACGCATCTCCTCTTGAGTCATGGTTTGCGGCAAATAGTTAACAATCAAATTGGTGCGCGATTCATCCGAATTGCCATCGACTGAACCATTGGTGCTGCCACCATTCTTCACAATATCCATGGCATTGGTCATCTTAAATCGTTGTTGTAGTTGTTGCTGTTGTCTTTGCTGTTGGAGAGTAATTTTGAAGCTGTTTATTGTTCTCACAGAGCCTGTTATTTACGATAAACGGTGTTGTATTGTGCGTTTAAAAATTGGGGTACCAAAAAACCAAAGACAATTAAAGCCGCTTTTCAATGAGCCTTTGCGAATTAAGCTTGTTAGTTAATCTTGGTCAACTTTTTCTTAAATTAAGACAGTTTTTTTTGGATTTTCTTTTTAAAAAAGCTTTGATTGCGCTTAGCACAAAATGTTGTTTTTATTTTTTATTTAAGAAGAGTTTTTTTTAATAATTTTTTTACGTTTTTTTTGTTTTAATTTAAAAGCGTAGTTTTTTGGTTGAATGTTCTTGTTCTTTGGGGGAGTTTTAGATCTAAAGGGTTGGTTTAGATCATGAGTTAAGATTTCTTTAAAATTTTTTTAAATTTTTTTTATTTTATTTTTTATTATTTTTTTATATTCGTTTTAATAAAAGTTAAAAGAGTAAATTTTACTAATGATTTATTTTTTTTTATTTTTTAATATTTATTTTTTATTTATTTTTTCTTTATTTTTTGGGATTTTTTTGTTATTTTTTTTTTTTTTTTAATATAAAATTGCAAAAATGCAAAAAGTTTTGTTTTTGTTTTTATTTATTTAGCATAAATTATTTGACTAAATTATTAAATTTTATAAATTTTTTTATTTGTTGTTGTTTTAGTTGTATTTTTTGTTTGTTTTAAATATATGGAACATTTGATTTTTTTAACCTCAATTTTGTTTTTTCTCTCTTTCTTTTCAGGGATTATTTTTCTTCTGTTTTGAGGTTATGTAAGTAAAAATGATTTTTTGTTTTTTAAATTTAAATAATTCGTTAATTTGTTGTTGTTGTAGTTTAGCTCTGTAATAGTTGGTTTTCTTTGGTGGTGTTGATTTGCAAGATTTTTCTTGGAATTATTTTTTTTTTTTAATTAAATTTAAATACTTTTATAATTTATTTTTTAAATTTATTTCTCACTTGGTGTACAATAATAGCTGCTCGATTGCTTACTTTATATATTTTTAAGATCTGCAAATAAATTAAAAAAAATTAATTCGTTAATCATTTGTCAATAAAAACATTTTTTAAATACGAAACAATGTTTTATGAAACACCTTGTATCTTTTTTCATATTAATTTCAAATAATATTCCCCTTAAACTGTCTTATTATTAAAAAAATAAGTCACTCATAAGTCTTATTTATTGCTTTTTTTAATCCCTTGAAAGCATATGCAAAATTGCAAAAATTTGCAATTGCTTAAAAGCAACCCTGTTGTTATTGTTTACCTTGCAATATTCTTATTTATCCTGTGAAGTTAACAATACCTACTTAGCACACTGAAAAGAAAAATTCAATAACAATTCTTAGACTTATATATTCCCGCCATTTATGTGGTATGTAAATGATAAAGGATATGTGAATGAACTCAGAGTACGTGCTAAGTGTTACCATTAAATTTTTCATGATTTTTTTTTTTATTTCAATTGAAAAACTGTTTCAGAATACTCTTGCCATTGTAAAAATCGTCAAAAAATCTAGCTGTTTATGTCTCTCTTAATTTTTTTAAATTGTACTTTGATTTACGATATCAGAGTAACCTGTCCTATTCTTCGTCCATGTCCAGAAAGCAAATTCTGTTACACTAACAACATAATGTATAAGCTTTAAGGTTATGAAGTCGGGGTTAAACTTAAACAGTGTCATGGTAATGTCCCCGAGGTGGTGAAGCCTCTGCTTGACAAATGCAGGCCATCACAAAAAGTCGGCTTTGGGCCCTCAGGCAGAGGACCCGACAGTTGCGTTTGTTTAAGCAGATTGCTGTGTGCTATAGGACCTGAAATCAAAGGCCCTCTATATAAAGAAAAGCTTAAAATGTCACCTCCTTGACATTCAACGCTACCTAAATGGTTCCCAGTACATCTACAAGTGTTGTCGCAGTAAATTTTGGCGCCCTATAATCACGTTTCCATTTTCCGTTACCTCAAACTAGTGGATGAAGCCTCTGTGCGACGAGTGCAGGGCATCACACCGAATGTGCTCTGAACTCAGAGAGTTAAAATTTTATTAAAGTGGTACCTAACGCTGCCTTGGATTCAGGGCGATCTATTTTTGTTGTAAAGTTCCCCTTTGAGAGGCATAATTTTTCTATATTTTACCGAAAGCAACTAGCCCGAGATTCTACTGTTAGGGATTAGAAACTTTTCAACCCGAAGTTGGCCAGCAGAATTATGCCAGTCAATGTCAAAAATTCCTAAGTATTTCGTTCCTGTGCCTTTTTGTACTTCCAAAGAATGGCTTTGAGCTTGTTAAAGACAAATTTCTCCCTGATTTTGCCAGATAGTCTGTCAACTCATTCGCTTTTTATCGAGAAAATTTAGGTACTTACATACCATATTTGAAATGATAGTTATCGATTGAAGGGCTATAAGGATGCGATTATTCCTCCTTCTCCTTCCAATGGCATGACTTTCAGCTTGGAAAATTTCCAGTCTGGTCTATCATTTCCAATTTGAATTCTTGCTTCAACAATAATTTGTTTCATCAAACATTACCGCCTTATTAAAATCATAGAAGAATTTAAGGGTAAAACAGGGCAAAACACAGTTCAATGACCCGCGCGTATTTCCCATTTGTGCCAGCCAGGCCTACATATCTCAAATGTTTAGTTTAGAAAACCATCCCCTCTAAATGTTGTAGAAAAAATAGAATTTTATTTTTCTGTCTTTGGCAGGCTAGCCAGCCAGGTTGGCAGGCTATATTTTTTTTTTTGACAGTGTTTTAATAAAATTAAAAACTCACACTCGTACTCACACACGTGAGTAAGTAAATACCAACGGTGGTCATTTATTATCCATTAGAAAATCTTTAACAACCCCTGTAAAAAGAAAATATTGCTGACATCGATTGTTTCGCATTTTAAAGCATATTTTCAGCACAATAAAAGCTGATGTAAACAAAAGAGTTTTCGGACATTGTATGGAATGTAATGTAAGGTTTTGACAGGCTTTAATTAAGATCTGTTGTTATGAGATTGGAGATAATACAAACGAAACTATAAAAAACACAAATTTTTTAGAAGATTTTTAGTTTTCGATAACTTCAAATTGATAAAAAAAAAAAAAAAAAAACTAATTAGATTTTTTTTTATAACTACATCTTTGAATATAAATTTTTGCTACAGGATTTGTAATTTTAATTCGATAACGAATAATTTTTAATAAAAAGTATTAAAAATTCTATCGATAACTACAATTTTCTATTGAAAATTGAGCACATTTGTAGAACATCTGTCGATAATTCGATAACAATAATTTGCAAGAGTTTTTAATGAATATTAATTGGTAACTACAAATTTTTATGAAAAAAAAAGTTTCGATAACAAAATTTTTTGAAAAGTTTCAAATATTTACATTTTTTGTAGAATACTTATCGAATATATTTTTTTTATAGATGTTTTCCTATACACAATCTCCATAACTTCAATTATTTTTGTAGGATATTTATCGAATATATTTTTTATAGATGTTTTCTAAAGAAAACTTATCGATTTATTGGAAATATTGATTAAAAAAAAAAGTATTTTCTATAAAAAATTTATCAATATGATCTATTTTCGAAATTTTATTAGAAAATTTATCGATATTTTCTATTGAAAATGTATCTATAATATCGATAAATTTCGATAAAAATATATCAATATTATCGAAATTTTCTATAGAAATTAATCGATATTGTCGAAATTTTTTTTAATCGATATTCTCTATAGAATTTAATCGATACTATTATAATTTTCTATAGAAATTAATCGATATTATTGAAATTATTTTTAATCGATATTTTCTATAGAAATTAATCGATATTATCGAAATTTTCTATAGAAGTTAATCGATATCAAGTATTTCTATTTATATTTTTTATCTTTATTTTCAAATTTCTTATCGACAAATTTAGCGATGTGTTCTATTGCAATTTTAACAATAAAAAGTTTATCGATATTTTCTATAGAAAACATCGATATTTTTTGTCGATGTCTTCTGTAAAAAATTTATCAATGCCAAAAATTTATCAAAAATTTGCTTATTATCCTCTCTCAACTTTGCTGAATTTATTACAAATACCATGTTGTTTTATTTCCCAAAACTTTCAAAAGCACCCTCGTTCAATACAGCTGTTTTATTGACGCTGTGTTACAAAGAAAAAAAGAGAAAAAAAAGCAAACAATTCTTATAAGAAATTCAATATGACAGGGAATAACACTTAAAACAAAAGTCACATATATTTAAAACCGTTACAAGAGTTACAATTGTGTACACATACATATACACAAAAACACACAGTCTGCTGTAGAAATATGTAAATATGTACGTTATATCCTCAGTCAAAGTTCAAATTGAGTGTTAAACACATTGAGTTCAATGAACATAAACAAAAAAAAGAGCCGGCCGCCTTTAAAAACATAAGAAGAGAGCAAAAAAAACTTATACCAACTTATACACATAAACGTGTAAGGATAATAACAAGGAATGTAAGACACAATATTTTGTGTCCTTTTTTTGTTGTTTTTGCGTGTCTCTGTTTTTATTTTGTGTATAACAAAAATTACACATAAAAAGCTGTGACTGGTACACACCCAAAGAGATATTAAATGACGGAAAGAAGAAGGAAATCAAGCACAACCACACAAACACTCTTTGCATGCTCTCAAATGCAAATGTATGTAACGGTTTAGCTACAAAGCAGGGCAAAACAGAACAAAAAAAACCAAGAGACAGTGTCTTTTTAATTATTAAGTGTATGAGAGAGTGTGTGTGTGTGTGAGTCTCTGTGTGTGTGTTCTATTATACTCTTTGCCTTTGCTTACACCACATGTAATTGACACTTTTTTTTACAATGTATGGTTGGCTTTTTTTTGTTTAGCTTACTTATACACACACATATAGACACATACACCCAACTAAACTTGTATATTTTCTTGTGTTTCTTATTTATTTTTATTTGACCTCATTTTTTTAGTGTTTTTCTGGGTTTTTGTTGTTGTTTTTTTCTCATTTGCACCCCCTTGTACGGAAAATAAAAATGTCTTCCTGCCACTTCTCTACTCCACCTTTTTTCTTCAGTATAAGTGTGTGTGTTTAACTGTCTTTTTTTAAGGTAAATGTTGAATTTTGTTGTTGCTGTGCAGTGCATAAACATGCAACATGCTAAATATACATACAACCACAACATAACAACAGCCAGCCAGCCAGCAGTCAACGTCATTTTGAAGTATTAAAGTGTTTTTGTCAAGGGTTTTTTATTAAAATTATGGGACTAAAAATATAAAAACAAAAACATTTTAAAGGAAATTGTATGTGCATAACAGGCTAATTACAAATACACGTGACATAATTTAAAAATGTGCTCCTTTTTTTATAATCAAATACAACATTTGTTTTTATACAAAAAAGTCTATTTCAAGTATAATATGATAATTTCTTAAGGAGCGATAATTTATAAAATTTTAAAAATTTTCTTTATTAACAAAGGAATAAGTAAGGAATGGTAATGGATAGCCTGTAAATTTATTACAATATTTTATTTCGATAACTATAATTTTCAATGACAATAGTTCAATAATTATAATTTTCTGTTAAAAATCTTATAATAAAATAGATAATACTTGATAACTAAATTTTTCTAAAGGAAAGATTTCGATAACAATAATTTTCTATAAATAACCGTTCGATAACTTTATTTATCAATGAAATCTTTTTCAATAACTATAATTTTCTATAAAAAAAAACTTTCAAGGAACCCCGATTTTTTATAGAAATTTTTTAGATATTTATTATAGAAAAGTTATCGATAACTTTAATTTTTGTATAAATATTTCTCGATAGCTACATTTTTTTTAACCAAAATGTATCGATAACTATTATTTTCAATATAAAATATTCGATAATAATATTTATCTATAGAAAATGTTTAGAAAGGAAGCAAAAATCTATAAACACTTTACCGATAACTTTAATTTCTAAAAAATATTTTTCAATAACAATTATTCCTTAGCATACAAAACTTTCGATTACTTTAGTTTTCTACAGAAAAGTTTTCTACATATAACTGCAGTTATCTATAAGCAATTTAGCGATAATTGTAATTTGAACTATACTTAGATAACTGCTTCTCTAATTTTATCGATAACTATAATATTTATTTTATAAATTAAATTTCTATAGAAAATTATTGTTGACTGCTTTTCTAATTTTAGCGATAACTATAATTCTCTATAACTGCTTTTCTAATTTTATCGTTAACTATAATTTTTATAAAAAATGATCGACAATTATAAATTTTTTATGAAAAATTTTCAATACCTATTTTTTTTCTATTGAGAATTTATCGATAGGAATCATAAATAACTATACTTTTTTTTTAATTATTATTTAATTAATTTATTTATTAATTATCGACAAACATAATTATTTTTAAAAATTATCATTAACTGTTTTTCTAATTTTATCGATAATTACAATTTTCTATGGAATGTCGATACTCTTCCATAAAAAATTATAGTTTTCTATACAAATTATCGATAAATATAATTTTTTTTAGAAATTTTCGATAACTATAATTTTCTGTTGAAAATAACTATTCTATTGAAAATGATCGATAACTATTAGTTTTCAATAACTATTATTTTTTTTTTTAGAAATTTTTCAGTAACTACAATTTAGTTTAGAATATTCAGTAGAAATATTTATTTAACACAAAGAACTTTTCGATATGTATTAATTTCTTTAAAAATATATCCATTAGCTATTTTTTACAAATAATTTTTAATAAATTAATTAAATTTGAAATTTAGTTTTTTATGTTCGAACTTTTTTATATATTTTATATTTTCAGAAGCAAAAAATTTAATAAGAAAAGAAAATATCTAGAATATCTTTTCAAATTTCATAAAACAATGAATTATTGAGCTAAAAGCTAAAACCAACATTATCATAATTTATTATGCTTATCAGCTGTAAACATCTCTTCTATACACTTTACAGCAGCTGCCATTTTCTATAATAGACTATAAGACAGAATAGACTTTCTCTATTTAAATAGGGGATATATTTTCGTTAAGAAATGCCATTAAATACAGAGGGTTTGCTATACAAAACCTTATTGTTTTCTCAACGATAGCTTGCTAATCATTTAATAAATCGATAACTGTTGAAATATTTAAATATTTACTGGCAGTAATTACTGGTCATTAAAGAAATTTTCGTTTCTTTTATATATAAGGGGGAGAGGTTAGAAAAACAGCAAGTTTTTATTGTAAAAATAGTTTTAAAATTGTTTTTATTTATTGTTCTGGATATAAATAATTTCCGTAAAGAAAAACGAATTGTTTTTTGCAATTTTCAATATTGAAGAAATTTTATTTGCCCCTATTGTTTAATAAAATTATAATTCAAAAACCCCCGCTTTTATTATTACGCTTATGTATACACGTATACATACATACATATGTACATATGTATGTAGACGCTATCTGCTCCACAACTTTGTTGAGTTACCATGTTTGACTGCTTTACACTTGTCTGTTTTAGTTGTTTACATAGTTGTTGTTATTGTTGTTCTTATTTAATTTCATAATGCAGCCATTGTTTTCATTTGTAAATACAAAACGAAAAAAATCTCTAAAAATTTTTATTGTTTTGTCTAGGCAACTCTCTCTTGAACTATGTATGTAAGACTTCCCTTACAATAGCTCTCTATAACTTTACTATACAACAACACAAAAATAAAACACTTACACACACAGACCTACACACGTAAACACTTGTAAATAAACTTAAAACCAGAAGAGATCTGAAATTCAAATATTCTCAATGGGGAGAGCCACGTAATAGTTTCAGTTTTGGGGTTCAACAAAAATACAGGAAGCTGTGTGTAGCTTTTACTCCCCTCCACTACTACACACACAAGGAACAAAACCTACCCTGTGTTCTCTAGCATTTATTTTATTTATTTGTGTACATTTGTCTCATGGTGTGTAAGTGTGCCTGTGTTCAAAGTTATTTTTAATTTGTGGTAGTATGTTTGACGCCGGCTATATTGTTTCTACATAACCCCCCTTTCCCCTCTCTCTATTTTACTGTCATTCTAAATGAAATAGTAATACTGTAATACAAACGCACTTTTTTCTTTTTTCTGTTGTCGTTGTTGATTACTCAATACAAGAGAGTCAAATTTTATTTCGAGATACATACATAGGAGATAAATATAGAACGAGAGACCCATTATCAAATAAACACTCTTAGCAAAATGCTTAAATTCATTATGATTGTTAGTGTTGTTGTTATTTTTGTATTTTTCTTGTCTATTATTGTTGTTGTTGTTGAGTGTTGTTATGGAGCACAGCTCGTATATTGATTATTTCGAGTGTGTGTGTATAAGTAAATAACCGTTAGAAGAGTTTTGTTTAATTTTTTTTTTCATGGCATATTTTTGGGGATGTTTGATAGGAATATTTTTTTGTGTGCTTCTCAATGAATAGATAAAAAATGTAGTTTTTTTTGCCAAAAAAGGATATATTTTTAAAGAAAGATTTGAAATTTTTTTGTGTGAATATCGTTGGTAAAAAAAAGAGAATTTTCCAAAAAAAAAAAAAATTAATTTAAAAAAGAAAAGCTTCTAAAGAAATTTTTAAATGAAAAAAAAATTATTAAAAAATTTGCTGTTAAAAAATCTGTAAATAAATGTAAGCATAGGAATAATTATTAGAAGCATATGAGTTATTATTCATATGCTTATTAGTTCAATACAATTTTAAATTATTCAAATTTTAGTTGGATTTTTTTTTGTAGCATACTTTTGAGGATGTTTGCTGGGATTTTTAGTAAATTTTTAAACAGAAAATTACAAAAACTTCCTTTATTAGAAATATTAACAGGCTTTTCTATAAATTACTCTAATAAAAAAGTTTTTTTTTAACTATTTTTTTGTATTAAATATAATTTTTTTAAAATTGCTCGTAGAAATTAATAAAAAAAAAAAAAAAAAAGATAAGTGCAGCCCCCCATTTAAGTGTAAACATGTTAAAATTATTTTAGTTGATGCAGGCAGATCAATACATATGAGTTATCCATTTAACGGTTTCAAAGCCGCCGGTCTAACAAGGTTACCAGGTGTTAAATATCTGTTTAACAGCCAAAGAACGCTTCAAAATATGTGAAAATTACACCACAGAAGTGGTAATTCAAACATGGTTTTCGGGTATTACGCAGTAAATATTGTTACCATAATCGACCTACTTATAAAGAAATTTAAAGAATTTGAAAATGTTGCAGACATGGTCAGAAAATATTCCTTTTGCTATTGTGGTGGACAATATAAATTTTTCGAGTTCTCACCATTCACAGAAATTCAGCCTATCTCACGGCTTTTTGTGGCGTATTTTGCATTTAAATTTGCACCTCCATTCATATAAAGCACAACTCAAGCAAGAATTAAATCCGACTAACCACTCACAACGTCTAGATATGATGATGGTTTGAAGACATAGCCCGTCAACACAGTTCTCATGCGATGGTTGCGTCATTTATCATTGGTGCTCGAATAATCCAGAAGTGAGTAATTATTTGTTGTGTACTATGGTCTTGAGAATTTATTGAACGGGAATTGATCCCTTAAATCCGTTCTTTATTTTTAAATGTAAACCTTTTCAAATAAAAATTAAAATTAAGAAACTTAAAAAATAAATCCTTAAAATTTTTTCACTCGTTTCATTCCGTTCCGTTTCTTGAAAATTTTTATTTGTTTTTTAGCTGAAAGTTATTACGTATGTTTTTAATTTCAAAATTTTTTTCCATGGGTTTGTTCCATTCCATTTAAATTCTTTGTAATAAATTTTATCATAAAAAGAATTAAATAAAAATTCTCTGAATTTAATATATGAATGAAAATTAGTTTCAATAAATCAATAAAATTCAATTTTAATTAAATTGTTTCACTCCATTCTGGTCCTTCTCAGATTTTTTTTTAATTTTAATTGAAAACTATTTCCACTGAGTGTGAATTTGTACTGTTTTGTTTCATTTCGTTTCTCTTCTTAATAAATATATAAGTATGAATTCTTAAACTTCTTCATTTGTTTCATTCCACTTTGTTCCTTAATTTGTTTCCTTATTTTTAATTGAAAAATATTTCTAAAAAGTTTTATTTCTTTACATTTTTAAATTTCCTTACATTTTATTGCAGCTAGTTTTTGTTCTATTCCATTTCATTTCGCTTCTTTTGCTTCTATTATTTTTAACCTTTTTTATTTTAACTGATAATATTATGTTAACTCATAATATTTTTAACTTCCTTACATTAATTTGATTTAATTCTGTCCCATTCCACTGGGTCTTTAGAAAAAATGTCAAATTATTTTCATTTTTTTTTTTTTTACTTTAATATGAAATCTGTTTCTTGTCAGTAGAAATTCCTAAAAAATTCCAATTATTTTTAGTTTCATTAAATATTTACGTTTGATTTTTTACTGTCCCATTCCAATTTATTTCTTTTAAACAAAATTCATATGTATGTTCCGTTTTAATTCATTTTTATTTAGTATTGAAAGCTACTTCTAAAAAGTCTATAAGCCTCAAGCCTTTTAGTTTCT
The DNA here is from genome assembly GCA_927399465.1 of Sarcophaga caerulescens. Classification (NCBI taxonomy): domain Eukaryota; kingdom Metazoa; phylum Arthropoda; class Insecta; order Diptera; family Sarcophagidae; genus Sarcophaga; species Sarcophaga caerulescens. Next base: position 114,314,649 of record OV656873.1, on the reverse strand, counting down.
TCACATTGTTTTATGCGTAACTTGAGACTGTTCCATTCCATTCCATTTTTTTTAAACTGTTTCAATCCATTTTGTTTCTTTTTATTAAACAATTTTTTCAAATTTTTTTATTTCTTTATTATACTTACTTCCTCCTTTGATTTTTCCTTGCAGTCCTTTAAAGTTTTCCTTTTAATTTTTTTAATGAAACAAAATTGAATCCAATTTTTGAAAAAATCTCCTTTTTAACAAATTTTTATTTAAAAAAGTCGTTGATTTTTTAAATTTTTTTTTTTGTGTAACAAACAAAATATTTGACTAGAGAGACAACTTAATTTTTTTAAGTATAACAACGATTTTTTTTTTTCTTTTTTTTTTGTTTGTGGCGTTAAAATTTCTTTAAAATTTTCAATTAAATTTTTTAAAAAAATTTTTTTTAATAAATTTTCCTTTTTTTTTTGGCTTTTGACGTAGACTTCTTAACAATTTTCTTTTAATAAATTGTTATGAAAAATGATTTTGTTGTTGTTGTTTTTTTTTTTTTTGTCATAAAAAAATATTGCAAATGACCCGTATGGCTTAGTAAGGAAAAAAATATCTTTAATAGGCTGCTGCCATATAACCGTCGTTAACAAAAACTAGGAGCGAGGTGGAGTCCTTTTATTTAAAAAAAAAAAACCGGTGTTTTCTTTTTGATTAATTATTTTTTTTCTACTTAATTTGTTTATAATTTTTAACTGAATGCTTTGAAAAAAGAACCAAAGTTTTAAGAATTTATTTTGCAAAAAACAACGAACTTGTAACTGAATTGTAAAAATCACACACTCAATCAAGTAAAAAAATGAACAAAATATTTTTTGTTGTTGTTGTTGAAGATTTTTTGGTTGTTGTTGTTGTTTTTTTTTTTTTTAAAGAAAATGTAGTGCAAGAGGAGTCCAAAAACTAAAGGTTACAACTGAATGTTCTCGAAAAATTAACGAACGAAAGCAACAAACGAACACATACGACTGAGACCGACGATCCTTATGGTTTGCCGATTTATAACGATATGTGGACAGGATAAAAATTACAAAGGCATGTAGACTTCAAAATATTTTTTACAGCGTTTAAAAGGACTCTCTTGTTTAAGTTCTCTCTCGTTCTTTCTCCTTCCATCTTCAGAAAATCAAATTGGAAAAGAGCATAAATTGTTAACCAAAGAGAGTGTCTCACAGAGAGAGAGACAGAGAGAAAGTCCTTACAAACAACCCCATAAAATTCATTACAACTGCTAAACCTTAACAAACACACCCTTTTTTGCCTTTCAAACACAGAGAAAATTGTGTTTTTCCTTCTCTTTGCTTTTTTAAAAAAAAGTCAAACAAAAATTTTTATTCTCTTTGCAATATTGGAAAAATGTTTTCCACTGTTTTCTTTAATATCCTTTTTTTCTTTTACTTCGTCTTTCCTTTTCTCTCTATTGTATTTTTCCTGTTCTTCTTTTGCCAAAACTTGTTTCCATAACTATTTCTCTATTCTCTACCGGTTTCTGTTCGTTTTCATAGTACATTTTCATTTCTGGTTCACCACCTGAGTTGCGTGTCTGTTGTCATGTTAACGCGTGTGCCTGATAATGTCCTTTAGCATCACTCATAATACACGACACGCGTTACTAGTTTAAACACTGAGAGAAAAATTACTGCGGAAGCCGAAGAAAAAGTTTTCTTGTTATAAATCCTTTAAAAACTAAAAGAAAGACCATAAAAGGTCAAAGGTCAAACTTCCACCAAAGACAATAACTTAAAGTTCTAAATTCGCAAACCTTGTAAATAAAAACGAAAAAACCCTAAAGGTTAAAGGTCAAACTAGGTTAGGTTCAACTGGCAGCCGCCTCACCAAGCACAGCTTAATTGTAACCTGTAAGGTCCGTATTTCGCCTGGTTGATATCTCTCAACAACTCCGAGGATTTTGGGGATTTATTTCATAAATTTCCTTCCAAAAAATTTTTCACAGTGTTCTACACTATTTAACAAATAATTTAAAAGCAATGATGTGTGTGCTTTTTTGTCGTTGTTGTTGTTATTGTTGTTGTTCGCATTCTCCAGGCCTTGCCTTTAACTCCATTAAACTGGCGCTAATGTTACTACTGGTGCTGCTACTGCCTGATATACTGTCGTCTCTACATGCATGACAAACCATTTCCTCAATATAATCGTGCTTTGCCAAGTTCTGCAGTTGTTCTAACAAGAAAATGAGTGTGTGCGTATGCATGTGCGAGTATTTTGGTCCTGTGTTATGGCTTAACTCACCCTTTTGTTGTATTTTTTTGTTTTCGTTTTTTTTTTTTTAATGAAAATCTAGTAGAAGAGTTGTTTTTGTTCTTTTTTTATGATTTTAATTGTATGGATGAGAAATTTCCCTGTTCCATTTCCCTTGTTCTATGCCATTCAGTCAGAATTGTCGTCGTTGTTGTTGTTGCTGCTTTTTGTGTTTGGAAAATGCAATTTGAAAATTTTAAATGCAAAGCTTATGTGACTTTGTGTGTGTATTTAAATGGCAGGGACAATAAAAACAACAATAAACAAAGTTTATATATGAAAAGAAAAGGACGAAATGCAAAACAACAAGAAAAGAACAATAGAATTCAAGTCAGGGAAGTGTTAAAAATTTATGCCACCGAGTAGCAGCAGTGGTACAATGGATATGAAAAACAAACAGTTTTCAAATAAAATTTACATCATTCTGCCATCGTATATGCCGTTTTCGAAATTCGAACATAGAACTACTAAAAAAATTCATAAACATCCGGTTCAAACTGATTAGATATTACTTCTAAATTATAAAAATGGTGTGTTTGGCTTTTTTTCGAAAATTCAAACTTAAGTTCGAAATTTTTTTACTACCATAGAATTTTGTGGTAATAGCGTTCACAGATATCGAAATTGACAAAAAGTTAAGTTTTCGTTTATGTTTTTGGCTATTTTCGAATTTCCAACATGGAAATATTTAGCAAACTTAAGTATAAAGTGATTAAATATTACTTCTAAATTGTAAAACTGTCGTTTTTGGCTTATGTTCGAAAATTTTCTAAAATCCTAGAAAAGTTTCCTGAAACCACAGTTACACAGTTATTTCTATTATTTCTAAATTTCTAAAATCCTAGAAAAGTTTCCTAGAAACCACAGTTATTAAAAACCCAAAAAATATAATTTCTGAATTACGTTTTTTGGCTAATTTCGATTTTCGAACATTGAAATATTTAACAAATTTTCAAAACTGAAGCAGAAAAGAATTAAATATTACTTCTAAATTGCATTTGCATAAATATCATTTTTGGCTTATGTTCGCGAATTCGAAATTAAGTTCGAAAATTTTGTAAGATCCTTGTAATGTTTCCTACCAACCATAGATATCAGAAACGCAAAAACTATAAAATTTCGTTTACGTTTATTATTTATTTTCATATTTCGAAGATGTAAATAAATACCAAAATTTTTAAAACTTTGTCAGATATTTCTTGTAGATCGTAAAAATTACATTTTTGGCTTATGTTCGAAAATTCGAAATTAAATTCGAAAAATGTTTAAGGCTGGAAAAATGTTACTTTAGGTCTACAGTTACAGAATATACAAAAATTTTGTTTTTTTGTTATACTGTTTTAAGGTATTGTTCCTTTTGGTATGCAAAATCAAATTAAAGACTTTATAATTCGCTACCAATCAAGCGTACATTCTATTTACTTGAATAGAATAAAATTTTTGAAAATTTTATTTCTTAAAAATTATTTATCAAAGCCAAACAATTGAAAATATAAGCACAGAAAAAAATTCAAACCAATCCAATTAAAATCATTGTATGTATTTGAAAAATCGAACAGCAAATAATAAAAAAGTAATCGTTTTTTGCACATGAAAGCAAATTGTCGTTCATAATTTAATATTTATTTTTTTCTTTTTTCTTTTTTGTTCATTCCTTAAGTATATTTGCTTGCTAACGAAGCGTTTAGAAAAAAAAAAATACAAACGCGCTCTACAGGCTTTTACCGCAGGGACCAAAATAATACCCACACTCTTGAACCTTCGTTCTTCACCCCTAAATGTAACAAAAAAATATTTTTTTTTTTGAAATATTTTTTAAACACCGTTTAGCTAATGCTTATGAACCGCTTTGTAGTGGTTTAAAATGTTTTTAAAGCGTTTTCTTTCTTATTTGTAACTGTAAAAAATGAAAACATTTACAAAAAAAAAAAATATCGCATTCGTTACGCCTGCAAAATAAAGCGACTGTGTAGAGGAAATTACGTTGTATGAGCCTGTATTTAAAAGCTGTGAGAGGCGATACCCATATGAGAAATATGATACGCACACATACATACTCGCTTTTGCCAATTGAATTGACATGACACCTTGACAGTTACAATTGCTTTTGTGTCAATTGCGTTACTCGCAATAATTGTTGTCGCACGACTTTTTTTTCTCAGAAAACTGCTCTAATTCTGTAGAACAATTTTTTTTTTTTTTTGATTTGAAGTGACTCTTGGGGGCATAAAATAAAGCCATAGAAGTCAGTTTAGCTCTGTTTTTCTATTTGGGTGTAAAAATATTAAAACAACTGCTCTAATTTCGTTCACTTTAATCTATAGTCTAGTAGGTAGTGTGTTGGCTTATTAGACGTGAGGCCAGGCTTCAAAACCCGGGTCAGACATGGCCAACAAAACGAAAATATCAAAAAATATTTCTTCGGAGACAGATTTCTGGCAAAAGCTCTGAGAGTGTAAATAAAATTGCCATGAGAAGTTTCTCCAAAAAATCTGTCGTTCAGAGCCGACTTTAAACTATAGGTCCCTCCACTCATGTATAAAATTAACACACGCAACATAAGTGGTGTGGGAATCTCGGTTGCAGCCCTGACTAAAGGGTTGCAGTAGCCAATTATGTTTGTAAGTTGATTTAAAGCCCACGTGGAAAGTGTGTAAACCAAGAAATCTGCTCTACACCAGTAGATCTACACACTTTTCATATGCATACGCATCTGCTGGAATTTGAAATGCCTCGAGAAGTAGTTTTATGCCTGATTGAAAGAATAATTGTTTCCAAAACAGATCTAATTTGAATGGAGTAATTTAGATGCTAAAAAGTGCTCTACCAAAGTAGATTGCGTTTTTTTTAATATAACATCAGTTTGAAAACTATTTGAGCTCTTTAGATACATATTTAGTATTTATTGGCTCCTTTACTTCCTTAGTTAGCCATTAACAACCCGATTAACGGATTTCGGACTGCTTTATCACTTCCTTCCAGGCGCCTCTGCTTCTTACGCCATTTGGTTACACCAATCGATGTAAGGGCTTCCTCGATTTGTTCTTTTCGACGCAAACAAAGTCGTTCTCTTCGCGGAGTTCCGCAAATCACCGCATCAAATACCAGTCTCGCCGCAGCATCCTCCTCCATTCGTGCGACATGGACGAGCCAGTGCAGACGCTAGATGTTAATACGATGCACAACGTCCATGTCGTTGAGGGGCTCATACAGCTCTTTATTGGATCGGATGCGGAAATCATCGCCAATTCGCACTGGACCGAAGGTCTTACGTAGGACTTTTCTCTCTAATACGTTCAAGGCTGCTGCTGCATTAGTGCTTAATAGTATCCATGCCTCTACGCCATAAAGAAGCACGGGGAGGGTAAGCATCTTGTAGAGTATTAGTTTTGTTGTGCGAGAGGGGTCTCTGCTACTCAATTGCCTATTGAGACCATAGTAGCACCTGTTGGCAAGAGTGATCCTGAGCTTGATCTCCAGACTGGCATAATTTTTTGTGGTAACGGCGGAGTCAAGATGTATAAATTCCTTGACTATATCGAAAGTATAGTTATCGGCCATAATCTGAGATCCAATGTGCCGCATGTCCCTACTTGTCGGCAAAATATACTTTATTTTGCCTTCATTTCCTTCCAGATCCATCTTAATAGACTAGCGTTCAATAGCACTAAAGGCAGCAGTAACATTGCGCTTGGTACGCCCTATGATCTCAATGTCGTCAGTGTACGCAAGCAACTGGACCCTTTTTTGAAAAATAGTGCCATTGCAATACACTCTCGCCTTTCGCAGAACAGATATCCGCAGTTTCAGATATGCCAAATAAAACATAAAATCTGCTCTACTTCGCTAGATCTCCTCTACCCTCAACAGCATAGTCGTCTACTGAAAATTTTAAATTACCCATGAAAACATTTCATATAAAAATTCTTTTTCAATATACGACCTCCATGAACTATTTATAGACATAAAAAAAAAACTGCTATACATTGGTAGATCTGCCATATTTTCCTAGGAAAAACCATAAACTATACATTAATTTTTAAATTCTTCAGAATGTCTTACTCAATGAAGAGTTCAACTACCTTTATAGATCTGCTATCCTTTTTTTGTGATTGTGCAACTGATCTATATCTCTCCACACTTTCTTTTATATCCTGATTTAAACGCTTTAAAATTAAAAAAAAAAAAAAACACCCTTAATTTGTTGCTTATTTCGCAAAACAGAAAAACACAATCTACCTAAATTATCGTGTCGTCGCTAATGTCAACAGAAATGTCATCTTATGTTAATTTATGACAGAGATTTTATTGCTCTCGCAGCACATTTCACCAAATGGGATTGCAAAAAAACCTTTGCAACATGTTGTCATCAAAATATCCCAAAAACACAAAAAAATCCAATGGAATCTTTCCAAATGGGGATTAAAATTTAAATGTTATGCAGGGATGATCCTTAAGGACTACGTTGCTAATTTAATTTCATAGAGTTTAAGTTTTATTGCAAATAAAAAAAGACTTCCTACGTTTGTATGCGAAGTTGATTACATGTTTTAATGTAGAAGAACAATTTTGTACAGGACTGTCGTCGGCTAATTGACAAAACTCGAAGGTTTATGAGAGTCACAGGCTCTGTTTTAAACATAATATAATAACTTTGCACTGTATTATCATTGAATTTTAGTAGACAAAATTCCATTTAGAAAAAATATAACTATCTTCGATGCCGTAATAACTCTAAAAGTTTAATTTAAGTCCAGAAACTTTTAGCCAAAAATTTCTTATCATATATCACACCCAGCCTCTCAATATTACACTGCATTATCATTGAATCTTTTCAAACTAAAAATAATCATTATTTGTTGTCCTATAAAGATCACAGATTTTCTACAAATGATCTCTAGTTTGATCTATCAATTGCAATGATATTCACCTCTCCTCCTGTTTTTTTTTTTTTCTTTTTTTGCCAACTTCTTTGCCCTTCTGTCGCACCTTCATGTGTGAGGGAGATTTCCTCTTCAACGTGTACCTTGTGTATTCCATTATATTATAGACGTGCCATATTATCATTGGGCTTTAAGTCTAACGAGATTGTTTTTGATTGTATTTTCAGAATATTTTCGGGCTTGCATTATGTACCAACAGTGACCTAAACTCGCATGGCATGCCAGAGGCGCACTCATACAATAGTATGGATCTGGCATTTGAGTATAAAATTCTGTTTTTATCATTCGAATACAATAAGGATGAGAATTCGCGTAGTCTAGTTGGTTGTGTGTTGGCTTATTAGACGCAATCCCTGGTTCAAACCTCACCTCAGATATCTCGAACAGAAACGAAATATAAAAAAATAGTACATTGGCGGCTTCCCCTCAGTAGTCTTCTGGCAAAAACTCTGAGTGTAAATAAAAATGTCATGAAAAGTTTCTCAAAAATCTGTTGTTCAGAATCAACTTCAAACCGCCAATCATAAACAAAAAGTAACGGACTCAGCATCATGGGTGGTGTGAGAAGATAGGTTATAGTCCTGGTTAGAGGGTTGTAATGGCCAATTAAGGAAGAAAGTAAGTATATGAGTGTGCCGCGATATTTTCAAAACTGCACTATATTAGAATCCACAAGACCACCGAAGACTAGGTAGGTGAGGTTAGGTTAGGTTAGAGGACGTGTACTTGTCAACTGTGACAAGTACAGTACCCGGAGGTCGAATTGGCCCATTGTACAACGTCCTAGCTTCTCACATCACTCGTGTTGTGTGCGTTAATTTTATACATGAGTGGCGGGATCTACAGTTTAAAGTTGGCAATTTTTACTCTCAGACTTTTTGCCAGAAATCTGATGAGAGGAAGTCGCCGAAGAAATATTTTCATATTTTCGTTTTGATGTCTGACCTGGGATTTGAACTCGGGCCTTTCGTCTAATAAGCCAACACACTACCTACTAGACTACGACGACTTCAAGACTAGGTAGACCTCCTAGAACCTGAATTAAATATTGAAAGTCTTCTTATTTTGAATACAAAATGTTGGTGTTGTTTTTTTAAATTTATTTAAAAAAGTTCCTCAACATATGGGCGTTTAAAAATACCACACCCACACTTATTTTTCTCTCTCTCCTACCAATACTTTCACCTTCCCATAGGACGATGATATTATTAAGAGGAAAACCTAAAACAATTTTTACACAAACACTTCAAGCTAATTATGCAAAAAAAAAAGAAGAAGTTAAGAAAACAAAATGAAAAAAAATCATCCTTAAAAGGCTTTTTACAAAGTAAAGGTCCTTTTGATTTAATGTTTAAATTGCATACCAACAACCATATGTCATTATTTCCTTTCTCTTCCTCCCTTTCTCACTCGCTGTTTTACTTGATTTTTACAATACAAATGTCAAAAATTGATGCTTGACTGCATCGGCAAATACCCCCATTACAGCTTGAAATAATGGGTGGTTTTAAAGGACCTCTCTTTGTATATATGTATGTGTGTACCATCGGTATGTGTGTGTTAATAAATTAAACAACAACAACAGAAAATAAAAACTCCACTTATGAAACTCAAGGAGTGTTTTTTTTCCTACAAAATGTTTACATGGTTGACATATTAAAGCAAAAAATTTTTAAAAAAAATGAGAATGAAAGCTAGAGTTGCAAAAGAAAAATAATTTTACCGAGAAAAACTCATAATATTAAAACAAATAAAATGAATAATGGGTTATCCATTTAGAGGTTTCAAATCCACCAGTCTCTAGCAAGATAGATAGATGCCTGTTAGATGTCTTTTCCCTGATGTGTTACATACAAACAGGGATGGTTTAACAACCGAAAAACTCTGAAAAATAATTAAAACTGCACTACAAAAGTGGTGATCCAAACGTAGTCCTATTTTGGGCAATATGGAGTGACCCAGGAAGAGAATGGAAGCGTTAAAGATGTGGTCACGCTTGTGTACGCTTCAAGGTAGTTATCATTTCGGTTAGAGAGTGTGTGGAGAATATATCCGACTTTGATGTTTTCCCAGTGCTCCTAGCAATTTGCATATGAATTTGCACCCCCCAAACATGTAAACATCAACTCATTCATCAATTTAAGACTGTGTACCATTTACAACTCACCATAATAGATACGCTGATTGGTTGCTAGAGCATTAGGCTTTCAATGTTGATTTTTCAAACAAAATTTTCTTCGCATTAAAGCTCATCTCTCACTGGCTCATCTCTCACTGTCCTCGTGAGATTAGAAGAACTCAGAAGAGATTGTATAGAAGCCACTGCATCAATGAGAAAGTAATTGTTTGGTGTGCATTTGGTCTGAAACTGTCATTCAGACTGCTATGAACCGCTTTAAATGCGAAGTGCCTGATGGTTATTGTCAAGACTTGCCAGTTAGCTTAGGGGCATCGTTTCATGTGTAATCACAAAAAGTCGATATTTACGCTCAAGTTGGCTTTGATTTACGAGTTCCTCCTATTCTATTCTATCATAACAAAAGATGTTAAAAGAACACTTTATATCCCACTAATCGCAATGGAACATGTCACCCAATAAGCCTATCAAATAAGAATTTTTAAAAGAACAATTATTTAAACAAAAAACAGCTGACATTAGACCTCTTCACTGGAACCATTATTACGTTTATGACACCACAACATGACGCATAAAAAGGATAAGAATGGCTTTCAAATACAACACAATACTTGCATAATTTTGTTGTAGTTTTTGTAAAGGTCATTGAACCTCTAGTTCAAGCATAATTTTATTGTTGCCGTCGCTTATTGTCCTTTTTTCAAATGTATTCTATAATTAGAACACGCCTGTCTCACACACATACACTTAGGGTTCTCCTATGTTTAAACACGCATACACACAATTTACAGGTAAAAAAAGGCAAATAGCGGCTTAATGTCTAGTCGAGAACAGCATGTGTTCGGCTATAGACGAGGCATTTGTAAACGAAAGTTAAAAACAAAGTAACAACAACAACTCTATGAACTATGAGTGTCGTCGTTAGTGAATGTTGTACGTGGCATAAGAGTAAGTCGTACACTGAACTTGAAGCTTGCCCTGAACTCGGATCATAAAGAAAGTGAAGAGTCATTGCACAAGTCAACTCTCAACTTCTGAAACCCTAACAGAGGCTAACTCACCAATACCGACACAGAATCTAGAGTTTTGTCCTCTGCATGCCAGTTCAAAGACGTATTACAACTAACATATTAATTCTTGCCGTCAAAGTGCATTAGCCCTTCAAAAAACCTGTGAAGAGCTTAATAGATCCCCTGTCTAGTAACAGTCAGTGTCCCCGGAATATAGAAGTCTAGAGATTCTTTAGTCTCCTCCATTCCGCCATGAAAACTTAATTTTTCGTCTTATTATCTGATCCAACACCCTGAAGATGTGGCCCTTGGGACGTCTAACCGACCGCTGTACCAGATTAGGACCCTTCACCACATCGTCGTTCCGAAGTTATCTTGACGTAACTCCAAAAAATATTTTTTTGGGAAATTGAATTTAAAGTTTTCACAGCTTATAGAAAAAATGGATATACGGCAAAATAGCTTTTAAATATCTTAGAAAATACAGAAGATAAAGACTTGGGGATTAAACACATCGATAGATCTAATAATTTAATGTTCAATAATGGTCGTAACTCATTTTTTGTGATTTTGTGATATACGTCAAGATAACTTCGGAACGATGACATGTTCTCCTGCCAACTCATCTGCAGCCTCGTTACTCTATACATCAGAAAGCCCCAGAATCTCCAAAACTGTATCACTTGTTCCTATCCAGAAGAATCGTGACGACCTAACTGCAGACTAAAACCAATATCTTGCTAACATAGCGCCTAGTCGTGTCTAAACTATCCCTCACAGTATCCCAATGTGGAGTTCATGCCCAGCCAAGCTCAGCTGCCTTAATGCAACACATGACATTCATCTTGGAAGCTATAAGACATAGCATCTCAGATGTAGATACCCGCCTCAGAAACAGCATCCATCTTCAAACCATCCATCTGTAAAGATTGCATGTAAAGAAAAGATTGTAGTTCGCATGTATTCCCATAGTCCAGTAGCCACTTTATGCTGACATTAGGTTTACAGTCACCAGATTGTCAAACTGCGACCAAGTTTGCCTAAACATGAAACACGTTTCCATCTGTTATTGGCGTCATGGAGGAAATTGTGAAATGGTTTTTGCCTGAACTCGCTTACAAGCAAGAATGCGTCTAGTCGGATAGGACAACCTCTTAGCAGCAAGACCTCTTATCTCGAAAGAATCAACGAAGACGGAGAACCCAGCCTAATAGCCACTGGATCCATGAACTAATACCAGATATAAAATGAATTGATAGAAGTTACGGAGAGGCGAACCAAAGTGAGTTCTTGATAGGACATGTTGTCTGCCATTGGCGCAACAATTCAGCAGGATGCCCCCTATGCCCCAATGTAACAAACTGCACAATATGTTGTGTTCAAACTTCAGAATTTTGTGCAGACATGGAATGAAAATTTCAGATCCTGACAAAACATTTTATTTTAACTACAATAACAATAGTTAAGAAATTTTGTTGTTATTGGCGTTTAATTCTAATGAAGATCTTTTGATTTCTATCCTTAATCCCCTTAATTGTTTACTATCACCTCCCCATTCCCTTTCTTTCTCTTTTTGGTCACGAGTTATGTTCTCTATTCAGCTCTACAAGAATTAATTGAGTTGAGGAATAAATTTCGCTGTACTCGTATGTGTGTTACACATGTTTCTCTGTGTTCTCTCTCTCTCTCCTCCTTTTTTAATTCGTACACCATAAACATCAGTATTATCCTGGAAAAGCATGTTATTTGTCTGTCATACCATATGGTTGTGAATATGAATGTAAATGTGTGTGTCTATAAATGATTATTCAGCATATTTTTTTTGTTGTTCTTGTCCTTAAAAGAGAACCAGAAAAACTCCCATAAAGAAATTGTTACACAATAATAGCGAACAGAAGCAGAAGAAGAAAAAGGAAGAAAAGCTGAAACTATGAACTGGAAACGTGTCCTGCATAATTAAAAGAATGTTTTTGGGTCTCGTTTTCAATATTAAATATTCCTTCAGATTAAATAAAGAAATTCAAAATTAAATTGTAAAAGAGAGGACTACAATAAGAAGAGACAAGAAAAATAAAACAAATAAAATTAGACACACCAGGCAAGTTCAAACACAATGCAAGCGATAAAGGAAGAAATGTGGAATGGAAAATACAAAAACTTACTGTAATTAGCCAAGGGCAATGGGGAGGGACTTGTAAACATCATCGTATGGTAGCCTCTGTATGCTGGATAGTGCCGATAAACTATTTGAAGAAGCTATTTGAAGAAGATTGATAGAGACGTTTGAGGCAAATTATCGGATAGGCAATATGATATGTCCACTTTTGGTATTATAGAAGATATATTAGAATGCATTTAGCGGGCCAAATATAGGCGCTACTAAAAAATTATCATCTAGTCTACACTCGAAGTGCCAATCTCTCCCAACAAGCTAAAGTGAATCACTACTAAAATACTCCAAAGCTATTTAACAGATTACGAGCTCCTCTCTGACACATCCTGGCGGACAAAAAACCGCTGAGTTAACGTCTGGTGCAGCTTATGAATCTTTTCTTGGTACTGATCTTTGAACTCTGAGAACTGAGGAGATTGTAGATGTAGAAATGCCGAAGAACACATACCTGATATTACCGAGTCACTATAAAGCGGCAGCTATAAAGGTGGATAAATGACCCTTTTTTCCCCTCTCTAGCTGATAGTTCCCATACTATTACGCAGTTAATATCATACGTCAAGTCGTGTTGCTGTGCCCCACCCTTTATACTTCCTGCGCTATTATATTGAACACATTTGTCGATGATGCAGACTTCTGCTTTGCAGATACCCGCCAGTTTTCCCCTGATTTCCGAATATTTTATGCTGTTGTTATAATAAGAACTCAGATGTGGCTTAAAGGCCACGGTATGGAGCTTGCAAAAGACAGAAGTGAAGTTATATTGATTGTAATGTGGGACATTTCTCTTGAAATCCATTTCCACATAGGCGATGTATACGTGGACACAAAAAGACGTTGAAACATTTGAGTGTGTGGCTACCAAGCCAGCAAAGCTTACTAGCGTGCTAGACTAACTGAACAAGAGAGTGTTGATTATGGCAACAAAGAACAGAAAAGCAAACAGCGGTACTCGGAGTTACTTTAGTCTACCGGACAGCCTCAAGTGCCGCAGTTATCGTGATTACCAGAGTTATACCTGTCGATCTCATGAGCGGAGGAGAGCATAAAAGGCAGCGGAGAGGGAATTTCCTCATCAGTACGACACATCTAAGATAGAAAACCATAAATCAATAGCAAAGTAGATAGATCAGAAAAACGAACAGACAATGGATGTCAAAATTCTTTCCCAGCACAGAAAAATAGTTTCTGGGAGACGGTAATGAGTGGAGGAGAACGTGAAAGTAAAGGCGACTTTGTGGACTTTCCTGACTCAGTTTCTTACGAGTCGAGGCTTGGCTATTTCTGTAAATATTTATACCACATGAGGAAATTAAGCAACCCCGGCCGCATTTATTGTGAGGAAATGAGCGACCTCGTCGCACTGTACCTAGTTGTTGTTGAGTATAGAATGTCCTTTTCAAGACGCCATTGTGGGCCCTGAAAAAATAATGCAGAAAGTCGAACAAGGAAGCAGTGTTATTTTTATAATATAATAAATAATAAAATTTTTTTTAAGGACACAGAGAATAGTAACGATCGAGGACTTTGAAAATTATTCCCAGCATTGAAGAATAGATTCAGCGAGATAATAAACAACTCCCTGATTCAGATTCTCCATGAAAAATTCCTTAAAAATCTGTTGTTCGGAGTCGACTTTAAACTATAGGTCCCGCCACCCATGCATAGAAAATTAATACATACAACACAAGTGATGTGAGAAACTAGGTCGTAATCCTGACTAAAGGGTTGCAATGACATTCTCTCAGGTCAGTCTTCGCCCAATAAAAAGGAAGTAAAAATACTACTTTTTATTAAAAAGGTAGTAAAAATCTATATTTCTATTCATGGCTACCATGTGTTAAAAATAGTCTCATGTTGTTGTTGTTGTTGTTGCTATTGTTACTATTTTGTTATAATTTCTGTTGTAATTTGCAAATAATGGCATACTTTTTAGTTTTATTTTTATGGCCAAAGATAAATACAATAACGCAGAAATCTCATAAATATTTATAAGGATATTAAAACACACAGAGAGAGGGAGAAAGAGAGAGAGAGAAGAAAATATAAAGAAAGCCTTGTACACATAAATCCTTATCATAGACGTGAATATTTTTTGGGTGTGACTGCTGCTGCTACTGCTATTGCTGCCTGCTGGCTGCTATGGCTCTATCAAAATTTTCTCTTGAAATACCAACAGAAGAAAAAAACGTAACGCATATCCTGTGAATATAGGACTTTAGTATTTCACAAGTAATAGAATAAGATTTCCTGGTTTAAGAGCAGAGAATTCCTAATTTTTTTCTGCCTTTATTTGCTCCGGTTATGAATGAATAATAAAAAGGAATTTTTCATTTTCCTTCTTTTTTTTTCAAAGTTTCAACAAAAAAGGACATGCGCGGAAAATGAAAATGTTGGCATGGAAAATTGGAAAGTTAAACTCTTTTCGTAAAGAAAAAAAAAACAAAATTCAATAATATTTTCTAAGCTTTTTATACAGGAAAACATAAGACTATTTCATAAATAAATAGAAAGAATAGATGAAAAGGAAAGGAAAGGGGGAAAAGGCATACAAAAAATATTATTAAAAGGATTACAATTGCTTAAGCCAAAGGATATTTATTTTACCGTTTATATGGCTCTAGTAAATGCAGTAAATCACACACGGCCATAAAGCAAATATTATTGCGCAATGTTTTTAGCAGAAAAAATGAAAAAAAATTTTTCTAGTACTCAACGTTGGTGGCCAATTTGGAAATTCTTACTAAAAGTTCAATATCCTTAAACACACACACACGCTCTCGCTCTCTCTCTCTCTAACTTGGTATAGCAAAGTAGATTATTTATTTAGTGCAGGTGATATTGTAGACATAATTTAGGTGTTTTACTCCTTTTTTTTTTGTTGTAAACATTTCTATGCGTTGGTTTTCTGTTTCCTGTGTGTGTTCGTGTTATTGACATTAATGAGTACAAAGTCCTTTAGCCTTTAAAAAAAAAAAAATAAAACAAACATCCTGTTTACCTTTGTGGTTAAAAGTTTAAATAAAATGAAATTTTTTCTTATTCCAATTGCAAAAATTTTATTTCTTAATTCAACGGTTCAGAGAGAGAGAAAGAGATCGATAGAAATATACAAATAGCAAAGCGTTTCCTATCTTTAAATGTAACAAAGTGTGTGTGAGATATCATCGAAATTTTTCATTTGTTTAAAGAACCTATTGTTGTCATTATGTGTGGCATATACTATCGTTCAACTGTCCGTCACGACTTCTCTGGTTGGAAAGCATTTGAAATGTCCAATTTTCCATGATTCTGGCTCATAAATCAAGCTGAATTTCCCCGATGGCATGGGTTATGTTGGCTGTGACGACCTCTGTGGCTTGTAACTTATGCGCCTGCACCTGCCACTTAAGAAACGCCCACAAGAAAAGTCTGACGGGCTCAAATCATGTGATATCGGTAGCCGATTCCCATCACCATCACGTAAAGTGACCATCGCCTCAAATCGCTCGTTCAATCATACAATGTTGCATGAGGTTTGTGAAACCTAGTATCGCTCTCTATGGCGTTCTGTTGAAACTATATGTCGTTGGTGACCAAATCACGCGATATCACTTCCACACAAGATGACCATGGCTTCAAATTGCTGACCTTGTTGCATGAGCAGAAATCCCGTCCTGTTGAAACTATATGTCGCTGGTGTCCGAATGATCCAATTAAGGTGTAAAGGACTTGATAATCATTGACCTACGGTGCTCGTTGTTGATAGTGATGGCCTGGCAAATGTTGTTCTAAAAGAAATATGAATCGACAACGTCGTCAGCCCAAAATCCACACCAAATAATGACTCTTTCAAGATGCTTTGGAACCTCTTGGTCGACCCTAATCCGATAATTTTGTTTGTTTACATTCTCATTCATTTAGAAATGGCTGAAGATGATTTTGCTATGAAAAGCAGGACGAATTAAAGACTGCTCTAGAGCCCATTAAGTGAACAAGATTCGTTGACTATGATTCTCTATGGTGATTTGACAAAACAGGTTGAATAAATAACAACTAAATTGACAGCTATAGCTTCAATAAGATGGCCTTTATCAATTGTCAAAGTTCGGAAACCTCTGCCGTAAGACTCTGTACACTCCCACCGCCTACTGAAATTGTGTACTGAATCGAACAAAAAATATACCTTAGTCTAACAGAGACTTCCGGAATATATATGCACGGTAAAATGTCGGAGATTGTGAGCTGCACTGAGCAGTTCACCATGCCCTGAAGCTTATATAAAAGTTTCCTTTGAATAATTCGAGATTTGCCTAACAAATCCTCGACTTTCATTGACTATGGAGGACTTCAAAGAGACGTTCGTTACGGATTAATTCTCAGGCTGCCTGTCCAAGTAAATTTAAAGATTTTCAAGGAAAATCCTGACACTCAACAAGCATTGCCGCGCTTTCGAAATGGCAATGACATCTGCCTGAAAAACACAGCGGTGATCAAGTACCCTATACTAAAGTTTAACATCAGAATCCTTAATATATATACCACAGCCCACCCTGTCCAGTATTTTGGAGCCTTCGCTGCAAAGCTCAAGGCTCCTCCTTGAAGCCTAGGGATCTTCAGACCAGGAGCCTCTAGTCAAAATTCTGAAATCATTATTTTCGAAGGTACTGATGGAGTCAGGCCAAAGACGACCTTTTGGATTGTGGCCACTATTAATCACAGGCTCTCTCTGCAATGGAAATGTCGGCAAGTTCTGTTCACTCACTAAAAGTCTGCGTCTCATACACCTAGGTTCGTAATCAAGAGCTCCTTCAACTCCTTCATCTCACAGTAGAATTTGCAGATTCGAGCCCAAGTCTTATTTCAGGTATATTAGCCTGTAAGTGTCTTTACAAGCGTTCTCAAGCTTTTTCTGTTCAGTTTCAAAGGCAAACTGCTGGACTAACCTCGAATTTTTTACAATTGTAAGATCAATAACACCATACCACCATTTCCTCACGATGTGTGTTGATTATTTCCTCATCACAAATCTGTCGTTAGAAGTGGACATTAAACTGTACGCCTCCACATCACTTGTGGACAAAATTACCACACACAACATGAATGGTGTGAGAAGCTAGGTTGTAATCTTAAATAAAGGGTTGCAATTTCTTTAAGAATTTTTAAATTGAAAACGTAAGCTCTTGCAGAAAACACTGATTTTGTAACTTTAAGGATAAATCTTTAAATACTTGATTGTAATGAATTGAATATCCTTAAGGATAATAGGTTTTGCTTAACGGTTTTCTTTGTATTTTAATTGAACCTTTAGGGGATTGATCAACTTTCCTTCAATTGTAATCAATGATGCAGAAATATTTTTTCTTTTTTTTTTTTTGTTGTCTTCCTCTCTGGCATATAAATTATTGGCAATAAATGCCTTAAAGTAGGCAATAATTAAGGCAATCTTACATATGTATACGCATACATATAAATTTACCAATAATTTTTTGCTTCACAATATGCTGCATACTTTTAGGCTTTTAAGCCATGATATTCTTTCTCTCTCTCTCTCTTTATAATTTTCTTTGAATTTTATTTAAAAAGAAAGCTTTATTTAAAAACCATTATTTCTTATATTTTTCTGTCCTCCTCTCTACCTACTTCAAAGACAATAACAGAAATTGAATTTTTTTTGTTCTCTTAATATTTCCCTTAAAGGCCATTTCCCCAAAAATAGGCCTTTTTGTATAGAAATACTTAACTTTTATTTGGAAGCTGGGTAATTGCATTTAGGCTGTCATTGTAATAGCAACACCCGCAGCATCGCCCCCCTTTGGAGGTATTGTGTAATATTTTCCTTTCATTTCCAAATGCTTAAATTAACAGCATTCAACGACTACGACTTCTGTTTGTCAAACTCCTCCCGCCTCTGTCATGCCTGCCACTCTCTTTGGCCACGAAACTTTCATTTAAAATTTGTGTTGATTTTCGGCAAAAATTTGTTTTTGTTTCAGTCCCCAATTAAACTTGAGCATAATAATTCAGTCAAGCAAATAAAGCCTGTTAAAATGGTTGGCAAGCAAGAAAACGCAAAGATTTATGCATACATTTACACATACTCCAACTTTTACATACACTCACCCACATAAATAGACTTCCTTATGAAGGAAGGATAACTTTTTTGCTCTTTTGTTAGGCTCTTCCACAAACAAAAATTTAATGAAGAAAATTCTTCATACACTCCCCATCACTATGGCTCCCAAGAGAAAGGGAGAAGAGGGAGAAAGAAAATAAAATTAAAATTATTTTAATAGCGACCCATTGTGCGTATATTAAGCATCTTTCATAAGGGCTTTCCTTAAACAAGAATTTAATGAAGAAAATATAGAACAGACTCCATTGCACAATGGGTCAAGAGAGAGAAAATTCATTAAAAAACTATTCGTAGTATTGCACTTGGAGAAATTATAAAGTCCGTCTTAGCGGTCTATGGCGGTGGACATTGAAGGTTGATACCTTCAGGACACCGAAGTTGAATGGTATGAAGATTTCACTCCCTTCTGAAGGCAAATATCTTTTATTATGTTTTATTATGAACAATAAACTTAAATAGAAATTTTGAGGAGAAAATGAAAAAGGTTCTGAATGATTTTTATGGGGACTCTCATAGTCTTAAGGAAAACTGTTCGTTGGATCTACATCACAACTGTCAGACCGGTTGATTGCCTTGAATAAGCCTTGAATAAGCCTTGATTAAGCTGTTGGCGGAATACCTCTTTGTATTACTGGAGTTAAAAAGAGCTGTCCGCAAGCTGCCTGTCGTCATTTGATCTGTATATCAGCGTGTAGTCCGAGAGAAATAAGTCTTGAAAGCAGTGCACCAACAGTCACTCTAGTAACTTGAATGTCTTTTCACTTATAGTGAGGGCGGGATTTTATATCGAGCATCCTACTTTATGCTATCTGAGGCGATGTTTCCACTTGTATATGATCCTGGTTGAAGTGGTAGCTTTGATTATCAAAGCTCACTTGAGTACACATAGCGGCCCGTTGTGGCGATATGAACTCTGAAAACTAAGAGAAAATCCAATGCTGACCATCTTCATAGATCGAAACTGAATGGTGATACAGGTGCTAGTGTCTTTTGCAAAAATTCAAAACCACTCTGAGCGTGCTTCTCTGAAGTTAAAGCGCCGTTCTGTCCGAAACCACCCATCACCGATTCCGTCAACTGCAATGCGAATTATAAGCTTACAGGTCCCCAAATGGATGCCCAAAGTCAAAATTTCGTCGAAGAGTTCTATGGTTGTACCACGCCTAGACAGTTCAAATGCTCAAAACCACTCTGAGCGTTCTACTCTGAAGTTAAAGCACCGTTCTGTCCGAAACCACCCATCACCGATTCCGTCAACTGCATTGCGAATTATAAGCTTACAGGTCCCCAAATGGATGCCCAAAGTCAAAATTTCGTCGAAGAGTTCTATGGTTGTGGCACGCCTGGACAGTTCAAACGCTCTGTAGTTACCCGAAATATCATTATGTCCTGGTACACGTATGATATGGACATCATATCGTTCTGGTATCTTATTTAAAAATTTGCGACAGCTGCACACCGTCCTGGATTTCATCACGTTGGAATTCAGTGCCTTGATAACCGCCTAACTATCGAAGAATATGGTAATGCGCCACTTGGGGGTATTTGCGTCCCCAATAATTTTCACATCATCGTGTATTGCCAACATTTTTTCACAAGCGCTACAGTTGATCGACAGCCATATGGACTGGTCTATCACACACACACATACACACAAGCACACACTTTATATTATTTAAATTTAAAGATAGGCTCGAATTATTTCGAGCTTGTTACCCCATAGTGCAAGTTAAAATTTTTTTTTTTCACCATAATCCCATAGTGCAAACCATAAATATATACAAATATTTTATGCTGTATGTTGGTAAAATTGTAGCAACAACAACAACAAAAACCGGCTAAAATAGCAATTGCCAAGATATTGTGATTTGCCCCCACCAGAACACTTTTGCCGCCTCTCCACTTCTCTTGTACATTTTAGTTGCTTACATACACATAATTTTGTATATGTATTGTATATGTTTGTATACAAGATATCTTATAATATATAACAGTACACCCACGAATACATAAAATTTTGTTGTTATTGCCGAAATAAAAAACCAAAAACAATACGCGTATATATATGGTAGAGAGAATTATAACTTCCCAAACTTTTTCTTTCTTTTTTTTGGTTAACAAAAGTTTTGCTCTTCTTTTGCTTTTTTTTTTTTTTTTTTTTTTTTTTGTATTGTCGCTCTCTATAGAAACACAACAACATGTTGTTGGAAAATGAGAGAAAAAATTTGTATTTGTAATTACAACAACACCACCAACAACAACAGTAATGATGTTGTTGATGATGATGATGATGAATTTTCCCTGTTAAACAAATAAAATTTTCGTTCAATCGAATCATATTGTAGAACGAAATACTTTTTTTTTGGAGAAAAATCAATATCAGGCATGCGCCATACAAGTTCAGGAACCGTAGAACCACAATCAAACCCAATAACAATAAGAAAAAAAAAACTTTTTTATTATGCAGCGTTTGTTCTACCAAAAATTAAAAAAAAAAGAATAGAATCTAACAACAACAGCAACAAAATAATTTATTTAAAATAGAATACAAACACAAAAATGAATGAAAAAAAATTAGAAAAAAATAGAAAAAAAAATTCTTTTTATTACGGAAAATTTTATGCAGAAGGCAAAATAAAGAAGAAGAAACGAAAAGAAAAGAAAAATGTTAATGTGGTTTTCTTTTCATTTTTCTTTTTTTTTTGCTTTTCAAACCAGCAACTGCTCATTGAATTAAATTCTTATTTGCTTAACGAGCTCTCTGAACAAAAAAAAAAACAAAAAATTAAGGATAAGGATAAGGAAACTAAGGAAAAAGGACAGAGGACAACAATAACAAAAATTAAAAAAGGAAATTTTTTAATAAAGCAATTCTTATAAGAGGATTTAAAAGATAGTTAAACAAACAAACAAACAAATCCTTTAAAAAATATTTTTTGTTTAAATCCTTCAAAAATCTACGAAAAAAATCATGATTAAATGGTTTCGAAACCATAAAACTTAAAATAGGCCCTGTTTTCTAATACGAAACAAATATAAAAAAATAAAAAATAAAAACTTAAAGCTTAAATTATCTTTTCAATGGCAGTGGATGTATGAAAGACTTTTTAGACCATTTGTTTCTTTATTAAACTGACCTTAAACGAGGCTTTAAAAGGCTGCTACTTACTGCAAACGAGTAAAAAGATTAGATTGAATCTAATCACCAACTATATGCTGTCTGAGGCGATGTTTCCCCCTGTATATGGCTCTGAAAGATGGAGAGAATTTCCAACCCGGACATACGATCTTCATGGATCGAAACTAAATGGGGACACTGGTGCTGGTGTCTTTTGTAAAAACTCAAAACCACACTGAGTGAGCTTCTTTTGATAGCATTTCAGCTTACGTTAGACTATTTAGTCGCAGGCCCTCTGACCCATTGTGGTAACCTGTGAATTCCACTTATCTAATTCACATATTTCACTCACAGTTCCCTGGTAACCTACAAAGATTCTTATCAAATCTTGTCAGATGTAATAGGGATACGTGTGCGAGATTTCCGAAACAGCTTCATTCCCAGTACTGTAGTCAAGTTTCGCACAAAGCGGAAAATTCACACAGGAAGCGCACAACCAATGCTCCTCTTTGAAAACAGCACCTACAATAGTAGTAAAGTTAATCACCCTTATTCTGATTGTCGTCGTCGCCGTCGTCGTCGTTACCAAAAATGATGTCGATAAAATCAGAGTCGACAAAATCAGAGTCGACACAACACAATATCGACGGTGTATTGACTCACAGAATACCAAATGTGTGTCGACAGTCATCTATAACTGTCAATAACGACAAACAGAATACCAATTTTAAACTGTCGACGCAAGACGACGTCGACGACGACAACCAGAATAAGGGTGAATAACTCATAAGCTTAGGCACACGTCCTGGCATATAGTATATGTACTGTTTTAATTGCTCTCCAGTGCTAAGAGAGAGAGAGAGAGAGAGAGAGTGAAGTTATGTATAAGCGTATAACCCATACGCATCGTATAATAAATGTAGCCTGATTGAATTGCTATCCAGTGCTAAAAGAACTCCCGTTCTTCGAATATTTTGAATAATTATTCTCTGAGTCTTGTACAATGGGTCATTTTGACCTCTGAGTATTACACTTGCACCAAAACTAACCTAATTCGCTGAAGCTAAAGTCAAAGTCCGGTTACTATCCTCATGCTACTTCTCAATATTCTGATATATGAGTCGTCGATATTTTTCTCATTACCAAACAAAAGTTGTGATTGCCCCAATCTCATTTTGCTTGAGAAAAGTCTCCGTCATCTTTTCTTTCGCCGAGTATACCCTTTCACTCCGGCGCTATGAGCGGCGTGGAAATTTGCCTTTCATTCCATCGCAATGGCAATATTTTCCCGCCTTCTCCAGAACTCTCACCATACCGAAGTTGAAGATATCGCATGATAAGGTATCGCCTTGGCTGAAACTTCACTCCTTTCCTACCTCAGAGTTGCGCAACGTCATTCCGCAAAACCTTATCAGCTGCGCAGGAATACCAAGCACAAACGTTACGGCAAAGTTTTCTCAAATTAAATGCCAATCTAAACTTTTGCTGGAAATTAACATTGAGAAGCATTCGCCGTAGGAGTAGTAGACAGTTTCTTGGCTTATTCGACGTGAGGCCACGGTTTAATCTCCAGGTCAGACATCTCCAGCAAAACGAAATAAAAAAATTTGTATGCCTCTCAGAAGATTTCTGGCAAAAACTCTGAGAGTAAAATAAAATTGGCATGAAAAATTTCTCAAAAATCTGACGTTCGGAGTCGACTTTAAACTGTAGATCCCGCCACTTATGTGTATAATTAACACACACAACATAATTGGTGTGAAAAGCTAGGTCGTAATTCTGACTGAAGGTTTGTAATGAGCAAATTATGTATGTAAGAGATTCGAGTCAGGCATTAGATTATCCAGAAGCAACCGGTGATTCGACAGGGCATTATAGAATCAAAGAGCACTTGTTCAGGAAAGGGGTTCGCTTTGAAGCCAATATGTAGGTGCTGTGATACGGTGAATGCAACATCTGAACACATACTTGGAACCCGTGCGGCGTTATTATTGAATCGCAGAGAGAAACACCTGGCTGGATATCAGGTGCTGCTAGCTGGCAATTATTCCCATTGTTTTCCCAGCATCATTTTGAAATTTACCAAACTTGGAGTCAGTAGATTGAGGGCAGTACTATGGATTGTATGCCCGCAGTACTATAATAATGATAATTAAACATACAGATCTACTATCTGTTTACGTGCCTAGTATCTCTCATTGATCAGCGATGGCTTTGATGTTTGTCGATAAAAGGCGGGGTGTTGGTGGCCTTCCTAGAAACCAACTATTTAACGGGCTTGACCTGTCATGGCCCTTAATTCGCGATACAGATTTCTATTGTTTATACCGCGTAATTATTTCTTTCAGGATAACACGGTAGCAGAAGGAATCAATCTGATATAGGTTCAGGCATATGACAGAAGTAAAAGTCTTAAAAGTTTAAATTTTTTTAAGCAAGTTCTCGGTATAATAAAGACAAAATTAGACTGAGAAAAATTCTTTTTAAAACTAGAAATTAAAATAAAATTAATATTCGTGTAAAAAACTCAAAATAACAAAACTTTACACAAAAATGCAATTGAAAATATGCTTTCTTTCTACCCGAATCCAATAAAAATTGTGTGTGTATCACAACAAAAGATAAATAAACCACCCTTAAACAAAAAACTTTCAATAAAAGATACACAGATATTTGATAAGAATAACAACAACAACGAAAACATATTGTAAATAGACAGAAACAACAACAACAACAACAAGAAGTAAAAAATGGAAAAGATTTTTTAATTAATGCATAGCAAAGTGCACTTGAAATCGAAGCCAAAAACTCTGAAGCCCACTGGCCAAAATAACAAAAAAAAACAACAACAACAACAAAACAGCAAAAATTTAAAACTCTTACTCCTTCTCTGCTGATGACGTTGGCATATCTAAGGATTATTGCAATACAAGCCGAAGCAACTCTTGCAATACAAACACTTCCTCATACCCATGCCCATACTGCTGCTCTCCAATATTACTTCTCCTCATACCCAGTTTCATTTACATGGCAAAACATTTAAAGTTTTCGTGTACAAATGGACCAGGAGAGATCTCTTCTAAATATTTTTAGACTCAAAAACAAAAACAAACAAAACAACACAATTTTAAAGCCTTAACAATACATCGCAGTTGAAGAGACCAAATTGAATACAACTCCCCGGCTGTATGCGTCTCATACATACAAGATAAATCGGAGTTGGGTTAGGGAGAGATGAGGATAACGAAAATAGAATTCAAAATTCAAGTAGCAAAGGTACGTTATTAATTGAAATGGACAGCTTCCGTTTTGGCTAACGACGACCAGGCATAGAGTCAAGCTTATGATACATAAACAGACTATGTGAAGCAAAGGGGAGTTATAATGTTACCACAACCAACAACAATACATGCGAGGAGGGAGGGGGAACTCAACCAGGCAGGCAAACCATTAATCCATCCAGCCATATTAAAAACGTCACTCTTCTCTGCATGTTTTTAAAATTTTTCAATTTTTTTCTTCATTTTTTCCCCCCATTTTTTTCTGTCATTTTTTGGCTCTTATGGCAACAGGAATAAAATTATGTGGCAACACAAAGAAGAAAAAATGTTTGTTGCAACAGAGGTTCTTAAGCTTTTCTGTTATGTATTCAAATAACCTTTTCTACCTAGCTTAGTCAGTTTTTTTGTTCACTTTTTAAAAATTTTGGTTGTGGTAAACATATTATTTGTTTGTCCGAATTAAATTTTTCAACTTATTTTGTCCTCTCTTAATCATATTTCATTGCAAATATTACATTTTCAAATACTTTTCCTAGAACATAAGCCATACAAATTTTGTCTTCGCCTGTCATAATCTTCCTTTTTGTAGAGTATACCCTTCCAAACTCCTTGTCGTATTCCGTATAAAGTTTCTCGCCTAGAACATAAGCCATACAAATGTGGTCTCCGCCTGTCATAATCTTCCTTTTTGTAGAGTATACCCTTCCAAACTCCTTGTCATATTCCGTATAAAGTTTCTCGCCACATCAGCGAGTGAAAGCTCTTCGTGCCGTAAGTTCATGTGCCTGCTAATTGCAATGAATTCTCACACGATCTGAGATCCAACTATTGGTGACACTATTTCTCCTTCCCAGTTTTGTGCTCATGTGGAGTCAACATTATCAAGGTTGAGTGCTAGAACGGCGTCCTGACTGTTGAATAGTATTGCTATGTATCGTCCTCCTGTCCGATATGAATTGAGTATATCTTTCAAAAAACGTAAACTTTCCCTTTGGAAAATAACGGCGAATTTATCCATGAGTTCCTAATATTTCATTCTCCCATCGAACGTCGCATGTTGCACTAGATTGTAATCCTGACTAAAGGGTTACAATAGCCTACAACGTTCGTAAGTTCAAGGGAAAGAGGACATGATTTGTTAGAATACAATAATAATTGTCTCCATACCCTCCATGACTCCGGTCCTCTATATTACAAACAAAGAGCTTAAATCCAACAGAGCTTCCAAGCCCGCAAATGGAAAGATTTTCATTGTTTTGATTGTACCAACGCGTGTTAGTCTCTGTATCGTATCCAACTCCTTCTGGGTTGTTTTCAAATTCGTTCTGTCTGCCCAAACAATGGCTCCATAGATCACCTTCACCCATGTGGTATATTTTATAGAATCAGTTAAAAAAAATCAGTTAAAAAAATGGTTTATATGTAAAAAAAGGTCTTAATGGGCCTCAAGAGACAGGCTAATAATTCATTTTCTGTGTCTTCTAGAAGCATATTATAGCCGCAATTAAAACTTATGGTTGTCTCAATCATATTTTTCAATTTTTTTTTTTAATATAAACGATTTATAGTTAAAAATTGTAGCTTAAAAGCCCTTCAATCGACAGGCTAATAGTTCATTTTCTATGTCCTCTGGAAGCATATTAAAATTTATGGTTGTCTCAACCAAATTTTTTTTTGTTTTTAATATGAGGGATATATAGTTAAAAATTGTAGCCCAATAGATAGGCTAATAATTCATTTTATATTTCCTAAAAATATTTTATGTTCTCAATCAAAATGTATGGTTGTCTCAATCAAAATTTTTTATTCTCTGTATTTTAGATGATTTGTAGGTAAAAATTGTAGCCTAAAAGCCAACAATTGATCAGGCTAATAATTCATTTTCTATATCTCCAAAAATATATTTTATTTTCTCAATTAAAATTGAGGGTTGTCTCAACTAAAATGCAGCTAATACCAGAAATTAAAGAACAAGACTGAGTGCCCTTAGAGACTTTGAATTTGAATTGATTCTTAATGAAAAACACAGCGGAAAATAATTGAAAAGTTTGGCAATCACTGTCGCGAAAATACCTGACACAATACGATTATTTAACTCCATCATGCTGATGTTTTGAGTGGCTGCTTTTCTTTTTTTTTGCATGGGGCACAACGAAGGGTCCAGTTACACGTTTTTTGTTTTTTCTTGTTTTATTGTCTTGAATATTGGATTCCATTTTAAATTTTTTTTTCACTGCGTACACAGTCAGCCAGAGATTTATGGAGTGTTTTGGCGACAAATTGAAGGTTTTATATTTCAGCAGAAGCAAAAGAAAAAAAAACGTTAAAGAGAATAAATAAACCATTTTTACTAGAATTTTTTTCTTAGAATCTTTTTTCTGTCTACTTTTAGGAGTAAAAAAATGTTTAAATAGGCCTCTAATAAGAAAAATCTGATTTATTTCCGTCCATTTACTGTTATATCCGGTCAATCTTTTGTTTAAAATTCTGTTCTCTAAATGCTTTTAAAATTGGTCTACTTATGGAATATAAAATGTATTCTGTCGCCTTTTTCTATGCACTTAAAAGCCGGAAACCGGAAAATAGTGTTTTAACATGAAAGCATTATTAAAGCCGTTTTATTATGTTTTTTTTTTTTTTTTTTTAATTATGGCCACCTTTTTATGTTTCCTTTTTATGGTTTTATTTGTTAAATATTTACAATTGATTATATTTGTTTAAATTATTAATTGCAATACAAACCATCCTATACATATGCTAACGTTTTTCGTTATTTTTTTTAGCCCCCAAATGGTATGCTACACAATTTTTTAATTTTTTGTTTATTAAGCCTAAAATTATGTGTTATTATGTTTGTTTTGCATTTTATTTACTTATACATACACAAGGCTATAGAAAAAACACCCCCATTTATTAAATTTGTTTCAGTTCTTGTGTAGGCCTTATGGGACTTTTTCGATGTCTGTGTGACTGCTGTGTTTGTGAGCCTATTGTTTGGCCATACACAAGTGGGTACTTCATCTTCTAAATGAAATGAATTTCGGTTTTGCAATCTTTTCTTTTTTGTTAGATTTTCTTGCTGTCAACTTGAAAATTAATTTATTAAATAATTAAGTATTTAAGCAAGTAATTTGGATACTTTTCGAAGGCCAGGGCAATTGGCGAAAAGGGCTCTATGAATTAATTTTGTGTAGTGGCATGGTGGTATTTTCTATTTTCTCTAATAGATCTCAAAATTTTGAAATATTTAGAGTACTGATCGAAATGGAACTAGAAACTTTGTCCTGCTTCTCGGAGCTTATTTTCCTCATTGTGTTTCATTTACGAGGCCATGTCTCTTACAAGGGCATCACTCTTCAATTCGCATTTCCATGGCTTCATTCCTGCTGACATTCGAAATGGAAAGGAATTCATGTACAATTCAATCGAGTTCCTGGAGATGATCATGTCAATGGAAGAGTTTAGAAATATTTCCATTGACATCTGTAGGGAGTAGGTGAAAATCTTTTCAGTGGGTTCTTAACATGAGAAGAAGGCTAAAGATTTTCCTCCGAAGGGCTTAATTTTAGGATATTTCTCCGCCTCACTACAACTATTACCATGTGTTGTACGTAAAACAGACTGCGAAATTTTTCCATGTTTTTCCTTAGCAACTAATGCTAATGCTAATCCTTAGGAACTAATGGTCTGACGAACCGCCCCGGTTGGTCTGATCTGGATAAGAAGAGAATTCATTGTTTTCTTTTCTTCAATCGCATGGCCCGCCACTGCTATGGTTCTCACAAGACATTGACCTATTGGAAAGCGTAGCAAAAGTCTTGACTTCCCCTCAAATAATGTCTACCAATCTGCGGTGTGAGAGAGATTTGATCAAAACAAAGTTTTTCTCTCCCTCCTATCTTATCATATCCCACTCTATTCTAAGGGAGAGAGAATGAAATTCGATTGATTCTTTTAAAAACTTTAATTAGCAATTAAAAATCATTTTTTGCTTCTCATTTTAATTGAACCCTTTTTAGATTTTTTCTGCCTGCTTTTCACTCATTTTACTCTTAAAAAAATAATTAAAAATTGTTGTTGTTGTTGTTTCTTTTTTTGTTATGGAAATACATATTTATAATTTTTCATCTCGGTTTTTTTTTGTAACCTTGTTTTTGCTTTGTTTCTCTTAAAGAAAGCAATTAAAAAAGTTTCATTGTAACCAACAAAAATTCTGCAAGAAAAAGTTGGTTGCCCCTTCCTTGCACTGCTATTCTGTCTGCAGAGCTTGGTAAGTGTTTTAAATAAGATTTCGTTGAATACAAAATATTTTTCTAAAGTTTTTTAAATTCCATTAAAAAAATTTTACATCACTTTCTTGTTTACAACCACATTTGATGAAGACTTTTAGAAGATTGTTTTAATGAATAACGATCTATTAAAGCTTTATTAGGAAGACTGTTTTTATTAATTACGATCTTTTAAAGCTTTATTAAGGCCAGAATTAAAATTATGTTACATTAACTCTAAAATCTTGGACTTATTGGGTCTTAATAAAGACTTTTAAAAGATTGTTTTTATAAATAACGTTTTAATAAAGTCTTATTAAGGGTTGAATAAAAATTATGTTAAATTTTATATTATTTCATGGACTAGTTAGGTCTTAATAAAGACTTAGCATACTTTAAGAAAATTGTTTTTATGAATAACGATCTATTAAAGTCTTATTAAAGTCCGAATTAAAATTTCAATAAATTGTCTCTTAAATCATGAATTTATTGGGTCTTAATAAAGCCTTCAAGCATACTTTAAGAAAATTGTTTTCATAAATAATGATCTATTAAAGTCTTATTAAGATCTTAATTAAAATTCAGTTAAATTGACTCTCAAATCATGGACTCATTGGGTCTTAGTAAATACTTTTAAAAGATTGTTTTTGTACATAAAATTTTAATAAAAAAAAAAATTTAAATATTATGTTAAATTATTTCTTAATTACTGCACAATTATATCTTCACTAGCTGACCCGGCGAACTTCGTCCCGTCCAAAATTGAATTTTTTTATTGCCCAAAAGAGGTCACATTATATATTTATTGTAATACGCTGTATAAAACAGTTATATAAAAATAACTAACTTACTATAAGTGTGGGGATGTTCTTATAATCGAAAGCGTTGTAGTTATAAAACATCGAATTAGCCGACTTATAGGTATCTCTTAAAGGGGGAGGGTTGCCACGCCCATTTTTGATGAGTTTGTCGATATCGACTCTACGAACTTACCCACCAAATTACATTCGTCTACGATCACTATGTCAATAAATATTAAATTTTAAAGGTTTGCCACGCCTACTTTTTGCATCTAAACCTGATAAGCTTTCGAACAAAAGAATGATTAAAATCGGTTCAGTAGTTTAAAAGTTAGAGGTATCACTTGAAGGGGGAGGGTTGTCACGCTCATTTTTGGTGGGATTGTCGATATCGACTCTACGAACTTACCCACCAAATTTTATTCGTCTACGATCAATATGTACTTTGCCACCCCCTTTTAACATTCAGGGATATGAAAAATAGATATTGTCCGATTCTCAGACCTACCCGATATGCACACAAAATTTCATGAAAATCGGTCGATCCATTTCGGAGGAGTTTAACCACTAACACCGTGACACGAGAATTTTATATCTTCATAAAGACTTCAAGCATACTTTAAAAAGATTATTATTGTGAATCTATTTTCTATTAAAGCCTTATTAAATTTCTCTTAAATTGCCTTTTAAATCATGGATTATTTTTCTTTAATTTTAATTCGACCCCATCATATAGGTTTTCCACTTTCTACCTTCCATTCCCATTCCTTCTATTTATTTTGCAATGGCAGGGAATTTTATTTCTCCTTCTCTATCTTTCTCAAATCGTTCAAAGTGCATCCAGAATTGGTTTTGTGTTGTTATTGCCCCTGTATATTGTGCAATATAGCCCCCTGGTATATGAAAATATTTACATGAGAATAAATAAATTTTACAGGCAAAATATTTTTTGTAAATGCTTATAGCAGGGGAAAAATACCGAATAAAAAATAGAAACAAAATGGCGGAAAATAAAACTTGTTATAAAATATAACAGTATAAAATTTTTTTTTGATATAAATAAACTACAGTTATGGTCAGATAAATAGTAACCTTTTGAATATTATTTGATGTCAATGTTTACAGTTAAGTAAAGTAAAAAAGCACAACCATTATCTATTATCTAATCCAATACTGTTATTGCCAGTATTGTAACTAAAATTGAAGCAATGCAGTCTTTTATTATTTCTTATTACTACTCAGCTACCCTTGGCTGTGAAGGTATATGCATTTTAAAACCTGTATATGTAACACTACCATTACATATAAAAATTGCCATCATTCAAACACACCCCCAACCCCTTCCTCAACATCATGCATTTCACTTTGAACTTTTGACCAGGATAATATGCATGCAGCAGCAGCAACAGCACTGACCATAACGATTGGGATTACTACATGACCAAAGGATGATTACATTCCTCTTTTTTTGTTGGGGGTGAAGGAGCCAACAAACCCTTTTCATTTACATATTTTCTGTATCAACACAAAAATATCTAAAAACTAAACGTTGTTGTTGTTGTTGTTGTTGTTCTTTCCATTACCACCCTTTAGCTATTGTTACCGACTGGCTCTTCTTTCCTTATTCTTTTTTTTCCTCCCAGATTTGATTGTCTATTTAAAACTCAAAACTGCTGTTGTTGATGCTGCACACGCTGCCTGTATTGTTTGCAGTGTGTAGGAGTTTTTGATATAGTGACCCTTGTTTTATAAAATTTTTCAACTTTTTTATTTTTTTCATATAATTGTAGCCATTTTGTAAAACAAACTTTAAAAGAATGAATTCTTTTTTTCGGTATTAAAATAATTATTTTTCTAAATGTGATGTAATAAGTTTTCATTCTTTTAAATTTCTGCTTTAAAGATGAGATGATTTTTTACTATCTCTCTGCTCTCTTTACATATTTTATTTACAATTTATGTGTGTTTTTTTGGATAGTATGAGTCATTTTATTTAAAAAGCTGTTGTATACTTTTGTAAGTTATTTTTGGTATTTACTGTTGCATAACTTTAGGGATTATTTCTGGATTTTAGTTATTATTCAACATTTTAAGGATTATTTTTATTAAATGGCAGAGATTATATTTAAATTAAAGTAAATATAGAATATTCAGAATAAAATGAACAAATATGTTACTTTATTTAGGTACCAAAAGAGCTTTTTAAGTACAAAGATACCAAACGTTAGAAAACAATTCTAAAATCGATGTTAAACCCATATTAGAGTTACCTTTGAATGATCCGAAATTTCTTTGAGAAATCCTCGGCATTCATAGACAAGAACGGACGTTGAAATTACGTTCGTTAGGCACTTAATCGCAACCTGGCTGTATGAGTAAATCAAGAGATTTTCAAGGAAAATCACACCACTCAACAAGCATTGAGCTGCTTTCAAAATTGCCATCACCTCTGCTTTGAAAACACTACAGTAGTTAGGCAGCATATCAGAAAGTTTCATATACCTACCCTGTCACTCACCTTTGAGCCATCAGTGTAAACTTCAAGGGTTTCATTGAGAATCTCCTTTTCTTCAGGCCCAAAGTCCCTAGTTTAAACTCTAAAATCGAATTTTCTATTCAGAAAATTATAAGAAATCATATAATCCCTAATGTGTCTGTCTTGCCAGAATAACAGCATGTCCATAGTCCAGACTGTGCCAGAATTTAACTTCACTAGTTTTACTGCTATCAACTCAGCGCTCTGCCTTAATAGAGGCAGAGTCAGAGGGGAACCAATTGAGTATACGAGTAGTAAATAATGCCTTGGTTGATGTGGTACAGAAAGCAATAATGCGGTCTCTGACTACACATCCCTGCATGGGTTTTACAAATAAGATGGCTCCAGGTGTTTCCGAAGGCATTTAGCCCGCTGAACACGATCTTCATTCAGATTTAAAAAATTCAAAATGGCGGATCCAATATGGTAGTCGAGGTTTATAAAAATTAATCGGATTTACTTGAAAATTGTTACCGCCATATTGGATCCGCCATTTTTAATTTTTTTAAACCTGAATGAAGATCTGTAATCAGCGACCCCAAAAACCCCTGAGTAACAATTTTCAAGTAAATCTGATTAATTTTTAAGACCTCCGTAATGTGTTTCTTTTTCTTTTGCACCCCTCATTTTAAAGAGCAAAGATCAATTGCCAATTTCTGACAATAGCGATGGTTCTAGCACGTCAGTGTTTAGCTCTACAATTTTTCAAAAATGGCCAAAAACGCTATTTTTAGGGTTTTCAACCCCCTGTTTCTCGAAAACCTGACGTGAATATTGAACCCAAATTCGTGTTCAGCGCGCAAAATACCTTTAGAAACACATGGAGTCATCTTATTTGCACAAAAAAAGTCCAAATTTGCAGGGCTGTGCTATCAGCCAGTATGTTATGGCTGGTTTGAGACCCCAGATCTTACCTAACACGCTTTTGTACTTTCTTTAAATAAAATTTTTCAATTGGCACTGAAATTAATTTAAAATTAAAACCAATTTTAACTCGGTATATGGTATATTTTCTTAAATTTTAGTACTTTTTTCAATTTGGTACTTTTTAAAATAGTGAAAAAAAATTTTTAAATTGGCACTGAAATTCATTTTAAATTAAAAGATTAAATTAAATTAAATTTTTTTGTTGAATTTTGGTACTTTTTCAATTTGATACCTTTCTGATTTTGATACTTTTTTAAATTCGATTGACTTTTAAGTTTAGGATTTTCTCCAATTAAATGCTGTTTTAATTGGCACCTCAAATGATTTAGAATTAAAACAAACTTAATGATGGCTTGGTACCTTTTAAAATGGTACCTTTTCTCTTCTATAATTTCGTACTTATTATTTCGCGACACAATTAAATTAAAATGTTGTTCAGCAATAATGTTGGACACTTTTTTAAATTTAATACTTTTTCAATCTGATTTTTATTTGGTTTGGTACTCTTTCTTAATGTAGTACTTTTTTAAGGTGGTACTTTTTGATTTTTATTATTTCGTAATTATTAGTTAATGCCGCAATCAAATTAAAATGTATTTCAGCAATAATGTTTGATGTTTTTTTTAAATTTGGTACTTTTTTGAATCTGATTTTTGTTTCTTTTGGTACTTTCTGCATAGTACTTTTTGAAAATGGTACCTTTTGATTTTTATTATTTCGTACTTATTAGTAGGTGCAGCAATGAATTAATGTTTGGTATTTTATTAAATTTGTACTTACTTACCTTTTTTAAAAAAAGATCTCCAGTTGATATAATTTTTGTTCAGTTGGTTTTTTCTTAAGAAGAAAACAAAATCAGTTCCTCTTTCTAAGGGATGCTAAATTTTTTTTTCAGACGATTTCTCACTGAAAATATTTTTTTTAAGGAATTTTTATTTCTTTTTTTATAAAATGTTTGTTGTTTTTTAAAATTATTATTAAAGTCACAAACCCTTTTGTTGTTGTTGTTGTATTGCAGTGCTTATTTCAATTGATTTTTATTTTAATTTTCTTTTATTATTTAATAAATTTGGCCTTTTTTTGTGTTGTTAACCATTGAAAATTGTGTGTCTTTTATTTAAAAAATAATTTCAATTTATTTTTATTTATTTTTTTGCAATAAATTTTTTCTCAATTTAAAATTTATAAAATGAAAATCTTAAAAAAGATTTTCGCATTCTTTAAATGTGTGAATAAATAATAAATTTTTCGTCGTCTTTTTACTAAAATCGTTGGAAGTCCTTTTAAAAATATTTGGTGTATTCCTTTTAAATTTTTTATTTGCCTTTTTTCTTACAAATGAAATCAAAGTCCTTTGCTTAGCTTTTCATTTAAAGTTCCTTTAGTGAAGAGAGTCAATATCCTTTCATTTAGGTTTCTTTGTTTGTATATGTTCTATGTATAAAACATTAATAATTCTTTATTTATTTATTTGTTTTTATTTTATTTGTTTTGTTTTTTATAAAAAGTAGTTGTTTTTGTTTATTGTTTTTTACACTAAATTTCTATTTTTTATTTTCTATATAAAATGCATGCACACCATTTATGAAAAATTGCTTATCTTTTTCAAAACTTAAATAATTTTTTTTTTTTTTTTTAATTTTATTATTATTTTTAATAATAATTTTTAGGTTTAGTTTCTTAAAAAATATTCACTCTTTAATTAATCAGACCACAACATTATCTCTTTTTTTAATTTTTTTTTTTTTGTTTTTATTTTTTTTAGTGTTTTACTTTTGTTCAATACTGTATATTAGCTAGTTTGAGTTTAAAGTTATTTTCTTTTGTTGTCAATAATTTATTTTTATTTTTGTTTGTTTATTTGTTTGTTTGTTTTTTGTTGTATTATTAAATTCGTTCTTTTCTCCGTTTTTTGTTGTTGTTGTTGATGTTTTTATTATTGGAAATGAAATATTGAGAACGTAATTTTCTATACGCTTGTGGAAAAAATTTCTAAAAAACACTGTAAAAAATGAAAAAAAAATTATTTAAAAGAAATGTTTTCAAAAATTTTTGTGTTGGTTTTCTGTATTAAATTGTTACTTTAAACCAGAGTACCCCAGACTAGAGGATACTAAAATTCTCGGAAAACGACACTTTTTTAACAATTGCCGCAATACGATGTATTTGTAAAAGCAATGAAGGCAAAAAAACACAAGAAATCGTCATTTAGCAGAGATGATAAAATCCTACAGTTAGATATCTACAGAGTGCCTGTAAATAAATATAGGAATCCTGGTCAACAACCCATAATAGGGCGGCCTTAGCCAATGTCAAAACCACAAACATGTTATGGTTTTAACGATTCCGTCATACATTTTAATGATTCTCCTTAACCTCATAATCGAGAAACTGGAGTTAACCGCTCGTAAATAGAAGACTGGTTTCCGCTATAACCATTCTTGTGTTGACCACCGAAATACATAATTGATTATTACAACTCTTCAGTTTGTATCCTAGCTTCTCACAACACTGATGTTGTGTGTGTTAATTTTATACATGAGTGGCGGGACCTATAGTTTCAAGTCGAAATCGAACGACAGATTTTTGGGAAGCTGTTCATGGCAATTTTATTTACTCTCAGAGTTTTTGCCAGAAGACAGAACAATCTGTGGAATTCATCGTAGTCCTAGAACTCTTTTTTCATCGATTAAAGCATACCCTAAGACTGGATTTATAGGAACGTTAATATGTAATGCTCCATTGCAGGGTGCAATTGCATCGTATAGACTTATGAGCGCTCAGTACAATGGATACAGGGTGATACATTATAACCGCATATCAGAGGATTTCACTGCCATCTCCGCAGTACAACAATGCTATCCCATGTCGACCGGTTGTATTCCTCTTTTAAGTGGAGAATGCTTTGATATGGACAAACGACAAAAAAAGTGTGGCATCATATGGAATCAACAAGCAGAACCGGCATACGCAGAGAATACCTTACTAATATTTACAAGACATGTGGATATGCAAGATCAAATGCCATCCTTACCTCTGAGTCTAGTGCCGTTATCCTGACCGCATATCAGGGAATTTCAGTGCCATCCCCGCAAGCCAAGAATACTATACCATGTCACCGATTGTATTCCTCATATAGGTAGACGATGCTTTGACATAAAAACAAATTGACATGATAGAAAATAAACAATGTTGGGCCTTTAGTAAAGATATCGAAACAATGGCACACTTTTTATATTATTGCACAGCATTCGTACGGTCGATGTCGCAATATTTTAAGGATGGTACTGCAACATCTCAGAGAAACAAACTAAATCCTTAAAATTTTAATAAAAAAAAACCTCCCGATTTTAATGACAAATTGCATGACATGTAAGCCTGACTATATAATCATGCACGATTGCATGGCTAACATGCCAACAACCGTTGAACATAAGCCGGCAGAAAATCAAACGACAGCTTAATAAACCTGACAGTCAAAGCCGGTCAACTAAAATGATAACACGATTCTTAGAAAAGTCAATGGAACAAGGATACAAGGAAAGAACATGATTGCAGTGTGACACAATAATAGAAATTCTAAATAAAAAGCACTCTACCCAGCTACATATATAGCAGATACAGGGCGTGGTAATTTTCCTGTATACCAGGTGCGCAAAAATAAACCAAAAACGGAACGCAAATGCAAGCAAGACTAGTGAACGAAATGAAACGAAAACTGGGTCAAATTGCTGCAATTATTTTCTGTGCTTGGCAGTCTTTTTTTCTCCTTTTTTTGTTGTTGTTGTTATTGCTGTTTAGGGATGCCAATTTTCTTTTGATTTGCAAAATACTAAATATGTGGTGGTGAAGCTGAGTTAAGGGAACACTTACCGAAATTGATTTTAATTAGAATTTCTTTAATACCGTTTGTGTGTGTTGTGTTGTATTATTGTTAACGACAGTGAAAAGAAATTTTAAACAATTATACACTGAGATGAACTAATTATATGGCTTAAGATACACAAACAATTTCTATATATATTCAGAGTTTAAACATTAAGTATGTATGTGTGTGGAAACGAAAAACTTCTTTTTTCTTTAAAAAAAAAATTTTTTTTCCTAAAATTTTCTCGTTCTTTCTAAAGACAGGATTCTCTCAAAAATGTTACAAGTTTTCTATACAAACTTAAACAACCGTTGTTTGTTTGTCACTGTATTTGTGATTTTTTTTTTTTCGAACCGTAAAGCCTTCTTCTTTTTAACGGTTGTTAAATGCCACTTTTCTTTGATTT
The DNA here is from genome assembly GCA_927399465.1 of Sarcophaga caerulescens. NCBI lineage: Eukaryota > Metazoa > Arthropoda > Insecta > Diptera > Sarcophagidae > Sarcophaga > Sarcophaga caerulescens. The sequence goes on along the minus strand of OV656873.1, from coordinate 114,276,790 downwards.
GGAAAACAAAAACCGACGTGGACTATTACTACAATTCCTTCTTTTTCTATTTTGTGATTTTAATTTGAATTTTTAAATATTTTTTCTTTATTTTCTTTTCTTTCTAATTGCAGTTGTTGTAGTTGTTGTAGTTGTTTTATTTTTTTTGTTTGTTTGTAATCTACGAAACAAGGAGAAATTATATAGCGACGCAAATTATAAATTATATGAGTAGAATTTAATAAAAACGCGCTTAAAAAAGAACCGCGTCTTTTGCTGGATACTTTGAAGACCGCTTGACTCGTACTGAATTCGAATGCAAAACCAAATTACAAAACAATTCCGCAGGAAAACAAACACAGCCTTAACACAGTAAATGTTGAGCCATTTACGAATTTAATGGCGGCGCTCCTCTCTCTTCGGCACCTAAACACAAAAACACATACACTTACCGCCTATGCATGTGTATCCTTTTTTGGCCCGGGAACCTACAAAAACAGTAACAACATGCAAGCAAAATAGGAGAAAAGCTTTTCTTTTTTTGCTTTTGCATACTCAGTATACCGGCATTAGTTAGCAAAAGCTTTAGAAATCTCTCCACATCGTATTTAATTGCATTACGCTCTCTCTGTCTCTCTCTCTCATGCATTCTTCCTTTCTCTTTTTACTGTATCCTCTTCCCTCTTCAAATTTTATATTAAGTGCCGTTCTTTTTTTAAGCTCTTGTTGTTGTTGTTGTTGCATTTGCCTTTTATATGGTGAATGAACCTAGAAAATGCACTTTTTATTCAACCGTTTGCCCTACACGAAAACGTTAGGCAACGTGATTTGAGCACTCGATAATAGTATGGAATTGCCTGGGCAAATTGGATCAACTAGAAAAAAAAGCATTCGAACTAGAATTTTTCCATACAGAGGGAAGTGCTGTTTGGATGGATATATGTACATGGCGAAAGGGCAGAGGTGGTGCAAATTCTGTAATGAAGCTATTCGCTTATCAAAGCTTGTAATTGGAATAAGCGCGATGCCAAGACATCTTAGAAGGAAATTTCTGAGGGCAGCCTTCTTCACATTGAACAACATCTTGAATCCTGTCAGGGCAATAGAATAAGGAAAGACATTATAGTCGCCGTAGTCTAATAGGTAGTACGCATAAGACGCAGATTTTTGGCAAAAACTCTGAGTGTAAAATAAAATTCCTGTGAAAAGTTTCTCAAAAATTTAACGTTCTTTAAAATATACGTCCCGCGCATCAACTATAAAATTATTACACACATCCTGACTAAAGGATTGTAATGAACCAATTATGTATGTATTACAGGGATACCCTATATAATCTTGAAAACGAATCTCATTATTTTTTGTTCTCTCAGCAAACAGTAGCTGCGTTTAAAGTCGTTCTGTACGTTGCAAAAATTTCTATCTCTTTATTCATAAGAGTATTGTCCTGTTGTTATTATGATTGTTGTTGTAATTGCTGTTGTTGTAGCGCTTTTTTTTTATTTGTTATTCTATTAACATTTCGGTTCTTTTTCCCTGTATTTTCTATAGTTGAAATTGACTGCAGCCATGAAAACCATACCAAATCGTAACAAAAAAAAAAAACAAACAAACAAAAAATATAGAAACTGAGGCAACAGTAGCAACAAAACAACACAAAAATTTGTTACACAAACTATTGAACTATTTTTTATCCTTTTCATGAGTAGGAGAGAAAGAGAGATATAAAGATAGATATAAGAGAATTTATGTATAAGTGTGAGTGTGTGTGTGTGTGTATAGAGAGGTTTTATTTGTTTGCTCAAGAATAACGAGGTTTGTTGGAAAGGTAGTAAACTCCAGTAACACATACACACACACACGCTCACACACCTTATACACATACATATTTCATGCCACAGGCTTTAATTTGTTAACAATTTTTCCTCTACAATGTCTATGTACATATGTATGTACTACATACGTATGTACACATATTTGAATAACTTATATTTTCTGTTATGTTTATATACATACATATGTACATACGTAGTTATTGTATTATTTACATACCTTAAAAACATTTTTGAAAATGATTGCCTTGTTTATGAGTTCCATCAGTTTTATTTTTCTTTGCAAATAAATGTTCAAATTAAAATTCAATTGGTATGGTGATGACAATGTTTTGCCATTAATATTTACATAACAACAGAATATAAAATGCTTGTAGAACTGCCAATAGGAAGATAACTTTTGCATTTTTTGGAATACATACTTAAAAATATTGCTATTTTATGTTTATTTCATATTAATAAACTTATAATAAATAAGTTGCAAAAAGGTTCGTTTTAGATTTCTTGAAAAAATTTCTTTCACACAAAAAGGATATATGCAGCACTCTGTTTATAATGAAATGAGAACTTTGATATTTAATCCAAAGCAAGGCATTCCCTAACTACGAGTTGTGTTGTATTTAGTTTCCGGAAACAAGTTAGAAAAGTCATTATTTTTAACAAAATATGAAAATATTTTTTAGTGTCCAAATAATCCTTATATTTTTAAAGTGAACAAACATTAATCCTTAAAATTTGTTTGTAAAAAAATAATGTTCAGAAAAAGGATATATGCAGCACTCCGGTTATAATTAAGTGAGAGACTTGAAATTAATGTCATAGATACACATTACCCAGCTACGAGTTGTGTTGTGCTTAGTTTCAACAAATCATTTACAAAAGTCATAAATTTTAACAAAATATTAAAATATTTTTTAACACCAAAAAATATCCTAATATTATTGAATTAAACACCGATTGTTCTTTAAGATCTATTGTGAAAAAAGTAAATTCCAGAAAAAGGATATATGTATGTACCACTCTGCTTTTAATGGAATGAGAGTTCTGATATTTAAGTCATAGCTAGAGATGTCCTAACTACAAGTTATGTTGTTTTTATTTTCGCCAATCAAGCCACAAGTCCTAAGATTTAATACTTAAGATAAAAGCGTTTCGGAGAAAATGAAGTCTCGCACCTAGAATGATCCATTGAATCTATACAGCGTGCGGTTGCTAGGTGTGGTGGGAACCCCAGGATAACTAGCATTTATTTGTTACAGCGGTTACGAAAATCTGCCTGTGTCGTTATTACTGGTTGTTACTACAGCTTTTTCGATGCTGGAGAGGATTTTATACTTCTTTCCTTTGGACATTTATTATGAGGGTTCAGCATCTACTTATTGCCTGCTTCTAGAGGCGAATAGATAGTCAAAGTCATTATTGGATATTGAATTGAGGATGCGAGATGCATTCGTCTTGGCCAATGATCTGCAATTATTGAGAAGACGGTACATGGCTAGTGTTTTGCCGTAGATAAAGGAAAGGTCTGAGATTCTACTTTGTAGATGATCCCACTGATCAGTCGAAGATGGGAGTCGAAATGGCTTCACTAGAAAGTTCAAATGGTCCTCGGGGCTAGGGGAAATGAAAGATTGTGAAATTACAATGAGATATACATGACCTATGTAAGTGTGTCTATTTTCTCGGATTGTTTTGGGGGAGACTTTATTGAAACCCGATCTCATTTATCGCAATATAGGTTGAGGTCAGTGTATACATAGATCGTCTGGTCACAGTATTTTAGTACCTTTAGATGTAAGCCATGACTTCCTTCTAAAATTATTTCGAATTTTTTTTTACAAAATAATTTTTAAATTAATTTCCTGCTTAAAGTCTAATTAAATTCCATGAGTCCATTTTTTAAATAAATATTTGAAATAAATCCTTATTAAACAAAGTAAATAAAGGATAATTATATTAAATAAACAATCATTTTCTATTTTTTTGCTTTTAATTTAAACACACAATGCAAATACCATTAAAAATGGAAGGGAGAGAGAGAGAGGAAAAATAGATAAAAGCATTCCATACACTACTAATTTATATACAAAAATATTATGCCATATAAGCTATCAAAATGATATACTCATATACCCTCACCACCCACCCTCCTACATAACCTGATAAAGATGTGGAAAACAAATGCAAAAGCAAATAACTATGAACTGAACTATGAGCAGAGAATGCAACAAATCGCAGATGCAACCCTTGATGTTATCGATTTTTCTCCTACAAAAATAATCAAAGGACAATCAAACTCACACAACCGATACCCATGCATGCATGCAAACAAACCATAGGCTTTGTGTTTGGGAAAAAGCAAAAGCTTTGCAGTAAAGAAAAGCTTTCAAATGCCCCTACATTCAAATTAGGCTCTCTCTCTCTCTCTACCTGTTTAGCTGTTTCCAGAGAGAAAATTGATTTGAACTCCTTAACCGCGTTGTAGAGATTTTATTTATTGTCCTTTTGGGAGTTGCCTGATGTAAACAAAACCGTTACAATAACAACAAAAAACAAACCCACACACATGCAATACAAAATTTCTTATTTCTTGTTTAAACAAGAGCTCCGGAAAAATAGAGCAAAAATTTATGACAGACTCTACACTTTTCTATGGTATGTTGTTCCTACTGCATGCTGTTGTTGCTATTGCTGCAACCAGGATGTAGGATGTAATACAAAGTCAACAACAATTTGCCAATATTTAATTCACATTCAATTTCAAGTTTTTTTTTTCTATTTTTTTCATTTTTTTCTCTTTCAACTCTGCTTTCTATAGCTTTTATTCTATTTGAATACAAAAAGCAATAAGCAATTTCACAGAAATATGGTATAAAATGTGAAACAAATTTCATAGATAATGGCCATTACATGGTTACCGTTAACTGACCTAAAATTTAATTAAATTTAATGGTTTCACCTAACAGCAGTGATGAACAAAATAAGCAGAATGGAAAATTAAATATTCAATGAAAAATTTACCTTAAAATACAAAATTAAAATATAAAGCTTTGAGAGAATAGAAAGCTTTTAAAATTTTAAAGAAAATTTCAAAAGTGTAACAGGAATTTAAAAGTTTGAAAGCATGAAACATGGAACATGAACATGAAAGCTTTTTGGCTTCTTAAGCTTTCTAGCTAAAGCTCTACTGGTGGGTAGTAGACCTCTCACAAAAATCAACAGCAATATAAGCTCTATTAGGTCGAATAATGATTCCTAGATCATCTCATATGATCATCTTAAAGCTAACATACTACCTACTAGACTACGGCGACCATTGGAACTTTAATTATTTTAAAAGCTTTAAATCGCTTGGTATTTAATGCATCACATCTACTGGCCTACAGGAAACGTCTGATATGCAGATTCCTTCATGTCTCTATTAAGTCAAGAGAGGTGAGGGTTGTTTTCTTCCCTAAAACTGTAAGGACATCGATGTCCAACGCGAAGGATCTCAGACCTAAAAAGTCTGTCCACATTCTTACCTGAAACATATGAAAGCATTTTGAACAACGAAATACGGTCTTTCTAATTTTGTAGATTTTTCCAGTAGCACTCCAAACGTTTTCAATAGATGTCAATCCACTGACTTTGGGTCCTTTGGGAACATTGAGAAAGATCTGCTGCAGTGGTAAAGCATTAAGTCCTACCTACTCTTTTTCCACAGGTACCACCGTCTGGCTTTTCTCCTCTTTTAGGCGTCAGGAGTCAAGAAACTTTCTAGATGGTATAATTGGAAGGGATAGAAGGGGCTTTTGATGGCAATGACTGTCTCGTAAAGTTTGTTGTGAAACTGTTGTGGAGTCATTACTGCTTCTAGTGGAGAAGGTCGTATAGTAAGAGAGTAAACTAAGGGGCACAATATTAGGTAGACTTATAGTTTTTTCACCCTTACAATCGTTGGGGAGGAGCTGCAACGATAAGGTAATAAGGTTTCTGGTTATACCAACGATCTGTTTATTGTTTTATAAATAAAAATCCGACTAAAGTCAAAAAGTTATATAATTTCACAAAAGTTTCTGTTTAAAAATCCAAATTATTGAGCAATTTTTCAAAATTTCTCAAATTTTTAGATATTACAAAAAAGGATATATGACAGGAAGCTGAAAAATTTCGAAATTTAAAATTATTTTATTTTATATACATAAAGCATACAAAACCTGATATTGTAACAAACTTAGTTTTAAATTTACAACAATTTTACAAAAAAAAAGGATATAAGGCTAACAGCTAGAATATAGCAAATAATGAGACCAAAAAGCATTTACGTATAATGGCATCCAAAATACTTATACTAGTGTACTTAGTTTTTAATTTTTTTTTTTAATTTTCAAAAAATTTTGAAGAAGGGATACATGGTAAGCAAGTAAAAATATACAAGATAATAAAACAAAATTTCATGTATGCATAAAGGCCTTCAAAATACTTGTTGTGGTGTAATTAGATTTGTATTATTTTGAAGTTTTCAAAAAATTTCCAAAAAAGGATATAAGACTAGCAGCTAAAATACACCAGATAATAATGCCAAATTTATTGTATGCATAAAGCTATTAATAATGCAAATTGTAGTAAATTTATTTTCACTGTAGCTGTTATTACTTAAAATTTGTTTAAGTTTTTATAAAGAAAATTAATGATGAGTTTAAAAAAATTGTTTTTTTTTACTTTTCTTTACACTAATCTTTTTATATAATCTACTTTATTTTACTTATTTCTTTCTGTTTTTTGATCTGCTTTTTTAAAATGCTATTAAATTTATACAAATATTTAAAAGAAAAAATCTCTAAGCACTTGTGCTCATCAAATATGCACATAAAATACAATAGTAATGAAGGAAATACTGCATATACAATATAAATATCCTGCTTTTAAGGTTGTAATAAAATGAATTGATTTTTCTTCTGCTATTTGTTTAACTAAAGCAGCAGAATAAATGAGAAAAAAACAACAAAAACTATAAAAGAAATCTGCAGGATAATGCGGGCAAGTGAGGAGAAAAAGCTGCTTAAAATTCTTAAATAAATAAAGCAAGATAAAGTATAACAAAGTGGTGGATATTTAAAATTTTTAATAGAGAGCAATAGATTTTTGTATTAAGCTAAAGATTGCTTAACAAGAGATCCTAGAAATGCTGTTTCATTTGCTAGACTTTTCTGAATTGGTTTAATTATTGCAAAAACTCCCTTAAACGAACACTGTGTTAAAGCAGCATCCTTCTAAACATTTGTTTTTTTGTTTCTGTTTTTTTTTTTTTTTAAATTAAAAACAAAACAGAAAAATTGTATACAAAGGGGAAAAACTGCATTACCTCAGGCATTATGTGATAGAATTTCTTTCACAGAACCCAACACAGCACAAAACAACAAAACTCTAAAGCCCAGTAATTTTGCATTTTACAGAGCGAGTTGAAAATAAAGGCAAATAACAATGGGCAGATTAAAAGAAAGCATAACAGACAAACGACACAAAATAGAGGTTAACAAACCACCCACATTTACTTGCAACCAGGAAGAATTATGAAAAAAAAACTCAGTACAAAAAGCTTTAATAACAAGGGTTTAAGACTTTTGTCTGTGTGTGTACAATTAAGACATAAATTGGAAAAAAAAAACTTAAAAAACAACACCACAATACGTAAATTGATGTCCTTTAAAAAATCCTATAACTTTTTTATTTTATATGTAACGGTCCGATTTTACTCCATATATTCTTTTTATGCAAGCATAAGAAATCTGCAAAAATTTGAAACCACAATACGCACAATAATATTGTCTATTTAACCACCATATCTTAATTCCTTATGTGCAATGGTTGAGCTATTCTCCATATATCCTTTTTTTACTATAGAAAATATAATAAATTTTTTTTAACAAATTTGTACACAACAATACGTTAAATTGGATTTTTTTTTGCCTTAGCTGTCACAACTAAGATTTCTGTCATATATCCTTTTTAAAAAAAAGAAGTATTGTATCACTTCACCAATTCAGATAATCTTAAATCAAATACATCAAGCTATTGGTTCTTTTAGATCATTTAAATTCCAAGGACCAAATTGCATTATTCCTGCTGATATCTTAAACGAATGCCTTGGACTTACTTGCTATACCCTCGAATGGAGGAGTGCTAAGGTGGTGTTTATTTCCATTACAGATTAAAATGTTATAAGAAAATGAAAAGCGAAGAAAAGTTTTTATTAATTTTTATTGTTAACATTTAGATGTTTTAGAATTTTTTTCAATTTTTTTTTGTACTACAATACGTTGTTTTGTACCCTTCAATGATATATTTGGTACTAGTTAAAATATCTCAAACATTTAAGGAGCTCGTCATATATCCTTTTATGGAAATGTACCATTTTTATCAATATTTTCTATGTAAAGTATTAGAAATTATTTTATAAATTGAAGTCTTTTAAAAGAATTAAAAATTATGTCGTTTTTAAGTTATTTTTATATAAAATTTTTGGTTGTTTTGATTTTCTTTTTTTTTTTGGTAAATTTAAAAAAAAATTTTTTATTTTTTTAATTGTTTTACTACAACATGCTATTTTATATTCTTTATTGTTTTGCAAATTTTTTATTGAAATATTTGCCATTGTTTGGAAGTTTGCCTTATATCCTTTTTTTGTAAATTTACAATTTTTATAAATTTTTCTACTATTTTACGTTTTTTATAAGTTAAGTTATAAACTGTAGCTTTGAAAAAACAGCATTAAAATACCTAAGTTGTATAATGTTTCTATTTTTGAAAATAGAAAAAAAAAATTTTTTTTAATTTTTTAAATTTTTTCCTTACCACAACATGCTATTTTATTTCCTTTATTGGTATACAAAATTTGATTACAATATCTTCTATGGTTTGGAAGTGTGCCATGTATCCTTTTCTTGCAAAATTTTAAAAATTATAAAAAAGTATCTAAAATTACTATTTAAATACAGTAGAAAACTATAGTCGAATTTATAGTTATTTATATTATGTATTTATTGATTTTTTCCGTAGAAAATTAAGTTTATTTTATAAATCTGATATTAAAAATATCCTTTATTGAGCAGCATTAATGCTAAATTTAATTTCTTGTAATTGTTTATGAGTTATTTATAATTTCTGTTGGTAAAAACAAATTGTTGCATTCAAAACAAGAAAAAAAAAGCACAAAAACCCCATGTAAATAAACAAAACCTTAAGAAAAAGAACACAACCAAACAAAAACAGTGTAACAGTGCAATAAAAGTGAAGCTCTTTCTTCTTTAAAAACAGAATAATGCATACAAATACCATCATAACCCTGTAACTATTACATACTCCCTCTTCTGCTGCCTTTTCTTGATTGAAAAGAAAAAAATCCTGAAAAATAAACGCATACTCATCCTGCTGTAACATCAGCAGAAGCCGTAGCGTTAGCAGTAACGTTTATTTTGAATATATTAGCCTTTGCCTTTTGTGATAAATGAATAGCACAAAAGCAGCAAATTACTCGCATATGCAAAATTCTCTGTCTTGTGCTACATTCTCTTGTTTTTGTGCTTTTGCTCGCCCACCTTCATGTACTCCCTCCTAACCGCTCTCCTCCTTCTCTCTGCTGTTGGCTGACTTGGTTTGCATTTTACATTAACACTCTGTTTCTCCCTGTGCTCTAATACTTGTTCTCATGCTTGTTACACACATTCTTCTTTGTGTATGTAGAAATTCTCGTTTCGTTGTTTCTTTGTTTTTTTTTTTGTTTTTGTTGCTTTAATTTAAATAATAAAAACCTCCTTTTTTGTGGGTTCTTCTTTTTGTTGTTGTTGCTGTTGTATCCTTGCGCTTATCATCATCATCTTGCTTGTGCTTTTAAGCTGAGAGCCTGTTAATTTTTGTAATTTAAATAATTTACCGCTCAAACAGCAAACGAAAGATAAAATTCTCTCCTCTATTGTATATGAATAATGAGCAACAGCACACTTCTCTTCCATAGCAATGCATTCATTTGGATTAATCGATTATTTTTTTTTTTACATTTAATGTTCTAAAGAAAACCGGTTTAAAATCATTTGGCAATGATAAATGCTGAGCTCCTGTTCGTTTTTGTAATTTGAATAATTTGCCAAACAAAAGTTTCAAATATTTATTAGAAAATGTTTCCTTTACCCCAGGGTGCACTCTTGTTCATATTCAATGAAAACTGTTAAAAAAATCTGTCTTACTAGTTCGCTGTCTTCTGTTATCCTAGTAATTATGGTAATTTGAATAATTATCACGACAAAAAATATTTGAAATGTATTCATTTATCATTATGAGGTAGGTTTTTAGCAAAGCATTTACACATTAATAACGAAAAAAGCACATTCCAAAAAAAGGATATATGGGCAACTTTTAAACCCTTTGTGATATTTTAAGGAAATTGAAAACCTAAATAAAGGCCACAAAACTACGTGTTGTAGTAAAAGAAAATATGGAAAAATATTCATAATTTATGAAAAATATTTAATCTTTAAAAAATAAGTAAATGAAAAAAAAGGATTTATTATGGATTAGATGTCAAATCGATTCAAATTACATATTTTAAATGAAAATATATATTTTAAAAATTTCATATTAAGAAAAAAAGGATATATGGAGAGCTTCTAAACGAAAAGAGATATTTTAACCAAATTTGGTGCATCAATTAAGAATAAAAAACCACGTATTGTAGTGGATTAAAAACATAGCAAGCCAAAGAAGATGGGTACAAAACGACCAACAATAAACTCAAACAAAGTGATAATGAAAGCATTGGCTCCATTAGTAACTTCATTAGCAACAATAATTAGATGTGATAGTTTTAGATAGGGATGATGAACCATCTACATCCAGATTTGCAGTTGGGGCATAAATACTATGGCCTCCGGAGACGCGATGAATGGAAGGGCATGAGAACATAAATTATGGTTAATTGACAAAAATTGATGACCCACTGCTTAATAGGCTTTAAGGAGAATGATGCTAGGATCAAAGGATATACTAAGCCATGAGCAGCCTAGAAAGAAAGAAAAAAGAAAATAAAGTCTTGAGAAAAAGGATTCTTGGGCACATAGAATGATTGAGAAATGCCATGGAGGTACTATCGGTATTAACTAAACCCTATAAGACCCAGGGCAGCCATTATATTGTAACCTAGGAAGGATTCAAAATAGACCACAGGACTTAATTTAATTAAAAGTAATAAAGTTTCTGGCCTAATGTATGTAAAAATCTTTAAAACGTGTCAAGAACTTGAGATCATTTTGCCTAACGACGACCAAATCCAATAAAAACGTTTGGGAAAACATTTGAAACAACAGGATTTTTAACCACCAACCATACCCTCTAACAAGCTCTTTAATAAGTTTTTCCAAAACTGACTGGAAAAAACATGGAAAATAAATGGGACACAACACCTGAAGTAACAAAACAAAGAAGGAAAAAAATTGTGGAAATTGGTACGTACATACGTGGTGGTGGTTGGTTGGTTGGTTGGTTAAATCCAAACAGCTGATTACCATTGAAGCTTAAAAAACAAAAAAAGAAATCCATTTTTAAATATTTATTCGTTCAAAGCACGTGCTGGAAAATAATTACCCCACACAGCGTTATTAACAACAACAACAAAAAAACGTACGTGTAAGCATAAGTTGCGCTTGCGCTTTTCAAACATACATACGTAAGTAAAACACCCCAATTCGAAAGCTTAAAATTTATGCTGCATACTGTTGTGTTTAAAAACAAAATTAATGTGTTGTTGGGAAAACATTAAAAGGATTTCGTTAAAAAAATAAAAAACAATAAAAAAAACAGGGTAGCTTGCCTGTTTCTATGCCATTTCTAATGGATTTCTCTATTTGAGGAACACAACTCAGCTGACATAAATTAAAATAAGAAAAAAAAACAATTATGGCCTCATGTCATTTTCTATTGAAGTTCCTTACTGTGAGAGAAAGTGTGTCAAACCATGTTTTAAGGGTTTAACTAACGTCTTCCATTGTTGTTTTGTAACATTTTTTTGAAACAAGTTTTGTTAGAAAATATTTCAAAAAAAACAAAGAAAAAACTTCAAAACTTACAACAGATGAACAGCATGTTGTCGTAATCATTTTTACGATATGATAACTGATTTTGCTTTTAAAGGACTTCTAATTTGACTAGGTTAGGTAAGAACGGCAGTAGACCCTCTAGTTAGACCCTCTGATTGTGATATACAGTACCCTACCTATAGAACTTATCTGTGCTTTTAAAGGGCTTCAAAATATTTGCCGGAGACTTCAGATAGGTTCTCGAAAGCAGAATATCCAATTTTCTCTAGTTGTCTTCCATGGAAGACAGGACAGTCACATAGGAGGTGTTCCATGTGGTGTTGTCTCCTCTTCATTTTCAACTCTTAAAATGCATTAGCAGTCATAAGATCTTGCATTTAAACATTGTGCATGTCTCCCTAAGAGTTAATGTCTAATAGTCACACCTACTAATAAGGATAGTATTACTCCTTTTCATTTTCATTAAGGATTCCGTGCATTTCGCCCTTCTCTAGTTCCTAAACAGCCATTTATTCACCACCTTTATAGGATCAAGTCGAAGTTTGGCTTTGCAGTACAGCATGCTTTTCAAAGCCGGTGGAACTCATAAGGTAATGACAGTTTTGATAAGCAGATCTTTCCTTACTTTATGGATCCATATGTTCAAATATTAAACTGTTCAAACATCTCTTTCAAATGCTAGTTATAGCCCATGGCAGTTGTTGTTATAAGGAACCAGAATTTCAAGACTTCAACGAAGGACTACTGAATTTATGGAAACGACAGATTTGTCTTAGACAGTCTACACCTTCCTCGATTATAAGCTTATTTGCCTGAACATTGCAATGAACTGTAAGCCTGCTTGATGTACTCCGTCTAAGCTTCTTTAAACATATTTTCCTATAACCTCAAGCATTTTGAACTTCTCTGTTTGAAAACGTAACACATTTCCTTCTATCCGTTTCTCCATACCAACAGCTTAGCTTATCACTTTTCCACTTGCGAATTATTGTCCCCAATTGTTTTGCAATGGCCGCCGGTATTCTTCAGACTAATTGAAGAGTTCGCCTCCATTTCCGTAGCTTCTGAATCCAAGGGTAATAAGTTCTGAATTACAGTAAGGGCGGTAGTTTGGGTAGATCATAAAGCAGTGATAATACATACCGACACCGTTCTCCGCATCTTACTCAACTTCTCTTGCTTTGCCTCCTTTTCAAGGCAGGATATTACGACACCGTGGAGTAGAATTCTCCGCATCTTACTCAACTTCTCTGGCTTTGTCTCATTTTCAAGGCACGATACGATGACACCGTGTAGCAGAATTGCAGGAATAGAGTAAAGGCAACTTTTCTTTTCATTTTGTTGAGACGTCTAAGCTCTCGTCTCATAGTCAACACATTACGTACTATCCTAAGCCGACTTCAAAACTTCAGTTAGGAGCAAGTAATAATCGTTTTCAGAGTCCTTGTTATATGAAAACTGTTGCTAAAACTCTGACACAAACTTTATAAGTTGCGGTCAGTGTCTGCCTTCTTACAGCAAGACTTCAAGCAGACACAAGATGTTCCACTGAGTGTACAAATATTGGCGGGATACCCTCGCCGCCTATGTTTTCAAAATGCCAGCCCCTATTGCCAATCAATTCTGGTATTCAAAACTTTAACAGGCTGAAAAAGGTGAAGAAGTGATCACTTAATTGGTCATTATAATCCTTTAGCCAGGATTATAACCTAGCTTCTCACACCACCCATGTTGTGGGGGTTAATTTTATTCATGAGTCGCGGGGGCATACTATTTAATGTCGACACTGCACGACAGATTTGAGAAACTTTTCATAGCAATTTATTTTACTCTCCGAGTTTTTGCCATAAATCTGCTGAGAGGAAGTAGCAGATAGAAATATTTTTTTACAATTCGTTTTGCTGGAGATGTTTAAGCCGCTCTCTACCTATTGAACTACGATGACTTTACTTACCTATTCCATCACTTAATTACAACACTTGTTTCCATAACCTCACTTACTGATCAGTAAAAATATTCGTAAATATCTTTAGGCTTTAATCGAAGCGATTTAAATCTATTGCCTCCAAGGCCAAGTCATTTAACAGCTTTGCAGATACCCGCCTGTAAGGCAGGGGTTGGACTGCCCCGCAATTAACAGTTGGATTTAACAGATTGGGTTTCTTGCCACTCAATTGCAATGAGCTAAAATAGATTTCTTGGGAATTCTTTGCAATAATATTGATTTAACCCATTGACCTCTAGCGATAATTTCAATGAGTACCTAGAAGAGAAGGCACTCAAATGTAATGCGTTGGGAAAAATACTCGTAATTGATAAGAAACGTTTCAAAACGTTTCAAGACTCAGTGTGTTAAGGAGAAGCAAGACATTTAAAGGTTGAAGCGGTGAATTATTAAATCAGTAGACTCGCTAAGGCTTGCATTACAAGCATAAATTTTCAGAATGCTTTTCCACAATGGCTTAATAGTTATCCTAACACTCTACACTCTTGCTGCTGTAGCCCGAGGCCATGAATTTGACAGTGAGGAGTTCTTAATGAAAGCCGATAATTTAAATGATAAGCTGGTTTCGATGAAAAACGATTTAAAAGATATCAAAAAAGAAGTTCTAGACAATTATGCACACGAAAAATTATTATGGCAGCTGGAAGCCTTTACCAACTGGTATCAAGATGAGTCAGAGAAGAAATGTCAAACGCCACCCTCTTACATTTTTGATAAATGGTTGCCCATACAACGGCGTTTTGATGGTTCCGTTAATTTCGATCGCACTTGGTTGACCTATAAACACGGTTTTGGTAACAAACAACACGGTGGTGAATATTTCTTAGGCCTACAGCAACTCTACAACATGAGTAGTAAGACACCGTTGGAGCTTTTAATTGTATTGGGTGATTATGATGGAAAAATTGCCTATGCCAAGTATGATAATTTTGTATTGGATGGCCCGGAAGAAGGCTATGCCCTTAAGTCCTTAAGTAACTATGAAGGCACAGCTGGAGATGCTTTAACATTGCTGGTGGGTCAAAAATTTACCACCAAGGATCGTGACAATGACAATTCGGGATTATATAATTGCGCCAAATTGCGTGGAGGCTGGTGGTTTAAGCATTGCTTTCAAAGGTGCGTTCACAGTGTTTAATAAATTTGTGAGTCTCAAAGAAATTTGATTTTTTTAAATTTCATTTACAGCCACTTGAATGGTCCATATATACGAGAGCCTTTAGAGGCAACAGGCGAACGAGCCATAGTGTGGGAGGATTGGCATGGTATGAAGTATTCTTTGAAACTAACTTTGATGCTGGTGAGGCCAATGTCTCAAAAGGATAAATAGATGGCCGATTTAAAAATATTTTTAAGCATTGTACCTGTAAACCTATAAAATTTGTAATAAAGGTACCATTATTGTACTACAATTTCTAGACGGACTGCTCACTTGGGTCTAGTAAAAGTAGTACAAGTAAATGAAGCAATTTAGGGCTTACATACTGTGGTGTACCGTAACATCCAAGAGAGATAGTGGGGTACCATGTTCGGTACCAGAGTGAAAAATTCAGAAACCAGCCGCACAATGGAAATAGGATCCCTCTCTGTTGGATCTCAGATCATGGCAATAGACAGAGAGATGATATTGCGATTAGGGCCAGTATATTTTTGTGGAGATGAGCAGTCTTGCTTGAAGGAACAGCACGCATGTTCGATCCTAGTGTGAAACATTCGGAACTTAGCCAAACAGGGGAAATATGGTCACGCTCTGTTGAATCTCAGATCATAGGAATAAACAGAGAGATGATATTGCGAGTAGGTAAGCTCCCGCGCAGCTGATAGAAGCAGAATATTTCTGAGGAATTGGGAAGCCGTGCTTGAAGGAACAACACGCATATTCGGTCCTAGAGTGAAAGATTCGGGACTCAGCCAAACAGGGAAATAAGGTCACGCTCTGTTGGATCTCAGGTCATAGCAATAAACAGAGAGATGATGTTGCGAGTAGGTAAACTGCCGCGCCGCTGATAGAAACAGAATATTTCTGAAGCGAGGGAAGTGATGCTTCAAGGACATACTCGCCGAAAGGGAAGATGAAGAGGGGCTGAGACTTTTCTCTAAACTCCTTTTTGTCATTCCTCAACCATTTCATGAAATTCTAAATACCCGGCCTTCGTTTTACGATCCCAAGTGACGCACGCAATGACAAAGAAGATGTTCTGTGTTCTTTTCCAGAGTGTTCTTTCCTCTATCTCGCCTAACAGCTACTGCAGAAGTCGTTATGAGATACATATTTTTAACTTCGGGACATTTTTAGCCAGGGACCAGTGTTACACTATGGCTGCTATGAGGTTCCAAAGGTGGATCTTGTTCTGACCAAATTTGTCTCTATTGTAACTATTATCTTGGCCTGTGGCACAGCCTAAGATTCAATTGTTGTGAAAAGATTTCACAACCGACTTTGTCATGTACTCTGGATTTGTCAGTGAATACTTAAAAAAAAAAAAAAATGACTTTCGCTGGAAGGTGTATCCAACCATTCGATATTTTCGTTTTAAAACCAGGCTTGAAAGCGTGGTTTAGATATCGCGCAATCAATAGAGATATTCAGCCTGTGTTGGTTTCCTATCCTTTAAGAAAATTCAGTTTTCCAGCTGAGAGGACGTATACAAAGTTACTGCGCTTCCAACTTCCATTAAATCTTCTATTTTAGAGCAAGTGGTTGGCCCGCAAAAGACTGGAATTTTGATACGAGAGCTTCCCTTTTATTTTCTATATGAAGCCACAACATATTCATTATTAAGTCAGTCCTGTTACCATAAGATGGTGTGGTCGCCATGTGATTTACGAACTATTCATCAAGGCGTTGTGGAAATACTTCTCCTACGTATGAGAGTTTAAGTTTTCGATTTGGAAAATAACATCTGAGACATGTGCTCTGTGATGAAATCACTCTTTTACAATATTAATCCCTTAACTATAATCACCAATCCTTTGAGTGCAGCATGCAACAATCAACCCCCTTTGTTACCAATAATAGTTAGAAAAAAAAATTCCAAAAATTAGTTGCAGTTACAACATCAGTTAACAAATACAACAAAAACAAAAACAACAAAACAAAATTAAAGTAAAGAAATAAAACAAAAGTTAAACAAAATAAAGGATTATCAAACAAACAAAGAAAAAAAAACAAGAGAAAAAATGAAAAGTGGACCAAAGAACAAAAAGAGAAACTGAAATTAAAAAAACAGACATCAAACAGAAAGGCACACACCATAACTTAGACACTTTCAAACAATAAAAGTAGAGAAGGACAGACACGATAAGGGTTCTTCTTCTATTTTACTGGCCACTACTACCACTCTGCTTTACAAGCTTACGAGGAGACATGTAATGTCACTGTCTACACAAAAAAGGGTGCATATGATACGGGTAGAACCGGTTTTTCTATTACGAAAAACATTTTTTATTCGCTAAAAGCTTAAATAAATTCAATTTTGATAAATGTATTCTTCTTCTTGGAGCATTTACAAAATCAAGGGAAAAAAGGTAATTATACTATAAGGTGTAGTAAAAAGATTGTGATTGTATTTAGGAACACAGGAAAGTCGTTTAGTTCATTAATTCGTAGTCACTTCAAATAGAATCTATTATGCCCGTCTCCTAGCATTTCTTTTTGCCTAAAAACTGGAACAATCGAAAACTTCAAGCGAAAGTCACTGAAGTCACTGAAAGACTTAACTATGGCAGGTACCAGTCTGTCAGCTGCAGGAATCAGTCCTATTCTGCCATTCCACCCTCTTCATTGTAAGTTTAAGTACGATAGCAACAGCCCAATTGGCTAGGGATCCTATCTGTGCCAAAACAAGCAAGACTGAAAGACTTAACTAAGGCAAGTACCAGTCTGTCACCTACAGACATCAGTCATATTACTGGCGTCTCACCATCTTCATTTAAAGTTTAGGTACGATAGCAACAGCCCAATAGGCTAGGGAAGCTTTCTGTGCCAAAACAAGCAAGATTTGCCACCTTGACGATCATAAGAAATAATCTGCGCTGATCAAAAGACACTCATTCATGGAGGTTAGCTGGAGAACCGGTCATTGTCATAGATATTCTTGCGGGTAGACTGAACCTTTCGCCTAAAAACTGTGACTCGAATTGCAACGATATAGATGAAACCAGGAAAAAAGAAAACCTTCCAATATAGGTACTCGATTCCAATTGGAAGGATTCATATCTCATGGAAAAGTAGGGAACTTTCAATCGGCCTAATGTAAGCCTTAATTGGTGCCTGACTGCGTGGACTCTATAAGGAAATTTGACCCAATTAGTTGCAGATGAATTTCGAAGCACAGTAATAGTCTTGGGGAGAAGAAAACTAATAGATTTGGTTTCCATTCCACTGATAAGATGATTGTTAGCCTTAGGTCTTCAATATGCCAGTCCAAAGGCCGCATAAGAGAATGTGTTTGATCCAAGAAACAAAGACGTTGGGAGGATAGCTCTGATTGCTATGTAGTTAGGAACCTCTGAACATGGATATACGATAGAACTGGTTAGCTGCTAAGACGCAATAAGCCCTGCACGAGTCTGGTAAGTGGTTTCCTTACGTAACATTGTGATGCTAGATCACTAACGGGCATACAGGAAAGTTTTCAGACGGGTTTCTGCATGTATGCATGTATGTGGAGATGAGGAGGAGATAGGGACCGTATTCAGACTTTCCTGAGGTTTATCGTGGCAACTGAATTCTTTGTTTCTGTTTATATATACTCCCTATCCATATCCTTTCTGTAGAAGACTGAACCTTTTTTTTCTTCATATCCAAAACAAATAACCAACACACTGCTTAATTTAGATTTTAGTTTAAAGCTTTTTTTACAATAGGTAGTAAACATCTTGTATGATTTTTAATCTGTTCCATAGCATATGAATGTATATCCTTAATAACTATCAACTCATTTACGGTTTACGGCATTCAATTTTAATACTCTTAGCTTACGACAGTTAAAAAAAAATATGATTAAAAGAAAAAGTAAATCCAATTGCATTTGAAATCCAATTTAAACTTTAGTTTCATTTATATTTCCCACCACCGCTTTAGCAGTTGTAACTGCCATTTGTTTAATAGCATTTACAGCACTTGAATGCGCTACCCAAGCTGCCGAATTGCTGGCATTAGCAACCGGGCCACCACTGGGTACATGGAAGAAGCATAACATAAAACCGGCGGCCAACAAGAAATGGGCACCCAGTATGCCAATAATTAAAAACAAAGAAATTTTCGAATTTCTTAAGGCCGGTGTGAGGACAGCAATTAAAACAGAGCCAGACAGTAAAGCTGCTGTGACAACCAATAACCATTGAAGTATGGAAAGCTGAAAAATTTAATTAAAAAATTTAAAAATCTTGAAAGAATTCATTGAAATTTATTGAAACTCACTTGTATGACCCATAAAATGGAGACAGGAATGTAAATAGACATGGAATAACCGTAAACACACATTAAGGCTAAAAGGGAGGGTGTATAGTCGGCCTAGAAATAATAGAAAATACATTAAAAAAAATTGCTAAAAATTAAAAAATAAATATAAAAAATGCGAAGACAATTCTAGTGATATTAGACTGTCTACCTACTGCCTGATGGACTCAAATCTTGACTTTGAAACTAACATCTCACCAAGGTCCTAAGAAAATTGTGTTCAAATGCTTAAGATTTGGCGAACATAGAATGAAAACTCAGTCCAAGGTTAGCCAGTTGCTAACGGTACAAAATGGAATGGAAGTGGTGATGCTACTGTTCCAAATAACTGCGAGAAGGTAGAAAAATACATTAAAGCAGTCGATAAAACACAGCAAATAACACAGGAAGTTTGCAAGGCTATTACACAGTCAGTGTGAGAAATGGCGACCAATGGAAGAGCAGCTAAAAGACTGACCATCTCGCGTATTAATCATATATATTATTTCTAAAGCACTTTTTTTTTTTACGGTTACAAATATCTCCCATACCACCGCATCAAATTTAATGACTGATATCTCATTTTAAAGCTTATATCTAACACTAATGACGAAAAATAATTAGAAATTGAAAAATTAATATTTTCATTGATAAAAATTATATTTTATATAGAACTGCATGATAATACTGTTGTCATTATGATTATATGTTTTTGTTCAAGTGTGTACAAATACAGGGTCGCTTAATAGTAATGCAGTTCTACATAATATAGTATGTATTAAAATCCATTCTGGCAATACCGCTATTTACTATAATGCCGTTTATTACTAAGTCAGTTATATATAATATGCATATTAAGTTGTAAAAAGCTGTTCTGGCAATACTTTGCAGTAGTTGTTAGATCAAGTGCGATAAACAGGGTCGCTTAATTGTAATGCTATTCCACATAATATATAAAGTTGTAAAAGCCATTTTGGTAATGTCGTTATTGTCATGGCATTGTTTGTTTTATGAAGTGTAGTAATACGGTGTCTTTTAATATATACATATACATATATAGTGTCAGCGGATATTTAACAGTTAAAAAGGTTTTAAGAAAAACAAGGTCAAATCCTTCAAAAGGTAGGATTGTATTTACCAGAACCGGTCTTTTCACATGGGCAGTTATACGTGGCTTTTTCTCGAATGCGTACGTTTAAAGATATTTTTGTTTGTATTAAGGATTCGTACGGGCAAAAAGTTAACGACGATCATGTCATCACCTCTAACATTGTATTCAAAGAAGTATTATAAAAGCATTTAAACATATGTATGTATGTATGTAAATATGTATGATGTATTATGATTTCTAATATTTTTATACTTTTAACCTTCCTATACCCGCGCGTTGGTCTGTGAGACCGATTTTTTTATTATTGCGATTTTTTTTGTAAAAAATAGTGCCAGTAAGTTGATATCACTGGTAGCCTCATTATTCGTAATAAGCTTCGTTTTTGGATCAAAAAATTTTTTTTGAAATAGTACCAAGGATATAGGATTTTCCATTGTCGGTCTCACAGACCAACGGCCGGGTATTGGTGTTTCACTTTCTGGCGCGGGTATAGAAAGGTTAATAAAATTTCTATTAATTATTTTCATTTTATGTTACAAAAATGACAACTAACGGTGCGAAATATTCGCACGGGTCATCTAGTATTTTATAATAGTTTTGAGAAGTGTGAAATCTGACCTATTCAATGGCAATTGAAACTTATAGAAAGTTTCAACGTGCTATACAAAACAAAAAGTCAAATGATCTGTGGAAACTGCATGGGAGTATACCACAAAATTCGCTCCCTTCGCATTAAAGATCCTCTACTCTGTTCCGAATTCATAGAGGCCAATTGCAATCAATTACTCCAGCATTTTTAATAAAGATTCATCCAAAAAGCTTGTGGCTTCTGCAGAGCTGAATTGATGTAGAAGAGGAGAAGATTTTTGCTAACATCCTCTGCTACTGCCGTGTGCTGTGAAGCTCTAGGAAGAAGTTCCTGGGAAACACCCTTTTTGATTATTTCATAGGCTTGTGAGACTTCTAAATTGTAGTTATCAATGACTAAATCTGTTGGTACAAGATCTATGAGTTCTCAAAATATTTGAATGACGTAAAAATTCTAAACAGAGTAGATTTGATACAGCATTCACTGGGTTGACTATCCTTGGCTGATACGAAGTCGGGTCATTCCGGAGCTTAGATACGATTGTTGTGGTTGTGTATAGCGGTAAAAGCAAGTACAGAAATATGTGGAGGCCATGGGACATATTAAGTTACTCATAGAAAAGGAAAAGGAAGAAAGAAAAGAATTTTGGACAGGACAAGTGTGTGTAAAATCCGTGGGTATAGACGCACACTTCTCATAAATTCCTAACAAAACCCAAAAAAGCCTAAATGTCGGCTCCCGACAGACAGATTAAACCCTCTGAGAAACTGCTCCCAAGGTTTTCAACATTGTACTACCTATTACTACCGGTCAGTCACAGAGGAGATATTCTTTCGCCTTCAGCTTCTCCTCATCTCCACTTACTCTGCAGAAATTTAACAGAGGTTTATTCCAGTTACCCATTAGCGAAGCGCGATAGGATTATTAAGCTGAGAGTCAAGCCCCGGTCAGCCTAACCTCCGCGGAACGTAACGGAATACGCGTTTGTATCTGGAATACGTAGCCGTAGTCTAGTAGGTAGTGTGTTGGCTTATTAGACTAAAGGCCCGAGTTCGAATCCCAGGACAGACATCAAAACGAAAATATGAAAATATTTTTTCGGCGACTTCCTCTCAGCAGATTTCTGGGAGTAAATAAAATTGCCATGAAGAGCTTCTCAAAAAACTGTCGTTCGGAGTCGACTTTAAACTGTAGGTCCCGCCACTCATGTATAAAATTAACGCACACAACATAAGTGGTGTGAGAAGCTAGGTCGTAATCCTGACTGAAGGGTTGTAATGACCAATTATGTATGTTATGTATGTATCTAGAATACGAAACCCATGAAAGCGATTACCGAATCGTAATGTAATTTCGGTAAACATTTATACTGCTCTTCATATGTTAAAACGAACGTACGTTCCGTCACATTGCGTCGACGTTTGGGTAACCGGTGCTTCACCCTTACCATGGTCATATTTGTAAAGGGTTATTGCTTATGGTTCTTATTTCTATTGCTTCTATTACTCAGATTTAATTCTAAGACAATATTTTCTGAGAAAATGTGCTGTCAGAATTTTGAATATCCTTTTTTACTTACATTTTCCGTTTCCAAACCCTCTTGCAATGGCTTTAGACTGTACTTAAATAGGGCCCATAAAGCGCCTGGCAATAAATTCACATAAACAAATATACAAGTGGCCGCAACTGATACCAAATGGAAGTTATAACGCCATTTATAATGATCATCGGCAGCCTGTAAGTAGCTGGCTATATTGCCACTAATTGCTATGCTGAAAATCTACAAAATAAAACGAAAATATAAGAATTTTGTTGAATTAAAATATGTATTACAACTCACCAAGGTGGTGGTAATCCAAAAGGGACCATACAAGTCGGGATTTTGACCAATAACAGATTTCAAGTAATTTTGCGGTGCACGTTTCGGTATCATAGAATTGGCTATACGTTCCAATACCATAATAGTGTCTACATTAAAGAATTGCTGATAATATTCCATCGTCAGGAAAGACACTTTATTAGTGCCGGCCGTAGCAGGTTCGGGTAAACCATCTGCGCCTATATTGCCAGCACCACCACCGCTGCCACCACCACCGGCTGTACTCGAACCACTTAAAATATTTGCCGAATTGCTCATGTCATAGATTAAATCCTGTAAAGGATCTCCACGTTGCCTGCCGGCATTAGTGCTGCTTTGGCTGTCCGAGTGTGTAGGCGAATTGACATTAATTTGTGCCGGAGGACTACTCGTATTGGGTGTACTTGAGAAGTCTTTGAATTGTAACAAATCATCCGTTTGCATGGCTCTTTTTAAACAAAATTAAATGCCCCCAATAATTTGTTTATTGTTTCAAGTATTGACGTGTTGTGTTTATTATTATTTTTAAACAATTTCTTTGGTTTTTTTTAAATAATTTTTATAATTTTTTACACGTCGTTAAAAAATTTCTGATTTTATTTCTCTCTTGTTCTTCTGGTTAGTCAGCTGTCAAGTGTTTTATTTGTTGACATATGCAATGTTTTCATTTGTTTTTGTTTTCTTTATAAGACTTTTCAGTAACGGCGATGTTTTCTGATAAGAATAAGGGTTGCTAGTAAACTATTAGTGAACAGTGTTGCATCTTTTTGGTTATAACGTAAAAAATGTTAAGGAAAGAGGATTTAGAAGAGTTTTTAAATTATTTCAAGGACATTTTCAAGAATTTTAAATTTTTATAAGATTTTTAAGAACTTTGCTGAATTGTTTTTAAAATAGCTGAATAACTAAAATTTGTAAAAAAAATTGGATTTAAGGACATATTAGCAATAAATTATGCAAATATGGTTCATAAATCGTTTTTAATGCTTTGCTGAATTGATTTAAACTTTCCTAAAATAATTAGTTTTTCTTAAAATTCGGGTTTTTTATAATTACAGTCTGCTGAATATGTTAAAATGACCCACAAATTGTTCTTAACTGTCAAAAAAATTTTAAACTGAAAATTTTTATTGTTTTTAACAATATTTGTGTTGCTGAATTGCTTTTCAATTAGCTGAATAATTGAAATTTATGTTAGAATGTTAGTGAAATTAGTTTTTCTTATCAGAGAAGCCAATAATAGTTTTCCTGAATAAGTTGTAACTTAGCTGAATAGCTGAATTATTGTCAAAATTCGTTATTGTGTGGTTTTAGTTAGCTGTATAGTTAAAGTTAAAATATTCATAATCCTTAAGGAAATTAAAAATAATTTCAATTATCCTTTTATAATATTTGTGTTGCTGAATTACTTTTTAAATAGCTGTATAGTAAAAATTTATGCTGGAATGTTAGTGAAATTATTTTTCTTATTGAACAAACCAATAATAGTTTTGCTGAATAAGTTTTAACTTAGTTGAATAGCTAATTTATTATTAAAATTCGTTATTTTATTTTTAATGCTCATAATGCTCTCACAATTTCAATTCTTACCCTTTTCGACAGTATTTGTGTAGCTGAATAGCTTTTAAGTTAGCTGAATAGCTTAGTTCTTTGCATTTTTGTATTTTATTAATCATTTAATTTAAAATTTCTTATAATCTTTCTATGAATTTCAAATTTATACCATTCTTTGACTTTAAAACCATTTCCATCATTAACACCAAATCTTCATCGGGTTTCTCAAGTTCCACTTTGAAATTTTGCAGAATTTTTAGTGTTAAAATTTTCATTATCAACACGGCATATTTGCGGCCTATGCAAATATGTGGTCCAGCTGAAAAGGGTATATAACTGAAGCGTGGTATGTTGTCATGTAAATCCTTGGCAAACCTCGAAGGTTTAAACATCATGGGATCTTCGAAAAGTGTTTCATCATGAGCCAAACCATACATGTTGATCCATAAAGTTATGCCCGGTGGATAAGTACGTTGACCTATTTTGGTGGTAGCTGTGGTTTGACGTCCTGTCAGTGGCACTGTGGTGTAGTAGCGCATGCATTCCTTTAAGAACATATCCAAATACTCCAGTTTATTAAGTTCATTGGGAGTTATACGATCACAAGCTTCCATATCACAGTCCTGTAATTCCTGTAGAAGTTTTTCCTGCTCTTGGGGATATTTTCCCAAGGCATAAAGCACAAAAGCCATGGTAGCAGTGGTGGTATCCACACCCGCTAATACGAAAGTGTTTACTTCATCCCTGATCTCTTCCAAGCTCAAGGGATTTTGATCTATATCTACAGTCAGCAAAGTATCCAAGAGACATTGTGGTTTTTTGCCTGAACTAAAGGAGGGTTCTTCTGTATTTCTATTCCTGACTTCTTTTAAATATTGTTGACGCTCCTGGATAACCGCGTCCATGAGTTTATGAATTATTTGTAGATATTTGTCCAATTCTTTGCTTGCGGGTAGTTTAGAATAAATAAAATCAGGATATAATAAAGGATTTGTCATTCGTTGGAAAAGTAATTCAGTGGTCCTGAAAACAAGAAGGAAGATAAGATGAGTAAGGTTTTCCTTAGCTAAATAGGCTTAAAACAAGTTAAACAGGATAGGTAGTATAGTTTTGTGTTGTATTAAAAGATTTTAAGTTAGCTGAATTAGGTTTCCCCTAGCTGAGTTATACCCAAGCTCCTCAAAATATAGCAAAAAAAATGTTTAAGTGAATAATAAAAGATTATAAACTAGCTGAATAAGGGTTTCTTCAGCTGAATTGGATTAAAAGAATATAAAAAACAGAAATAACTTGATTTAGTTAAATTTCTGAACATTTTAGGTTTGCTGAATTAAGTTTTCTTTAGCTGAATTAGTCAAAATCATATTGAAACGGAAAGCTATTGATATTTTCTTGAATATTAAAGGATTTTAAATCGGCTGAATTTGATTTTCTTCAGCTGAATTGCTTAATTCGTTACAAAAATGTATCAAAAAGCCTGGAAAGAAACATAAGACACCATTTTTATTGTATTTTAATAAAACTTACCTATGAAATGCATGTGTATATTGATTATTTTGATCCGTTTGTGTTTTTAAATTTTTACCCATAGAGGTATCGATTATAATATCCATGACACAGGGAAATAAATACTCAGTTATTTCCACCGATTGAGATTTTAAATTTCTTAATATATCCATCATAATATCAGCATGTTGACCAATGGTCTCGGTGAAACTATTCAAAATTTGTGGATGAAAGGCTGGTCCTAATGCTTTGCGATGTGTCTCCCAATATTTTCCTGTGGAAGAAGAAGTCTTGACTTTATCTTTTAAGTACAAACGATTTTAAATGCCTTCTTACCATGGCTGATTAGTAGGCCATTCCCTATTAATTTATCCAAAAATAAAAATGTGTCCGCTTTTCTTAACGTGTTATCTTGTAAAGCGTCACGATGTTCTTCGGGCGTATGTAGAAATACCCATAATTGGGGTCCCAGCCATAAACGAAACGATTGACCACAGGTTTCACGGAAAGTTTGCACTTGCAAGAGGAGCTCTTAAACAGAGAAGGTAGAGATTTTTTAATCGAATAGGATGTGCTTTAATTTTTTATGTGCTTATGAGCTGTTCAACTCACTTTCTGGCGTTAATTTCGTTATCATTTGCAGATTACCCATCATTGGTATGGCCCAGGGACCGGGTATACGTATGCCGGTTAGGAATATTTTATACCATTTTGTTAGAAAATAAACAGTAGCAAAAGCTATTAAAAACACTAAAACTATGGACATCTCTTTAAGTTTTTAAAAATAAATTTAATTTTTTTATTTTTTTATTGTGTTCGATTGATTGCGATTTGCATTGCTCTTACCGCGGAGTCTAATTTATAACTAAAACACGCACTCAATAATTGTTGTATTGATACCGCTTTATTTATTTTTTATTATTATTATTGTTGTTATTGCTTTAGATCTAATTTGTTTTTGTTTAAGCGGATTAAAACGATTGTATTTCAATAAATACACTCAAGGAAAAATATCTGTAATTACTTTGAAATGTTTTTGTGTAATACAGCTGTCAAAATGCTGTATAAACGTTATTCAACTTAAGTTTTTAAGCTTAAGCACATAGGAGAACGAATTATTCACGGGCTTATCGTATTTCTATCTACAGATGCATGAAACTTTAAAGGCGAGCCTGTCGGGCCAAAGGATCGAATGCAATTAAAACTTGTCTCTCAACTATTGTCAGAAAATTTTCAGCCACTATAGTGGCTTTGAGAATAAGTACCCGCATAAATACCCTTCCCTTATCTTGACTCTGAAGTCGCCGTAGTCTAGTAGGTAGTGTGTTGGTTTATTAGACTGAAGGCCCGAGTTCAAATCCCAGGTCAGACATCAAAACGAAAATATGAAAGAATATTTCTTCGGCTACTTCCTCTCAGCAGATTTCTGGCAAAAACTCTGAGAGTAAATAAAATTGCCATGAAAAGCTTCTCAAAAATCTGTCGTTCGGAATCGACTTTAAACTGTAGGTCCCGCCACTCATGTATAAAATTAACGCACACAACACGAGTGGTGTGAGAAGCTAGGTCGTAATCCTGACTGAAGGGTTGTAATGACCAATATGTATGTATCTTGGTTAAATTGAATTGAAATTTCCATTGTAACTCGAATTTTCCTAGACATAAAGTTGAAGAGTGTGACATTAGGGGCTTACTCGATGGAAATTTTTGGGCTCAGTATCAATAAAGTCGCCGTAGTCTGGTAAGTAGTGTGTTGGCTTATTATTCGACAACTCCTGTTTCAATACACGGCTAAAATTGTCATTAAAAGTTTCTCAAATCTGTTGTTCGGAATTGACATTAAATAGTAGATCCTGTCACTCATGGATGGTTCAGACATCTCGAAAAAATATGTCTAGCAGCCTTCTGGCAAAAGCTCTGACAGTAAAATAAAATTACCATTAAAAGTTTCTCAAATCTGTCATTCGAAGTCCACGTTTAAACTATAAGTCCTGCCACTCACGGATAAAAATTAACACACACAACATGGGTTGTGTAAGAAGCTAGGTTTTAATCCTAACTAAAGGGTTGTAACCTAGCCTAACCTTATTGTGTGTGATTGTCACTCACTGCACTTTATCCTGCAGGTATTCTAATTCGAAGTATTCAAACTGGACCTTGTAGTTGACAGAGCCTCTCCATGCCCGCTTTAATAATAAAAAGTGATATTTTACTAAAGCATTTTTGTAATTCAGTTAAGTTTTTAATACTTTCAGAGTCTGTTGACCGGTATTTTTGCAATTCAGCTATGTTGTCGTCAATTAAGCAAAGCAAAATTAAATTAAATTCAAGTTTCCAATGCTTAATCTTCATATTTTTAGATTATTTGATCTTTTTTTTTTAAATAACTTTATAATTCAGCTAAGTTTTTATCAATTCAGCTAATCAAAAACAAAATTTTTTAAGATATTTTTACGAATTTCTATTATGCAGCTAATCGTTTATCTAATCAGTGTCCAATAAATGAATGTTTAATTATCTTATCTAGCAACGACTGCTACTAAATCTTCATTGGTTTTTTTTTTTTTCTTTTCTCATTTAATTAACCTGGTGAATGAACTCAATTTAAACTCTGAGATGACGGTCTTATCAACGTCAACGTCATTAAATAAAAGAAAATTACACAAGCTTTTGCAAATCAATTATTGTTTTGCAATTGATTGGCAATTAATTAAAAATTCTGCATTTAAATTCAAACAAAAAATATTGTGTTGCACAGTGGGCCTCCAAAGTTTAAATTGCTAATGGTTTAATACTTACCATAAGGTTATTGATACATTTATTAAAAGATTTATTTTTTAGTTTCTTATTTGGTTTTTTTTTTGTTTTGCATTCAATACTTTTTTGTTTTCAATTCAGGTTTTAACTGTTTTCCTCTTTTTTTTTTATTAATTTTTGATGCCCTTCTTTTGAATGGGGCGCGGTATTTAACAATTTTCTTTCTTTTTTTTTGTGTCACACATTTAATTCTTCAATATTTGTTTTAATGAGTGTCTGCTCTTCAATCAAATCCAATCAAAAGTTACACTGTGCTTATGTTTACAATTTTTTTAAATATTCATGTTGTAAAAAAAAATATAATAAAAAGTACAAAATTAAATACTGAATACAAACCAAACTCTTATAAATTAACAAAAAAAAAATTAGCTGAAATACAGAAACTCTGTATAAAAATTTTTAAAATTTAAAAATTAAGTTAAAAAAGAAGTTTGTTAAATATTTAAAAATATAAAAAATGTTTAAAAAATAAAAAAAGTATATAAAAAGTTAAAAAAATAAATAAAAATATTTAAACTCTTATAAATTAACAACAAAAAAATTAGCTGAAATACAAAAACTCTGTATAAAAATTTTTAAAATTTAAAAATTAAGTTAAAAAAAAGTTAAGTTTGTAAAATATTTAAAAATATAAAAAAAGTTTAAAAAATAAAAAAAAACTATATAAAAAGTTTAAAAAATAAATAAAAATATTAAAAAAAAAAATAAAAAAGTTTAAAAAATAAATAAAAAATATTAAAAAAAAATTTAATTAAATAAAAAATTATTTAATAATTTTTGGAATATTTTTCTCCCTTTTTACAAATAAGTGCAACATGATGTCTATTTGTTTTATATTTAAAATTAATTTTGATTACCAATATTTAACATTATTATTTATAATTATTTTTTCTGTTTTTTGTTTTTTTTTTTATTTCATATGAACTACATTTATTTCTTATTTATTTTTTATTATTAATATAGACTTAAACATATTAAAGCCAAAATACTTTCTTTTTTTTTCGTTATGAATTCTCAATAAACAGCGTCCAGTTTTATTTTTTCCAGTAAACCTTTCCAGTAGATTTTTATGCTGTCCTTAGTGCTGATGTAGAATTTTTGAATTTGTTTTTTTTTTAATTTTTAATTATATATATTTTTTTTAATATTTATATACTAAATTTGTTGTTGTTATTTATTATTATTTTATTTGTTAATTATTTGTTTTTTATTATTTATTTTTCTTTTTTTTTTTGTAATAAAATATAATTATAAAATAAAAAATTAAAAATATCTACACATTTATATCAATCAATAACAGTAAAAGCGATAACTTGTATTTTATTTATATTTATATTTTTTTATATATTTTAATTTATTAATTATTAATCAATAATTTTTCTTTCTGTATTTTTTTTTTTTTAATTTTCAATATTTTATTTTACTCCTTAAAGGAAGTATTGTTTTTTTTTTATTCTCATCAATTACTATGTTTTTTTGTTATTTATGTATATAATATTTAATATTTAATTATATATTATAACATGCAGGTTAATATCGTTGATTAAGTTTAATTTAAAAGTTAAACAAAACAACATTCTACAAAAATTAAAAAATAAAAAATAATTGAGGGCATACAAATATATTCAATACGTTTTTAATAAAATAAAAGATTTCCCAGAAAAATTATTTGGCAATCAGAAAAAAATTTTACAACAAAATTAAATACTTAGTGTTCAAAAAGTATATGAAAAGTAAAAAAATTAATTAAAAATGCATATATATAAAAAAATATAAAAATAATTATATTTATTATTATATATAATAATTTATATTATTATATATAATAATAAAAAAATATAAAAAAATTATTTTTAAATAATAAGAAAACAGGATACATTCAAAAATTAAAAAAAAAAAACAAACGAATAAAAAAATATAAATTATATAAAGAAAAAAGGTGTAAATAAAAATATTTCAAATAAATTAAAAAATAAAATAAAATGACTAAATAAAAATAAAATAAAGAAATAAAATAAAATAAATAAATAATAAAAAAAAATAAAATAAAGAACAAATAAATTTATTAATTAAAAAAGTTATAAAATAAATAAGTTAATTTAAAATAATACAATTTTTAAAATTAATAAATTAAAAAAAAATAAAATATGAAAACACAAAAAATAAAATAAGAAAACACAAAAAATAAAATAAAATAAATTTAGAAAAAAAAATTATAAAAAACATATAAATTAAAAAAATTTTAAAATTCAACAATTTTTTATGAATTGAACTTTTTATGCGTATAAAATAATTCTTAAACGATTGGGATATGTGCTTCTTTTATTAAACACATAAACGAGTTCTCCCTTCAGTGGTTTCTAAACCGCCGATCAGCCATAATCGCCACAATCGACCAGTGCCTCATCTAAATGTACGCACTGCCGAAATTATCACTTTAGGTAGAGCGAGTGTATCAGACAATCCAAAAGTTTTGATTCCATAATGTTGTCAACAATTGGACCTATCTTACGGCTTATTATGGCATCTTTTATGTACATTTAAATTTGGACTCTCATTCACATAACATCCAACATACGTTACTAACCAAGTCAACTAACCATTTACAATGCTGTAGATATTACTGATACGGTGCTACAGCAACTAGGCTTTCGATAAGCAATAGTTTACTATAGCGATGAAGCTCATGTCGTAGTCGGTGTCGACAAGGAAAATTCTTACATATGTATGTGGTTCCCTAAAATCCAAAAAGTGATTGTGTAAAAGTCATTGTATGTGGATAATGTGACTGTTTGGTGAGAATTATGGTATGGAGGTCATTGGATTGTTTTTTTCTGCGAAAATAACCATGGAGATAATTTGGAGCGCAATATAGTAACCGACTTTTTTCGTTTTATTGCCTGAGAAGTTTCCAAATGGAAATTACACTTTGACAATTACACTAACCTAGTATAGGACTAAAAATAATTTTTTTGACAGGTCAATATAAAAATCGATACCTTGCTTAAAAAATATGCGATTATAAAAAATTAAAAAAAATTGTTAGTGAAGCTCCTTCAGAGACCGTGCCTAGGCAGATAATATTTTACCGTTGGAGCACATAAAAATCAATTTTTTTCCTACAATTGGAGATTATGAACTGGACGGCATGTGGTTATAACAAGACGGTGTCACGAGCCACACAACACGAACGATTTGGATTTAATTGCATAAGTCAAAGGTCGCGCCTACAAGAATCATTCCCTAATATTGGAACATTTGAAAACCGTAAATCGTCTAGTTATTGTCAAAATACTGTCAAAGTATAAGAAAAATTGAGCGAATATTACCACAATTGTAATGACATTGACATTGACATAATGCGTACCTAATTGTAAAGTCCAAGTACTATATCTGTATTATTATTTAATTTTACTTTTAAAACTTAAAAAAATATTTATAAGATCTATTAACCTTAAAAAATGTTTTAAAACTAAATCTATATTTAAAAAAAAAAAAAATTTCTTTTTTAAAAAAATATTAAAAAAAACATGAAATCAATCCTACAATTATTAAAAACCAATTAAAACCATTAAAAAATGTTTCCAAACTGTAATTAAGTTTCCAAAAATGATTTCTGTGTAAAAAATTGCTAAAAAAAAAATTTTTTAAATCTTAAAATCATTCCTAAAGTTATAAAAAAAAATTCGAAGTACCTTTGACAATATTTTAATAAAAAAAAAAATAAACTTAAAAACGTTTTAAAACCAAAAAAGATTTTAACTATAAAACAAACAAAAAATATTAAAAATATTTTTTAAAAAAAATGTTAAAAATAAAATTTTTTTTAAAATATTGAAGAAAAAAATATTTTAAAAATATTTAAAAAAAAATCAAAATTCGTTGAAAATATATATTTTTTAAAAATAAATTTTATTTATTAAAAATTTTGTTGTTTTTTTTTCTCATGATTACGCTTAAAAATTACAGCAAATTTTTAAATAAAATCAAAGTGAAAATTAAAACATTTTTTTGTAGGGGGGAGTGGTTGGTTACAAAATTATGAATTAAACAAATAAAAAATAGTTTGTTTTCTATATATAGTAAATATATACTTATATGGATAAATATAAAACAAATATTATAAATCATGTTTGTATTTTTAATTTTATTAAACAAAATTAAAATTAATTAAAGGAAGTACTAAATATTAAAAATATAATAATAATAAT
Organism: Sarcophaga caerulescens; assembly: GCA_927399465.1. Taxonomy (NCBI): domain Eukaryota; kingdom Metazoa; phylum Arthropoda; class Insecta; order Diptera; family Sarcophagidae; genus Sarcophaga; species Sarcophaga caerulescens. The sequence goes on along the minus strand of OV656873.1, from coordinate 114,243,815 downwards.
AAAGTTTTTTCTTCTTCTTCTTGTTTACTAAACACTAATACACAACAAATTGAAAAATAAGAAATATTTTATAAAAAAAAAAAGAAGGAAACAAGTCAAGAGTTAAGGAAAGGGAAAGTAATTTAAAAACTAAAATATAAAACAAATTCTACACAAGTTTACAACAAATTCGAGTTTTAAATATAATTTAAAATAAATTTTTTTTTTATTTTATTTTATAATCTTTTTTCTTTACGCAAATTAAAAACAAAATTTCAAATATCACAATTAAACAGAAAAATATTTTTTTAAATATTAATTTTTAGTTAATAATAATAATATAAAAAGATTGTAATAATTAGTTTTAATTTTTTTTTAATTATTATATTATATGGTTTTAAATAATAATTACAAAAATATAATTTTTAATTTTAAGGAAATTGTTTTCTTTTTTTTTACTACTACTTTGGGGGTAACAACACAAAATCTTTTATCAAAATAATGAAATTTAATTCTTTTTTTTTTTTTTATTTAAGGCTTCAAAAAATTAAAACAAATTTGTATTTAGCAGAAATTATTAAAAAATGATATTGTCACATTAAGTTCAATTCTTTTTTTTTTTTTTTTGTTCAATCTTTTTTAAATATAAAATTAAAAATCTAGAAACGTTTGTGGGGGAGGGGGGGTGTCGTTTATTTTATTTTATTTTTTTCTCTCTTTTTTTTAATATTAAAACATAAAAATAATTTTTAAAAGAGAAACTTTTCTTTGAAAAAAATTCTCTTCATTTACAACAACAATAGAAAAATAAATGGGTGGAGGCAGGGGGGGGTCTAACAAACAAATTTTTTCAAACACAAACACTTACTCAGAAGGGAAAGGGAGGGGGGATTTTTATAATTAAAAATTAAAAACTTTTCTAAATATCATATTAAAATAGATGGTTGGGGGAGGGGGGATGACAAAATTACTTTTTTTTTCTTTCATTTCTTTTCGTAAACAAAACAACAAATTAAAATAAGCAAATAAGAATTAAAATTGTTTTTAAAACTTTAATTGTCATGTTTTACGTGGCGGTGTAGGAGGAGGCGGCGCATATTGTAGCCTCATCATGTCTTTGGGAATGTTTTCGTAGGCTGAAAAATGACGGGTGTAAACAATTTTAAAAAACCGGGCCGGGAGGATGAGACCTGCTTACCTGTCGGCTGATGTTGATGGTGTTGTCCGGCTGCTGTTACTGCTTGCTGTTGTTGTTGTTGTTGGGCTGGGGATTGTTGTTGTTGTTGCTGGTGTAGGTGTTCGTTGTGTTTTGGCGTTGCATTTGTTGCTGTAGCATTAGCTGTTTGAAATATATCGTTGCTATATAATTGTGGTTGATGTTGCAACTGTTGCTGCTGTTGTTGTTGTTGCTGTTGTTGTTGATGTTGCTGTATGGATGTTATTGTAGCAGCATGTTGTTGTAGCTTTTGTCTACTACTTGGTGTTGTTGGTGATGGTAATGGCATTTTATTGAATAATTGTTTTGTTGCCGTCGTTGCCGTTGTTGTTGTTGTTGTTACACTAGAATATGTTGTTGTTGCTGTTGCAGCTATCTGATTTATAATATTATCATTACAATTATTAATGCTATTACTGTTACTTAAATTAGGTGGTAAAGGAGATCTTTGTGTATCGTTACCAATTTCGCCTGCATATCTGTTAACGAAATTTAAAAGAAAATAAAATTAAAAATAAATAAAATTTAAATGGAGTTCATAAACTCAAAAGATTTTATACGATTTGTTGTTACAAATCTTTTCGAATTGAAATCAAGAAAGAAAAAAATAGGAAATTCGGAAGAAAACAGAAGAAAACTTGCGTGTACATCACAAAGTCCCCACTGCTATCTATACTTAGAGATCAGTATTTGCAAATGAAACTTAAACCCACACGGGAAGTCTAGATACACTTCCCTGCAACAATGCCCAAAAGGTAGAAAGACTACCATCCACTGCCTCAGTCAACGTTTTCAATAAACAAAAAAGAGTTTCTGTTTGGAAATACCCTACATAGTTAGACTGAAGTCCATGGACTTCGATAGTTTTTATGGGTTTGTTGGAATCACATGTACCTCGTGTACTGGCCTAACATGATCATACCATACTATTGGTAGATGTGATGTTGTTGATGTGAGTACGTCATGGAACTTTATTCTTAATATTCGATGCTGTAAGGCTAAATCTGCCTAATATATGATCTGCTAAATACATACATACATAATTTGGTCATTACAACCCTTCAGACAGGATTACAACCTAACGTCTCACACCACTTATATTGTGTGTGTTAATGTTATACATGACTCTGAAGGACGGAATTTTTTTTTGAGAAACTTTTCACTACAAGTTATTCGTTTTATTAGAACCTTAAAATAGTTCATTTCACTTCAGTTCATTTCAGTTTTGAGAACTTGCATAGTGAAGCTATTGCTGGTATAACTCGTTCAGCTCATTCCTGTATGATTGGCTGTTCTATGGAAACACTAACACGCAGCTAACAATGTGAACTTTTCTTTCTATGAGCCATTCTAGTAATTTTGATATAAAAGACTAGTTATTGCTAGACATCGATAAGACATGAAAAATCACCAAATCCAAAAGCGTCATAGTATTGCCTCGAACTAAGGAGCTAAGCATTTAGAACCCCTTGATTAAAACTTTCTAAAAAAAAGGTTGAATGTAAGAGGAATGCAAAGAAAGCTAATGGACAGAACTTGTTGAATTTCTGTTGAATCGTAACAGGTTTTGATAGGTTTCAGTTTCTTATGCAATCAACTTATAGTCCGGACCTGTCACTAAGTGATTAGAATTTGCCGTAGGCTCTCTTGGATAGTTTGAAAATTGGTTGGAAAATTTCGCCTTAAAAAATTGTTTGAAATAAAAAATTCTAATAGAGACACAGATTTCCATCACAACACGTATACAGAGTAGAGTAATGAATGAGTTCCTTAGGATATTTAAAAAAAAATTTAACGTAAAGCCAAGAATAAATTCAAACTCACTTAATATTTGTGTATTCACGTCCCACTTGTAAGCTCTGCTCCTCGGCACGTTTACGCTGTATGAGTGTTTGTATGTAATGTTGTACAGCGTAATAGACGAATTTATATTGTGCTTCCGTTTGTACTAAGCCAGAACGTTGGGAACGTACCATTTGTATTGTGCGTTGTATATCGATTTCAGTATCCAAGCCTAAAAAGGAAAACGAGTAAAACAATTATTATTAAACGATAACACTTTTGATTCAATTGTATTACTCACCATGCCTATCAATTTGATCTAAAATCATATCAATCACAATAAATGTACCCGTACGACCAATGCCAGCTGAACAATGTACACAAATGGGACCCTAAATTTAGAAAAAAAAAAAAAAACAAAAAAGTTGATTTTTATTTTCTAAAAACGATTTCAAAATTATTTTCTTTACTTACCGGTTTCTCGCCGGCTTGCGTCAATTGTCCCTGCTTGGTATTGACATCTTGTAGGAAATTCAATACACAACCGGGATCGGCTGGTACACCATGATCGGGCCACACTTGAAAATGATAATGGAATATACGTCTTTCGGGCTGGTCACGCCACGAAAATAGAAATTCCCTTAACGTATAATCGTTTGTGGAATTCTCTGAGATACATTGTATTTTGGCGGGTCCAAATTGTTTGCATTGACCCTCATCGGGCCAGTACTTGGCGCATTTATTTTTGCCACGTTCATACTCTTTGGTGGTCATCACAATAACGCGGGTATTCTCTTGCCAAATCATGTTCCAAAAATCGGTAACCGTATTGGCCAAACAGCCCTGGGTAGCAATGTACGTCTTGAACATTTCACGTTCCGTTAAATCATTACTATTCTTCTTATTCAAAGGCCTAGAGGCAGCTGTCGAACTGCCACCATTATTCACGCGCACCGCACTACTCTGCGCTTGACTTAAGCAGCCATTTGAATTGCCCATCAGAGCTGAATTCGTTAAAGATTCACTGCGTTTATGTTGTTGCTGTTGTTGTTGTTGTTTGCTTAAATTATCGGTTTTCTTATTACAGGTGCTACAGTTGCTATAAGGTAGAGTGGCTGTTTTAACGGCACACTGTACACAGGTCTTATTAAGAATCTGACAATTGGGGCAATTCTTTTGTATTTGAGCCGCCGTACATGCGGGACATGATGAGACCATGGCATTTAAGCTCTCCTGGGAGGCATTCATATTATTTTGTTCACCATCGGTGGGTAAGCGTATGTAGTTGGCATTGATGTATTCAGCGCCAGGTAACGTGTGATCAACATCGTTGAGTTTAACACGGGTATGATCATCTAGAATAAAAAGAAAATCAAAAATCATATGAGAAAACTTTTTAAAAATCTATTAAAAAAATAAGATGGTAAACTTACAAGGTAATATATTTCGATAACGATTTTTATTACGATTCTCCAATTTGTAGCCCTCATTACGAGAGAATATATCACGACTGTCTTGTTGTAAAGCTTCAAATTCTTCCCAAAAGCCACCCTAGAAGAGAGAAAAGAATAAATATTTATTAAAACACTAAACAAAAATATAGCGCTAGTAATCGATAAATAATTTTAAACAAATTACAAATTTAAATAAAATTTCAAAATAATTTTCGATAAATAGTTTTCATTCGATAATAAATTATCAGTATTTATCGAATTGTTTATATTTCTCAATTTATTGATTTTTTTATTGAATCGATGATTATCGATTGTTCGATATTTATCGATTTTTCTATATTTATCAATTTTTTATATTATCGATTTTTTATATTTATCAATATTTCGGTATTTATTGATTATTCGATTTTTATCGATAATTATCGATATTTCCATATCTATCGATTTCTGTAGTTTTATTGAATTTTCGATGTTTTGGTTTTTTTCGATTTTTATTGGTTGTAATATCTCTATCGAGTTTTCAATATACTTTGACTGTATTTTCTTTATAATTTTTCGATGATTTACAGATTTTAGCATCTTTATCGATTTTTACATTTATCGATATTTAATGGTTTCATTATTTTCTTACATTCTACCAATTTTATTGATTTTTCAATATTTAAAGACTTTTCAGTATTTATCGATTTTACGATATTTATCGATATTTAATGATTTTTCGATATTTATCGATAATTATAAAAAAAAATCCTCTTAATGAATTCCTTTCAAAAATTTATTGTATAACTGATCTATCTTTTAATGATTTATCATTATTTAATATTCCCTACTGACGTATATTAATTTAAGTTTATTACATTTGTTTCTTTCAATTTCATTATTAATATTAATAATCACAATAAAAATAATTAATGTTGTTGTCGTTTGAAAAATAAAAATCCCTTTATGGATTTAACCACAATTATGAATTTGTTTTTAAAATACAAATTCAATTATTATTATTATTATTAATGCGGATTTTTTAATTATTATTTTAAAAAATTTATATTCCATCACTTCATAATGCTCACCACAAAGTATAATAAAAACAATAATAAATTTGCTCACGATAATTACTTTGTGTGTTTGACAACGAGAAAATAAATTGAATTTGTTTTCATCGAAAGCAGAAAATTAATTAATTTAGCAATTCAAATAAATAAATGCCTCTGGAACGAAAGTCATTATTCATTCAATAGGTTCTTCTCTAGTGGGTATTTTAATGGCATATTGGAAGCAAACAAAAAAACTTATTATTGTCTGTCTGTCTGTCATTCTATTGCTATTGTTTTAAAAGCAAACATTATTGCAAAAAAAAAAAACAGAAATCTTACAACAATCAATACAAATACAAACGACTTGAGGTTTGTGCCTTAAAAGGCAAAGACAACTGAATCGGATTTTATTTAAAATCATTGACAACGTCATAGAATAGTATAAGTATGGTGAGGCAACCAAAAAACCCCCATCTGTAATAGAATTCGAATTTGATTCGCAATTGATTTGTGGCTCACCTTAACCAATTGTTCCACTCTGGCATTAATGCCAGCCGCTGTAATGCGTGTGGCATTGAAGGGTTGTCTTAAATGGACAACGGTGCCACATGTTTCTACCATTGGATTGCGTTTGTAGTGTTCAATTAATTCCGATAAAGTGTTAAAGGGTTCACCACCGCCAACATCATATTTGTTATCCTGTAATTAAAGAGACAAAGAAAAAAATTATTATTTAAATAAATTTTCTGCAGAATTATCGATTATTAAATAACTGATTTATCGATAATACACAAAAAAGTAGCTGTTGTAATTGTTATTTAGTAAAAAGTTGCTCTGAAGGGACCAAAAAATATCGATAACTTTCATAAAATTAATCGATTATTATATTCTTGATTTTGTTATATTTTTATAAAAAATTTTGTCGTTAAGCTAACGTACCTATGTATATACTTAACATATTTTTTTTTTAATTTCTGGAACTTGAAAAATATTTAAAGTATGCTAAAAACGATAAAACTATCGATAACTTTTGCTCTAAGTCGTACAAAAATAGTTAATAAAGCTATAATAAAGTTATAATTAATAGAAGAATACAATTTTTGTTAAGATTTATGGATTTTTCAAAAATTAAACTGTTATCGATAAATTTTTCTATCGATTTGTTATCGATTAACTTCAAAAAAAAATTAATTTTCAAGAATTTGATCCAATTATTTCAATTATTGTTAAAAAAAATATCAAAAACATAATGAATCTTTTAATAAAAAAATCTCGATAACTACAACAGTCTTTTAGGAAAATATTTTCTGTTATTGTCAATATCGATAAATTTCTGATTATTAACAAATTTAAAAAAATTAAGTAATTTATAGCTATCGATAATATATAAACATCGATATTCTTTTATTTGTCGATTTACATATATAAATAATAATTTTATAATTATCGATATTATATATGTAAATATTGACCAATTTATAATATATGATATTATGTAACTATCGATTCATTTTTAATTATCGACTTTTAACAATTATTAACAAAATTTATAATTATCGATAAATTTGCATTATAGAAAAATTTATAGTTATCGATAATATATAGATACTGATATTATATAAATGCAGATAAATTTTAAGACATTTATAATTATCGATAAATACATATGTATATAATAACCAATAGATTTATAATTATCAATTAATCGATTCAATATAAATCGTAATAAATTTATAATTATCAACAAATCTATACAATGTTGAGGATATTATATACTAAATATTAACAAATTTCTAATCATTGTGTAAAAATCGATAAATTTCTAATTATCGTTTTTAACAAACATTAATAAATTTATAATTATCGATATGTAATATGTGTAAACACCGTTAAATTTATAATTTTTGATATTCATATTAAATTTATAATTGTTTTCTTAATAAAAATAATACAAAGTATTAGACATTAAAGTTACTCATCGTTAAATATCGATAATCACATCATTATTGTAACGTTTTGTAAATTTTTGTATCCAATTTTTATTTTCTTTTTTAGTTGTTTTTTTTTTCTTCTCCAAGGTCAATAATAATAAGGAAAACACATTTTATTTTTGTTCGCCTATTACATTATTTGAACTTGAAAACTAAACGCAACAACAACACGACAGCAACAAAAGAAAATAAAATCTAAAACTACTATTTATTTAATCGATTCTTAAAATATTTTAATGTTTTTGTTATTTTTTTTTTATTCACAATTAAATACAATAGAGAGAGTAGGGTAGTGTGTGATTGCTTGCTTACCTGCCAACGTATCATGACATGAGTTACTTTATCATCGGTACGTACGGATAAAACGAAATCGCCTGGTTTTGATTGAGATTCACGTACCAGAAATGAACCATTCTTTCCACGCTCCAATAACAATTTTTCACCTTCTTTACCAGAAAGATTGCCATGAAACCATCTAAAAAATATAGAAGAAAACAAAATTTGTCTTTATTAAAATTCAAAAAAAAAAATTATGAAAAGTTTTTTTTCTTTTTTTCTTTTTTTTTTTTTAAATTTACGTTTAAAATTTAAAAGAAATTCTGTTTAGTGTGTTTAAAATTCAAAAATAAAATTTTTCAAGTCCTTTGCTGTGGCTTAACAATTGCGTACTAATTGCTTTGGCTTTAAGTTTTTTGCTAAAATGCTGACACATTTTGCTTACATACGAAAAAAAAAAAGCTTTTTTTATTCTAGAGGTTGTTAAATATTTATTGTTGTAGTTTACAAAAACAAAGAACACACAGAAATACATTTATAATACGTATAAATACGTTTATAATTTAAGGCGTTAAAGCCACAGGCCACTAAATGCGACAAAGAAAAAAAAACTAAAAATGTTCTAAAAACCACAATACAATTACAAATGTATTCATAAGAGTTTTTGTTTAGATTTTAGAATTTTAAAAATTATTATGAAAACGACTACCACAAAACAAAAAATATTATTTAATATAATAACGTCAACAATTGTAACAATACATACGTTTAGTTTTAACGCTTTCATTGTGTCTTGGGCTCTTTTGAAATCATGTTGTTTATAAACAAACTGTTTAATATCTATTATAACAACAACAACACTTATGCACCATGTGCCTCTCTATTGCTTTTACTCTCCTTCTCACTCTGGTTTTTTTTTTTTATATAAAATATATGCACTTAATAAAGAGCTTATTTGTTATTGCCTTAGGCAAAAAAAAAATAAAAGCTTTTTATTTACAGTGCTTTCTTAATTTCTTCTAAACAATAACAATAAAAACAATAATAATAATAATAAACACAAATGCAAACAATCAAGATGACTGACTGACACCTGTTTGGTTGCTAAACCAGCACGTGTATTTTTATAATTTTCTTTGAATGTATGTGTGAGTGCACTATTTTTGAGAGTTTTCTGTAAAAAAAAAAAAACAATAAGAGAGCTGGAGAAAGAGCCAGCCAGCAGCCACCATGTTATGAAAGGAGTTAAAATACTAGTTTAAATGCCGTTTTTCTTTTTCTTTTTCTTTTTCGTTTTTTTTTTTTTTTTGTTTTTGTATGAATGGAATATTTATTATAACAATACAAATATTGCTTAAATAAAACAAAAGCATTTTTTTATATTTATTTTAAACAATTAATTAATTATGGAAATTTTATTTATGTAATAATTAATATTCCATTTTTTTTTATTACAGATTTTTTATTCAAAGAAATAAAATAAAATCAACAAACTTACAGAAGAGTAAAGAGTGTTGGTGGTGTTGTATGTTTATTATGGAGAGTAATAAATAACAGTTCTTTAGTAATTAAAAGGGAAACCTAAACAACAACAACAACAACATTATGGTGGTGGTGATGGAACCGGCTTATGATTAAAAAGGTAAACAAACTTGTTTTTTACGTTTCTTTTTTTTAATTTTTTTTTTTTTGTAATGTAATGTAATGTCTTGTAATGTTTATGATTTTTTTGAACGTACATACTATGTATGTATGTATGTATGTATGGTGGGGTACGTACTCTCAACACAGTCGTACATAATAGGAGAAAGAAAGGCTAACAAAACAACTTTAGTTGTTAAAACATTTTCAAAAGACCTTGATATGTAGGCTTAAAGGCAAATTTATGGCTCTCGTAATAAATTGTCAAAGAAAAATTTTTTAAAATTATATCCGGGTTCTAGAAAGTATGCAAAATAAGGGGAATTTTCTAAGAAATCAGGAAAATAAAAAAGAAAAGCGTTGTTTAAAAATAAATACAATTTGAAATGCGTTCTATATTTATAAAAATTCTACCTAAACTTCCATATTTACTTATACGCATTACTATAATAAGACCTTTAGACCGCTTAAATACGTTGAAAACAAATAAAATTAAATAACGTTTTAGCGTATAATTACACGGTGCGACAGTGAAAATACACCCGAGTAACTACATAGTCCACGTTATTCAGTAAGTTAAGTAGAACTCAAAAATATTTTTTTTTATATTTCTCTAACCCTCCTAACTTGTTTTATTTGACAAAAACTGTTTTTTTTTTTTTACTTTACGCACAAATTTCTGAATTACTAAAACATTTCTGACCCGATTTACAAAATTTAAATCCTGTTGGAAAGGGGAGAGATGGACCTTTAAAACGGTATACATATATCTATTATTCGACTTTATATGCTATGAGTTTGGATGAGGTAAACTTGGAAAATTCGAATTTTTTTTCATATTTTTTCAAGTTTGTCCATTCATAGTAGCAAACTTTAATAAAAAAAAAATATTGGATAAGTGATAATAATAAGTGATATAGTCTGTTCTCTTGTGAAGAGATTGAGTCATCATTTGATAAAATTGGATAAAAATTACCGTAGTTATAATTCAAATAGTATAACAGTCTTGTAATATTTTTTATATATGTCATCTCATCAAATGAACTTTTAGTTCAAAAAAAAATTTTTTTTTTTGCAAATATTATTATTTCTCTTTGCGCAAACATTGGCCAACTTCTGGTAGTCGCTCAAACGTGAAATTGACACATTTTGTAATAAACAATCAAGATCCATCAAAAATTCTGAAAATTTTTGAACTAAAAGTTCATTTGATGAGATGACATATATAAAATATATAACACGACTGTTATACTATTTATATAATAACTACAGTAATTTTTGTCCGATTTGATCAAACGAAATGCCAATCTGTTCACAAGATAATGCACTTTCATAATGTCATCACTTATTTCATATTTTTTAAGTAAAGTTTGCTTCTATGAATGGATAAACTTGAAAAAATATGAAAAAAATTCACATTTTCCAAGTTTACCTCATCAAAACTTATAGCATATTAATCCAAATAATAAATATATGTATACCGTTTATAAGGTCCATCTCTCCCCTTTTCCAACAAGATTTAAATTTTGAAAATCGGGTTAGAAATGTTTGAGTAATCCAGAAGTTTATGCGTAAAGTCTAAAAAAACAGTTTTTGTCAAATAAAAAAGTTTGGACGGTTCGTGAAATATAAAAAAAAAATATTTTTTTGAGATCTACTCAACAAATCTCACAACCTACACTATGAGATTAGCCGGGTGTATTTAATTTTTTTTTTTTATTTTGTCGCATAGTGTTATTAATAGAATATATTTTCTTTGCATAACTTATTTCTTACTCAGCAGCTAAATAATAGCAAAGCCAATTAAAACTGTGTATTGTGCATATACAATATTTTCTTCCTGTTTGTAAAAATTCGTTGCAATAACTGTGCATAAAATAGGTATAAATCGAATAACAAGATCAACAACTTTTTCTAAAGTAAAGTCATAAATAAATAAATAAAAACAAACAATAAAACTCACTCACAAATAATTACAAACTAAATGGAACTATAAATAGGTTAAGAAGAAACGCAAAAAGAAAAAAGAAAAAAATAATGAATAAACAAAAAAAAACCGGTTTTTAAATTTAACAAACATTCACACGGAAAATAATAATTTTAAGCAAATTATATAATTCCCAGTAAAATATAAAATTCAGTAAGTTTTAAAAATATTATTGGACAATTATTCGTTAACTTACTGACATAAAACCAATTTATTTGCGTAATTGTAAGGATTTTTAAAGTTTTTTAAAACTTTTCATTCCCAGCAATAAATAGCTGGTTTTATGTACACTGAGCGCCAAAAGTGAGTAAACACCACTGAAATAATTAATTTTCTTAGGATAGCGAGAAAAGTAAATGAGAATAGTCGAATAAATTTCCAAAAATAAAAACGTTTTTTTATTACTTATAAAATGTTAAAACAAAAACAACAATTCAATTATTGTGGTGCTACAAGTATATTTTTTATAATAGAAAATTTAAAATTATAATGGGTGTTGACTCACTTATGGCGCTCAGTGTAAAACGGTTAATCGCTATAAAAAAATCCTAGATTAATCGAGAAGCGGTTAACTATAAAAAAACCGATTAATCGTTTAAGCGCATACACTATATTGATTACTTTTGATTTCTAATAACTTTCCCTTAATAAAAATATGTCGCCTATTTTTTTGGAATAACCGAAGCAAGCCCGGTTGCTTGTTCAATCGATTACAAATTCATTTTTTGATTTCTATTAACTTTTCGTTAATAAAAATTTGTTGCGTATTTTGTACAATAATCGATGAAAACCCGGTTACTTGTACAATCGGTTATACTAAATTATTTTTTTTTTAAATTCCTACCCACTTCTCTTAAATAATGAATATCATTGACATTTTATATCACATAAGCTGTGTTTGATAATTGTGTTAATTTTAAACCATAATTAACTCATTTTATAAACTCAATAAATAGCCCACATAAATATAAAAAATTTAAACAAACAAAGCATTTTATATTCAAATTATTATTTAATTATAAATCAAATGTAGGTTAAATCTTGATCGTTATATCATTTAAATGTTAAAGAACACGCAATTAATTAGAGAAAATTCAAACAATCACTTTAAAATAATTACAATTAGCGAAGGAATCAACATAAAAAATAAAATTTTTAAATAAAATTAAAAAAGTAAAACGATTAATCAAAAAACCGGTTCAGCGAATAACAGATTATTCGTTAAAAATTTGCCTATTTGTATAAATATAATATGTTGGATATGATATTTATTTCAATAGAGATTATTTGAAGCTATAAAATTGCGATTAATCGTTTGAACAGAAAAAATTATTCGAATAAAATTCGAAATATTGTTTATAATACAGATGTAAAAGACTTTAAAACACTTTTAACTTTTAAATTTAATGAATAATCGTAAAAACAGATCGTTGAATTTTGTTTTAAAGTGAGAATCGATAAGTTTTTAACGAATAATCATTAAAATCTTTAAGTAATTTAAATAAAACTTAAATAATGATCTAAGTATTGTTATACATAATATTATTCCATAATATTTATGTTTTTTCTGTCACAATTTTAATCAAAAAGTCGGCGAATAATCGTTAAAACGAATAAATTATTCGAATAAAACTTAACTCGAAAGTGAAAATTTTTTTGATAAATAAGTTTTAAACGGTTATAAAACAAATGTTTAATTAAAATTTAACGAATAATCGCTAAAATAAATAAAATATTCGAATAAAAGTGATTTCAAAACATAACATCGTATAAAAAAATTAATCGAATAATTTAATTTTTTCAAAACTTTTTAGAATTTTATTTATTAAAAGATATAATTCTAAAAGAAATTTGTCAGAATTTTTAAACAAATAAACAATATTTTATTTAAATATTTTATTTTAAATTTTCCTTAACTATATACATATCATTATTTTAAACAAACGTTTTTGTTGTTGTAATGACTTTAGTTAAATAGAATTTAAAGTTTTAAAACACAGCTGAGCTTGAGAAATACGTGACTTCCTAAAAATATTGAACATTAATTGAATTTATTTATTTTATTCATTATATGTATGTGTACATATGTACATAGCATATAAGAACATTTTTATAAAATATTTTTTTGAATGAATAAACTAGCCATATTGAGTATTTGCTGACTTCAAACGTTTTGTTAAAAAAATATACTTTTTTTAAATAAAAATATATTTTGCAAAATAAGGTGCTAATTTTTTTATATTTTGCTTGTGTTAATTTCTCTAGATAAAGAGACAGCTTTAAAAGGCAAATACAGCCCTTTTTTGTAATGTTTTATTTCAAAAAATATTTGTATGTTTATATATGGTTAATAACCTTTAAATTATTTGGCTTTAATAAAATTAAAAATGTTTTTTAAACCAAAATTCTAAGCATTTATTTAAACAGCCATTAAATAGCTTAAATATTTGCTAAAAGAAAAAACAAAAAAAAACATTTTTTAACTTTATTTGTACAGATTTTTTTGTGCGATTTTTATTCAATCAAATTTAATTTACAAATATTTGTAAATGAACGACGACGACGTTTGGTAAACAACAACATAAATTTTATTTTAAAGGCGTTGACATTGACATTTTTTTTTTCTCTACTACTCCTCTAAATTTTATTTTCAATTTAAAATAGTTGTAGTAGTTCAAAGCAATAAATTCTATAGTTTATTATTGATTTTTATTATATTTTTAAATAATAAATAAAAAATATTAAAAAAAAATTAAAATATTGGACACCCTATATAAAGAAAAACCATACCAATCGTTATAGTAAATAAAATAACCGTTTGTTTATAAGGAAAACACCTAAATAAAAAGAGAGTCGACTATAAAAAATAAAAACAAAAACAAGGATATTTACTCATTACTTCTCAGTAGAAATTGTGTGGCGAAAGTAATAACACAACCACCTTTAAACGCCTATGCATGCACGAACACTTGTTTCATAGAAAGAAAAAAGAAAAAATAACAAACAAAAATATGAAGAAAAACTTATAAGAAAGCTAAAGTACTGCAAGAATTGCTTCAACTCTAAATACGAATAAAACCGTACTCCACTCTCTTGCACCCACTTACATACATATGTACTAAAGAATTCAGGTACTTAAAAGTAAATATTTTAAATATTGACCATAATAGTTTCGTACGGCATTAATAGCATAATTTAGTACTGGGTGACATCACCTTTTGCATTAATAACTGCCTTTATTCTTTGATTCATTGAATTTATTAATGTTTTACATTCATTTGGTGTAATAGAATTCCATATTTCACTAATTTTTTTCTTCAATCCGCCAACAGTTGTTTGGGGTTCATTTCTTAACCGCCTTTTCATTATAGCCCATACACTTTCAATCGGATTTAGGTCTGGGCTAGATGATGGCCAATCTAGGACATTAATATTGTTATCTGAGAGCTATTTCTTTGTTGCTTTTACTGTATGAGCTGGAGCTCCATCTTGTTGGAAGGTATATTCATCGAAAGTTGTGATATTGGATATGGAAGGTATCAAATTTTCCTCCAGAATATTAATATACCGTGCAGCATTAACGGTATTTTGTATAAAGCACATTTTTCCCATACCATTTGCAGACATGCAACCCTATATCATTACGCTCGCTGGGAATTTCACTGTGCGTTTAAGGCAATCCCTATGAAGACTCATTTTTTGTTCGTATTACTTTCGTGCCAGTATCACCTACACACAGTTCAAATCTTGATTCATCACTAAAAATGATACAGTCCCACTGTCTTTGGGTCCATGATTGTCGCGCTTTTGCCCATAACAATCTTTTTTGTTTTTGTACTTTTGTTAGCAACGGTTTTGCTTTTGGCTGGCGTATGAAACATTTTTTTGAAAATATTAATTTTCGGTTTGCATATGTAACCTACCTTGTAAAAACCGTAGTTAAGCTTTTTTAAATTTTTTCTTGTTGTCTCTGGTCCAATTGGTTCTCCCATTGGTAATGACCACTCATTTGCTAATTTTCTGAGAGTACTTCGCCTTTTTTTTAAATGATATTCGCCAAGGAAATGAACCCCAAACCACTGTTGGCGGATTGAAGGAAAAAATTAGTGAAATATGGAATTCTATTACACCAAATGAATGTAAAACATTAATAAATTCAATGAATCAAAGAATAAAGGCAATTATTAATGCAAAAGGTGATGTCACCCAGTACTAAATTATGCTATTAATGCCGTACGAAACTATTATGGTCAATATTTAAAATATTTACTTTTAAGTACCTGAATTCTTTTTTATTTTTTTTTAACACGAATGAATTTGAAAATAAACGTTTTGGTTATTTTGAAACATAATAAAATTATCTTTAAAATAAATGTTGTTTGATTCAATTTGGACAATTTTTGTGGGAGTTGGAACGATTTAAAACTCAAATTTTGATATTTCAATAAGTGGTACGAACCTTTAATGGTTAGGGTAGTATATAAAGAAATTTTATAATGCAGCATTAAACTTGAAAGGGCAAAAACAACAACACCTTAGTGTTATGCAAATTGTAAACAAATAAGAAAACCACACACATACATATGCCGTAGTAACCTTGAAAATACTTTCAATAGAAGAAACAAACACAAGATATTGTAGGCAAAATCTGGTGAGAGTAATAAAAATACAAGAACTATGCACCACTCTCTCTCACACCCATTCCAACCACTCGAACGAAAATTTGAAACTGCTTCGTGTAACCTCGAAAGTGGAAGCTCAATTGTGAGAATAATAACATAACACTGCTGCTTGCAAATTGTAAACAAAACCACACTCACACACCTACATGCTGTAGTAACTTTGGAAGGATACTCAATATAAAAAAACAACAACAACATATGCAGAGAAATTTTAACACCACTTTCACCTAACAGAGTGGAGTATACTGACACACACACACACACACCGAAACACGCAAACAAAGTTTAAAATGCTAGACATAGCTTTAAAAGGGCAAAGTAAGGTTACGTTAAGTGTAAACAAATAAGAAAACAACAAGAATTTTAAGAGAACAAAGAAATTCACCATATTTTGAATATGTTTACCATTTTAAATAGCAACAAAACATAAAAGGATCAATTGTGAGAATAATAATATAACACTGCTTTGCAAATTGTAAACAAAACCACACTCACACACCTACATGCTGTAGTAACTTTGAAAGGATACTCAATATAAAATAACAACAACAACAACATATGTAGAAAAATTATAACACCACTTTCACCTAAAAGAGTGAAACACGCAAACAAAGTTTAAAATGCTAGACATAGCTTTAAAAGGGCAAAGTAAGGTTACGTTAAGTGTAAACAAATAAGAAAACAAAAAGAATTTTAAGAGAACAAAGAAATTCACCATATTTTGAATATGTTTACCATTTTAAATAGCAACAAAACATAAAAGGATACGGTAAATTTCAAACATGGAAGTGCATAAGCAATTGTAACTGATTTTAAATACTTTTAACCCATTGGGGGACGGTAAAAAATTGTTTTTATGACAGTTTTCCATAGATTTTAAAAAGTTTAATGAACATTTGAAATATTTTGAAGAAAAATAAGAAACAAAACAATAAATAAAAGCAATTTAATTAAAAATCTTTTATTTTATGGTTACTGCTAATGAACTCAAAGCAATGAATAAAAGAAAACTAAAAGAAAATTTATGAAAAATGTAAAGCAAGTAATTGAATACAAAACCAATTTCCATTAAAAAAAACAGGGCAAAAAGTTCAAAATGGTATACAAACGAATAAGAAAATTTAAAACATAATGCAGGAAAATATAAAACGATTGTAAGGAAAACTATAAAAGAAAATAATAAATAAATAACAAAAAAAAAAAGATAGAAAATAATGAAATCGAAAGCAAATTAAAATAAAAAAAATAAGGAAACAAATTAAACATAAAGAATTTATAGCAAATAAATCAAGTTTTAAGAAAAATTAAAGCAAAATACGGCTCAAACAATAGAGAACTTAGATAGATCTCATTATTATATCAATACAAACAAGAAAACGAAATTAATTCCACAAAATAAAACTAAAGATTAAAAAATTTAAAGGAAATCTATGGATTAGCTGAAATGCATAAAAATTACGAAAAGAAATTGTAAATAAATCAAAATTTTTTTTATGTTTAACTGTAAATGAAGTTTTGAAAAGTAAGATATACAACCACTTTTAACATGATTTTCAATGTTTTTAAACAACGTTTTTCAATAAACACAATGAAAAATAAAGAAATGCTTTTAAAACCTGGTCAAAATAACAATTTGTTTAACATAAAAACCGCAATAACAATAAGTATTTGTATTTTATATCAAAAAATTTAACAAAAAACAACGAAACTGCAAAAAACTGTGTTGATATATATATTTTTTTTAAGGTCGAACTGGTTTAAGAAAAGAAAATCGTAATATAAAAATTTATTTTTATAATTTATAAACGTAAATATTGATCATCAACATTAAGAGGGAGGGAGAGAGAGACAGAGACGCAAAGAAACCAACAAACAAGGAATTGGGTAAATAATTTACAAAACCAAACAAAGTATTGAGCAAAGCAAAGTTTTAAAAATTGTTTTTGTAATCCAAAAATTGCAAATTGACGTCAATTTAACAGTTTTACAGTTAACAAAACCCCGTTAACAGGTAAATGATAAATAAACACCCAAAAATAAAAAGAAGGAAAACAAAAAAAATAAAAAAAATACTCATTACACAGTTAAGAGAGGAAGTAAAATGAAACGAAATGAAAAAAAACCTCTCAAATTCAATTTGATGATTAAGCAAATATGACATTTTATTATTGAATTAATCATTTTATGGCGAATGACCTTTATTTAGCAAAACAGAAAAAAAAAATATTACAACATGTTGGCTGTTTTATTAAAGCAAACTAACTGCCTGCAACCCATGTGACATTTTCAATAATTTAACACTTCAAAATTGTTATTGCAAACATTATTTTTTTTCAGTAGGTTTTAAAAATTAGTGAAATTTTTTGAAGCCATTCTTTAAAGAATTATAAAAAATTTTTATCATGCTTGTGCCGAACGAAAAATAAGCCACAAACGATAATAAAATTGTCAATCTCTTATTGACAAAAAAAAAAGCCACTTGAAAAACAAATAAACAAATAAACATGTGACTTTCGCCAAAAGAAAAAAAAAATCAATAGAAAAAACAAATAAACTATAATGAATTAAGAAAATACAAGAAATTGCTATGATTTTACTAAAATTTATAACTTTTTCTTCTTCTTTTTTTTTGAGTGTTGTTATACGGCTTGGCTTAATAACAGAATCGTGACTGATAATTGATATTGAATTTAAGTTTTAGAAAACGACATTTCAAGTCATAGTTTATTAGCGGGCGTTTAAAAATACTCTAAACAATATAATTAACACATGAAAAATATGCAAATTTATTTTGTATTGAAAATAAAATAAATAAAAATAGCAAAAAAAAAATAAAAGAAGAATACTAAAGAACCATATCGTTCGTTATTTGAAGTGCACTTGGTTGTTTTAAAATAAATGAAATTTTTGGCCACAAATCAATGAGGTTTTTAGGTTTCAGTATTTCATGGAAAAATACTTTAAATAAGTACTTTTGTATTTAAATTTTAAACAAATTTGGAACAAATCACTCAAAACATGATAGACAAGCGAATAAAAATTCTATAAATCTATTGTAAAATTATTTCAAAACTAAATTTCATGTATTGCTCAATAAATATCAGTTTGAGATCATTCAAAAAAGTATGAAAAAATGTAAAAATTTTTCTAAATTACAGAAAAATTTATTTAAAACTGAACTCTTAAACATCTTAATAAGAATCATTACAAAAAATATATAAAAAATCTTTAAAAATGTTTTAAACTTTAAAATTACTTTAAAATCAAATATCCCATCCCGGTGATTTGAAAATCATTCAAAAATAGTAAAAAAAAATATTTAAAATCCTATAAATTATTGTTAAATTACTTTCAAATTGAATTTCACGTACTTCTCAATAAAAATTCTGTTAAAAATCATTCAAAAATTAGTTAAAAAACCATTAAAAATCCCTGTCAGTAATTGTAAATTTTTTTAAAATTGAATTCCAAGTACTTCTTAATAAACATGCAGTTAAAAATGGGTTAATATGCAAAATGTACTCTAGTCCTTATTTTAAATATTCTACTTGCAACAACAACAATGTTACAAAAATCCTGTTATTTAAAATGTTAAAACAGCATCTGTATTAAGAGCTACGAACTGTATTAAGGCAGACATGCTCAGCCATATTGAATTAAAAAAAAAAAAAAAAACTGATAAGGATATTGTTATACAAGCAAAAAGCTTAAAAGTAAAATGGCTACTAAAAATAAACGTATTGAAAAATACAAACCAAGTGAACAAACTCATACTCACTCCTGTAACATTGAAAACAAATATTACAACAACAAAAATTAAAGGGATAGTGGCACGTGTAAAAAAACCTCATACTCACATAATTAAGAAAAGCACTTTACAAAAACAACAAAGAAAAAGGATACTGTTATCATCAGACGTCGGCACAAATGTCCCACAGGGGAAGATTTTCTTCGGCTTTATATGTTCATATGTTCTCTTTGTGCCGACGACTGGTTATCATAATCTCCCATATATTGAGAACATAAGAGAATGCAAATAACATGGCTACCACATTCAAAATAAATAAAAACACACATTTGCTCTCACACATGTAAAATTAAATCTAAAGTACTTCGCTCTTGTAAACACAAGAAGTAAACAGAGAGCCATAATTGTAATGGCAATCGCTGTTTCTTTCCTTATGGAAGCCTTTAACAGTGATGCCAAGTTAAATAAAACATTTTTTCTCAATTATTAGGTTTCTTTTGTGAAAATTTAAACAAAACTGCACAGTTTAGGTTAGAAAAATGTTTGAAAAGCAATTTTTTTTAAAAGGTTTTTAACTTTTTAAACACACTTTAGCAAGTTTAACAACAAATAAGGCTGAAAGGAAAGTTTTACTCCTAAGGGCACTTTACAAGGTGATCTCTCTTTAGTTTGCACTGTAAATACGTGTGGAGTACCGATATAAAGTAAAAATAATAGCGTTTTTCCTTAATTTTAATGTAGGGTTTGGTGATTTAAACCAAGAAATTTATCGGGTCCGCCATCGAACGTTTTATTTTTTCAACTAGTGCTTATTTCGTGAATGGTAACACTTAGCTCATGTTTGATTTGACAGATAATTAGTTTTATCCTTCCGCTGAACGAATATGGTTGTGTATACGCGTTTTCGCTTCGCTAAGTGGGCATGGGATCGACTTACAGAAGATGCCGATTTTGGCAAAAAAAAAAAATCATCTTTTCAGATGAAGCTCATTTTGATCTTGGCGGATATGTAAACAAGCAAAATTGTCGCATTTGGGGCACAGAAAACCCGCACGCATACATTGAAAAGCCGACGCACCCAAAACGAGTCACTGTTTGGGGCGGATTTTGATCCAGAGGCATAATTGGGCCATTTTTCTTCGAAAATGAGCAAGGAGTGGCCGTTACAGTCAATGGCGATCGTTATCGGGCCATGTTGAACGAATTTTTGTTCACAAAAATTGAAGAGGAGGATATTGGCAACATTTGGTTTCAACAGGACGCCGCTACGTGCCACACAGCCGAAGCTACACTCGATGTTTTGCGCCCTGTTTTTGAAGATCGCATTATCAGCCGGAGAGCTGATGTCGTTTGGCCACCTCGGAGCTGCGATTTGACACCGTTGGACTATTATTTGTGGGGTGCCGTCAAAGATAAGTGTTACGCCGACAAGCCAGAGACAATTGACGCTTTAAAGGGCAATATTCGTGAAGCCATTGGTGAAATACAGCTGCACACAATCGATAATGTGTTTAAAAATTGGACCGATCGTGTAGGCTACTGCATGGCCAGCCGAGGCAGCCATTTGAATGAAATTATTTTCCATTATTATTAGGAAGGATTGTACTTTCAAATAAAAAAAGCAATTTGAGAAAATATTCAGTAGTTTTTTTCTTAAAGCATTTTCAAAAAAAAAAATTATTTGGCGGACCCTTTATTTTTTTTTTTTTTTTTTTGATTAGAAAAAATAAATAAAACGACATAATTTGAAACAAAACTGGCATACTTCAAAACTACAGCTGTTTCATATTTTCGTGTTTAACCTCTTTTTAAATCTTTTAAAATTTCATAAAAAAAAATTAAAATTAAATTAATAAACAATAAAAAGGGTAATACTAACGGATAGAACCACATACGAATACGCAAAACCGCCAATTCAAATGAGATCTGCAGCGTGGTTGTGCCCGACAACGGCCAAGCAGGATTACCGGCATGCGGCAATGATGTGGGTGTCGAGACATTCGATGAATACGGTGTATTACCATTCTCCGAAGAGTTTAACGATTCGGTAGAGGACGAGGAACGAGACGATGAGCTAGTCGCCGCCTGCAATGATGTAGGCGTTGAAGCATACGATGAATAAACACCCGACGATGAAGGTGATGTGGATAGATTCAAAGTTAAAGAACTTTTTGTTTCTCTTAAGGGCGGTGAAGAGGAGGTAGAGGCATAGGAATTTTGATTGCTGCCAGTTTCCTTTAAGGTATGACGTTTAGTTTTGTTATTATTTGAGCCACCCTTAATAATAATCGCCAATTCATCGGTGGTAAGGCAGGTTTTCGTATCATTTGTATTGAGGACATTAATTTTGGGTTTTTTCTTCTTGGGTGTTGACGCGGTTTGGTGATGTGTAGTATTAGCAGAGGCATAGGAGGCAGCTATGGCACGTTCATATTCCAAATTACGTGTGGCTTTATTGTTGTTGTTATTATTATTAACCGGTATATCTATGGAATTTGTTGTTATCGTGCCATTATAGCTTTTATTTTGTGTAGAATTGTTGGTATTTTTTAAATTTTCTTTATTTTTATGTTGTACAGCATTGGAGATTTTCACTAAATACTTATTGAGTAACATTTTTAAAGGATTTTTTTGTTTTCTTGTGCGTTAGACTAGTTTTTTGATTTAAAGTGGGTTTGTTTTTGAAAACAAGTTTTTAAGTTAAACTAGATTTTTTTTTTTTGTAAAAAAATTATTTTCAATTGAAGTTTTTTCTTTCTTTAAAATTATTTTCTGCTTAGTTTCTTTCCTTGGTATTGTGTAATAATTTTTCGGTTACTTAATCTCAGTTAAATTTATTTTGTATTTTGAAGGAATATTTAAGTTGTTTTCCTTGATTTTTCACAAAATCTCAAAATTTTTTTGAAATATACAGCAAAATTGTACGTTTATAATATCAAACTTATAAAAACTGTTTGGGTTTATTAAGATTTATTTAATAAATCTACTTTTCCTTTAATTTTTTAAAAAACTTTTTAATAAAATTTCAACAAATTTTATTAATTTTTTTAACGAAAACGTCTTTTTAAGTTTTTTTTTTTTAACACTTTTCTTTTATTTAAGTTTTTCTTAACTAAGTACTATTTCTTATGTTATTTTCAACAAAAATTGTCTTTTTTTAATATAAAAAAATTCCAGTTTTTCAGTTTTTAATTCTTTAAATTTTTCTTGGCCTTATTGATATTGCCAACTTCACTAAGAGCTTGTTTCAAACGATTACAAAATTTTAAAGATTTTTCTTTAGATTGTTGTAATTTGTCTTGTATTTGTAATGCTTGTGGTTGTGGTTGTTGTTCAGCAATATTTATTTGGGCATTAATCAAATGCTCGAACACATAAGATGAGTGCATTATGACAAAATCGATTTCATACGCATACGACGAAGTACATGTTGTCTTTTCATATATTTTTTTATTTTTTATTTTTGTTTGACTTTTTTGTAAAAAAAAATGTTGTAATACAAAACACTGAGAAAATATGTATATTTTAAATTTGGTAAAACACACACAATTTTCTTTATTTGGCGAAAACTTGTTCCAACTTCAATTATAAAATATTTTTTGATTTTTTCTTTTTTTGGTTTCCTAAATATGGAAAAACAAATTGGGTTCGTGCCTTAAAATTTCTTTTTTATTTCAATTTTCTTTTTTATTTACTTTTATTTCTTTTTTTAAGCTAACGTTACCATTTATATCTTTTTTCTTTAATTTTTTTCGTTGTTGTTTTTTTTTTTTCTTACTAGTTTAACAATATTTTTTAAAATAATTTTAACAGGGAAATATAATACACGTCGTTTATTATTTTTTTTTTTCAATTTTCCTTAAATCGCGCGTTTTTTAAACACAAAAATCCAAAGTGAATAAAGAACACTTCTCAACACTTCGACTGTATGAACGTAAATGAATCGGATGTCAACACTTACATTTGCTTTTAAATCATAAGCAATAACAAAACTTACAGCCGCAGCAGCAGCAGTAGCTGCTATAACAATAACAACAACAATTATAAGACAGATTAAACAAGGAGAAATATGATGTGCGAAAAAAAGCAAAAACGACAAATGTAAACAAATGTTGAAGCCAGCTTAACAACACTCTCTCTCTTAAGCTCTCTTTGCTAAATAGCTTTAGAAATGCTTTTAATACTGTCTCTTCTCTTCCACTATTCCACAAGTGATTACTCAGTTAAACCCCAATAAAGTATTGCTAACAATATTGAAAATGGTTAAAAACACTTTAAAATACACAAAGAAAGAGAAGAAAATACCGCCACCGCCAATTAGTTAAAGCATGGTGCAGCTAGTTCAATGAAAAATTTAGAGAAATTAGTTTTCCTAGAGATATGGAAACGTCCATGCCTTGCATGAAAGTACAAAAACTATTATCATGACAAAATCTTGTGTATAGTTGCTCTGGATATTAGATCCATGATAATTTTTACACATCACAGAGAATTTTAGTCAAATATTCACTGACGTTTCCAGTTCACGCGATAAATTCGAATATGAAATCTTAAGAAAAGTCTCTTAATAGTCCCTTGCACTGCCTGGCTGAACTACCGTTGTAATGATCCGTTATCAAATTATATCTAAAGGCCAGTAGTTTCCTCGAGCGTATGTACACCGTATTCAAAACTCCTCAAGAATGTCGGATTTTTCAGGAGGTTGAGCCCTTGTGGGTTTCTGCACTCGGGAACATTAAAGTCTACAACATAACGCATTTGTAGAGGCTGGCATACAAGAGATTGGCATTCTTTCGCAAAGGACCAAACAAATTATGCCACAAAAAGTGGGAACTGAAATGCATAACGACCAGACAGATATGGGTCGCTATATTGATATATGTATATCGAGAACAAAATTTGTTTTGAACCTAATCAGAATGTGTTTTAGGAACCTCATAGCTGACCTCGGTGTTTGGGAATATCTCATAACATTCTGCAGCAGCTTTAATGACCAGGCAATTATAGAAAATCTTCGACGAAAGACTCTTGGGCACCCAGAATTGTTTGACATAACGTGGTATCAGAAATGGTTTAATGGATAAATAGCAGCCAGAAGTTAAGCTTTGCACCCAAGAACCCAAAAAAGAACTCAAGTAAGCTATTGGAAACCTCATAACTGACCCCTGAGTACACATGGCTGAATGGTTTGGGAAAATCTCACAACATTCTGCAGAAGCTTCAATGATCAGGCAATTATAGAAAATATTCGACGAAAGACTCTGGGGCACCCAGAATTTATTGGCATAAAGTGGGTAAAAAATATCAAAACGGTTAATAAATATCAGCTAGAAGTTAAGCTATGAACCCAAAAAAGAACACAAGTAAACTATGCTTTCTAAAACAACTCTCCTTACCATGACTGCAGTGTTTTTCAGTTATTAACATGGTTTTCTATTGGTCTGCTAACAGCAAAACTGGCGGTTTTGACCGCCAGTGTACATACATATATAGTACTACTTTTTATACTCCAGCTATAGTCTTTCTTAGGTCTTAATAGCATTTCGAAAATCCTTTAATGCTTTAATTTTCAACATTTTTCAATTTTACCTTCAAAAAACGCTTAAAATTTTATTTAAAAAACGCTAAAATACTTTGAAAAAACTCCCATATTATAAAGAGCCAAACCAATTATATTTTCGTATAAATTTAAGAGAAAAAAAAATTCAAATTAAAGAGATGAGCGCAGCGATTGAGATCATTAAATACAATATAAAAATAAAAACCAAAATTTATTACGTGCGTGAGTTATAAAATTAACTTCGGGGTATAAACCATTGACGTTTTTAAAGTGATTTTTATTGTTATATTTTCCCATTTATTAAATACGTACTCAGGAGTACTCACCACTGTACTACACTTTACATACTAATGAAAGTTAAGTGAATAAAAATTATTTGCAAATTATTTCATATATTTTGTTGTTGTTGCTTTTTCTTTTTTAATTTGATTTATTAAAAAATAATTAAAATGTTATTTTTTTCTTTAACATTGTTATTGTTAACGTAAATAGGGGCGTGTTAAAATTAAAATTAAATTTAAAAAAAGAAATTCTAAGAATTCGATTTATAAGTGGATGATATTAAAAAAAATGTTTGTTGGGATGGTGTTGAGGGTAGTAGTGCAACAATAATAGAAAAAAGACTTAAGAAACAAACTTTTCATACAATTATGCTCTTAATGTTGAGCGAGAGAGATAGACTTAAGCAACAAACTTTAGTAAACACAGAAAAACATAGTAGCAGTAGATTTAAAAAGACTTAAGCAACAAACTTGACTCAACATAACAGTTTGGACAGAAAGACAGAAAGAGAGGCAGTAGCAGTTATAGATTATACTGAAGACTTAAGAAACAAACTTTACTTAACATAAAAAACAAAACGCAGAGAAGTCCGCGTGTTGACGAGAGAACGATAGAGTTGAGTTAATAAACATGTTTACGGAGAAGAATTGCATTCAAAATAAGGTTCGTGTCTTAAGTCTTTTGTTATTGAAAGCAATTTCTTTCGATTTTACGTGTTATTTTATTTATATTTTCAAATGACTAAACAAAAGAATGAATGAATGAATTATTAGACCATTAAACGCCTACATTTCAGTAAGAGATGTACGACGTTGTGCTGTTTTTGCTAATAACAAAAAATTATGAAAATTATAAAGAAAAAAAAAATTAAAATTATTTTGTCTCAGCATTATTAAATTTTTCAAATTATTTAACCATTTAAGGCTACATTCACAGGTTTCCGGTCATGATTTTTTATTTGGTAACCCAACAATATGAATGAAATACTTTGTTTATCTTCTCGCGACTATAAATGGCAAAGCTTTAATGTTTCTTCGTTTACAACGCATTTCTAATTCATGGGAATTTGTTTTTAGTAATCAACTTAGTTAGCCAGACAGTACCCTAAAACCCACAACTTTTTTGTGATGATTGTTAAAAATTAATGAAATCATGGAATAATTCGCTTAAAAACAAAAACAAACAAAGATAAACAAATGACATGTTAACAAGCAAAACAGAAGAAAATAATTAAACAAATAAATAAATTCTTTAAAAGAACACATGATTCTATAGAAATTCTAAAGAATTTTGTTACTACTTTTTATTTAAATTATTTCACCATAGTAATAGTAAAGCAGTGACATAATATAAAACGTAATAAGAATGAATATTAAAGAATTAATTAGCAAACAGTTGGCAACGCGCTTATTTAAATTTTTTGTAGACGTTTCTATGAATTTAGTAAAATCAAAATAAAAGCAATTTTAAAAGCTAAATAACCAACTTAATAAGAAATTATTAAAGGTTGGCAATGTACAATTAATAAACTTCCTTTAGAAGTCATATACATAACTTGACTAAAGTCCGCGATCAATTCAAAAACTAAAATTTCTTATTATTATAAAAAAATAAAGACTTCATTTAAGTTGGTAGGTAACGCAGTTTTAAAAATTCCACTTGAAAGTTTTTGAAAGTTAAAACTCCTTGAGAACCCAAGAACTCAAATTATAAAAAATAATATTCAAATTGGCAACGCGGTTTAAATAAAAAAGGGGCATAATTTTTAATTTAATTACATCTTTTAAAAATTTAATTTCCTTTTTTTGGTAAAAATTTGATTTAGCCGATTTGGGACAATTATGTGAAAATTGGTAACGCAAAAAATATTTTTCATGAAATTATTTTTATTTTTATTTATCAATCAAAATAGTATAATATAATTGTTTACTACCATAAAATTGCTTAATATGGGATATATAAAATTTTTTCTAACAAATTGGCAACGCAAAATAAAATAAAACAATTTTCTATGCTAAAGAGTTTATTGACAAAGTGGCTTTTTTCAAACAATTAAATTTATATTATGAAAAATTATAGTTTTTAAGAAAAGTTGGCAACTCTTTATATATGTATGTATAAATTAATATTTAAGAAATTTATTTTTAAATTCACATATTTTGTATTAAAATTATAATTTAGGAACTTTATATTGCCTAAATACCACACACATAGAACAATTGGCAACGCGAAAAAATATTTCTTATAAAATCTGAAGTCAATTTAAGAAATAAAGAATGATATTTAGTATCGATACATTATTAAAACAATATTAAATAAATAATGTTTGGCAACTCTCTACTAAATCTTAATTAACTTCAAGTTCTTTGACCTTTTAGGGGGAGTGTTTTAAAGAAAGGTTTACAGCAGTGTTTTAAAGCTTTTTTTTTAACTTAGAGAAAGAAAGAAAGAAATAAAAGCAATCATGATTCAAGATCACATGGGTTAAAAATAAAGCTTGTCCTGCCGTTATTTAAAAACAAAATTCCTTTGTTTTTGTTTTTTTCGTTTTTCTTTCGAGACACTATAAAATACTCAAAAGGTAAAAGAACTGTCCGGGATCTTTTAACAAAGCAGGAGTAGCAGAAGCAACAGCAGCAGCACTTGCAAAAAAAAAAAAAAAAAAAAAAAGAACGTCATTCGGTAAACGGTGCAGGTAAAATTAAATTAAATTAAATAAACGCCGTAAATTTGCTTAAAAACTTTACCACTTCACACTTAAATATTTGAATTTAAAATCAAAGGCATTTACGGTTTTCCTTTCAGCGTCATTAACTTCCTTTTTTTGTTTGTTGTTGCGCAAGTTAATGATCATTATTATGATAATGAGAGTTTTGTTTAACGGTTAAATAAAATATTTTTAAAAAAATATTATTTTTACCGGCTTTAAATTAAAAACAATTTAAATCAAAAAACAAAAAACTTTCTGGATTAGAGGTTCTCATTTGTATAATTCACTTCAAATGACTCAGATGTTGTCATTCAGTCAATCAGTGAATTTGTCATCGATTTTTATGGTTTAATGTATCGTTTCGTTTCGATTTGTTTTTTTTTTTTTTTTTTAACCGCAATTAACATAAACAATTAACACACAACCACGCCTAGCTGGTATAACGTTTTAAATTTAAACAAAAAATACAAAAACTGATCAACTGATAACCCATAATTAAAAAGGGGACAGAGCGCACCATAAAATTGAAATATCCTGTACTTTTTTGGGCTATATTTATGCACAACATGCTTCAACAATAACTACTACCTGCGGCAGCGATAGTCTCCCGCCAGCATTTCCTACTCCACCATATTTGAACATAAAGAAACCGCAAAACAGAGAAAAAAAAACCCAAAAAAATAAAACTTAAATTATGCTTATGGTGAATAGAACAGTCTTTAATTGAAACTACACTCAATAAACAACCATTTTTTCGCAATAAAAATAAAATCTACAAAATCAATTGGCAACGTAACGAAGAATTTTAAACCATTTTTACCACATTTTCTTCTATTCTTTCGAATACATGGTTAAAAAGTTCTAAGGAATGTAAGAGTTTTAAAAAGGCTAGAAGTTGGCAACACCTAATTGTTTTTTTATAAAAAATTTTAAGTGTTGCCAACTGATGCTTGAATCATAAACCCTTAACAATCTAAATTAAAACATTTTCAAATAAAACTGTTCAGTGTTACTAAAAAGGTTGGCAACTCCAACACAATTATGCATACATTTTATAACCAAATAATAATTCACGAAGAGGTAAGACCACTTTGTCGTGATTAAGGTGTTACGTGACCCATGCTAAGAAACTGGCGGATAAACTCACGGAAAGAATGGAGCATGAGATCTGTGATGAAAGTACAAGAGGCTTGGCTTTTGATAATAGAAGTAAACCGCTGGCGATACCAAAAGATAAAACTGACTTATCAGTGAAAATCCATCCGAAAAGACAAATGAAGCCTTGGTTCCAGCAATAACCTCATTAACCTCAACAGTTGATGACAAGAGTAAAATAGAGCTTGATGGACCATCTATATTCTGCTTCACAGCATTGTACCAGAGACTTGGAACGAAAATCATTGCCACCGGAAGTAAAGTGCAACAAAATAAATAATGCGGCTACACAATACCAGCCCTGTACTCAAGATATTATCTCCTGGCCAACCTGGACCTATAGCTAATCCACTATGTACCGCAGTGGACTACGCTGCAGATGATACTTAAGTTTCCACCTAAACAACTGGCAGTCAAAAGAGGAAACGAGAATATAATTCGTTTCCTTCGAGATGTCTGAGCTAGAAATTGAACCACGGACTCTTGTCTAATAAGCCAACACACTAGCTGAATAGACAGTATTGGAATGCCAATACATTTCCTTCCCCGAAATATTCCTTCTTTGGAAATATACCCCGACGGCTTGACTTTGGTTTCAAGAACGAAAGTGGGGTTTCTATATAGAGGACTTGGATATCAGAAGCTCATACAGACACCCACTTCAGTGTTTTGCCTTCCAGACAGAAATCATCGCTTTCCTTATGGTGATTAAGTGCCTGTTCAAGATGAATTGCCAAATCTTATTAAACAAAAATGTCAACTTAGTTTGACATGCTCAGCTGTCACGTGAGGCTTATCCACTATGGTTTCAAATCTTAAGCTTGGCTAAACTTTTCTTTTTATGATCATAAAAACCAAGTTCTAGGTATGGAATGTAAACATTTTTTAAAATTTGTACACTTTTTCAATTAAGAAAACTTAATTTTTAATCATTTCCTTTCGCTATTTGAAGCACATTTGTTTTTAATGTCTTTATTTTCTGATTTTTAATTGAAAAAAATCTAGTATTTCACTCACTTAATTAAATCCCTGTCTAAAAATTAATACTTTTTTCCATTCCATTAATTGCTGCTACAATCACTGAGCAAGTGGTGTCATATTTAAAACAGGCTCCGGCTCCAAAGAGCTTAATTAAAATGAAACTTTTTCTATTTATTTTTTGTTTTCATTTTCAATTCAATTAATTATTCTACGTTTAATAGGCATCAATAAATTCTTAAGCTATTAAGCGTATAAACATTCGCTAATAGAATAAATATTAAAAGAAAAAGTTATATGAAATTAAAAAGATTTATTTGATTGAGAAAAAAGAGATTGGCAACTCAACTCGTCCATAAAAAATCTAATTTAAAATGAAAAGTTGAATGATTTCTAAATCACAAACTACGGACACTTAGGAATGCAATCACAATAAAAAAAAATTAAAATAATATAAAAAATAATTGGCAACGCCTTATACTAACCATAAGGAAATACACTTTGGAATTCCTTTAACAGAATTCCTATAACATTTAATGTTAAAGAGTAAATAAGACGTTGATTTTATTAAAACATTCATTTTCCAGAAGATGCATTTAATTACACTTTAGGTTGGCCACACAAATACCCCTTGAGGTAATTGTCTGAGGCGGGCATTGACTACCAAGACTATGCAAACGACAGAGTTCTGATGCCAGGAAGCAAATTTAAAGAGTTTCTTTGTGACATCATTCATAGGGCTCTGGAGATAGCAAGTCGACAAACCCGATCAAAACCACGACCGTTTCATTTACAAGAAGGAGGAAAATTCTTAAATAGAAAAATATTCAACTCCTGGTTGAATATCCGAAATATCTGGAAATAATTCTGGACTATAAACTGAAATGAAAGGCTCCCATAGACACCATTTCAAGACGTGTCAATAACATTGCATGCTGGGAGTGCCGCCCAAGAATTATGCATTGAATGTACACCATGAAAGACTATTTTTATCTATGATAAAAGTCATTATTTAAACATGCTGAACGATAGGATTATATACGATACAGAGATTGGCAAGCAATGTCTTGTATTTTCTATAAGCCGGGGCAATTAGAATTTGTCCCACAACGACGCTGAAGGCTTTATTTGTTTTAAGTCCTTTGTTCAAGGTAGTGAGGACTAGATATGGAGATTATGGTTGGGATAATGGGAGACAAATCTAGCATAATACTCCATCCAGCAGTCTTCTGGCAAAAACTCTGAGAATAAATCAAATTACCCTAGAAAGCGCCTTAAAAATCTGTCGTTCGAAGTAGACGTTATTAAACTGTAGGTCCCGCCACTCATGGATAATTTTAAGGCAAAAAACCATGGGTGGTTTGAAAAGCCAGGTTGTGATCCTGACTAAAGGGTTGTAGTAACCAATTAAGCTAAGATAAGATCTGCGCGTAAAAGTCCCTATTGACCAGAATTACACGCTAAATTAGGGAAAAATCGAACACCTCGGCTAACACTTCGAAGAAGAGAAGACCTACTATTCGACCGCTAGGTTGAGCAGGCCGAATCTTAATTCAACTTTTTATTTCTCCACCAACTTTAAATTTATTATGTGATCTCTATTTTCACGTGCCACTGCCTAATAGGGAATCATGTTCGTCGACTAGACTTGTGATTTTTGCGAAAACTGTGATTTGGAAGAAGTTAAAGAGACCATTCGACTATAAACTATAGGTCGCACCACTCATTGATAAAATTAACACACATTTGGACGTAATCCTGACCAAAAGGTTGTGATAGCCAATGATATAAGTAAGTAAAGAGACCGTCTGTCACTTAATGTGTCACTTGAGAGAATACTGAAAACCATGTTCTTGACTTTCCAGACTGAAATGTCTGATGGTGTTTTCTTTTCTACAAAGAAAACAAGGTGCATTAAAAAAATTTTTGACCAACCCTGTTGTAATGTCATTTTTTATTTGAGAAGAACATAACACAAATATTAAAAAAGGGTATGCCCTGTGTTTACCACTTTATTAAGAAAATGAATGAGGAAATGCCAATTTGTTCAAAGGTGTTGACAGATCGCTAATTTTTCGACTTCATTTTTTGCACGCTTTTTTTATAACAAAAAAATAATATTTTAACACTGTTCTAACATTGAATGCAATTTTTTATATTGCTGACCATGTAGCTTTAATAATGTAATATTTCCTTAAGATTACTCCACAAAACAATGAAAAAATTAACTTCAAATTGGATAACAATACCAGGCGACTTTTTTTAAATTTCATCTGGTAGCCCTATAAATAAACAAAAGTCATCTGCTTTACAGGGCATTATCAGCACTCTCGATTTATACAGGGCATAAAATGCAATGACCTCCACCATTGGCAAGTGCGAATTATTTAGAATAAAACATACCACCCTTTTAGAGGGCGAAACATTTTTAAGAAACAAACACAAAATTGCATTTTGCGTTAATAAAATGCACATTTTTTGGTAGAAAAGAAAACACCATGAGCTTCTTATAAGGGGCATTGCCCAGTATATATTATACATAAGTGAGTCTAGTTGATTTAACCTAATGAGGTACATTGAAGCCTTTTAATTTAATAGAATGTAATAGCACAATGGGCCTAATATATTGAGCTAACTGGCTACCTCGTGTGAATTTGATGTATGAGAATGACACCAAACTTTGTCCAGGCTTAAAGTTAGGAAAGCTAAACGATATTAAACTAAGATATCTGACGGTACACAGATATTTATTATTTTTTAATGAATTTTAAATGACAACTTTTTTAAGCAAATTGTGCGGCTTCTTTTCAAGCATTGATAACTTCATTAAATAGAAACAAGTTTCATGTTTAAATTTTTATGCAAATAATTATTTTTTAAAAAACGATTTAAAGTCATTAAGGAAATAATAAACAATTTAAAGAAAAGAAAAAAAATACAACAACAACAACAACAAAGCAAAACAAAACAAAATTAAATAAGTAACACGTGAGTGAGTGAGTCTTTATAGCAGTTTACATAATGAAATGGAAGCTATTTATTGTATTCGATGAACTAAAGATTAATTATTGGAAGATGAGCCACACCACCATCACACCTGATGCTTTACAAGAAATTCAATAAAAAAAAGGAAAATTAATAAAACTGGAAATTAATTATAAAAAAAATACAAAGAAATTAGAAGAAAAGAAAAAATTCTAAAGAAATTAGAAAAAAAAAACAATATTGTAAAACAAAGTTTAAGAAAATCATTCTGAAACTATTAAAACGGAATTATTTTTTTTTTATTTTTTTTAATAAAATTTTGTAAGAAAACACACTTATAGTAGTGTGAGTCATTTTTAATAAAATAAAAAAAATAAGAAAAAAAAACCAAACGTATTTTCGTTCCTATTTTCAATTAAATTTCAATCTTGTAAATAAGTTTTAACACCGGAAATTCACTGTTTTAATAAAAATATAAAATAACAACAACAACCAGGCATTACTAATCTTATTTAAGGCCTGGGGGAAATATGCTTTTTTTTAAATTGAAAAAATAAAATAAAAATTCAAATAAATTGAAAAAAAATTAATTCAAAATCAAAAAAAAAAAAAACACGAATTAAAAATAGTTTCGTCATTAACATTGCCACTAAAATTCTAAACAGTTTCAAGATAAATTTCATACAAAAAAAAAATTTTGTAGAAAAAAAACTAAAAGTGACAGGAATTTTAATGAAATTCCATTAAAAATATTTTCGTTTTATTAAAACATCAACAAAAAAAACGAAAAAAAAAACCATCAGGCAGTCATTCATTACAGCCGTCACTGAAAAAATAAAGTCCAGTTTTAGTTTTTTTTTTCGTTTTGTCGAGACGTTGCCAACTTTAAGAAGGTATAGGTAGTTCCTTAATATAGTTTATTAATCTATTTTAAAAATAAAAATCAAATTTTGTTAATCTTTATTTAAGTACACGACAACAAAAAAAAATGTTCAATGACCCCCGTCAAACACTTAAGAAGAACCGAAAACGTTTTTAGCATATAACCCAGCAAAAGTTTTTATTTCAATTCAAAAAAAAAAAAAAAAATACCCACAATTTTAAAGTCAATAGCAGACTAAAGAAAATGTTTAAACAAGTTTAACTTTCCAATACGAATACCGTATGATAACAGACTTCTTGACAAGGTCAGAAGATCTGCAGCTATTTAGAACACCGGTGCTGTACGTGCCAAAAATCTTGTTCGCAATGCTTAACAGGCTTCCCACTACGCTTCTTGCTAAACAATATCTTGTCGCACAGGCGCATCATTCCTCCTGGGTGGGTGGGCATTCCTCTATTTTGGTGGTTAATCCCCCCCATCAAGCATTGATTATCTCAGTATAGAGTATTTTTTTGGACAGGAGTTTACATTTTCATGCTATCATACTTTCTCCCGGATTCCCTAGATGTATACGCTGATGGCTCCAGACTTGATAATAGGGAGGTTGGTAGCGGTGTCTTTTCTAGAACTACCCTATCGAATAACTGTAGCGTATTTGAGGCGGAGGTGATGGTCATTTAACAAGCCGCTCAATGAATACTCATCAACGGTGCTCCTTTCACTTTTCTGATAGCCGAGATGCTATTAGATAACTCTTGAGCGTTACGATCAATTCCAGACTCGTTGGAGAGTGTCGCCGTTGTCCCGACGTTCTTTCTGGGCGCTTAGCGTCTCACATATCTGGATTCCTGGGAACAGATACATTTCAGGCAATTATAGGGCCGATAAGCTCGCCAGAGCAGACGCACTCCTTCCGGTATGCCATTTACCTAAATTAATAAGGCAAAAATTCTTACGGGACGCCGACCTACCCTGGGTCAATGAGGAAACTTGCTCCACTGCCAGACCC
Source organism: Sarcophaga caerulescens (assembly GCA_927399465.1). Taxonomy (NCBI): domain Eukaryota; kingdom Metazoa; phylum Arthropoda; class Insecta; order Diptera; family Sarcophagidae; genus Sarcophaga; species Sarcophaga caerulescens. The sequence goes on along the minus strand of OV656873.1, from coordinate 114,208,463 downwards.
ACTTTGCCCACGATAAATAGAACTCGATCGCAATGTCATCTCGATCACAGTGACCATGCTTACAGGTCATTGCGTTATGGGAAGACACACGAAAAGACTGCAGCTCCCATCAAACGCCTTTGGCGAAGGTGACTGCGTCAATGAAGAATTTTGCTCCACTGCCAGACTCACATGGCCAAACAACTACCCAAACTCGATCGTAATGTCATCTCGATCACAGTGGATATGCTTACAGGTCATTGCGTTATGGGAAGACACACGAAAAGACTGCAGCAAACGACTTTTACCTAGGGTATGGGTCTGCTGAAGAGGAGAAAACTGTTATCCACTTGCGAGGCGAATATTTAGTTTATTTGGCTCTCCATTCTTTGTCAGCTTAACGGAGTTATCGTCCATTGTTATCAAGGATATTGCTTCGTTTATTAAACTTTTAGGCTGCTTTCCAGCATAAGGTAATCGTAGTTTAGTGTGGAGCCCCTGTGCTAATCAACTTCTTCGATGAAGTTGGTGGAACAGTACAGGGCAGTACAGAGACTGCACTTAAATGTGGAGTCACAATGGGCTGGTATGTGTGCTCAAGTAAGTTTTAATAATCAAAGCTTATCACTCTCACCTAACTACCTTACAATATGTATATGGCAAGATAGCAATATGATCTGCGAAGAATCCGGGCCCAACGCAATCTCTAATCTGATGTGTTACGGGCGCTAATAAATCAAAACTTCAATCGATTATGTTGATGCGAAAACCTTACGACAACATACCTTGAGGAGTTTTCAACTTTCAATAAAAAAAAAGGCATGTAGCCAGGTCAGGTCATGCAGTGAGGGTTCAGTGTCTATCTTTTGGAGGATTGTAAATTGCAAGATCTTGAGGACAATGCTTTTGCTTGACACTGGCAAGCTGAATGCTATTTTTCTTTTGCGATTACAGTGTGAGCTCCTAGATGAGATAAGTATTGATCTAGACAGCCTAGAGAGAAGAGTAGGAAGTGTAAGAGCGGGAAGGTATCCTATTCAAATAAGGTAGCGAATACAGTCTGCGCTATTAGATGGGCTAGCTATTGAACTATAGGGCCTAGAGAGAAGATGTAGGGGGAGAGTATCATATTAAAATAAAATGGATAAATTTGTTTGCTTTTTTGTTATTCTTTTTTTAAATATTTCACTTTACTTTGAAATAAAGTGTTACTGGGTGGACATGTCCAAAGCAGTTTCGTTTTAATGGCACAATAAAATAAGTTTTACTACTTTGTGTTCTTATTGTAGTTGTTGTTGTTTTAAAGCAATATATTAAATTTGAAATTTATTAAATATAAACCGCAATATGTTGTGTTCTAGTGCCCCACCAGCTCATAAAATTTGAAATTATTTTTTATTATTGTTTTTTTTTTTTTTCCGTTCAATTTTTTTACAATTTTTTTTTTTTTTTGTTTATAAATTAACCAGCTTGTCAAGTCACCACTTGCACTTGGCTTGTTGCTTGTATTGGATAAACGTTTAGTTTTTTTGTTTTTTTTTTCTACTTCTACTTCAAATAGTTTCGAATTTAGAATATCAGAGAACAATTTGAGGTTTTGTTTTGTTGTTACCATAGGTAGTGTTGTTGCTTTTTTTTTTTTTTTTTTTTTTTTTTGATTTAAGGAACTTGAAAAACTATAAAAATAACAACATCAACAACAACAATACAATACAAAAACAAATTTCAATGTCATTGACAATTATGAATTGGTAACAAATTTAGTATGTAGACAGACAGACAGACAGACAGATAACTAAAATAAATGGTGACAGCTTATAAACAATAAAAACAAAAAATGGAAATGGAAATAGAAATCCAAAAGTAAAAAATTAATTATTTTTGAAAGGCAGCTATAGGCGGTTTAGAACTGAAATACATATATTTGCGGTCATTCAAATGACAAATAAAACTAAATTACAGGGGACAGAACGATAACCTTAAGGAACACACACATTATCATTAAGCGAGTCTCTGATGTACTGGTATCAAGTCAAACAAGAGAACGGCCTCGTTCGGCGTACACATGAATACGCGGCGCATCATTGTAGAACAGTCGATCAAATAGGGAACTCCATTGTATTTATGTTTCATCAAATTCGGAAAATCTAAACCATAACGCTGACTCAAGGGGTCAATTGAGTGTAAAGATGTTGCAATAAAGACTGACTATTCAAGCTGAAATAATCACCCTTATTCTGGTTGTCGTCGTCGTCTTGCGTCGACAGTTTAAAATTGGTATTCTGTTTGTCGTTATTGACAGTTATAGATGACTATCGACACACATTTGGTATTCTGTGAGTCAATACGCCGTCGATATTGTGTTGTGTCGACTCTGATTTTGTCGACTCTGATTTTATCGACATTATTTTTGGTAACGACGACGACGGCGACGACGACGACGACAACCAGAATAAGGGTGAATGTCTACTTCCACTGTGCGAATCCAATATAAGAGTATATCGAGTGGAGATATACGGTAAAGTAAAGCAGCCCTACTCACCACATCTAAAACTGTCTATAACTACCTGTCATCTCCGGAGTAGTTAGCGAGACATTAGACAGTTACCCTTACTCATGGTTCCTCAACTTAGGGACATTACAGGTAACAGCATAACGCGTTCTCACGGCAATCAGATCTACTTTCCGAAACGACCCGAATCCAATTTGGCCAAGGTTTGACAATTCCAGAAAATGAGGCGGAGTTGTGCATAACTGACGCCCTTGCAAAGGCAAATGAATTCATACGTGAGACTGGTATTCCTCTGTAGAAAGGCAAACTATTGATCCCTCAGACAAATTATGAACATTCTTGTATATGAGACCAGACAAATCTAGCTCGCTATGGATATATGCAGAACATGTACTATTGGAATAGATATTAACGGTATAACAACGTAACACACCCCCTGGTTGTAAGCTATGCTATGTAAGCTATAAGGCGCGACTTCCGATTTAACCGAAAAAGCAACAGTGCGAAGCCAATTACCTTGTAAGATATGAACAATAGAAACAGAAGTACATTCTCATCGCATTCGGATCCTCGGTCCTCCAGGCACTCCAGGCACAGTAAGCACTAAGATACCTTCTTCTTCTACGACATGGTGCCGCATATGTAACCAGAAAGTGAAGAACAGAATCCTCCTCTTCCTAATCCCTTCGGATGTAGAAGTATCTAATCCTCTCATGCCTGCTGATAATGCAATACCACGTAATGAAAACAAAATGAACCAGAAATGACAACACCAACAAACACCAAATAGTCTCGGTGTACGAGCAAGAGTATTGGTATCCAGTCTTCATGAGGCTGTTAATACAGCTTTGTTCTACTGGGGAAAAGGAGGTTGAAGAAGAAAGAGTATATTTTTATTGATATTTACATCATGACCACTCTGTTGACATTAGTCATGCAAGTTTCTCCAGGCTGAAAAATGTTTAAAATCTTTATCAGAAACGATAAGGTTAAGTTAGGAAGGTAGAGGTGATGAAAACACTTCCAATGGGACACCAGAAATGTTATTTTATGGATCCGAAGTGACAAAAGTCACAAACAAAAATAACAGTTGAGTTGGTACATATGTAGATACATACATAATTGGTCAGTCAGGATTACGACCTAGCTTCTCACACCAATTGTGTTATGTGCGTTAATTTTATACATGAGTGGCGGGACCTACAGTTTAAAGTCGACTCCGAACGACAGATTTTTGAGAAACTTTTCATGGCAATTTTCATTTGTTCTCAGAATTTTTGCCAGAAATCTGCTGAGAGAAATCCCCGAAGAAATATTCTTTCATATTTCGTTTTGATGTCTGACATGGGGTTTGAACCGTGGCCTTACGTCTAATAAGCCAACACACTACCTACTAGACTACAGCGATTTTGAGTTTATAGCGTGAGTTTATAGTTAGATTTATAGGGCTTTTTTGCAATTATGTATCTCTATATCCTTATAATCCAGGAGCTCCCTAGGACTCTTAACAAAACGAAGTTATTTTTGAAATTAATATTTCTATCGATCATCAGGTTAATCGATATTTATCGATTACATGTAAATATTTTTTTATTATAAAGGAATAAATTTAAACTACCTGTTCTAACCGGATTTTTTCTTTTTTACGGCCTATTATACTCTGTGTTTTGTAAACAATTTTTATTAGCGAAAAAAGAAAAAAACCAGAACAGAACAAATTGAAGTAAAACATTGTAGAAAAAACAATAAAAAAGAGAAACTTTTTTTTTTTATTTTATCGATGAACTTATGTAAATATGATTAAAAAAAATAAATCATTCACATGTCGAATAACGACAGAACATGCATTTAAACACTTCATTTTTTCCACATTTTTCCACTTTTCCACACACTATTTTTTCTCTAATTTTTCAAATGCGTTGTGTGCTGTATACGAAAGCTAATTGGTGGCTATTAGAACTCAGTTGTGGTATTTCCCCTTTCCTAGAATTTTATAGTCATAACCAGAAGAAACTCTACAAAACGAAAATGAAACGAAATAAAAACGTCATGTTTTGTAAACAACAATTCTGAAAAAGTTTCATTTTACAAACAGTAACACGTACATATGTACATATGTCTGGAGTATTATAAAAAAAAAACCCAAAGGAAAGTTAACCGGACAGTTGCCCACCACCTGAATGGCACATGTTTACTGCATGACTCTAACATGGTTATGCATTGATACATAGGAGGTAAATGGCCCTGAAATTGTTTACATTAGAAATTATACAAAAAACAAAATTAGATTTTGCATGTCTACATAGTACATATGTTATCAAATTAACAACAAAGTTCATTAATTTGTCAGCCAAAGAACGTCTTATGCCTCATACAGAAATATCATGATAGGAATCCTTAAAAATACAGCCAAGAACAGCAAGTGAGCCATTAAAAGAAAAAACTGTTTAAGCTTGTATGGTGGCGATATAGTGCTAAAAGATGGAATCAAGTTAAGGCATCTGATGAAAGAATATCCCCAACCATAGCTGCCAGATAAATGAAGCATCAAATCGTCAAATATTTGAGAAAAAATCGTCAAAATCGTCAAAGACGTTCACTGAAATCGTAAAAAAATCGTCAGAAATAATAAATAAATAAATTGAAAGGTTTTAAAAAAAACAAAAACATATAAAGTCAATGTTAAGCAGCAATAATATTGGATCATCTTATATACCCATGTGTGGTGTAAATATGTATTAGGGAGTCAGAAGATCTTGACGTTATGGGCATGAAAATTCAGTGTGATGCTCGCTAGAACTGACACATTTTTCAGTGCCTTGGTTTCTTAATAAATGTGCAATAAATACTTCACTTCATCTCATCTATTTACCGTTTACATCATTTATAACCGACCGAGAATGGAATACAACTCTCATGTATGGTTGGTCGGTCCTTAACGTATATTTTGAGACTTCTCAACCGTTTAGAGGAGAGGTCGTAGTAGCTCGTTAATCACGATAGTGTGTCCAACTCCATTGATTCATTGGAGAGCATCGTTGCAATGTGGATGTGATTCACTGTTCTATCGCTACTACAACGGATATTGCTCGACCGAAATAAGGGGACTTGTTTATGAAAATCTTGTATTCCTACGTGTAACACTCGCACATTGCATTACAGGCAAAGTTCGTTTGTTAGACGGACTATTCGTATGTGGAACTCTCTTCCTGCAGAGATCTTTCCTGTTACTTATGGTATAAAAATATTCAAACCTAGTGTCCATAAACACTGCTCCCTCTTTCCTCCTTCCTATAATATATTTTCCTAATTCGAAACACAATGCCATCCCCTGAGTGTTAGTCGTATTAAAAAAAATAATGGCACTTGCCTTAGGTCTTCCTAGGGTAATATTAGAAGCTATAATCGAATTTTTAAAATTGTCTGCAACGGCAAATGATAAATTAGGTGGGGTGTCACAAAGCCATAGGACATAAAGCCATATGACGTTAAGTCCCATTCCATTGAGACATAAGGGCATATGCCATTAAGTCTCATTATAATGGGACTTAACGCCATACATTTTTTTCCGAAAATGAGACATAAAGCCATATTTTTAATAATGATTGCATGATAAAGCCATCATGGCCTTAGCTCACATTAGCAATATTAGAAAGCGGCTTTATCTCTTATTTCAGTTCCTGAGACACTAAAGTTAAGTATTGAAATCTGGCTTCGCATAATAAAGTTTTTCTGCGTGGTGGCCTGCGGCTGCGCTTAGGGGTTTTTTCCTCCAGTAGGACGCGGCCGGTGGCTTCGCTGAATAAAGTTTTCCTGCGTGCGTCACAAGAATAAAAAAAATGTTTTCCAATGATAACTAAGGATTTTTCCTTTCACAAAATGTTTGCAGCTGTAATTCCTGGAGCCTAGAAATTTTGGATTTTTTTAAATCATTAATTTCATAGATAAATAGGCATATTTAGTGAAATAAAGCATTTGTAACGCAAAAAATCAAATGGGACATATAACCATAATGGCTTTATGTCCCATTTCACTAAAATTGATATGAGACTTAAGGCCATATCAAAATTATGGCTTTATGTCCGTTTGGATTGAGCCATAATGGCTTTATGTCCTATGGCTTTGTGACACCCCACCGAAATTTTTTGGGTTTTAAGGGATTAAAAAGCCATAAATAAAGAAAAATCATCACAGGTATTCGAAAATAACTTAAAAATATAATACTTTACTCCTTATTATTGCTAGCATAAATTTCCAACAGTAACAACTGCAAAGCAAATACAAAGCTTAAAGTGGCTTTTAATGTCCTGAAGTAAAGAAAATGATGTAAATTTTTTATTTCTAAAAATCGTCAAAATAAGGGCATAAATCGGTCATGTCGTCAATATGATATTTTTGGAGCACAAAATCGTTAAAATGACGATAAATCTGGCAGCTATGTCCCCAACACAAACTGTACACACTGCTGGAAGGAAGATCTCTGCCAAAATGGCAATGAAGATAGAAAAATAAATCCTAAATATCTATAAACTGGTCCTGAATAGAACAATATAACATCGCGCAGTTCATGACACTACATGGTGATCATAGGAGTTGAAAATAAAAACGAATTTGTACGACACGCTGGATTCAAATGCTAGAGAGAACAGATGTGAACAGATTCTACTGCATTAGAAAACCTAGAGCGCAGTTAAATTCGCATGTCCAGACTAGCAGACTGGCCACAACTTACTTTCTTACTTAAGTCGTCGTCGCAAGCCTTTAGTCAGGATTACTACCTAGCTTCTCACACCACCCATGTTATGTGTTTTACTCACGAGTGGCAAGACCTACAGTTAAAAATCGACTCTGAAGGATAGATTTTTGGAAAACTTTTCATGGCAACTCTTAATTACTGTGTCAGAGTTTTTGCCAGAAGACAGCAGAGAAGAAGTTGCCGAAGAAATATTTTTTCTAGGGATTTGAACCACTGCCTTGCAATATAATAAGCCAACACCAAACCTACTATACTATGACGACTTGGCTCGGCCATACAGTGGAAGGAAAAATGTTCCAGATAGATAGTATTTAATACCAGTATAGGAGTGGACTTTGTCGATAGTGTTTTGTTGATATCTGAGCTGGGATTTGAACCACAACCTTGTATCTAATAAGCCAACACACACTACCTACTAAACTACGACAATCCGGCTTGGCCTTATAGTGTTAGAAAAAATGTTCCAGAGAGACGGGTATTTGATGACAGTATAGGAGTACACTTAGTCTATTTTGGAAGGACTATATTGAAGAAGATCTGTCATTGATTGGCGTAACCCAGTTACGTAGGCATGCGCATAGCAGAGGCACTTCGAAGCCAACTAAATAAATAAGTTTAACTCGGTATCCCTGCAATGGTACTCCTTTAAAAAGCATGGTAAATAGGGAAAAACATATCTGAATATCAAACAAGCCAAAGCCTTGTAAGCAACAAAAATTTTAACCGCAAACATAACCTACAACAAAGTATCACGTTGATTGTCAAGGCTGAGCCTTTTCTAACCTCAAAAAGCACACAAAATTTTTGCTGTCATTTTGACAATTTTTTTGTTGAGTTTATTTGTAAAATAAATGTCACACGTGTAAGACATAAAAATGGTAATTAAAATAAATTAAAAATAATATTTTATTTACAAAAATAAATAAATAAAAAAAAATTAAAAATATTTTCTAAAGATAAAGCATACGAGTACATTTCAAATAATCCAGAGACAGAGAGGCCCAAGGGAAATTGTAAAAACTCCTAAGAAAAATTTGTAAGAAGACAGGAGAAGGTTTTAAAAAATAAATTTAAAATTTCATTGGCATTACTACTGCTAAGCTATATAAATATAATTACGTAAGGAAGACATACAAATAAGACAGGCTAAGGTCCATGACAATTTTGCAGTTAAATTAGTTTAAAAAACAAAAGTCATAAACTTTTATGAAATATAAGGAGTCAGCAGAGAAAAAAAACCCCGAACAAAAAGAAAATCAGAAAGAAAGTCTGAGTCGTTGACAGAACTCGAGAGGCAAGTTTATTGGCGTTGGAGGTGTATGTGACTTTAAGCACGATTTCTATATTAAAAAACAAAATAAAAAAAATTGATATTTATTATGTGCTTTATATTCTGTTTAAAATCTAACAACAGTTGTGGTGATTTTTTTTTTTTTTTTTTTGTAATTCTGACTTGGTTGGTTTATGATTTCAGTGTAGTTGTTGGATTTTAATTCATACCCAAAGCGTCATAAAATAAATTGAAAAACGTGCATTGTTTAAATAAAAATCAAATTTATTAAAACAATACCAAAGCAAAAACACACAACAAAGTTTAACTGAATATAAGAAAAGTTCTCCCGCTTGCGTCTGTCTTCTAAGGTTTGATTTCAATTCCAGCCTAATGAGAAAATATCCCCCTTTAAGGCAATGAATGCATAACAGATTATTACAAAAGATTAATAACAATTAAATAATAGCAATAATTATAAAATTAAAATTCCTTAATAGTACTCTATAAACAAAATGTCTTTATCACGTTTGCCTACCTCCTATAAATGCTACAGTTTCCACTGATGATTCTAAGCCACTCCTTAAAATATTACACTATTGCGCTGATAGCGTTTAAAAGCTCTAATAAAAAAAAGCAAGTAAATTATAACGCCATGTAACAATGAATAACAATAAATCAATAGTTAATGTAAAGTGTTACATCAAAGAAAAACAAATTCTAGAATAAAAATAAATCTAATGATCCCCAAATTGAATTTATTCGTAAAAATCTTGAATAAATATCCTCATTATTTAACATTATTTTCTTCAAGAAAATCCAAAAAAAAAAATTCTTAAAACAAACATTTTTACTCATGTTCGAAAATTCGAACTTAATTTCGAAATTTCCAAATTGATGCAGAAAATATGAATTCTTATTAATATTATCATTATTTATCACAAAAACCATTAAAATTATTTAAAATTCAAACTTAATTTCGAAATTTTTAAATTAACAAAAATATAGATTTCTTTTATTTTCTTACGTTTCTTAAACTAAAACGCATAAAATTTGTAAAGCAAGCCGTTTTACCCATATTCGAAAATTCGAATTTAATTTCAAAATTTCCAATTTATGGAAAAATAGTAAAATTTTTTATATAATGACGTTTTATTAAACAAGACTTGATAAAATATTTAAGCACTCTAAAAAGTTACAATAATATTTATCTAAATCAAACATTTTTGCTTATGTTCGAAAATTCGAAATTTAGTTTAAATGTTCTAATTAAAGCAGAAACTACAAAATATTATTCCTTCCATGTTTCCTTTAAAGAAAAATTGCAAAAATACTTAAAACAGCCATTTTTTTGTAATGTTCGAAAATTCGAATTTAATTTCGAAATTTCTAAATTGAAGAAAAATGTTGATATTTTAATTATTCCCATAACAAAGGCTTCTAAAATAGCGAAAACTAGACTTAAACCCGTATTTAAAGCGGGTTTGATAATGTTCGAAAATTTTAAATTGAAGAAAAAACTACAAAATGTTCTCTCGTCACACAAATTTAAATAAATTCTAGGCCACCATAAGGATAGCATTGATCTTCGCCTGTAGGACGCTAGAACTAGCGACAAGGCTGTAGTTGTAATAAAGATAGAGAAAACAGCAATTCCTATGCCACAGGTTGTTCTTGAATTCATCCATCATTAAAAGAGTATAGTTTGCGGTTGATGACTATTTGAAAAAGATCGAAAACAATTCTTGCATAGAGAAGGTATTGAAAACATTGAACTGAAGCTGGGAAAAATAAATCGCTCTGAACAGAGATTGTAATGGAAGTAAAGAATTTTTTTGTTAGAGTGGCTTATTGTGAGTCCCCATTCGTAAGTAATTTCAATTTGTTCTAAATATTTTTGTAAACTATGCCAGAAATTAACATATTTTTCTTACATATTCTTGGTCGTCTCTACTACTTTTACAATTTGTTTGTTTGTTGTTTTTTCCTGCTTCCTACAATTAATAGCTTTTTAACAAGCATAGCGTTAACAATTTTAAAACCATTCTCATAATTTTTGTTTCTTTTTTGTTTCATTTCACTTAATTACTGACGTTAACTGTGTTAAACTGTCTATTTCGTATAGCTTTCTCATCAATAACATGTTTAATGATCTTGTGGTTTTGATTTTGATTTTGGAATGCGTTTTCAAAACACCTACAAATTATTTTTAAACAAAAAAAAAAAAAAAAGATCTTGTTTGAAAACAATTTCTACAATTTAATTGGAAAGTTATAAATTTTAAATTAAATTAAAAAAAAAAACTGTAGCATTTAAAAAAAAATTTTAATAATATGCGGGCGTAGCATAAACTTACAACTTTTACTTTGAAATTTAAAAATTTCAACAAAAAAAAAGGTGATAAGTTTCTAAAGAAAAAATCAATGAAAGAACAGTTGCATTCAAATAAAATTTAAGCTTTTGTCAGGCGGATTCTACGTTATAAAATTCACCGGGTCAAAATCAGTAATAAAACACGGACTGCAAAGGTACAGTCAATCAGCTGGTGAACTCAAATATGTAAGGGGTGATTTTTTAAGAGCTATAGGAAAATTTTTCAAAAAAAAACACATAAAATTCAGAAAAATGCATGAAATCTTTATTTGAATCGATAGTACGGTCCATATAATTTAATGTTTGAAGATTATTTCATGCAAATGTTGACCGCGATTGCGCCTCAAATGGTCCATCCGCTTAGTCCAATTTTGGCATACTCTTTCCAACATTTCGGCCGGTATCTCACGAATAAATGCTTCGATGTTGTCTTCCAATGCGTCAATTGAAGCGGGCTTGTCTGTATAGACATGAGCTTTAACATAGCCCCACAAAAAATAGTCTAAAGGCGTTAAATCGCACGATCTAGGCGGCCAATTGATCGGTCCCGAACGTGAAATAAAATGTTCACCGAACTCGCCTCTCAATAAGTCCATTGTTATGCGTGCTGTGTGGCATGTGGCACCATCTTGTTGAAACCATATGTCATGCAAGTCAAGCTCTTGCATTTTGGGCAAAAAAAAGTTGGATATCATCTCACGGTAGCGCTCACCATTCACAGTTACGTTACGATTCGCAGCATCTTTGAAGAAGTACGGTCCAATGATGCCAAATTCAATTATTTGCAAGCGTTTTTCGTTTGTAAGACGATTCATGATTAAATTATAGACCAAACTGAAGATGTTTGACAGTGAAACAAAACACGAAACGTGCGTGAGCTGTTTAAACCAGTGTTGCCAAAAAGATAATAGCTAAAAAATAACCCTTTATATGACACGATCTAAAAAAGAAGCCTACTACAGAAATATCTCCATAGAAGCGGAGCAGGTATTGGCTGTATGCAGTATGCGTGGCGTATACAATGCAATACGACAACTAAATGGTAGTGTTGATGCCAACAATCACTTACAGATGATGGCTAACTTTAAGTGTATTTAAAATGAAATCTACAGGCCTAAGTGAACCTACATTGATTACATGTTGGGAAAGCCATCAGACGAAATTAACACTAAACCTACCATGACGGGTCAAATGAGCCATTTTGAACTTTTTGTCAGAATTTCTTGAAAATAACATTATCACATCGCCATTTGCCTTTACGACTTTTATTACAAAATACATCGAATGTGTTTTACAAAATTTACTGCTCTCTTGTTAATTTTTTTACCGAGAAATATATGTAATCTACCTTAAATACCGCAAGGGGTCATTTGACCCATGCAAAGATTCTGTTTCCTGATTTGCAATTTCTTGTGATTTTGAACATTTTTGCTATTCCGTGATATAAAACTTACCAATTACATGAATAAAGTTAGCATATTATTTAATTATTTTCTAAATTTGAGATTTAATTGAAGAATATTTAATTTTTTTCTAGTATTATTTTCGTTTTATGTATTGTATTGCATTATGTTTGATTGTTTAATATATACATTTTGCAGACGGGTCATTTGAACCCCTTTGGTAGGAATAGGAAAACATGAAGTGTCGGTAGGTTTAGTGTTAAAGAACGTGAATTGGAATGGTATCCGTACGTTGATATAATATTTGGAAAGCCTCAAGATACATACTTGAATAACTATGACTTGATAACTGAATAAATATCACAGTAAATGATCTCGTACAACTTATTCGAAATGAAATACAAATTTTTGAATACTAAGCACTAAAAATGTAGACCAGTTTTAGCCAGTTTTGAATCAATCACATGGCCTCAATTAAATGAATGAATACGTTCTACAAAACTTTTTTTTCCTTAATTACAGTGATTTTAATCAATTTTATTGATAATTTCTTTAAAAAAAAAAAAAAAGAAAAAAAACAACCAGAAAACGTAATCTTGAAGGCATTAAAATTTTTATTTTCAATTTAGAACACAACGTGAACTGTCAAAACACTTTTTCCCACATGAGCTTATTTTTTTATGTAAGAATTTTCAATACAATTCTAGGATATTGACAGCAACAACAACAAGAAACAAAATACAACCATAAAATGTTAACAGTTGTGATAATTTATCACGTTTAAACAATTTGTTTTTATAACAGCAAAAATACAAACAAAAAAAAAAGAAAAACATTCTACTGTTCATTGAACGCTATCATTGATTGGATCATGGATGAATGGATGGACGGCTGGATAGATGGATGGATGTTTTTCTCTACATAACACACCAGAAACAATAATACTATCATAGATAAATTAGTTCCAATGATCATTTATTACAAAAAACAGAAACAAAAAATACATAAAAAAAAAGTACACAATCTGTATCACTTTGCGGTTTAATTTTTAATTGTATTAACTAAAGCGCCTAAAAACTTGTTTCTGTTTTAGTTTAATAACAAAGCAATTAATATTTTATTATTTTATTTAATCATATGATCTGGTAGTTGTTTTATGTAGATTACTTGCTTACAATTGAATTTCATCATCATATCTCATGCACATTACTTTAGCTCCGCTTTAAAATTGATTACAACTTCCTTAACATTTTTAACCGACACTTTCATAACAAAAAAAAAACATTTTTTTATATAAATTTCCCCTAAGTGATTTGAACATAAATTATTGCAAGTTGTTTTAAAACACATACATAAAAATAATAATTAAACTTAAATTATTTACTTAATTAAATACCGTTTTTATATTAATGTTTTATGTTTGAAAATTTACACTTACAACCCTTTAGTCAGGACTACAACCTACTTTCTCACACTACCATGTTACATATCTTAATTCTATTCATGAGTGACGATACCTACAGTTTAAGGTCGACCTCAAATTTTCTGAAAAAATTTTCACGGCAATTTTATTTACTTTCCAATAAAGCAATAATTTTTTTTTCATATTTCCTGAACCACAGGCTCTCGACCTCTCGGACTTGAACCACAGGCTCTCCTCTAATTAGCCAACATGCTTCCTAGTAGACACGCTGTTGCCTACAATCTACCGTGGTGATTTTAAACTGAATAAATGACCACTAGTTTGGCATATGTAGTTTCAAGAAGATGACCGTTATCAACTGTCAAAATTCAGAAGTCGCTATTGTCAGACACTGTAGTGTAACATTTTTAAATGATGTTCGAAAAATCGAAATTGAATAAATTTCATTATTTTTGCAGGAATGCTTTTGAAAACTTTTTAATTTTAAATAATAAAGAAAAGAATTTAACCAAAAATCATTTTTCAGCACATTTTGGGCCATGTTCGAAAATTCGAAATTAAGTTTGAAAAACTGAAAAAAATTTAAATTAAATTAATTATCATATATTTCAGGACAATAAATATTTATTTTTTCTTTGAAAAATAACGAAATTTTTCTTCCTTTTTTTCAGATTTTGGACTTTGATTCTCCATTGGACAAATGTAAGTAAAAATCTTATAAAATCATTGAATTCTATAGAATTTTAATAGATTTAAACAAAAGCAAATAGATTTTTATTGTTGGTTGCGGTTAAATTGATTTAAATTTGCATAAAATTATGAAACCATTATGATAAGAAGCAACAGCAGCAGTAAGACAAAAACCAATAAATTTTATTTTAATTTTAATTTTTTTTTTTTTTTTTTAATATATAGAGTCACACAGTCTAGCACGTGATTGAAATTTTTTAAATAAAATCTTTTCAATAAAAATGATTAATATGCAGTGCTTTAGAAGATATTAAACAGATTTAAAGATAACCAGGGATTGGTGGAAGATTTTTGTTCAAATAATAGATTTAGGTAAAGATAACAATTGGAAATTAAAGTCAAGGTTGAAATGAAAATTAAAATTTTTATTTTATAATTTTTAAAGCTTTCAATTTCAATATTGTTTATAAAAATACACCATAAATAAAATAAAATACGCATTTTCAAAATCAATTTCTGGAAATTTTAAACAGATGTTGAATATACATAAATTTTACTTTAAATGAATTTTATTAAGAACTTTTGAAAATAGTAAGCTTTTGCAGCAATTTTCAAAATTCGAGTTTCAAATTTTCGAACATGGTTCATAATGCTTATTTTATTATTTTTAAAGCATTTTCTGAAAGGGAAAAGTTAATTATTTTTAACAACTTGCAAAACAATTAGATTTAAACATAATTTTTAAAATTCGAACATTATTTCGATTTTTCGAACATGGCTTAAAATCATTGTTTAAACGCTTTAAATGATTACAGGCTTTCCCTTATAAATTTAAAAATGTTAATGCTACTAAACTAGTCTTATTGATTTTCTTTTTGATAAACTAGTAAATTCGAATTTTCAAATATTTTCAATTTGTACATTTTCTATGGTATTTTCTTGCTAGCAATTACTACCTAAGAATATTTATTGAATTTTCCTGTTTTTTCTCTTGTTTTAGCATTTTTATCATGTTTTCTTAATAACAAGTATTTTTTAAACAAATTTATAAATTCGAACTCAATTTCGAATTTTCAAACACACACGGTTTTAAAATTTCTATGGTGTTTTCTCAATAAAAAACAATTTTTATAGGCTTTTGTTTACAAATTTATAAATTCGAATTCAATTAGGAATTTTCGAACATGGCTAAAAGACGTTGATTTAACTTTTTATGTTTTCTAAATAGAAAAAGCTCAATTCAATCAATTTTCCGCTCTTTTTGGGTCAAAAATGAAGATTCGAACTTAATTTCGAATTTTCGAACATGGCTAAAAGATGTTGTTTTAATATGTTTATGGTGTTTTCTTAATAGAAAAAGCTATAGAATCAATTTTCAGGTTTTTTAAGACAAAATGAAGTTTAAAATTTAATTTTGAATTTTCGAACATGACTAAAACACCTTAACTTTAACTTATTTATTACGTTTCGTTAATAAAGAAGGTATAGAATACATTTGCGGGCTTTTTAAGACAAAAATAAAGATTCGAATTTAATTTCGAATTTTCGAAGACGTTGCTTTTATTTGTTTATTACGTTTCTTTAATTGAAGAAGGTATATAATACATTTTTAGACCTTTTCAGACAAAAATTAAGTTTCGAACTTAATTACGAATTTTCGAACGTGCACAAAAATGTTCGAAATATGTTATTTATTACTATTTTTACAAAAATAATAGAAAATTTTACATAAAACCTAAAATGCTGTTAAGAATTTATACAAAATTTGGTTACAAACTAAATTTTTTCTTTCTGAAAAGCGGAAAAAATGGTTATTTTTGTTACAGTTAATTCATATGCTCAACACGTAATCATCTATATTATTCGGGTAAGAACCAAATGTTAATTAAAGTTTTAATTAAAACGTAAGACTCATACATAACGTTGGTTTGATGACGGCAGTTGAAAGAAGAAAAAAAAAATAAACGCGGGCAATTGTACCACCGTCTTTAGGTTATTTTGGACAGGGTGTTGTTGTTTTAAAAATAAAAACCCTTTTAAAATGTGACCAAATTACTTACATTTCAGTGTTTTTTTTTAATTATTTTTATTTTTAATTTCATTTTTTTTTTTTGCATTTTTATTATGGTTGGCGGTCGGGTTATAAAAATTTACAAAAAAGGTAGTCAGCCCAGTATGACCATTATAAACGCGATTATATTGTATTTCGTTATTGTGTTCACATTTTTGCTTTATTTGTGTATGCAGAAAACGTTTTATGAATATTAAAATTAACATTTTTTTTATTATTGACGTACATACTTTGTATCACATGAAAAAAAAGGAGGTAAAACGTCTCAAACTGTCGTATAATATGGGTGTAGGTAGGCAGATAATGTAATATGAAAATGATGAACTTTTAATTTTAAATATTCTTTCAATTTTTGTTTGTGTTTATGTGTGTCTGTGTATAAGAATTTAAAGCCTTAATAAAATAGTATAATTTTAAATCGTTTTAATTGTTATTACCCTCGTCATATGCATACATACATATGTAGTCAGTCATGTAACTTATAAATAATTACATCGTCTTCTTTTTTTCTTTTTTGTTACTTTTGTTTCCATAGTACACTATAACACTACCATACATCATAGCCTTGCTGAAGTTTAATAACCTTTACAAAATAAATCCTAAAAAAGTGTGTAGAACCACCATCACATTATTCTTAAAAATATTATAATAAATTATTATTTATTAATGTATTCTTATGGAAAATAAAATATATTGCAACATAAATTGCCAAATAAAGTCATACTTAAAACACCATAATTTTTAAATTAATAGCCTGTCATTCCCTAGTCTTATCAGCCAACTTTCATCTTATGAAATAATAAATAATAATGATAATAACTTAAGATAACAATGCCTTATAAGTAAAAATAGTAAAAGTGTTAAGATTTCTATAATTCAATAAAAATTTTGCCAAAAAATTTGTCATTAAACCTAAAATTTAAGATTTCATGCAAAAAAAGCACAAAAAAATGTCGAAAAAAACTTTTTTGTTCCATGTTCGAAAATTCGAAATTAAGTTCGAATCTCCCAAATTACCAAGAAAACCTTTGTTAATTCATTTCTCAGCATTATCTATAAAAAAACCATTAAAAAAAACTTTACAACAACTGATTTGGTTATGTTCGAAAATTCGAAATTAAATTTGAAATCTTATATATGCAAGGAAATGTAGAAAACTTGCCTTATATCGTATTCTGCAAAGAAATCAAACTAAAAATGTAAAAATGAAGGTTTTTGCCCATTTTCGAAAATTCGAAATTAATATCGAATTGATAAATTTGTTAAGAAATCTTAAAACACTTACTTTATAACATGTATTGTAAACGAGATACACTAAAAACTATATAACAACCGCACTGAATCATGTTCGAAAATTCGAAATCTAGTTCGAATTCTCAAATACGTATAGGAAAGTATAGAAATCTTATTTCATATAGTTTTCCGCAAAGAAAATTCGAAATTAACATTGCGTTGATAAATTCGTTAAGAAAGTCTTAAAAAAACTTACTTATAACATATTATCTAAAAAAAACACTTCAAAAATATTAAAACAACCGCTTTGAATCATATTCGAAAATTCGAAATTAAGTCCGAATTCTCAAATATGCAAAGAAAAGTGTATAAATCTTACTTAATATCGGTTTTACGTAAAGAAATCCAAATAAAATAATTAAAACAATGATTTTGGTTTGGTTTTTGGTTTTAATTTCGAATTTACCAGCCTTCATTTTATACGGCTTTCCAATTGGCAACAACCTAGAGCTGGCCGCGAGATGTTGCCGGTTAACTTTGTTAAGACTCTAAGCACTACATGAATTTCGCTTTTTTTATAGTGAAAAACCTATTTCGAATTCTTTAAATTCCCGAAAAAGGCAAAGAAAATATTTCAAAAGATTGCGTCTTAGAAATGAGATTTAAAGATTTTAAAAGATTAATTTTATTAAATTGCGTTTCTGACAAACAGCTTCATTAGAGGAATTCCAAAATAGTTATGAAGAATTAAACAAAAAACGTCTAAATATTTTTAGAAACACAAAAAGACGAATTTGGTTTTAAACGTAGTATGGAATACGCGGGGGTGTCTTTAGAACTATTATTATAGCAAAAGCGTGCATATTTTGCTATTTTTTTTTTAATTGCTTAGTACAAAAACAGAAACAATAACAACAATAAAATGAATTTTACAAAACGAAAGAGAAAAAACAAAACTACACAAAAACAAAAAACATAAAAAATAAATACAAAAAAATAACAAAAACCAAAGAAAAAAAATACAGAGCTTCTACAGCTGGTGGCAAAAAAACGTTACACCTTCATGCATTACTGTCAAATGGACTGCATTACGCTCTACGCTTGTAACAAAGTGTTTGTGGAAAAAATGCATCTGGCTCACTGGATCTATGCAGCAGTGACAACGGAAGTCTTGTACGGTGGGAAAACCTCGACAGGATAACTAACTTCAAAATGATAAGGCGTATACACAAATCTGACTGTGACGTTTTGAGACGATTGAACATGGCCCAAATATAAGTTATGCAATGATCCTGAAGGAATTAATGATTATCGGCATTTTACCGTGATAAGACTACTCAAAGAAGTTCAAAATATCCACTCTGGGGAGAAAAGTTTGGAAAAACGGTGCATTGTCGGTCTTTCTCACTCTTCCAAACTAAATGGAACTGTGAGTGGTGATGTTTTTTTGGCTTTAGTGAATTCAGCTCAATCCATAAGACTACAGGATCGCTGCAACATGTGCCAGGCAGAAGAATCGGCAATATAGTCTGCAGCGGGAGTTATCAGGGACAGAAATATCTCCAGAAGCGATAATACCATACTTTCTGATTACCAGGCGGCTGTCAAAGCACTGGGTTGCGATATAAGCAATTCTAAGCCGTTGTATAGCAGTCGCAGATGTCTCATTGATATATTGACACGATATGATTTCCATATTATATTGGCTACCGCGGACCTAGCGATATTGCAAATAACTTTAGAGATCTGTGCACTTATAATTGACAATGCAGTTATATATTCTGTCACAGCCAAGGAGTCGGCTTCGAATCCAAGCAAAATATCGCTGCAAATCTAGCCAAAATTGTATAGAGCGTGTACGAAAAGATTGGTTGTTGAACTCATATTTGCAAAGCGGGGTGGTTTTAAACCTTTGGCAAATGACTTCTGCAGCACCTGCCGCGATAAAGAAGAGGAGCAAACTGTCCTCCGCCTATTACGTATATTGCAAGCGCGGCTATGTCGAAGAAGACAAAGACACCTTGGTGTCTATTATCGGGTCCGCCATCTAACGTTTTTTTTTCAACTAGTGCTTATTTCGTAAATGGTAACACTTAGCTCATGTCTGATTTAACGGATAATTAGTTTTATCCTTCCGCTGAACGAATATTGACCATCCAATGCGTTTTCGCTTCGCTAAGTGGGCCTGCGATCGACTTACAGAAGATGCCGTTTTTGGCAAAAAAAAATCATCTTTTCAGATGAAGCTCATTTTGATCTTGGCGGATATGTAAACAAGCAAAATTGTCGCATTTGGGGCACAGAAAACCCGCACGCATACATTGAAAAGCCGACCCACCCAAAACGAGTCACTGTTTGGTGCGGATTTTGGTCCAGAGGCATAATTGGGCCATTTTTCTTCGAAAATGAGCAAGGAGTGGCCGTTACAGTCAATGGCGATCGTTATCGGGCCATGTTGAACGAATTTTTGTTCACAAAAATTGAAGAGGAGGATATTGGTAACATTTGGTTTCAACAGGAAGGCGCTACGTGCCACACAGCCGAAGCTACAGTCGATGTTTTGCGCCCTGTTTTTGAAGATCGCATTATCAGCCGCAGAGCTGATGTCGTTTGGCCACCTCGGAGCTGCGATTTGACACCGTTGGACTATTATTTGTGTTGTGCCGTCAAAGATAAGTGTTACGCCGACAAGCCAGAGACAATTGACGCTTTAAAGGACAATATTCGTGAAGCCATTGGTGAAATACAGCTGCACACAATCGATAATGTGCTTAAAAATTGGACCGATCGTGTAGGTGTAGGCTACTGCATGGCCAGCCGAGGCAGCCATTTGAATGAAATTATTTTCCATTATTAACCGGAAGGATTGTACTTTCAAATAAAAAAAGAAATTTGAGAAAATATTCAGTAGTTTTGTTTTAAAGCATTTTCAAAAAAAAAAAAGTTATTTGGCGGACCCTTTATAAATATGATTCGAACGAACTATCAGCAATGGACGGTAGCAGTCTAAGTTGCTTCATCAGAACCTCGAAATGTTTCCTGGAATAAGGAAAAATTGCAAATATAGTATCATAATGGAAGGCCTAAGTGTGTCTATTCCAACTTCCTTAGGTGGACATCAAACCCCTCCTGTCTATCTATCTTGAGTTTTAGAAGAAAACAAAGAAATAGTTTCGCGACTAAATGTATTCTTTACCACCCAATTGTTATACTCATTTAATATCATCTATAAAGACATAAATTAAAATTGCGTTTTAAAAAATCACAAAATAAAATAAAACAATAAAATTTATTATAAAAATGCGGCATTTTTTTTTTTTGTATGGGCCGGCTTGTCATAATCATATTTTAACACTTAAAAAAAATGTTTTTTTTTTTTTTAAATGCCTTTCAACCTAAAACAACAACCCGCAACAGGCTGGTATGTGGCCGGTAATGTAAGGTTATTTATCGCACGTATATAGTATAGCCATTGTGTTTAAAACATTTTACGACAAAACGAACAAAAGAAAGCAAAAAAAATTTAAAAAAAAAATCATGAAAATTATTAAATACTCTTAAATATTTAACAAATTGAACTCATTGAACTTATTGGTCTACATCTTTCCATTTTTTTTTTTACATTTTATTTTTGTTTTGTTTAAACAAAAAATTAAAAAAGAAACACACACACACAGTATGAACAATTATTCACTTGTTAAGTGGGTGTAAAATATAAAAACAAATTGTATTTTCAACAGGTTTCAATTGTTCTCTCATTTTTTTTATTTTATTTTAAGAAAATCTTTATGAAAGAAGATAAAATCGCAGACTTACAGGGGGCGAAAACTTTCTTTTAAGTGAACCGTTACAAAATTAAACATTTTTGGTTAAAAATAATTACAATAAATTTAAAAAAAATATACATTTTCCCCTGTTATAAAAAATAAACTTAAAATTTCAACAAATAATAATAAATTGAAAGACAGGAATTAAAAAGACTTTAAAAATAAAAACGAAAAAAAAATGTTTGAAATACATATAAAATAAAGTATAACCTCCCGCACGATTTATTGACGGTGGGCGAGGTCTTATTCCCCTACAGAAACCGCACACAGTTTACACAATTTATTCCACGTAAGGCTAGACAAGTACGGCATAAAGATACAGTGACAGTGAGATTCGAAATTATTTTTTCTTTTCAAAAATATAATTTTCTTTGGAAAAGTTAACTGTTCCAGAGCAAGAAGTAAATCCATTAGTGGAAAGGAATGCGCACAATTTGTCCTGATAATATAGGGCGACAAAAGATATTTGGAGCCCAGAATCCGAATTCAATTTTGGGTAAAATTTATTGTGGTATCACAATGGGCCTAAATGCTGACCTAAGTGGGACCCCTTCCTTTGAGGAGGTCCGCTACCTAACCTAACCTATTTCCGAAGCGAAAAACATTTCCCAAATATTCAAAAAAAGCAGATGCTGCCACAAGAATTCATTCGAATAAAACCAACCGGGGTTTTGCATATTTCGATTAGGATATCTCGAAGACCGTTCGATTCAGATTTTGTTAGGACAGGTTAGGAAGGGTGGTTTCACACCTTCACCCAGAGACCTTTTGGCCCATTGTCACACTCTTCAATTATGGCAAGAAAAGAGGAAAGAGGAAAAATTAAATAGAGAAGAGAATAGAAAAGAAGGCGGAACAAAATTAGAAAGAAAAGAAAGAAGGAAAAAGAAGAAAAAACGAAAACTACAATTAGCCATTTAAAGCCAACAAGACAGTCAATCCCGTTCACCAGTTCATCAACAAAGCGATTACCTAGCTATCTCTGGCTATGCATCTTCAAACAAGCGCAGTGACATAAAATATGAGCCAATGTTTCCTCTGCTCCTTCACATAGCCTACAGAAATCTATTCCACCTACTGATCCCGTGTATAAAGGGGTTGGCCCGTTTAGTGCTTCTATAATTCTACAGTCCGTTCAGCATCGCCATGCATGCTTTACGAATGAATCATTTGGATTCTATTTCTGTGTTAAAAACTATATCGGTCTGAGTAATTTTTTCTCCACGTTGAATGTGGCAGGTACATTTATGATGTAGAAATGCAATTTTCTGCTGGAACAGTATGCTCAAATAAAATATCAGATCCACATGAAGTCCTGAAAAGACTTAAGCGTCCAATTTGCAGCGAATTATTTAGCTTCTACTAAGGCGATGTACTACACTTAGCTATAATTTTGCTGTCTACAACACACTATACTTGCTGTATAGGCACAACTGAAAAAAGATAGCCAATTGTTATTCAGGATATTCCGGATTACAATGCAATGGAGGCAATGGAACAAATGTTTGACACATATTCTTGCAAAATATCAACTTGCCGCTTGCCATATCCTATACTATGATAGACATTGCCACATTAGCTGCATATATTGTATAAACTTTTACAATTGGTACCGACCTAATCAACACTCTCTGAAATTGAAGAGTGAGCCACTATTATATGCTTGTATAACAATCTATTCCCAAGTAGAAGTAAAGTAAGCAGTTTTGAAACACGGAAAAACGAAAAAACTAAACATTTTTGTCCCTGTGGATAATAGTAAGACCGACTACAGGAGCTGCATCTTTTATTGTGTCTCAGTTAGATCAACCCTTAGACCAGTTGAGCCGCGTGGCGTACGAATGACATCGTAAAATTAGAGCATATTGTTTCACCATACTTGCAACAAAACAATTTTTGATGAGCCTTCAAGATTGCAGCATATCTGCAACACCTGCAATGATAATAAGCTACAAGAAGCATCACAACAATGATTTATTTCATTTCATCAGGTATTTTAATATTAAAGAATAATTGACCTTGATATTCCTATTGACTACACGATGCCTGCTTTAAACGCTGGCTGATAAATCATAGCTTGTACTACCAACACCCAATTACTGCAGTACTTTGAAGTGTGAAATAATGACTATAAAGACTGTGCTAATTCGGTATCCGAGTATATCCACTAGAAACGGGTACCGTCATATGGGTGCCTGATAGGATAAATGCACTTATATTGAGACCAGAAAAATCTGACACGCTATGGCAACATCATAGAAATCTTAGAGAAATTATAATGGAATACTGTCCTCTGGATGCATACACCGATAACATGGGGATACCTTACAACGACTTCTGCAGGCGATGTAACAACGATGAAGAAGACCACAGATCATCTTTTTGGCATTGTTTGGCACTGTAAAGTCTAAGAAAGAAAGATTTTTAAGTACTCAGAATGTATTGACAGAACGTATCGCACTCAAGGTGATTGCGATGAAACCAAAGCCTTCATAAAACTATAGAACTGGTTGAGAAATGTCAACCAGCAGGAGTTTTAATTGAATGACAGAATAGCTACGATCGATATTACAACAGAATCGTATAGCACATAACCTATGTTTTTTGAAGCAGCTGCCTATTTAACTTAACCTAACCTAACATTATCGGGAATAATGTGACATAATAATTCGTTTAATTACAGTTTACAGAGAAGAACTTTCAAATACAGCAAAACTGTTACAATAATGTTATTGATATCTAAACGATGCTTTTGATACAGTTGTCCCCCTGGCACAACATAACACGAATGTACCGAAGAAACAGAAAAGAAAAGGGGATTTGAAATTTCAAAATCAGTTAAAAAAGTTCAGTGAATAAATTTAATAAAAAGAGGGGAGATGAAAATAAAATCATGTAGTATGCCTTGACCCAGTGGGGTAATTAAACGATTGCATTGCATTAAAACACAATTTAATAATAATTTTAAAACTGCTGTCGGATAATGGAAATGATGAATTAATTATTAAGATGGAAACAACAGAGTAATTTAATAAATATGATAATGGAATTTAATTAGAAAGAAAATTATGAATGCAATTGAAGACAACAATTAGTGGAAAGGAATGTTGGAAAAACTTTCTAATTATATAAACAACAAAATCAAATAAAATGACAGTGACAGTGACACTGACAGCTCATATTAACATTTCTAATTGAATTCAATTAAATAGAAAATCGCTGAGAGTTCACCGCACATACACACACTTACGCACGTGTAGTAGCAGTGTTAAGAGAAAAGAGAAATAACCTTGAAATTGTTGAAATACTTATGAAATGTAAATTATCATATCAAAATTAAATGCTAAAAAATACAAAAGCAAAAAAAGTAAACGCTAAAGGAAAAGTTGTAAATACCGACTTTTACTTTTTATTTCTAAATACTAATACTTACAGCAACATGTAATTAATAAATTGATTAATTAATTAATTATATTAATTGAAAGAAAGAACAAATAAATAATCAATCATGCCCCTACCTTTCTGTTGTTGGTTCGGCACATATGAGTGGCTGTTTTAATTCTATAACCTGACCATTTTTTTCTTTCAATTCACCATTTTCCATATAATATTGTACCAGCTCAGGTAAGGTAGCAAATTTTTCACCTAATGAAAGTTAACAAAAAAAAAAAAAAAAAAACAAACATAAACGATAATTAAAACGATTTAAATAAATTATTGGGGGAAAAATAGAAAGTAAAAATAACGCTTACCGCCATAGAGATCGAAAAAATCACCATTATTTTGTATTTTAATATGTGTTACTTCCTGGCCCCGTCTTACCGATAATGTAAATGCACCGGGATTTGAAGAAGAGAGTCGTGCTAAGAAAGAGCCATCAAAACCTTGTTTCATTAGAAGTTTTTCCGCTTCTATACCCGATATTGTGGGATGAAACCATCTGGAAAAATTAAGTATAAAGAAAACCATTAAAAAAGAATATAAAAACGAACAGCAAAGAAAGTAAATCGAGGAGTATCGAAATCATTAAAACGAGTAGACAAAAATGTTTGCATTATAAAGTATAACAGGTTAGGGGAACGGGATGAAATATTGAAAGTAAACCACAACGTGTTCAAGCTAAATTTATGATTCCAGTGCGAGCCAAGGGACGACAAAAAGATTTCTTCCATTGTGATCAGTTGTGTGCTATTAGATTTCCTTAGCCGCAGGTCTTTCCCATCGAGCTAGCTTCTTTTTTAGAATTCGATTCATTTGACGTTTTAGCAAGGTTCTTAAGTCTTGCAAATTATCTACAAACCGCTGTTCACTTCTAATGTTCTACAGTACGATACAGCTAGGCCGTAGTTTAGTAGGTAGTGTGTTGGTTTATTAGACATGAGGCCACGGTTCAAACCCCAGGTCAGACATCTCAAATAAATCGAAATATGAAAAATATTTCTTCGGCGACTTTCTCTCCTAAGTGATCTTTTATCACTGTAGATTTTTAATGAAAATTCCCAGCTGAATAAAGATAACCATAGCTGAATTGTACAAGTTTTGGTCTAGAAAAGTCAGATATGTGATGTTGCATTATAATAAGCCTGTGTAATTGTAAATATAACAGCTGAATTGTAAAAAATCCTTTAAAATAAATAAAATGTATATTTTATGAAAAATTCCTTACTGAATTGTGACTTACACAGTGGAATATTAAAAATATTACCTAGGAAGATCAAAAATGTGCTTTAATTTTATTATAAGCCTGCCGAATTGTTAATACAACAGCTGAATTGTTAATATAACATCTGAATTGAGATAACCGTAGCCGAATTGTAAAGGCGTTGCTCTGTGAAGGGTAAAAATGTCCTTTTATACTGTTATAACTCCGCTGAATTGTTAAACAGTAGCTGAATTAAACATTTTACGGCTGAATGGTGAAATTATTCAATTTAATTCTAATTGAAAATCTGTTTAAAGTAGCTGAAATAATAGAATTAGACACTCCAAAGCAGCGGAAATGAATATTTAAACAGCTGAATTAAGGAGATCAACTCTCCAGAATTAACGAAAATGAATTCTTTTTTTTTATCAAATAATTGTTTACTTTACTTTTTTCATCAGCTGAATTGCAAAGCTATACACTCTAAGTGAATATTAAGCTATTTTTGTTACCTGAATTGAAGAATTGATACAAGGGACATTTAAAGAAACATTATGCAAATAAATTTTCTCATTATTTTCAACGTAAATTAAAAATAAGATAATTTTTACATATTCAGCCAGCTGAATAAATAAAAACTTAGCCGAATTGTTAAAATACTTCGCTGTAATGGTAAATACACAGGTGAATTACTAAATATTCAACCAAAATGTATACCCTGAGCCAGCTGAATTCATAAAAACTTAGCTGAATTGATAAATACTTTGCTGAATTGATAATTACTCAACTGTATTGATGATTACTTCACTAAAATGATTAAGATACAGATGAATTACTAAATATTCGACGAAATTGTATGCCTTTAGCCAGCTGAATTCATAAAAACTTTGCTGAATTAATAATTACTCAGCTGAATTGATAAATACTCAGCTGAATTAATAATTCCTTAGCTGAATTAAACAAAAACTATGCGTTTTACAATTAACCTAAGATTTTCCAACAGCAGAATAGTTAAAATTTGCTTAAGAATTTCCAGAATTGTCATATTTTACCTTTAGAAAGCAAGGTTGTGACAGCATTACTCTTTTTTGTGAGGCTACGCCAAAGACCATGGTTAAGTGGAATATCCTCTAATGATACAGGATTTAGAAACAAATATTTGTTAACATATCACCAACATTCCGCCGAAAAATTGGTGAAAAAGTGTTTGAGGACTGCCTCAATAGAATCGTAGGCTGCAACCGATCCATAGATGGTCGTTTAGATGACATTGTATTTGTATTTTCTACATATTGCAAGGCAAGTTTCAAGCATTATCATGAAATTAAAACGCATACCACAGAAGCCCCTAGTTGCAGTAGTCATACCGTCTTTAGGTACATGAAGACTCATGAGCTGAATAAAGAATTTCTTAGGAAATTAAATAAATAAAAATATTAAAAACTACTCATAACTTTTAAATAGTAAACTGACACATACATCCACTACTGCTCTTTGTCTTTTGTCAACAGCTGAATGAATAATACAAATTGAATCATCAGCATTGGAATAAAAAAAAATTATTTCATTTTCATACGGAGGAGCCTATGAAAACTTTCAACACTTGCTGAATACCTCTACTATTTCAACTAATTATTTGTTTAATGATAAAAACGAAATAAGTTGACATAAAACAACAACAGCAACAATAAGAACAACAACAACAACGATAACAATTACAGCAATATATAATCTACTAATTGTGCAAAAATAATACCCCAATGTTTGAACACATTTATAACTGAGCAAATATTAAATGAGAACTTCTCCTCATCACCCCTTTTGCCTTTTGCAGTATAACGCAAAACAATGAAAAAAAATTAAAAAAAAATAAAAGAAAAACTTTTTTTTTATAGTCTAATCTAAAATAGATACGATAAATTGCTTTTAAAATCAATTTAGCTGAATACACAACACAGAATGTCTGTCTGTCTGTCTATCTGTTACTTGGTTTGGAATTATTCTATAAATATCAACAACAGCAAATGAAAAAAAAAAACTGAAATGAAATCAAATCAAATAAACCAAAGTACTATTTCAGTTCACTTAAGATAAGCTAATAAATTGTTTTTTATCAGAAAGTTTTCAAAAAGATTTCAGGCTTAATTAGTACACATACTACATACATACATATTTAGTTTATATGTATGCCTGACAAACATCTGAACACAGAGCAAATACCAGATAACATATGAAGTACTTCACATGTGCGATTTAAGCTCGAAAAGATTTATTCAACAAATATCATAAATTTTAGGTCATTTGGAAAGAATTTCACTCGGCTGAATAAGTTGGAAACACTATAAACATCAAAAAATAAGTTAAAGATAACATTTTAACCGGGGCAATTAGAACATATCCTACAGGGAGATTGGAAGCTATGTTGGATTCATGTCCGTTGCACATGGTACTGAAGACCAAACCATATGAGAGACTGATGGAAAACAACACCAGTATGAAACTCAAGACCTAAGAAACCGAATAACTGGCGGTTCCCTCCTTAACTGTCCTTTGGACAGAACCAGTAGGCTCTATGAAGTGCTATGAAAAATGCTTCATAACGAGACTTAGCAAAAAATGAATGGAACCTGCGTAATCTTTCCAAAAAATACTATTTTTGTGGCATACACAGATGGGTCAAGATCGGATCTTAGGGCAGTAGCAAAAGTTTTTGGTCTCTTAATGAAATATTCTAGGCCACAGGGAAACTCACGGGTATCATCCAAGCAAAAGTCTATTCCATCGAAAAATGTGCTCAATTCAACTTAGATAGAAGGTGCAAAACAAAGAACAATATTTCTTAGTCATTCTGCCATTCAAGCATTCGGCTCCTTTAAAGTTAAATGGAAGACAGTATGGGATTGTTTGGAGAATCTAAATCGACTAGGTAGGCAAAATAAGGTTTGCCGTTGATGTGTCTGGAAAGAAAAGATAAAGAGATTCAAAGACTACTCTCAAATCAAGTGAGTTTCGTGGCAATCAAAACTTTTGTTGGGAAATTACAATAAGATCAGACAAAAGTTAAGCATCAGGCTATCCAGGAATATCCTCACGTCTTTTGCTGGGACACTGTAAACTTAAAGCATACTTTTTCCGAATGAGGGTTGTCCTACATACAACAACAGTCTTGGTAGATCTGTCTGCCCTATAAACATGTTGTCCAGGATGCAGTTGTATTGTTCCAATATCACACATCTTATGTATTTATCCACAACTTTCTCAAGTATTTTCAATATAAAAGACGTTAAACCAATTGGTCTAAAAAATTTTGGGTGCTAGGTATCCTTTATCCCCACTTTTGGGATGAACACTACCCTCGCTCTTTGTCAGGCTTTTGGAATATACACAAGATCTTAATTATAACGTAATTTAAAGAAACTCGAAGCGTTATAGATGCAGTCGCGTTCTCTGCGTATGGATATTATAGGCTCTATAACCCTGCTAACCAACGCCCTATTTAGGATCTCATGATTAGTGTAAACAAATGCACACTCTATGTCAAGAAATGCGCCAAATGGTCACGTCTTTCACATGCAAAGACGTCTGAATGGTTGCCACTAAATCTGCAAGAGCTGTCTCATTAGATTTGCTTGCCCTAGTATCGTGTTGCCCAGAATGTAGTGGTAGGTACCCACTCAAAGAGCCCACAATTTATGTAATTGTCTATAACTTTCTCAAGTGTTTTCAATATGAAAGACTGCGACTAATTGATCTGAAATATTTTTGGTGTATAGCATCCTATTGGAACATACCTCGCTAGGATACTACGGCATACATTAAGAATATATTGCCATTTGTACCTATAAGGGTAGGAAAAATTCCATCCCTTCACGGAATCTAGTACGGTAAAAAAGTGACCAAAGCCCATTTTATACCCTTTCCGGTGCATGCATAAGCCCACGTCCTGTCCGTTAACATGGCTGTCCGCCATTAAATTACCACAGGAAAGTGGACACAGATCGTAGAATTTCTTGTTTTCTACCTGCCGAATTTTAATATTCTATCGAACATATTTACAGTTTTCTTTTAATTTCTCTTCAGCTGAATTGAAAACCCGAACTAAAAACATATTCATTTAAGCCAAATAGTCCATTATTTTATTAAAAATTTAAATTAAAACAATTTTTTTTTTCATTTGCATTATTTTATCGCCATTTAATTAAATTTAATTTTTACGATATTAATCCCAATGTTCAGCATTGCATTGTACTCGTTGTTCTCTTTTTTTTTTTCTTACGCTCTTTCTCTCTGTTACCACTACTACATATTATTATGCCCTGACCTTAATCAGCTGGTAAGGATTTGTGTATAACATATGTAAAACAAAAGAAACAAACAACAGCAAATGTGCTTGTACAACAAAACCCCTAAATAAAAAAAATGCAAGAAAATTAACAACAAATTCAATGGGTTTACATGGTAAGAGTAATGGGGGTTTGTTGGTTTAAAAGGGAGAACTGATTGCAAGGCTCTGTACTGTGTTTGGCTTCATGCGACCAGCCAGTGATGATGGTTTGTCGAAAAAAAACAAAAAAAAATAACAGAAAAAGTAAAGAGAAAACAAAAAAAAACTACAACAATGTTTGCCCATTTGTTCCAAGTGTTGGAGTATGTGTTCAAGTGTGGCAAAAGTATCTATGGGTTCAAAACGCAACAACAATTGCAGAGAGTACGTGATGGTTGTAGCAGCAGTACTCAACAACAAAAAAATATTAAAATTCTGCCAACAGACGGGTTAGCAACGGTCTTTTTTCTCTTTCTCCCTCTCTTTTTTAATGTATTTATTGTTGCTTTTGTGGCTGGTCGTTAAAAAAATTTAAAAAACGCAAAAAGTATGAAAATGTAAGAAGAAAAAAAAGAAAATTAACTAAAAACAACAATAGAATCTACAACAACAATTAAATCTACAATGTTTTGTTTTAATTTAAATGCATGTGTATGTTTAGAGTAAACTACACACACACACAAAAAGAATAAAAAAAATATAAATAAAAAACTAAAGAGTAGTAGTAGAGAGAAAAATAAAGCACACGGTTTTATTAGTTGGGATGCCTGGCACACACACAGCAAACAAACTTACAAAACAGCCTGTCAACCAGCCAGGCAGCTAGCGAGCCAAAGCCAGCTGAGTTAATAACGAATGTTGTGGGAGGGTAGGGAGGTGCTAGGCAGCGTCATCATCGTAATCGCTAACAGAAAAAAAAACAACAGCTGAAGATACTATACACACTCACAAAATATACGAATGAAGTAAAAATATTAAAATAGTGTTGCCAGATCATAACACAACACAAAGGGGAAAAAGTAATATAAGGAAACCGTTTACTATTTGAAATCTTTGCACTTGAGAAATAAATTTTCATTAAATAGCGTATGTAAATGTATTTGTTTTCCAAAAGGTAGCCTATTTAGTGAAAAATTAAATATTCATAAAAATTTGTGTGTTGCATTACCTTCCTTGACTGATTTGTTCGAGCATTCAAAAAGCTAATAACACTATAGAACGGTGCTTATTATTACGAATGGAGACCTATTTAGCAACAATGAAAACATATTTCTCTTATAATCCCCCAAATTCATGTAAATTTGCTTGTTATGGCATTAGAGGCCTACATATAACGTAAAATACCTTAACTAATAACAGCTGATCAGCAATATAATTATATTACTTCAGTAAATAAAGCTTGTTTTTTCGATTTGTGAGCTATTTAATGAGTTAATTGGGCCTAAAAGCATTATCTAATTACGGCTCTTAATAATTACCGAATGTTAGTTATATTTCTTAATGTTTTTGCATATTTTTGTTAACATCTCAGGTGTTCAAAATTCTCAAGGTCTGGCAACGTACAAGCAAAAAAGAGAAACAGCCGTTTCAAACAAACGGACAAATAAAAAAATGAGCGACAAACAAATAAAAAAAAAATTGTACAAAAAATACACAAACACAATTAAAAAAGATAAAAAAGAAAACACTTGGAGTACCAAAAAAAAAACATATGGAATGAAATAGTTTAAACAATTTTGTTGACAACAATTTGAATTTTATCTCACTGGCCTAAGATCTTTATATGTTTATAACAAAAACAAAAGACTATGAGAAGAACATTGGAGCAGGGGCCATATTTTTTGTGTACATTTTCACTTTTTTTTTTTGTAAATTATTGTTGTTGTAGTTATTTTAGCCCCCCTATATAATCAAAAAAAAGGGGAGCAGCATTTTTTGCCTCTGCTTTCAATTCGTTTACCAACGACACCGAAATACACAAACGCACACACACACACATTTTTGCAAAGATTTTTTCGACGATTTTTTTCTTCTCTTCTTTTTTTCATCTCTCGTTTTAATACATATTTCGATACACTTTTTTTTGGGATTTTTTTGTACGAGATTTTAAGATTTTTTTTATTTTCCTTTGTAGATTACCTTCGCGAAGACATTTTTTTGTTTTACAAAAATATGTTTAAAGAGTAAATTTACGTTTTTGGAAATAAAATAATTAAAAATTCTTTCTATATATATTTTCTATTTTTTTTGTATAAATTTCTGGTGGAAGCAACCTCTTTTTCACGTCTTTACTTCTTTGGCACTTTTCTTCTTCTTCACGTTGTGTGTAGGGAATAAAAATTAACGAATGCAATGGCACCAATGATGCCAGAGACTTCTACAGATATTCTAATTGTACAATCGCTACATAAGAAAAGTGTTGCCAGGGTTTGGTGTTATAAGACTGAAAAGACATAAATTGCAGAATTTTTATACATGAATTTATTGAAAATATTGTTTTCAAAGAAAAATTCATTTGCTTTTATTCATTTAGAAAATATTAGATAATCTAGAGCACATGAATTGAATAAAAAAATCAATGAATTGGATTGGTAACTCTGCCTTATATTAAATTCAAATTAATTTGTTTTAATAATTTTAAATAAAATTTGTTTAAAAATCGTAACTTGTATGTGTTTGGCATTGCCAACCGTTTTTAATAGCAAATTTACATTTTTTGTTTTGATTCTTAATATACGTTATATTTTACGCTCTTTTAATATTTCTCTCTTTTTTACTCTCTTTTTCATAAAACAGCTGATGCTGTTAGGTTTGCCGTGTGATGAAATAAACATTCTTTGAAAATTTCACGTGTAAGCCAGCATTTTCAGGTAGAAAATTAATAAAAATCTTGGCTCAGCGTCACTATATTAAAAAGAATTCCACCACGAATGTTGCTTACCGCTTTACGAAACGCAGTGCGTGGCAAAACCAACGAATTACTGAAGGATTTATTAATACCAAAGCCTCTGAAACCTAAAACAACTACAAAAATGTCCAATAACTCTGCACCAAAGCCACAGACACAATTAGGAAACATCAAACCTATGCTGCGCAAGGAAAAACAACAACAGTCCAACAAAAAGAAAAACACACCCTATATACCGGGTACGGTAACATTGCAAATACTAGGAGCAGGCTGTAATGGTTCACCAGCCTCAGTGTATTTATTTACGGATCAGTCACGCTATTTGTTTAACTGTGGTGAGGGTACGCAACGTCTTGCCCATGAGCATAAAACAAAATTAGCCAGACTAGAGCAGATATTTGTAACACGTAATACCTGGCCGTCTATAGGTGGCTTTCCAGGTTTAGCCTTAACCGTACAAGATGCAGGCGTAAAAGAATTGGCTTTGCATGGTCCACCTTATCTAGAGAATATATTGTATTCCATGAAAAGATTTGTGGTATTAAAAAATCTGCAGGTAAGTTTTAAATTATTTAATTAATTATTATTATTTAAGTATTTCTCCATTAAAGCTCAAAACTGTGGATTGCACTCAGGAAACTGAATTTGAGGACTCTGTTATGTCTGTTAAATGTGTGCCTTTGTATCGTTCATCTCTTAACCAATCAGAAGAACAAATTTTTTTGGCTTTGGCTGGAGACAAGGAACAAATGGCCATTGCTTACGTATGTAAATTGAAACCACGACCGGGTGCTTTGAATCTCGAAAAATGTGTAGAACATGGTGTACCGCCTGGTCCTCTATTGGGTTTGCTTAAAAATGGCGTTGATGTGACATTAGACAATGGCACGGTAGTTAAATCCCAAGATGTTAGTGAACCTAATGAGAATCCTTTATCGTTTTTGTTTTTGGATATACCCTCTACAGAATTCTTACACAACTTAACCAAACATGAAAATCTTTTGCTAAATACATGCTTAAATAATGACCAGATACCCGAAATGCCTTTGGTAATACATTTCTCGCCTCAGGAAGTAATAGAAGAGGAAATATATCAGAACTATATCAACAAATTCCCTAGCAAAACCCAACATATTTATTTAAATAGCCAGCACAATACATTTTCCGGTTATATAGCTGCTCATCGCATACAATACCAATTGAATCAAATTAATCCCCAAGTATTTCCTTTGCTAACAGAGGCTGCCAATTTAGCAAATCATTTAAGCAACAAGTTAAAGAAAACCAAATTGGAAGATGTTGTAAAAACACAAACTGATGTGTTAGACCCCAAACAACAACATTTAAAGGAACTTAATGCCATGGCTTATTATCATTTTAGGCCTAGAAAAGGTAATAAAACCCATTAAAATTATTTCTAAATTAAAAACTTAAAGCTTTTTTTAAAGGTTTGGATAGAGGCCTAGAAGCTAAACTTAATCCTGTGGAATACATACAAGAAACTCAACAATTAGCAGACTTTCCTGCTCTCTTACAAAAACTTAAAGAAGATTTGAGGTTATCTGCTCCAACAACTCCCGACTACAATTATCCCAAGATTACATTTTTGGGTACTGGTTCTTGTATACCCAATAAAACACGCAATGTTAGCTCTATATTACTACAGCCTAGTGAAGAAGCTTATATTTTACTAGACTGTGGCGAAGGTACTTTGGGCCAAATACAAAGATTTTATGGCAATAAACAAGCTGAGGAAGTTATTAAGCAGCTGAAATGCATTTACATTTCCCATCTACATGCTGATCATCATATAGGCCTAATAGGCTTGCTAACAGAAAGACTGAAGTTATTGGGCTGTGAAGAACCTAACCAAAAAATTTTATTACTTGCTCCTAAACAAATAGAACCCTGGCTGAATTTTTATCACGAGCGTATATTCAACATAAAAAATTCATACGAACTAATAGGCAATGCCGAAATAATGGATCAACCTTTAGAGTTAAAAAGCTCATATCCCGACTTTGGTTTGGATAACATAAAGACTTGTTTGGTTAAACACTGTCCACATTCCTTTGGCGTTAGTTTGGAGGTGTTAAATCCTAAAGATTCTTCAAAACCTATTAAAATTACTTACAGTGGTGATACTATGCCCTGTCAGGATCTTATTGATTTGGGTTTTAAATCAACGATACTAATACATGAGGCTACCATGGAGGATGATTTAATTGAAGAGGCTAAAATTAAAACCCACAGCACTATTTCCCAAGCTATAGAACAAGGCCAACTAATGCAAGCTGAGCACACTATTCTCACACACTTTTCCCAAAGATATGCCAAATTGCCTCGCATACAACTCAATGAGGAGGATACTTTACAAAATGTTGCCATTGCGTTTGATAATATGCAGGTGACTTTGGAGGATTTGAAACATTTCCATTTAATGTATCCTGCCATGCGTTCTCTATTTGCCGAACATGCTGAAGAATTAGAACAGAAAGCCTTAAAACGTGAGCTTAAACTGGAACGTAAACGTAAGTTACTGGAGACGTAGTTTAGTTTGAGTAGAGTGTAGTTTTAAAAAAACTTTGTTTTTAAGTTTATTTTTTTTTTATTTAAAATCTGATGAATGTTTTGTTTTTATTTTGTATAAATATTTGTTATTTATTAATGGAAACAACAAACGCTTACAATTTTGATTAATTCAAAATAAAGCAAAAATTTATTTTAAGTAAAGCATCACAAACAATAAAAAAAAAAAAGAAAAAGTGATTTTAAAACCTTAAGGCATTACTGGATAGTTTGATGCATGACTCAGATCTGCTTTTAGTTCCCCAAAAAAAGTCTTGATTTCTTCGAACGCACTTGATTTGTGAAGTGCCTTTGCCTCTCTTTATGCTCCCTTCCGTTGTGCATACATTTCCAATCATCCGCTCCTAATCCATTGAAGAGTTGAGTCGGTGTGGAAGTTCCGCCTCTTGGTAGCTCGTCTACTTGCTCTTTGGTGAGAACTGCCACATGATCGGGGACCCAACTAATCAGATGCAGGAAACTTGACCCTTCAGCTCCTCAAAACACCAAATAATGTAGAAAGAAGAAGAGCCTCTGTATCACATGCTAGTCCCTCATAACAAAGTGCTGCATTAAAAAATTTATCAACATTCCACGCCGTTCTAGAGCGGTCCATAGAAGCCTGGAGATTCAACAGTCCCACCCTATTCTCTGCGTCTGATCGATCAGCTCGAAGTAGGCTTCCAGGGGCATTCTCCAACGCGTCCTTTCCTTATCAACTCATTGCACCGAAAACCAACGCAATGCTACCTACTGCTAATGCCTTTTTACAGACTGCAACCAATCTCGAGCTAATATAGTAACTAGTCAGTCTATCTATCTATATACATAGATACCCTCGTATCCCCCGTCGCAATCCATTATAGACTGCCAAGGTGATCGCAAACCCCTTAACCTGGATTTTACTGCCGCTATCAGAGAGTCTACGGGACAGCTTCATGTCATCCTCAAAATAGACTCCCGTTCAATGTTAACCTTCATCTTCAAGTCGTCCGAAAGATAGATTTTGCCCGACTTAAAATACAATCCCTCTTTTTCATCTTACGAATCACACACAAAAATTGATTTTATTTTTTTTTTGTTTATTTACAAAATTTCCTTTTACACACACTCCAAAATAACTGACCTCTGGTGGTAACGTCTCACAATTTCTTACACATTCAATTAATCAATTTAATTTTGCTGGCCAAACTCAGGTAAATCCTTTGTTTAAAAATTGATTTTTTTTCTCTCGGGAACTGCTCTTAATGGTAGAAACCATGACCATGACCATGACCATGATAGGGATAATAGCCATGTCCAACATAGGGTACAGCATGATGAATAGCATAACCACCATAGCCACCATAACCACCCAAACCATGACCACCATAACCACCCACACCATGACCACCATAATAACCACCATAGCCGCCTAGGCCATAGCCCAAACCATAAATGCCACGTTTTTCAGGATTCTTTGTGGCAAGAGAGGATTCAGCAGCCGAGCCTTCTGATTCAGCAGCAGCAGCCAAAGCCAAGATTACGAAAATACACAAAACGCTCTATAATCAAAACAAAAATAAAGGAAAGAGAATTTTTGCATTGAACAGTGATAACTTTGGTCCTTCGATCCTTGTTTACTTACAAAATATTTCATTTTGTTATTGTTGATGTTGTTATTGTTTGTGGATTGATTCTATTTAAGATCACGATCTTAAAGGTTTGAATGCTTAATTGTTTTTGATGTTCAATTTAAAAACGGCTTCATTATTTATACTGTTTTGGATATTTTCCTAAAAACGAAACTTAGAGCTGCCTGCGAGCACTAGACAACACAACAATAGGTGCAGCAACAGCTGCTGCAAAGAGTGCAATATCGATATTGCATTATACTGAGTACATATTAAATATCCACCAACAATGGCAACATCATCATTAGCATCAGTATTATCATAATCATCAACATGATTAGTAAGCAACCACCACCGCCAGCGTTAGTTATTAAACATCATTATTCATAAACGAAGTAAATCAGCAAGAGGGTTAAATACAATAAAAGCGATGGCGACAAAAAAATTGTGGTAGTGGTGGCTTTAAATGCAAACCATCTTTTAAGGAACACTCTACAAAGTTTAGTAGGTACTTCCTTTTCTTCATTGATATGGTTTCAAAAATAAAATGAAGCCTATGCCTACGGCTTAAAGGTAAACTACATACAGAGCGGAAATACTAACCCAATCCAGACCATGGAGTCCTTACAATTGCTTATAATACCAAACCGATCCTATCGCCCTCAGGGCAGCTCATAAGCATACGAATTAGGAAAGCGAGGTCAACCATGGCGTTTTGTTGTGTATTCTCAGGTGCTTGATTTCCAAATAGGGTGTCCAACTTTCGTCGAACTTTTACTTTGGAATTCATCTTTCTTTGCTCAGCACACATAGTAACATTTAATATAAATTTTAAAGTCTACTCTTCTTTACGCATACAATATATCGGGTCCGCCATCTAACATTTTTTTTTTTCAACTAGTGCTTATTTCGTGAATGGTAACACTTAGCTCATGTCTGATTTGACAGATAATTAGTTTTATCCTTTCGCTGAACGAATATCGTTGTGTATACGCTTGAACAACGCTGGGAAATATTGCGACATTACTTTGAAAATCATGGTAATGTTGCAGAATGTGTGCGAAAAAAAATTTTGATCTTGGCTGGTATGTAAACAAGCAAAATTGTCGCATTTGGAGCACAGAAAATCCGCACGCATACATTGAAAAGCCGACGCACCCAAAACGAGTCACTGTTTGGTGCGGATTTTGGTCCAGAGGCATAATTGGGCCATTTTTCTTCGAAAATGAGCAAGGAGTGGCCGTTACAGTCAATGGCGATCGTTATCGGGCCATGTTGAACGAATTTTTTGTTCACAAAAATTGAAGAGGAGGATATTGGCAACATCTGGTTTCAACAGGACGGCGCTACGTGCCACACAGCCGAAGCTACACTCGATGTTTTGCGCCCTGTTTTTGCAGATCGCATTATCAGCCGCAGAGCTGATGTCGTTTGGCCACCTCGGAACTGCGATTTGACACCGTTGGACTATTATTTGTGGGGTGCCGTCAAAGATAAGTGTTACGCCGACGACAAGCCAGAGACAATTGACGCTTTAATGGACAATATTCGTGAAGCCATTGGTGAAATACAGCTGCACACAATCGATAATGTGCTTAAAAATTGGACCGATCGTGTAGGCTACTGCATGGCCAGCCGAGGCAGCCATTTGAATGAAATTATTTTCCATTATTAACCGGAAGGATTGTACTTTCAAATAAAAAAAGAAATTTGAGAAAATATTCAGTAGTTTTTTTTTAAAGCATTTTCAAAAAAAAAAAAAGTTATTTGGCGGACCCTTTAGAACGTTACCGAGGCATCAAAAGCCTCAGGTATTCGTCAATCAGTGTCTTCGCAGGATCTTGGCATGGAGTCGTGTCTAACAACTGGATTTTGGAGCATTCCAACCGTCATCTTCGAAGACAGTGCCAGTCGGATTAATAAATCTTCGTTATAGATCTGCTGTCTCCGTACGTCTTTCGCCTACATAAAATGTCAGTTTGATCCATGTCGTTGTAGCTTGAATTACTACAGCGTTTTGTGTTTTCCTTTGATTATGACGAATCTATGTCAAAATCGTTTGGCAAAGAATTGGTCGGCATTCCACTAGTCACCCGACTCTCACATCGCTGTAATTAGATTGTCAACGATTGGACTACCTATGTTTGTGCGTATCTATCAGTACCGCGTCAGTTTTCTGGGCAGCTAATTTAAGACTAGCATTTCTCAGCCAACTCCTTGTACCCATATAACGTCACATAATCTAACCTACATGCATACATTATTGGCCTTTATGAACCATTTATACAGAATTACTTCTCACACCGCCCATCCTGAGTTTATTTTATTTACGATTGCAGAGTTCTACAGTTTAACGTCGACGAACGGCAGTTATAAAAAGTATTTTCATGGCAATTAGTTATCCTCAGAACGTTTACCAGAAGGCAGCTGAGAGGTGGTCGCCGAAAGAAATGTTTTTATTCTCATATTGCCTTTTTACAAAATTTCGGAGCTGCGGTTTTGAGATCGAAGCTCTAGTCTAGTAAGCCAACACACTACTCACTAGACTATAGCGACCACCTAAACTACATTGTGTTTGTAGCGCCCATTGTGTTTTACTGTTTGCTTAGCAACGACGTTTTTCTTCTTTTAATAAATTCAATGTTTTTGCGAACGCTTAACGCTTGAAATGTGTTTTACCGCTTCTATGGGCATTCTTTTAAAAAGTACTTCACATAGGGCGGCATATTTTCTTTTTCTAAGTGAATATGCTTTAGAGTAACTGTTTTGCAAAACTGAAATCAGTATGAAAAAGACATGATGTATGTTGTGACAGATCGATGGATGGATGATATACAATTACAGTTACAATTACAACTGCAATAACACACATGCAAGAGACAGATGGATGGAAGTAAGTGGTTGGTTGGTATTGCGTGTATTTCATGTAATTTATACCGATTAACACATATTCAAAAACAGAAGTTATACAAGCCATATAACGGTAATATTATAGTATTGTTAAACTAACGGTTTTAGTTGTTATATTGATTACCTTCAAACAAGAAGGGAAAAATTGTACGTTTTTATTTGAATTTTCTGATTTTTTGTTTCTTCAGCAAATTATCGAAAAAACCCATAATTTTCTTGTTCAATAGGTTTTTGAAACAATAACCCCATATGTAACGTATCCATGCCCTTAAAAACTGAACGGAAGTGTTATAAAATCAATTGTTATTGTTGTTGTTATTGTTGCCTAGTGTTGTTGTTATGATTTTATTTGATTGAGTAAGAGTTTCTAAGTCGCCAATATGCGACTTGACCTGCTTAAGAATATGAGTATATCGTTATCGCTTATGTTAAATCCGCAACTTAATTATGGTTTACAAAGTTTATTTAAATAAGAAAAAAAAAAAATGGAAAACAAAAAATGAAAATAAAAATCAAGAACATTATTAAAATAATTACGGGGAGTGGCAGTCATATCAATCGTTCAATCAAACAATCGATTATTTGTGATCATTTTGAAGAACAGCTGAAGATTTGGTAAAATAAATCGAAAAAAAACTTTACCTTAGTATTACAATTTACAAAAGACTACAAAGAAAAAAATATTAAAATCTCTCCAGGATATCGTTATCATCAATGCCAGCAGGGTCAACGACAATCTATTCTTCTCTCATCTGTGATAAGGTTGAGGGAAAGCTTGTCTGGAAATAGGCAACATGTTCAAAAAAACCGTCAAAAGAAAAGACTGCACTGAGGACCAACATCTAATTGCAGACAGGATTATAACAGCCTTTGTTAATAACATAAGAAAAGTCTGCAACTACGTCTACCCCATCTATGATTAGCAATATCCTTTAAAAGCTCTTCATTTCTATGGCGGAATTAAAAAATGGTACGCTATCGGAAATGTTGTAACAGCCTCTAACTACCTTCCAATCAAACAAACGATTTAGACACACAAATGTCTCCCATAGTCTAAGATATTAAAGCCCTTCCTTATTGTAAAACTCAAGACTTAAGTCGGTGATGAATATCAGTGAGTTTAAGTATAACTCGGCGAAGACCGCAGTAAAACCACGAGGTGGAGGAAACTTTCGCGGAAACTGGGAGTATTATTCGATAATAAGTTGACATGGAAAGCTCATATTGAGTAAATTTCAGAAAGGGAAAGGTATGCCATTGACATGCAGAAAACTACAAGGGAAAGCTGAAAAATCTTGATGATAAAAACCAAAAAATTGTGCACTGGCATATACCACGATAGTCAGGCGAATTGTGACTGTGAAAACAGTTCAGATGGCGTTAAGCAAAATACAGAGACTCACGTCTAATGGTATAACTTAGGCAATGAGAACCTACAGCGGCCTTGAAGACACTGTTGGATTTAATTCTCGCTGCACATGGTAGAGAGAACCAGATTTTTGAAGATTATTGGGATCATGGAAGAAGGAGTTTTAAATCATGCATTCTGAGGTTACGGACCCGGCTTTTAATCAGACACTGTGCACTCAGAAAAAAAAAAAAAAAAAAAAACAATTGCCCAAAAGGAAAATCGCCTTCCCAACAGAACGTAAGCTACACCTCTCACCGAAGTCAACTGTGTTCTTATCTACCTCCTGAACCAAAGGATTACAACTGAATCTGAAGAGAATGAATCATCAGAACACATTCTTTGAACCTGTGAGGCATTACAGCATTCCAGAAGTAAACATTTGGGTGCATATCAGAGATCAGCAACGAGTATTCAAAACGATGAGTAGATTCGAGTCATACTTATTATTTCTGATACTTATACGCATTCATACTTATTTTAATATGATACTCATACTACTCATACTCAAAGTTGGAAGTACTCGTCGTATTCATAGTTAACAATACGCATGATGTTATTGACTTCGACTCGTCTCTACTTAACATTTACACGAAGCACAAAATAAGTATGATTCGCGTACGAACACTACTATACTCACAAGAAGATTGTGTGTATGCTTTGCTTGTTGTCTTTGTCTTTCCTTTCTTCTTTGTTTGTATATGCAACAATAACAAAGGCTGTAAATTTTGATGAATGATTCGA
This sequence comes from Sarcophaga caerulescens, assembly GCA_927399465.1. Taxonomy (NCBI): domain Eukaryota; kingdom Metazoa; phylum Arthropoda; class Insecta; order Diptera; family Sarcophagidae; genus Sarcophaga; species Sarcophaga caerulescens. The sequence continues at coordinate 114,165,809 of OV656873.1, read as the reverse complement.
GCCACTCGAATCACTTATAAGTATTATAAGTATTTTTCTTAATTTATGAATCAGAATGAGTAGGCGTATGAATCAAACAATGAATCGAATGTTGTGAGTTTGATGTCAACGTTGTACTCATACTCATTGTAACCTATACTTATAAATCAATGCTGTAGCGAGTACGAATGAATCAGAGTAGTTGAATTTCAATTCTGTTGATTCACTCATACTCAAAATTGCATGAGTGCTTATGAGTAGCGGAAAAACGATTCATTGCTGATCTCTGGTGCATATTACATGCTGGACAGGTAAATATCCTTGATAACATCGAGCAGCATCCTGGAATTTGTCAGAGAAATATGTAGGTTTAGAGGAGACATTATAGCGATACATCAGATATATTTCGGAGCTCTGTTGGCAGTACTAAGGCATCTCTATACGACAATAATAATAATAATACATCACCCGAAAATTGCCTCCAGTCCTTTGACAATATCGATAAAAGCCACAGTGTTACTGTCCACAGAGTTAAGCTGGCTTTAAGTCAGATTGATTGCCTATAATGAAGAATATAATAATTAATTAATTTATTGATTTATTAATTGATGTTAACAATTTGATTGAAAACATCAACCGTGTTTAAAGTGATAAAATATTGAAAAATAGTAAATTCAAATAAAATCACGATTTTTGTTATTAGAAATTAATTTAAAATAAATTTTTTCGCAACAGTGGGATTAAATTAAAAACAAATTTTTAAACTGCCGCTTAAAAATTTCAATTTCGTTGTGCTTTACGTGAGTTACACTTCGGAGAGTTCCAAGTTTGTTTCTTAGGTCTTTTGTTTACTATGGTAGTGGCACGTGTTGAAAGTTTAAAAAAAATTAATGTGTATCGATTAAACAGTGACACATTTAAAAACCGTAAATACACCGAATAAAGAATTCCAAGCAGATTGGACAGTTCTTCTGATATGGTCAGCTCCAAGGATCCTACGGAAGTCTACCTAGACGATTCCAAACTTGATTCCAAATTTAATCTTATGGTATCTCTCCGCCTTCCTGACTGCTATAGTATGTTTCAGACTGAGGTAATGATCATAAACAGAGATCAGCAATGAATCGTATTTTCACTACTCATAAGTACTCATGAAATTTTGAGTATGATTGAGTCAAGAGTATTGAAATTCAACTACTCTGATTCATTCGTACTCGCTACAACATTGATTTATAGGTATAGGTTGCAATGAGTATGAGTACAACGTTGACATCAAACTCACAACATTCGATTCATTGTTTGATTCATACGCCTACTCATTCAGATTCATAAATTTAGAAAAATACTTATAATACTTACGAATGATTCGAGTCACTCGAATCATTCATCAAAATTTACAGCCTTTGTTATTGTTGCATTTACAAAAGAAGAGAAAAGAAAAGACAAAGACAGCAAGCAAAGCACACACACAACCTTCTAGCGAGTATTGTGGTGTTCGTACTCGAATCATACTTATTTTGTGCTTCGTGTATAATTTGAGTCATGGAGAGTCGAAATCAAAAACATCGTGCGTATTGTTAAGTATGAGTACGATGAGTATTTCTAACTTTGAATATGAGTAGTATGAGTATGATATTAAAATAAGTATGAATGCGTATATAAGTATCTGAAATTATAAATATGACTCGAATCTACTCATCGTTTTGAATACTCGTTGCTGATCTCTGATCATAAATCACCCTGCGGAACTGATTCTGAATGGGAAATTTCCAACTATTAATATACTTATCCTCTCAAACACCATTCCGAATAGCAAGTTTTGGCAAAGTGACGTTAACGATTCCGTTTAGGTTTTCACTGATCTTTCCGAACTAACTGAAGCTGTTGGTGGTGAAATTTTTGCGGTATCGGTGGGTATAGGGTACCCTATTACAGCAACGTCTTCCAGCCGAAAGTGTCGGCAATTCAGGCTGCACAGTGAAATAATAAAGACGGCAATATCTCCGGAAAAGAAATTATCATACTTTCTGATGTTAAAGCACTAGGTTTCTAGACGCCATATACATAGGTTGGTAGGTAGGTAGGTTGAAGGCGCGGACACCAACAAAGGATCTCATGCCTAAAGACGCCATATAGGCAAGTTGAAGGAGCGGATACCAATCAAGGATCTCAGGCCTAAAGACGGCATGTTGTCACAAAGTTCTCAACTCGATGGAGCAATGATATGACGTTCATATCATATGAATGCCGGGCCACAGCTATATTCCACGTAACCTTAGAGTGAATAAACTAACCAGATCGAACTCCCCGATGAATTCTCTACCCATTCAAAGGTCTGAGGCTTTGTAATTGAAAATACAGTTACGTATACCACCAACGCCATAGGACGTCTGGGGATACAGGCTGAACGGCGTAGAAAATTTGGCTAAAGGTGGATAGATGAAGACACGGACAGTCTGTTTAGAATCCATAGATGCACGCTTAGTATTTAAAGTAATAAACTCCGGTTTTCGGACCTAGTGAGCTAGATAGCTATTTGATCAAGGATTCCAAAACAGTTTTCGTTACGTTCAGGTAACCCTTGTGATCGGAGATATAGCCGACAAAACTAACATTTTTATATTTGTAAAAAAAAGTGGTACATATGTGTATGCTATTTTGTACATTGACTTTTGTATTACAGTATAATTACAATATTATTGTTTTAAACAAATTTCAAATCATTTTTTTTTTTTTATTTTTTAAATTCTTCTCTTCAGAATGATGACCTTCATCTAAAAGGGGGTGTTAACAAAACATAATTTTATTGTTGAAAAAAAAAAAAACAAAAGAAGAATTTATATTTCTTATTATTATTAATTTTATTATTATTATTGTTGTCGTTGTTGCTGTTGTTGTTAATAATATTGCAATAATGTCTTCATAATACAATAAATTTCTTAAATACATGCATTTACAAGTATTGTAATAACATTTTAACATTTTTGATCTCTTAGGCAAAAAGAAGTTCGTTCGTCTGTATGAGAACTGTTGTATTTTTTTCTTTGTTTTTGTTTTTTCTTATAACCATTGTTTAGTTTTTTTTTTTTTATTTTATTATGAAAATGTTTTTTTTATTATTTTAAATACAACATACACAGCCAAACAATACAGTTGCAATAAATGATAATTTTAGACTGTTTTAATAAAGAATAACAAATAAATTTTATAAATCAAACGTCAACAATAAACAATAATTTTGAAGAAAATTCCTTCATTCATTCCCCTTCTAAGAGAATACCATGACTAAAGCCGATAGAACACAATACCATACAATAATAATAACATGCAATAAATGTCTGTCTCTACCTATGATGGGAAATGTTTTATAAAACTCTATTTTAGTTAAGCTGGCATAGCTTTAAAACCCCCCTCCCGCCCTTTATTTAAAACCAAAAAAAAAAGAAAAAACAAAGGTTAATAAACGCTTGTAGCAGTGGCATAACCAATCAACTTCCATTTCAGACAGTTTTAGTATTTAAGTGTGTATACCCTACACTTCTAAGTTCCTCCCCTTTAGAGTAAGTTGGTTTGGCTGGTATCTCCATTAAGGGTAAGATTCCACTTGGACTATAGTTGTACCATGTAAACAGCAACTAAATATTTAAGCCTAGGATCAAACAGCCAAGAAGTTTTTCAATCAAAGATAACAGAATTGAAAAGTGAAGAATCTCCGCTTCCTCATGGCAAGGGCCATAATACATTAGTTTAAAGATGGCGTCTTCCTACTCCTCAGACCCACAGCTTCTACAGAAGCCATTTGAGCAAATACTATCGACATGCCTTTCAATAGCTCAACGGTCTGTGACAGCCGAAATAGTGCGATGGATGGCCATGCAGGTTAAAGACAGGTTATTCATAAATTCGGGAATGACTGATACTAAAAAAAATGTTCATTGTGGGATTCACCTCTCTTTCGAATACAATTTATACAATTAATACCTGGAGGGACCATCGAAGATCAGGAAATGCCTCAACCGAGTGGGGAAAAAAGGTAGAAATCAACGATTAGCAAGATTCTCCAACACAACACCAAATACTGGGAGGATGTTATTTCTAGGCAACGATACACGACAGCTCCATTATCCAAGAACCTGCTACAGCAGACCAATCACCTGCTTAGTTTAGGAATAGCAAAAATATTTAAGAAACGACTATCTCAATGGGATCAAAAATATTGAATCCAAGCAGAGATTTCTTCTTACTCGTCTCCTATCCATCCTTTGGCTTGGACACCGTTGTTGTCCAGTTTTCTCCTATGTACCATACTTAACCGAACCCAGGGTATTACCAAGCCAGCGCTGATCAATTGTGTGTGTATTAAACGGTAGTTAATACCATAAAAAAATGATTTATTAATATAGTAAACACTAAAACTACCACCAAAAACTTATTCTAATGCCAACTGTTCTGTAGTTTTTCTGTACTACCTGCCTTATTTAAGGTTTCCTCTGTTGGCTCTGTAACAAAGCTTATATATACACACTACAATGTGTATAAATGAAGCGATGTAATACAAGACAATTGAAATAAAACCATTGTTTATAAACTACATTATTCTCTTCTGGGCCATTAGTTAAGATTTAACAGACTCGTAGACATCTTTAGCTCTTTTATAAAACACAACAACAAGAGCTCGCAATATGAATGAATGGCATTTTCTTTATGCTTTATTGTTATTTTATTATTTCTTTATACTTTAATAATTATTATATGCCCGCCGTATTGTCTAGTCACTTATCAGTTTTTGGTTGTTATTAAATTTTTTAATTTTATTTATAATTTTTCAATCAATTTTTTAAAAAAAATATTATTTTTTTTCTGATTTTCCAAAATGTTTTCTGGCCATCACGTTTTAGCCATTATATTAATTGTTTATTAATTTCATGTTTGTTAAACTTTTCAACAAATTGTTGTTGATTTTGAATTTTATTAACTCTATATTTAATAAGATATGTATGCATGTTCGCACATACATATCTATGTATAAAACAACTTTGTTTTATCTTTAATTAAATATCTAAATTTTGCATAGAAGGTTTTGGCTTTAATTTGAAATTCACATAAGAATATAATAAATAAATTATTCTGAAAAGTATTAAAACAATTAACTTCGAAAACATAAATTAGATGAATAAATAAATCAGGTCATATTCTAACGAGTTCGAAAGCAGAACTTAAATTCAATAATGAAAATTGTTAAATTTCTGTCACCTAAGCGTCAATAATCGTTAGTTTCTCAAACATATTTTACCCTCCCTCTATACATATGGTTTTAAACGTTTCAATAGTGAAATTGTTAGTACAAAATCTTGGAAAACCATCGACTGTACTCCGAAGCTTATGTTCAACCGCAATCAAACACTTTTTCAACGAGTTATTAATTCCTTAATAAATATTTCAACCTGCCTTCTAAGATGTGGCACTGATTTGCTTCCGATGTAGATACTTCAAAGCCCCTCTTAAACCGAAGACCAAACTTTTAAAACCTTATGGAGAAATCCTCCTTTGTCTTCTTCACCTATGCTTATTAGCAGCCCAAAATCTATTCACTCTTCTAACCATGTATTCGTATTAAGTGCTCAAAGGTTCTGAGACAACTACAAAATGAAAAGAACTCCCTTCAATGTGTCTATTTACTATAGGTTCGTGATGACTTCACAAAGAGGAGAATAGTTTGTCTTCTCTTCTGTTGTCCTGCATTGTATAAGGCTATCCTTGAATTAGACCATTTAAAATGGCGTCATGAACGCTACGAAATGAGCCGGAGAAAACTGTTGTTCACATTTTCTGCAATGGCTTGTATAGAACTACCCTGAATGGATAAATTTTCGATGAATGAAATGGAGTATACTGTAGCTTTCGTTTTCAGCTATTGTCGTGTATTGGCCAGAATTACCGTGCAATGGGTCTATTAACGGTAGGAGACTTTATATAGCATCTTCTGCTATTATCCGCTTCCGGTGGCTAAGTGAGAACTATAAAGTGAGGCGGAGCACCTGTTGATTACATTCGATATTTTGTTTCCACCTCTTAGAGCACCGAACTTATCTGATCATTTCAATAAGTTTTAATAGCTCATAATACACGATCAACCTATGATTCCATTAAACCTGTACAATAAGAATCTTAATAACCATTCCCAAGAATTTTAGTTCCTAACCTCAAGGATACCGTTACCTTCGACAAAAACATACAGTACCATCATTCTTACTTCTCTCGTCTCTTCATTTCTAACTGAATTCTTTCAGTGTTTCTTCTTATTGACATCAATTTTTCTACTCACCATCCGTTACACCATTAAGATAATTCCGCTTATTTAGAATTTAAAACACTTTTCATATTATCTTTTTTCCTTTAATCTGAAGCAGACAATTGTTTATAGAAATTTCTATTTTTTATTACTAAAAATTTTAAACTTTTATCGGGGGTTTTAAATTTATTTTTTCGCACAACACTAATGTCAACTTCCTTCTTACTTGATTCTTTCGTCTTACAAACACAAAATGTATGGTTTTATAATTAAATAATAAAAAATGCTACAAAATTCTAGCTTAAAACTTAATTTGTGGGCAAATAAGTAAGTTTTTCGTTGAGTTGTAATTGTGTTTTTATCAAGTTAGACAAAGTGACGACCATTAGAAGATCACGTACGTTGGCATTAAACATCTGGGTGAATTGTTCATGGCTCATATGGGGAACCGAATGGATAAGATCCAATAATTGACGGCCAACAGCATTATCTGGTGGCTGTTTGTGGGCAATAACATCTTCGACGTACTTAAGTATCAAATCCAAAAGGCTCTGTAATTTAGTGGATGCTTCAGAAATTTGGGCCAAATCGAGCATGGGAGATACAGTTTTGGGACGTTCAGGTGAGGAAATGCCAATGGTTTTCTGTAAAAGTTTAATACCAACAGTTTCGGGTTCATAACAGGTCATCTCCACAGGTATGGGGGTAAACATGCAACCAGTTTTGCCACCAGGCACACCCAAAGGTATGCACACATAAGCCTTAAGACCCATACGACCACCTTGCAAAGAAGTGTCAACAGTCAAATGCACTGGGTTATTACATTCACGGGCATAGTATTCATGGATAACCGAACTGTGATTGGTAACTTCATTGCCAGTAGCCCACCAGCCTGAAAATTTATTTAAGAAAATTTGAGGTTATGTTTGTTGTTCTCTTTGAGGGCGGTTAGTTTAACTTACCCACAACATTTTCGTTGGGATTTACTTTACGATTTAAATCGTACAAATCCAAAGCATAACTTAATTCAGCTTCTACTTGATCATCATGCTCCTTGTGGGGTACACAAAAGCAATTGGTTACCTCTACAACACCCTTGTCAACGGAGCCTTTTTAGAAAGAAAAACAACAAAAAGCGTGTTTTGTTAAGAGCAATTCAATATACACAAATAAAAATTAATATTTACCCAATAAAGTGCCTATAACACGATGGGAATCAGCATTACGTCTTTCGTAGGCATCAACTACTTGAAATAATACAACGGGATGAACTTTTACGGTTAAATTAAGTGCGGACATTGCGTGGCGTTGCAAAAAATTTCAAGTAAACTTGCAAAAGAAAAAAATTCACAGAGAAATTCAACAAAAACAAGAACAAGCATGAAGTTTTTTCTATAGAAAAATGACAGCGAAACAGAAAAAAGGAATGTCAAAATATCTATATCAAGAAACAAAGTGAAATGAAACAGCATACAAATAAAGATGCCGGAGTGAAAAGTTTAAATTATATTTTCTAAAAATTTAAAAATATATAAAAATTTATTTAAATATACAATAATTTATAATTCAACAAAAAATTGTGTTTAAATTAGAGAGTTTACGAATTTGTTGATAGCAAACTATTATTTATTAAAATATTGTTTGTGTTATCATTCGCGCGTGAGTGTTTCGTTGAGAAGGCAAGTAACAGTCAGCTGTTAAATTTGTTAAAAATCTGTTCTAAGAAGGTTATAAAACAACGAAAAATATTTTTTTTTGTTAAAAATTTTAATAAACTTGAAACAAAATGCAAAAGAAACGTGTTAGAACTAATAATATATTGGATAAACTACATCGTGGTGCTGTGTATGCCTGCCTGGGAGTTACGTTATATGGCACTTTCCTATTGGGCATGAGAGCGTATCGTTATTATACTGTGGTCAAGCCAGAACATGAAAAAACTGAATTAAAAATGATTACCGAAGAAACTCCAGACAAGGCTAAAGAATTAAAATATTAATAGCATAAATTGTACACACACACTTGTATTGTTTTATTTTGTTAATTAAGCCTAAAACATAAATAATAAAAAATAGACTTAAAAATAATAAAATATGGAAGTGCATCCTGCCTAAGTAGTCGCCATAATAATTGTAAGCTTCTGTTTGCATTCTACATCGCTTTCAAATAAGTTTCCAAAGCATCATCTATAACATTTCTCAGCTATAACTGTGTAATAACATGAATAATTTTCAAATCGTGCCTGCACATTGGAGTGCCACATGTAGTGAAGAAATTACTCTTCGCTTGACATTACATATTGGCATTTAGGTATATAACTTAAGCGAATTCGATGGTACGTCTTTTGAAGCTTCTTTTATCATGGAAAGTAAAATACTGTAATATGAAGTTTATCCAAAAATGACTTAAAAACCTTGCTAGTTACGTTGCTCAATCGTGTGGTTTCTTTCATTTACGCTCTTATTACCTAAATGTGTCTTTAAAATATCTAATAACTCTTTAGCAGCTGAATTTTCAATATTATAACGTTTTAGCCAACTATGAACTTGGTCTTGGAATGATTCTTTAGTATTTGACAAAGGTTCTTCAACATGATCTAAACTTATTAAAGATTTAATATCCAGATCTTCTACAACTTGCTCTGCTAATTTCTTATTCTGCTGTAAAGACTGGTTTTTTGAAGTTTCACAACTTTCTGGTAAAACACTTTGTGTTTGGAGAGTGCAGTCTAAAGGTGGAGGAACGCTTATAAGGGGTTTAATATCACGTTCTTCTAGCTCACATTGTGCCTTTTCAAATTCTCCAAGTCTTTGGCCTGCTAAACGATCATTTTGTATGGTTTTCAAATAAAATTCTTGTGGTGTTAACAGTTCTGTTTCCATTCCATTAACCTCAGGACTAATAGCGCTAAAGTTACATTCACCTACTTCAGGTTTCTTATCCTCACATTCAAAGTGATCATAGGGCGTATCTGCTTGCTGTTCATCTTCATATATTCCACTGTGGCTATTATCTTCATTTGCTAGATATGTGGGTATTTTGCGAGATAAAATTTGATTTTCATTAAACTCCATATTCATTCTGGCTTTCCATTTTTCAAGCCAACCTGTGGATGCCTTAAAATTGATATTTAAACGTTCGGCAATCTTTTTGGCCCGATTTATCACTTGTGTTCTTGTCAGACTGGCACCTTTTGCCATTTTCAATACAACCCATTTATTAAGTTCGATTTCACCTTCCCGAAATATGCCACTTCTAACAATTTTCATTTGCAGATTTTGTCCTTTGGCCGCAAACTGTAAAATTTTCTCTTCATCGTTTACCACTTGCGTTAAAGCCGATTGACTAAGATTATATTCCAAACCAAGATCAGATTTACGTTCGCCGTTTTTTAAACGCTGCAAGATTTCCAATTTTTGCAGCAGAGTAAGATAGTTTTTTTCTTTTCTACTACGGCATATCATACCTGAGGCATCTATTATGGGTAATCTTTTAGTATATCTTCGCTTTATACGGGGCTTGTGACAATGTTTCATAGAATCATTCAAGTTTTTTATTGTAAAATCTTTGGCTTTTTCAGTTCTAGATTCTTTATTTAAATTTTTTAAATGCGAAGGTTCTTCATCTTGTTTTTCTAGAAAATCTTGTAAATGCTGTTCTGGTTCCCTAGTTTTCCTGGCAAAAACTACACCCTCTCGTTCTTTCCATTTATATAACCAGGCTTTTGAAGGTGTTAGCTGTTGGCCCATATTACGTGAGACTTCTTCAGCCTTGTTTCTAGCCATATGGATTGTAATTTCTGCATCGGTTCGTTTCATTTCTTTAGCCCATTTTGTTAAAGCCTTGTACAACTCTTTGTAAGCATAATTAATTGCTGTTAAATTTTCTCTTATATCATCATTACAATTCTTGGCCTCCTCAATTATACTTTCTTTGTTTACAAGTATTCTACTTATCGTGGATTGGGAACATTTAAAGATATTCGCTACATCACGTCGCGAAGTGCCGGATTCAAATTGTTTTAAAATGGCCAATTTTTCTTTAGGACTAATTATTTTGCAAGGCCGTCTATACACCTACAATTGAATATTTTAATAACAAAGGTAGAGAATTTCAGTTCTTATAACATTGGACTACCTGTTCTGTGGTCATTTTAGTGGAATGATGAAATAAATTTCCTATTAATTTTAGTCCTATTGTATTGTAAACAAACCAACAGCTGCTGCATTTTTAATGCTGCCTCTACTTAGAATTGAAAATTCACTAAGAAGTAATAACTTTATAAGAAAATGTCAAAATAAACTATACAGAGAAAACACAAATAAAATGGAAGTGTGCAGCTCTGAAATAATAATTTAAATTGCTTGTTACAATTTAGTTTTCAGATTTTTCGATGGAGCAGTACAAGGCATATTCATAGAATTTATGAATTTGCCTTGGAGCAGTATATGTTACTGGACTGAGAAAAATAGTATTGAAAAATCGTCAAGTACAAATGGGGAAAATTGGTAATGACTTTGGTATCCGGTTTGTTTAGTGTTTGGCAGAGATATTGGCAACCTTTTTAGCGGTGTTGTCGACGGGAGATGGTTACTCTGTACTAAGCTAAGCGTCAGTTAATTTTGTTCTGAAACTGAAAATTTTTTAAAAGAATAACTTTCATTTAATCAATGCTTAAACAAATATTAAAATACTTGTAAAACGTCCAGAAGACTATGTAGAAGAAGCAAGACAGAGAAAAACCATGGCATAGTGTACCAGGATTTCAAACTCTAAGATCATACAGTCAATATGAAAGGTAAGCTTAAAATTATTTTATATGCCTACTAGGTTAGGTTGAAAAAAATTCAAGAAAGTATTGAAAAGCATCTCGTGAGTTTTGTATTGCAATAATAACCTAACTGAATCCAAGTTCATTTTTTTTAATATTTAAAACTAAAGCAGTACCACTAACATGGCACAGCTATCCTTTTCTCTACATTTAACCCCTTTCGACTTCTCCCTGTTCCAAAAGTTAATAACGCCCATACAAACTAGCCGTTTTGATAGATTTTCGACGAAGAAAGCATAAGTATGTGCAGACTGCTTTGTTTGAGTGATGAAGTGAAAGATTTTGGCTTCCAATGACTAGGTCACTCTCACTATATTCAGAAAATTGCTCATAATATAGAAAAAAGTTATGGTAAAGATCATATCAGGTTCTAAACATTTGCGTTAAGCTCCTCTGTTTGGTAAGCCCATTGTCAGCATGGCACTTACACCTTAAAATCAGCTAGAAAAAAATTTCGAGATTCTTCTCTTGCCAGTTTATTTGCAACCCCATTAAACCACACTGCACCGCAACCCAACAAAGTACGATCCTGTTCCTGTACATAGAAAACCAATCTTGAGTTAGCATAGTCCACAGCTAGTGTCATCAAGACACTCCGTATCTCCCAAAGTATATCATTCATAGACCTAAAGCAGGAACACATGGCACTTTTCAGGAAGCTTATAGGAATGGTTAATACCATCCAGCCTTCATCTTGTAGCCATACGCGTGTAGAATGCTCGTCCTTCAAGTATACCACACACACTACCCCATTTGTTCTCTATCTTGTCAAAGTCATCATATACCCCTAACCATATATGTAATCTGTAAAAACAGATCTGAAACATATGAATACTTTTAATTTACTCACAACCAATGATAACAAATTAAGGTCTCCCTAATAAGGTATTCTCTTGGTACAATAAGACTTAAATTAATTAACAATTATATTTATATTTAACGTTTATTTTTATATTTAATATAAGAACATATAAAATTTCTATTTTATAATTATAACACACATTTATTTTTTATAATATAATTACGTCGTAATAATACTGTTATATTATATTTTTTTACTCGCATATTACGATAGGTTTTTGATTGCATAATATATTCAGGGATTTCGAAAGAAAAACGTTATTAAATTTCGCTTTTTTTTTTCTTTAACATTTTATAAATTTATTATTGTCTTAAAATCTATTATTAGAAATTTATTGTTTTTATATGTATATGGACCATTTATTTTTAATAATTTACGAGAGTTTTTAACGCATTTTTAAGTATATAAAATAGTAGTTCTACTCGCATTACATTAGAGAACATTTATAAAAAGTATTATCAGTATTATTATTCAATTTTATAAATTCTCTAGTAATTTTAATTTCTTTTAAATTTTCTTTTCATTTTTATGGGTTTTTAAATTACTTTTTTATAAAGTAATACTTTGAATTATATTTTAATAACTATTAAGTATTCTTTTCACAAATTATTTTTTATTATAAATTATTTTTAATATAAAAAATTATTTAATTTAATATTTTGTAAAGTAACTGTAGCTTAATATGGGGTGCCTCTACTTGCAAAATAGGTTGTCCAAATTCATCCACATATTTATTGTAGTACTGCTCTAATAACACCTCAAAACCGCTGGATTTTAAAATTTTTTGAGAAAATATGCCAGTAGCATCGGCGTTCATAAGCTAAAAGTAAAAATCTATTATAAATATGTCTCCCGACAACCGTTAACACACATTGGGATGGCTTTTTGCCTTTAGAATCAACCCATCACTGTATTACTTTTTTATAATAAACTTGGCGTATTCACAACACTCCCTAACTGTCATTAGAAGTACGATGTATCATAATATAGTCAGTCTTGATCGCTACTTATTGTCTTCTTAAGGATAAACCCTTGTTATATACTCACCTTGAACTCAAACTCTCTGGCTATATCTTCACTATGTCGCACCAATTGCTTGGCTATGCCCTGGCCTCTGTATAAGCTATCCACTGATAATATGCGCACATCAAATGCTTTTTCTACATTGAAATGCTTGAAGATATTCTCCTTCAAATTTAACGAATACAATAATTTAAAAATTTTCTTAAATTTCTCATCATCATTTAATTCCAATTTCTTCCGGGAGCTTTCAATATCACCCGGATGTAAAATGCCATTTAAAATAACGCCAGCTACCTAAAATAAAGGAAATTTTGTTAACCTGTCTTACACTTGTATTGTAAATATTTACTCACCTCGTTATTTTCATTGACCGCCATTAAACTTAAATTATCCTCAAGGGTCTCTAAACTATGATGTTCTAAATCGCGATGTCCCATGCCACGGCGGCATAAACCAGCAGCTTTATTTAAAGGTTCATCCGCAAAGAAATTATCTCTTAAATGCCGTATAACATCATCATAACGATCTTCGGTTATTAATTTATACTCCATTTTTCTTTTTTCAAACTGTAAAGAAGTAGAAAAAAAAAAAGAATTAATTCAACCTAGCGAGTAACGTCTTCATGAAAAATCTAGGTAACGAGTCTAATTCTGATACGAGCACTAGCCATTGCGAAATTTTTACTCGAGGATAAACCCCAGCTACACAATTAACATCAAAGGAATACTTTCTCAAATTGTTAAAAGCAGAATCAATAGTACCCTGCAACGTGAAGATGGGCAAGCGATTCAAGGAGAGAATAAAATCAGTCCTCTTCTTATTCATATCCGTCCTAGCAATATTGCACGTACCCCCATGCTGCTAACGAAGTTTAGCCTTCTTGCAAAAAATCCATAGGATACCTAGTTTAATTGAAGCAATCGGAAAACTATCACTTACTATCACTTGTCGAATTTGAATCGATTGGAGCGCAACTTGAGATCATTTAAATGGACAACAATGGACACAGCGGGCCCTTTTCCTGCAAGACACGTTGGGAATTGTTATACTCCTGTAACGTAATACTCGAGTAAATGACCAGAAGTGTTTACCATACCCAAACTCCTATGCATTCGTGAATAACATGTTGTTCTATTAGAAGTTTAGAAGACTCCTCGAAGGAAGAGGACCCAATTAGGCCAGCCAGGGGGTCAACCATTCCCTAGAGAAAACTATCCCGAGTCCAAAAGAAATCTTGTTATTGCATCAATCTTTATATTTTATAGAGCTCGGTCAACTATGCCAGAAAATTAGAGATCATAAACCTCCATCTCTTCATGACAAGAGCAGGGCCTCAGAACCACAGCTATGCAGCGGGATTGTAAGAGGCAAAATTCGACGACTTTCAGCCCCATACTGGAACAGACAATTGCTTAATTAGTTTTACAATTATCTGGTATCTTTTTAAATCTATGTCCCTATTTATCCTTAATCTAAGTGAACACTTTTTTTCGCTTTCTTTATATAATTCTCGAATATTAACTTATAGGACCCCTCGTATACGCTTTTTATTCCTTAATCACTTGTTTACAAACAAACCGTTAATTGTGTATTTTAGCGCTCTAAAGCAATAATTCTCAATTAAGTTTTGTTTTCATTTAGAAGACAACAACCACAATAAACAAAAACGTCCACAAAAATTGGCACATGATAACGATGATAATGTGGTGACGATAATGATAATTAAACGTTACACAGCTAAAGGGAGAAGGCAATTATAATAATTTTTAAAGAAAAACCTCTTAATATCAATAAATTTTTTAATTAATTGCAATGATGGAGACCGAATGTCTGGTTTAGTGTTGAAGATCAGGCAAACACTTTGGTGGGAATGAAACTAAGACTGTCACACTATCATAGTAGCACAATCGGCTCTATAACTATAGGGCACTCAAATTTTTCGTTTTTTTTTTTAAACGCAAGTAAATGAATAATCGTTTGTTTATCTGAGGATAGTGGTATAAATGGTACTTTTTCTATAAATGGTACTACTTCCGTGTAAACGATTGCAATAATCTAAAAATCTTTTCAAATTAATATAAAATATAACTGATTTTTTGTAAAAGGTCCCCTCTAATAGTCCAATTTCATAAAATTTCCTCAAATAGTACTATTTCATTGATTTCATAATAAATGGTTGTCATAAATTTAAAAAAGTACTGTTTAACAGTATTAATTTTTATGTTACAGAAGTACCACAAACTGTACTTTACTTTAAATAAGTACTATTTCTGAATTAATCAAGTTAGAGGAGTTACTTTTTAGCATTCCTTTTACT
Organism: Sarcophaga caerulescens; assembly: GCA_927399465.1. Taxonomy (NCBI): domain Eukaryota; kingdom Metazoa; phylum Arthropoda; class Insecta; order Diptera; family Sarcophagidae; genus Sarcophaga; species Sarcophaga caerulescens. The sequence continues at coordinate 114,150,505 of OV656873.1, read as the reverse complement.
TTATACGAAAATATTACTAAGAATACTTTATAGCATACTTTTTATTTAATACGAAAATAATACTGCGAATAGTACTACTTTAAGTAAAGCACTAGTTATTGGTACTTTTTTGTATTTAGAAAACTTAAATAAAAAAAAATAAAACATTTTTTCTTGCTACCTTAGAAGATTGCCGTGAATGGTACTTTTTCTTAAAAAGACACTATTTTTGTGTAAATACATACTTGCAATAAATTTAAAATGTACTTTTTAGCTTTTATAAAAGTAATGAAATTAAAAAAGGATCTTAGCATGTATGTATGTACAGGAGTTAAACTAGAGGAAATGCAGTACATTTTTTTGTACAAGAAACACCTTAAAAAGTACTAATCCTTCACAAAGCTCTATGTCCGTCCACATAAATGAATAATATGTATAAAAGAATAAATTAAAAAGGACCTCTTTAGAATTAAAAAATCTCAGTTAAAAAGATAGAAACGAAACTTAGAAGCTAACTCGAGTAATATCAAGCAGACTTCAGATTCTCCTAAATAAATATGCCAGACGCATAAAGGTTCCAAGTCCTCTAATGCCCTTAATATCTAGGCGCCTAGTAAAAAACAACGGAGGGAGATACAACTCCTATGAGTACTGCTGGTTGCATGCTTAATGAGGATGCAAGCGATTATTCGGCATATGAACAATAAATCCAACTAAGAAATCCGGTGCGTTTATATCCCTCTGCGAATAGGTGACAGTATTATGAAAAATCTCCTTAACATGCAAGAACGCTAACAAGAAAGTGCGCACTCTAAGCCAAATTAGGCTAAGGCTTAATAAATTGATAACTTTTAAGAATTTACAACTTCAGTTTGTGAAAATAGGAAAGTCCCTCAAAAAAGTACTATTTTTTAAACCTTAAAAGTTCAGAAGTATTTAAAAATAATACTTTTTAACAGAAATACCTTTAGAGCTGCTGAAAATAAAAAAGTACTTATTTTAACTGCACCTGAAATCAAAAAACTGTACCTTAAATGGTACTATACATTGTTAAAATGGAAAAAAAAATATCATGAAAGCATTTTTCCCAAAAAAAAAAGAAGATAAAATTAATTAAAATCTATAGAGCCCATTTCTCGTTAAACACTTTCATCTTACAACCCTTATCTTATGGATGTCACTACAGCAATAACCACCTGTTGTAGTTCAAGTACCATTTTAATAAATTCATATACCATAGCTAATGGCATGAATAGAGTGATTTGGTACTTAATCTGATAACACTTTACATTTTAATGGGTTCTTTACAAACTGTACGAGTGCAAGCAACCATAAGCGGAAAATTAAAAAATTATTAAGGAGGGGCTAACACTAAAGGTACTTTAAGGGGCGAGTTTTATAACAATAAATTAAATTTTTATAAACAATATTAGCAAGCGAGCACTTCAAATTAAAATATAAATTTATAAAATATTGAATTATTTTCGTGTTTTGAATCTTACTTTTTTTTATTAAATTTCTTTTAAAATTTTTTTCTTTTTATTTATTGTTGTATAAATTCAAACGTTATTTATATACGTTTTTTAATAAAATATTTATATAATTTTAATAAAATATTTAGAAAATTCAATTTTTTTTGTACAAAAACTGTCTAACCGTTTAGCTTGAATTTTGTCACTACACTAAACTTGAGCGAAATGAAAGGAAAAGTTTGTCGTCGTTTATTGAAAATTCTTTACAATAGAGATTCTTTTGGATGCTGCCTATTTGGCTGAACGACTGACTAATTGTCGGACAGACTACTACTGCTGGAACTGTTGGGTTGAATTTTCCTCTACTCTAATGAATAATAAATTTTACTGCTGAGCATGTGCCAGCATAAGCAACCAGTAGGAAAAATTAAACGAGAGAAAATGAAAATGTTTTTAGTTAAACAAAGTCAAAAAATATAAAAAATGAATTAAATTTTATTCTAAAAAAGTACTTTAATAAAGTACCATTTTTAAAAAAAGTACTTTTTGAATAAATATTCACAATCCTAAGATTAGTACTATATAACAAGAATTCTGGACATTTACCCAAGAGCGGAAGAATAGTTTCCTCCTCTTTCTACTTCCTGCAGGTCCTGCATAAGTCATTAGCCATATGGCCAAGACCAATACGTTTCGCATGAGTACCCAAAATGCAATATATAGTAATGACTTCGAAAAGTACTTTACGACCATTATCTTTTGGAGTTTGAACAAACTTTCTCTACGCTTTTTGTCCAGGGTTGATCTTGTCGCGGCCACCCACGCAGCGTTACCCGAATCCATGACTGCAATATTAATTCTGAACTTGCAATTTCTAAACGAGGTTCCCAAAGCAAGAAAGCCATCCGAAAATTGGTTGTGCTGCATCTGGCCAATACATTCGCTCCTCAGTTTTCCGGAATGCCATTATGTACCATGTGATGACCATGTGCCATCGGTCATTATGTTAGGGCCCAGTGCTCTTACAGCCGCTTAGCGATCAGCAAGTGTGGTACTACTTTTTCGATATGTATTCTCATCATTATATACGAAATTCCCACCTGAAAGATGATGCAATAATTACGAGGTGCGTCATACCATTTTTCCATTCCTCTCTATACGGAATGGACGTTCCGCAAGGTTCCCAATTGTGACATTCTATTCATGCCTTAGTCTAGTCGCCCATAGCCGCTGGCTAGTATTGACTGCTGAGTCCTTACAGTAGAGGACCAGCGTGAAGAGGCGTAAAATTGTTTCCAGCCACGACGTAAGTGTGCGAGAGCATTTCGTAGATTATTCTTCCGCGATTAAAAATCCAACCAATCTTTTTAGTGCGCGAGATAAGCTAGTTTTAATAAGTTTTTTACCTTCTACTTTCGTTTTGAATCTCCTAAATTTCCTAAAGGGCACATATCTGTCACTTTGACTAAGCGTGTGTGTTTTGTTTCGGGACTTATGTGCGTATGCATGTATGTGAAAAGTCATCATTATGACTTTGTAAGAATTTGATAAAGTGATTTTATTCTTCTTCTCTACTTCATTTTCAATTTTAACCATTCTGCTAACAGGAATTTAACAACAATAAAATTGGGGGCAAACAAAGTAAAATACTCCAGTTTTTATTAAACAGTCGCCGATAGAGGGAGAGAGAGAGAAATGATATAGAGAGTGTAAGGATGAGTAAGTCTCCGGTTTATTACCTACAAAAATTTTTAGGTCAGAGGAGGTTGCTTTTAAGGATTTTTGGAGTAGGTTTTCTTTAAATATTTTTTGTTTATTCGCTATTTAAACTGTAATAAATTTTGTTTAAAGCCTTAACCTTGATATTTAATCCTGTTTATTGTCTAACAAAATTGTCCAACGGCTGTCAATAAAAGTGAAAACAGTAATTTCCTATTTTATTTTCTGTATATCAAAATCATTTTATTGTCATTTGCTGATAAAAAAAAAAAAAAAAAAACCTGACCTGTTAAAGCCAACTGTTGATTTTATATTGGCCAAGGGATAGGAAGAGAGAGAGAGCCAAAGAAGAGTCAACCATATATTGTATTTATTTAATAAATTGTATATAATATGGTATATAATAGTATTTTTTCCTATATACTACATACATGCATATACGAAAGCAATAGGTACAACCAAGTCTCTTTCGATTTAAATAGGGTAAACCGAAATATCGTTGCCAATTTCTTTTTATGTTGATGTGGATATTCAAACAAATTGTCAACACACACCGTTATATTATAACGGTGCGTATACTTTATATGTGTTTATGAGTAATCTAAACAGCTTACATAGAAAAATCTTCCATATTCTTACTTTCTCTTTTGTTTTGCTTTTTCTCTCCCAAATAATAAATATGTACAGAGTTTTTTATCACCACCACTATTTGTTTTTATTTAAAACTAAATGTTCGTCTTTATTAAAATGTTTTGTTTGTGTCTTATTTACGCTTCTTTGAGGTTTTTTGTTTTTGGAACGTGTTTAATGGGATTTTTATCACAAACTACAGTGGGTTAACCTTATTACACATCCTTGCTTTGATAATATAATTGTTATACAGTTTAGTTAAATAATAAAAATTGTTTTCATAGTTTTCAAATATAATCGTCATACTTTTATGATGATAATTTAAAAATCAAAAGTTCGTAGAGTTGAAAATAGAAGCCACGTTTTTCCAACTAAAATATTTGCTGTTTCGAAAGCTTTTAAGGTCGCGGCTTACCTTACAACTTTTATTGATAGTCTTGCATGAGTTTCGTTGACATTCAATTTGTCCTGAGGGCAGTTAAGACCGGTCTAATGTAAGTGGCGATCGGTGCTTAACTGTAGGGACTCTATAGGAGTTTTTGGTCTCTGTTGAGTTGCGTAAACGTGGCGGCCGACGCACTTAAAAGTTCGTTGTATCATCTGGAGATGGGTCCGGTGGATGGAGCAAAATCGTTGGGAGGATAGATTGTGGTGCTATGTAAGCGTCGTAAAGATCGACGGTGGAAGAACTGGTTTGCTGCTGGTTTTCAGTGGACGCAATGTAAAATCTTAGCCAGACTTCTGCAGGTTCTCACTTGTTTAGTGAAATTTTAGTTCGTTGTATCATCTGGAGATGAGTCCCGTGGATGGAGCAAAATCGTTGGGAGAATAGATTGTTGTGCTATGTAAGCTTCGTAAACATCGACGGTGGAAGAACTGGTTTGCTGCTGGTTTTCAGTGGATGCAATGTATAATCTTGGCCAAACTTCTACAGGGTATGTGAAGATAAGGAGTTGGATACAATAGAACATCGCCTCTGTGACTGTTCTTCTCTTTGGAGGAGAAAGTTGGATACCCTGAGGAATATTTACTTCTGCACTTTTCTTCCCTTCTCTCTACTCCGTTTCTTTTGTTTCACTTCAGCCAGATTTCTGAAGGAAGGTACATTTTTTTTTAAACAGGTTCCACTGTTTTTTTAATATGTATAAATGTATGTATACACGCAGTTTATTTCAAATTCAAAAAACTTTGATAATTTCGTTGACAGAAATTTTAATTTATTCGATTATTGTCTGACTATACATATTAACAAAAAGAAAAATAAAAGTAAATTTTTAAAAATATTAAATTTGAAACGTGTTAAATATTGCTACAAAAATAGCAATGATGAATTTTTAATGGATTATTTTATAGCCAAACTTACAGAATAAACTATTGCAAGTTGTATATGTCTGATGAAAGACGAAATTTTTTTCTAACAAAGTAAAATTCTATCCAATCTTATGGTCACATTAAGCAAATAAGGGGTGATTTTTTTAAGAGCTATAGGAAAAATTTTCAAAAAAACATAAAATTCAGAAAAATGCATGAAATCTTTATTTGAATCAATAGTACGGTCCATATAATTTAATGTTTGAAGATTATTTCATGCAAATGTTGACCGCGACTGCGCCTCAAATGGTCCATCCGCTTAGTCCAATTTTGGCATACTCTTTCCAACATTTCGGCCGGTATCTCACGAATAAATGCTTCAATGTTGTCTTCCAATGCGTCAATTGAAGCGGGCTTGTCTATATAGACATGAGCTTTAAGATAGCCCTACAAAAAATAGTCTAAAGGCGTTAAATCGCACGATCTAGGCGGCCAATTGACCGGTCCCGAACGTGAAATAAAATGTACACCGAACTCGCCTCTCAATAAGTCCTTTGTTACGCGTGCTGTGTGGCATGTGGCACCGTCTTGTTGAAACCACATGTCATGCAAGTCAAGCTCTTGCATTTTGGGCAAAAAAAAAAGTTGGATATCATCTCACGGTAGCGCTCACCATTCACAGTTACGTTACGATTCGCAGCATCTTTGAAGAAGTACGGTCCAATGATGCCAAATTCAATGATTTGCAAGCGTTATTCGTTTGTAAGACGATTCATGGTTAAATTATAGACCAAACTGAAGATGTTTGACAGTGAAACAAAACACGAAACGTGCGTGAGCTGTTTAAACCAGTGTTTCCAAAAAGATAATAGCTAAAAAATCACCCTTTATTTACCGCAAAAAAATACATTTTTTAATTGCCTCTTAGCAACTGTTACCTAGACTAATTCTACGCTTGATCTTCAGACTGATCCTTGCCGTCGTTGAAGGCATAGTTTCCAAGGCCATAATCTTGGATCCGTTACGCCGCACATATCTTCTTATCGACAGTATATACTTTGTTTTGTTGCCAGACCGGTCTTTGCAGGCTTCTGTTCTATAGTACCAAAAACAGCGATACGGATGCAACTGCACACTGCTGTAAAGCGGATCCTTCACGTTGCGATTAGTTGTACAACAAAGTTGAATAAACAAGTTGCTTCGATTCGTTACTACCTCAGTTATAAATTGTTCCTGTAGCATCATTTCGGTCGTCGGTTGAACGAAAATCAAAATTTTTTGATCTTCAACCAACCATTGATCAACAGTTATTGGTTATACAATTTGATCAAGTTGTACAGCAAACCGCAACGTGTAGGGGCCGCATAAAAAATAGTGCGATTGCAATGAACTCTCCTTTCGCAGAACACTTTCCATAACGAGGTTGCGTAATATGAAAATACCTTTTTTTTTTTTATGAAACCAGCACTCAGGGGATGGCCCCTACTCATGCAGTGCATTGTGCAGGTTTTTTAGGAAAGGGGGAAGATGCGAACGGCAAGGAAACGAGTTGCTACTAGGTGACTATAAAATGGCCAGTGCTATACCTTCACCATTAGACAGTCTACCTTGTTCGAAACCTCACACAGTATTAGAAGAGTCGGAGAACCTTGGCGGAGCTGCACAGTTTCCCAACGTCATACAGTATACATGACCTAATCCGATTTGGGGAAATACCGAACTCAGGCATTGCGGTCTATTGAATGCTGCCGACAGTCGAGAAAACATAAATGGAATAGGACATATGCAAACAATGTGAAGTTTCTGATTGTGATCAACACGACTGCCTGTATAACGATTCTTCTCTTGCCATATTCAAGTTGACCGAAGAAGTAATTATACAATTAGATTATTGAGAAATCCATTAAAGCTGTGCGGTTATGGAAAATATTAGACCACTAAAGTTTTTACTTTTACATTATATTATTTTTTTTTGAAATTTATTTCATCAAAAAATTTATATTTTTATTGTTGTAGTGCCTGTTATTGTACGCCTAATTATTTTGTTTAGCATGTAACTAAATTAACAAAATTATCTTTAATAATAATTAAATTATTCATAATTTGTGGTTTAAAATTTATAATCGCAAAGTACTTAATACTTTTCTTTAACATTTCTACGTGTTTTAACGCATTGACTTAAAAGATACCAAAAAATACAACACTGTTATGATTTTCACTGACAATAGGCCAATTGACATTTGTCACAAGACAATTGTCAGCTGACCCTGTATAATATTTTTTAGAGATTTTCTTCGTCTGCAGCCGAAATTTTTTGCGTGTAAAAGGAGAAAAAGAACTTTTTCAAGCAAAAATATTAATAAAAAAAGAAATCCTTTAAAGAAAATTTCTAAAGAAAACAATTAACCAAAATGTCAGGCAAAGATAGATTACCAATTTTCCCCTCCCGTGGGTAAGTTTTTGTGTTTTTTTTTTTTAAAGAAATTTTTTTCCAAAAAATTGAATTTTTTTCTGTGATTGGTTTTATTTTTAATTGATTGTTTTAAATTTTAGTGCCCAAATGTTAATGAAATCACGTTTGGCTGGTGCACAAAAGGGTCATGGTTTGTTAAAGAAAAAAGCTGATGCTTTGCAAATGCGTTTCCGTATGATTTTGGGCAAAATCATTGAGGTAAGTTGGATGATGGCCCCCACTGCTACGCCATCAAAAAAAAAAAAATTGTAGTAGTTGTTTGTTCATAATATAGATAAATAGAGGGTGGTATTGGTAGGGCGGGCTATAAAGCATATGATCATGAGTTTAAATACAATAATCAGAATTTTTTTTGTTGTTATTGTAATTTTAGACCAAAACTCTTATGGGAGAAGTTATGAAAGAGGCTGCCTTCTCCTTAGCCGAAGCTAAATTTACTACCGGTGATTTCAATCAAGTTGTTTTACAAAATGTTACCAAGGCCCAAATTAAAATACGCACCAAGAAAGATAACGTAGCTGGTGTTACTTTACCCGTCTTCGAATCATATCAGGATGGTGCTGATACCTATGAATTGGCCGGTTTGGCTCGTGGTGGTCAACAATTGGCCAAATTGAAGAAGAATTATCAAAGTGCTGTTAAGCTATTAGTTGAATTGGCTTCACTGCAAACTTCTTTCGTTACTTTGGATGAAGTCATCAAAATCACCAACAGAAGAGTCAACGCTATTGAACACGGTGAGTACATGAAGATAGGTTTATGCATGTAATTCAAACAGAACCCAATCTAAAAATCATAACCACTTTTGTAAGACCTTTAAATACAAAGAATTACACGAATTTATATATTCTTTTTGGAGAATGACATCGCAACTTTGCAAATACTACCATCCACCCAATATAGTGATTTAGTTTACGTCCATAGCACGTCCATCTAAGCGTGCCCTAAATACTTCCTAAAACTTTAAATTTGTCACTTCCAGAAAGTAAAGGAGGGGAGCTGGGCTGCAGCTTCTTATTTCTTCACATCTCTTTATCTTTTATGTCTATGTTATCGTCCACTGTCCCCCAAAGAACTGACATTTTAGATGCATAGTGACATCACAAAAAAAAGAATTTATTAAATAAATTCTAATGTAAGCATATCTAAGCAATTGGCCTCATCTCCACCAAAATTTCCCCTAAAATAAATTAAATTTCGTTGCCATTTTCAATCCAATTTCCTGGCTTTCTTAAAAAAAATTTTAAATTTAAAGTTTCGAATTCGTTTCTCCCCCAATTTGATATCTGCAGCAGACATTTATTGTTTCTTATTTTCTTTCAATATAATCCGACAATAAATATTTGTTTCAGGGACAAAAGAATTTCTAAAACTTAGCTCTGCATAAAAGAAAAACAAATTAAACTGAATATTTTTGTCTGGCTTCTTCTATACAGCAGAGACAGATAGTTTCTAAAGATCTCCAGCCACTCTATTTTCAAACTCATAGCGGTGTACACTGTTCATTGACCAATCAGTACACACGCGGAAAAAATAAATTTACTCTTGCATCTTTACTGCAAAAGCTTTAGGGTCACCTATAAGAGGAAATCACTCATTTATTCTGTGAATGTCAATGTAGTGTAGGCAGACGGTTAAGATTCTTTCGGTGAAGCTTGGGTTCTTTCGATTTTCTCCATTCTATAAGCAGACAAAGGTAATTATTATGTTCTTCGGTTCGAAAGAAAATTTATTAGAATCTTACTGTGTAAAGCATTGTGTTTTCAAAAATTTTCTTTCAAATCGAAATACATAACTTCCCAGGGTAGCTGCAATCTTCCCTTATAATTTGGGCATTTCATCGGCTGTAGTATTAATATGTTGTCAGAACGGCACTATCCTGCTTAAAGAATTATTTCTGGTCAGAACATATCTAAAGATATACATACATACTGCAAGAATTCCATGTCCTTTTTGTATTATAAACCCCTTTATGAGTTTTATAAAACGATTTTAAATTTAATTTTTTTTCTCCTTAATTTTTCTAGTCATCATTCCCCGTATTGATCGTACTTTGGCTTACATTATTTCGGAATTGGATGAATTGGAACGTGAGGAGTTCTATCGTTTGAAGAAAATCCAAGATAAGAAACGTGAAGCTCGTCAAAAGGCGGACGCCAAGAAGGCTGATCTATTGAAAAAAGGCATTGATGTACGTGAAGTTTCCAATATTTTGGATGAAGGTGATGATGATGTACTCTTCTAAATAAAATCAACAACATTTTCATATTTGCTAGCAATATTGCTAGCAACAACAACAACAATAACTTTATAGTACACATTTTAATTGTAAACATAAGCAAGAGATACGTTTAAATTTGTTCAGTTGTTTTGTTTTCGTCTTCTTTCTGTCCTTTTAGTTTTGCTTTCTTCTTTTTTCCTTTTTATTTTTTTTTTTTGTTTGATTTTTTTCTTCTATATACGCAATATATATGGTTGATTTGTTTTCTTTTTAATAATAATTTTGAAAAAAAGACACACACACACAGTATTTATTTAAAAATAATAAAAAAAAATTTGTTTAGATCGTGATTAGTCTATGAAGGAAATTCCATTGTTTTGTTTTATTAACTTTCTATACATACATAATTAATTAAATATTGTAATATAAATATATTTAAAATTAAATTAAATTTAAAAAACAAACAAATAAACGAATAATAACAAACAAACAGTATGTCATATACTAGACAAAATAAATTCAGTCATTTGTTATAATTTTAAGGCTTAATTATTATTATTAAACTGAATAAAAAGTGTTAAAAATATGAAAAATAAGAGATTTCAATTGTTAAAATTTGGCAACTCTGTTGAAAAACAAACTCACCATTTTGTTGTGTTTACGTTTTAAGAAACTGTTGCATGTGTTTTAAGTATTTGTTTATAAAGCTTTGTCAACACATAACCAGCATAAGCCGAAATAGCTCAGTTGGGAGAGCGTTAGACTGAAGATCTAAAGGTCCCCGGTTCAATCCCGGGTTTCGGCAAAAAAAAATTTTTTATTAATTAAATAAACAAGAAGTATCAGTTGTCTCTCATGGAGTTGTGAGTGTCCAATATAAAATGTCCAATAATAATCCAATCCCAGTCTCTTAGGCGGCGGCGTGATTTCCTTAGAAAAAAGTTCTTGGGAATTGGAAACTTGCTCTACTACTATAGTAAAGGAAAGGAATAATTATAAATAAGGTAAGGAGGTGGGTGGGGTTTGTGTATGGTCTGCATATTGTAGAAAAAATCCGCTCCAAAATTGAAGCCATTAAGTCAGGCGTCAGGCTTAAAATTTTATAAATCAAGTTCCCCAATACCGCATTTGTCTTGTATTTCAGATGTGATATATAAAATAATTCTCATTTAGTTTATTAAAATTTTTGAATAAGTAAAAAGAAATTTGTAGGTGATGGTGGGTGGGTTTATGTGAGGATACGCCACTAAATCGATTGTATTTGGGAACCTTAGCCTGATACTTCTACCAAACATCAGAATCTTCTACAATTATTGAGAATCTTGTCTAAAGTCCCAGAAATTATTTTCAAAATCAATTTTCAAATCCTATTCATCATCAATATGAGCTCTCTAATAGAACCCACCCACCATCCCCTACAAATTTCTTTTTACTTATTCAAAAATTTTAATCAACTAAATGAGAATTACTTTAAATATCACATCGGAGTCTGAAATACAAGGCAAAATTATTTTACAATATGGCGGCGGCTGTTATGTTAATGACGTGGTGTACATGCTTTTTAGTCGCTAAATCAACATCAGCCGAAATAGCTCAGTTGGGAGAGCGTTAGACTGAAGATCTAAAGGTCCCCGGTTCAATCCCGGGTTTCGGCAATAAAAATACTTTTTTTTTTTTTTAAATTGTTTTTTAAAAATATTCGTTTTGATTTATTTTGGTTTTTTTAAATTATAATAAATAAATTAAATAACTCTTATATAAAATAAGGCCAACACCAGTAAATTTTCGGCTTTAAAAGCATATTATTTTTTAAAACATTAAATATTTTCTAATAATTTGCTAAACCTTAAAGGTTATATATATCAATTTCTACGTAATTTCTTTAAATTTATATAAAAGAACATTAAAAGAAGGCTTAACTTAACCATACAGCTTATAATAGAGGCCAAATGAAAGAAAATTGAAAAACATTTTACATACATACCCAACTGGGTGAAGTTTTTAAAACTTTTTTTAAATAAAATGTTTTCAAAATTCTTTCTACATTTTTCAATTATTTCATTTTAAATTTCATGCGGTGAAAAAAAAAAATGAAATTAAAAGAAAAAATATAAATTAAAACATAAATTTGTATCATAAAATCAGTCTTAAAAAACATACAAAAGTTAGTGTATAATAATAGTATAGATACAGGAGGAGAAAGGGGATGGATAATGGATGGTAAAATAAAAATACATACTTAGAAATTAAAAGGTGCTTAGTCTATAAAATTAAAATTGTTTTGATTTATGTACTTTCAGTAAACCCTGCCATAAGGCAGTGTATTGGGATAATAAGGCATAAAGAATTTACCGCCAAAACGTGCTTGTGATTGATTCGATTCACTACTGCAAAGAGAAAAGAGGCCAATTAAACTTATGAATTCCTTTCCTTTCCTTTAATCAAAATCCAACTTACCTCGATGAAAACATTGAATTGCACACATCATTACGATGTAGACGAGCACTATTACTGGATATGGTGCCACAGCTATGCACAGGCGGCACAGTAGTTCGACGCCTTGATCTTATCAGGGATGTAACGGCCACAATGACCGCTATAAGGAATATTAAACCCAATATACAAAACGATATGGCCAATTTGGAAACCGACAAACACAAAGTGCCATCATTAACCAAAGGTCTGACATAAGGTGGATACTCCTCTGCTAGTAACAGAAACAGAAACAAAATTTAATACTTTTCTTACATTTCAAATAAATACCATACCTGTCATATTATGCCGACGATCATAGCGCAAGCGATCAATTTCGATTTGTGGTGCTGTCACTGCCAGTGAATTAAAGACTTCAATGCGGGCCAAATGTTTATCTGTGCTCAAAATTAATTTCTCATTGGTGCGGCAATTAATCTAGAAAAGACAAGTAAGCTTTCAATTTAAAAATACTCTTAGAAACTTCAAGACCGTTTGCTACAATCGAAATCTTAGACTAGTGCAAAACCAATCAGTATATCTTAAGTAATTACAATACGTTTGAAGATGCACAAGAAGATCAGTTCGAAGAGTCACACAGAAAACTTTCCGGAGGTCTATAGTAAGCGGACATACGTTTGAATTTCTCTTTATGCCGTCGGTTTCTGCCTGAAAGACAGAATCATAGCCGGGTAAGCCTGATTAACGCAGAAATTTGATGGTCTTCAAAACAGATATCGTCATTATCCTTCTCTATATCTATCAGATCAGTTCGAAGAGCTGCGCAGAAAACTTCCCGGAAGTCTATTGCGACCAGACAGAATCATAGCCGGGTAAGCCTGATTGACTCACAAATTTGACGGATTTCAAAGCCGATATCGTCATTATCCTTTCCTGTACATATCGCCGACTAATCCCAGAATTCTGAGAATTATTCTTAAGGATAGAAAACTTAATCCAGTCTGATCTAAATGGTAAATGTATACCGATCGGTTTATATGTATAAAGGCTGAAATGGAATCCGCGGATGCAATGGGAAAAATTCTCAATATGACGTATCAGGTGAATGTATATACTTCTAGTGAATATAAACTGAAGCTTACATCTAGGATTGGTATAGTGGACAATAGGACAAGAATTTAAGCCAGGATTTCTGGAATTGTTCGGACCCAAACAAATCGTATTTGGTTACTTTAAAGTACTCGGAAAGAGTTTTTACTAAAACTCTAAATAAAGATGACGGAACATTTACAATTTTCTTCTCCTTTTCCTATCTCCTTCTCTATCCTCTCATTCTCTTTTCTAGGACGAATTTACAATGGATCATTTCGACCTCTGGGTATTGTACTTGTCACAATGACAACTACACGGCCTTAAACCTAACCTAACATAAACCCAAGTAAACAGAGCTAATAAACATCAACCATCATCTATAAGGATAGTTATTCTGCCGATAAAGCCTTTAAATCTTTATTTCTGAAAACGGGACGCTCTTAATTCGATAGCTGAATGGTTTAACATTTGAATTATATGGATCCCTAAACACATGAATTTGCAGGGCAATTCAAGACAGATTAGTTTAACAGAACTAGTATCTCTTTAAGAGTTTCTATCGGATTTGAAAGCTATGGGGTGAGTCCAAATGCACCTGAAAACGCAAACTCTATTGTGATACTGCAAAGGCTGCGAATAGTATGTATATAAGGTGTCTTCTTGACAATAGAAGCACAGAGGATTTGAGAATGAAGAAGGGAATGCAGAAAACCTTCTAAGCCTCTTAAGTCCTACCCTCTCTGATAGATCTCTTTACGAGTTTCTACCGGATTTAAAAGATGTGATACTGCAAAGGCTGCGAAAAGTATGTATAAGATGACCCCTTGACAATAGAAGCACAGTGGATTTGAGAATGAAGAAGGCAATGCAGAAAACCTTCTAAGCCTCTTAAGTCCTACCCTCGCTGATAGATCGCTTTACGATTTTCTACCGGATTTAAAATACTTGAAGCGTGTCCAATTTCAACTGGAAACTCATACATTGCCATGATACTGTACAGTTTGCAAATAGTAGATAGCTTGTCTCTTCTTGACAATAGAAGCACAGCAAAGATGAGAATGAAGATGAGAATGTAAAAACCCTGTTCTATCCTCCTGGGCACATGTCTAGCAAAAATGAAGTTTACTTTTACACAGGATCTATCTGGTGTCACCTATTTGAAACTATGGAGAGCATTTAAAGCTCTGTGACGAACATGGGACTGTCTAAAATGAAGTCTTTTGTTATCATATAAGATCTGAATGACTAAGAATGTCAATATGGATCAACTGCAGCCTTTACGTAATGCAACCTATCAGATAAAGATTATATCTTTAAGAGCCTTAGATTCAAAATATCTTAAAGCTTTTATCGGTATTACTTCAAGGATTGAAAAAACACTTTAAGAAAAGAGGATGATATCAGTGGAGACAACCTTAAAGAGATGGCTAGTATTATGCAAGTAGTCTAGTGCATAGGATCTTAAATTAGCCTTCGAGTGAATCGATTACTGATAGACTACCTGTGTAAACTAATCTAACTTAGAATGTGTGGTAGAAAAAAATTAATTGGTCTAGTTACGGACTGGTTCCTTAGCTACTGAATTTCTTTAATTAGTCTTTAAAATTTCTTAAAAAAAAAAATTGAAACAAAAAAATATTAAAACGGAATGGTTCAGTTAACTAAAGAGCATTAAACTACGTATGAAACAATTTTCAAATTAAATTATTTTTAATTTGTTAAAAACAAATAGAAAAAGAAATAAAATTTAATTCAATTTATAATGCGAGTGTCTTGTAGAGCGAGTAGCGTAGTGAGTAATTAACGCTTTGGTGATTTTACTTGCGATTTCATTCACATTTGATTCGATTACAAAATATTATTCAAAAACTACAAAAAAAAACCATAATATTTACGTTAAAATTACGTGTGTGTAATTCTGTAATTAATAATATGGTTTTAAAACACTCGACATGTATGTACGTATGTATGTACATTGTACATATGTAGAGCATGTTGCATTATTTGTAATTTCAGTGATTTTATAATTTCATTTAATTTTTTTTTTTTTTGTGAAAGAAAATTTTCTTGAAAAACTTTTTTTTACTTACATTGGGACAACGTCCTTTACACAGCTGTACACCGCAACTGACATGTAAACGCTCACGATCGGGAAATTTAAAAGCGGGAAAGGTAGCCGTATAGGTTTTCTCAATTAAATCATCGTCGCTGTGTTTAGACCAGCCTTCTTCCAAGGGCTTCGAGCGGGTATGTAAGGCGGGCATAACCTGAAAAAGTAAAATAAAGACCACGTTAGTAAAAGTTTGAAAACAAAATATCGAAGAGTTTTTCTTTCAAAATTTATTTTCCAAATATTAATGCAGCCTTACTAAAGTCGAGAATATGGAAATTAATTTCCATATGGGCCAGTTTTTCTAACTTTAGTTAGCTGGTTTTAAACTCCAATCTAAAGACTTTCGGTCAGTGTTGGGACTACGACAACTTAGTTGTTTTTCTACACTTCGTGGATGGCAGAAAGTTGTTCTAAAAGCTCTCTAATAGGTGCAAAGTATTCCAGGCTGAGATGGTTGAGATCAACAAGACAACGGAATTAATCCGGAAAAATCTAGCGTTATGAGACTGCAGGCAAACGAACCAGTAAAGGAGCCGTGAAGGAAGAGAACTTTATGTAGGAGTATAGGAGACCTTCCCTAGGTTACTTCTTAAGGTTGATCGATTAGGTAATACGACGGAGAGTGGTTTATATGGCCAAGATGGGACTGTTCTACATACATACATAATTGGTCATTACAACCCTTCAGTCAGGATTATTGACCTAGTTTCTCACACCACTTATGTTGTGTGTGTTTATTTTATACGTGAGTGGCGGGACCTACAGTTTAAAGTCGACTCCGAACGACAGATTTTTTGAGAAACTTTTCATGGCAATTTTATTTACTCTCAGAGTTTTTGCCAGAAATCTGCTGAGAGGAAATCGCCGAAGAAATACTTTTTGTATTTTGTTTTGATGTCTGGCATGGGGCTCGAACCCTGGCTTTACGTCTAATAAGCCTACACACTACCTACTAGACTACGGCGACTTCACATGGGACTGTTCTAGCAAGGAATAAGTCCTGAAATTAGGGATAGTCACGCTGTCATGGTGCGAAGGCTTATTCTGCAAGGACTCAGTTGGCTATATACTGTTCTGGCGGAGAGCAATTCGCTTAGCAAGACAGTTGATGAGCAGTAACTAAGAGTTATCGTATTCCAGCCGACGGAATAAAGTGTCAGTCAGGCTTGGTACTTCCAAATAACCCAGTCGATAACGGAGCCAGGTCGAATTCTAGAGTAAATATGCCTTGCTATGGCATTCGAGCTCTCACATGGCCGGCCTAACACCCAATTCCGATTGAATGAAACTTTGTATGAAGAAAAGAAAATTACAGACAAATTAAATAAAATAAGCTTACAGCACAGTCCGCTACTGCACAAGACACAACTTTTAATAATACGACCATAACAGTGGCATTGCCAAAAGAAAAAATAGGTAAAGTCATGTGGGACAGATGCTCCTCTTCATTTTGTAAAATTTGTAATAAGGAGAGGGAGCTAGAGTCTGTTGAGCATATTCTGTGCCTCCGTTCTGGCATGAAGAGCCAAAAACTAAAAATTCTTAATCACGGTTTTTTCAATGCCTGTGGTCAGTCAGTGAGAGTTACTACGTTGGAGGTATTAGCTGGCTTGTGATATCACACTGTGTTAACTTCTTTAGTCTTCAGTTTTGGATAACTATTCATTGCTTCTGTTTCTTTCCTTTTGAGCATTTCTGGGGTCTGCGAGAGGAGACAATAGTGAAGTGTAACATTTCATCAGCTGCAGGTCCGAAGTGGAGGTAATAAGAATACTTCCTTCTTAAAACATTTTAAGAGAACGTTTAGAGCAAGGACCTTCAGAATATTAATCAGATTGTGGTGGGAAGTCGAGATTGTGTACTGAAAGACGCTAGTTCATTAGAATCGTTTTCGGTTAATGGTCTGCGTGTATAAATCCAAGTTAACTTCCGTTTCAACACACATTAATTGTGTGTGTGTGTATTATTCATCACTTTTAGTAGACCAAATTCATATTCATAGTATTTATGAATTGTTATTGCGGAAATGAACTGCAACATAATCGTAAATGTTATTATTTCTTATTGTCTTTGAAAATGTAATAAATTATGTGAATATTTTTAACGATCATCTTGTTTCTTATGAACCAAATACATACATACATACACAATATACATATAATATGATGATTAACAAATAAATATGTTTTCTGTGAAAACAAAAAAGAGTTTTTATTATCATTGTTGTTGGTACGCTTGTTGGTATGTTACCTTATTACAATTGCGAACTTGTCGTTGTCGTTATCACTTTAGAAAAAAAAAAATAAAAAATAAAATTCCCAGCATTTCACAAATGCACGCACCAAAAAAAGGTTAAGATTTTCAAAGACCATCCCCCTTTGTGTGGGCTAGAGAGTAATTCATACCTTAACGATGTGTAGTAATATTTAACACACACACTTATTATTACTGTTATAAACTGTAACTATTCATTGTCATATGGTTAGTCGCCCTAACAGTCACCAGCATAGATTGCTTGGCATATCATCACTCACTTCTCACATCACAGTTGAATTGCAGATCAGTATCGTTTTTGTTGTTATTGTTTTGACTGCCTGGGGCTGGTTACTTTGGAAAACATTGAACTTGACATCAACACCAACTTTGGCTCCTTCCCTTCCCCTGCTACCAAAGCACGTCTATATCTTGTAAACAAATATGGTTTGAAATGTAAAATAATATCTGTGATGCAATTGCATACGTATGTACAATGTATGTAAAGGAGAATAAAAGGTAAGATGAGACGTTCGCCAAATAGAAAAAGGCAATGTTTTGAATTACTTTTTAGAGGAAGATAAAAGTTAAGTCACTGCTTTAGCCAGTTAGCGTTTATTACATCATAATAATAATGCTGTTAATATCTAAAATGGCCAATTGGAAGTGGCTTTTCAACTTCGCTGACAACATCAAACGATTTGATCCCTCGAATATAATGACAAGCCAATTCTGAAAGGCAACATTACAGCTGCCACTGGTCAGACACCGCACGAAATGATGGAAAATTTTTTCAGGGATATTCGCCTCCTAATGAAGGTAAGGACCTGCTCAAATCATCTTTGATTAGACAAGTTTTATGATCATTTCTGTTTGCCCAAGGACTCTTCGCTCAGACCTAGAAGTGCTGAAGAATGGTAGAGCAGATGCTTTCTCTTCTTTTTCATCAGTATAGCTTCTGTAGAAATCGTTGTAGGATAATGCAGCATACATACGCAGGTACCAGTGTCTCATAGGACTGTCGTAAGGTTTTTAAGATGGATTCTTGCTTGGTTTACCTCAAATCGTATAGTCTGGTTTGTTTATAAATGGTTTCACTTTCCCATATAAAAGTTAGTTTAGGCGGCAGGTCCTTATAAAAACTAATGCCGCACTTATTCTAGTGCTCAGGCCAATAAGCTAACATCCAATCCCCGTATCAAGCACTCCCTAGAGAACACAAAATCAAATCCAAAATAAATTTCGCTTTTGCGGTTGTTCATAATTCGTGTAATAGGCACTTTAGAGCAGTGGTGTTGTGCTAATTTTTTTTTACCGGAACGCGTATATATAATTATATAGACAGGGCCGATCCTGGGTAGCCGGCCGCTCTGTGCGGTCTCATGTCCCAAATTTAACGACGGAGGTGATTTTCCATGATAATCCTGACGGCGGCGTTTTTTTTTAGGTCTCATGTTCCAAATTTGACGACGGGTGGGGGAGGGATATTTCCCTCAATTTTCGCCCGTCGCCAGGCAATTCTCGTTATCAGAAATCATCTTTAGTTCCGGAACGCGTTCCTGTCCAAAAAGGAAGTACCGGAACAACGTTCCGAAGCGTTCCGGCTCGACAACACCACTGCTTTAGAGACAGTGTAAGACATTCGCGTCCTATGATGTAAGACTTCGCACGGCAGTGCCGTATTGATTAGCGGTGAAATAGAAGTTGGCTTTAATATGTAAGAACCCGACATACTGACTGATCCAACGTCTTCACAAAAGAAATTACACGCTTGAATGGTATTCATTGCCAGATGGTATTGCAATATCCCGTCCTCTGTACTTCTTTGCTTCATTTCCTTTCACTATTTAACCGTTTTGGAGATTATTTTACAAAATAGTTAAATTTTCTGTTTGTATAGACATATTCTGATCCATTTTCGATATTTTATTTAAATTTTTTAATAACTTTTCTGATTAAAAATTGCTTTTTCACTCCCTTTTGAAATTTACATCCTAAAAGCCTGTTATCACGCATGTCTTATGTACATACTCACATCACATGCAGTAATATTTGCATTTTTATTCAAATAACAAATATTATTCAATATTTTATACAAATATACTGCAAAAGTATGTTTGTTTATACATACGTACATAATAGATATGTATGTATGTATGCATATGCATATGTATGCTCTTTTAAATTCATTCAAGTGGAATAGACACATTTACACTTTCGCTTTCATTATTATTATAATTTTTTTTTTTTGTTTAAATTTCTGCTTTGAAAATATTTTCTTCATACGTATTAATATGAAGCCACGCCATGCTATTCATCACCACCAACCATCCATCACATAATATCGGCTACTTAAGACGACGACGTCGTAAGTGAACTTATTGTTTTTGTTTTTTGCTTTAAGTGCGATTAAATATTTAAAAAACCTTAAAAGCTGGCATTATGTTTTTCCTCAATGGGTGGGGTGAATGGCCTTAAAATTTTTAATTTAACTCATCAAGAAGTTTTTCCAATTAAATTCATAATCATTTTAGGGGGAGGGGGGGCTATAAATAACACCCAAACCATAACAAAGTCAGGGTCATGTAATAATTTGTTTCAATTAGTAAAACAAAATTAGAAACAAATAAAACACAAAGAAACTAAACTAATAAACAATTTCACGGTTCAGAAAGAGTTTAAAATATTAAAAAAAAAAAAAAAAGATTATTTTTTGTAAAGAAGGGTCAGTTCTGGTAATTAATTTTTGATAACAAATAAAAAAAAATATTTCGTTTTGATGCCTGACCTGGGACACGAACCCGGGCTTTAGGTCTAATACCTACTAGACTACGGCGACTTGAAGTGTGTTGGCTTATTAGACATAAAGCCCGGGTTCGTATACCAGATCAGGCATCAAAACGAAATATGAAAAAAAAAAAATTTTTTTCGGCGATTTCTGGCAAAAACTCTGTGAGTAAATAAACCAACCTGCAATGAAAAAGTTTCTCAAAAATCTGTCGTTTTTTGATTTTTGGATTACAAATGAAATTTCTATTGTAGGTAAATCATTATGTCTTCGAACCCTACGGCACTGGCAGTAATCTATTATTTTTTAGACTATAAACTGGCTAAAGTGTTACCAGAAAAGGAACGTGAATGGATTGTATACGATCTGCTTTCTGATCAAAGAATTCTGAACACATCTAAAAGAAAAACTGTACGAGCTTTACGTATTCGCTAGGGACAAATGGGAAAGTACGTCCACATGTAAACAGACCAGACAAATATGGCTCTTTATTGATATAAGAAGAACTCAATTTGTGTTAATCTAACTAGAATCCACCTTAAAAATATCATAGGATTCATAATGGGACACGAATTCTGCAGTAGCTGTAATGATGGAGAGGAAGGGGAGATATCTTTTCTATTATTTTTCGGCATTTGTAGACCTTAAATCAACGATTCTTGGCCTTGAAGTGACTGTGATGCAGCCAATGCATCCGAAAAAAAAATACTGTTTGTTGTGCCTTATATTTCGTATTTTCTCAAATGACCTTGAAAAAAACTGTTATTGTCAATTCATAAACCTGTGGCTTTGATCGACTTTTTTTGGTCTTCAATTGAAATTGTGAATGATGGGCGTGATCATTCGATTTGATGTCGTTGGGCTCTTTTTTGTGGGTTTATGTCAAAGGCCGTGTCTACATGAATTATCACCGAACGTTGGAAAACTAACCAAAGCAAGTCATCGACAAATTTTGTATAGAAAGTTTAAGTCATCGACAAATTTTGTATTCAAAAGCATGTCATTGGCAAATTTTCTATATAAAATGCAAGTTATCGATAAATTTTCTATAGAAAATACAAGTTATCGATAAATTTTTTATAGATAATGCAAGTCAATCCACATAAAATCCAGAAACGTTGAAGCCAATGCGAAAGAGTAAGTATTTGCTATGAATTTTGGGATGACAGCGTCTTCGGTCTTCGTCTTTGGATATTTTGAATGCACTCTACGTAGAGAAGCGGTGGCAAACATATTGACATCAACAGATCTTTCCAACACACTTTAATTTTATTTAAGTCTAAAGATAGAAAGCGCTTCATGAAAGACCCGATAGTTTTAGGAGTAATTTATTTAATTTCGAACTAACAAGTGAAATAACACTCCACTGCACAGCTATGCAATTTTTTGTCTGCTGGATTCCAAATATGACCACAACTTTGGAAATACTTATGCAAGGAAGAAAGACTTAAGAGATGAAAAGAATTGTTTTTATTTTAAACGGGTCAGGGAAGTACAGGGTGGGGCAAAAGTCGCGAAGGGATTTGAAAATTTAATAACTTTTCTAATTTAATTTTTTTTTTTATTTTTCTTTTTAGGACTTGTAAAATAAATCTGGGAGATTAATTATGGAAGGTTACAACGTTATCCAGCGAACCAAAATCATAGAACTTTATTTTGAACATCATCGATCAATAATTCAAACTCAACGAGCCTATCGTCGTCATTTTAATGTGCGGAATTCACCATCCGAATCAATTAGTGACACGTTTTCAGGAACAAGGCTCAGTAAGGGATCTTCCACGAAGCGGAAGACCACATTCTGTAATTAATGAAGCAAATATTCAACGCGTTCTGGAGAGTGTTGAGGAGAATCCTGAAAAATCAACTCGAAGGCCCTCTGCTGAGCTGCAAATGTCTCGGCGGTCTTTACGTAGAATATTAAAGGGAAATTTACATCTTTTCCCATACAAGCTGCAGTTAGTGCAAGAACTAAAGCCACGAGATTCCCAAGAACGATTAAACGATTAAACCCCTTCGTGACTTTTGGCCCAAACGAGTCAGGGAAGTATAAGCCGCTTAAAACGTTTGCTTAATTACAACTGAAAGTGACCATTAAAATATAAACTTTTTTTTTTAAAAACTTTAATTATAATTTTCTTAAACCCATCATTTATTTGAGAAATCACTGTCGCCAAGTGTCATTTAAAAATGAAATTTTATTGTCATTTTATATTTTACGTATTGCTTTAGTTATGCTTTAGTTTTTCCCGCGTAATAGGAAAAAAAACTTAACCATGGCCAAATGACCTTTTCCACTTCAAAAATGTATAACGGTCTTTGAAATTTAAAAATAAAAAAATAAAAAATAGATTCGCTTTCACAAGCAGATAAAAATCAAAAACAACAACATTTAAATGAAAGGGAAAATGATGATAATGTTTAAGAAAAATAAAAATAAAAAATAAACAAACAAAAAAAAATAAATAAAAATTATTTTATGCCTTCCAACAGTGCAGTGAGTGAGTGGAGTATGCGTACCATATAAAATAACAAAAGCGTTCAAAATTTCAAACTTGATGGGTTTGATGTTCGTTCTTTCTATTGTTTTTTCCATGTAGAAATTCTTATAGAGGAGCACCTCGCATAAGACAACAGCAGTAACCCAACAACGTTTCTTTAAAAATGCAAATCAGCCTCACAAAAACAGAGAAACGAATAACAAACTGTGTGTCTTGTTTTTCTATAACAGAGACCTCTTAATTTGTATAAGGAAAATAAAAACAACAACAACAACAAATAAACTAGAAAACAATGCTATTGTTGATTGTTTTAATTTCAGTTTTTATAAATTTGTTTTACTTAGTAAAACATGACTGAACTTAAAAAAAATTAAACTTTAAAAACTAAATACCTCTGCTTAATGGGTTGAGAAGTTTCAAGTCTCTTCCAGCTATAGAATTCAAAAAAATGTGGCAAACAATGTGGTAAAACACAACTCAACTCAATCTGATGCGGCGGATGAATTTTGTAGCTAATCAACATCTAGCATTCGAACAAGTCCTCTCTTCCATCCATTTTTAATTATCTCTACGCTTATGTCCGGGCACCAAACTAGGGAAAACCTTAAAATACACCTAAGAAATTGACGAACTGTCTGCCCGTGTACATACATCAGTATATTCTTAGGAAATATTACGCTACTGAACAGTATTTAAATCGTCAAGAAGACAGCCTAGTTTTTTTTATTTTGACATTTAAAAATCCACAGCAGCTAAAGTGAAGTGACTTCTCTTAAAGGCTTCAAAACCTTTCAAATCAGGTAGCTAATGATAGAATTAAAAACCAACAAAAAAATATTTTGCTGGCCTATATTCCATCACCTCCAAATAATAAATGAATGAATGAGTGACTGAATAACCAAATTACTACCGAGACTCCTTGACTATATTTAAATTTGTTGTTCTAATAAAACAACAACAAAAACAACATAACAATAGAAATTAATGGGGAGACTTCTTTTTTACGGAAAATATAAAAAAAAACAAACCAAGACGATGTAAATTGTTTATTTTTTTTTTTTTTAGTAGAGAAACTAAAACTGTGTCAAAATGCAAATATTGTGGTGCTTAGACCAGTAGTCTGTTTAGCTAACAAGACAGACAGTCAGCCAGTCAGGCAGACAACAAGCCAGCCAGCCAGCCACAGTCATTTATTTTGCTTTATAACTGAGACAGTTCTTGAAATAGTGAAGTGAGTGAATGAAGAATGGCTGTAAAGTGAATGAGCGAACGAGTGTTTGTTTGTTGCCACCATTTGTTTGTTCTTCACTCTTGGCTAATTGTTGTGACCTCATAATCTAGTCAACTATGCAGAAAACTATTCTAAAACACTTAAATGATTTTAAAAATTTTTACCACCACCAACCACTGTTATTTATTTTATTTTATTTGTGTGTTTGCTTTACATTCAAAGCGCCTTCTTCAGCTGTTGCTGCTCTACACACAGTTTTAATTTTTAATTGTTTTTCTTTTGAGAGGAGTTGCTGTGGTGCCAGCAGCCAGCAGCTGTAGTGTTCCGTTCTAAACTGTTTTTTTTAAGCGTTTAACGTAATTAGTGGATTATAAGCAGAAACAGTAGAAAAATTAAATAATTATTATATTGTATTCGTCTTATTACGAGTATAATGTTATAAAAAAAAAAAAAGAATCACTGATTGAATAGTAAGAAAATAATTGCCTTGCCATGAAATGCCAGAAATATTCTGGCATAAAAGCCACTCCAGTAGATTCGGCATAGGGTAAGGGAAACAGTTTTGTACTCATACAAGTATAATCACGCTAAGTTTTCTTATATAAAAATGCTTATATCCTCAGAATCAAGGACATGTTACACTCTCGTTACATTGGCAACGAAAGCTTAGCAAAGACTCACACTAGTGCACTCTAGTGTATGACAATGTAATCAGGTACTTGCAATGCAGTGAGTGTGATGCCATTGTCTTCAAATAACTGAGACGTGAAAGATAAGTTCGTTAAAGCATTCAACGCAAAATTGCGAATAGCACAGGAAATTCGTAAGTTTATTGCATTAACACAGCCCTTGTGAGAAAAGGTGAGTAATATATGAACAGCGAGAAAGCTGATTACATTGCGAAGTTTGCAGTTTGACAGTTATGTGCAGTTCTGACCCTTCTACGAAGTTCGCTCCCAATATTCATGGATAAAATTAACACACACAACGTGAGTGGTGTGAGAAGCTCCTTTAGTTAGGATTACGACTAATTAAGTAAGTAATTAAGAAGGTTTTCCAATTCAATATTGCATTCTGAGATACATCGACCTCTACTTCTGGCAAGTACTTTGAGAGTAAACTAACTGCTATGAAAAAACTTCCCAAATCTTTCGTTTGAATACAACAATAAACTGTAGATCCCTCCATACATAGGTAAAATTAATTCACACAAGTCTGAGAAGCAAGGACGGAATTTTGAAAATTCGTCATACTATAGATCAGTTTCTCAAATTTTGAAGCGAAAATCAGCGAGCTTGACACATGGAAGCCTAGTGAAATATGTATTGAAAACGCCTTATAAGTCTCCAGATTTGCCATCAATTCCATGCTTTCCAAACGTTTAGGTCTTAAAGCGAAACAGCAAAGCTGTTTACGCCTTCACAGCACAAATAGTATTTAAATTACACAGAAATTACTTTTGCTCTTAACAAACACTATATATTTCCCCCTTTACAAAGAGATGACAAAAGCACAAGAACAACAACATCGTAATTATTTGTTAAATGATGTTTAGAACCAGAACTACTTACTCACTTTGCCTGAACATACAAGCACAGTCTATCATTAACGTAACGTTTAGCCCAGTAAAGTTAACATGAAAAAAAAAAGAAACCTGTTGCTGCTACAAAATTTAATTGATTACCATGCTATACAACATGGCTAATAACACCCATTTCAACAAGATTCTGGCTTTAACAGTTGAAAAATGTGGTTAGAAATGAAGTGAAGAAAGATTAAGAATTTTTTTCCTTTTGTTTTTGTTGCTTTTTTTTTTTTTTGTTAACAATGGCCCCATAAATGTTTGAAAATAATGGATATTAGATGGTGTATCAATTCTAATCTTTGATGGTCAAATAAAAATGAAAGTTTGTTTCTTTTTTATTGTTATTGGAACTCAATTTCACTAAGATCCCCAAAATTGTAAGACATTTATTGCATGCTTAACGGCTGATAAAACTGACCTATAAAACTGGGTCACACATTGAACATGAAACCAATTATTGGCAAGAAATTAAAACAAATTTTCTGATTAATTTGAAACTCAACAAAAGCATTTAAAGAGTGAATGAGTGAATGGGTGAGTGATGGTCTGAAAGATTGAAAGTCATTAATTTTCTTTAACCCCGTTGTAAAACACCAGGAGGCCTGGTCTTGTCTAACTGTTCCAAGTAAAACAATGTCCATATCTATTCTAATACTCGTATCATACTCTCTCTCTCTGCCTCACTTTGTCGTCTCTAATGTCTTATTAATGAGTGGCATTAGCATTTCCAATTAAAGTATTTTTGAAAATAGAAATTATTTTGCACCAGCAACGGAAGTTGCCTGTATAATTTACCATTCTAGCGAAATGGGAAAACGATACAACAACAGCAACAGCAACAAAGAAAAAAAAAAGGAAAACAAAAAACAACACGAAAGATAAAAATCTATAATTTTTGTTTTATTAAAGAAAAAGTAGAATAACAGCAAAAGAATTTAAATGGAGAACAAACAGGTGTATGCCCGTTAAAGTAAAGTAAAGTAAGGAAGAGAAAGTTGTTGTCTTAGAAAGATGCTACAATTTCTAGTGCCACATTTATGCACAGCACCACCACCACATGTTGAGTCTACAAAATAAACATGTTGGAATTGTAGTTGACCCAATAAAATCATGCACAACATGCTTACACATATGAGTCTATCTCATCCTACAAAGAATTCTTTTTCGTTTTTCGTTATAAAAATATTTAAAAACCAATTCCTAACTGGTTGGCACACTAACAGGCCAATGCAAGTGGAAATAAGAAATTAAATATGGTCATAAAATTGTAAGAAAATATAGGCTAATTGAGCGATCATCTTGATAAAGATTTTTTTATTGGAGTTGCTACAACTGGTCGAAAAGGCCAAATGGAACGAAAGATTCGATATGGATAAATTTGCGACAATCCTAACGCGATTTCATTCATATTAGAATCCTTACTTAACAGTTATAATGAGACACTAACCACCTCTGAGTGCACACGCCCGGAGACTGAGAATATCTCACAACTTCTGCAGAAGCTGTAGCGACAAGGAAGAAGAGGAGATCTCAGAAAATATTCTCTGCCATTTTCGGTGCTGGTGAACCTAAGGAGAATAATTCTTGGACATCCAGAATTTATTGACAGAATAAAATTCACGCCTTCATAAAACTCTCGGAATGGCTGAGAGATGCCAACTAGGAATTGTATTTATAAGACGAAAAAGATAATATCGGTGTTTCTTCCGGGCCTTACAGGACCCAAGGAAGCTATTTCCCTTTAGACAACCACCAATTCAACCTAACATAATCTATAATTTGTGATCGAGATTTGTTATGATGGTATATTACTGCTTCATGTCTTAGGCCATACTTCGATTAAGGCTTGTTTCAAGCGCATTAATCGTTAATTGGTGCAGTTATACTGCGATTTTCCAGCCCGATATCAGCAGCTTAGAATAGATGAAAGTCAAAGAAGGACGACAAAAGTGAAGCATAAGATTGACGTTGGCGAAGCAAAGGCTATAAAACAGATGCCAAGGAGTAATACCTCTTGCGAAGAGAAAGGAGCTGATCAATGGGATGGAAAGGAACGGGGGCAATTAAGCCTTGGACTTCACCAGTAGTCCTAGCCAAAAAGGAAGATGGTAGCACAAGATTCTGCATTGACTATAGGAGACTGAATAAACTTACCAAAAGGGCAGTTACCCACTACAAAAAATAAACAAAATAGTTCTTCACATTGGACCCGCAAAGTGGCAGGTAAATATTACAGAGAAGAATAAAGATAAAAACACCCATAACACAAGTGATGTTTTAAGTAGGTTTATGCCTTCAAAGTCCTCATGATATGAAACACTTCTTCTAATATCCCAATAGTCCTACGGATCATCTGTGCTACAACAAATAACGGTTGCAATATTCACCACAGGCATTGGCGAAGCATTAAAAAATTAAATATTTGAGTAATCAATGGCTTTTACATTTTTAATGCACTAAGAAGGAACGCTCGGCAGCAGCAGTAGAGCTGTTACAACAACAAAAACAAGACATAAGTATTGGAAAGCTTAACGACTTTACAATATTGAGAATATGGCTTATAGTACGTAAAAGAAATAAAATACAGAAATGTTTAATAACTTGACTTACCTGTTCATCAATAGGACAACCACGTTCATCCAATAGCTGTTGGGTCGATTCACCTAAACCATCTAAGGCGGCACAATCAACAATACGCACACCCATAGTACCAGGAACAATAGCACGTACTGTGAGAGTGGTGGCTTGACCAACAACCACAGAACCGGAACCATCAGGACCCCCTAATTCAAGCCAAATGCGTACACGTGGTGTTTGCTGTGATGTATGGCTACTGCCAAAGTGCGTAGCTGTTGAAGGAGGAGGTGTATTTGGTGGGTAATGAGAGGCTGTTGTATCCGTGGAGGAAATATTTAATTGTGATTTGACTGGCGTATTGTATTGAGGGGAAGTTTGTTGCATCCGGGCATGTCTAAGTGAAAGAAAAAAAATTATGATAATAATAAAAAGGGATTCTTTTCAAGGTGAGCTAAAGGCTTTTCTACATACCTTAGACTTGGTTTGACAGTATTTTTGCTTTCCATGCCTTTTAAAATCATGCCCATGGCATTGACTGGCAGTTTACATTTTACAGTTTTCAAAATATCGGAACTCTGTCTTAATTTCTCCTCCATTTGCATCATTATGCGCACCGATAATTCCATAGAACCATCCGTTTTTGGCTCTACACGCACACCACAACCTGAGGTGGGTAGCCTCAGGGTTATATTCGTAGACGAAGTGCCACGCGCTTTACATTCATGTGGAAAATCTTTGGCGTAGACAACACCATGAAAAGGGCGATTTAACTCTACACGCATTTCGAATACATCACGCGTACAGTTGGTAAAAACTTTTGCTATTTTAAAACGTGTCTTGGGTATTTTTTGCTTTCTGTGCTGTTGGTTAACCTCTGTAGGAATTTCATTTGAGTCATCATTTAATCGAAGTTTTTCCATTGTGTTCTCCCTCATTAGGGATGCCGTAGTGAGTAGTGTAGCTTCTGAAGCCGAAACTAATAGCTGAGGCGGCGTAACAGTGCCAATTTGTGTTTGTGAGTGGGCCACTGACCCAAGAGCTGCAAATGCCATTAGTGGAAATATTACACACATTTTACGCATTTTTCTCTTTATTTATGCTTTTTAATTTCCTCTTCTTTGTAATTTCTACCTTTTAATAACTTTTTGTTTTTCTTGTTTTAGGAAAGAATTAACCAACCGGTCGGTCTCTGGTAATTTAATTTTTTATTTCTTTTTGCTCTTTTTTTTGTCTAATTGTGCAATGTTTGTCAACGGTTTAACGGTTTCTCAAGTCAGAGGCTTGCCAAGACTCTGTTTAGATATTTATTTGAATTATTTGACCCCTACTTCAGTATTTTTTCATTTTCTTTATTCATTAACTTGGCAATTTCTTGCTTGATTGCATTCTTTGTGCAAGTGAGACAGACACAGGATTTTTATCACTTCATTTGCGTTTCCTGAGTGTCAGTAAATGTCAGCTGGTGCTGTTGCCGTTGTTAATAGTGTGGTCACTTTTAGCCACAACCGGATAAACTGACATCTGCAAATAAAGAAGAAAAAAAGAAGAGACAGTTTGTTAATCACAATTAACCAGTTGCTTAAAATTCAATTTAAATTATTAAAAATTATACAGAGGCTGTCTGAAAGAAGAACTTTACAGCATTGCGTTATATAGTTGCTTAAATTGCAACTCAAATTATTAAAAATCATACAGAAGATGTGTGAACCCCCTTCCTGCAGAGAAGATGCGTGTTGTGGTTTATCGTAAAGGTGTGCCCGAAGTGTCATTTATTTAGTGCAAAGTTTACTATTCCTGAATATGGATCCTTTAATAACCGAAGAACGCGTAAAAATAGTTAAAATTACACCAAAAAAGAAGTGATTCAAAAGTGGTTATAGCATTACGAAGTGATTATGGTCGTCAATAACACAGGCCAAACAAGATTTTAAAAACTCAGGAACCAGATCATATTTTCCTAAAGTTTGTAGCTGCTGAATCCGAATCTAACCTTAGAATTGCTCCATCACCCTAAGTTTTAAAGATATTCTAAACAACAAAATACGGTTTTAAGCTTTATTAGAGTGAATATTACCTTCTTGGTCGCCGAACTTCCCTTCTTATGAGGATAAAGACCACATAATGAAGGTCAGTTCGGGAGAGAAATATGCGCTGTTTCGTACTCTCTGGTTTAAGATTTAGCCAACTGAACATAGCGGTCAAACAGAGTTACACTCCTACCAATTAAACTTTAGCCAAGAAGTATAATTTTTTCCCTAATTTCCAGCTTAATACTGGCTACAATGAGGCTTTCCAAATATGGTCAGAAAACCAAATAAGGAAGACTTTAGAATAATCCACCATTTTCCAGAGAAATAGATGGCATTCATGGACAGGCTTGGATGTCGATAAGACGTTCAAATTGAATTTTATGGTAGCTATCCGAATGTATCGGTATACTTTCAGGAACTATTCTATTCTACTATTCTACGTTTAATCCTCATGGGAATAGCCAAGACTTTCGCCTGGGAGACACTAAATTAATCTGAGTACCTGTACTAATTCCTGATAATCAAGTCGTCTATATACACACCATACCCGGTTTTTCAATCCAACTTCAAGAAGTAGGTGTATTAATTACTTAATTGTTCATTACAAGCCTTCAGTCGGGATTTCGACTTAGTTTCTCACACCATCCTTGTTGTGTGTGTTAATTTTATCCATAAGCGGCAGAACCTTCTGTTTAAAGTCGACTTCGAACGACAGATTTTTGAGAAACTTTTCATGGCAATTTTATTTACTCTAGGAGTTTTTGTCAGAAAATTGCTGAGAGGAAATTACCCCCAACACCTACCTACTAGACTACGGCGACGACTTGTCGGTGTATATCTCCAGAAAATTCTAGGAAGATATATCTTCGCATTCCAGTACTGTCTATTTGGCACCTATTCAGATAGTTCTAGGGGCTCATTCAATGAATCGGAATCGGTGAATAAGGGTCTATGACTCTAGCGTGTCCTACTGAAACTGCTTAAGCTAGGAGCTTATCGCGTTTAACTTGTTTAGCACAAAAGTTGCATGCTGTTCCAGCAGAAGATCGATGGGAAGTCAATTTAGCATTAAACTGCCTTGTCATTAGTTAATAGGTTTATTTTAAATTCTCACCTAAATCAACTTAAACTACTCTTCCACACGAAGTTATTTAATTAAAATGATTGCCATTGATTTATAAAAATTATTGAAAAAATAAATGCAAGAAACAATTATACTCCAGCAATGATGGATTACAAATCATTACAAAAAATATTTTTTTTTTCTTTTTTATAAATTAAAAATTTTAACATTTTAACCATCGATTACGTGAATTATAAACGAAGTTTATTAACGTCTGCTTATTATATTCAATACATACAATGATTACGATGATGAAGTTTTTTTTTTCTTTTTTAGTGAATAATTGCATTGATTTCGCCTGAATTCAATACAACACCACCAATCAAGATGAGTTGGTATAAAAAAAAATCAACATTTTTATTTCATTTTACAAATCGTTTTTAATTTCTATTTCTTTTGAATCGCTTCAAGAGAAGTCAAAATAATAAGAGTTATTTATATAGTATTAATAACGGCTAATATTTAAATAATTTTATAGAAAAAAAAAAAATAAAATAAAAATAAAAACAAACACAAAAACCAAATACTTGAGGTGATATCAGATGCATAGTAGAGAGAGGATATTAAATGTTGTATTTAAAAGCGATTTTGTCGAACCGTATTTTCAGAAGAAGCACTTTAATAGAGAGTACCATCACTAATAACTGACACACTGTCCCCGTACGATTGTAAGATTAACGATTTCAATTAGAAATTTCAGGCTGTAATCGTCTGTCATGCATAAGCAGTGTCTGCCTATTAAAGTTACTGTGCGTAACCGAACGCATTGGACTCCAAAGTAATGACTGTATTTGTCTAGTCTTTGAGAAAACTCGTCTTGCGAGACCTGATATTGAAGGTCATGTTCGTCTTTTTACGGAAATCTGTCTGGGACTTGGACATTGTTAGGTTAGGTTAGGTTAGAGGACGTGTACTTGTCCGTTAAGACAAGTACAATACCCGGAGGTCGAAATTGACCCATTGTACAACGTCCTTGGAGAGGGAAGGAAATAGAGGGTATAGGATGAAAGGAGGGCATAAGGGTAAGGGGAGGATGGGAATCACACAGAAAGAAACAGACACAAACAAGGGTTGAGCGCGCGACTACACTTATGAAGCCCTAGCACCTCTCAACCAGCTCAAACTGCTAATAAATCTGTGGAGAGCCTTGATGTCGGCTCTCGACACAGAACTCAAGCTCTCAAAGAAGGCTCTGCCAAGGGTCCTCAACCTCAACCTACCAAGGGCTGGGCAGTTACAGAGGAGGTGTTCGATAGTCTCTAACTCCTCCTCATCGCAACATACCCTGCAATAGTCCGGCTGGGATCTGTTCCAGATCCCCGTCAGCGACCTAATCTCGCAGTGCCCTGTGGTAAAACCGACAACCAACCTTACGCTGGCCTTAACCAAGCCCAGCAGCCAATCTGTTCTCTTACTGTCCACAGCAGGCCATAGACGTCTAGAGACAGAACAACCTGATCCGTTCCTCCAACGCCTCTGCTCTTCCTCCCTGACCCATCCATCGATGAGGCCATAGAGGTGGCAGACTGGGGGTTCAGGACCAACTATTAAATCGCCCCCCGAAAGGGAACCTAACCTAGCGAGGGCATCCGCCGTCTCATTGCCCAGTATTCCGCTATGACCCGGAACCCAGCATAGACGGATACGGTCCGGTCCAAAAGACCTCAACGACTCTTTGCACTCGCGAACCAGTCGTGATTTGCACCAGACCGACGCAATGGCCTTAAGGGCAGCCTGACTGTCAACGAAGATCATGTAAGATTCCGAATCCGAAGATGGGCCACCAGCTATGGCCTCAATAGCCTTCAGTATTGCGAAAATCTCCGCCTGAAAAACGCTGCAGTCATCATTCAACCTGAAGTGGAGTTCAAGACCGAGTTCCCTACAGAAAACCCCAGCACCTGTACATCCACCTAACTTAGACCCATCTGTGAAAATGGGTATACCACCACTCTGCCCCCGGAGTACCCCACCATTCCATTGTGCCCTATCCGGTATAAGTGTCCTTAAACCAGGTAGGAATATAGCCTCGGGCACAATGTAATCAGTGGCTTTTTCCGAAAGTCCATACCTTCCGTCAGGAAAGACGATACTCAGAACTCTGGAGTGACCTATCGAGCGCTGCTTCCAGCAACCCGATTCCCTCAGGCGTATGGCACTACGCGCTGGGACATTGTAATAAAGCAGCTATTCTCATTAAAGCTTAAATATTGTTGTTCCTCCTTATTTACAAAAAGAGCTATGATACTTTACATGGTTACGAGAATGAGCCAAGGTCAATAAGTCCTAGATTTTTTGAATTTCCCTCCTCTTAACTGAGAGGCAATCCAATCTTTTGGTTGAAGGTTATAGAGAGAGAAGATTTTAGTCTTTCATGAGACTATACAGAAGTATACCGAGAATAGTAGCCGACCTACGGACCGGGCAGTCAAGACTCTTAACAACATTTGTTGACAAAAGTTAAGGCCCTCAAGATCAATATATAGATATTCCAAAGAGGAAAACGAATAGCCGAAACACATTCTTGTAACCAGAGCGGCGTTAATGCATATCAGAAAGAAACATCTGAATGCTTATCAAGTACGAAGCAGAGAGTTATATTTGCTTAATAATAGGAGCAAATAAAACCAGACCGTAACGAAAACTGTTTTGTAATCCTCTATCCAGCCCACTAGGTCCATTTCCCCCACAAGTTCATTTTTATCCGATTTAGTCTCATTTATCTAGAGTACTTTTTTTTGCTCATTTAAAAAAAATAATCAGCTTCGTCGCCTATACCTCCGGTCCACCGTAACGAAAACTGTTTTGTAATCCTTCATCCAGCCCACTAAGCCCCACAAGTTCCTTTTTATCAGATTTAGTCCCATTTATCCAGATTTGCTTATTTGAAAAAAATAATCAGTTTCGTCGCCTATACCTCCGGTCCCAAGTAACGCCCGACCGTAAGGAAACCTGTTCTGGAATCTCTGATACCATGGTTATATAGTGGGATACCTGTAGTAAGTCAAATATTTTCACAATATAGATTATCCTAGCCAGACACTGTTAACAAAGTGAATTTTCCAAGCTCGAATTTTGAAGTTCCAAATTTATTTGGGATAGACCACTAATTGGGCTCTATTAAGAACACTAGGCTTCAATTTGTATGTAGTGGAATACCTGCAGCAAGTCCACAATATTTTTCACAATATTGATCATCCTACCCAGACATTGTTAAAACGAATAAATTTGCTTGTCTAAATTTTTCAATTTTCAAAATAATTTCCGAATTACCTACCAATGAAGCTGTTCCACTCAGGAACGTATACATATATTATTTACTGTGAGCACACTTTTTTAGCAATTTGAGGCAACAATGTAATCAAAATGTAATAAAAAAGTAAACATAAAAATAATAAAATGGCAACACTACTCGTATTTATTATACTACTCCTTTTGTAACGGTGTTTTAGAAAATTATGGTGGACATTAAATGAATTTCGAATTTTAGGCATTAAAATATAAAAAGAATACCAATTTTAATTACGACTACAATATAAAAAACAACTATTAAAGAATTTTTAAAATTAAGCTCATAAATCTATTGTTATTTTTTTAAATTAACTACTATAATACCCACTTTTATTTATTTTTTATTGTTTTAATAACACTATGTCTCCCCCCTGTATATTGTATTTCTTTATTTAAAAAAAGTTTTCTATTTAAAAAAAGAAACAAGAGTGTTTAATTAATTATTTTATAATCTGAAAACTAACATGGGAAAATGTTCAGCACACACGCCTATTAAAAAGGTATTCTTTACAAAATTAAATTTCAAAAAAAAAAAAAATCAAATCTACTCGTATTGTTTTAAAAAACATACCCCAGAGATTTTTTAAAAAACGAATAAATTTCAAAGTCAAGTGAAAATCTTGAACAAAAGATATGACAAATGATATGATAATGGTTACAAATGTCATCTCGGCTAGCACTTAAAGTATTTTAAAAGCTTTGTAATTGGAAATTTTTGTGTTCAAGAGAATTTAAATGATTTTATTTTTTATCTAGAAATTAAAATCGCTTTCCCTCTACTAAACCAAAAACGTATTTTCTTTCTGTCGGATTGTCTGCAGTTTGTATGGTGAAATCACCGTGATACGACACATAATTACGAGGGGTTACCACTTAAGACTCAGTTCATTGCCATATTGAATTTAAATAGGAAGACGCTGATGTACTCTATTTGAAAAGGTCATCTGGTTCAGGTCTCTAGAATCTTCCTCCCTCTTATACATATCGGGCAAAACACTTTGATCGAACTTTGCTAAGTTCAAGGATGTTGAAAATAAAGTTACCAGCACTCTAGTACGCCTGCCATTCTTCTAATGCTTGGCAGTGACACATTAAGTAACTCACGGTCTTGTACTCTATCACTACTTTGTAACCCACAAGGCTCTCGATGTCGTCCACGCCATAGAGCATATTGCCGTCTACAACAACATACGAACTCGCTGATGCGCGCTTTCCATAGGACGAAGTAATAAGAACAGCACCCAACAGAATACGATTGAAGTCACTTATCTTAGACCGTTCGTACGCGAGCCTGAGGAATAGTGCGACATTATGATGACAAGAGAGAAATTAAGAGCCTACAAAAACTGAGTTCAAGATTAGGTCACATCGACTTTCGAACCTTTAAACGAAGCAAAAAATGATATTAATAAAATCATCTTTACCTTCGGATAGAAAGATGAAAACCTAGGGGCAAAATGTAGTTTTGTAAGCTTATGCATATCACTATACCATAAAGTGTAACTAAGAGAATTCCAGCCACTTTAAAATCCCTCGACTTCGGTGATAAACTTCGACTTCGTTGGGAACCAAAGTCAAACGATAAGCTGATTTCAATATAGTTGAATCCTAGCTCAATCTGGACTAATGATATGCAGCAATACATGGAAGCCATAGACACATATGGTTTCCTCCACAGAAAATTTGGTTTTAGGATTCCATAAGGGTAATAGACGGAGTAGATCGTAATATATATTAAGGGTTCTGAAATCAGACTTTCCTGACAATTACAAATTACAGTGTTTGCTAAGCCAAAGTTATGGTCATATTGAAATCAGCACAATACTTGATTGTTAATGAAATTTTCCATGAAAATTTGTTAATTCATTGGAACAGACAGGCTAAAATTAAGTCCATTACGAATGTCATCTCGACAACCATCGTCATCCATAAACCCCGAGGGTTTCTCAGAGAAATTTCTGACCATAGGGATATCGTTCGAAATTGCATTGCTGACAAACTTGCCAGGGCTGGAATAGAGCGCACAGTCTTCGGCATCTTACAAGGTTTAGATGTTCCGATTGGCTCAGTTAAACTGGGTATTCTATGGTCATTTTACAAGCAGGCTCAATTTTTGTGGCAGAATAAAGGTACGTGCAATATTGATGGCCTCTGCTGGAGTGACATGGGTAAAAAGAGGACTGGTCGTCTTCTTTTCTTAAATCACTTTGTTACCCAATCGAACTTTTGGAATTCTTACAGGTCATTGCCCTATTAGATTTAGTATTTGATCTTGTAAATTGTATAGAAGCAGTAGATCTGAGGAGGTAGAGACTATCTTTCATCTCATGTGTCAGTGGGCAATCCTTCCCATGAAGATGTGAAGGTTCTTGATTTCTTGTATTCTGTAATTTTTGGCTGAGTTATGCAAAATAAGGAATAGCAATATTTAAATTGGAGTCGGAAAGTTTTCCTATAGGGATTATTTGATTACCGATTGGATATTGATTTGTGGTATGTATCACAATGGAACTAACCATTGAGTACGCCACCTAACCTAACCGAACCTAAAAACCTAGATTTAGAGCACCAAGTTGAAAATTGCTGCGAAATATTCTTTCCATGTTTTACTATCAAGATTTTAATCATTTTTATATTGTTTTCGGTTGACACATTTATGCAAATTGTAGAAACATAAATACGCGATATTATGATCTTAATGATTAGTTAAATGACTATTTTGAATAACTTTACTAAAGTTTTAGTTGTTGTTGTACTCTAGTTATCATACCATTGTAAATGATCATGAAACGATGCTTTTATCCAAGCAAAATTTTAATATTATCTAATCTATCGGTAATAAAAATATAAAAAATCGCATTTGCAATTATAATTCGCCAGGTGGGATTATGACAGTTTATTTTGGTATTTCGTTTTCGTTTTTAGTTTTTTTTTTTTTAAATAATTTTTGAATATAAACGGTATTGGGATAGTTTTAGCCACCTTTATAGTTGACACAAAAATTGTGTAAATATTTTCAAACGGCCTTTAATGGATAACTTTTTGGTGTTTATTGCCGTTTCAAAAATAAATAAATAAAGCTTGGGTTACACGCTTAAAAAAAAAGAAAGAAATAGAAATAGAAAAAGATTTACCAATTTATTGACGGATTTAGAGGTCATATGATTGTGTTTTTTTCTTTTTTCTTTTTATATTTGATCATGTAAATACCTCTCCTATAACACTAATATGTTATATTCAAATTGTTTAAACTTTAAATATTGACTAACAAATCATGAATGCATATCATTTAAAATCATACTTTTATACTGGTTTAAAAGTATCTAAACAAGATGTTTAATTGATTGATTCTGAATACAAATAAAGTTTACTTATATTTTTTACTGAAGTCTTATTCACTAAGTTACAAGATTTGTTTGAAATAAAAATGATCAAATGGTTTATTAATAGAAAACATGGACCTTTTCATGTAATTTGTTAAATTATTGAATATTTATGTATTCGTGTAATTATAAACCTGTTAACAAAGCTATAAAACACCTTTTCAGTATATTTAAAACGACTTTTATTAAACCACATAAGCACTGATGTAGCAGCCTTGAGAGCATCGAGAGTAAAGCCTTCAGTCCAGTGCGAATTGTCGATGATTTTCGGATGTGATCCAACAATGAGCTGTGGGAGATCCTCAACAACATGGGCATTACGCAGCGCGTTCAAATCCAGCGGCTGTGCTGCCTCGGCCATGTCGTTCGGATGGAAGAAGATGGTCCGGCGAGATGGGTATTTGATAGGGAGATTAGAGAAAATCGGCGTAGAGGGCTACCTTGTCTGCGCGAGGAAGAGGAAGACATGTCATCGACTGGTTCAACCAACTGGCGAAGACGCGCAAAAAGAATGTGTTAAGGCAAGCCGAAATCCCTTAATCGTTGCCTTTTATGAATTAAAGCCGTTACTCTACCAGTGTAGAATTTCTTGATTTTCTAAGCGAAGAACTTATCCAATTTCGTTTCTCAGGCCTCTACGAATTTCAAATTTACAACACCAAGACAGTTCCGCAAAAATTAAAACAAATTATAACCTGAAGATCAAAAGTCTGTGCCATATGGTGGAAGCATCAAAACTTCCCAGCCAAGCTTTCTAAATTTCTTCTGGGTCATCAAGGGTATGTACAGTCAGTCTATCGTTGTTATAACGGTTTTAAACTACGAAGAATTTTCAGTTGAAAAGGACCGCCATTTAAAAACTGGTCCCACAATTTTAAGAAACTGGGTCAGTACGAATCCTATGGCTCAAGGGACCGGTCTATATCTTAAAAATATTGCTTCTGTAAACGAGAGTTTCGCTGGAAACTCGAAAAGATTAATTCGCTATCGCTCTCAGAAACTTTAAATTTTACAAAACGCAACGCAGCGAATTTTGACAAAAGAGCTCTAACTTCATGCATACAAACTTCTCGTTACTCAGGCGCTCAAACCAGTAGACCATAGAAACCGCCCGCAATTTGTTCAAAACGTAATGGAGCAAAGTGAACTGACTGGCAATTTTTCGGAAACAAGTCATCTTCTCCCATGAGGCGCATTTCCGTCTGACGCTTAGTGAATACACAAAATTGTCGAGTTTGTTGCTCAGAAAATCCAAAAACAATCCATGAGAAATAAATGCGCCCTCTACTGTTTGGTGCGAATTTTGGTCAACTGCGTGATTGAGCCTTAATTTTTTGAAGACAAGGCTAAAATTGCAATGACTGTGAATGGCCTTCGTTAGAAGAGCATGATAAAGAAGTTCTTATGGTCTCCAGTGGACAGCATGGATCAACAACATGTGGTTTCAGCAAGACAGTGCCAACTGTCCTACCAAGCGTTCTACAATAACTTTTCCAAAGCAAATTATCTTAAGAAATTCTAATGTCAACTAGTCACCGAGATGATGTGATTACACGCTGAGCGATTTTTTTCTTTTGGGGTTTTGTGAAATCACGAGTTTAAGCCAGTTAAACCAGTAATAATTCCTGAGCTCAAATCCCAATTCCATTGGTGAGATATAGGCCCTTAATAACTTATTTAATTGGTGATTACAATCCATTACATCTCTTCAGATGTAGCCACATCTCGGTGAATAAGTTAGGGAAAATTTCGTGAAAAAAGTAAGTGGCGACCAGTTGACGGATACTTCATTTCATACTTAAGCGGAACATGTCTTCTTTAGAATTCAACAAAGAAAATTACAACAATAGACTGTTTTTACTTTATAGCGAAAATTGCATTCTTATTGGGACACGCTTTACCAAAACTGGAAAAATAGAAAACCCGCGGCTCAAAAAATCGAAATATGGATCGATTTTATTTCTCTTTCTTTTATTTTTTTAAGGGGACTATATTGTGAATGTCTCATACTGCAGGAAACTAAATAAGAAACTTACAAGCTATGTGATGCCACAAATAAATATATAACGTGGGCTTTTTTATGTAATTTTTTACAACTTAAGGTTTTGATAACAATTCATAGCAGCAATTATTTCCACATGAAATGAAGTACAGAAATTAAAAAATTTTCAATGAAATATTTTACCAGTTTACTTCCCACTGTTAGACGTTGTTTTTGTCGTAAATGGAAAGCATTTGTTTTTCTTTCTTTTTTTGGTTGGATTTTAGGTCAAATCTATTTTGTTTGACTTTATAGTAATGTTGTGTTAACTTAATTTGCATGATATTGTCTTTTGATATTGTAATAATAAATTATTAAAAAATAATATTTGATAGCAGATGACAAACACTTGTACCAACCACTTTATTGCCATCAAACAAAACCTGCACGAAAAAACCGAAAACAAGTTCAAAACATTTAAATTGCATTGTAAAACACACACATCATAAGAAAACGTGATGAAATAAAAAAAAGTGTGAATTAAATTAACAATAACTGAACATTTTTTATAATAAAAGCAGTAAAACGTTTAAAATCGATAATAAAGATAATTACATACAAACACCCAGCAGTTTTAAAACAAATAATGAATGTTTCTCATTTACTCATATTGGCCACCTTAGTCTGGTTACTTAACTAGTCACCAAATGTCTACAAAAGGACCTCATTGAAACTAAAAAAAACTTCTCACAAGTCATCACTTTTGCCGTTACCCTATTCCTCGCCTAACTATCGGGTGATTTTTTAAGAGCTAAAAAAAAAAAAAAACATAAAATTCAGAAAAATGCATGAAATCTTTATTTGAATCGATAGTACGGTCCATATAATTTAATGTTTGAAGATTATTTCATGCAAATGTTGACCGCGATTGCGCCTCAAATGGTCCATCCGCTTAGTCCAATTTTGGCATACTCTTCCCAACATTTCGGCCGGTATCTCACGAATAAATGCTTCAATGTTGTCTTCCAATGCGTCAATTGAAGCGGGCTTGTCTGTATAGACATGAGCTTTCACATAGCCCCACAAAAAATAGTCTAAAGGCGTTAAATCGCACGATCTAGGCGGCCAATTGACCGGTCCCGAACGTGAAATAAAATGTACACCGAACTCGCCTCTCAATAATTCCATTGTTACGCGTGCTGTGTGGCATGTGGCACCGTCTTGTTGAAACCACATGTCATGCAAGTCAAGCTCTTGCATTTTGGGCAAATAAAAGTTGGATATCATCTCACGGTAGCACTCACCATTCACAGTTACATTACGATTCGCAGCATCTTTGAAGAAGTACGGTCCAATGATGCCAAATTCAATGATTTGCAAGCGTTGTTCGTTTGTAAGACGATTCATGGTTAAATTATAGACCAAACTGAAGATGTTTGACAGTGAAACAAAACACGAAACGTGCGTGAGCTGTTTAAACCAGTGTTGCCAAAAAGATAATAGCTAAAAAATCACCCTTTAGAAACCGTCAAGCTGTTTTCAGATAACTGATAAGGCTACTCAAGACCTCAATCGCAATAAAATTTAAATTCCAATTAAAATATTTCCCTAGTATTAGCGTCTACATTTTTCAGAGTCCAACAAATGCTCAGAAAATGGTCTATAGTTTCCCATTTCTACTCATCAAGACTGTCCCATGTCTTCAGTTCGAGTTGTTATAGGTCACTGCATGATTGGAC